>CP053155.1:7052539-8438014 GCA_014607495.2 Carposina sasakii
TTACAAAGTTATTGAGTTAGTACCCGCTCGCATAAGTATGAGGAACAGAAAGTATATTGTTGTGTCGAAGAGTTTTCCAAGGTACTCTAAGGTTAATATGTGACAATACCTCTGGATAGTCTATTGAGTGACTGCAATAATCCCTAGTACGATAGCTTAAGTATTTATTTTGAAGCTTAGCGGGGTCAGGCCAGGGCCTGTTTGTTTGATGAGTGAACAGAATCCGCATAATTACCGGATACGCGCTAAAACGCGGACCGTGTCATGTGTGCAAACTGCATTGATGATAAAAAGGTCTCATCCTTGTTTAGAACACCTCCTATACCTATATATACATACACATGAATGCATTGGGAATGTCAAAAGCTTAAAAACTATAATAGGTAAATAAAATGTACAATAGTGTATAGTGACACTGGGGAACGTAATTTACATATAGATAATGGAAAAAGGTAAGCTCTTTAAGAGCTTTATTTATGTTCAGGGCGTGAATGATACCTATATTTTTCACCCTACTTAGAACAACCTATAATCTATATCTATGTTTTATAATATAAAGACGTCTGTCTATTCCATTTTTTTGTGTTTTTTTTTCGGAGTTTTTATAAATCTTGCAAGTTAAATTTGATCGACTTCCCGGTTTCCGATTGAGCCGAAATTTTGCATGCATGTATAAACCGGATGACAATGCAATATTATTATGACATGTAGCTGATCTGATGATGGAGCTGGAAAGTGGCCATAGAAACTCCGTAATTAAACGACGAAACCCCACCGAGTTTGGGCTCGTTTGATTCGATCAGTTCATTTTATTAACAAATAATAAAAGCTTGTTTTTCAAAAAGGTTTTTTTAAAACTAAAGTCATTATTATTTTAGTTTGAAAAAATAAAATTCCAGCTGAACCGCTGACAGAGACAGACGGGTTTTGCAACAAAAAATATACCATCAATAAATCTACTCAACAATAAATAAGTAGGCAGGTACAGGTTCAATGGATAATTTTGTCATAAAATTTAGACTTTCCTTTCCTTTTTTTTTCCTTTGTGTCAAACGACTTTAAACGTCTTTTTCTTTAATTAAATTAATTACATTCGCTTTCGTAAAGCCGCACCAGACATCATTAGTACTCAGGACACGGTTTAATTATCTTATTCATACAGGCCTTTTAAGGGAAACGCAGACAGTTTCATAAAGGTATTATAGCCACCGGCTCCGGTCTGCATGCACTCAGCTGAAAATCCAAATGACTGCCAAATGCATCTCGTATTCACTTGAGAGGTGTTCACAGTTAAGGTATTTTAGTTTGTAACGTACCGTACTGTATGTAGGCTTTGTTTTAATTTAATTACATATTTAAAAAAACGCAACAAAATCCGTTCCCTAGTTAGGGATGGACAGACAGCGGCGAGCGACTTTGTTTTATAATATGTAGTGATTTCAATTTCAACCTAGATGTTTTGCTGTGAAGAAGCGTAACAGCCATAATATTTATAAACATTAAGCAAGCTTCTTTATTTTCGTTACATCGTTATACTCGAGATTAGGTAGGTAGGTAATTGATGGATATTTTATGGTAACATCGTGTATGACCGCACCTTTGCCCTGCATCGGTTTTTTTGCGGTTAGGTCGCGGTCGGGCAGGCTGCAGTCACCTTCAGGCATCTTCTGACACCTTCGACTGCAATGATTCAGCTACATTGTAAGAGTCATGCACACTGTGCCTACCCGAATCCGAACCTGAATTGATTTATAAGTAAATAAGTCTAAGACATGTATGTACCAATGCTGTTTTTTAAAGATATTTTTGTGTCATAAACTCAGTAATCTAGCCGTATGTAGAAATTGGATGTGAAGTGGTATATATGTAGTAGTAGTAGTGCTATATATATATGTAGCTGTGTAAAAGTTATTAATCAATCAATCATAAATAAATAATATAAAATCGTTTCTGAAGTAGCAGTATGTTTACTCGTATTCTTGGTAAGGAAGGTCCATTGTGTACCATATGATTTCTATGGATTCGGATTCGAGTGGACAGTGCGCAAAGGCTCTAACTATTTGCAGTGGAGAATACATGACATGCTCGACGGTTCAACACTCGTCTTTTTGACTTTGTAATGACGAGCACAACATCAGATATGGTTTTGTATGAGATTTTAGCTGAGTAATTGAGAAATAAATAGCTGCTTGTTACTTTATGGACCCTCAATGGGAACGCACATGAATGCACTGGGAATGCATTAACATGGCATATAGTGGAGCGAAGACCAATCTTTAATCTAAGCATGGCACTTACAATTAAATATACTCTCTTGTTGATGATGAGGAAAATGCATGTATTAAATTAAATATCTCAAAAAACATTCTGTTTAACTATATTATTGTACCTCAAGTTGTTTTTTGGTATATGTAGATTAGATGGTACAATATGGTATAAAAACACATTAACTTCTTTGTAAAAGAAATGCATTTAGTTACATATAGGTTTATTTCAAGTACTCGTGTATTATTTCATCACAGTAAATTAGTAGTTAGACAGTAGGCTACGTTAGTGTGTAAGCGACCATGGTAAACGAAATTAGTGCCTTGCAATATTCCTAACTAGTTCTACGCAATGGGTTAGTAATTTTATGAAGGGTGGTCGCTGGGCCGTAGTACGAAATTACGTTTACACAAATTACATGCAATGACAAAACGATGGACAGCAGGATCTACACATTACCTTACGTAACTATATCTACGCTTGACCGATTTTAACTACTCTCTCCGTCAAGGTACCTAATCATTATAATGCCATACACAAGCTAAAATAAAATGTATGGTACAAATGCATTTATTTTTAATGATATGACAATGATCTACAATTTTATGGTAGAGTTAGTAGCTTATTTTAGTTACAGCATGCTTTCGCTTATAGTTACTACATATTATAAAACAAAGTCGCTTGCCGCTGTCTGTCCGTCCCTATGTATGCTTAGATCTTTCAAACTAAGGAACGGATTTTGATGCAGTTTTTTTAATAGATAGAGTGATTCGCGAGGAAGGTTTATAATGTATAACTAGGGAGCCGCCCCGGCTTCGCAGGGGAGTAATGCACTCTCACGCGGGCGAAGCCGTGGGCGGCCGCTAGTTGACTATAAGTACACTAAGCTATGCAGTAGATGCAACAATAACCAGGCTAACTATATCAATTACTTTTATTATGAATTTACCTACATACACACAGCTGTGTTCCCGACATAGGGTAGCTAGAACTGCAGGATCACAAAGGAAATAGCACAGTCACGTTTAGCATAGCGGGGACATTGTAAGTGATCAGTCACAAGTTGCTAGCTATGACCTGAGATAATGCTCGAATGCTCGAATTCCTTTAGTTGACTCGATATGCACTGAATTACGATCTTATTTGGGGACCTATGATGCGGCCTAAAGTGGAGCCATAAAATAAATTTTATTCTATGGGTGGAGCATTCGTTTATCAACTGGGGTTTGTCCAACCATCGATCTCTACAGTAGGTACCCTTCGTCAACCCTCGAATCTGACAACTCATGATCACGATCACAGAAAACTACCTTCGGTCGCGATGAGAAACCAGATCCTAAGTGAACGTGGCTTGGTAAGAAAGTGTGTGTGGCTCAGTGGTGGATGAAACTCTTCTTTAGGCTGACACAGTTCAATGTATTTAAGATTTAAGCAGATCTTTGTAAACTACATTGATACACTTAACATAAATCGCGAATTTTCTAGCAATAAATATGTAACGAGCTTTCACGCAGTTATAAAAACGAGCACAAAAAGGGAACAGAAAATGAACCATCTGTCACTGAATAGTTAATGCTAGGTGGTTATTATTGTACAGAGAGTTCCTTTTGCACCAGAGGTGTATAATTTCCTTCGTATATTACTATCGGCCCTTGGTGCTCTGCCTACCCCGTGAGGGATAAAGGCGTGATTATATGTACGAGTATGTATATTACTGCCTATTTCGAGCCATATGCTATGGTAAATAAGTACTTACTTACATTTTTGAGTTGGTACCTAAATTCACATCAATAATTTAAGAAATTTCGGTCTATTTAGCCGATAAGGCACTGCTTCTAACATAAATTTCATGGCTGTCTAATGATAAAAGTTGGCACGAGTAGAGTAGAGATTGAGTCGAAAAGTAGAAACTTTCCTTAGATTTTCGAAAATTTTACGCCGCAATCAGGGCTGGGTCGACACCGTTGCGACGCCGCCTGAGGTCGGCAGAAGGGCGCTGCAAGTGCCCCTGTGCCCTTGCCAGACATGCACCCGCCGCCGCCGCCGCCCCGCCCGCGTCGCTGCAGTGACCCCTTTGACTTACTCGTGTGTGTCAGCGACTTTGCGGTGCGAATTATCTATTTTTAAAACCCACTTGCTTTTAATAATTACCTACCTATACCGTAGCCCCATGAGGAGTTATTACAAAAAGAATTCTACATAGTTTACGGTAAACTTTATCTAAGTTTGACAGATTTTCCATATACAGGTGTTTTTTGGTCGTCAACGTTCCCGAATACTACGAAATTTCCTCATCAACACGATTATTTTTCTCCATGGAAGCATACCTGGGAAGTGTCTGTTCAATTAGGGTCTAAAGTTGAGTAAATATACTGCGTTTTTCTTCTGCATAAATGCACATAGACGCGCGTAGCAAGATTTTTTCACGAGAAATAAATAATATCTGTCTATAAAAAACTAACATAAATATGTACTAGACATCATAAATTTCCTCAATCAAGAAATTCAAATAAAAAAAAATAGATCGTTTTCCAGCATTTTTTGGCATAAACTTACTTTATTTAATGTATAGAATACACACCTTTCGTTAAGGGTG
The DNA here is from genome assembly GCA_014607495.2 of Carposina sasakii. Classification (NCBI taxonomy): domain Eukaryota; kingdom Metazoa; phylum Arthropoda; class Insecta; order Lepidoptera; family Carposinidae; genus Carposina; species Carposina sasakii. Next base: position 7,057,401 of record CP053155.1, read on the forward strand.
GCAAAGAAAAAACATCCTGTATATTACTGTCAAATGTCATATTTAAACAGTGTTTAACGTTGGAAAAGATTTTGTAATAACATCTCGATGCTACCTACATACCTAAGCTATAGACAGGATATAAACTGAAGCGGTGGATCAACTTCATCTTCGACAAACATCATCTTGTAAACCGATGATTTATGGCAATTTCATTATTGGTATTCTTTATGTTTGAATCTACCGGGAATCGGGATTCGTACACAGGACATGTGGTCAGCAGGGCCAGTATCTACCAAATTATGCCAAACGGTTGATTTGCGTATGACGATGTTTTATTTCAAGATAATTACGTAATAAGCCAGAGATGTGTTAGTTATAATCCTAATACATTTAAACATTCAGCTCCATCTCTATCTATACACCATACACACTTCAGCCTACTGTAATCTCCTGCTGGACGTAGGCCTCCTTCAAGGGCCATAAGATTTTGCCCATAGTCACCAAGGTTGGTTGGTGACAATAGTGTGGGTTTCAGACTGTATTATTAACACGGGAGCCGCTGCTGCCCACATCCAGGAAACCCTTAATCGCGCCTTACTATACCCACGGGCAGACATGGAGTGGTGCCATTCTACTCTCCCGACACCACTATTCATTATTATGTATTTCATCATAAAAGCAACTTAATAGTAGAAAAGATTTTTAATGTTCTCTGAATGAATGCTATGCGAAAATTAGCATGAGCATGCGCACAATAAGTACCTACCTCATGTAGCTACCTATTCAGATTTATTGGATGTCGTATTGACTGCCCGGTCCTCAGATGAAGGCCCGGTCACTCACCCTTGTCAATTCATTGTCAAAAGTATGACAATAAATTATGTACGTACATACAAAACAGACAGCATCGACATTATATTTATGTGTCTCTCATTATGATACCATTATAGTTAATGATTATACATACATACGAGTATGTACCTATACCTACCAACCCTACCGACTTTGGTAGAATTAACATTATAATTATTATGAAATTAATTACACATATACACATGTAATGATAAAATTGATATTTAATTATATCGTTTATGAACAATCAAGGTTTGTTTTAATACCTTATATCTTATAGAATATATTGTTTTCCGCTATGTTATCTACGAATAAAACCTTGTTAATTTCACGAGATGCTTTTTCAGATTTAACTACCATTTCATAAACCGTGTCTGTATTAAGTATGGGACCAAATTTGTTCTTTAAGTTTTCGAGCTCAAATACTTCATTTTCAACTACTCTCTCATCAAATTCAACTTTTAAAGGCTTTATTTGTCGAATCAGATCAGCAGGACTAGTGGCCAAATAGTTGTTTATTTCCTCAAACATATCTTTGTATTTATTTGTAAATATATCCAGTAGTTCTTCCAAATAAGAATCAATAACATTCGTTAGGATTTCAGATAAAAGATTTTCTGTTTTATAGCTTTCATTATTCATAGGTAGACAAGCTGAAACCCACACTTATTTAGTACATTACTACATTGATCACCACTGCTTCATTAATACTTACATTCTTTAGAATCATCACCGTGTCCACAATCATACTCATAGTCGTTAATATAGGAGTTTAAAACTCTTAAGGAGTATTCAATTTCGTTTGCATTTTTATATTTAATTAATCATTCATTATATTTAATTTTATTTATGTAAGATCAGTATCTTTGCCGCGTGGTGCCGGTAGAGTAGAGTTTGTACCACACCTGCCTGCCCGTGGGTATCGTACGAGGCGATTAAGGGTTACCGGGAGGTGGGCAGCAGCACCTCCCGCACTGACAACATAGTCCGAAAATCACACTGCGGTCACCAACCCGTCTGCCCAGCGTGGTGACTATGGGTAAAACCTCCCTGTGGCAGTAGCCTTGTGGCATGCCCTGGGGGAGGCCTACGTCCAGCAGTGGACTGCAATAGGCTGAAAAAGAAGAAAAGAAGATCAGTATCTAATAAGTTCTTAAGGATTAGAATAGAATAGAATAGAATAGTTTTTTATTTGAAAATTACACATATACGGACAGAAGTAACATAGAAAAGGACAATAGAAATAGGGTAGAAATACAGATTAAAAGAAGTAAGTAGACAGGTAGAAGTAACATGAAACGAAGAACAGTAAGTAGAACTGTGTGCCCTATTTGGAGCCCGTCAGTCCCGTATACGTGCAACCGCCAAACGGGTCCCTATTCAGCTGGATGCTGCTAAGACAAGATAGGCATGCCTACCTTGCAAGCAGCGCTGGTTTTCAAAAGGGACCAATTAGGAGCTGACGTTATGGAAGGTACCTATAGAATATACATACATACATGAGTTACAGATTATAATATATAAATATATGTACATATCCATAAGTTAAAATAAATATGTAAGTAATAACATGCAAAACATATAAATAAAGCGCCCCTGGGAAACCACGGGCTTCCAAAATATTGAGGTCGAAAGTTACATGAATATCAGCATTTTTTTTTAAATAAATCCATCTGGAAACAGTTAACAATCATTTTTTTAAAGACACCAATTTAAAAATGTTATTTTTGTAGGTACATTTGTCAATCGAATACATTGCTTGCATTAAAAAAAAATTCAAAAAAAATTTTTCGTTTCCCAGGGTTGGTTCCATAGAAAAAAAATGATCGTTACGTTACAAAGAATACGAAGTATTAAAATAATAACGTTGTCTTTTACACCCTGTTTGTATAGATAATGCTCCTGAATTTGTCTCTGAAAATGTAATCTTCTGTTTTAATATAGGAAGTTAATTTTTGGATCAGGCTTCCAGCAAAACTTTCCATTGATTTTTCAACTGCTGCATATACAGTGACGGATTTACCAGCAGGCTGAGTAGGCTCGAGCCTAGGGCGGCAGATTTTGGGGGCGGCAAATTTGGGGAACGATTATTATTATTATTTTTTTTACCTCATAGAAATCAAAAATATTTTTCTATGACGGTTTTCTGATGTCTTACAGATAGAAGTCTGCAACAAATTTTGTCGATGACTTTTCTCTCTCACTTGTCATTGCACATTCCGAGAGTAGCAAACTTCCATATTCTAGAGTAAAACAGCTAGTTCGCCGCCCCTCAAGCAGTGATCGGCCTCGCGCCTCTGCGCCCTTTGCCCACACTTCTTATGAGTGAAAAGAGCGCAATTGTAAAAAATATGCCCTATAATTATTTTACGTGCAATTTCAACGAAATTGTTGCATTGTAAAAATAATGTATGATATGACAATTGTTGAGGCAAGGGCGGCAAAAACTATTCAGCCTATACCTTGAAAATTTGTAAATCCGCCACTGTGCATATAAGGAGGGTAGAAACAGGTTCTATTAGCAGAAGATAGTTTATGGTGATTATGAGTTTTCGACTAACAGTTTTAAAACGCCATGATGTGGGGCTTAGATTAGAGCGGAGCGAATCATTATTATAAGATGTGGGGTCATATTCTGAAAACAAAGATTTCTCATGTATATGAGTGACACTTTAAACATTTTTTTTCTTTAGTACCAGTTAAAACGACTACTAACCTGGAAAATCAGGAAAGTTTTCACAGACATCCTTTACATTCTTGAAGCGGATAAGAGATTTATTTACTTGCTCGATTTCAACATGATCAACTTGTCCTCTTAGCGAGTGATAATTCTGTACTTGTGTTCTAATAATGTTTTACGCAATTCTAGTAATAAATTAACTATCTGCGTTATCTAAAAAATCAAACCATTTTCCATTTATGTACTTATAGGTATTTCAACACTAAGAAAAGAGTCGGGCAGAAATACAAAATAATTACAAAAGAGCGCCTAAAGTTAGACTCGATCTAAATGACATTTGACAGCAAACTGTATGGCTAATCTGCCAAATTTAGGGTATGTTTAGCTTAAAAAATGTTTGAATTCTATTGTAATAACAATAACACTGTTATTTTTTAATTAGAATAAATTGTATTTAGCATTACGATACCTGCCTGTATCTACCATTTCCGCTTCTTTTTCGTTACCTAAATCAGGAAATTATCAAATCTAGTAACATAATTAAACAAGTAACATTTTTTTAAATTTTAACTATTACAATTATTATTTTTATTATTACAAAATCATGCCAATCGTGGTTTTTAAATTCTTTCCTTCTAGAACGCGCTGGCAATCTTATTTAAATTTTTATTACTTTGTCTGAAAATCTGAAGCGAATCAGGGTGTTATGTGTTTTTAACACTCCCTTGGGGCTCATTTATCGAGTCGGGTGGAAGGGTAGCAGGGCGGGGTGGCGGGGGCGGCCAGGTCAGACGGCGGCGTTCAAGGTTAAGGCCAACCCTCCACGTCACCTATCTATTACTATGTACATGTTGCAGCTAATGTTCGGATTCAGGAAGATTCCTATACCCGCACCTAGGTACTTTAAAATATCACTGTAAGGAGAGTTTGTTAGTGTTACAGGAACTAATGACACAAAAATAATTAAACATAATTATATATTTATTAATTAAATACATTGTGCAATGCATGCAAACCTGTACCTATGTTTATTTTTTTACAATAATTACAGAAAAAATTCTAATACCGATTACTTGAGACTTAAATCTATAATATTAATTCGATCAAATGCAATGCGATGAAAGTACCTACCTAATTAGTATTTGGTATGGGCAGTGGTCTGAAGTCGTGGAAATAACTGATGTACCTCCAATCATAATTTCACTAAGGTAGGTACCATATAAAAGGGTCAAAGTCAAATACACTTACATTTTGCGTCGCCCCTAGTTAAAGTACCAGCTCTACATAGTCTACGTAGACTTTTAAAAATCTTGAAACTTTAGCTGCGACATAGGCATCGAATTTTAGTGTTTGCAGTGCACTTCAGCTCGCCTCTACAATTTCAAAAGTTATCCGATGTGCGGGTTTCAAGAAGATAGCCGAGTGGTATGTACCAGAACAAGTTTTTTTTAATTTATCCACTAGGTGTTTAGATACTTATTGAAGTTAACAGTTTTTTTCGGTAGATGGAAAGGTTGTTAAAAGTTTTATGAAATTGAAATCGCCAAGTCTTACATAGGTCGATTTACCTACGTAGTGTCACCTTCATTGCTAGACACAAACACCAGCAAACGTCACAAGAAAGTCGTCATAAAGGCAAAATTAGCCTTTCATGCAAGACAATAGTCATTATGCTGGCTGGAAAATAACATATTTTCCACGTATTGATGCCAATGCCTTTGTCTCGTCATAATACCTAACCTGTGTGAGTGACTGCAGCATGAAGGGCGGACGGTCGAACGCCCCCTGGCGGCTCTGCCACGCGGACAGTAATTGCACTTGCAACCGAATCAATAAACTGTCTCACTTGCACGTAACTGCCTGAGCTTGAGAGCGAACAGCGTAGGTTATATGTACAAATCAATGCAGGTGTGTTATTATGAGATGGGTTTAAGGAAGACGGGCAGACTGTCCGACGACGCAGCTTATTAGTAAAGAAAACGGGCACGGCTGGAATTAGAACTACGAAATTTGTTGATTGTATGCCGTTGTATGCAAAGACAGTGTCTCCCTCGATGGTGTACAGTTTTCTCTATACGAGCTCCACAGACGATGCGCTATTAAGTGACGTCATAATGGCATTGTATATAGGGAATGCGACGCGGTGTAACGGTTGGCACACGGCGCTGTCGACGCATCCAATAACAATTTAGACTCTATAATGGAGTTCTCTGATTAAAATCATTCTTGGAAAAGTTGATTCAGTTTACATTACTTACCTTTTTGGACCGGACAAATGTGGGTTATTTGAAACTTTAATATATGATGTGGGTCATATACAAATGAAATGCAACAAACTTTATAAAGTAATGAAATTTTCAACGGATTACCCTGGTCCCATACTGTTATGATGGAGTGCGTTTTACCAAACTAAGTATTTGGTTCCTTTGAATGATGGCACTGGGTAGGTACATTACATTACATACAAAAAATTTTAGTTCTGAAATTAGGCACGGGAATATAGGTATAATTGTGTTATTTATAGATTAACTTTTCATATTAATTATTACTTTACCAATCGATAGCTCTACTTTAAAGATCATAAATTAGCAGTTTCAGTAGCCTACCTGGAAAAAATCCATAATAACTACCAAGAAAAATAATAAAACCCATAATATATCATACAACTTGGCTGCAAAACCAGAGATGTTTTAAGATGTCGAGTTACGTTAGAGGCATATTATGAGTCAGTCCACGGACGGATATGACTCCTTCCTCTATCGGTCGGCACTTTTGTTAAATTAAAATGGATGAGGTTTAAAGTGGGGCACTCGTAACTAACAGTTGGGCCGCCGTCATTACTACGTCACGGAAAATGGAACGAGCGCCTGGTGTGGGGTCGAATAGACCCTCATGTTATATTGTAGTTGCTGCCTAAGGACAAACTTATATTCGTAACATTGTTTTTTTTCTACATCTAGAAGTGTGCTCAATGATCGATTAACTCTGAGTAAGTAAACAAATTATAATTTATTTTCCAGAAAACAGCACTTCACGGAAACATACAAGCCATTTACAAATTGTTTGTACTTTATTAGTTTCTATACATTTAATAATCATGGTACATACAAACCTTGTAAAAATTAAAATGGTCAACCGACCTCCCATAGTACATAGTTTTAAGTTAGCCATAATGTAATAACTTAATTTACAAATTGATTTTAATTTTAACAACCTAGGTGCCGGTACCAATTTTTACCATCTAATAAGTAGTTAGGTAAGTAATTAGTTCGTTCATAGTTGTTACCATGTTAATATTTTTTTTAATGGAGCATAGAAATTGTGTTGACATACATACGAGTAGGTATAGTAAAACAACACTCTGAAAAGTACGTAGCTAAGGTACATTTAATCACGGCTTCTTCCCCGGCATAGATCACAGACAGTTTGCTAAGATCCTTTTGAAAAGTAAAAATATAACATATGGACATGCGAAATAATATTTGAACATGAGAGAAAGAATTCCATTTGAGACCTTTATTATTATTACAACATAATCAACTCATTTGGAACGCGTCTGGGTGCGATACGAAGGGTCAAACTTGAATAAAAACTGTCTGGCTTTGATAAACGATGGTCACGTTACGTCACTTCTTATTAACCGAATACTGACGCATTGTGTAATAAAATTTTACCACATTTGTAATATTAGGCTATGTCTACCAACTACTAAGATATGTAAAAAATAGGCCTTATAATCTACTTATAGCTAGGTACAGATATACATATCTAACAGAAGCATACTGTATACTTTTTTACGTATACGTACCTACTTGAGAAAAGTGTTCAACCACCATGTCGTAAAATGATAAGTACCTATGTAGGTATATCTACTGCACAATGAACAATACGATTATTGATAATAAAAAAATAACAAACATTTATCCCAAGAGCATCATCGCAAACAATTCATGAATAAAAGAACATTACAATAAAGACAAGCAGATAGCAGTGATCGTAAACAATCGGTTTGTTTAGATAGTCTAAGTATTTTCCATAATGCAATTCGTCTAGACATGGCTAGATCAAAGTGCTTGTGTGGAGCGGACTTAAGGGCAAGCTGAAGGTGAACTTGCAGACTGCACCACAAGGTGATTCGACGCGACGGATAATGGACCTTGATATACGCCTTGCATTGATGCTCTCAGTGACAGCTCGGTTTAATCAGCCATTGTCCTACGGTATGTCATGCTAGAATAGAGCCATAGGCTTTGTTGCTATGGTATTAGAGATATTTATTATTATATTTTACAATAAATAATCTTTTTATAGCTAAATGCTTGTTAATTTTTTTAAGATTTTAATAACAACTACATATATAGGAATGGTTTTGAAAAATGACTAATCTTGTTTATTGCCTTTCTTAAAACCACTGATATGATTTAAAACTAAGCCTTTATTTATGTCTCACAGCTTTGATTAAATAAAACTATATTTTCATAGTAAGATTAAGAATTAAGATTCGTCTTGTACCCAATCTTATTGCTGTCTATTACTCAACATTAACCTCTATATTTACGTACGTAGACGTCGTAATAAACATTTAGCCGACATTTATAGTGTCGTTAGTAGACTTTAACGTTATTGTCAAGTAAGACTAGACTCAGCTAGTCGAACATGTCTGTCTCTTATATGTAGAAGATATTAAAACACTAGCCTAATAATAATATATCTATAGAAATAGGAAGTTACAGTTAGAGGATTAGGCTGCAGCTGTGGTGTTAATATTAATACATAATATCCAAACCTTCGATTCAAAATCCTTAATTGAATATCTATGAAGCAGTATCTATGAATACATAGGTACTGTAAGAACTTCAATTTTTTTTCCATTTAGGTACGTAAATATAGAAACCAAATATTCCATAATCTGCAACTCTATCTATAACATCTATATACAGGATGTAACAGAAAGGGTATGTTAAGCGAAAAGCTATGTAAATAGCCCACTATAGGGAAACTATTTCCAAAATTTGAGAGTCGAAATCACATTTTTATTTTTCAAGATTGTATGAAAATTCCTTAGATATTTAAAAATTCTCCATACTATCGGGAAAAATAAACATGTGATTTCGGGTTTCAAATTTTGTGAATAGGTTCTCTACAGTGGGCTATTTACATAGCTTTTTGCTTAACATACCCTTTTTGTTACACCCTGTATATCTTTTATCTGTTAGAATAGAATAAGAGATATGTAAGATCCTCTGCCAAGAGGATAATACTGGCATATTCCTTACCGGCCTCATAGGCCGTAATAGCAAGTTCGCAGTCTAAACTTCAGTCTAGCCTGGCTGAAACAGCGGAGGACGGCCAACGAAGCGTGCGGATCGTCTGGAGGTGAACTGCTTAAATACGTCATAAAGTTTGCCGTCGGCGCGGCGTCGCGGTACCGTCTCGAATGGAACTATGTTTGTGTAAGTACGTTAGTCTGTCTCGAAAGTCTACTGTTTTGTTAACAATATATAATAACAGTACTAGACACATACCGACAGCTACAATAAAGTACCTACTATTCGTAGCTATCTATCTTCTATATCTATATAGGTACATATAATAAAAATGTAACGGATCGCTGTCTGTACATGGAAGATATATGAGAAAAAATATTACAGGAGACCTTTATCAACGCAGTAGTACCCAAAAGCATGATTCTTGAAATTTTTGTCCGTTTGTCGGTTTGTCTGTTTGTCTGTGCGTTTGTGCACGCCAATCTCAGAAACGGCTGAACCGATTTAGATGCAGTTTTCAGGAATATAATGTGACAAGTCCCGCTTAGCATATAGGCTACTTTTATCCCGGATAATTTCGACATTTTGCTCCTCTGTAGTCCACGCGGACGGAGTCGCGGGCGTCCACTAGTCTGATAATAAATTTGTACTATTTCTATGGAAACATGTTAACATATTCTAAACTTTTCTTGTGATTGAACGAGAATAAGGTATTAACACTTGTTATATCATAATTCATAGGTGTCATACGACTATGTTCCTGAAATGGGGTAGCCAGAACTGCAAGATCATTAGGAGATACGGCCTACGGCCACGTTTAACAAAACGGAGATAAATGTTAATGATCAGTGATTAGTTGCTAGCTTATCGCCTGAGAGAATACACGAGTTCCTAAGTCCACTCTTACGACATGCACGGCAGCTGATGTATGCTAGTAAAGCTCCGCTTGATGTAGGCAAGTAGGTAAGGTAGATGTCGAAACCGCAATGTAATTCGAAAAGTTTATAAATATGGAGGCGTCTTTCGCGCGAGCGTTATTCGTAGCATGCTACTAACGAACGAGTTTACAACCATGGAATCTTATTCCTCTATGCCATGGAGAAAGGTTGATCGTGTCAGATAAACTGCAATCTACACAATATGCAATGCATTGCTGTTTTACAACCCGTTAATAAGTAAAGAAAAATATGTAAAGAACACTGAAAGGCTGACAATAATGATAAATAATCATGCATAAGTTTCCATTGTACTCGTACTACCTGTGGTAGTAGTATTATAGTGAAAGCCGATATTTATATACCGTTTCTTAGTACCCACGACGCAAGACCTTAGGGATCTTAATGTGGAACTGGGTTAATGTGTTGTGTAGTGTGAAAAAAAAAAGACAAAATGACATTTTTTGTTATAAGAAAAGAGATGGTAAAATTCGTCATCCGAGTAATTGACCCGGTGGCTAAGTGGTAAGAGCGCTGGCACGGAATGCAGAAGTCGTGGGTTCGATTCCCACCCGGGTGAGGAATTTTTTCCATTTCTTTATTAATAAATTTATAAGTAGATACCTACTCATATTGCTTACATTTTTTACAAAAATTAAATCTTTTGTTAATGCAATTTGCAACGATGTGTCATAGTGAGATGTGCGCATCAACAAAAGGTGAACAATGAAAGCATTTAACTTTACTCACACAAAGAACATCAATACATAATTCCAATATGCGGCGCAAAAACTGCTGCTACTAAGGTCAGGCATTCCAATTGCACGTGTATAGCATGAAGGGACAGGCAATAATATTAATTAGTATCACGTAGGCCTAAAGGGCGCGTGGCAGACGTCTAGACTACCCCCCCCCCCTCCACGCACCCCCATCTGCGTAACAACATAATGCACGCTGCAACCATAGTCGATTTCGTCTGCACTTACCTCTGTAGTATAGTCTATAGATTTATACACTTTTATGGGGTGCATTTCAATAATGGTGTTTTTTATTTATGAGACAAAAGCGTAGCTACAGACCAGGGATTTGGTATCTGCGCTTCTATACATTTATATGCTACAGACAACTTTAAGTGGAAGTGACAGCCAGGAAAATATTAATATGGCGACTTCAGACCATGATTCTGAGCCGAAAACCACTGAAAATTTTCGCATTTCCTAATATTTTTTTTTAATTTGTCAGTAATCAAAATGTGTAATAATTTTAAGTAAGCCTAAGATAACGACTTAAAAAAAAATTTAACCTATAAATGATTTTTAAAAAAAAGTTGGTCCCAAAAAAGTTCAAAATACTGATCAACCCCAATGGAGAATCACAAGTCGTCCAAAAAACAGTCATGTATCTCACAATAACCAATAAGCCCATTTAACTAGTCATAGGATCACCTAATACAATTGGCGCGGAAAGCAAACATTGTATTTCCTGTCGTGTAACTTAAAACAATGGTAATTGTTCAGTATTTCAGTATTTGCCTGTATTATAATAACACATAGGCTATAAAGTCTACGCGATAAATTAGATCTCGCACCCACTTTACCTGTTTATTTTAGGACTAAGTGTCTTTCAGTTTACTAAGTAGGTACCTTTTCATTTTCATGACAAAGTGATCATATTGATATTAACTATATTGCATATAGATCTGAATGTCAATGCGTCTATCTATCTATCTGCTAGAAAGAATTTTGATGTTGCGTATCTGGCTGGATAGCGAAAGACTTCCACTTTTTTATCCTGGGATATCAAAAACCTGGTTATTATGACTGTTCAGGCACGTAATGTATTAGCGCCTTCTAATATAGAACCGCAAATTCGGTTAAGAGCAGAAATTTTGGTGCATAACCCAAACAGAGTCGGTAACCTAAAATATCTAACCATATAATCACACATACAAACCCATTTTGCTACTATACAACAGGATATATTAAAGAGGTATGCTTGTACTATGCACCATAGGTCAGTTATGTATACGTATCAACTCCGTCGCTCCCGTTGCGGATGACCCAGTTTCAGCGGGGCGCAGCACTGCCTGAATCTGAAGGCCCGCCATTTGTAGTAGCTAAGGACTGATATACATTAACCAACTGTCTACAAAGCGCTAACAAAAGAGTGAGTCCTACTTACCAAAACCAAAACATTACTTTTAAACAAGTTCGAAAGTTAAGATAATTTGTTAAGGTTTAAGTATTTGTATTGAAGTGACACTTTTATAAAATTAGATCTAGTACTAAATATGTCTAGTGTAGATTAGATACCTATTTACTCACTACACCTACCTATGGCCGCTAAAGCTATATGGAGGTAGCTCAGACGATTACACAGAGCTTTAAGCTCTCAACTGCTGTACTTTTACAAATAAAATATCAGAGCCAAAACTCCAAACTCTACTAAGCACCTTACGGTTAAATTATACATTGCACGGTTAAAATAATTTCTCACTAAAGTTACCATTGTATTTATCCCATCAAAATTCTACACACCACGTACACTTACAAAGTTACAAGAAAGTTATAATTATCTGTATATTAATAAGGACGTGTCGCGGTATCTGAAGCGTGCCTAAACTGCGTAGAGTCCTGTGTATTCTAGGACGTTGTGAAATGTTCCCCTCTTGTGAACCTTGGCACATTGTGTTTAGAGTCTGTGTTGCTGAATTCACGGGAACTGAATGTCTGGAGCGTGTTTGCCTAAGCCCTAATCTAACCTTTCCGGACACCCACGCGTCTAGACTATCTCTATATCGACTTAGTTCGGTTTGTTAGAGCCTACGTATAGAACAATGAGATAAAAGAGGCTGAAAACTTGTGAAAAACTGAAAAACACGTGTCAAATTATAGGTAACAAGGTGAGGAGTTATTAATACTTTAAGCTGTAGATACATTAATAATTTTATTTCTTGGAATACCTATTTTAAAATAAGTACCCAATGTAAGTATGTACTAAACTTGTGCTGGCTAGTTAGGTAATGAAATTATTGTAAAATTGACTAGTCGAGATGAATATAAGTAAAGCTGGCAGTTTTGCTCGGTTATAAATATTATACAGGATGTAACAAAAAGGGTATGTTAAGCGAGAAGCTACGTAAATAGCCCAATGTAAAGAACCTATCTACGAAATTTGAGACTCGAAATCACATGTTTATTTTTCCGGATAGTATGGAGAATTTTTAAATATCTCAGGAATTTTCATACAATCTTGAAAAATAAACATGTGATTTCGAGTCAAAAATTTTGTGGATATGTTCTCGACAGTGGGCTATTCACGTAGCTTTTCGCTTAACATACCCTTTTTGTTACACCCTGTATATAGACGTATTATACCTACCTATACAGGATGTTTTTTCGTTGCTACGTACTCTATACATGAAATAAAGTAAGTTTTATGCCAAAAAAATGCTGGGAAGGATGTAATTTTTTTTTTAACAAAAAAATTACTTGATGGGGCGAAAAAAATTATAGTGTCCAGTGTTTATGCTAGTTTTTTCATAGACAGATTATTTTATTATTATTTTTATTATTATTTTATTATTATTATTATAAATATGTTTTAAGAAATGAAAAAAAAAAATCACCCTAGTGGGACTCGAACCCACGACCTCTCGCATCCGTGCAGTGCTCTCACCAACTGAGCTATCGGGTATTATTATTTCTCATGAAAAAATCTTGCTACGCGCGTCTATGTGCATTTATGCAGAAAAGGCAGTCTATTTACTCAACTTTGGACCCGAATATCTTGCAAACCAGACACTTCCTAGGTATGCTTCCATTGAGAAAAATGATCGTGATGATGTGGAGATTCCGTAGTTTTCGGGAACGTTGACGACCAAAAAACATCCTGTACCTACAGTTATTTTTATTCCTATACTAGTGGACGCCCGCGACTCCGTCCGCGTGGACTACAGAAAAAAAAAACAAAATATCCAAATTATCCGGGATAAAAAGTAGCCTATACAGGGTATTTTTTTGTGGCCACCTTTAACGAAGGGTACGTATTCTATACATGAAATAAAGTAAGTTTATGCCAAAAAAAATGCTGGGAATTTTTTTTTTTTTTTTTTTTTAATTTAAATTCCTTGATCGTGCGAAATTTATAGTGTCTAGTGTTTATGTTAGTTTTTTTTATAGACAGATATTAATTATTTTTCGTGAAAAAATCCTGCTACGCGCGTCTATGTGCATTTATGCAGAAAAACGCAGTCTATTTACTCAACTTTGGACCCTAATATTTTGGAATCCAGACACTTCCCAGGTATGCTTCCATGGAGAAAAATGATCGTGATGATGAGGAGATTACGTAGTTTTCGGGAACGTTGACGACCAAAAATCATCCTGTATGTTAAGTGGGACCTGTCACAATATATTCCTGAAAACTGCATCGAAATCGGTTAAGCCGTTTCTGAGATTAGCGTGCACAAACGCACAGACAGACAAACCGACATACAGACAAAAATCATTCTTTTGGGTACTGCTGCGTTGATAAAGGTCTCCTGTAATATTTTTTCTCATAAATCTTCCATGTACAGACAGGGATCCGTTATACAGGATGTTTTTTTGTGGCCACCTTTAACGAAGGGTGCGTACTCTATACATAAAATAAAGTAAGTTTATGCCAAAAAAAATGCTGGGAAAAAAAATTTTTTTTTTGAAATTTTTTTTTTATTACTTGATCTGGCGAAATTTATAGTGTCTAGTGTTTATGCTAGTTTATAGACAGATATTAATTATTTCTCGTGAAAAAATCTTGCTATGTGCATTTATGCAGAAAAACGCAGTCTATTTACGCAACTTTGGACCCTAATATTTTGGAAACCACACACTTCCCAGGTATGCTTTCATGGAGAAAAATGATCGTGATGATGAGGAGATTCCGTAGTTTTCGGGAACGTTGACGACCAAAAATCATCCTGTATTTTTATTATACCTATGTATAGATTATGCTTCACTAAGATGAGACAAAGAAAATTACCTAACCTACATACCGAATAATATATCCGGGACGCTAACTAAAATCTTAATAAAGTTATGACTAAAACTGTTCTTAATTAGGGAAAAATATGGACTTCGGACTTTATTTATCTTCTACAAAGTTATCGACTTATTAATTTTTTACCTAATTAAAATACTTATGATGAAACCTATGACCATATAGGTATAACATCCATATTTGTGACTATCCGGATTTGTATATTAATACATAATGATATAATTAAGGTATTGCCAAATACATTATTATAGTATTGCATGCACGGACGGAACTATGTGAATTGGACTTTTGGACCAAACTAGACCGGACTCAAAGTAATAAGAAATTAGTATGTATACCTAATAGGTGGTGTGGTGATTAGATAGAGCTTATATGATTTTTGCCTACCAGTCACTGGAAATAGTAGGTACTGAGATCGAGACAAAGTCTCCAAATTCTAATTTGTTAGGCAGGGTATCCATGAATTCGCCGAAGTGAAAGGTCCTCAGAAAGGTGACAGACAAAAACTTTTTTCTCAACAACTGTTATACAAATCATTTGTCGATTTGTCCACATATAGCAAACTAAATAAAATAATATATACAGCTAACTAATCGTCGCCGTCTTCGCTCGTTTATGCCAAAGCAAATAACTTAAAGTCTCCGAGGGCAGTGAAGCCAGGAGGTATTTGAAAAGCCTTCCTCTCGGCACTTCTCGCGAAGGCGACGTCTAGACAGATACTTCCGCTATTCACCTTATTTACGGTACTAGTGTTGATAGTGCTTCCATATACCGCAATATTGGCCTACGTGGCTGTAAGTAAAGCTTTTTTGTTTAGGACGAACCTATTTTGCTATAGCATATTTATGTACCTACCTCTATTAGATAATAAGAAAATAGGTCTTGGAATTATAAGTAGATAAGAACCTATATTTTCAAAGGTACAGCCAGTTTGCCAGCAAATAGTTAATCATTAATAGGTAGGCAGATCGAGTTTAGTCAGCAGATTAAGTATTTCATTACAAATTATTTTAAGCATAACAATAAAAGGCTTGATTTACAATTTGCGAATTTGATCTCGATCTCTAAGTACCTAAGGCAAATTGACTGTAAGTTATTTGGATACCTAAGCGTTTAACTAGGTACCTATCTAATGTCACACGTAACGGAATATAAAGACATAGTCGAATGTGGGGCATGCTTGTTTTCCACTAGTTTTTTGGAGCTCTTTTTGTACCTACTATTCAGTGATCTGGAAACGCACCATATGCAACGGTTTATCCCTCGCAGTTGAAAATAAGAGACTTTACCAGGTGATACCTAACTATATAAACTCTACACTAACTTAACCTATCTACTTATTACTATTATATCAACCTTCCAATTGGTTTTCCCTCCCTCCGGAGTCTGCAGAGATGAAATAACACAGTCTGCACTAAAAGGTAGTGAGGTACCGAACGTTCTAAAGTCTAGCTACGCCTACATAGGTAGGTAGTATCAAAACCTTTCTCGCCTGACCTTACGCGACCTTCACTCGTCTGGTACGTTCTTGTGCCAAAAAAGTTTACAATGCCTGACTTATAATAAGTTAACATGTAAATTCAATTTACTTAAGTAGATACCTGCAATAAAAAGGCGACCAACGACAGTTAAATTTAATATAATGTTAGTGAATAAGCACATACAGAACACATTGTACCTACTCAGTGGAAGTAGTCTACTTCATGTTTGTAAGCATATAAAAAAAACTTTATAAAGACAATGAATGTAATCAATTAGAATGATATTATGAATGTAATTTTATAGATTTTGTTATATCTACAGACTCTTGAGAAATTCCAATAATTTCTATTAACCTATGTATGTACCTAAGTACCTATGTACGTTTTATAAACTTGTTGGAATACTATCGGATACATATTCGAGATATAAAAAATTACAATATTAGACAAGCATCTTAGCAAACTAGGGCAAATTTCCAATTTTGCTGACGCTTCTACCAATCACCACACTTTAACGCTACGTAGGTACTTAACGCACTAAATTCAAGAAAGTATTTCGTTACAGAATTTTAATAAGAAAAATTAGGCAAGTTGTAGTACCTAGTTTCGGCTCGGGTTAATTGTAAAGTTTCACAACTTTTCTTTTTAATGTTACTTATCTGGGTTAATGTGAATGTCTTTAAGGTCGTTCCAAAAAGACATTATAGACTTTGCTACCAAAACTTTAACCGTTAGGTACTAATAATGAAGTTCATCTCCTATTTATTTATATCGAATTTAAGAAACTGGTTGGACCTCTATCTACCCTAGTTTTCCTTGTCGCTCAGCGCCCTATTTATTCAAATGGTTTTATCGATATTCCTAAGCAACGTTCACACGCTTTTCTGAGTATAGGTTAAATTTTAAAATACGAGTATATTGGCTTCGTATTTAGTCGTCAGTTCAGGGTTCACATAGTAGTGAGTGATGGAGAACTCTAACACAGCCGCTGCTGCTACCGGAGGTCGTCGAGATCGGGAACCCTCCATCGATCCTGTCAAAGCCCAGGGAATATTGTAATTTGATGGATTTAAATTTTTAAGAAGAGCGCTGATAAAAGTTCTCACTGCTTTGCCTCTATAAATTTAAGAAGAGCACTAGCATAAGCCTTACCGGCCAGCATTGTGACGGTTTGAGTGTCTACGTGTCTTGGTACAGTCCATGTTCGCCACAGTCAAGTATAAATCTAACTTGGGGTATCGTAGTGAACACAGCCTGACATTAGACCGTAAATCATTGTTGTCTAGTAGCTAAAAGTTAAAATATTTTATGAGATAGGCACCTACGAGTTTATGGCGCTTTATGAGAATAGAATTCTTTATTTGGCGTGCATATTCAAGCGTCATACAACTAGTGCTCTTCTTATGCGAAGTTCAATAATTCCGTGTTAAGTATTATTAATTATTTAATATATTTCTGGAAACACATCTCGAAGTCGAACAAAAATTTCGTTAAAATAATGTATGAAATAGTCGATCAGCGAGACCATCAAGTTATCTAATATGACATTCCCATTCGTTCTAGCTAAGATACTGGCATGAGCAAGTTATAGAAACGTCTCATTTGCTAAATATTTTACAGAACCACGGTGAATCGTAAAATCCAGCATGCTGCTCGAGCGTGGCCTGCTAAATGGGGATTCTACAGCCGCATACGAGAAATTGAACTGGAAGAAGCTTTGAATAGTGGTAAGAATAAAAAGATCTTTATATTATAGGAAAGGCTTATAATTTAAAATCTCAGGGTGCGGCAGTTACTGTATTATTGTCATAAATGTCATTGCTGTAAAATTATACAAACAATTGATTTGAACGACGGTATGACCACAGGTATGACTTTAGAAGAATATCACACAGCACTTAAGCTGCTGAGCAGTAAACCAGAGCCCAGGAAGTACCCGATAGAGACAGACCCGTCACCTAGCCCCAGCCCTCTCCCGCCTACGAGTTCAGGTAAACTAAAGATAAAATGAAGACTTCGAAGATAAAATATCCAGCAAACCTATAATTTTTATTTATTTATTCTATCATCCTTCCGTTCATGTCGTAGAGTCGACTGAAAAACTTGGGCATTCTCTCAAGCAACAAGCTAGCAACTTGTCACTGGTCATTCCTGAGGTAGACTTATCACTGTGGCATAGAGGAATAAAATCTTATTCCTCTATGACTGTGGGATGTAATAATACTAAATTACATTTGAGAGGTAAAAATTTATTACTCGTCATACATTTTGTAGGAGACCATTCACACTGTATAATATTAATATTTGCAGTTTGGGATGTCATATTTTATATTACACCGTGTGAATGGTCTCGTGGGTTGTCCTTTATGATCTGCCGTTCTGGCTACGCCTATTTCGGGAGCACAGCCGCCTGTATATGTATGTACCTATTCTTCTATCACTAAAACATTAATGGATTATTTTTAAACCAATAAACGACTTCTTTACAAATAAGACTCGAACGTCCCTTTTTTCAGGTATGATAGGACACCGGGCCAAATGCAGTTTGGAGATATATGGAAACTTGGTGCGGACATCACGAGACTACCCCACCCGCCCCCCTCTGCCTCCCGGACAAGTCTACGATCCTTATAAACAAACCATGGTCTTTTTGGGGTATGAATTGATTAATAAACCTACTAATTTTATAAATGTGAATGTGAATGTTTGTGAGAACAGTAGGGTTAGCAAAAACATTTTACGCGCCCCGCGCCGTAACGCTAATGACTCGCAAGCAAATTCTATGAGATATGACAGTTGGACGATAACGTTATCGACACGATCTATCGAGAGGTTCTTGCTTGCCCCGCGGATATTGTGTGTCTTTTTTTGCGCTAATTTCAATGCGAGATAGGCTAGTCTATTTAAGTTTTTTAGAGTGAACCTAGTGTACTCGTAGTCCTGTATAGATAGATGTATTAGAATAAATAACATTTTATGTATTCCAGGAGTGTGGACGGAGATCCGATATCATACAAATTGCCGGTGTCCCGCTGCGAGGTCACAGACATGTGGACGCAGCCGCAACAAATTGCAGTAACACCCTTCTGCTTCGAAAACCTTTAATAAACAACTCTTTTTTCTACTGTGTTTTATACAGATGCCAAGTCCCGCAAAGTGACCAATTTAGAATTAAGCCTCATTTACATACCATTTTCTTACAATTTTATTGCAACAATTGACTAGCATTTGCAAGCTTGGTCTAAAGAATCAAGAACTTGAGATTGTACAAGGAAATGATATGGTCGATTCTGACCTTCACACTTAAACCTAAACATAAAATTAGTCCCACCTGCCCCTTTCTCTCTCAGCCATCTATGTTTCTTATTCTTCTTCAGCCTATTGCAGTCCACTGCTGGACGTAGGCCTCCCCCAGGGCACGCCACAAGGCTACTGCCACAGGGGGTTTTGCCCATAGTCACCACGCTGGGCAGGCGGGTTGGTGGCCGCAGTGTGATTTTCGGACTATGTTGTCAGTACGAGAAGCGCTGCTGCGCACCTCCCGGAAACCCTTAATCGCCTCGTACGATACCCACGGGTAGGCAGGTGTGGTACAAACTCTACTCTGCCGGCACCACGCGGCTAATCTATGTCTAGAGAGAGACAAACCTGACGTTTACGTTTAAGCCTCGAGCACACCGGATGCGTATGCGTAGACGTACACGTACCTCTGAGTTTAATGTATGGAACTGTCACCGCTTGACGTCTACGCATACGCATCCGGTCTGCCCTGGCCTATACAGTTACAGCCATACATTACAACTCAGAGATACGTGTACGTTTACGCCTACGTGAACGCATACGCATCCGCAGTGCTCGAGGCTTTAAGTGTGACCGTCAGAATCGGTACCATATGGCATATCAATAATTGCTCAATAATTGATCATTCAATGTTCAAGAAAATGGTAACATACAAATGGGCTGTTATACAGGATGTTTTTTCGTGGCCACCCTTAACGAAGGGTACGTACTCTATACATAAAATAAAGTAATGTTAAGCCAAAAAAATGCTGGGAAAAAATGATAATTATTTTGAAAAAAATTATTAATTACTAGATCGGGCGAAATTTATAGTGTCCAGTGTTTATGCTAGTTTTTTCATAGACAGATATTAATTATTTCTCATGAAAAAATCTTGCTACACGCGTCAATGTGCATTTATGCAGATAAACGCAGTCTATTTACTCAACTTTGGACCCTAATATTTTGAAAACCAGACACTTCCCAGGTATGCTTCCATGGAGAAAAATGATCGTGATGATGAGATTCCGTAGTTTTCGGGAACGTGGACGACCAAAAATCATCCTGTGACCCCTGTATAGTCATACATATTGTAACTAGCGCCATCATCCAAAGGAACTATTTGGCGAAACGCACTCTACGGTTCTTCACTCTCTTGTGCTACAAATGAAACTGCGACTAACGTTAAAACATTTATTCGATAACCTAGTAAGAGTTGGCATGTCGCTTCCTAGTCTTGAGCGGGTCGGGTAGCTGAGCGACAATGTTCTCAGGTAACATCTCAACGGCGACAGCTTCGTCCTCCGCGATCCAGTGGAAACCAGCTAGATACTGAAACAAACATAAACACTGTTTCATAAGGGTTTAATATTTAATACGGGTTCTTTCAAATGCGTTTTCGCGAATACACTGTTGCAGCACAGCGCGAATCGAATTAAATTTAAAAGAATGCTTAGACGGTGCTTAAAGATACATATTAAGCCTTGAATCCTGTGAATATTTCTTTTCTTTCTCCATTTCTTTTCTCGACATTAAAATCGTCTATAAATATAGTCTCCGACCGTGTTTCGATCAGCCCCCTGATTATGTAAAAGCAATAGCAAAGTCGAAGCCGCGCGATCGCGATAATTGAGAGCGTGTGTGTGCGGGGCGCGGGAGGACGACGAGCGCTCGTTACGCGCACGCACACTCTCAATTACCGCGATCGCGCGGCTTCGGCTTTGCTATTGCTTTTACATAATCAGGGGGCAGGACGGGCAATCTTTACGAAGATTAGCCAGGTGCTCAGGAGATATTATAGCGCACAAGTCTGTGCGCAAACAAATATGCACTCTCTATTCCGTCACTCTCGTGACTAGACCTAGTCCGATGGGAACCCGAGAGAGATCAGACAAAATCCTCTATACTGGTAGCTTGTCTATGGTTTTGATAGCCAACCAATCTTAATTGACAATTTTTAAAATAGACGGGTGTAGACTGAGCAACTTCGCGAAGCTATTGCCGCTGATTTAAAGTAATTTTGAGGAGAACTATGCTTAAAAAATTATATATGACATCCATACTAACCTTTATGGGAAGAACTTTGACATTTGTATCTGTTTTATTTCTGGCGCCTTTCATCTTTTTAGGAGGTTCATCTTTCCCCTGAAAAAGAAACAAAATAAAATAATTATGTGCTTACTACAGTAGGTATGTGAAACTGTTTTACAAAAGCTTATTTGAAACTAATTTGATCGATTAATAATTTGTTGTCTCACCGTTTTGTTTTGTCGTGTTTTAATATTAAGAATTAAGAAATTAAGAAAGACAATATCGCGCAAATAAATGAATATTTGCTATCTAATAACAAACTAGTAGCACTGTCTCTACCATCCCGACAACTAACTAACTCACTAATCAACTAACTAATCTCTCTAACGCCCCGATAGCAAAATTCAATAGCGCTGTCTCTCTCCAACACCGTGCTAAGATAACTAACCTCAGTAGCGCCGTCTCTCTCTAGCACCCACAAGCCGGTCTCGTCTTGTACGACGAGGGCGGGGCGCGCGGGGTGTGACGTCACAGCAATGGCGGCCGTGCGTCGGTTACGCCAGTGAGCCGGAAGGTTACCGAGCCTATTTACAAACGTCTTGTTTGTCAGATCGTACTCTACTATCTGGAAATAGGTAACACATAAGTATGTGTGTACTAGTGTTGATGCACATAAATATATAGACACGGCTGTTTTCTCAAAATGGAGTAGCCAGATTTGCAAGATCATAAGGGATATCTCACAGCCAGCATAACGGGAATAGATTTGAATTATCGGTGACTAGTAGCTTAACGTCTGAGAGAATACATGAGCAATACTCATACTTAACTAAACAGCAATAACTCTTATTCCAAGAACGCAAAGATAGCTTAACTATTTCAGCGGCACATTTCATTTAAATCGGTTCAGTAATTTTAGCGTGAAAGCCGAACAGACAGAGTTACGTTCGCATTATAACATAGTATAAAACAAAGTTGCTTCCCGCTGTTTGTCTGTCCATGTCATAAATGCTTAGATTTTTTAGACCACGCAACGGATTTTGATGCGGTTTTTTTACAATAGTTAGTGATTCAAGCGAAAGGTTTATATGTATAGTATCAGCATTGCACCCGTGCGAAGTCGGGCTATCGCTAGTTTATAATATTAGTAACGAAACAAGGATTGTCACCTTCTGATCCACATAAATAACGATGAGACAGTCAGTCTTGCAGTCCACAGTGAGCGCGCACGGCACACAATGATACCTCGGTAGGGTCACGTGGTGTACAAACTTCTTCGCTCTCGTCCATACGACTATTGTGCCGGTTGTGTCTGCCACCACCAGGTATATAGAACCGTTTGCTGAAGTCTCCGATATCATTAGGTGCAGTATTGAACTGGATTTCAAATCTGGAAGATATACGGACGTATTTTTTATCTGCTTTTTTGTTTTTTTTTTTACGTAAGCGTTGAGACATCTGTAGGGTAAGCACGAACCTTTTTACGCTATCGGTTCGCAAGCAAAATCTATGAGATATACAGTGTGACGATAGCGTTACGGACTATTTCGAGGTTCGTGCTTGTCCCACTGACATATACGCTGAACTGTGTTGACCGTCGATTTAACTTTAAGATAAAATTGACATATTGTTATTGTTAAGATGCCATCGAGAACCCAGCGAACCAAACCTATTTTTTTATTTATTTTTTATATAGCCTGAAGGGCTTTCTCATCTTCACCGGACTACTTGGCGTGCGCTGAAGGCGCACAACTGATTGGTTTAAACCTATGAGACCAGTGCACCCCGGATACGGCTGGGGATTTGTCGCTTGTGGGGCTAAACAAGGTTTGTATGGCTGTTTGTAGGATGGCTGGTAGGGTCGATGCCCAGCAGCGGCCTTCTTTCGACTCTACCTACCAAGGGTTCCTGGAAAACCCACTGCTAAAGAACCCTCGAAACAACTGCAGTGGGGAACCAAACCTATAGCTATTTCAAACAGGAAAAATATTTTTATTTTCCCGCATACTATGTATGTGTGTTTCACCGTATAGTTACGATGGATGGTGGAGCTAGTTACTATGTGTATGACCACATTTTCTGTTTCAGTGCATACAAAAAAAATGTTAGTTCCGAAATCAGAGATAGGAATTATTCTATCAAACAGACTCTACATTTGTGGCTGTTTTTCAAGAGTGTGAAGTTTACACTGTACTCGTATATTATCTACTGCGCTGCATTTCGCATGACCTTCAAGTGAACTGCTTAAATTTGGAACGTGAGAACTCACGTTTGTCCACAGCTATAGTTTGCACGACACTAGCGCCGCCCTCCGGATCTACGTGCAGCGCGGTGAGGACGCCGGTGTGTGCTGCCTGCGCGACCAACGTGCGCGAGTCCGGTGCGAAGGCCGCACGGTCGCAGGTCTGTAATTCGTTTACTAGCACCTTCGACAACGATACTCCTTGCTCGTCGTCCTGCGGAAAGCAAGTAGGTTTTAAGCCGGATTGATAAAAATGTGAGCTTGAGTCCCGTAGTGCCCTTTTTACGCGCTAGCGACTCGCAAGCAAAATCTACGAGATGTGACAGTTTCACGAAAGCGTTACAGACTATCGAGAGGTTCGTGCTTGCCCCACTGGTCTGAGACTAACATTTCATTTCAAAATTTACTTTTTTATAATATCAGCATAGTGATACACTTACATCAGCCTATATGTGCCAGAAGGCTACTGCCATAGGCGGGTTTTTGCCCTTAATCGCCAGACTGGGCAGGAGGCTTGGTGACTGCAGTGAGATTTTCGGACTTTATTGTTAACATGGAATGCGCCTATCTCTCGGAAAGCCTTAATCGCCTCTTATGATAACCACATGCAGATAAAGGATGGTGCTATTCAACTCTGCTGACACTATACAGCATTTGATTCAGATAATAAAGAATTTTACTCACCAGTTCTAACTTTAGAATTTTAAAGGTATCATCTGTAGAATAAACAATAAATTCTCCTGATGGTGAGATCTCACAATATCTGATCTGTTTATTTCCTTTCGCTCTAACCTGAACCAACTTTACAGGTTTCTGGTCAAGGACTAAAGATTCCACTGTTCTTGCCTCATTTTCTTTATTAGCCTTCTCTACAATATCTATGGTTGAATCTTGCTCTAGTTGTTTGTTGTCAGATTTTTGTTTTGTTTGTTGGGACCTCACCACTGTGGTCACTTTTTTGTTTACTTCATATGTTCCTAATTTCCAAACTTCTAAGTGATTATTATACCTGTAAAGAAATACAAATTGAAAAGTAATGGAATATAAACAGCTTAAAAAAATTGTAAGACAGAGACACTTTTTAGAACATCTGTAATATTAAATAAATTAAAGTACAGTACCTTAAAAGTAGTAATTTGTTCTTGCAAGCTGTGGATCGTGGTGCTGGTACCATCGGGGGTATTCTCATCACCCACTTTGGAGGAAAATTTGATAAGGTAAGGTATCCATCCACTCCTAGAGATATAAGCTTTGTGTCACATATCACTAGACCTCTGAAAGTAATCATACAGTACACTAATGTGACTACAGGATTCCAAGTATACTTATTTTATTTTAGACTGGACTTAAAATTTCTTGACTTTATGTTGGAAAAAAACATAAGTTAATTTTATATTGCCTAAAAATGATTACAAACCTAACATCATGCTCATGAATATGTCTATGCACATGTTTGACCCATTTGGTTCTTGTTTGTTTGCTATCTCCTGTATCTTCAATCTTTTTGAAGCTCATGATAAGTGGATCCACTCCAGAGCAATAAAGAGATTTTTCATCTTCGGATACAGCAATAGCCAGAATATCAGCCTGATGTGTACCATAAGATTCAATCTGTAATGTTTAAATGCCATTTTAGGAACAGTTGCAAATTAAACTCAACATTAATAAATCTTGATTGTTTTTCTGGTGCCAATTAGAAGAATGAAAGCCCCTAAAACAAATGTTTCTGTTGTGTTTTTATTTTACACATTTAGTTAATAATTAATACAGTAAAACCCGCTTAAGACGATTTCTCAGGGACCCTACCAAAAACGCGTCTTAAGCGAGAAAGCGTATTATGCGGGATAGGGAAAATAAAACATATTACATATTATTATGTATTTTGTTCTAATTTTTGTATATATGTATAGGTATTGAATTATACATTTATAAATTACATTAAATACGTAGTGTAATTATAATTACATTATTTAAAATAATCACTTATTTTGGTTTGTCAGAAAGATTTTAATGCATTAGCAATTAAAAGATTTTCAACATAATTCAACTTTTGCAGTGCATCTTCACTTTGATCCAAAGAAGCTACATAGCGTCTTAAATAATTAACAGCTGATAATGCCTGGGCGTTTCTTCATCGTTATCACTTAGGGCCTCATTTTGTGTGTTATTCACATTCTCAATAAGATCTTCAATTGATTGAATTTCGTACAGTGCTACATTGTCATCAAAGCCATTGCAATTTTTAAAACAATCTATCCAGCCATTTGAAGCGTTAAAATCAGTGATCTGTAAGCCTTCAGCAATCTTACGTGCTTTAGGTCCACTATGGGCAGTTTTAAAGCTCGTGCTTGATGAAGCCATTCTACTAAAACTTTTTCCAATTTATCAAACTTTCCTACCGTTTGCTTTTTTCTCTGCACACCTCCCAATTTGTATTTTTCTTTAATTTCTTCACTATTCTTTAAAATGGTACCTAATGTAGAAACTGGTAAGTGAAGCTCAGCAGCTGAGTTTGATTTGTTGTTTATGATATTTTATCGAAAACTTTCAATATCTCATTTTTTTCTTGAAGTGTCAATGCCTTTCGCTTAATTGTAGTCATATTGTAACAAACAAATGATGTACTATTACAAAATAATCAAAGCTCGCGCATGTAGAAATGTATGAAAATATGTCTCAAGTTGCAGGGACTGGCGTAAAGTGGCTTATTATGCGAGAAATTGTATTAAGCGTGATCGTCTTAAACGGGTTCTACTGTATATCAATAATTTTATACTATAGTAATTACAAAGTTTCAAAGTGGATCAAATACTAATAGGAGTATAATTACTTGATTTTCTAGTTCTGCATCCCAAAACGTTAGTCTGCCAACACTATCTCCTGATACTATAGTGTTATCACTGAGAAATGCCAGACTCCACACAATTACTGTAGCCTTCCCTCGGCTTACTGTAATTCTCGACCTAGCATGACCTGTCTCAACATTCCATATTCTTATGGAATTTTCTGAACCTGTTAAACAATTTGGCATATATCATAATTATACATTAATGCACTTACTGTAAATTAAATAATGTAAATACTGTAAAAGTAATATCTTACCTGTGGCAAGTAGATTTCCACTTTTATTGAACTTGCAACATAAAATTCTGCCTTCTTGCTTGTCAAAAAGCTTTTCGTACTCCACTCTGTCATTGTCCACATTATAGGAGTTAACATAACCTTGTTCTGTACCAACTGCTACTAAAGTGTTAGTGTAATTTACATCTAGACACCAAGCAGCTTGTCCAGTCAGTAGTGTAGTTGTTTTAAGTCGTAGTTTGTCAAGATCCCATTCCACTAATGCTCCCCCTAGACCAGTGGACAGAAGCCTGCTACCAACCCAACACAAGGCTTCTATTGAAAAATTTGCAACACCAGGAATGACTTTTATGGGATAAGGTGCGTAGTTTAAATCCCATATCTCAATTGCTCCATTACTCCTGTAATTAGACAAATATATTGGTCTGAATATTCATAGGTAATAATAAAAGCGAAAAGTAGACATGTAGAAAAGTAAACATAACCTTGCAAGAGCAATGTGTTTGCTAAGTCTATTGAAGGCGACGCAGTTGAAAGCTTTTGGTTCCGGATTGTAGTACCGCACTCTATGTACTTTACTAGCCATTGTACATGTTATTTTTGTAAATATAAGAGAGAGTAAATATGTAATGTATAAAACACTCAGACGCACAGCAACCCTGCAGCAACCACAGCAACGTGCGTTTGACATTGACAACATGCATGCGTCAAACTGTCAAAGTCAAAGTATTTTTTATACTTTCTCACCTAGAAAAGGCAAAGGAAGCTTGCCTTTGTACAATGATATGAAATGATTTGGGACCTAAAATTAAAATTAAATATTAACTACCTATTAACTCCAAATATTTACAAATAAAAGACGGCCTGCAAATCCTCCACCGATGGCAGCGTGCCCAAAAGGCTGGCCGCGTTGCCCCGCTGTATAGCAAGGCTTACGCGTTGGCCAAAATAGGCACCAGCCCTCCGGTCATGGGATGCTTCGACCAATCTTTTAAAAATGCCCCTGAAGAGGGCATGCGCACCCGGACCCCATGGCCCCATGGTTTCAACCCCAAACGGCTCAAATATGTAATCCCCGCTTAGGTTTGCATACTTGCGCCGCTTGAGGTTTTCTGCTGAGGCCGCCGCTGAACCGGTTCTGATGCTTGTGCCTGGGAGGTGAATGAAATGATTTTGAATATAATTTACACTAAGAGTATATAATCTAAGTTTGAATGCAAACATCGGGAAAAAGGGAAAATCCAGGGATTTGGTATCTCCTCTTATCATGATGAATATTAATGTTCGTTTCCGAGTCATGGATGTTTCTATACTTATCTATGTATTTAGCTTAGTACCCACGACACAAGACCTTAGGGATCTTAGTGTGGGACTAGGTGTTGTGTAGTGAATATTTATTATTTAAAAAAAAACTATGAGGAAAATCTACAGAAACAAGTTAAAAATCGGTAAAATTCTGGCGATTACATAAATAGGATTTTCAATCCACACCTGTGATCCATAATATTGTATGGTGTGAAGTAGCCACGTAAAATGAAAGCAACCGGACACTTATTTGCACTTTGTTTGACTCACAAGTTTGATCGTCAAAAAGACAATGAAAGTCGCTCAAATAAAAACTACAAGTTGGTTATCTGTGCAAATAAAATAAATTAAATAAAATGTCGTAGTTTGCAGTTGCAGCTGAATATAATCTGTCTTTCTAATAAGAATTTTAGCGAAAGTAGAAGCATTAGTTGCTTGAAGTGTTTTTCAAATACCTCACAAAACTTTATATCACGATGGGTGACGGCCAAACAGAAAATCAGCCTCTTCTAAGAGATGGTAAGATAAAAATTAATTTGTTATGACAGCTGGTGATTCAACTTATCTCTTCTTACTTTGTTGATAACAAAGCTTAGCAGTAATATAAATGCTAATATCTTCGTTTAAGTAACTATATTTCTATCCGCCCTGACTGAATGCATGTTGTGCAATGAATTGTTATAGTTACTCAATGGCTAAACCTGTTATTACGTGTATAGTATTAGGTCAGGTTAATCGCATAGTTCTTTGGTTCGGCAGAGGAAATGGTTAGCACCAGATCTCCAATCGGCCCTGATGAGCTACCTCCACCCTATCAGCAAACAGGAATGCCTTTGGTTACATGCCGGGTATGCCAGGCTATGATTGATATATCTGGCAAGAGGGAACAACATGTTGTCAAATGTTCTGCATGCAACGAAGCTACGGTATGAATATTTTCAATCACTTAATAATTCAGTTTTTTTTTAATACTTTGGACATAACAATGTCTGCAATCCTAAAACTAATGATTTACTACTTTAATTTTACAGCCCATACGAAATGCTCCTCCTGGAAAGAAGTATGTGCGTTGTCCATGCAACTGTCTGCTGATCTGCAAGTCTACATCCCAGCGCATTGCATGCCCTCGCGCTGACTGTAAACGCATCATCAACCTGGCCCCGTCCCCTGTGACTCCACCGGTGCCTACATTACCTGGCATGTGTAGAGTTATCTGTGCCCATTGTCAGGACACTTTTCTTGTAAGTACATAACTTAATGTATTTTTATATATGTACTATAAAGGGAAGCTATGTAAATAAACACTTAGTAAAAGTAAATACTGCACATTGGCAACAGTTTTCTTAGTCATTTTACTTTTATGTCTAGAGTGTAAACAAAGAAGGAACTTGCAGTAGGTATATTTCAAAGGAAAAATTGTTCTTACAAATTCACAAAACAATTCCAACATTTAAAATGAAATATTAATAGGAAAGGGTTCAATGTTGTTAATTAGGTAGCTGATTGTTACTCAAACAAGAACTGTTGATATTACATACACTAATTTATTTGGTATTATAATCTACTAAGTACTAAGTGTAAATATAAAACATATTATTTACTTAGTGCTTCATGCATAACAATGGGTCAGTGTTTTTATAAACAATTTTAGTAGATTAATACATGATTGGCTGCAGTGAATCTGTTAAAGTGGAAACCACTTTTTTACTCTATTGAGAAATTTCTGGTAGCTAAAATGACCTGAAAGTAGACTCTTAAAGTAGACTCATAGTCTCTGACTATGGTATCCATGGATTTCATGTAATGTTATTCGTTTATTTTTTACTAGTGGACACCAGGGACTCCGTCCGCCGAAAACAAAATGTCGAAATTATCCGGGATCAAAACATTTTCCTGGGATAAAGTCCAGCCGTTTCTGAGATTAGCGTGCACAAACATTGATCTCTTACAATTTTGTCATATGTATAGAAGAAGATAGATTTTAATAGTTTTCTATATGCCAGACTTTAGGCAAAATATGTCTTATCAATTGTTATATTTTTGTCTTTTGCACCCATATTTTGTGTAAATAAAATTTATCGTATTGTAAAAAACGCAAATACATAGCTGTTGACAGTAATTCTGTTAAAGTGGAAACTGCTTCTAGTACCAGCTGCTGAAGAACGCGCCGGTGCGCTGCCCGCACTGCCGCAAGGTGTCGTCGGTGGGTCCGCGCATGGCGCGCGTGCGCGGGATCATCTTCTCTGCGCTGGCGCTCGTGGCGCTGGCGGTGGCGCTGGGTGTGACGATGGGCACGTTGGCGGCGGCGCGCGCGCACGGCGGCGGCGTGTACGTGGCTTACGTCGCATTGTTCCTCGTGGCCGCTATTCTAGCAGGCCGCGCTGTCCACTACTTCGCGATGAGAGTGAGTACGATCGAGGGCCCCATGTAGAAGCCATAGCGATGGCTCTGAATATGTGATATGACTAGGAAATGTCAAGATTTCTGAATTCCATATAATATAGCATTATTATATTAGTGTAACAACAGACTTAGGTATGTAAAATGTGCTAATTGTCTTGGACGCTTTTAGTACCACTTGGTTTTTGTGAAACATCTATATAATTTCTCTTGTGGCCATTCACCTGTAATTGTTTCTGCAAGCCAAATTTATGATATTTTGTCTTTTATGAGTCAAATTGGCCACTAGTTTAGCATCAAAAATTTTAATATGTAATGTTGTTTATTGTCATTGTTTCTGTTGTTACATAAATTGTGACAAAAAGTGGTGTGATGGGGGTGTGCTTAGATTTTAATATAGCTAGCCAGAAAAGGCTATCATAGGAAGCATCCCACTTACACCTAGGTTCTGTAAGGAAATGTAATCTAATTATATTATATGTATGTATATTTATAGTTTTGTATAACTCTGATAAAATTGCTTTGATTTCTTAGCTCGAAAACCTTTGTAAACATAGTATTAAATTTAAGGCAGTTTTTTTTTATTGAAATTGAATTAAGTTACTAACTTAACTAGATGTAATTTACTGTCAATTTCAAATTAGTTATTTCTTTTCTAAGTAAGTTAAAATTTTCTAAATAATACTTCGAAATCCTAAGTTTTTATCTATGTATAACATTTTAAGTTGCAGCTTGTTATAAAACTTAAATTGCAGAAATATTACGCGTGTAACTATTTTATTTAGGTTATTGGGAACTGGTAAGTCTAGTGTCAAATAATTATATGTCTCATATATAACCAAGTCATATTTAGACCAGTCTATAATTATTATTACGACGATTTGTCAAAGAAAAATATTAACGTCGACGCTGCGCTGAGGCACTCCCAAATAAAACAGTCACGTGGGCAACACAGACTCTATGTCATTCCATTATTTAATGGACTATTGTTGTAAATTAACAGCTGTGTTCTGATGTTAATAAGTTTTGATCCCTGAAATGCTATTCCCAGTTGTACCATGGCCGTCGACAGGCAATGTTTACTACGATTGACGTTTAAAAGTTAAAGGAAAACATGTTTATTTCAACCAAAGGTCGAAATTAAAAAATCGGTCCTACTATAAGTCCTACAAAAATTCTGACATGGGCGAGCACCCTTAGTGCGTTTGTTCATCGCATCTTCCGTCGGATATGCACGGATTCTTAGAACTCGCTTGTGGGTATGGATATGTTTGTTACTATTTCATAGTCAAAGTAACATAAGTGTTTCGCATTTGCCTTCGTCGGTATCTGTAAAGACTGCCTGCAGTGTAGGTAGGTAAGAACATTAATCAAATCAAATTGAGAAAACCTAAGTCATTTGTATTGGCGTTTTAAGGCACAATTTACACCGCCGCGGAATGGAAGTTTTGGTACATCGCATATTGAACTTTATGTCAAGTGTATAACAAACAAACTAACTACGAGCCTAAAAAAAAGTCGCGTGTCTTCCGCGGAATCCTCACGCATTCTCGAGAACTCCGATGATTTGACGTAACAGAATTTGGAAATTGACGCTGATGATATAAAGTTCATTATGCTATATACGATTTCGTTGCAAAAATTCGCTTCCGTTCCATTCCGCGGCGGTGTAAATTGAGCCTAAGGATGTGAGATTTATTTTTGTGATTTCAATATTTTAAGCTATAACTTGAAGAAAAATATCTAGAAAAGAAATAACAGGATGGTATTTTTCTTTATTTTATTCAGATGATGGTTTTGATATTATTTATTTGTTAAGTATCTGCTAAATGGTTTCGTGTAAACATGAGAACGAACGCTAATTTCTTTATAAATGTTATAACCTTACTAATAAAATAGGTATTAGTATAGAGAAATAGAGTAGACTCTATGATTAATTACTCTTGAACCACGTATAAAAGCACAGATGACGGTTTTTGCAACATTTTTTTCAAACGAATCTTATATTTTAATGTTTTATTAAGTATTTAAGAAAGTAAAGAAATTATCGTTCTATTTATTGATTTTAAGTTTTATTGTTCTGTTTATACCATAAAGTTGTAATCTCTAATATCTTAACCATGTATAAAATGAGTTAGGTATTATAATATTTACTCTGTATATAATTATATTAATAATAGACTGGATCGGCTTTGTTTTACTAAAATAAAACCTTTATCTAAATAAGTATCTTACTTTTGAGCCTCCCTGCATATCAAACTGTGATTTTATAATTTACAATTCTAGTAAGTATAAGTAACATTTAAAATCAAACAGTCATCCATCTTGCCTGTACTCTAAACCGCACTTGATGTTTAATCAAAACACAAAACAAACTCTCGTTAAATAAATACCTGCGATATATCACTAACACCACATAATATTTAAGTGAAGCTCTATGAATTAAAACCACATCGAAATTTTATTATTTATTTTAATGTTAAATATTATACAATAAATTAATTACCTTAAATTAACAGTAGAACCATAATTCAATGACATACTGGACAACAGCGTTAACTAAACACAAAATCATCGAAGCAGAAAACAAGA
Source organism: Carposina sasakii (assembly GCA_014607495.2). Taxonomy (NCBI): domain Eukaryota; kingdom Metazoa; phylum Arthropoda; class Insecta; order Lepidoptera; family Carposinidae; genus Carposina; species Carposina sasakii. The sequence goes on from CP053155.1 coordinate 7,090,568, forward strand.
TGGTCCAGAAATTAACCTTCAAATACTTATTTAAGCAAATAGATATTTTAAAAGTGATGCAAATTCCCAATGTGCTTTTTGTAAGTATTTTATGATAAATTGAATGTAGTGAAGAGATTTTAATCTTTGTACGTTTATTTCTAGGTATGTTTTTGTACTTTTCAGGACATGACGTAGTGTTTAAATGCCAGTGCCAAAGGTCCTGAAGGAACCTAACTTTATAGTGATCATAAAATCGTTAAATGTAGCAAAGAGTTCGAATTTGAAAATATTTAATTCTCGTATAAAAGTAAATTCTATTAGTTAGACTAGACATTCAAATAATCATTTACCATCGTACTAATACCTAAACATATAAATCTTTGACGTATTACTTACTAGGTACTAGAACTAAATTACTGTATTTTATGTTTGTGTAGGTTTATTTATTTATAAGTGAATTTACTTATATTGAGTAGTATGAAACATCACATTCGCATACCACATTTACAATAAGACCGATAGAGAATGAATAAGACGGTAGAGGTACAAAACTAAGTAGTGTGATGTCGAAATACATAATATTAGATCTTAATATAAAATCTTATTGCCTAGATTTTGAAAGTGTCTAAGGGGAATGTTTATCATACGCACACATACACATCTTTATATTAGCTAAACGAAATTATTTAACTCGTAGTACTATGTACTTAGATAATCACAATTTATAGTTAGTTTGTAAAAGAATCTGTTAGGAAAGCAGTATATTTTCTGGCATATTTTGGGAGAGTTGATCCCGTGGTCTTTATTCTATATTAGAAAAAAATTACGTAGATAGGTAATGTATCTGACTTTAGCTGCTGAATGAAACAAAGCAGCATTTATAATGCCCACAAGTTTTATACAAGTACTTTCGTCAGTGCAAGATGAAGTGAACATAGATGGCGTTGCTTAACCTATTTGCCGTAGGAGTCCTTATGTTGGTAACCGCTGACGTAGCCCGAATTGTCGACGAGGTCCTTCCTGCCCGCGATGCCTTTGCCCTTGCCCGTCTCATCGAACCTCTGCTTGTGCGAACCCGTGTACTTGCTAGTGTCTGTCAGCCGGTCCACTGTTGCTGCTGCTGCTGGCGATTTGGCTACCTGTAAAATAGTATTAGGTATTAACTCTCTTAAAGCTCATGTACTTAATCAAGACAAAATGTTCGAAACCACTGGGCATGATTCAGTCTATCATAATGATGTCTTGTTTTAGTGTAGGTACTTAAGCTTTCTGTGTGGTCTATTTTAATTCAAACACCCAGAACTTGTGACCCAAGCCAGTCCCACTTTATGCACGTACTTAAGTTTGGGATCGGAATCTACTGTACTATCGTTTAAATTATCTTACGTTTGACGTAATCCCCGGCTGACCGCAGGATGTGAGTTTCTTCTTGATTTCTTCAAGCTCCACCTTTTTGCTTTTGGCGAGGTCGTCGAGGAACTTCTGGTAGTCTTCAATGCCGACCTTTAGTGACTTGAGCTTCTTGAAATGGATCGCTGTGTCCGTTGTGGTGATCTTCTTTCCGTCGATGACCTTTGCTTGCTTCATCCACTTGTCACTTTGTGATAAGGTTATGTGTTTTCCATCGGACTTGATGTCACCAAACTTGGAGAAGGCTTTGAAAGCGTCCTGGAAATAATGTTTATGAAGATATAGAATAAGAAAGGCTTATGCTGTTCTGTTTTAATCCGAACTAAACCGACCGCCTATGACGTAAATGCAGCTGATAAGTGGTAAACAACCTGATAAGTGGCTCTATTCTAGCTAGGGAGCCCCATGGTACTTATTGTCCACATATGTTTATGTTTGTGTCCACGCAGAGGGAAACTCGTGAGCTTTAAGCGCTGTGATGTGACACCACTAGACTAGACACTCTTGATGGGTTAATAAACAATAGTGCTGCATAACATCCGCATGTTAGCCATTATATTTAGCACTTTGCTAGTGTCAATAGATGTAAGTACACAAAAGTAGAGACGGCCATGACCTCGTAACCCAATCGTTTGGTTTTCGTGTGTGCAAGCCGATGGGTACCCTTGGAATGGTGTTTACTTATTTTTGTGAACAAAATTGTTACGTAATGGAAGTTTTAATAAGTAGGTAAGTATACGAAAATATCATACACAAATAAAACCTGCCTTGAGTCTATGCATCGTCTAATGCAGTGGTTCCCAATTAGTTTTTTCTACGTACCACTCTAAGAAAGACCTCAAACTCGCGTACCCCTTATTGCAGGAACGATAAATAAGAGATGAAATCAGATGTAAGTATTTAGAATGTATTACTATCAAAATACAATACAAGATGACAGAGAACACCAGTTTTATTAATGTGACAAATGGGCACGTTTTTCTTTGCACAACTCTGAAAAATCTGCTTGTATATATATTTCTTGGTAATTTTAGTAATTCTGTTTTTTTTGTACGCGCCGCGTACCCCTTGATGCAACCTTGCGTACCCCTAGGGGTACGTGTACCACTAATTGGGAACCACTGGTCTAATGTGTTTAGTTTAATGCAGCTATTTATAATCCGATTCATGTAATGCCTATTAACAACAGCAGATTCGTACTCAGCAAAGCAGATTATGTGTCAGTTTGATAATTTTGGTTGATTGATTCTCATCTCAGTCCTTTCCTTTTAACAGTAAAAATAACCTATTTACCTTCAAAGACACGGAACCCGTTGCTTCCTCTCCTTTAGCCGACCCGTTAGCTCCAGGAGCGCTTCCATTCTCCAGCTTGACGTCTTTCACCTCCTGAGTCACAGCCTCTACCGCGGCGGCAGTCTCTTCAGCCATCTTTTGCTATTCTGGAAGGGTGAGAACATTTATTTATTAAACAAACGCAACATTCTGAAGTTGAACTCTAACATTGTCGGCAATTTTTATCGTCGAATACCTAAGTTGTAGGATCTTAAATTACCTACATAAGAAATGGATGTGTACCTACTGAGCTCATGATGAGCTACATGATACTTAATTATTAAGTCATACAACATACATAGGTAGGTAGGTAGGTACATACAGGGTGTTTTTTTCGTTGCCACCCTTAACGAAGGGTATGTACGCTATACATCAAATAAAGTAAGTTTATGCCAAAAAAAATGCTGGGAAACGATGTAAATTTTTTTATCACTTGATCAGGCGAAATTTACAGTATCCAGTGTTCATGCTAGTTTTTTCATAGACATATATTAATTATTTCTCGTGAATAAATCTTGCTACACACGTCAATGTGTATTTATGCAGAAAAACGCAGTCTATTTACTCAACTTTGGATCTTAATATTTTGGAAACCAGACGCTTCCCAGGTATGATTCCACGGAGAAAAATGATCGTGATGATGAGGAACGTTGACGACCAAAAATCATCCTATATATATATATATCTAAATGATCGGTGACAAGTTGCTAGCTTAGACCGAGCTCCTTAGTATACCTACTCTTACGATATGCACGGAAGGAGATGCGGGGCTTCACTAGAATACATTAGCAATGTATTCTAGTGAAGCCCCGCATCAGCACAGCACAACCATACATGGATCCCAAAATTAAGTACAAAATCAAAGAGAACAAAGGGAATCTAATAATAAAACAAAAACTAAGCTGCCCCCGGCTTTATAAATCCGGAAACACGTTACGTTAGGTTCATCTATTCACATAAAAATATTATCCATTACGAAAGTCAAGGCAACCGCACGAGCGGATGATGTCATGCAAAAAATAAACCAACAGTTCTATCTAGCTATATCTATTCAGTTGGTATATTTCATCAGAATAAACGTGACCTTATAAGGTTTTTTTTACTGTAGTACTATGGTTAACTATGCCATGACGAGACAGAACTGTAAACCAGTTTTTTTTTTGCTTAGAATTAATATTATTTATACTAGTACATATTTGAATCAACGTTGGGGTTAGTTTTTAATTATTTTCACCTAAGTACTACAATACTTATTAAGTAGGATTTGAGAAATATCTATTTAGACTTATAACAAAACGTTATTAATTTAATGTTTAACTATGGTTAATTAATAGACATGATTACGTCATTGGTGATAATAACATTAGGTAACTATTAAAGTGTTGAAAAAAAAAAAATAACTGTTAGCTAATCTATCTAAGGAATGTATAGCCCTTTTTTGTTATAAAAAACGTATCTTTATACATATTATACCTACCTAATACTACCCAATCTTCTCGTATCCCCAATTTATCTAATGTATCGAAGAGTCGCGACTTCGCGAGCGTTTGATGCAGTCAAACGGTTAGCCTTAAAACTACAAGTCTTTTTTGTGGAGTAGTTGGTGCATTTTTTAAAAGTAAAAGCCAATGCATCGTCACAAGATCACATTTTGTCCAACGGGATATGTGTATCCGGCACAGCGAATATTCGGACGACATCACGCCCAATATGAAATCACAACTTTGCTCTACTATTACTTATATCTAAAGAAGTATATACGACAAACACTTATTTAAATATGTACCAAACATCTATAGCAGGTTATCAGCTCAGTCTGCAACTGTCTTTAGTTCGCACGCTAAAAGCAGCAATTACATCAGCGACCTTGTCGGCGATTTGCCGCAAGCTGTGGATATCTCAAATGTCAGCTGAGATTCGCAAACATCGTATTAGTAATACTAGAAACTAGCTGGGAAGTGCAAAGAATAATATGTACTCGTATGTAGGTACAATAATAATAATAAATTCATTTATTTCTCACCACAAATGACACAATATGACACATAACATAATATGATGATTGAAGGGAGGAACAATGTTGCAATGCCTAACTTACTGTTGTATTTTTTTCATGTATACCTACTTATACTAACTACTATATTATACCCGAAGACGGTTGGCGTCAGGCAGGCAACCGGCCGGGAAAACAGACACCAAATTCTTAACATTATATTTTCGTTCGAAAGAACCCATAATGAACCCTTAATAATTTTTTATCAAAATAATTGGCAAACCTGATATTTCGTAGCATTGCTACGGGCTGCTACGAGTACCCAAAATGTTGGACTTCGTAGCAATTACGTAGCTTTCTTTTTTGTTTGTTGAAATGAAAGAAAACATATTGATTGATAAACTATTATGATGTTAATGAATTAACTAGTCAAGGTAATCCCGAAGAGGTGTTCATTACTGTTCACATAAAATATACATATAACAGTGGCAGCTTTATAGGTCTTGACTTGCACAGATCCTTTCTTGAAAATTATGTACATCATCAATATCAACATAATATGCACCTGCCTACATTTTTAATATGTATAGGAAGATAGGTATTAACTACCATATAAGCCTTAAATCTTCAATATGTCGATACCAAACAATCAGCGATACTAAAACAATATTTGGGTAATTCAGGAAACGATATCAATAGTTCTCTTGTGGTCGAGCCGTGACCTTTAGTACCTATGATGACCTACTTATGCGTGTAATCCTGAAGGCGAATGAGTTAGGAATACGATTACACGTCTGATCAAGTAATTTGCGCGGGGGCTGTAACAATGTGCAATTACACCTCCACTGATTGAGCCGTGGGTGATGGAGCCAATAGGACCCCATTAGCCTCCTGTTAGATGACTAGATTTTTGTAGATTTGTAGCAAACAATAGGTATAACAAGCAGGTATCATTATCTTGTTAGTTATGGTTCATTTAATTTTAGTTTAATTCTAATACAGGTAATTACACTAATGGAACTTTAAATATACGTCCGTGGTGATATTTTCTGTTAGGGAGTTAACTTTATACGAGTAGATGCTGGTAGGTAGATAGTAGACAATTACAAATTGTACCTACAGGGTGGAGAACGCTGCAAGCTATCAATGTAAATAAGATAATTTAATAAAACAGATCAGATAGGATTTTGCTTACATTGACCTTAATTTTTATTTATTACTAGTGGACGCCCGCGACTCCGTCCGCGTGGACTACAGAAAAAACAACATGTTGAAATTATTCCGGATAAAAACATTTTCCCATGATAAAAAGTAGTAGCTTATATGTTAAATGGGACCCGTCACAATACATTCCTGAAAACTGCATCGAAATCGGTTCAGCCGTTTCTGAGATTAGCGTGCACAAACGCACTGACAGACAAAAATTCCAAAAATCATTCTTTTGGGTAATATTTGCGTTAATAAAGGTCTGCTATAATATTTTTTCTCATATATCTTTTATGTACAGACAGCGATCCGTTAAATTTTTATTATATGTACAGGGTGTAACAAAAGGGGTATGTTAAGCGAAAAGCTATGTAAATAGCTCACTAAAAGTAACCTACCCACAAAATATCAGACTAGAAATCACATGTTTATTTTTCCAGATAGTATGGAGAATTCCTAAACAACTCGAGAATGTTCATACAATCTTGAAAATTAAACATGTGATTTTGAAACTAAAGTTTTGGAAATAGGTTCTCTATAGTGGGTAGTGGGCTATTTACATAGCTTTTCGCTTAACATACCCTTTCTGTTACACCCTGTATATAGAAGATAGATTGAGCCTTGCAGACAATGATCAAACTCGAGCTGCAGGTAGGCAACGGGATATCCGTACCTACTACCAAAGACAACTACTACTTAAATACATAAAAGGTGTATGTCAGTGTTACTATACCGGCACCCTTCTGTGATTAAACGATGTAAACTACAGACGAAGGTCTGGGATAGAGGGAATCACGAAATGACGGATATGAACTAAATGACGGCATTTATAACGTATTGTGCAACTGTTACACAGTCTATGAGTCAGCAACAGATAATTACATTGTCCCCAGAGAGCAAATATGGCGTACCTAATAGGGGCAAATGTAGTTCAAAATCAACATTTTCACATTTAGGTTAAACTTAATTACCTACGCACTGTTAACGTGTTATTATCCACCTACCTTTTGCATGTATTACTACTTACATACTTATTTATTTCGAATATATATGCACGACTCTTTATTTATTTATTTTATAGCAATAACTTATTTTCCTGTGTAAGAGCATAGTGAGACAGATGTTATATTTTTATCCCAAGCAATTTGATTTTATATAAAACATAAGGGGCGTTTTTTAAATTCACTTTTAACACAACACTAGGACTTGGGTCAGTAAAATTAGTTGCCGAAGAGACAACTTTTAAGAAATGAGGGAAGACACTCGGTTTTAGAGGAATTCTCACAATAATACGAACATAAAACAATTAACACTAGCTAAAGTACCTAGTTATTCATATGAACGTTTTGAAAAATGGTCCTCGTCATTCGGTCACTTAGCAAAATATTTCTTCAAAAGAAACACCAACAGTAAAAATCCTTGCTTATTGAATAGAAGTCGCACTGCGTATTCATTTGTCTTCGTTGCTAAGGTCATATTTTGCCCATTTAAATTATTGCCTGCCATTTTTACTGTAAATGGGTACGTCGTCTGTATTAGGTGGGTGGTTTTCCTAAAACTTTTCCAGTCTTTTAAAATTTATAGGAACTTAATTACTTAACTTATTTTTGGCTGCCTTCTACTCACCGAACTCATTTATACAATTACTAGTTAATACTCGTACCTACAGTTACCTACCTAAATACCTATATGGATGGGTGTAGGTAGGCAGATACTACTACTTCTGTCCTGCTGTCCTTCTAACTTTAACAGGTAAATTATTATCTACGGGTATTTTCTCTGTATCTGTAGTCCATATTTCATTGTTAAGAGTAATTAAATCTTCGTTAAAGGTAAATAACACTTAAGGCAAACACCGCAACCTATATATTTTACAGTTGTAGAGCTGCGTGACGTTACCAGGTCGGTTAGCGACCTAGTTCCCTATCGCTCGGCACATTTCAATATGCACTTCCTAGGTCCACCCTCTGATTACGGTCTCAAGTCCTTGTCCAGCGCAAGCGATTCTATACGTACTTCAATTCAGTGATCAACACGCACAGAGAAAGGATTTTTATGTCTGTCCTAGTCGTTGTGTTTTATGCTTCTAACACTGTGTTTCCAATATAATTTTAATATCTATGTTAGACAGAGCTATCTCACGTTCGTCCACGCGGATGGGAGTCGCGGGCAACGGCTAGTAAGAAATAAATCTTATCTTTTGCAGTGGATAGTGGGCTTTCTTTACACGACTAGTAATGCTATTATTTGAAGTCGACACTTTAAGTGTTTATTAATGCACTGGAAACACAACTCGGCACAAAACTGTGTAAAGAAATTGGTGTCTTGAAGTAATGCATGTAAAGTAGAAAACTGTAAAGTGCCAAAGCTACTGCATACAGTAAATGGGAATATTTATTACTTAGATGCAGTGTAAAAGTTTTTAAACTTATATTGTATTGTAACTAATACGAGTATCGATTTTTTATCATCGCAGGAAAGTTGTTTTTAGTTTATACAAATACTAACTGAACGCCCGCGACTCCGTCCGCGTGGACTGCAGAAAAAAAAAAATTGGTGCACCTACCAAGCTGTATTAGGCTATTACCTATGTATATCTAAGAGTACCTTCGTTCGTGTCAGCTTAGAAAAAAATCCCTAAGTATAAAATATAATGGGACGTAGGGGCATTTATAAGTATTTTTTGGTTATACCTACGTAAATACTTCGTTCCCGTACAATTTATTCGACGTTCAGCGCGCGTGACCCGTTTGAGCTCGGGTGACGTCACGGAAGCTTGTATTTCGCTCTTTTGTTTTGGCTATTATGAGTCATTCCCGCTAATATAACCATACTACTGTTTCAATAACGAAGTACAATGGATAAAAATCTAAGTACCAAATTATTTAGGTACTTATAATATAAGTTTTAGAGTGCAAAGACAACCAGCACCTATGTAAATGGACTTCCTCCATCGCCATATAACGCACAATATTAATACATAATAGGATCGAAAATAATTGCAACATTTCCTGCAAAAAGTGTTCTGAACAAAAAGTGTTAGCTCAGCAAAAGCTCGGCAACAATACCTATAAGTATCTTTATTTAGTACGTTGAGGTTGATACCTATACTTAGCTGAAGCACACATTCGACTCATCTCAACCAAAATAAATATACTCCGTATTTAGTCGTAACTAAACATAAACTATAAGTAGTAGGTAAGGAAGCTGACCTTTGTTGAAGTTATTCCCCTAAGTACCTCTAGGTACCATTGTACAAACCTGAGGGGAGAGGACGAACCTTTCGATATTCCGTAACGCTATCGTCCAACAATCACATAGATTTTGCTAGCCAGTCGCTAGCGTTACGCCGCGTAAAAAGGTTCGTGCTTACCCCACTGTATTGAGCTTTAGATAGAGACTTTACTGCACTTTCTAGAGAGTACAAGCTGAAATAATTTAAGATGAGATTTGCACTTGCATCTACTTAGATATGGACGATAGAGGACTCATAGCTTAAATCATACGACGGATCTCTAGCTAGTCCATACAGGCCTCAATATTTATTTAGGTGTAATACGTGTGACTCACTTTGCGTAAGGCAAGATGTCCATTAACGGTATATTGCACCAAGATTCTAGCTTGCTGTAGATATAGTGGAGGTATCTAGGTATTTGTAGTTCGCAGAATATATGTACCTATATACAGGATGATTTTTGGTCGTCAACGTTCCTGAAAACTACGTAATCTCCTCATCATCACGATTATTTTTCTCCTTGGAAGCATACCTGGGAAGTGTCTGGTTTCCAAAATATTAGGGTCCAAAGTTGAGTAAATAGACTGCGTTTTTCTGCATAAATGCACATAGACGCGCGTAGCAAGATTTTATCACGAAAAATAATTAATATCTGTCTATGAAAAAACTAGCATAAACACTGGACACTATAAATTTCGCCCGATCAAGTAATAAAAAAATTGTAAAAAAGATTAACATCGTTTTTCATCATTTTTTATAGCATAAACTTACTTTATTTGATGTATAGAGTATGTACCCTTAGTTAAGGGTGGCATCGAAAAAACATCCTGTATAGTAATATTTTTTAGTTTTTAAACATGTAGGTATCTGTAATTAATTATATTAAATTCAGGCGACGGAAGAATCTGAAGAAGTATGTAACTTATAATAATTAAAGGTCATAATTATAATATTTACTTAATAGTCCAGCCCCCCTAGCATGACCATGCATTGTAGATATCGTATCGTCTCTATACAAAATTCAACATGGCGGCTATATTTATCGTATTTTCCAGGCTAAATGTCGATAAATCGGTTTATCATATCGTGTTTCGCAGGTCATGCTACTTGTGCAGGTGTCTATTATTAGAAGCACCTTTTGCATGTTCGTGTCTTGGGTCAGTAATGTCAAATTAATTCTCTTGCATTGTTTGTTCGTCGCATGACGTAACTGTACATTTTAGGAATGATTTTAGTGCAGAATATTTACATATTATGATAGATTAAACAACTACGACGTGCTTACAAATTGTGAAGTGGTATGCCATGTTGAAGGATTTCGAAATTATTGAGGAAACATTAGATACTTTAAAAAAATAGTTTTATATTGGAAATAAAGTAGGTGCCTACCGACTATCTACCTATGCAATTATACAAATATTACCTATGTTGTTTTGCTAGATATAGAGGGAAATCGAGAAAGTGAAATAGCGTGCGAAAAACAAGACAGAATGCAACGGCCTTGCAAGTTTCTATATAGAGGTTTATAGCCACGGGTAACTTTCCCCATAGGTTAGTGTTTATAACGGTTAAATAAAAGGCTATATGCTAACTATGTAGGTATCTATATTGCAATACCTAGCTAGTGTGATTTATGTAGAAGCTTAGTAGCTCTTAAGAGTCGAACGTACTCTAGTACTCGTCTATCCTATCAAAGTTTGTTGATATGAAAGTCATCGTTATCATCATCAGCCTATTGCAGTCTACTGCTGGACATAGGCCTCCCCCAGGGCACGCCACAAGACTGCCATTGGGTGTATTTTCCCATATGAAAGTAATAAACGTAAATTATAGGAACACGACACGATAATATTTGCGCTCGACTCGTGTTGGCCTGTAGATTAGTTAAAACGATAACGTTAAAAAGATTATAATCTTTAGAATATAGGCTATAAATAAAAGCAAGTAGGAAATCTCTGGTCGTGTTAACTAGACAGTTATCTATAGTAGTCCTAGACCTAAGTATCCCCTCAGCTAATAAATAAAAACCTAATCGAAATAGGCAGGTACTGGAAAACATTGTACTTTATAACAGAAAATAGAGTCTTGCTCATAGTTACGTAAAAGGTCTTAATCTATTGAAATCATTTGAAATTGAAGAGCCAACTGTACCTATAACTGCCTAACAGCCAGCATATTTCCATCAGAATTAAAATTTTCCTACAGACCTTCTACTATTTCTTTTACTACTTACCGACTATGATAAAAATTTATGTGTACAATAAAGAATACTAAGACCTTTTGGTGTAGGATATTAATTGTTTTTCCAAGCGTTTTCGTCAATATTATTTCAGTAGCACTTTATCAGTAGGTAAGAGTATCAAAGTGGAAGACGAAGGTCAGTGCAGCCACTGTGACTAGTTATCATTATCATATCAATAAATGCACGATGAATTTCGTAACTTCCATACTTAGCACCAGATAAGATTACTGGCACTTTGTTATTACACGATTTACTAATCACTTTTCTTTATTAAGCGGTTCCTGAAAATATTTGGATTTGAATTTGCGTTTAAACCAACTCGAATATATTTCGACTTTTAAGAAAAGCTGATATAAAAAAATTGGTAGTTACCTAATGTATTCTTTTTACTAGGTAGCTAGCTGAAAAGTAAAGAAAAACTACGGTTTAACTACGGTTTAAATGGCTTAGCAGGAAACCCAAAATAGTAGCCCAAATAAAGGGGGTGCGCCCGCAGGCACGGCGCGACGCGTGTGTAATCATCACACCCCTATACGAATTCTTTGTGTTCCAGAGTTTTGGGGATGATGTTTACAGTAGGTAACTATCCTCGTAGAAGGCTACGACGAAATTATTATTCTAAGAATGTACGAAAAGTACTAAGATTTCTTTATATATTTCTAAAATAGTTTGATTACCTTACTAAACCTTTTTTACGTTTAATTTTAATGCACAGCCATCTCGCTCAGGAGATGAAAACTCTACATAGCGCACCAATAGAGATAAAATATTCAAAATATAAAAATATAGAATAGCTGTAAAAAAATATAGTACCTACACAAAAATATATTTAATTGCTTACATTTTTATCCGGAAAACGCTTAATAAAATTTGATCCTTTAAAGCCCGGCAACGTTATCACTGCGCGGTGCGTTCCGCCGTCTCACAAGCACTGAAGCGATTCGCGAACACCAAAATAATAACATGAACGCACGGAGATTGAGCGCGAAATACCGCGCATGCGCCGTGACTCCGCTTGCCTTCCTCCGACCACATCACATCTCAGCCAACTGGTCCAAACTGTTGCGTATGTTGGCCCAATTTTATTGTTCCAGATATGAATATTCTGTGTTCGTTTTATAAGTGTTCTATTTCCGGTTATGTACGACCCTATTTCCCGTTCTGATTCTCGATTCGATATTGTATCTTGAATGTAGCATAGGTTGTTGAATTTAAATTAAGTTGGTAGTGAGGCAATGAATGCGATTAAAAATGGTGTCATAAATATTTTCCGACAAATTCATGTAGGCTTAAAAAAAGTAGATACCTACGCAGGTAGATATTATAGCTAAAATTATGTTAACTCTATGTTGTAACGAAAAAGGCGCGGCATTTATGATAGATATTTATTCTGTGGTTTACCTCACGATCCGCCCATTTATGATAGATATTTATTCTGTGGTTTACCTCACGATCCGCCCATTTAAGTAATTTTCATTACATTCTATTGGTTATTAATTTAGGGCCGAATTGTTCATTGTGACAAGATAGTAACAGCATCAACTTTATCCTTTAGATAGGCTCTCTGACCATTAGACTAGAAAAATCTAGAAAAACTAAAACTACGCTCACATAGGGCCGAAACACAAAACCGCGTTGCAGGCGTTGTGACGCCATACTTGGTGACTATGATTCACTAAATCTGAAAACTCTTAATTTAAAGAAAATGTTGGAAACCCGATGGCCTTAATTTATATCAATACTCTCCAACGAAAGATGTATATGTAAGATATTTCACTTTGATGTTCAATTCAATGAGACATTGACATAAACTTATAAAGACAAATTTATAAAACAGGTGGCATGGAAAAGCATTTATGATAATCAACCTTACCGTACAACAGTAAAACGCTCTTTTTCGCGGCGCCGCAACGCTGTTATGCGTTTCGGCCCATAGTCACCACCGCATTTCCATGTCATTAGTGAGGGCACGGTACGTTAAGTACTGTATGGCCTAAAGTAAAGACGGTTAACACGCGGCTGGATACAAGGTAGAAATCCACATCAAATCTAAATATTTAGGTATAAGTAGGCACTGTCAATACCTAAATTATACATTTACATAAATGGTAAGAATTAATAACGAAATCATGATGTCTGCCTCACATCTAGTTGTTTGATGAAACTATGTAAAGATATTAAAGTAAGTTGTTAAACAGTTTCTAAATAGGAATCCTTCTTTATGTTCAAAAATAAATAATTAAACAATTTGAAACATTTTACATTTTAATAACATTATACAAGAATACGTCTATAGTATAGAAAGCAGACCTGACTAAAAGCGACGAAAAGGTAAATAAAGTTCGTTCTTTATCACAAGAACAGGAGGGCAATCGCGCAAATGTTGAACGTATTTACCAAAGCTAAACCACAACCATTACGTTACGTTATGCACATTTCGTATCGCGCTAAATTTTGGCAACGTTAAAACCATACAAAACAGTCAAAGATGTGACGTTAGAAACGTCTGAAACGTTGTCAATAATGGAACCAAAACAAAACCTAAAACTTTCCGTTAACGTTGTCATTTTGCGCAATTGCCATCCAGCCCCCCTAGCATGACCACGCATCGTGGATATCGTATCGTCTCTATACAAAATTCAACATGGCGCGGGCTATATTTATCGTATTTTGATAGGCTAAATTTCGTGTTTCGCAGATCATGCTACTTGTGCTGGGTGTTTAGACACTGTTACGAGCGACAGCTAAGTTCGCTAAACTATCGAACTATTTCCACCAATAGCAGACTTCATCACGTCATTTAACGAACACGCTGAATGACTTCCTGATGGAAAAATGTTTCGATAACTTTGCCGTCACTCCTTGCGAATTCGAATTTTGAAAGTACTCGATTAGAAGCTAAAATGGCAAAGCGAAGTTGAACGAAGCCTACTTAACATCACGTTGATCTCAGTGATTAAACGTGCTATATTTAATAGTTAAGTACATTTTTTCTATGCTGCTCTGGGAGTGAAAGAAAAACGTATAATACTACAGCTACTTCTTTTCCCGGGCATACTGTACAAGTCAGTAGAGGGACAAGAGGGTCTTGGTGTTTTGTAGGCTCGTACATCTTGACTCGTTAGACTTGTACATCTCAGCTATACCCTCAAAATTGGTCAGAAGTGGCACCATGTGGTTCTATAGGCCCTTGGTGCTCTGCCTACACCGTAAGGGATAAAGGCGTGATTATATGTATGTAAGTACATATTAGACGTTGTGACGAAGATTGAGAAAGGTATGTTGAGATGGTTTGGGCATATGGAGAGGATGGATGAAAGTAGATTGACAAAGAAAATGTATAAGGGAAGAGTGGATGGAAGGGAAGACCTCGCCGGACTTTCACCGATCAAATTAGTGAAATTCTAGAGAAAGGTCAGGTCAAGAGTACCCTAAACCGACGAACGTGCATGAAGAATATCATGAAAGTAGATGAAGCGAAAGAGGTGTGTCAGGTTCGTAGCAAATGGAGATCCGTGATCTCTGCCTACCCCTTCGGGAAAGAGGCGTGATTTTTATGTATATACAGGGTGTAACAGAAAGGGTATGTTAAGCGAAAAGCTATATAAATAGCCCACTAAAAGGAACCTACCCAAATTTGAGAGTCGAAATCGCATGTTTATTTTTCCAGATAATATGGAGAATTCCTAAACAACTCAGGAATGTTCATACAATCTTGAAAAATAAACATGTGATTTTGAGTCTCAAATTTTGGGAATAGGTTCGCAATAATGGGCTATTTACATACCTTTTCGCTTAACATACCCTTTCTGTTACATCCTGTATATGTATGTACATATTAAGTAGGTACATACATACCTACAAACATAATAATAGCCACCGCTATGTTCTCAAAATGGGGTAGCCAGAACTGCAGGATCATAAAAGAGATCCTTACAGACACTTTTAGCACATCAGATGTCACAGATCAAGTACATAATTATTTTTACAAAATGTAACAACACTGGTTAATTATAATAATTATTAAATAATAAAATACATAAGTAACATTAAATATTATTTTTTAAATACAAATACTTTGTACAATATCACATTGAAATATTTATAGAGCTAGATTTGAAAAAAAAAAAACATACTCAGTAAAAATAGCATCATTAATGATAAGAATATTAGGCAAGATTGAACATAAAAATCATGGCATTATCACAGAACAAAAATAATGTGTAATTAGCTAATTAAAATAAATAATAAAAGAATTAACTGATGTAACTGAATGGTCAGTTTTGAGGTAAATGTAACCTTAATAATAATATATTCTAATCTGCCTTGTCAATAAATAAAATCAAGTTATTCTATAAAAATAAAATCATAATTTATATATGTACTTATAAAACATAAAACTTATACTAATGGTAGTATAAGTTTTATCTTGTATTAAATACTGGATAAAAAAATATAAAAACTAATTATATGTGACACTAAAGTTATGTATCTTGTATAATAATTGATCTACTTCATTAATTCAACTATTAGCTTACAATTCTGCTACAAAATGTGTTGGTATTACTATGATGGTATAAGGAAGAGCAAATCACCTAGTTTTGGCAACACAACATCTGGCAAAGGTGACTTCTTTTCCGTTCTAATTTTTTCTAATTCCTTGAGGGATGTGACACCAGACAGCACAAGCAGTGTCTGGAATCCACAGCGCACGCCCAACTCTATATCAGTATTGCACCTGGAATATTGATTACATGGTTACAGATTTTATTAAAAATTATACAATAACTACACTGTATATGTAGTAATGTATATTTTATACCTGTCTCCAATCATCAGTGTCCTTGCTGGATCCAGCCCACAGGACTCCAGGAACTTCCGGACATATGCATGTGGTTTCCCCAGTACCAATGCTTTCCTCTCTGAGCAGGTCTCTACTGCTCGTACTAAGGTACCAGTGCCAGGAACTACAATACTTCCTCCTTTAGGGAATCTCTCGTCAGTATTGGTTGCAATAAAGAGACAGTCCTCATTAGCAAGATATGAAGCTGCTTTCATAAATTTAGGATAGCTAACATGTTCATCAAAACCAACTACCACTGCCCCTACTTCTGGGTCCAGATCTGTTGGCTTTAGTGATTTAAAATCAGGCTTCACATGGTCTGGCTGAAAACAATTACACAAGGCTTAATCATTTTTAAAAAAGGTTATCACTTAGTTTAGTGTGTGTAGGTATACATCTAGGAAAGTCAATAAATGTTTTTTCAGCAGCCATATTAATCTAGTAAGTAGGAAAATTATGAATTTATTCAGAGTAACTTACCCCAATACCTATATGCCTGATTCCCACAGTCTTCAGCTCTTCACCAATACCATTCGAACCTATTATGTAGACCTTCTTGGTAAACCCTATTCCCTTGAGGTAATGAGCTGCTAAGTAGGCTGTTGATAGGATTTCATCCTGTAAAACAAAAATCATATCTAATTTAAAACATAGGTAACAAAAACAAGGTTAGTTGAATGATCATCAACTCTGAATATTATTGTATTGTACCTGATGTGCAATAAACCCAAGCTCTTGGGCTTTAAGGGCAAAATCGCTACGGATTTTTGTAGAATTATTAGTGACGTAAAAAATTCTTTTTCCTATTTTTCTGAAATGATTCATTGTATCAGCTGCGCCAGGAATAGCATTATTGTCTATCCATAAAACACCTGAAAACAAATACAATGTCTACAGTAATTACCATTTGATCTGTTTCTTATATTAATAATATAAATTTTTCATATTTACCATCACAATCAGTTAGAACAGTATCAAAGGAATTGAGAAATTCTTTAATTTGTTCTTGGGAAGCCTCTTGCAGGTTTAGAACTTGGGAGTTGAACATTTTGCCAGAGGTTATAAATGGTCTCGCAGAAGTACTGAATAACGCACCAGGAAGGCCTTTTTCTTTCAAAGATATTAGGTTAAATATTCTTGATAGAACTTTATTAATTCCAAGCATAATACATACATAAGGTTCCTATTTTATTAACTTTTCAGTTTGTCAAATTTGACATTGACTTGACCGCTGGCCATCGCTGCCGATGGTAAGGATGTTCGGTCGGGGTGTTTGACGAACATCGATGATGTAATCGATTCCAATACTCATTCTGGTAGGCTTTCGACTATGTACCTAATTTAGTTATTATTTCATACTCGTTTTTGTAGATTTTCATGAATTTTTTCGATTCTCCCAGCGTATTCATAGTCATTGTCATCCATTCATCTCAGATCCATCATAAATTCGGAAGAAAAACATTCTAAGGATATGGGCTTAGTTTCTCTTGCCTTTCCTTCGAGATTGGGATTAACTCAACAAAAAAATAATAACTTTAAAAAAATAAGGTTGGGCGGGAAAAGCTGGAAGATTGCAGCCCCCCTAGCATGACCGACCACGCATCGTTGGTATGGTATCGTCCCTATGCAAAATTCAACATGGCTGGCGGCTATATTTATCGTATTTTGACAGGTTAAATGTCGATAAATCGGTTTATTATATAGTGTTTCGCAGGTCATGCTACTTGAGCAGGTGTAATTTTCTTGTGAAAAAAAAAATTGTGTCCGTAAAGTGATGTTTTCTAGCAGATAAGTTATAGATAGATAGAATCTAGTGCGTGTGCATGGTTTTATACGCAGGTTGGCTGAGTAAAACTTTAGCCGAAATGCGATCTCTTCATGGGCCCATGTAAGTTGTTTCTGTAATTATTTTTTATTTTGACTGACTTTACACTTGTTCTTGAGGATTTTCCTGACGTTTCCATTCATCATCATCATTATCATCCATCATAAATTCAGAAATCATTTACTAAAGACAATGCCTTGCCTTTCCTTGGGGATATACTAAACATAAAAAAAAATACGCGCTCTGCACTAGCGATGGTCGTCGACGATTTTTTCGTAAACGAAACGAGACCGTTCATCGTCGATCGTCGACTAGTCGATCAACCAGTCGAATTCGTCGACTAGTTCATTACGTAACTAACAGTCTATTTAGAGTCTAAATAAACTAACAGTCTAAATAGACTGTTAGTCACATAATGAACTAGTAGTCTAAATTTTAGACGATGCGTGCGTAGCATTATAATTAAACGTAATCAATTTATAAACTATATTTCCAATAATTTTGGGATATTCCTTATTTATTAAAAGTTATGCACAATGAAATGAATGATCTACCCTTCATACTTTTCCAGGCTTAGGACTGGCTGAGCATAATAATAATATCCATACGAGTAGGTATCAACTCGTCTATTCAGGCGTATTTAAAAGATCAATCGATTTAATGTACCTACATGATTTATATACACAATATTGATTTTTTTTTGTATTTTTTGTTTATTTATAGATTGCTTTATTTACATAAAAGGTACTTTAAGCTATTGCATAGCTTTTATCGCGGGCTTTGAGCGCGGCGACCGAATCAAGAAATTCAGTAACTAAAAAAAAACTAATCTAAAAAGCCTCCATCAGGGCCGGATTTAGAGGCCTGGAGGCCTCGGGGTAACAAAGGAGCGGAGGCCCCTTTACCTAAAATTATTATTTTACTGATTGCCTGATTGGAGTGACCAAATATAGATTAATTATTTCTATTAATACGAGGGCTGTTTGATAAGTCGTTTTAAAAAGTAATTTTTTTTTTTTTTTTAAAACAATTTACATTTATTTCTCAACATAGTCTCCTTTGAGGGCCAAACACTTGTTCCAGCGAGTTTCCAATTTTTTTATCCCCTCCAAAAAATACGTTTTGTCGAGGTCTTCAAAATAGGCGTTTACACCAGCGATGCAGTCCTCATTTGTCAAAAATTTTTGCCCTCCAAGCCATCTTTTCAGATTTGGGAATAGGTAATAATCGCACGGAGCTAGATCCGGCGAATACGGAGCATGCGGAACCAGTTCGAAGCCCAACTCGTGGATTTTGGCCATTGCAATAGTTGACGTGTGCACTGGGGCATTGTCTTGATGAAAGAGAACTTTCTTGGGGGACAATTTTGGTCGTTTTTCCAACAATTCGGCATTAAAACGGTCCAATAACTCTGCGTAATAACGGCCAGTGATAGTCTTTCCCTTTTCCAAGTAATCAATCATAATGATTCCTTCGCCATCCCAGAAGACTGTCGCCATGACCTTTCCAGCCGACAAAACAGTCTTGGCCTTCTTTGGGGCACGTTCACCAGTCGCCATCCATTGTTTTGATTGCTGTTTTGATTCAGGTGTATAATGATGGACCCAAGTTTCGTCCACAGTGACAAATCGACTCAAAAAATTCCGAGGATTACGCTTCATCATATCCAAACACAGTTTTGAAATTCGCTTTCTTTCGTGTTTTTGTTCGATTGTCAACAAACGTGGCACCCATCGTGCAGACAGCTTTGTCATACCCAAATCTTCATGCAGGATTTTATGTACTCGCACAGTGGAGATGCCTGTGTTCTCAGCTATTTCACGCACCTTCACTCGGCGGTCGTCGAGTACAATATTATGGACTTCTTCAACAACATCCTCAGTAGTGACTTCGATTGGGCGACCAGAGCGTGGAGCATCAGATGTGCTTGACCGACCACGTTTAAAATCATTTATCCAGTTATAAACAGTCTGCAACGTTGGTGCGTTAGTGCCATGAACAGAATCAAGTTCAGTTTTTATTGTGGCAGCACTGCAACCCTTCATAAAAAAATGTTTTATAACGGCACGAAATTCAGTTTTTTCCATAGTTGTTGAATATTTACGAGTGATCACAGTTAAACAATGGTTATACTGACAAAAACTTGTTTTTTTTGCTGAATTTTTGACAGTCTTCATTTGAAAGATTGTGCCTGCCAGTGTTAACGCCATTTACCAGAAAAAAGGTTTTACAAATAGTTTTTAAAAGGACTTATCAAACAGCCCTCGTATTTAAGAATAATATAATCAAATAATCACGTACCTACCTAAGTTACAAAGTACAGTAGGTAAAGGTAAAAAAGCCGAAAAAAATATCAAAGGAAAAGATGTTTACTAGTGTTTACTACTTGGAATTTGAAAGATTTTTTTTTCCGAAATATCTATTGTGGGGCCCCCCGTGTGTGAAGGCCCCGGGGCAATCACCCCGGTTGCCCTCCTCTAAATCCGTCCCTGCCTACCATGTAGCTCAATTTAAACTTACCTTACCTAGTCTCGTGTTAAAAAAAAGTTAACTTATTTTAATGCATCATAAATAATCACATTCACACAATCAGTTTTATATTTACTCCCTTAGATACAAATTTACAATTACACGTATTTATTCACTATTTTGTATTCAATAAAATACTCACTTCCTACCCCGTAAGGGATAAAGGCGTGATTATATGTATGTAATGTATGTATGTAAAACAAAACAATTAATTTTAAATCTAAATAATCGCACGCAAAACTGTTTAGAGAAATGTAAAAACCAATTTATATCCACTACTCTAGTTTCTCTTTCTCGCACGCGAACATAACTAATTAGTATCCTTTTTCTTCAATCAACAGAATAAATTGGAATAATTACAATAAAAGTATTTTGAAATATGAACGGAACTATGGTAGTAATAAGGCTCTAATTCATTTGACCACCGCGTCAACGTATCATAGCATTCTCATCGAATACACGACTACGTTCAAAAGCCGTACCGTCGCGCGTCGATGATCGATCGATTGAAATGAACGTGGACTATTTAAAATAGCCGTCTATGAATTCGACTAGTCTATGAATTCGACTAGTCTACGAATGAACGTTGAATCGTTCAATCGTCGAATGTAGATGGACTAGTCGATTCGACTAGTCTGTTGAAAAACGCCCATCGCTACTCTGCACACTAAGTAGTCTGTGCAAAGAACAGTGTTGGCAACCGTACGATAATTATCGTACATGCACGATAATTTGATACCAGCGTACGATGTACGATTGCGATTCATTATCGTACACAAATGTACGATAATTTTCGAATTGTAATGGATTTCGATAGTTTCGTTCACTCATATATAGATAAGAAATATATAAATATATATCTCGTTGAATATTACATATTTTGTCAATTTTATGTGTTCATGAATAAATTTAATAATCGACTGATCAACTTTGGAGCCATTTTATTTTTGTAAAACTTTTGAAACACACAAATTTTCGCGCCATTTGTACGCAATGTACCCATGTGAAAATCATAAAATTCGAAAAAGGACATGACGAGCGGCTGAGCGCAATATAAGTTCGTAATAATATCTATTTTTATTAATAATTAACGTTTTTTTTTTATGTCGTTCAAAAGTATACGATAATTTTCGTCAGGTACGATAATTTTACGCCCCTGGTACGATCAGCGCATCATTCTAGGTTGCCAACACTGGCAAAGAATATATATAGGTACTTACGTACTTACTCTGAGTCTGTGGCGCTCTGTTATGTTATGTTATTTTGCAGCACAAATAAATAAAATTGTTATACCTGCTAGGCGCTATGGAAGCTGTAATAGAGACAAACATCGGTACGATTAAAACAGTTAGATATAATAAACCTGCAAAAAAGAATGCCATAGATTTAGACATGTATGTACGCATTACTAACATACTTGAAGATGCAGCAAAGGATGATGGTATTACGATTACAGTGTTAACGGGTACTGG
This sequence comes from Carposina sasakii, assembly GCA_014607495.2. Lineage (NCBI taxonomy): Eukaryota > Metazoa > Arthropoda > Insecta > Lepidoptera > Carposinidae > Carposina > Carposina sasakii. The sequence continues at coordinate 7,112,637 of CP053155.1, forward strand.
AGACTTTTACAGCAGTGGTAATGATCTAACAGCAATTCTAACCAGTCGTGCAAAATATAATCCTGTGACTGTTCTTAGGAACTTCATTAAAGCTTTCATTACTTTCCCAAAATTACTTATTGCTATTGTAAATGGGCCAGCAATCGGAATTGCAGCTACTACACTTGGCCTGTGTGATTTAGTCTTTGCAGCTGAAAATGTAAGTATTATGAAGAATGTAGTATTAGATTGAAATATGTAATACCAACAAATTTTGGTAGTCCGGCTGGAAGGACCAAATGTTTACATATTCTGGATAATATTTTTCATTTTCAAGGAAACCTATGGTTTTTGTTTTTCTGCTTATTATGAAACTATCTTAAAAACTACTACTACTAAATCAATGAAAAGATTGAACTACCTGACTACCAATAGCCTTTGCAATACTAATAGTGGTAGTCTGTATTAGTACTTAGATTAATCTATTTTAGGTGATTAATGCAACCATCAATCACTGGAGCATTATTTATTCATGTGCTGTGTTAAACAATTTAGTACTTTGTATGTTTCAGTCATACTTCTACACACCTTTTACAAAACTAGGCATTGTGGCAGAAGGATGCTCAACTTACACATTCCCTAAGTTAATGGGCAGTAGAAAGGTATGTTATTATATCTTCTATTAACTAGTATTATGTATGGAAGTGAAAGTTGGGTATGGCAGAAACCAAAACACAGAAGTCAAGTGAATGCAGTGGAAATGAGAGCATTGAGAAGTATGTGTGGACTTCAAAGTGAGTCCACACATACTTCTCAATGCTCTCATTTCCACTGCATTCACTTGACTTTTGTGTTTTAATAGTTAAGATAGAATAAGAAATGAGGTGATAGAAAGAAGTGTGGTATAAATGAGGAGAAGGGTAAGTTGAGGTGGTTTGGGCATGTGGAGAGGATGAGTGAAAGTAGACTGACAAAGAAAGTGTACAACGGAAGAGTGGATGGAAGGGTTGGAAGGGGAATACCTCACCGGACTTTCACAGATCAAATTGGTGATATTCTAAAGAAAGGTCAGGTCGAGAGTACCCTAAACTGATGAGCGTCCATGAAGAATATCATGAATGTAGATGAAGCGAAAGAGGTGTGTCAGGATGGTAGCAAATGGAGATCTCTGCCTACCCCTCCGGGAAAGAGGCGTGATTATTATGTATATATGTATGTATTAACTAGTACAGGTATACATATTCCATTATTAGTTCTCTATCTATTTATAGAAATAATTAAATTGGGTCTGCCCTTTTTAGGCCACTGAGATGTTGCTGTTTAATCACAAGATGTCTGCTAAAGAAGCTTTGGATTTGGGTTTTATAAATTGCATCTATAAGCCAGAAGAAATACAAAATCAGGTGTGGAGTAAAATTAATGAAATATCTAAGTTGTCAAAACAGTCAATATCTGCAACCAAAAGATTATTGAAAGGGGTACATGAAGGTGATTTACTGAATACAAATGAAAAGGAATTAGAAGAACTGCAGCAAATATGGACCTCTGAAGAATACTTAGAAAACATATTCAAATTCACAAACAGTAAAAGTAAACTGTAACTTCATAAGTGAAGAACAATTATTATGCCAGTAGCTTCATCAACTAGCACTGTCATGAAGTCATTATGAAAAACATACATTGAGGGATTTTAGACTAAGACTTTAAATAATAGTTATTTGTATATAATATAAGCCATTGGATGTAAGTTTGTATGTTATTTAAATTAGTGGGGTTTCATCAAATTGGAATTTACAATTATTTTTGAACTGCATTCCACTACTATAGTTGTTTGTTACCTCCTTATAAAGAAACAACATGAGAACTATTTTCTCAATATGTTATTGTTTACAAAAGTAATAGGGTAGAACTATTTAGTTAGGACAAATGAAGTTCTTAATTAGTAAATAAGAGTATGCATGTACCTACAGCTAAAGTCAAAGTATAGCTCTATTTAGTTTAGCCTTAAAATTATATGTATAAATGGTATTTTGTAATGTAAAGGGAGGTGGTGGAGAAAAAACATGTGACCATAGTAAACAAGTGCAATATATTCTAATAAACAATGTACAAATTTCTATATAAACTTTTTATTAGATTCCTGAATTCATTAGATTAACTTTGGTTAACTTGACATTTCAAGAATTTTTGGCTTAGTTACTTAAAGTCTACTTTACCAAAATGACTACCGTTTTAAAAGTCTACCAAAATGACCACTGGCTTTATTCCCAAAATTACTATATCTCCAAAATCTCTACTTAACCACATGTCTAAAATGTCGTCTTTCCCAAAATAACATGTCTAAAACCCCTTTTCGGCTTATTCGTTTATTCCTAATTCAGTACCAGAGGCCTTATTTCCTCTTTTCATAAACATAAAACGCTAGGGCTGGACGCTGTCCTTACCTTTTGCTCAATACTCAATTGGAACAAAACGCTTAACAACCAATACACATATCGACCAATATTTTAAAAACGAATTGACCAACAAGATCAAAACATTTACTTTTGCTTCCACTTCCATAATATACATACATACTTACTTGTTAAACACATAACCCTCCTTTTTCGCAGGCGGGTAATAAAAAATAAATTTCTGTCAGTGATTTTTTGCGTATTGGTCAATGTGCGTAGGTATTGTGAGATTTGTCAATACACGTATAATAAGGTTTTCATTTTAATGTTCATTTAGCATATAGGTCAATAGGCGTAGAGGCTTTATTTTTATAAAAATCAACGACACATGTGGGGATTTAGAAGCACGCGGAAGTGATAGGATTGAAATTAATAATACAAGCTATGTACATTTTTTATGAAGATTATTGATTAGGTTTAAGAGTCTACGCGGCCTAAAAAATGTGCAAGTGGAACTCTAAAAACATTTGGCATTTGTAGATATTATAATGAATTGTAACTCAATTCACGTGACACACAATGGTCAACACAACCGGGGAATGCCAACTTGACTACGTAATATGAAGGAATATTTACGCCGTAATAATAACGTCTCACCATGCCGTTACGCACCGTCTCCGCAGGCACGCACGCACGCTGCCACTACAGGTCTCGGATTACGTAAAATTATATCAATGGCGCCTGCAGTCAGCGCCTGGCTATCACACACACCCTGTATATACCTACTAGGCAAGACATGCCCTTTCAGAAAAGCCAACTCGATTATGAAATAAATCAGAGCAGTTAAACTAATACATGATGCTCGAATAAATAAGTGTATATCTACTTATTAGATACAATAAAAATCATCATGATTGCTCGAAACATTAGTACCTCATCCATTTCAGATTTGTTCCGTCCAAAAAGGCCAAAAGGTCTCAAATCTAGGGATCTCAGCTCTACGCGCCTTAGCGCTCTGAAAAAGGAAATACGCACGGATAGTCACTTAATTCCATTAAGTAAGTTGAAAATTTTTATGTTTATGTTCTTACCTCTATCCCTTCATCATCGTCATCAGCCTATTGCAGTCCACTCCTGGACGTAGGCCTCCCCAGAGCTCGCCACAAGGCTCGATCTCCCTTTCCCATCCAGTCACTACCAGCCGCCCTCTTTAAGTCAACGACAAGCGTAGCGTTAGGCCAGATCCATCTGCATCTGCGAGGCGCGGCCACCTTCTATCACTTATGTTGTACATATTCACTTTCATTGTGGTGATACCTTGATATAGAGGAAGGGAGTACGTGGTCCAGAGGCAGCCAAATTGTATACTCGTATCTGTCCTTATGACGAAGATTGCACACGCTGATCTTGGGCAGCACTCGTACTTAAATCACGATGTATCGTGCCAACCACTTTCGTCAAAGGTACTTAAGTAGTATGTACCTTCTGAATGGCTGCGAATAAAGGTAATTTAGTCTATCTTATGTTTGGCAGAAGAATTATTGACAACATTGGAAACACATCCTGTAAAAGGACTGACCAGCGAGAAAGCTGCTGAACTTCTAGAATACCACGGTCCGAACACTCTTACACCAGCCACACAGTTCGGATGGCCACGTTTACTATTGAAATCTCTATGTACAGGTAATTAGACATTGAAAAACATTTTTCTTTGTGAATACAAAGAAAAGTGATATAATCCAAATCTATAAAAAATCGTGTTAAATCATTAGCATCAGCATAAAATGTGTTTATACCCAAACCCTTACCCTACCCAATTACCCGTCCTACATTGATAGCCTAATGTTGAGATACCTCCACTTGCCAGAATTTCATTTGCCATAATTTCATTTACCATAATGGTCAACAGACATAATATTGTTTCTCATAATTTCATGTCATACTCACTTGTTTGCCATAATAGTCATATGTTTAGATTATCCATAGAGTCAATTTCCATAACATCATTTGTCATAATCATTGTAAGCCATAATTATCATATGCCATAAAATCATTTGCCATAGAAATTGATTCTAGAAGAAGCATAAAATCGGTTTAAATTAATCGGTTTAGCTTTGGTTTGGGTAGGTTAGGTTAGAGTATGACAAACAACGCACAAGCGAGCGAAGCTAGTGTGCCGCGGCAGCGGCCGGCGAAGTGCCAGAATGCTAATGCTAATAGGCTTTTTAGTGTTTATAGTGATATAAGTAGGTAGGTATTAGAAAAAAATATGGAAAACAATACGTATGGCATTCGTATTATTATGGAATCTAATTTTCGGGCAAACAAAGAGTATGACACAAAAATATTATGACTAATAACAAATTCGGGCAAATGAAATTCGGGCAAGTAAAATTCTGGCACATAAATATTATGGCAATACAGGAAATAACAACAAATTCGGGCAAGTAAAATTCTGGCATATGAGTATTCGTGCATATAATTTTCGGGCAAACATTAGACACTCTTAATGTTAATACATATAAAGGAGATCCCACAGCCACGTTTACCATAGCGGGGGCAGATGTTAATTAATGATCAGTGACAAGTTGTTAGGTTATAGTTGGTTATTAGGTAGGAGCGAAAATATTTATAGGTACCTATTTGCTTATGTACCTAACTTATTAATTTGTAAGGTTTTTCCATTCTCATATGGCTGGGTGCGTTGTTGTGTCTCCTGGCGTACTTTATTGAGTCGACCACTAAAGCGAACCCGAGTACAGATAACTTGTATCTGGGGACTGTCCTCATTGCAGTCGACGTTATATGCGGACTCTTCAGTTTCTTCCAAAACTATAAAAGCTCAAAGGTAAACACCTGTATTTTCAATTAAGTAGGTACATACTCATATGTAGGCAGTGAAGTGCACAGGTGAAGTGGCAGCAGTGGACTTAACGCGTGTTATGATGTAGGTTGATTATATCGGCTCTTATCGACACCAGACTGCGTACCTATAACACAAAGTCCTAATAAAACTCAATACCGAAGCCCCTATGACCAAAATATTTATTATGAATTGCTGTTTAATCGCAATATCTTATAATTTTTTTATATTAGGTACCTACATTAGACAGTTTCAACAGTTTGAATATCTAAAGCAAAGAATATACTTACTACCTATATATAACGAGAAATAGAAACCGCGCGGCAGAGAGCTGCAATCTTTGTCAATATTTGATAGGTGATGACCAAGCATAATGGTCCGATTCACACCTTACATTGAGGGATTTACTTATCAATACTTAATAGCACAGTCTAATAAATTACTTTCACAGATAATGAAAGTGTTCAACAGCTTGATCCCCACTTACACGACTTGTACCAGAGACGGCGTTACTAACCATTATACGGAAGTAAAGAACGTAGTCAAAGGTGATATCGTTCACATAAAAGGTGGAGATATTGTTCCTGCAGACATACGCATTATTGACAGTAAGGGATTTAAAGTAAGTTGAAGAATTACCAGACACGTCGTACACTTAGATGCTAGGTTGCTCAGTAGGTAGGTACTTATATGGTGAAACTTGAATAATTGATTCAGAGATCGGATCATCAGAATCACCGCAATGCAACAACAAACTACACTAATTGTGAACCATTTGTGAACAGTGTTAAAATAATAGGCTAGACTAATCCATTGTGCTAATACCTATTTAAGGTAGACAACTCATCGCTAACAGGAGAATCCGTCGCTGTGCCCAGAAGTAACAGCGACGGCACTCCAAATATCCTAGAATCCCCGAATGTTGCCTTCTTCTCTACACAATGCGTCGAGGGATGGGCTACAGGTAGACATTATTATTCTTATTGACGAAAATGAGAGAAATAATGAAATATGATACGAAAAACTAACTGCTGAACTCATGTTATAATTTTTTAAAGGACCCAGATAATGATGTATTTACATGAAACCAGTATACATACATACATGTACCTACACGGTTTTGTTGCCAAAAATGGGGTATCCAGAACGAATTTCATAGCAAATTTGATCCTACGTGACAGCGTTTCGCATATTGGGGCCAAAATCTGGAAGATGCTGGCTCATCGCCTGGAGAACCCTCCTCAGTTCTTTAGTCGACTCTTACCACATCCCGGGATTGGCCCACCACTCATTCCCGCCTCTGCAACTCCTGTACCTAAGCCAGGATCAACAGAGGTGACCAGAAAAATGCAAACAATGCATAGAAAATCCCAGGGGTCCTAACAAACGACTAATAAGCATTAAAACTAATAAAAAACGGAACTCTTACCACATGCACGGAAAGAGATGCAGCTGAGGTAGTCTAGTGAAGCTCCGCATACAAGCAACACCTATATCTTATAAGCAAATAGTATCCAGTATTGTATTCATCAGCGTGTGTGATCCTCATGTAAGCACTTCTCTCGGTAGGTGTAGTCCTGTGTTGCGGTGACTTAACAGCTCTAGGTCGAGTAGCTGGCTTAGCGTCCCGGCTACAACCAGCGCCATCGCCCCTCGCAAAGGAGATACGCCGGTTCATGCAGTACATGTCCTTTTGGGCACTGGGTTTGGGCTTATTTATTGCTGTTGCCTCTCTCAGCATGGGATATCCTTTTATGCAAACAACTATTTTCGTCATTGGAATTGTTGTTGCTAATATTCCTGAAGGTAATTTTGAGTTTTGACCTTGTATACTTCAAAGAATAAACCGAAGAAAAATGTTCTATTACTGTTAACTTTGTGGCTTTTAAGGTCTTCAGCCAACAGTAACGGCATCTCTCACTCTGACCGCTCAGAGTATGGTGAAAAAGCACTGTCTTGTGAAAAACTTGGAGGCAGTAGAAGCGCTGGGGGCTTGCACTGTTATTTGTTCAGATAAGACCGGTACCCTCACAGAAAACAAGATGCGTGTGCGACACATATTTCTCTGGGATAAAGCATATCTAGTACAAGATGATGTCATGGGTATGTTAAATAGATTTTTTAAAAAAGAATGCCGCACTTATAAAAACTTGATTATCTGTGTCCGATGTTGGAAATTAAGAGATCGCTGTTTTTTTTTTATTCAACAAAAATCCACAGCTATTCTTACAGATTATACATTAAAAATAAACATAAAATGAAGCCAATTAAAGATTTCATTATTTATACTTAACCAACAAATCAGCAAAATCAAAATGGTTAAGTACATCTAAGTAAGTAACGCGGCCGTAATATTTTTATTTTATTTTATTTTATTTTGGTACTATAGGGATTGAACAGACAATTATTCCCTTCCTACTGTATCCGTACTTCAGATTATTTCTTACGAGAATACGTTTCGGTAAATAGGTGGTTAGAAACAGTATTTAAAAGGAGTGTTCTATTTATAAATTTTATTTTATTTTGTAGCTCTAGTTTTTTTTTTTTTTTTTTTTTTTTTTTTTTTTTTTTTTTTTTTTTTTCTTACGTAGGTTTAGTTATTATTGTAAATAATTATAGATAAATAAATGATTTTACCTTTATTATAAAAAAAAAAAAAAATTAACTAAACCTTTATTATGTTATGGATTTCAGATAAACTTAAAAAAAATGAAGGTAAGAGAAGTGTTCTACTTTCTCACCTATATTTACTGAGACTTTGTTTTTTTTTTTGTCTTTTACCAAGAAATAAGTAAATATAGGTATTGATTACTGAGGTATGTCCAAGCTCTAACCAAGAGCTTTGTTTAACCTAATTGTGTTTAGCTTTCAGTGCTTTGAAGATTTGCGGTTCTCTATGTAGTACCGCTGTCATTCGAAACGGTGAAGAGATCAAGGGCGATGCATCCGAGACGGCTATACTAAAGTTCTTATTCACCTACAGCACTCCTGTTGAGATCAGGGAGCAGAATCCTAAAGTCGCCGAAATACCGTTTAATTCTACAAATAAGTATCAGGTTGTATAAAGAACTTAGTAGCATTGGTAGCTCTTGTCTCAAAACACATTATTTTCTTAGGTAAGTAGGTATGTAGGTATTTACGAATATTACATGTAAGTTAAAATGAAAATTTCATTAAATATGTAACGTGTCCACATTGACACTTTATCCAATATAACAATTTTTTACTTAGATAAGTGTACATTTGAATTCGAAAACATCCCAGTATTTCGTGGTTATGAAGGGTGCCCCCGAATGTATTATCGCAAAATGTAGTACTGTCGCCTACAATAACAGTAATATCAGTATTAATAAGGCTATCACGCAGGAAATTAATAAAGCTAGCGAACAATTAGCTACTACTGGTGAGTACCGTCTCTACAAGTAGGTCATATGATAGCCAAAATAATAATGGTCAAGATTTTATTTTACCTACTAAGAAATTATTTTGTAGGTGAACGAATTTTGGCTTTTGCGGATTTGTTATTGGATCCAGGGAAATTCCCAGTGGGCTTTGAATTCGACACTGAAAATCTAAATTTTAAGCTGGAGAATATGAGATTTCTTGGTATTGTAGGAATGGTGGACCCTCCGAGGATTGAGGTAAGACTAAAGACTAATTGCATATTTATAGCGTTTAATTTATAATGATGATCACCTGCACATTGAAATAAACTTGCAATCGGTCAATCGTAATGAGCAATCGCTGTCCACCAAAATCCATTTATTATTCCCGTCTAAACCTTTCCAAGCCAACTTAAAATCGAGTCTCTCCAAGGTCCGTTCAGCGATAGACCGAGTCCGAGCGGCCGGCGTGCGGGTGGTGATGGTGACTGGCGACCACCCGCTGACGGCGCGCGCCATCGCCCACGAGGTCGGCATCGCCACAACCCCCAAGTGCCACGTCATCACCGGCACTGAACTGCGCGAAATGACCCCTGAAATACTCTATTGGATGCTGGAGAAGCATTATGAAATTGGTACCGCGTATTTCATCATTTTCACCCATGTAGACTAACATTAGGCGGAACATTAGGCCTCACCTAAGGATCTGCGACCGGTTGAAAACTGTCTGCATCGCACATACTTGCCACCCTCACAGGTCGTCCGCCCATATCGCAGGTGGCCTTCCCTCGCTGCGCTTGCCGGTATACGCGGTCTCCGGTTTCCACTTAACTCTTCGGCCCGATGGGCCATCCGATGGGTCGAACTATGTGTTTACCCATTGCAACCTTTAGCTTACTAGACCGTTGGGCTATGTCGGTGACCTTTGTTCTTCTAGTGATCTCCCCAGTCCTTATGCTTACATACAAATTTAATTTTGACTATGACTTTGTAAACTTTAAACTCGTGTTACAAACAGTTTTCGCGCGTACGTCCCCCACGCAGAAGTTGCAGATAGTGGAGGCGTTCCAGCGGGGTGGCGGCGTGGTGGCAGTCACCGGTGACGGCGTTAACGATGCGCCAGCGCTGAGGCAGGCCGATATCGGCATCTCTATGGGCATTACTGGCTCTCAGGTTCGATAACAGTTTTAAAACAGACGAAAAACTTCATGTAGTCTGTATGTCTTCCTAAAATATAAATAAATACTGTTCGACATCAAAAAACGACTACGAACTACTATGGACTACGCGTTCAGTAAATTACTACGGACTACGCGTTCAGTAAACTTACCACGGACTATGCATTTGGTAACTTACTGACTACGCATTTGGTAACTTGCTACGGACTACATGTTCAGCAAAGTTTTTACCACGGACTATGCATTCGGTAACTTGCTACAGCTAGCTACGGACTACGCGTTTAGTAACTAACTACGGACTACGCATTCAGTAACTTACTACGGACTATGCATTTGGCACTGACTACGAAATTTTGTCGATCGGAGAAGCTATGTACCTACTTTAAAAGATGTTTTTGGGTATTTATTTAGATTTATGTAGGTTCGTAGCAAATGGAGGTACACCATCGGGAAAAAGGCGTGATTTTAAGTACATATAATGTACTCTTTAGTTAAAGGTCTATTTTTGGTATTAAAAGTCCTTTTGATCTTCAAATAGACTACAATAATTCACAGGTTTCAAAGCAAACAGCAGATATGATTTTGATGGATGACAACTTCGCGACAATAGTCGTAGGCATTGAAGAGGGGAGGAAAATATTCGACAATTTGAAGAAATCAGTCTGTTACATCCTGATATCGAATGTGCCGGAGATACTTCCTGTTTTGATGTTCATCTTGTTTTCCATACCGTTACCATTAGGTGAGATAAACAATCATTTGTCCCAAAAATAAAAAATGTTAAACAAAGTACCTTTCGCATTGTCTATCGCATGTACAACGGTACGCGTTTTAAAGTCCGGTGGTAGACAATTTGTCTCATACTGAACGATGACTGAGCGAAAACCGTAGACGTAATAGAGACTAGACTTGCGCACAGTGACATCTAAACTTGCTCACGATGCAGACTGTACGTACCTATGAATAGGCAAACTTCACGAGTATAGGTAATTATAATGGCTTTCATTTCACAGCTGTAGGTAATAGTTTTTATTATAATATTTTAGTGAAACCTTTAAATATTCTAACAATCTTACGCCAAACAGTGTAACATACTATTGCACTGAGTCTGAAACCCCACACTAGCATCTTCCGAGCGTAGTCGTCGGTCCAGCAGCGTCGACACCAGCGCTGATTTCCCACGGCACGTGATCTTGCGGATCATCGGACACGGCGGACGTCTACGTACGCAAACGGACTATACTCTTCCCACGGTGCGTCGATGCGGGCTGGTCCGCATCCATCCTCAATATCACGCACCATGGAAATCCAGCATAAGCCAGCGTTCGATAGTCGGCCAGCGCCACGGCGCGTAGACTCGACTCGACTCAGTTGGAAGACGCCAGTGTGCCTAATGTATCTCATTCAGGCGTGATGACGATCCTCTGCGTGGACCTGTATCACGCACCAAAGAAAGCCAGCATAAGCCAGCTTTCAGTAGTCGGCCAGCACCACGGCGTAGACTCGACTCGACTCGCTTGGAACACGCTAGGGTAGTCTAATGATTCTCATTCAGTCGTGATAGTGTGGGGGTCCTAATATGTTTCCCATTCAGGCGTGATGACGATCCTCTGCGTGGACCTGGGCACGGACATGTGGCCGGCCGTGGCGTTGTCGCACGAGCACGCCGAGTCCGACGTGATGGCGCGTCCGCCGCGCGTAGGCGACCCGCTGGTGTCGGCGCGCATGCTGCGGCTGGTGTACGGACACCTCGGCCTTATCGAGTTCTCGGCCGGCATGTTCGCGTATTTCGTCGTCATGGCTGAATATGGCTTTTATCCGGATATACTGTTTGGTAAGACAATTTGCGTATTGTGCAGGGTGTATCAAAGGGGGTAGGTATGTCAAGCGAAATTCTATGAAAATAGCCTAATATAGAGAACCTATCCACAAAATTCGAGACTCGATATCACATGTTTATAGTTTCAGACAGTATGGATATAGATGGGGTATATTTCTTGGCCGCGTGGTGTAGGCAGAATAGAATTCGTACCACCCCATGTCTGCCCGTGGGTGTCGTATGAGGCGATTAAGGGTTTCCGGGAGGTGGGCAGCAGCGCCTCCCGTGTTGATAACATAGTCCAAAATACAAACTGCGGTCACCAACCCGCCTGCTCAGCGTGGTGACTATGGGAAAATATCCCCCATGGCAGACTTGTAGCGTGCCCTGGGGGAGGCCTACGTCCAGGAGTGGACTGCAATAGGCTGATGATGATAATGATATTTCTTAAAGCACCCCTATCTATCTAGTAAATGGATCCTTTACATCTGCCCTCACAATGCTAAACTTGGCTTTAGAGTCTCCTCCTTGATTTTGGCACGCGTTTTTATTCTGGTAAATCTCTTATTATTTGTTATTTCCGATTAAATCAGAAAAAGTTACTATAGCATAGCACAATACGGTATAGTATACCTATAGTTACTGTGAACTCTTAAAGTAGGATTGTATCCATTGTGGAAGCGAGACGCACCGCTATAAGTAGTTTAGAGCGACATCTTGTCACATGAAATCAATTCGACGTCAAGACTATATGATAACCCCCTGATGAAGACTTAAGACTAAGTAACTTTAATGCTTGATACCATCGCTAGAGGTTCGCGTTATCGAAATATTTAGCTTTCATTTAGCGCGTTCGTTAACGACCACCTGATGAAGTCTATGCGCAATGGAAATATTACGAAAACGAGCGTCGTCGATCGAAAACGATGCTACATATGTCCTGTGCTGATGCGGGGCTTCACTAGAATACATCAGCTGCATATCCTTTCGTGGATGTTGTAAGAGTCGACTATAGAATTTAGGGGCATTCTTTCAGGCGATGAGCTAGGCAACTCGTCACTGATGTTAAACATCTGACCCCGCTGTGTAGGATCCCTCCACGATTCACCAAGTTCTGGCTGGCTAACCCTAATTCTTGGGAAAACAGCCGTGTGTATATGTATTAACTAGTGGACGCCTGAGACTAAAAATATTTTCCCGGAATAATGAATTGTAGCCTATGTGTTATGGATATGTAAGCTATATTTTGTGAAGTTTCATCAAAATCCATTCAGTAGTTTTTGCGTGAAAGAGCAACAAACATACATATATCCACACAAACTTTCGCATCTATAATATTAGTAGGATAGGATATGATATGTATCACTTAAGATCTCTATAAACCGCGGTAACAGGCATCCGAGACCGCTGGGACAACATGGCCGTTAGCGATGTCCGCGACTCGCTCGGTCAGGAGTGGACGTACGCCGAGCGCAAGGAGCTGGAGCGAGCGTGCCAGGCCACCTACTTCGTGTCGGTCGTCATGTCACAAATGACGAATGGCATTATTTGCAAGACTAGATTTAACTCTCTGTTTCATGTTGGTGAGAAGTAATTTCTATTGTTATACATATATGTCGTGGCCATATCGTAGAATTGATCATTTCATGAAATGGTCGCATTCATGAAGTGGCCAATTCAATTCGACCAGATCATTAAATCGTCTTCATTTCACGATTTTGTCAGCCGCGTTCGTATTAATAGGGTTCCCATAAAATCTAGAATGTGGTAAGAAGGTAGTTATAGTAATGGTATGTTTTTTTTTGTTATAAATATCATAATACGAGTATATAATATTTAAATAACATAACAGGCTTTACAAAAGCCATTCGCTTCTGGCACATCGCCGACCGCTGCCGCGGCACTCTCGCTCGGCAGCGCCCCTACCGGTGATTCATGTAACTATTTTACGATATGATCAATAATCTTGTCCACTTCATGAAATAGTCGCGCGTTTAGTTGCCCCTATCGAGAAACGACTTTTATCGACGTCCCTTTACCATATCATGATGTGGCCAATAGACAGTTGAACATTTCATGAAATGCTCGACCATTTAATGAGATGTTCAAATCTACGATATGGCTACGACATATACATACTATAAACCTTACCACATCGGACTTGAAATAGGCTGAATGGTGAAAAAATGGATGTGTAATTTGCATAGCTCTACCCAAACTTTATAACCAGGCCAAGCCATTCAATCAGCAAGACAAATCCATAAAGCTATGTAATACACGTAACTAGTAAATGCCAGTCGGTTTTAAAATAGATATCTATTGGTATTTTTTTTATCTGTTTAATTTTTTCTAGGTATGAAGAATAACGTATTGAATTCGGGGCTTGTATTCGAACTTATACTCGCAATCATCATCTGTTACGTGCCGGGCATCAACAACTTCTTTCGGACCTATCCCTTGAAGTTGCGATGGTATGTTATTATCCACACTACATTTGTAAATGTCATCATCATTTACAGCCCTGAGAAGTCCACTGTTGGACATAGGCCTCCCCCAACAACCTCCACTCCGACCGGTCGGAAGCAGCCTGCATCCAACCGACGCCCGCAACCTTGACCAGGTCATCCGTCCACCTCGCGGGTGGCCTTCCCACGCTGCGCTTGCCGATACGTGGTATCCACTCTAGAACTTTCCGACTCCATCGGCCATCAGTTCTTCGAGCTATGTGCCCTGCCCATTGCCACTTAAGCTTGCTGGACCGTTCAGCTATGTCGGTGATCTTTGTACGCCTGCGGATCTCCTCATTTCTGATTCGATCACGCAGAGAGATCCCAAGCATAGCTCTCTCCATCGCTCGCTGTGCGATCCTGAGCTTTTTTATGAGGCACATAGTTAGAGACCACGTCTCGGCACCGTAGGTCATCACCGGCAGCACGCACTGGTTGAATACCTTCGTCTTTAAGGACTGGGGTATCTTGGACACAAATAAGCTTCGTAGTTTCCCGAACGCTGCCCAGCCGAGTTGGATTCGCCGAGTTACCTCCTTCTCAAAGTTGGACTTACCTAGTTTGACCGTCTGTCCCAGGTAAACATACTCGTCAACAACTTCAAGCATCGAGCTCCCAACCAGTACAGGAGTGGGCGGTACATGGACGTTCGACATGATCTTCGTCTTGTCCATGTTCATCTTCAGGCCCACCTGTTGGGAGACTCGATTGAGGCCATCGAGCATTGTGCTTAGATCCTTCAGCGATTCTGCCATGACCACGATGTCGTCTGCGAACCGAAGGTGAGTGATGTATTCGCCATTGATATTGATGCCGAGTCCTTTCCATTCGAGAAGCTTAAAGGCGTCTTCCACTGCATTGGTGAAGAGCTTCGGAGAAATAACATCTCCTTGTCTCACTCCCCTCTGCAAAGAAATCGGCTCAGTGCTCCGCTCCTGTACTCGTACCGACATGGTGGCATTGCTGTATAAACACTTCAGCACTTCGATATATCGATGGTCAATATGGCACCGCTGGAGAGACCGCAACACTGCCCATGTCTCGATCGAATCAAAGGCCTTCTCATAGTCCACGAACGCTAGGCATAGTGGCCGATTATACTCTTCCGTTTTTTGTATAATCTGCCGAAGCGTGTGGATATGATCTATGGTACTAAACCCTTTTCGGAAACCGGCTTGTTCGGGAGGCTGGAAGTCATCAAACCTGCGAGCAAGACGATTCGTGATTACCCTTGAAAACAACTTGTAGACATGGCTCAGAAGCGAGATGGGTCTATAGTTCTTCAGCAAGGCTTTATCGCCTTTTTTAAAGAACAGCACCACCACACTTCTGTTCCATGCTTCCGGCGTTACGCCTTCGAGCAGGACGGAATTGAAGAGCCTTTGGAGGACCTTCAGTACCGGAGTTCCACCCGCTCTTAGAAGATCTGATGTAATTCCATCGTCGCCCGGCGCTTTGTTGTTTTTGAGTTGTTTAAGGGCAGTCCTAATCTCGTACAGGCTGATATCCGGGATGTCTTCAGTATAGTGTCGGGTGAGCTTGGCTCTTGGGTCTTTGTCTAATCTAACAGGTTTAGCGACCGAGGTATATAGCTGTCCATAGAACCTCTCGATCTCCCTTAGCACCTCTGGTATGGTAGACGCTACACTGCCGTCCTCTGTCTTCAGCTTCGTCAACTGGCTCTGCCCAATAGATAATTCTCTTGCGAACACTTTGGAGCCTTGATTTCGCTCTATTGTCTCCTTAATGCAGCGAGTATTAAAGCTGCGGATGTCGTGTCGCAGAGACTTGGAGATACGTCTATTGAGCTGCCGATATGCTTCAGCGTCATCAGAGGACTGCAGAGACATTGCGCGCCTTTCCGCCATGAGGTTGAGGGTATGACCAGTTAGTTTCTGGGGTCTATTTCTACGGTTAGGTCTAAAGAATTTAGACCCCACCGTGTGGACAGTTTCTACCAGCCTGTTATTTATATCGTCCACTGACATGCAATCCTCTAGGCAAGCAAAGCTGTTTGTCAGCTCGAGTTGAAAGCTCTCGGGGTTTTGAATGTGCATGGATGAGGGTCGGAGTGTAGACTTCACTAGTCGTGATCTCTCCCGTTTTACATTAATATTCAATGTGCCTCGAACCATTCGGTGATCGCTACCGGTTTTCACCCTGTTAATCACTGAGACATCATTGAATATCCGTCTATCGGTGGTCAATATGAAGTCTATCTCGTTCCTCGTGTGCTTGTTGGGATGGAGCCAGGTCCATTTCCTATGAGGCGGCTTCTTGAAGAAGGAGTTCATCATAAAGAGTCCCTCCATCTCTAGAAAATCGGCCAGCCTCTGGCCCCTGGGGTTCCTGTCGCCGGATCCTTCTCACCCCGCTTGCCCAGTTTCGCATTGAAGTCCCCCATAACAACATAGAAATGAGTTTTAGAGGTATGTATGGCTGTACTTATGTCCTCATACATAACCTCCACCTCGTCATCCGGATGCGTCGAGGTCGGCGCGTATACCTGGATAACCTTCAACGAGTACCTTTTTGATACTCTGAGTATCAGGTATGCTACCCTGCTCGACACACTCGTGATGGATTCGATGCTGTTTACGAGGGACTTGTGGACGATAAACCCAACACCACCCTGGGACTTATGATCACCTTCCCGGTGGTAGAGTAAGTTGCCAGATTTCAGGGTTATCGTATCCTCTCCCTGTCTTCGGACCTCAGATAACCCTACAATATCCCACCGCAACTTACTCATTTCCTCTTCCAGCTCATCGAGCTTTGTGTCCTCCTTCAGCGTGCGCGCATTGTACGTCACCCGCGATAACCCAAATGTAAATGGTAAAATTTACTGATAATTAATATTCTAAGTTATTCCTATGCTCGTTCCTGCGACTATGTTCAGCATTATTCTACTACAGAGGTAGCTCAGTTATGCTTGAAAAGTAATATCCTGTAGACATGGGTAACTCCGGACACAACTATATCCTCGGATATATATCCAGAGGAGGATATGAATCAACTCCTTCACTTTAAAGAAAGTTACCATATCCTATATCCGACCCACTCCGACCTACCGAATAATGCTGAAGATAAGAATAAGTGAGCGAGACGGAATGCGAACGCGCCGGAACGCGCGGTACTATCGCAGTAGACGCATGAGCGCGAATGTAACGACATTACACGAGTATATACGAATACTCAGGAGCGACAGGCATGCCGTTTAGTATAAATATTTGTTTTCGTAATTATAATTTTCAAAATTTCTATTTATTCCGTTTTATATGTATTTGATCTTAAGTATTTTGTTTTTAATGTAAATAAAAGCTGTTTGGTTTTGGAATTATTTTTAGGACAATAGTTTTAGTGTACCTATTTAGTGATTTTTAAATACGCCTCAAATATTCTAATTATTATTTGGATAGATCATCCCAATCATATCTCGTTCGCTTAATCTCTTCATTCCCGGATATGTACGCGGAGTTGGATCTGTTAAAAGGACACCTACAACAACCTAACCAAACCAATCCCAGTCATACTCGTATCTCGCTCCACTTAATCTCTTCGTTCCCGGACATGCACGCGGAGTTGGATCTGTTAAAAGGACACCTACAACAACCTAACCAAACCAATCCCAGTCATATCTCGCTCCACTTAATCTCTTCGTTCCCGGACATGCACGCGGAGTTGGATATGTTAAAAGGATATATATCCATAGTCGGAGTGATTTGCTACATGTTCAATCCTTTCCCGGATATGATTAGCCCATGCCTAATATCCTGTACCAGAGGCGGCTCCCGGTATTTCTAGATGGGAGTTCACATTCATTATGAGCAAAATCCTCACTCTTTTTAAAATTCAGAGGACCTAATGAAACCATATCGCGTTCTAACTCGGACTAAGCGACATCTAGCCGCCAGTGTCCTGTACCTAGAGCCCTATATGTAGGTATTTTTAGTATTCAATGATACAAGATCTCGAAGTGGTGTTTTTTAACACGATTCAGTAGACCGACAGAGTTGAGCGATCAACATTCATTAATGTACATTAGGTATATTAAGGGGAAGTTTTCAATGTTGTACTATTTGTGTTACTAGGTAAATAAACAGAGCCTTAGTTAGATTGATATAATATTTTGCTTTGCTTATTTACAGGTGGTTTTTAGCTGTCCCTTTCACGATCTTCATGTTTATTTTTGATGAATTACGGAAGTATTGTATAAGAGGGACATTATTCGGAGGTTGGTACAATAAGTTAACATATTATTAATTACTAGTGGACGCCCGCGACTCCGTCCGTGTGGACTACAGCAAAAACAAAATGTCGAAATTATCCGGAATAAAAACATTTTCCCGGGATAAAAAGTAGCCTATATGTTAAGTGGGACCTGTCACAATATATTCCTGAAAACAGCATCGAAATCGGTTCAGCCGTTTCTGAGATTAGCGTGCACAAACGCACAGACAAACAGCCAAAAATTCAAAAAATCATCGTTTTGGGTTCTATTGCGTTGATAAAGGTCTTCTATTATATTTTTTCTCATATATCTTCCATGTACAGACAGCGATCCGTTACGTTTTTATTATATGTATAGATAATATGTGTAATTGAGTAATAATAATAAACTATGATTTCAAGAATCAGAAATTTTATTTACTTAAGTAGCTATATCATATTTACACACACGTTTGATCCCTTACTATGTTCTTTACTCGGATAAAACAAAAACAATAATAAAATTTTTAACTATAGGTAAGTAACTCAAATTAATGAATAGTAAAAAAAAATATTTATCATCACTAGGTTTTGTATTGCTAGTCACTATGTGGCACAATCACAATATATTTTAAGAAATACCTTTTCTATAGACAATCAAGAAAAATCCGCAGATCATTTACAATACCTATCATGCTAGAAATCAAATCATCATCTGTAACAACAATACAAAATTTTTATCAGGATACATTTCATTACAAAACAATAAAAAACTCAAAAGTTTCTGCATTAACCCAAAATCTGATAACATTAATTGAAGACAACTGAACCACAACTGAACCTAATTAATTAATGTTCAGTAACGTGTAAATATAATATTTTTTATTGAATAGGTATGTACCATTTATTAGAAATATATTTCGTTCTTGAGTTAATGCAGGAAGCTCGTAGTACCACGTTTACGTGACATAAGTAGTTTAAGTTTTGACATAGTTATACATAGTTAACAAATGAACACTGTTTTAAGTTTACGCCAATATATAGACATATCTACCTTTACAATGAATCATACGTTCACCTATGTATATAAAAATACTGGCAATTAGAATATGTTATTTGCACTGCAATCAGAGCACTAACTATATGGTAGGTTTTGCTGATTCATACATAACATGTTTTTAACGAATTAGGTAGATGCCTACTTATGACAAAAATATATGGAACTAGTTTCCCGTCAGAAGATCTAAATTTTACACCATGGCTACTTCCAATAATATTTCGGATTTTTCAGCTAACAATGAAATAAGGCACAGATTTTTTGAAATGTAAGATAAATACCTACATGAAAGGTTAAAGTTTAATTCAATACAATACCTACTTATATAGGTAGGTACATGAGAAGATACATACAGGAGAAGCTATAAAATTTATGTAAACAAATAGTGCATAGCGGCTAGCTAGAGCGTTAATATTTTGACAAATTAGAAAAGAGATATATTTCTCTGTTAGCGCAGTCGGGTAAAAAATAAGAGCTTCAAGCCTATTGCTAACACGAAAGAGCATATTATGGTATCTCAGTGATAATTTAACACGAAGAACCTACGTAAATTTTGTGCATTCATTCAAATGATAGAGCAAGAAGCCTTTCAGAAATCTCCTATATTTATTATTTGGATACTATGTAACTACTGAGTTACTATGAATACAGAGTTAATTTTAAAACATCAATAACCTCGCAAGACTAGGTAGCTACCATCATAAACAACATCATTTGGCGGGTGTACTTCTCAGATTGGCCTAAATATATTAGTTACTAGCTGTTGCCCGCGACTTCGTCCGCGTCAACAAACAGAATAAAATATTTTAAAGTACTTCTGCGTAAATTATATTTTTTGTTTTATTTTCTTGTGGCAGAAGAACATACTGATTTTCTCCGCAACCCGATCTTGACAACGCGACATATAATTGGCCGTGTGAAAAGCAGTCTTGACGTAAGTCAATTCCAACGTGTTTAAACGTTTGCCCCTGTGATTTATTAATTGTTACAGCAAAAGATAACTTAACAGGGAATTGAATTCTTTTAAAATGTTGAATAACTTTTCCTAAGACGGTATTTTCATATCTCTCAAAATTTAACTGGGCTGTTAAGGGTTCTGCATCAGGTTATCTAGACCTTCAATTTTATTACGTTATTAGAAAGTGCTTATCATGCTGAGCAACTTTTCCTAAGACGGTATTTTCATATCTCTCAAAGTTTAGCTGGGCTGCTAAGGGTTCTGCATCAGGCAGTCTAGACCTTCAATTTTTTTCTTTCATATCATTTCTACGTCATTTTATTCTTTCATACATATTTTTTGGATAACTTGAACCGTTTACGCAGCGCACGCAACGGAAGTCTCCAAAGTTGAATAATTTTCCCCGTTTTTTCCACATTTTCCTCTTATTCTTCGTCCCTATTGGTCGCACTGTGATGATATATAGCCTAAAGCCTTCCTCGATAAATGGACTATCCAACACAAAAAGAATTTTTTAATTCGACCCAGTAGTTCCGGAGATTAGCGCGTTCAATCAAACAAACAAACTCTTCAGCTTTATAATATTAGTATACATTTGGTATCTTCTGTGTACCTTTACGTACCTCTCCTGAAAACTGACGTCAGAAACTATACCGTATTTTATTTATTTAATACTTATTCCATAAGGAACACACAAGAGGTACCAAATGTATTTAACCAATAATGTAACAGTACTGTTTAACAGTACACCCGAGGTTCTGACCTCAGGATGGCGGGTGTACTTAATATTCCAAATATCATTGTACGCACGTAGGTATACAGATTTTCAGGAGAGGTACGTAAAGGTACACAGAAGGTACCAAATAACTACAATATATGTAGGCCAATCTAAGAAGTACACCCGCCATCCTGATATTCATGAGTTACTTGTATGTACTGACAAGGTAATCGATCATACGTAGCGTTTCGTCAAGGAGACTTTAGCTAAATAGTAAAGAAGTAAACCTAATTGAAATTCAATGGATTTTTGTAATAACAATGATTTTCCATCGCATGACACTACAATAGCTCTACACTACAATAGTCTTGCAAATGGCGGAGACCATCGCCGTGTGTATCTCATTGTGCACTTTCTGATGGTACCTGCCATGTGTATCCCTCACCATAGTAAAGCTCTCTTAAATGGGCCTCTACATCTTGGCCACGGTCCGATGCACGCCTCTCAAAGGACTAGGACACTGTAGTTCCGAGGATTTCTAAATTATCATAATGTTGTGTTTTTTTTTTATTAATAATTTCATAACGCATAAAAATCACAAAAACAAAATTACCGCTCCCTATCATTTACACTTATCACCTTTTAAGTAAAGTCTTAAAATTAAATCCCAAAAATACATAACGATTTGTGTAATTATTTAATTAACAGGCACTATGGTCCTAAAATCTCAATCAGATTAGTCATTTCAAAAGGGTAAACAAACCTTAATTAAAATAAACATTATCAAAGTAATATACACAACACTGATAATTTCTAAGTACAAACAATTAATTACTAAACATTTCACATTTTATAACCATTTATACATAATAACAATGCATTCAAATTACATTATGTTTGTGAATATATTAATATATTTGATTATGTTTCTCTAAATGTAAAAGTTTAGAGGCAAGAGTTTCTCGTCCATGCATTTAAGTATTTTAATATCTTTTAAGTAGATAGATAAAAAAATGAAATCTAAATTCTTTAAAGATGTGTTATATAGCGAATATTGTGTAAGTATAATAAAATAGAAAAACTTACAACATACAAAAAAAAATATTTTCACTTAATATAGATAAATGCAGAAGTCCGTATGTCTACTACTAGGTCAGATTTATTTTAAAAGATAAATAAGCCAATTGATAATATATTACAAAGTAGGTACAATTTTTATTAGTTTTTATAATATTTACAATAATTAAAATAAATATTTTTTGTCTTTTCGTCCTTTATTACTATTCTATAATCTATATACACTATCTATATACGCAATTTTAACTGAATTCGGGAAGAATCAGGGTAAAGTTTATTTACACAAATTACACAATCCAAAACATTTCAATACTATAAATATAATATCTTTACAGAATGTTTTTTCGTGGCAACCTTAACGAAAGGTACGTACTCTATACATAAAAAAAAGTAAGTTTATGCCAAAAAGAATGCTGGGAAACAATGTAAATTTTTTTAAACTACTTGATCGAGCGAAAATTATAGTGCCCAGTGTTTATATATGCATAAACACTGGATAATATAAATTTCGCCCGAACAAGTAATAAAAAAAAATTACATCTATTCCCAGCATTTTTTTTGGAATAAACTTACTTTATTTGATGTATAGAGTACGTACCCTTCGTTAAGGGTGGCAACGAAAAAACGCCCTGTATATAAGTCTATTTCACATTTATCACGTACCTATCTATTTCCGCTCTGAATTATCTCCTGAAACCTTGTGTTAACAAATAGTCTATGTCTATTAGATAGGTACTAAAGTAGAATATTTCTTCCTTTAATAAAAATATTGTAATTATCTCGTGATTCATTTGGTTCAGTACTAAATTGAAGTTATTAAGTTGCAACCATTTTAGCGAGGTCACAAGTCGAATAGTCGCTATCTATAAGATCCAGCCAGGTAACAGTCAATTAAGTAAATTAAGTCTTCAGAAACCTTATCTTTATTTTCTATCTTGCTCTTTAGGTATACGAAAACGGGTCTAGTAGGTAAGTAATAGTTTTAAAAATAAGTAAGTACTTTATATCTTTTTATGTACCCGTTACAAATTTCTGGTTAGCACAAAGTTACCTACCTAGTTACGTACATATTATACAGATCTCTCACATTATGTATAAATCACCATTATTATCGTAGGTAGGTACTTAAGTTGAATCCCCACATGTATCAGATCTCGGACACGTGGCATCGACGTGTAACATTTTCTTTGCCGTGAAGTCACTGGTCGTAAACGCAAAACGTGTATCCTATTACTGTGTGTCTTGATCGCCTACTTGATTATACGCGATCATGATACAGTAATAGGATTGGGCAAGTTACACGTGCATCTGGATTCACCATAAGTCTTAGTGTAGGTACAACAATAATAGACAGATACTCGTATGCATGTTGCAAAAGTCACTATTTATCACTGATCATTCACATCTGTCCTCGCTGTGCTAATGTTGGTTTATGATCCTGCAATGCTGGCTACCCATTTCAGGAATACAGTTAAAACGTTATTAGTAGGCAGTATAATTCCAGCAGTAGGTACCTACCTACTCGTAAGCCAGAGTTAAGCTTAGGAACCTATCGATGAAACAACTGGGAGGGCATATATTTTTAAGCCATCATTATTCTCGAGCACGACACAGTCAACATGAAACACAATTATTTAGTTCTTATTTTTGGACGTGGACATAGGAAAATTAGCAAAGCCAACACGAATACCTTTATCACAGTTTGACTTGTGTTTGCCGAGGCGTCAAAATTACATGAAATCGATGTAGGTAACTACCAAAATGGATCGCCAAGAGCATTTTATGGAGAACGCTGTAGTTATTATAAGTTTGCTAGTGGCGCGTCAAAGCAGTCATAATATAAGGAGTAATAATAATGTATACATTGTTGTTGGACTAAACCGTAACCAAAGGTATAAGTACATTTGTGTATACATATTAATGCTCATGACTGTACACGACATAAATGCTCGCTTTGTTAGTATTTGACCATGCTTTAGATTATCTATGGTCTTTGGTGATCCTTAAACTGGTTAATGGTATTACTACGGAACCTCGAGAAGATGAAACTGGCGGGAGGGTTACGCATGTCTGCGATGGAGTGACGTGCCTTCGATAGCGCTGCCTCGCGACACACGTCGTCTTTTAGGATACAGTCCATAATTTTAGCTACAATTGTCGATGGTGGAACATGGGGATTCCCTGCAATTGATGTTGAATTGTAAGTAGTTAGCTAAAGTGAGACGAAAGACCATTAGGATAATAATGGGCAAACATGGTCCTAGAACTTTATCAGGCGAGGCTCTTGAATCATGTTTGCCTGTTGCTCCATGTAATTCTTTTTTATGCTACTGAATGTCCGTGAATGTATGAGAATAATAATTAATAATTTATATATGCCTAGTATTGTGTTATTTTCATTACCTCAATAATATTAGGGTTAGGCCGCGTCCCCATTAGGCGAACAGTGAGCGGCTGAGGATTTGCTTCCAGTTTGCCTCCCTATACATTTTAAATGGAGTGTCCATACAGCGCGTAATGTACGTAGTTTGCGACGTTTCGCTTGCCGACTCATTCTGTGTGCGCCTGATTCGCAGCGAATGATACGCGCGGTCGCAGTATGTTCACTACGACGTTGATATTGAGTTAGCTACCAATACGCCACTCAGAGTCAGTCAGCGAACTGTCAGCCGCTCACTGTTCGCCTAATGGGGACGCGGCCTTAGAGTTTAAAATTTAGAGAAAAACATTATCCTCCGAAACTTACTAACAAATCAGCCAGACTTTTAATAGTAGCTAGCGAAATCAATATGTAAGTCTGTTCTACACAAGTATCGTAAAGATAAATAAATATATACAAAATAATACCCAAAGGTTAGTAGAACAAGTACTTACTGCACAGCAATCTCTGGAACTTGATATGTCGTGTGCGAGTCTGGGCAGACCGGTTTCATGAAGCGACAAACCGGCGTGCAGTGCGCTGTTAGTATTGCCATTGTTATTCTGTTAGTACCCATACACTTACATAATAAAGATACATACACCAAATATTAATCCCATTGATTATTGAAGCGCCGTTAAAGCCACACTCAGAAAGGTTAATCTAATTACTTGTAATGTAGTGAGTATCATACATACTTCATGTATTTCATAAACTTGTATTCATATCCCATATGTATCCATATCATGAGACTAATGAATGATTTTGAGTAATATTTTTAAAATATTTTAGTATGGTAAATAACCATTAAAGGTCTCTGAATGAGGAGCTTAACATAATAAGAGTTCAACAGCAACAGTATTAAGATATTTTCTTTCTTCTTTCTTTGAGATATTTTAAGCAAAATGTTCAAAGGTGTAAGTGAAGTCCCAAATCTTCTGCTTCTATACCACTAAATATTTTACAATTAAGTCAAAAGCCTATTTCAAAATATATTTTTATATGCATTACCATGAGCATACACATGATAAAGTTATCCTATCATAAGCCTTTAAATAATTAAATCTATGTATATTATCTCTCTCAAACCAAGCCCACTTTTAAATAATTCCTAGAAATAATTATGGCTGTATAACCTTTTAACCAATGTGCAAAAGTTAGAAGCCTTTATAATATTGAGGTCCTCATTAATATGTTAAACCAAAGCAATAATAACCACAGCCTACATTGAGTATAATTATAATTAAGACTCACCAGTCAGGCCCCTGTATCCAAATACACCACAGTCATGCATTCTCATTGAATGGTGTTCATTCTTTATGAACTCATCAGTGCTTATTCCTCTGAGCTGAAATAACAATAATAAACCAGTTTTAACAGGCTGTAATTAAATTAATATTGTGGTCGATTCCGGCAGTCACACACTTAAACCTAAATTTACGTAAAAATATCTAAATTTAAAATGAATACATATAAATTTAGTAAATTTAATTTCACTGTACGCGTAAATTCATGTATTTTGATCAGATTGCAAAAAAACCACTCCTAAGATATTCTACTTAAAAAAAGGAACATCATGACATCTTTTAAATCATGATAAAACCTTTAATTTTGCTGCCAGAAATCGACATTATTATACTAATATAAACTAGGCACTTCTTTAGTAATCTAATGGTTAACAGGCCGCTGCAGACCAAACCATACAGAGTCCCAAAGAGACCATAGACTCAGTATAGTATGTCATTAGAATGTTAAATTAAATTCTAATGACAGTTGACTAGTGCAGTCAGTTGTGTCCCTGCCAACAAATCTTATGTTTGGATTACTGTAGTCAAATAAATTGTAATACTTTATTCATTACTTACTTTGGAAGGCACAAGAAATCGGTCTGGAATTCTCTGTAGTTTTTGTTGTTTCTCACTTGGGCCAAAGCCCAGTGCCAGAAGAACTGATTCAGCGTCCACCTTCCTAGCTCCCAACACATTCAGGACAGAGCTGCCACTGGAACCACTGGCATCCGACTAAAAAAGGATAGAATTCAGTACCTAATACCTAAAGTTCTGTAGTTATTACTAGTTATACATTAATTTTAAAAGAATAATTTTAATACCTGCAAAGACTGATCTCTAAACAATGGATTTTTAATCCTAGGTCCTCCTTCAGATTGAACAGAATAATCCCTTTGTAATCTTTTCTTTAAATCACTTTTCTCAGGTGTACTTGTTAGTATACTATTATCAACAGACTTCCTTTTCCATGTATCTTTTTCAGGGACAACTAGATTATGTTCATCACTTATTTTTTCAGTCTCCACATCTACATTTTGTTCATAATTAATTTTCTCAGTCTCAACAACTGTATTCTCAGACACAGAATCATCAGGCCTGCTCTTTTCAGACTTAGTTTCTGTTAGTGTTGTTTCATCAGGCTTGCTGCTGTCCACATCCTCTGGCATTGAGTTCAGCCATTGCTGCACTGGACTGCTGCGTCGCATATCGTCTATAACACCACTAAGCCACCCCCGTACTTTACGCTCTAATATTGAAGAGACTGACCCGTTGAATGTATCTATAAATAAATGCTTTGTTTATACTGCCTTCATTGTAGTACACAAATTACAAAATGTTAGCAAAAATCAATGGGTAGTGGTTGGCCACACGAGACAATGATATACAAGGACACATTGTGGTCGGAACCTTTGTATACTGGCTACATTATGATTTAGGTGAAACTAGATATTTAGCAATGGTTAGTTCTACTAAACCAACCTTGCCTGGGATCCATCCTTAATTCAAGGTTACGCTGCATGCAATAAAAGGAGGCATAAACAACCGTGCAACACGTAAACTTTGTTATATTTGATAATATAACAAAAAACACAGAAACTTACCCTTTAAAAAACAATAATAAAGATTTTATCTTTTTTACTTCCACATACTCATAAAAGGAACTGAGTGTACCATTAAGACAGTTAGATATTAAACGTAAATATTTTCTCAATGTTTGTAATATTTTGTTTTGTATATTAAATTAAAATCAATTTCGCGAGAAAATTATAAAAAGGCAAGATTCTGCGAAAAATCGAAAATGCAAAATATATATGAAATGAACGTCAATGTCAAAATTATGTCAAACTGACGTTTGTGTGTTTTTTCTAAAGATAAGGCAACATTGGCGGAATTATTGTGCCCGACGCAATAATGGGTGCCATTAATAAAAATTGAATTGAAGATAAGGCAAATACAGCTTGGTCTTTAGCATAATGATTTCCTTAAACAGATTAATGATTGGGTACAATAAATGGATTACCTATATAAAATCTAAAAAAAAAATGTACCTTCTAAGTGAAGAGAGAGATTTTAACATTATAATGTTAGGGGTCGCCGTCTGCTACAAGTCTTTGCCCCGAGAAAAATATCTTGATTAAGGTATTTATTAACCTTCACCTAAACTTACTCAGGTAGATTACCTACCATAGGTACATACATTTATTAAGACTGAAGCAAAATAATTTCAACTGTTGGCTTACCTTGGCGCACGTTACTTGAAGCAGACGGAGACTGATTCTCGCGTCGTCGACATATCTCTACTGTCGACTTATTTGTCCTACAGAGATTTTTTACTTAGTTATTTATTTCTATGTCGTTTCGCATTGAAGTTCGTTGTCGTAACATTCCCACTAATAGCAGTTAGGTACACTTCATCGCGACTGAACTTTGGCGAACATGAGAATATTATGAAGACTTCTGGAGCAAACGATACGACGATGAACCTTTGTCGATTCGATCGATAAATAAATGTAGGTACTTTGTCTAAGCCCTTCAGTTTCAGTAGCGACGTCTCTCTCCAATAATGGAAACAACAATGCTACTTTATATGCTACTTTATACAGGATGTAACAGAAAGGGTATGTTAAACGAAAAGCTATGTAAATAGCCCACTATAGAGAACCTTTTTCCAAAATTTCAGACTCAAATTCACATTTATATTTTTCCAGATAGTATGAAGAATTCCGAAACAACTCAGGAATGTCCATACAATCTTGAAAAATAAAAATATGATTTCGACTCTCAAATTTTGGAAATAGGATCTCTATAGTGGGCTATTTACATAGCTTTTCGCTTAACATACCCTTTCTGTTACACCCTGTATTTATGCAACAATTATACTTTATGGTAGTGACGGTAGCCCCTAAATGATTTTAGCTTAGATCAGACACTTCATAGCTCGTCAAGATACTAAGTAGGACATTATAGCTTAGGACGACTTGTACTACTCATAGATTATAGAGCTAGGGTAAAGCACTTTGTTCTGCCATTATGAGAAAAACTGTTTTAGAAATTCTAGTAGGTCGCACAGCTCGAATGCCTGCCTATACCTAACAGAATAATTATATCTTAACAGAAGCTTTGCCAGACGATGGCCCAGGGTATGCCCACCTGTTATATGGAGAACAAGAAATGTATAGGGAAAAATGTTTAGATTATTAGGAATTAAACTGGTTAATTTATTAGAGTTTTTGCGTAGGTACGGGAATAAACGATCAAGCGCCGGAGTTATCGAGGTCTTGCTTTACATTTTAGAATCTAGGGGACAGCTGTGACGCGGTCCGTTATTCTATTACCTCACAAACTGGGTTTCGCCATCTGTTCGGGATGTCATCGCAATCGTCTGTGGTCGTGATCACGAGTTGTCACAATCGAGTTAGTGCACAGACTACTTAGTGTACTGACGGTTAGTGAAGGGCGTATCTCAGTTGGGTATGATATCTAAGGGATTGAATGTTAGTCCATGGTCAAGATGACTGATGAGTCCAAGTAGCAGTCTCTTAGCGATTTCTGATAGACACCAAACTATACATAGTTCGCTAGATAAGGGAGGTTCTACGCTTAAACTTATTAAAACTGCGCATTATTATAAATAAAGAATATTTATTCTTCTATAAACACATTCCTTTTTTATATCTTTTAGCATGTCCACATCATATAAATAACGGATCGCATTGGGCTTTCGTCAACGAAGTCGTTTGCATGGATGGAGAAGAGTTTAGCGGGCAGACCGCGGCCGACGCCTAGACGAATGCCCAGCGCGCCGCTCCTTAGCTAAACAAATTTGTGCATCGAGGTCAGGTAAAGATTATTTTAATCTAAATCACATTTGGACACTAATATACATGTATAACTACTTTCAACAAGTGTCAATATTGAGCAGTACGAGGGGGGCCGCGAAAGCGCGCGGCTCGCAGCCGGCGTCACGCGGCTCCGTAGACGCAGTCCCCGCGCCGCACGCCCGCTGTCTCCTCGCCCGGCAGCACGGCCGCCCGGCGCCACTGGTCGCGCACGCGCTCCACGCCGCGCAGCACGCGGACCACGTTC
Source organism: Carposina sasakii (assembly GCA_014607495.2). Taxonomy (NCBI): domain Eukaryota; kingdom Metazoa; phylum Arthropoda; class Insecta; order Lepidoptera; family Carposinidae; genus Carposina; species Carposina sasakii. Next base: position 7,142,572 of record CP053155.1, read on the forward strand.
ATGCCGGCCAGCTTGCGCACGTCCTCCTCACTCCAGCCGGGGTCGCGCAGCAACTCCGCCAGCAGGTGAGGGTAGCGCGACACGTCCTCCAGCCCCTCGGGCGGCGCGTCGATGCCGTCGTAGCCCGCGCCGAGCCCGACGTGCTCCACGCCCGCCACGTGCCGCACGTGGTTAATGTGTGCCACGACGTCCTCGACCGTAGCTCGTTCCCCGCAAGTAACCAACTTTGCGTAAAAATTAATCATAACTACACCACCGTTTGCGGCGATCATACGAAGTAAATCGTCCGGAACGTTTCTTGATGAATTGCAAATAGCCGCTGCTCCAGAATGTGAAAAAACTACAGGCGCCTGCGAGGTCTCCAAGGCGTCCCGCGCCGTTTCCTCACCAGCGTGTGAAAGATCTACGATCATACCAAGCCTGTTCATTTCCCGTACTACCGCTCGACCGAATTCTGTCAGACCACCCGAAGTTCCGGCGGCTCGAGCCCATTTGTTGTCACAGGTATGAGTTACGGTAACATATCGAGCCCCCAGTTGGTAAAACGCGCGAAGTACGGCTAGTGAGTCACCGAGTGCGTGTCCACCCTCGATTCCGATAAGGGATGCTATTCTTCCGTCTCGGTGTGCTTCCAACAGTTCTGCTGCATCCGTCACTAGAGCTAGGTGAGCGGCGTTCATATCAACTAACCTTTTAATTACATCCATTTGTTCGAGACCGAGCTGCACGGCATCCCTATCTCTCGCGCCGCACGGCACATACGCTGACCAGAACTGAGCACCGACTTGACCGAGCCTCAACCGCGGGATATCTGTATGCGACCAGCGCGAACGCGCCCACGGTTCGAGTCCTTCGAGTCCAGCGCTCAGATTAAAGTCGCCTATTTTATTATGAAGAAATTTTCTGACGTTCCAAGCGAGATCATTGTGGCCGTCCACAAGCGGGGAGTCGCGTAGCATGCGTCTTATGGTGGTCAAGCGCTGCTCGGGAGTGGCACGTCCGCCGCCGCCGAGCGCTAATGGCAGCGCCAGCGCTGCGGCGAGAGCGGCCAGCACGACGAGCGCGGCAAGAGCGATTCGCCAGCGCGGGCGGCGCGGCGCGGGCTTCTCGTCCGAGCTGCCCGACGCCGACGCCGACAGCGAGTCGGGCGCCCAGCGGCCGCATCGCTCCGCCACGTCCGGCAGGGGGCCAGGAAAAGTCATCCCTTCTGGTACGGCGGCCTGAAACGTAAATGAAATATATTTTAAACATATTTCGAGTTATAACATATTACCTACTTTTGGGATACTATAGGTACCCAAATTGAGTATTGAGATCTGCGTATTTCGTGGTTAAGCTCCCAAACACTATCCAAAATTAACTTTTGGTGTAAGGTAGAGGGCATAATAGAAAATCAATGGCCTGGATCTATTTATTTTATTACCTAGCACAGCTACCTACCCTACATGTACTACTTTGACGTGACAGCATACCGATACATTATAAAATAAATTGCTACAATACCGAACAATATGTTAACAAGATTGTGTAACATAACAGTCCCCTTTATTAGACGCCTAGCTTACACACATACGTGCGTTTATCCGGCCATGTTTCCTGATTAAATATAATCTCGCAAGCGTAAGACGTTTTAAGACAATGAGCTTAAATGACTGACATATGTAGGCGCATAACGTAGGGGTAACTGCGGGGAAAGCTACTCTCATACCTAAATATCTAGATATGAAAATTAATAAAAGTTATAATCCATAATATGATCTAAGATAATTGAAAGAAATTATGCAAAGAAAAACCCATACGAGTAATAGGTAGATAGATTTAATTAACCTACTACTTAGATGGTCACTCCGTACTTATTAGTAAAGTCAAATGATATAATAAAATCTACTGCACGCTACCAGGTAAACCTTCTACGTTGTCACACACTAAGTATGCTAAATGAAACTAACTACAAACATGCAACTTAGCACTTCAGTTGGGTAGTTGATTAGCCTCGTAAGGATAGTTTCACATATGGTAATAAGATGCCGACACCCCCGGGACTCAAGAGTCACAGACATACGCATCAAGCGTGACAATAATTTGCAGCATGTTCAATTATGCAAGGGGCATACACAGATGGGGTAGAGAAGCCACACGGGGAGGGGTAGGGGGCTGAATAGCCTCTGACCCATTTACAGAGGGAACTGGCGCGAAGGCCTCCAGTCGCCGGGATTTCAGTCTCCGCTGAAAGCCTTCGCTGAGCTGAAATTACGTTGCTCATACTTTGTGGTCATTACGATAAAAAACAACTTTAAATGATTTATTATGTTTTGACGACTTGGCTATGTAGACAGAGCAGGAAAAGTTAAAGGGAAATTTTTATGTAGGGAACATACGTAATTTTTTTATTTATTAACATTGATTTGTAATCGAATTCATACCTTTTTGGCAAAAGTCGTCATCGAGCCGAATCTTGACCGAATGTGGGCCGAATTGTGTTGTTGTTGTAGAGTCGCGGAAGCATAGATATTTATAATACGAATATTCAACTCTATTTATGGCAATAGTATTTATACCAATAACCTAGTTGTAAGTCCCTTTAATGTTCACTATAAATCTGGTGGTAATTAGGTAGAGGCACCAAGAAAATTAACTTTTTATACCGGAAAATTAGATCAGTTGTTTATTTGAAATACACGGTATATTACCCTACTCGTAACTTGTACGTACGTAAATAGATATAAGATAAGATCTCTCCGACCGTATTTCGGCCAAGGCGATTAATCTCTACGGAGATTAGCCAGGTACGCAGCAGACATTATAGTGCACAAGTGTGTGCGCAAACACAGATGCACTCTCTATTCCGTCACTCTCATAGTCTGATGGGACGGAAAGCCGACACGACCGGAGAGAGATCAGGCGCAGGACCAACAGTTTTACGTGCTTTCCGAGGCACGAGCTAAGTGATAATTTTACAACATTAAAATCTGTACATTAAATAAATTCATTGGTACAGGCCCGAGGCTGGGAGAACTTACGCCTCCTGCTTGGAAGGCGCACATCTTAACCACTGGGCTATTACCGCGTAAGTAGATATATAATGCACTTAAACCAGACAATAAGAAATATTTTTTATCTAAAATAAATGTTAGTATAAGAATAAACAAAGCCCACCTGCACCTAAATTATAGAACAAATCTGTTCATTAAGGAAAAGGCAAAAAATGTGCCAAAATGTAAGCAAAAAGAATTGTCGGAAAAGCACTTTCGTTTGATTAAAGTATCCACGAGTTAGTTCTAATTGCTGGCAATAATTTTCGCGGAATTAGCGGCTTGTGTTCCCGACGGTCTGCGATAGCTACAAAGTACATTATATAAAGCGATAGCATCCGCCATCCGTGAAGTAAGTACTCGTTATACGTGTAACGACTTCTATTACTTACACCAATCTTGATACGTATTTATTACTACCTGCTGCTGAACTTCAAATAACTTACTTGCAGATTCGCAGAGTTACTACGTACGAGTACATCAAAATCTCCAAATCATGTCACTAGGTCGTACAATCTGAAGTCACCTAGAACCGTTAGCCTAGAACAGTAGTCAACATTTAAGTCTATACCAACATGACCCTTTCAAATCATATGGCTGTCCATTACGTAAACGTATACGATTGTAGGCTTTCGTATAGTTACTACGGTTCGGACGTGCGCCGTCCTCCCGTCTCCCACTATTCTTGATTTCGGATCCCTGAGAGACTAAATGTTTGCAGTTAATAATGTAGAACTAACAGGGAAGTTGTGCAGACAGCGTTGAGTAGGGTAGATAATGTTTTAAGAATCACATTGCAAAAAAATATGACAATTTAATGACACGGGAAAATATATGAAATTATATGAACATAAAATATAGTTTATGTGATAGGTACCTAAATAACACGACTTCGTCTACGTGGGGAATATGGTAGCAATAAGTCGTAGGTAAATATAACCTTACTCATGAATCACTCTATCTATTTAAAGAAACCGCATCAAAACCAAGTCAAGCAAGTCATAAGTACATGGGGACAGACAGCCAGCAAGGTGTCTTTGTTTTATGTACTTACATGTAAGTAGTACAAGTTACAAGTATCTACGAGTACATATCTATACGTTATTAATATTAGATACCTAGTGGATGGAGAGGAGGTTTAAATTAAAAGGTTTAAAGTAAATTCGGTGGAGACACACAAATCTCATCATTAACCTAGTGGATACAGTTTTAGAAATGGTGAAAAACGGTAATTAGATATACCTAAAAACTCAAAAAATTTGACGTTAGGTACTACTTATTTATTACTACGACTACCAAGTTATGTTATTTTAGTGTTAAAGCTATGCTTCGTAAATTGGTAATCCATGTTTCGGTCATCCATTCGACTAAAGCAGCTTAGCTCTTCCAGTTATTGGCTTGGTCCAGGCTGGCTCGTACCCAGCGTATGCTAATTCGAGTCTTTGATGAGCCGTCGGGCGTTCTGGAGTGTGATGGACATGCCCACAAATTGCTCCCGCGTCACTTAGCCCTCTAATAATAAACACCTGGTCAATGAACTGTGTACAATTACTTTGAGCATGAATTTTCGGTGAATAGCAAAAATAAATATTCTACCTTACCTATAATACATTAAAGTGTTTTTAATTGTATTGAAATACCTTGTAGGTATGTAGTTGTTTTAAAATTGATATAGATACTCTCGTAAAGAGGTAAAGTTTCTAACACAACATTTTCCCCAGGGGAAAATCTTGTTTAAACTGTACTGAAAGCTGAGCTTCCGAGAACATTTTCCAATCCATTTTTGTGCTCATAGAACTCTACTTGCTCAGTAAGTTACTATCTGAAACTGAGTCTTAACTATCTATTTCACTCAATGCAGTCGATTATACCCACATTTCGATTCACTCGAGAAATCGGTGATTTTAATTCGCAACTGTACCTACTTGTGATACCTAGGTATTTATTTAAGTCGGTAGAGGAACTAAATCACTTTATGGAGGTACACAGTTACGCAGCACTAGAAATATATGGGCAGCAATAGAAGTATATGCTGCTGCTTCTGTAATTTTTAGCTATTTACTAAAGTTTAACTTTAGTAAATAGCTAAAAATTACAGAAGCAGCAGCATAAACAAATGTAGGTAGTAGCAGTAAATTATTTAAAAAATAAAGCGTAAATGAAGTCGCGTTGGTCATAAATTAATTTGGCAGTCAGTCTGAGTGAACAACCCGTTGTGTTAACGGAACCCAGTTTTCAAAGAACACTACATTTGCGAAGTTAGTTTGGTTTTGGGGTCTAGAAAATTACTACATAGGTGAACAGTATGCCTGGCCTGAGAATTATCGATTTACGAGTAAGGTACCTAACTAGGTACTTACATAGATTGAAGTAATAAAAAAATACTATTTTGTTCTCGCGGACATAAAAAAATCTATGCTAAATGATTACTTGCTTGACACGGCCTATTATTGTTAAAGTTGTCTCCAAACATCGATATAATTTCAAAATGGCATCTCTAGTTCGATGTCGACTACATAGCCGCGAGGCGGTCTGGGCCCGGGCGGAGCTGCATCGATTGCAGACGGCCTGCCCCCCACCAGGCATAATCTTGCGTGAAATTCGCGCCCCCTTTGTTACCTGACTACCTTACATTTACTAGTTTTTCTATAGCGGTACTAATAAGAGCCTAATCGCCTATGCCGCATAACTTGATTAATGATTGTTAAATTCAATCTGTATTCGATAAAATGTTAGTGTGTGGTTCCATCTGCAACATTTGTATTGTTTATTTAGTAATGTTGTTAGTAAATGTAAGAGGCTGACAAAAAAGATGAATACATGGGGATTGAAGTAATCCATGATTGAATTATTTTGTACTAAGTTTTGGCTGCAGAACATTACTCGATCACATTCATGCTAAAAACACCTTAGCCCTAAGTTCGTCCAGGGTTTATACTTGGTTCATCTTCTGTAGATATCTTTAATTATATTAAGTATAAACACCGCACAAGGTTGTAAACGAATTTTATGTATCCGAGGAAGGCGTATTAAGGGCAGCCATTTTTGTCATTAATAAAAGCGTTTCCGAACGACGAACACAAACATTAATCATTAATGCCAGGATTTAAAGCTGAATCCAATTGTAAGCTCATTATATAAATCGTTTTTTTCTTATTAAATTTTTGCGAGAGCTCGGGTAGTCAGATAAAAACATTTACCTAGTGTTCGCCCAAAAATTGCCATTCAAAGAGGCTATATGGCCAGGCTTCTGAGCACCCTCCCGGTAGACAGCAAATATTTATAATATGTTTGATTTTCATTAGATTTAGATAGTTCAGTCATTCATTTTATGATATGACTTGGCCTATGGGGCGGCGGGCGGGCATCGTCACCGCTACCAACTGCGCCAATCGGTCGTTAAAACATTATAGTAATACTACGAGTATTTGTTAGTAATATTAACTCCTCAAGGTACGTTTATGTATCTTATTCTTATCTAGAAAATATACCCCTTTTTTGGTGGATTTAGATAGTCACTCCTATACTCCAAGTGCGTTATTCTGTTATAGGTACCTAAATCTACACTACACTTTTGGGTGACCGAATATTTCAACTAGGTCATCCCCTAAATTAGATGGTCACTCGGAAAAGCAGGTTCTAATAATGGTACAATAAAGATAGATCAATCGATTTTAAAGATAATATTATGTAAACCATGCTTTTAAATAGAGTTTCTGTCTGCATGAATTATTTTGGTATTGACCTATACGGCAGGTATAGAGGCAAAAAGTGCAAATCGACGTCATGGATACGTATCTCCAATATCCATGCTTTCTGACTATTCTCTTATCTTTGCCATTGCTATTATATTACACAGGGTGTTTGTGACAGCCAGGCAAATATTGATACCATGACTTCAGACCATGATTCTGAGGCGGAAAACAGTGAAAATTTTCGCAGGAAAATCCCAAAATTTTCCGACATTTTTTCATATTTTCAGGAAAAATATAGTTTGGTTCGTTTAATTAGGCCTTAGATAATGACTTAAAAATAAAATTTTAAATAAAAAAATATTTTCGTAGTTTAAATAACTGATAAACCCTAATGGAGAGCTACAAGTGATCCAAAAAACAGCTGTGTGTCACACAATAACCAATAAGCCTATTTGATTACAGGCAAAATCAGTTGCGTCAACTGCCTGCCTGTTTACATATATAATAATAATAATAATTAGTCACAGGATCGCCCGATACAATTGGCGCGGAAAGCTAAGATTGCTGATATCAAATCAAAAATACATTTCCTGGGAGTAATAACACCGTCGTATAACTTAACAAAATGGTGCTTGTTCAGCATTTCAGTATTTGCCTGGCTGTCACCAACACCCTGTATTTAGTAAAGATGGAACACGTATACATATATACTATACACATTTTTACTATACGCGCAGTCAATAATGAGAAATCTCGCTGGGACTATATTATAAATCACACGCAGCTTTTGCACTTCCACTTAATTCCCGCGTGGAAAATAATTACATAATTATTGCATCATTACACTGAAGTTCTGATACAATTTTATAACGTGGTTTGTTTTCAATACATAAGAGGAACTATTTTATTAAATCTAGTGGATGGCAGATACATTACTTTGAGCATCTTTCCACTATTAAATCCACTACCACTACTTCTTACAAAGTAGGTATGTATCTACATAAAAATTCAACACCGCGCAATACTTTTTCCACCCTTTTTTCGTAGTGTAAATTTTCGTCATATAGGTACTTTCCAAATCTCTACTTCCTTTTTAACCGACTTCAAAAAAGAGAGGTTATCAATACGTCTGGTTTTTTTTTAATATGGGTTACCTCAGAACTTCGTCATTTATGAACCGATTTCAATTTTTTTAAATAGTTTGTCATGGTATGCTTCTAAGTTGGTCCCATATTCACCACATCAGGATCTGATGATGGGATCTTGGAGAAATCGAGGGCAATCCTCAAATATCGATTAATACAATTTAGTCCATGCTTATGTTTTAATACGCTTCATTGCTTAAATAATGGTTAAATAGTTTTACTACATTTATTGTAAAAGTTGTGCTAGCCTGTAATTGTGATACATAATATTATCGTGTGCTCCTGTCCAACTTGTATCATAACGGAACTGTTATGTATTATGTTGGCTTTCTAATTTATTAAATAAATAAATAAATATTGTAGGCACATGTAGTCTGTTTTTATACTTTTACTGAGCGTTTTGGTCACCTACATATAAAACATAACATCTGATGATGGAATCTCTAAGGAATCTAGGGATATTCTCAAATATAAAAGGCACGAGTAGTCCGTTTTTAGATTTTTATAGAGAATTTTGGTCAGCTACACATAATATAAAGGTAACGAGGGTCTGATGATGGAGCCGCCGAAAACAGATAGTGGAACTTTTTAGTAACAAAATCCCCCTATGGCAGGGGGAGGCCTACGTCCAGTAGTGGACTGCAATAGGCTTATGAAGATGAAGATAATTGTGTTAAGTCGTGAAATTATACGAGTATGTTGCGATAAGCCGTGTCCGAAGTAAGATGGTTATAGAGGAAGAGGTAGACATGAGAATAACGAGATGACGGATAATAGGGATGAATGAAAGAAGAGTACCTACGAGTACATATGGCACCGACCCCAAATGATTGGGAACAGGGCAGGAAGAAGGAGTGTAATTATATGTTGCTTATATTGTCAGACGTAAAATTTTGAAGCCTAGTCATTTCTCTCTTTTGTCATGTGGCCTATTTAATCATTTGCTGGCATATAAATCTGACAATATTATGCCTTCTAAACTTCGTACACGGCTTAACGCAATATATATTTGCCCTTTAGTATAATTTTACTTTAGTAAGCTCGAGTTTTGGGAGGAAGTCGGTTTTTTGTTTTAAAAAAATTGTCTAATATAATTACCAAACAAGTCTTTGATTTCCTAGGTGAGTACTTATATGCCAGAGCTTAAGAAATAGTTTCTATTGAAACGTCCTCAAATCTTGGGATATTTTTACATTCTTGTATGTTTTTTACTTCATTCTTTTGTTTGTCCTAAATTTCTATCGAATGATAGAAAATTATTTAACTCTGACAACAGATATTACGCTTATTTTAAAATACGCGATGGAAGAATCAAGGTAAATTAGCGGGTAGGTTACGTACAAAAGGAGCAAATGGATTCCTCAAGCCCTAATCTTTATTTTCCCATTATTTGTTCAAGAGTATAATGTTCTTCTATAACAAAGGCACAGGTGATATATCGACCGTCAAGACTATGCACTTAAGTAGGTACCAAAGAGAACTCATAAAATGTTGCCAGGAAAATATTTGTTAAAAGAGGCGAACGTGGAGCGTTTAGCCGACATGATTAAGGAAGAGATACTGTGATGTTTTCCTTCCTCCCGCCCCTCAAACCTAGTCGGGTACCCTACCCATTAGTATTACTCAGTATCTAGTGTAAATTTAATTTTAAGGTATTAAAGAGCGAAGTGATGTGGGATTTAGAACTCTTAGAGCGTGTCTAAATATATAACCTATTATGAAATACAGAAACTCGTGCGTGTAAAAATAATATAAGTTAACATGACATGTGACATACAGTTAAACGTATCTATTGTTGGTTTCCCGATTCTGTAAAAATAAATAGAATGAAACTCTGCCTTGCCGCGGCCGTCTCATTTCATAACACAGGATATATAGCTGTCGATATTGGTGCCACAACCTGCCGCCAGATGGTATTGTGTACTCGTCAAGGTTCGACACTGGATTTCCGTGTTCCCGATATCTCTACAAGTTACAATACTTTTTATTCTCTATTCCATTCTCTGATTCTATTGTGAATTAGGTATACAATGCCGGATTTCACCAGTGCTCCCTAAACGGTCTCTTTATTAGGAAGATTTTACAGAAAGACATCTCCTAAACTAACTTTTAACTTAAATTGCTTTTCACCAACATAGGGACTCAAAAAGTACGGACTTCTTACATAATAGTGTCTAAAACCGAATTCGTAAAATAGTGTATTTGTTTGTTAGACAACATATTTGAAAATTGTCTACAACGAAATTAATTTAAATAAGTTACAATTATATCAGTACAATGTGTTTTAATATAGCCAAAAACCTTATTTCTTATAAATTTTGTCAAAACGTAAAGAAGAAAATTTAGAAGGCGTTTATACCGCGGCCCTTCGCAGTATAAACGCCTTCGAGCAAATAAGCTACGTCTTTGTACTGCTTCGACTGCTTCAATAGCGTGAAAACTATCATAATTTAGTTACTCATATGTTATCCATATCTTTGAAATCGTGAATTTTAGGTAGGTAATATAAATCTAAACACGCGTAGGTATAGGTACACGAAAATGTCACCTAAACTTAAGAGCTCAAATTCGAGCTTCTAATATTAAATCTTTTAAGCTGTTAGGAAATCCTTATACTTTGGTGAAATCGAATGTTGTCAAAACTGATACTTAAAATGCGTTAGGAAACTTCTAAATCTTAGGAGACGTTGGTGAAATCAGGCAGTGTACCTATGATAGGAAAATATCTAAGAATGTTTATTTTTAACTTATCTATGAGACACAAAAGGAGGTCACGTTGAATAATAATGACGTTCATTTTATTTTGTTTGAGACAGTTTTGTTTAACAGCCCTTGATAACAGCCGTTGCTTCTGAGTGATTTTCAAGTGAATTTTATGCATATTAATATAAAGGTTCGATTACTATAATAATATCGCTTTGATTTTTATTACAAACTGCATTGCACAGAAACCTGCGTGACTGATACGCTCGTAGCGTAGCAGGTTCGTAGTTCGTAGCACTTGCTACGAAAAAGCGCTATTCCTCAACTGCTCCAACTATTAATAATAATGTGGGGGCCGTTTTTCTCAATAATCAGATAAATGTTATTTCTTCGTATTGAATACTCTCTATGAATATTATACTGGGTACTTATTTATTTTTAAAAATGTTAGAATGTTTGATACTCTATCGGGTTAGAACGCATTTCAGCGCGTAATATACTCCAATTTCCAACTCCAACCCATAATTATCAATTTTATTATTATATTATTTTATGATTATATTACCACACCGAGCGAAAGTTTATACATATTATAGATTATAGAAGAATAAATAACATTGATATTTTACCTACTTACAAAGGAGTTAATATTACTTTAAATTTTCGAAGAGAAATACCAAAAATAGAACGTAACCCTGTTCGAACTTTGATGAAAATATAAGTCCCTTGATCTCGGTATCTCTATGTAAATCCGAGTAGGTAACATGAATTTAATATAAAACATCAGGATTCAACAAGTAGGTGCTACCTCCGCGAATGCATGCGATAAGAATACTTAAAACTTAATTAAATCCTCTAGCACTGACACAGATATTCTACTTTCATAGTTATAAATATAAGGTTTTTAATAGAGAACCAAGAAATTGTGAGTAGTGGCTGGTGACACACTTTCGGATAATAAAAAATATGTTAAGCGGGAAAAGATTTTAGAGGAATATTCAAGTTTTAGCCGCGCTTAGAAATGTTCGTTCATTGTTAATTAACATTATATATATCCCATATCACAATGACACTAATTAGTAATTTAGAAGTAACTAATATATAAACTTAATTAATTTAGAAGTAGCTTTAATAGTAACTATTAACGTCCGTCAATAAATGAATATTCAATAAGATTTATCACCAAAGTAGATACTTTAAATATTTATAACATTTCTAATTTAAGGATGTCCAAACTGTAATTTGATTTGTAAGATTCAAAGATTCCTTGAAATACCTAACGAATGAAATACAAAATCTAAAGAGACAGTGACTGAGCAGCAAACTGTTAGTTGGTTGTTATCAAGTTACAGCTAAACGTAACTAGAGCCGGCTATCTCGGACGGAAACAGATCGGCCCGACTTCTTATCTGTTTGACTTTCGTCCTGTCGCTAAAGGAAACTCGTTTCATTTAACAGTTATCCTTGAAACTTTTCACTTTATCTAGACATTGGTGCCTATTTGTCTTGTCTCGGTAGCTAACAGAAATCTGAGAGAGAACGCCAGCGTTAAAAACAATTCGTTATCGCAAGATGAAAAAAACATTAACTGATTATTAAAAGTGAACAGATAATAGATTAACTTTTGGACTCATCTGAAAATCTTGTGTATTTACTAAACTAAAGAACTAGAAGTAAGCAAATATTAAGTAGAGTCGTGTCACCAAAAAAAAATTAAAGAGAATGCCCATTTTGCAATAAATATAGTAAATAGTTACACCAAAAAGAGGACGGACGGAATAAAATATCCAATTCCAAGCTGAAATTTTCAGACGTCGGCACCTAATATAGTTGGCTTATTTATTTATAAGTTGCGATTTAAATAAATCCGTTTATGTCTCGGTGAATATATTCTACGGCACATATTATTATTGCCTACAGTGTGAATTTTGTTTTGTTTACGTGGTGTGCTAATGAATATCTAATCAACTTTATCAAAAATAAATCATCACTTCAATAAAGATAATTTCACCACCTTTTTTAAAAAAAATCATTCATAGGTTAAAACTTTGTTTTCAAGTCCTTATCTAAGGCCTTCTTATACGAACTACACTATTTTTTCCTAAAATATGAAATAAAAAGTCGCAAAATTTTGGATATTTTCTGTGAAAATTTTCAGTTCTTTTCATCTCAGAATCATGGTCTGAAGTTGCCATATCAATATTTGCCTGGTTATTAATTTCAGCCTGTATAAGTATTACGTAAAATGCTGCATCTCTTTCCTTTCGTGCATGCCGTAAGAGTCGACTAAGGAACTCGGGCATTCTCTCAGGCGATAAGCTAGCAACTTGTTTCTGATCATTTACATATAATGTTCCCGATATGCTAAACTTGGCTATAGGATGTGCTATATCGTCGCTTAAAACCACGACAAGTGCAAGTGCAAGCAATGTATATGGCAGGAGGTCTGCTAGCTACCTGGTCCCTAGGTCAATAAACAAACTTCCTATCGACTTACGTGACAGTATTACTGTAACAAACATTAAAAATAAACTAAAATACTATTTTCTTAGCAATATTGGAACTTATATGCAATACAATATATAACTATTTCCTTCGCTTCTACCCGTGACACCAATGACACTTGGATAATGAACTTATTAGTTTACAAATAAAGGTTATTTCCGCAAGTAATTATGTGTCGTCGTCGTCAGCCTATTGCAGTCCACTGCTGGACGTAGGCCTCCCCCAGTGTACGCCACATGTGTAATAAGTAAAACTATTTTGTTCCCAGAATCCTTTCCAACCCTCCCTTCCCGAAACTCTCATGTATAAATAATCCCGGCACCCATTCCACAGGACAGTTCCATACCAACTTCGATTCCAAATCCAACTCCTAAAATCTTGTAAAAATAATATTAAATTAAAAGTATTAATTTTTCAAAGTGTTTTTGCTACTCATCACATAAAACTTATAATCTAGATGTGTAAAGGGACAACGATGTGAACTGTGTAGCACTATCACACAAACCTCGTTGGTTTTACAAGTGCTATTATAACTAAATTTTTTTGGAAAACAATTTAAAAGTTAAATAAATAAAAATATATATACAGGGTGTAACAGAAAGGGTATGTTAAGCGAAAAGCTATGTAAATAGCCCACTATAGAGAACCTATTTCCAAAATTTGAGACTCGAAATCACATTTTTATTTTTCAAGATTGTATGAAAATTCCTGAGATATTTAAAAATTCTCCATACTATCGGGAAAAATAAACATGTGATTTCGGGTCTCAAATTTTGTGGATAGGTTCTCTACAGTGGGCTATTTACATAGCTTTTCGATTAACATACCCTTTTTGTTACACCCTGTATATATAATCCTATATTTCTTGCTGCCCTATTTTGGACATACAGTCGTGTGTACACACATATATGTACCTATTTATAGTAAAGTATTTTGGTATTACCAGTAACAAAAGATTCATCATCATTCATCATTAGCCTATTGCAGTCCACTGCTGGATGTAGGCCTCCCCCAGGGCACGTTACAAGACTGCCATGGGAGGTATTTGCCCATAGTCACCACGCTGGGCAGGCGGGTTGGTGACCGTAGTTGGTATTTTGGACTATGTTGTCAACACGGGAGGCGCTGCTGCCCACCTCCCACAAAAGATTGAATTGTGGTATATCATCAAATGGTACATGGTAGATAGGTATTAATTCCACGTTTTTTTGTAATCACGTTTACATATATTTCACAGTAGCAGACAGATAAATAGGAATGCATAAGAAAAGTTCTGTTTTCGCCTGCACCTATAACTGATGGCTGGTACGTGCTACGGCTCGTAGCACGCCCGCCGGCGTAGTCCGTAGCAAAATACTACGACTTGCTACGACACTTTATGTGCAGTTTGGAATGCAGCAAAATACTATTGTTCCAGCAAATAATTACTATGCGACAAAATACTCATAGCACTTTTGTTCGCTGTAGCTTCTAGTAGACATCAAGACCCAAGAGGAAAATTCATTACACTTTATTTTAAAACTGACCTGTTTTGTAATGCACATTAATTTTAGTATGGTATATATGTCGTGGCCATATCGTAGAATTGATCATTTCATGAAATGGTCGAGCATTTCATGAAATGGTCGCATTTCATGAAAAGTTCAACTGTCTATTGGCCACATCATGATATGGTTTGGGCAGATCGATGATAAAAATCGTTTCTCGATATGGGCAACTAAACGCCCGATCATTTCATGAAGTGGTCAAGATTATTGATCATATCGTAAAATAGTTACATGAATCACCGGTAGAGGCGCTGCGCGCGTTTTATTTATGTGTGAAGATGGCGGATTTTTCTTTTTAGGTTATAAAACAAATTAAAGAGAGTAGGGTGACTATGCAGAAGAAGTTCACGGATAGTGTGTTATATTGTATAATGTATATTAGACTTAATGGTGGTTTATAATAATATTGTTAAACAAAAACCTTAGATTACGATAGGTTAGGTTAGGTTAGACTATGACAAATGACGCACGAGCCGAGCGAGCGGAGCGAGCGTGCCCAGGCAGCGTCTGGCGATGTGCCAGATGCGAATCGCTTTTGTAAAGTCTTTTATGATTTTAAATATTATATTGAGAAAATATCACATAAATAATATCAAAAAAAATCATACCATCATACCTTATGGTATACTTATATATGGTGTACGGTATATATTATTTATATAAGCTCTTACCACATTCGGATTTTATGGACACCCTGTTAATACGATTTGGCCAAACGTGGATGACAAAATCGTGAAATGTAGACGATTTAACGATCTGGTCAAATTGAATTGGCCACTTCATGAAATGCGACCACTTCATGAAATGCTCGACCATTTCATGAAATGATCAATTTTACAATATGGCCACGACATATACATACATCTTCTTCAGCCTACTGCAGTCCACTACTGGACGTAGGCCTCCCCCAGAGCACGCCACAAGGCTACTGCCACAGGGGGTTTTGCCCATAGTCACCACGCTGGGCAGGCGGGTTGGTGACCGCAGTGTGATTTTCAGACTATGTTATAATCACGCCTTTATCCCTTACGGAGAAGGCAGAGCACCAAGGGCCGATATAACCACATGGTGCCACTTCTGACCAATTTTGATGGTATGGTATATAATTTTGAAGAATGTTATTTTGTACTTAGTATTAAATATTATATGTGATCATATTCCTTTATTCAAAGTGCATTACCTAACCTAGTTAATACCTAAGCAAGACTAGCTCATTAACTTCAGATAAGTGATCATCCATTCCAAACACAATGTGAATATGTATGAGCTAGTTCACTGGACCCTGCACTTACATACAGGATGTTTTTTTGTGGCCACCTTTAACGAAGGGTACGTATTCTATACATGAAATAAAGTAAGTTTATGCCAAAAAAAATGCTGGGAAAAAAAAATTTTTTTTTTGAATTTTTTTTTTAAATTCCTTGGTCGTGCGAAATTTATAGTGTCTAGTGTTTATGTTAGTTTTTTTTATAGACAGATATTAATTATTTTTCGTGAAAAAATCCTGCTACGCGCGTCTATGTGCATTTATGCAGAAAAACGCAGTCTATTTACTCAACTTTGGACCCTAATATTTTGGAAACCAGACACTTCCCAGGTATGCTTCCATGGAGAAAAATGATCGTGATGATGAGGAGATTCCGTAGTTTTCGGGAACGTTGACGACCAAAAATCATCCTGTATATCTTTAGTAACTAGCTAGTTTAGCATAAAAAATACTTTTATATTTCCATTCTTTGTAAAAGCAGCGAACTAAAATCAAATATTCTTGTCTTTAATGGCATAAGCATGGTCTGGTGTAAAAAATCTACATACGGCAGTATACGACCTACCAGATCTCTAGAGACCAGACGCCTTTGACCACTCAGTTTTAGTGACCAAACGATTTGCCGGATCTTTTATGCCAACCGTAAGTGGTCATTGTTATTTGCTTTTGAATAATTTAACGTGAAACGGCGACAATGGGGGTGTTCCATCAAATCCGTTGATTTGTGCCACCATTTAGATTTGGCTTTGCATATTGAAGGGTTTATAAATATATTACAGGTTACTTTTAATGCTTCTCACATATTCTTAAGTTTTAAAAATGATTCTTTAAATTTTTCCAAAATTATATGAGTATGGTATATCTAGGTAGAAGATGAATTTTGACTAAAAATCTGCGCACCTGTGACAGTACCACATTTACTGTTATAAGCAGATAAGTACACTAGATTAGCAAAAAGTACCACACAACAACAAAAGCGTTAACATAGCATGAAGCGCAGTATAAATAGAGCATGCGACTGCAGCGACGCGACGAGCCGGTCTCGTGTGCTCTCGCGGGGACATTTCACGCGGGATAAACACTCCTTTTATTATGACACCACATCAGTTTTATGTTGGATGCATCCATGGGATCCATGGCATGCTCCAAATAAGATACCGTATATAATATAATAATTATAAATGAAATGTTTTACATGTACTTACCTACATTTTTGTTTGCTTATTTCCAAATAAATAATGTTGCCCTTAATTCTAAATTGTTCTTATTTTTATTTAGCTGGTTCTAGACCATTGCGATTCGCTATATTCATATTTAAGTGTTTTTGCACATTCAGTCTTAATTGAGAAATTGATAAATAGCTGGTAGTAGAAAGAATTTTAGATACAAGCACTAAGCTATAGTGCCTTTTTCGTACCCAGTAATGCTGTACAAACCCAAAATATAATAATAATCTGATGATGGTTAGGAGTTACAGACCGAGTTAGCAAGTATGCAATGAGCCCAAAATAGATGGTTTTACGATAAATAAATACAGACGATGTGGTCGGCAGCCAATTCGTGGAGTTGGCATCATTGCCGTTTATATTTCACGAGTTTCAACGGAGGAGGCTGGGATTTTGGCTACATTTATTATAAGATTATAATGCATGCAACAAACATGACAATGAATTATTATTGAAACTAATAATAATTAGTCCTTTAATAAAGTCCTTTACGAGTATAAGTTTTCCTAAATATCTCAACCGTAGCTGTTGAATGAATGTAATTAATTTATATCTATTATAAGGAGAGAAAAGTTGAACTAAACATACTATTCCTACCGCACAGACCTTTCTTTATGCCAGGTTATGTAGCTTTACAAAAATAATAGTAGAGTCGCTTACAATATAATAACATCTAGGCATCTGTACAACGTTTTTACGCTACATGCTAGGTACATATTACTAACTAACTACACTTCAATATGTAATATTTTTTTACGAATATCTCAATAAACAAAATACCTTCCTAATCAAGTATATCACTCAAGGCTCTACTCAAACATGGGTAAATCATCTAATATTAAATGTTGATATTCTCGAGATGGGACTCCACGCGATTTGCATGTCCTCTGTTCTACCAAGGTAAACATGAGTTTTAGAAGGAATTAAGAAGACTTTAATGTACCTATAGTGTAATTATAGGTGCCTTATTATAATACATACCTAGGTATATAAATTTATTAAGCTTTAAGCTTTAATAACAATGATAAACTAAAATATACACGTATTAGAGATCTGTAAAACAAAAAGAAGTCGGGAGTGCGATACTTTCTTTCATTATACGCGAGTCTAGAGTAGAAACAAAAAGTAAACATCTGTTCTCGCTAAGTGAATGTGAGCTAGACGCCCCCTCTCCCTCGCTAGAATAATTCTCTCGCTGGAATAATAATTTTGGGGTAACGTTAATTATCTAGCGAGGCCCTTAACAGTGCACTACAAGTTGTAAGTTGCCCTTCTTAACGCCCACCCTAAATGCCTTTAGACAACTTATAATCTAATATACAAAGTGGAGTTAAATGCTCGTTTAGGATATGTTTACGTCGTTCCGTTGTATCTTATCCGGAATTGGTTACAAATTAAATAATAAACAGTTCTATTAACTAGTAGAGTAACAAGTGGCATTATGAACATTTTTAACTATTATTAGATAATTTAATGAAATTCTTCAATGTAATTATTTATTGCTTTAGTAATAGGTAACTGCATATTTTCGTCTTTAATAATACCTAGGTAAGTAGGTATGTAATAAACTTTTATTTACTGTTTCAAGTATGTATTCTCACAATTTATTATTAAAACTACGAATATTTAGGTATATTAATTAATTAATATTTTTTGTGTACAATAAACATAATAATAAAAAAAATGTTCATTCAATGGAATCTGCTTACAACGGTTGTATCTACAAGTAGGTAGGTATATCTAGGACAAACTTTTTACAAATTTTACAGAAATCAAATTATACCCTGATTCTTCTTCAGCCTATTGCAGTCCACTGCTGGATGTAGGCCTCCCCCAGGGCACACCACAAGGCAGTAGCCATAGGGAGGTTTTGCCCATAGTCACCACGCTTGTACCCTGTGTGTACCCTGATTATTTAAATTAAATTGATAAAACTATATACTCACTACGAACGTCACAAAATAATTTTCTACATGAACAAAATAATTCGTTTTACCAAGTGGAGTAATGAAAAATAAAATGAAAAATGAAATTATTATAATAATATGAAAACAGGCTTTATTATCCATTAACAAAAAGCGATAGCGGCCACAATTTACAAAACAACACATCACAGAAACTTGGTGCGGGTGATATAATGAATACTACTGAGAGAGTGCAGGCCTAGTGGACGGACATGCGGGGACGGCACCTACGTGGGCGTGCGGCGAGGTGATGGCGCGGCACAGGCAGGCGTGCGCGCCCGCCGCCACCTGGTAGTCCATGTAGTTGCCGTAGCCCATGTGGTCGCACGTGCAAGTACACGTCTCGATGTGCCGCCGCAGCTCCAGCTCCAGGTCCCACGGCGGCTCCATGCCCGCGCCGCGCCCGGCAGTCAGCGCGCGGCACTGCGGGCCCGGCGGCTCGGCGGGGCGCGCGCTCGCGGCCGCGGGGGGGCGCGCATGGCGAGGGCTCGGCCGCCAGCAGGGGAATGCCGCGTCCCGGACGAGCGCCCGGGCGGCCCGGCCGCGCCGGCGCCCCGAGCTCCACGTGACTCGTCCCCCGGCCCGCCGCAGCCGACCCGCACCGTCGCCGGACATATCTTTCAAATGCACAATCGCCAGCCATCAATTAACTCCTCTTAGCTACACAGGTATGAGGAAATGGAGTGTAGATTACCCAGAAAATCGTGTTGGGTATGCTTCGGGAGAAAAATCATTAATAATCTCGTACTGATTGTACGAGCGACGGTATTTGTTGTACACTTTCGTACTGAAAGAACTTAGGGAGTAATAAATCAAACCGTTCAGTCCCAAATCAATGATCCTAGCGGTAGTAAATTTTCATTTACACTGTTTCAGCTACTCGGGATAACATAACAATTGTATTAAGTAGAAAGTCAAAGAGCATAACTGCATAATGTATTTTCAATATTCAACAAACTTTAATCTCAGGTGTGAGCTGCCAAAATAATAGTGTCATCTACTTATAAGAGCCAAACGTTGTATAAGTTTGCATTTTCAGTAGTCAGTACTTGACTTGCAATTTTAATTCATAAAACCGGCTGGTGCATTTTACAACTTCACAAGAATGATGTAAAAGTACATCTGACTTAACGATCACATGCCACATAGACGAGGGTCTGTATTAGTAAGTATACGAAAATAAATTTGGTCTTAAAGTTATAAAATCAATAATTAATTTGGTATAAAACGTTTAGACATCTTTGTAGTGTTAAATATTTTAAATAATGCACCAGAAAAATATACTACGAGTACATTATACAGGGTGTAACAGAAAGGGTATGTTAAGCGAAAAGCTATGTTAATAGCCAAGTATAGAGAACCAATTTCTAAAATTTGAGACTCAAAATCACATATTTATTTTTCAAGATTGTATGAACATTCCTGAGTTGTTTAGGAATTCTCCAGACTATCTGGAAAAATAAACATGTGATTTCGAGTCTGAAATTTTGTGAGTAGGTTCCTTTTAGCGGGCTATTTACATAGCTTTTCGCTTAACATACCCCTTTTGTTACACCCTGTATATATAAAATTAGTGCCAAAAAAAATTGGTTTCTACGTTTGTTTGAAACTTGCGGATGGCGGAGGGTGTGCGGGCTTTTGTGCAAATCCTTAGCAAATGCCGCTACAAATTGTGTTGTGAAAGTTAAATGTGAGTGCCTTGCTGCGGTTTCTATCTCGTTTCGAAACGCTATAGCTGTACTTAGTACAACAGTGTACTAGTTCGTATGTCGACTTTAACTAAATATACGCTTCTAAGGAATTTCAGCAAATAGACATCTAACATTATTGTTACATTAGACTTGACTTGCTGTATTTATTAACACGTGAGTACATGATTGAACACATGCCTGTTGTTAGTATTAATAATATCTACAACATGTTTATACAAAGTCTTCTATATTATCTATGTTATAGTGATTGTGGATAATTTTAATTCATGCAATTTGGCATTTAGGTATTTCTATTTGTAAATTTCATTTTATTTTGTAGCTCAAATTTTTTTTTTTACGTAGATATAGTTTCTATTGCAAATAATTTTTGTTCGTAGGTTATTAGTTATTTAGTATTTATTATGTTACTTATTATCATAATAAAATTTATTCGTATTATAAAAAATGTATTTCTATAGGTATTATAATGACGTTATATTCGCGTATATTTTTATCTTCAAAAAGAAATTAATCTCCAGTGAAATGAGTCCATAGAGACTTCGTTATAATTCCGTAGGGACGCGTCTCCGAACAAAGGTGGGAATTAGTAGCCAACTAATAAAATATTCTGGTAATGAAAGATTTACTTTTCTAACTTCGGGAGATGTTTTTACGAAAACAACTTCTCAATGCGGATCCATAATTTACCAAGTTTCGTTTTGAATTTTTCGAGTCTAGTTATTTAACTTTTTTATTATAATAATTTCTGGAAAATATTAGAGATGGTTAGTAATTACCTATAGAAGAAATTAATCCTAAATCTAATTTTTAATTACTTTACACGTGACACTATACCTTAGTAGTAGCGCAACCAATTCAATCAACTAAAAAGGTCGGTTGGTAATTATAGAACAGAATCTCTCTTTATATTTTATCTACGCCCTAAGTGCTTTGTGATGATGCTTGATGTGTATTATTCAATTATTACTTAATGTAGGTCCAGTTAGAAGCAAAATCTAATAATCTTCACCATTGTTACCGAGGTTATAGTCATAGGAGCCATAAGTGCACTTATGTCAACTGCTTTAAGTTGGGTAGCACTTATTGCTTGTTGTTAGTGAGCTCGATAAACCATACAAATAAGAGATGGGTAAACTGCGACCCTCGACCTTAATAAATTGTCATCTTCTATATAAGGGTCCTTGACAGCCGACAGAGTGCAGTGGAATCAGGAGTTAGGGTATAAATGGATGTAATACATTGTAATCTTGTGATAAGACAGTTTTTAGCGCGCCGAAAAGAGCAAGCGCACATCGTAGTCGTTCTACGAAACACGTAGTATGAACTACGAACTTTCATGTCTTTCTTGTAACAAAGAAGCTTTGCTAAGGAAGATTTTCCTGTTTATTTTAAATTTACATTATTTATGCATGTGCAAAATCTTAATTACCATGAGTATCTTTTTAGACACATCGACACCTAACTCGTACGTCATATTTAACGGAATTCTCGATACGTCACCTTCCTATCAACAAAGCCCCCGCTAAAATACCTATACAATAGGCATATGTATTTATAGTTGAGAGCCAGACCGCCACAACGATACGCTAGTCGGATGCAGGGCGCGATGTCACCGCTCCGGCGACCCGCGTGACCCAGGTCGCAGCAGGTCCATCCCGCGCCGTAACCGCGCCGGATCCGCTCCCGTGTACACTCGACGCAATGCGAATTTATATTAAATTTTTATTTACTAATTATTCTACATAAACTATTTGTTCTACTAACTTATGCAACTTAATTTTTTGCGTTGGTCATTGTTCTTTGCACTGTGATTAAGATTTTCTGATCGCTATCACGTACCTAATGGACCAAGGAATGGACAGTGGTGCTCGATAGTATTGAAAATATGATGCCAACTACATACAGACATGGCTGTGTTGCCGTTATGGGGTAGCGAAGAACTGCAGGATCATAAAGGAGAACCCTCAGCCTCGTTTAGCATATTGGGGACAGATGTAAACGAGGCCTAGTTCTTTAGCCGACTCTTACGACATGCACGGAAGGAGATGCAGGTTATGTATTCTAGTTAATCTCTACATCATCACATGACTCAATATCACCAACTAATCTAACTATATTGCAAGATATACATATATATAGTTGGTTCGGTAGTTAGAACTAACATGAAAATCCTGATGATGCCACTGGTGTTTATGAAACATAATGTCGATTAACTATTTTAATTGGTTTTCGGATTGGCAGCTATGTATTTACGGTTGCATGCTAGGTGCTTGGATCTGGCTTTTTTCATTGCGACTGTAGTGTTTTGTGTTCGTGACCATAAGTCGGCAGATCCGAGGGTCAGTGGAGTGTGTGTGTAGGACCCGGTGGTGGGCGACCCCTCAATGGAAATTTTAACTTCCGAATAGTGACGCCTGATACAATTAAATATATTACAAGAAATCCGACTCAAATCAGTATGAACATACTATAAATAACGTCTTTTAGATTATAAATAGTCTGTAAGTACCTAAATATTATAAACGCTGGCATATTGACAATCATCGCGCTTAGGATGATCGTAATGATACCACGGATACCACCAACGTACACGAATTTGCTCTTGTCTTCGCCTGTGATAAGATAATAATTTGTAGGTAGGGCCGATTTTACCAGTGACGTGTTTACAGTGTAGAAGCGGGGTTTCATAATGAAATCTTTATAAATAGTCGCACCAGTAAATCTATGTAAACGTAATAACAGCATTAGATTAGATTTTTAAACTTGAATCTTATGTAGTTACCATAAGACTCGACTTTGCTTGTATCGATTTATGACAATAGATGCCCAGCCATACAATTGAGCAGCTAATTGCCGTGTCATTTTTTTAAACGCTGTCACTGAATCTAGTTATAATTCATCTAAGGATTTTACCAAAGGCTAGTATACTGAAGAATAAACTTGATGCTGTCTCTATCTTAATGAAGTTTTAGAGAAAGACCACATCAACTTTATTCTTCCGATAGGCTATCTGACGTTTGGAAATACCAGCCCTAAATCATATAAACTACTACTGAAATAAAGTTTTATTTTACGAAGGTGACAAGTTTTTTAAAACTCCTGCACTTATTTACCATTCTACAAAACTTCACTGTGCAACTTGACCACACACAATAGAATTAGGTATCTACTGGATTCTGCTATTTTATGAGTTCTTCCAGTTCAACTTGGATCAGGTACACTAATCCAAACAAATTTGGCTAAGATCGCCACAAGGATAGTTTGAAATATCCTACTTCCTACTAATATTATATCCCACTAATATTATATACGCGAAAGTTTGTAAGTACCTATGGATGGATGGATGAATGTTTGTTACTCTTTCACGTAAAAACGGCTGGAGCTATTTGAATAAAATTTGGTATGGAGTTAGCTGACACCCTGGATTAACACATAAGCTACTATTTATCCCGGGAAAATATTTTTATACCGGATAATTTCGACATTTTGTTTTTTCTGCAGTCCACGCGTATGAAGTCGCGGGCATCCACTAGTTCTGTATAGTTCCTGGCCTGGTTCGTCGTATGTTTTTGCACTATACACTACATGCGAAAATGTCGTATAGTAGATAGACAGTCTTAAAACATTAAATATTTATTGCTTCCATTTCGTTTCCACCTATAATATTCATAGCTATTTTAAACAAATCGTTTCAGCAAAAATTCTGTACTCTACTCAGCAAAAATAAAAGCAAGGAATATCGATATACTCGTAATGCCTATATAATGACAGCAGCGCGTAGCGAACATAAAGAACCTTTCAGATTGTGCTGACCAAGTCGCACTCGATCTAAACAATATTTTTAGATACCCCTACCATAAAGTTTATTTAAATCTATACGAGTATCCTTCATAATTATTGTGAGTTAAAGTTTAAATTTTCTGCCACAAATAGTCACTGTATGTCGGTCGTCAGATAAATCCGCATTTATTAATAGAAATATTTACTGTCTCAGGCTTTAATCAATAAAACGGCTTGTTCCCAAAGGTCCACGACTATATTGTTTTCAAAAAATATAATTAGCTATGATTATACCGAAACTGTGTTTTTATTTAATGCCTAGGTCAGTCAGCAGACGACAAGGACCATGGACGGTCAGTGTAAAATTGAGATGATTTTTGTGATATTCCGAAACTGTGATTTTAATGCCTTTAAATATAAGCCTATTTTAGTGCAAAGAGACAGTCTGACACAATAAATACTCCTTGTTCATCTAAACTATTATCTGTCTTTTATTTCATAATAAATTAATCCAGGTTTTTCTGCTGATTGTACCAAACATGCTCGCTCATGGACCCGTTGGAAAAAAAATGTTTATTATTTTTCAATATCGTGGACCCATTGGGAATTCGTATATGAAAGATTTAAAATATATTTTACTAATTCATGGACCCGGTGGGAAAAGAAGAACAATAGAATCGTGGACCTTTGCTTGTTCCCAAAGGTCCACGATTCTATAAAACTTAAAATAATATTCCAAGTAGGGGAAGATCGGGTAATGGGAGTCAGTGGGTAATAGTGGTCACCCACACATCTCCAAAAGTAACACTAATAGAAATGCGTTAAGGATCCTCCCTGCCCGCTCTGTTCCCCTCGCTGTCGCTGCGAACGTGCCGCGTGGGTATGGCGACAGCATAGAGAATGAGAGGTGTGTTTTGTTTTTGCGGCTCGCCGATGTAAATTTTTACGGATGCAAAATATACAGTAACTTTTATAGTTATTGGTCTACTTGTATGTTACTATTTTACGCCCTTACTTGTACATTTGGTGTAATGATTTCCTACTTAAATCCGGAGTTTTTCTAATGTATATTTTGTGTTTATTATTTTTTCTTCATAAAATACTTGTGGGTAATGAGAATCGGGTGATCCCCATTGCCCGCTAGTGACCGCCACCCAAAGAAAAAGGTAGGGGAAAGGAAAAATATACGGGGTGATTTTTGGTCGTCAACGTTCCCCAAATTTACGGAATCTCCTCATCATCATGATCATTTTTCTCCATGGAAGCATACCTGGGAAGTGTCTGGTTTCCAAAATATTAGGGTCCAAAGTTGAGTAAATAGACTGCGTTTTCTGCATAAATGCACATTGACGCGTGTAGCAAGATTACGCGCGTGCCGAAGAAGGGGACCGAAAGAGTAAAGAGCAAGATTCTCCAGGAATCAAACGATACCCCTGTATCAGATGTGACGCGATTTGTGTTAGATTTTTGTATGATCCTCATTGCCCACAAGGTGACCTCAATTACCCGTAACTTAGTGCAATGGGAGTCAAAGCTGTTTTTTTAAAATACTTTTATATTTCCCAAAGATGATTACCAAAGTGATGATTACTGATCTCAAATTATAGCTAATTAAGTAAATTTTGTTAGGCGGTTGCAATAATTTTTTTGTTAATTTTAGCTTTTGTATTCTAATTCTTGCTTAAGTGACCCCCATTACCCAATCTTCCCCTATTAGATACCTATGTATGTATAAAAAAACTTAATGTCATTAACTAATTATAAGTATATTTTTGATCTTAGCTTTCCTGTTGAGATAGCATATAGTAGAGAAGTAAAGTACTTGGTATACATTTCGCGAAATATATTACCTACATCCTAAAAAAGACAACTTTTTAAACACAAGAGAACGAAGGTCCTGCTCTCAATACAAATCACCGTAGTAGGGGCTTATTACGGGATGAATTTCGATGTTAGTTGGAATTGGGGCCCGGGTGTAGCAGGGAGGCTGGTGCGCGCGCAGGCCCGCGGCGGCGCTCGGCAGTCGGCATGAGACGCGCTCGCAGCGTGACGGGGCCCTTGCGCCGTGCGCACCCCGCTTCGGGGGCCACCTGGAACGTCCAGGTATGCCCAGATCCTTTACTTCTCCAATATTTATCATCAAAAATTTTTTTTTCTACATTTACCAAATCTTTAAATTCCATGATCTGTAACGTTGGAGCACTAAAAATTGACTTTTTGAGCCTCTTCAAGTTACATTCTAATTAACCTTAACGGTTCTCGCTTATTAAAACTTATGTATCTTAATGGAGAGTTAAATCGTATGCTTAGTTATCTAGGCTATTGTATGCTTTCCATTTCACAGGTTGTTAGTGATAGTGTTCACCTGCGTACCTGAACTCAACAGTTGTCTGAAAACTTGTTGCGCACGCAAGTTTCACGAATACATTAAAACTATAATCATCTGCTTAATAAATATTATATTAATAATGATTCTGATTGAAAAGCACCTATATTTATATATATTGTTACCTATATTTAGGAATCAGTCTTGCCATGATAACCTATAGGTACTGCACATACCTACTCGTACAATATCAACATCCTCCTACAAAATAAATCAGACAAAGGAAGTCGTATTTTTTTTCCTTTTATAGGTACTAACTGAACTAAATGGTCATAAATTATTTAATTTAAGGTTTCGAAGGGTAGAATAATCATAGTAATCAAAGATTTTTATCTTACCTTCATTTAAAATAATCTTTAGTCTTGAAACTATTTGTACTTACTATGGCAGTACTTATTTACCAATAAATGCCCAAGTTAAAGTCACAGAACGATATGATCTTCTTTTATAACCTACCTAACATCTTAGTTATTATTAAATACCTTTTAAGTAGGTATAGATATATATTTTTGCTTGTATATGACTTCAGGTGGTAAAGGGCAAGATGAGTTCGCAATGCTTATGGCACGCTTGCCGCGCGCTGTCCGCTGGCCTGTTGCTGATGCTGCTCGGAGCTGCGATGGCGGTTATAGGTTGGAAGGAGTATCTTTTTACATACCCTATGAAACTAATTAGCTCATAGACACTTATTTTAAATAATTTTCCGCTATAGATGGATTCTCGAAAATTAATTAAAAAAATACAATCTAAAGTAACCTTGTTGAATGCTTCGATATAGATAAAACTACTCAATCATGGATAAAGTAAAGGCGGTAAAAAAAATATACTTGTAGTATTTACCCGCCCCCGTGAGCTTCTTAGTTTGCTTCGGTTTGTATCGGCCAGAACACCCACGTATTGTAAAGGGGCTGTCACCGAGCGAGGTTCCGGAATCGACACTTCCGGCTTGCAGCGTCCGGAATGGAGCACAGTTGATGTCCCATGTGAAACGTACCGTTTTCTAATTACCGCGCATCGAGTTGCCTTTCATAGGAAATGAATAACTTTATATTGCATGTAGTCTAGTTAAGTTATACACATATAAATTGTAGAGTGTCATGGACATTATTAGAGTACCTAGATAGGTACAGACCTAGACGGCCTAGATAATGAAGAGTTAGTAAGTAGGTATTATGTGCATTTTAAATTTAATAACTATATGTACCTACTAGCTTTTTTACACCAAGGTTTACAACACAATATTCTGATTTTATAGGATTCAAAGTACTAGAAGATTGACCAAATGTCTGTTTTTTTTTCAGGATATTATGCAGACACATTATCGGTGGCGCAAGAAATACGTGGGAACGCAACGATCTCCGTAAAGGACGAAACCAGGGGCTTTCATCTCAACAATCTGTCCTATGCAGGGCCTATTGTCATGGGATTCGGAGGTAAGCTAAGTACATGGTGCCTTAAAAGCACATAAATGTGTACGATAGTTCTTTAATCTAAATAAAATTAATTACCTACATTGCCAAAATTTTACATATTCCAGGTTTCATCGTGGTAGCAGCATGTGTAATGACATTCGAGGCTCGGGATAGTGCTGCGAAGGTGACTCCAGCCCGCCCGCAGGCCTTGCCTCGTCCGATTCCCCGACGCGGGCCGCCCTGCACTGCGCCGGCCAGGCTTGACCAGCTCGGCGTCTACCGCATCCCGCACTCCCTGCCTCTACCGCACATACTGCCCCTAGCGCCTTCGTATCGTCATAGGGCTCCACATGCGGCAAGGTATACAACAAAATGATTACAAGCTGATAGTCAACCCAGTAGACGCTATAAAGTTGGATTACTGTCATCATATCACTTTCGATGTCATTGTTGATCACTGAGCTTTTACCTAACAGATATGGATCGTCTTGTTGTAGAACTAAACAGGATCAGTACTTTACAGTCGCTTAATAGGTCCCGCGGGATTTTCTAAGCTTTATTTGTAATTTTTAGGCCCCCTCTGTTGATCCTGGCTTACAGGAGTTACAATGGCGGGAAAGAGTGGTTGTCTAATCCCAGTAGACTAGTATTTGCTTAGAGTACATAACAGAGCTTTTGAGACATCCATGATCCATATCTGTTGCCTCCGCCACCCATGAGGCGGGCTCTGAGCTAGGGCAGCGTGTGTGCAGAGCGGTGCGCGACCGGGAGCACGGCCGGGCCCGGTTCGGCTCGGCGCCGGACCTGCGCGTGGGCAGCGGCCGCTCCGTGCCGGTGTCCGCACTGCGCCGCCCGCTGCGCCGGTACGCTCTCTCCGTCGACGAGCCGCCGCAGTCAGCCGTCAGGTAAACCATGCCCATTCCACTTCATTTCTAGCTTGTTGTTTTCAAACCGAGGTAGTACCTGTAGATTTGAAAATCATCTCTACTTAAACTGTTTGTACGACCTATATAAGAACGGATAGTAAATAAGTAATCTGCGTTCGCAGCGCAAGTGCCGCAGAGTCAGAATGCGGATCACAGTCGTCGCTGGCGCTGGACCTGCACGCAAGCGGCGCATGCGTCGGCGTCACGCTGCGTGTGCGCGACAACACGCGCCGCCGCCCGCTTGCCAGGCAACAGCGCCTGCGAGACGATACAATGCATCGTAAGTTCATGAAAATAATTTGTAAAGAAGTAATAACATCTTCGCAAAACAAATCACTGGAATAATCATAGGATTTATTAAGAGTTCATCGCGCAATGCGTGATGCAAAGTTAGTTTTAACCATGGAGAAAGTTCCATGGTTGCAACACACACTTGGGACAATGGCTGTTGTCTCTGGCGTATATATTATATCTTCTTCTTCATCCTATTGCAGTCCACTACTGGACGTAGGCCTCCCCCAGGGCACGCCACAAGGTTACTGCCACATGGGGGGTTTTGCCCATAGTTACCACGTTGGGCAGGCGGGTTAGTGACCGCAGTGTGATTTTCGGACTATATTGTCAGTACGGGTGGCACTGCTGCCCACCTCCCGAAAACTCTTAATCGCCTCGTACGAACTTGGTCAAATATGTCACTTGTATGAATATTACAATCCTTCATTTGTTGTAGCCACTCCTGGAACAAGTACTAACAATGTTAACAACACCGAAGAATCAATAGTAAGGTAAAAAAGTAGATTTAGAAAATTAATAAATAGTTTAGTTCTGGCGTAACGCGTCAACACTAATTTTCACAACCGACCCTTTAGTGCCGTAGCGTTCTACTACAAAATTCGTAGCCATTATGTGAAAACTACGAGGTGGAACGCAGATACGTACTATGAAATTTGTAGCATCAATTTACACACAAAAGTTCAGGTTCACACTGCGCCCACCATTCAGGTTCATACAGATGAACATTCATCTAATAGAGAACCTGTATGTTTCAGACATAGCGAGGACATGTCCCCAAGAGACATAATAGAGTTGGTGCACCTGTCAGTGGAGCACGAGGTGCGGTCAAGCAGTGCCCCCCCGCACTCCTCGCCGCCGCAGTCCCCGCGGCCGGCGCCGTCGCCGAGCTCGCTGCCGCCCGACACCTGTGTACTCATCGAGCAGCCTGATAAGGAGCTCGAGTCGCCGCCCATGTGAGACAAGACCCCGTCCCGCGCGCCCGGGACACCCGACAGAGACCCCTCCCTGGAAGAAGACGAACCTTGTTGATTTTTGTAACACCTTTACGACTTTAGTCACCCTATTGTACTAAACCGTCGCCGAAACGGGCTTTTCGATATGTCTTCGGGTAAACGGCGACAATGATTTTTGACTATTTTTTTAGTCACTATTGTAGAAAATTTGTACCTACTTAGCGGTAAGTTGTATTATTATAGATAATGAAATCGTTCAATGTTGGTTGGTTGGTTCAATAGTGGCGAAGAAATTGTTGAAGCAATTATTTTACAATACGTTGTTAATTAATTGAATAATGTTCGGCGGTAAAGGGTAGTGATGACTAGTCAATGGTTGATTCTTGTACTTATGAACTTCCTATCTAAATATTAATGTAAGTATTTCTTAAGCGGATATGTACTGCACATAGGTACACTATGCCGGCTATATAAGGAATTGTTTTTTGCTAGATCTTAGGTACTCACTCAGTCGTTCCCCGTAGTTATAGGAGAGAGTGTCGTAGTCGTTTTATGATTACTTATAAATCATAAATAATTGTGTTAAGACAAAGTTAACATAGAGATGTGTGATACTTACAGTGTAGTCTTATAGTAAAATATGACGAATACAAAAAATATACCCAATACAATATCTTACATAAGTCCACCAAAATTATTACTTAATACTTAATGAATGTCTTAATTAAACTTCATCATAAAATCATACCTATTCATTTATCCAGTGTAAAATAAGACTGATAAAACGAATTTGTAAATAGTGTCTAAAACTACATATTAACTAAAATAATTCTGTTAATCTATAGCCAAAAGGAGACATACATTAGCTTCTGCTATCATTAAAACATTATTTCACATACATATACCTACAGTGTTCACCGGTACTATCTACTACCACTCTACGTAGATAAACGTTGAAGCCCATTTGTGAGATCAATTTTTTTTTTATGTTAATACATGGATGGCTATACAGGGTGTGGGTGATAGCCAGGCAAATACTGAATTGGGTTGAGTTATGCGACAGTGTTTTACTCGCAGGAAATGTATTTTTGATTTGATTATCAGTAATATTTGCTCTCCGCGTCAATTGTATCGGGCGATCCTGTGATTAATTAAATGGGCTTATTGGTTATTGTGCGACACATTACTGTTTTTTGTATCACTTGTGACTCTCCATTAGGGTTGATCAGTTATTTGAACTTTTTTGAGGGCATCTTATTTTTTGAAAATCATCTTATTAAAAAAATATATTTTTAGGTCATTATCTAAGGGCTAATTAAAACGAACTAAACTATTTTTTTTCCTGAAAATATGAAAAAAATGTCTGAAAATTATGGAATTTTCCTGCGAAAATTTTCAGTGTTTTCCGCCTCAAACTCATGGTCTGAAGTCATAGTATTAATATTTGCCTGGCTGTCACATACACCCTGTATACAGAGTGTAACAAAAAGGGTATGTTAAGCGAAAAGCTATGTAAATAGCCCACTAAAAGGAACCTACCCACAAAATTTCAGACTCAAAATCACAAGTCAGGAATGTGCATACAATCTTGAAAAATAAACATGTGATTTCGAATCTAAAATTTTGGAAATAGGTTCTTTATAGTGGGCTATTTACATAGCTTTTCGCTTAACATACACTTTCTGTTACACCCTGTGGTAATAAATATGTTATTTTTTATCACGTGGTTACCAAACGAATTATTGTTTCGGTTTTCCGTGTTAGGCAGGTCTTTTTGTTCGGTTAACTTACTCGCGTAGGTACCAAAATAATTTTCTTACTTCACAATTATCCATATTCATCTTATATCTATTATACCATAGAGCAGGGGTGGCCAACTTGGTTAGACCCAAGATCTACTGTTCACTGACGGCACCCTGTACGATCTACCAATTACAAACTTAAAAATGAAACGGCATAATTCAGTACCTACACAAATAGGTGAGGATTTTTTTCAATTTCTTTATTAATAATTTTATAGTATTTTTTTTATTAAAAAAAAACCTTTAAATAAATTCACAACACAGCGCGCAGTGGTTGCGCAGTCCGTTCCACGTATTTTTTTTGCTTTGCCACGATCGATTGAACTAATATACGCGATCGACCAGTCGATCGCGATCGACCGGTTGGCCACCCATGCCATAGAGGAATAAGATGTAGACATAGAGTGCTAATGTCATACTAACAGTTTTGATATACCATTAGACTTTTCGGTGCCTCACAATTCCAGTCCTTGACACTTAGATTAGATTGCAATTGTGAGGCACCGAAAAGTCTAATGGTGCATCGAAACAGTTATATGACATTAGCACTCTATGACATCTTATTCCACTATGATTATACTAAGATATAAACAGCAATGTATATCTTTATCTTCAATGTGTCTTCTTATAAAAAGCATCATTTTTTTATTTCTGGATAGAGAAAACCTACGAAAGCCTTCTTTGATCAAATCAATGTCTTGGAAAAGTTACTTGTAATGTTTTAGATACTCAAAGCTGCAAAAAATGCACGATGGCCTAATTGAAATGTGATAGGGATTTTCATATTTTAGGCGTCGTTAATTTCATTTTAATTATTTACCATCATAACTCGCAATTTACTCCGTTACAGCTATTTGCTATGAATTCTAAGAACTCGTTATAAATAGTGTACATATAACATGAGTTTGTGATAAATCGTGTCATATTACATTACTCTTTAGTCGGTTCATTACTGAGGATTGTGGTCACTGGAACTTTTCAATAAATTTCAGTAGGAAGCAGCCATCACCACCTCGTAGAATCTAGGTAGGGATGAGGCCCCTTTTACTTAGTCAGGTCTTCGTGTTGGCGACCGGATTCAATGTCAGATACCTACTTAATATTTCTCGTAATAAACTGGCTTCGATGCAGTGTTATCATATTGTTTACTTTATTAAATTCATATAACCCATAACTACACGTGTAGGTACCTATTTTCTGGATACCTTTTTACTGCGGTAAATCGGCACCCTCTGTTTATAATGCTCGTAAAAATTTAAGCTTATGAACAACCTATTCTCAGTGTACCTAATTAAATATCTACACTGCGTGTAATGGGATAGTATAAATTTTGCCACCTTCCTACCTACCTACATAGATGCTAACGATATCTAGATACCAGAGCAGGCTAGTCAAAGAAGAAAATTGTAATCACATACTAATAATGCAGTAGTAGTAGTAGTTTGTCATTAACCTATGTGACTGATCCGCCAATTTGTAATTTATAAGAAAATGTAAACACTTTTGTACTTGTATTTTATATTGATTGTAATGTATAAAAATCTTTAGAGGCCAAACTAAGTATTTACTCGATCCAAATGGTTGTTGTGATGTCTATAAAAAAATGTTGGATATCGTAATAAGATTTTCATTTCTTCCCGTGAAGGAGAGCGGGGACGGGGGTGACTCGAACTAGCCAAGGGTCTGGTTTATCTCGGTGTTCCACTGCTAACACAGCAGAGGGTTTCATGGTATTACATGCAGCAACACCCACCAATACCTATGCGTATTAGTCCTGTGCTGAAGCGGGGCTTCACTAGATTACATTAGATCTAGTCTTAGTCGACTAAGGAACTCAGGGGCGTTCGCTCAGGCGATATGCTAGCAACTTGTCACAACATCTAAATACAACATTTTATTACAATAGCAACGATGCCTTACGGTGTTCTAAATTTATTTAGGTTATCCTTTCCTTGGGATTGTCTTAAACTGATTTTGACGAGCCCTTATTGGGTATAAACGTAGGGTATAAATCACGACCTGAAACCCGGTAGAAATAAACAAAACATAAGTAGGTACCTACTAATCAAACTTATACGGCTTTATTTCCGAAACTCCCTCCTAATTTTGGTTTATAACTCGTAAGCGCGTTGATACGTTGAAAATCTGTGTCAGTAGTAGAGGGTTAGCTGTAAATCCTATCATGGGAGAGATAATCCACGGAATCCTGTTAGTGCTTGGAATGATATAAAAAGCCATTGCGCCTCGTTAAGAGCAGCAGTCAGTCAGTGGGGGATCCGCCGCTACGGAGGACTGCTCATCGACATGGACAACCATACGGAACATGGCTATGGAGCCTACTTCGCAGCGCTTCGGTGAGCTTTTTCTGTATACGTTTTAGTTCACGACGTTCTTTTTATTGATGTTTTCAGAGACTTTGGTTTTCGTCTAGTCAGGTTGCTCTTTAACTATTTACCAAATTGAACTGGTTTATATTGTTTCCTCGTTTTGATAAAATTAGCGAAGATTTTATTTCTTCTCAGATCGAGCGGGGCGTCGGGTGTGGAGATGCTGGGCGACGGGCTGACGGGCGACGACCTGGCCGCGGTACCGGAGCACTGGCTGGCGTATCCGGCACCGCCTGCGTCCGCACACACGGCACTTGCATTACTTTACATATTCCTCACCGCCGCCGCACTAGTGGGAAATGGGATGGTCATATTAATTTTTTCCACGTTAGTATTGCATTTCAGATGCTCATTCACTTGACTTGGGACATACACTTATCAGTGCTGAAATTATAATAAGATATTTCAAATTCCAGTACAAAATCGCTTCGCACATCTAGCAACCTCTTAATTCTACAGTTAGCAATATTGGATTTTATAATGATGGCAAAAGCACCGATTTTCATCTACAACAGTGCGCTGCGAGGGTTTGCAGTTGGTAACATGGGTTGTCAGATCTTCGCGCTCATGGGAGCCTACAGCGGGATTGGAGCTGGTATGACCAATGCCTGCATAGCTTATGACAGGTAACTTTATCCCTTTCACACTTTCACATCCATTTTAATAACTAGAGTAAGTCGACGTGTCAACTGTTACTATTTTTAATATTATTGTACTATTTTTCCAGACACTCTACAATAACTCGACCATTGGACGGACGACTGTCAAAAGGCAAAGTCTTGCTTATGATAGCATTCATTTGGATATACGCAACCCCGTGGGCACTTCTACCATTACTAAAGATTTGGGGAAGATATGTCCCAGGTAAGATTAATATATTTGTTTTGGTCAGGTACCTATTCATTTAATTCACTTTACACTCAATATTTACGAAAGCAAGCTTAGGTATCTCTCGAGAAATTTTATTTCCTTAGTGTAACTGATGTGTATCATAGATAACTTCCATGGGTACTCATATCTTTATTCTCTAGCACATCGGACACAGCATAGTACTATTCGGCTTGATTACAAGCGAAATCGCATCTCTTTATTACATACTATTGACCCGCCCTCGCTTCGCTTCGGTACATATCCTCTAAAAAAAATAATTTCTGTTTGACCCGTTCCAATGGGAATTTCGGGAAATCCGTTCTTAGTGCTCTCCTACACCCCCTAACGAACATACACAACAAATTTTATCTTACTTGGCGGGAAAAGCTGGAAGGGAGTGGGAGTAATTTACTTGTGAAATTCAAAATATATTTGTATGGGTCATGTACCTAGGTAGGTTGTTTTTGCAATTATTTTTGATTTTGACTAATTTAACACTTGACTTTGAGGATTTTCCCCACGTTTCTAGTCACCAACATTATCATCCATCATAAATTCAGAAGTCATCACTACTAAAGACAATGGCTGTATGGTTGTTGTATTCCTCATGCCCTTTTTTCGGTATAAACCTTAGCTCTTTGGTATAAACCTCAGATGAATGATATAAGAAACCAAACAACAAAAAAACCATATCTGTCATGTCATCTGTCACAGAATAATAAATTCCCTAGAACCCGTGATCACGCACACTTTTGAAGCAACTTTTAGTAGGTTAAATTTTAACAATCTACAAGCTATTTACGGTATTAAAACTCTAAAAACTAATAATATTTATCGATTTGGCAACAATCGGCGGGTTAGAAGAGCGAAAGACGCGGGATTTTGACTCGTTTTTGCTTCACTACCCGGTATACATCTGTCATTGAGGACTCCTTCTGGGGACTTGTTATTCTATGTTGTACGTCAAAGATATACTTCCATGCGTCCAATGGTTTAAAAAAATTGTATTTAATTCATATTTATTCCAGCCCAGTGGAAATTATGCGAAAGCCTATAGCCTATGTTCATCCGGGTCCAATAATAATTCTATTGGTGAAAGAATTTTTGAAATCGGTCCAGTAGTTTCGGAGCCTATTCGCTGCAAAAAAAACAAACAAACAAACAATCAAAGTTTACCTCTTTATAATATTAGTATAGAATAGAAGTATAGATATAGATAGTATAGATAATAATAATAATAATAAGCCCGCAGGGCAGCTTGTGGCGAGCTGTTGGGAGGTAGCGTTCCCACGGACCTGAAGTATCTACTCCCGGGGGAAGACCCTGTTCCTCATCTCCGGCGCCGGAGTGAGGTCTGACGAGGAACAGTTCCCCCACCTCTGCCTTGCTTTCGCCGGCCGGGCAGAGTGGAGTCGCAAGAGCTATGACAGCTCGAGGGTGGACGTGCCCGTCAGTAAGTGGCGAGTTGGCTTCGGTTTAAAATCCAGGGGCACCCCTCCACCCTAGCCACTCACCAAATGTTGCCCCCTTTGTCGCTCCGTGCGTGCGGCCGTTTCAGAGGGTCCATGAAATGAGTCGGCGAGTCACCGCCTGCCACCAAACAATTATGAGACTTGGTTGTAATGGCAGGTGTCCGTTAGTCTCCTTCAATAGCCCAGTTACCCAACCCCACCCAACATTCAGCCCCATAGCCCATGACCTTTGTTTCCATCGCATGACATAGATCTGCACTCCAATAGTCTTGCACATGGCGGGGACCATCGCAGGGTGTATCATATTGTGCGGTCAGCGATGGTATCCGCCATGTGTATCCCACACCATATTAAAGTTCTCTAAAAAGGGCCTCTACATCTTGGCCACGGCCCGATGCACGCCTCTAAAGGACCGGGACTCTGTAGTCCCGTGAATTTCGAAAGAGATACAATAATAATAATAATAATATACAGGTTGTTTTTTCGTTGCCACCCTTAACGAAGGGTACGTACTCTATACATCAAATAAAGTAAGTTTATGCCTTAGATTTATCTAAGGTTTATGCCAAAAAAATTCTAAGAAACGATGTAAATTTTTTTGTAAAAAAAAATTTAAGTACTTGATCCGGCGAAATTTATAGTGTCCAATTTTTATACTAGTTTTAGGTATCATAGATAGATATTAATTATTTCTTGTGAAAAAATCACATGTCTATGTGCATTTATGCAGAAAAACGCAGTCTATTTACTCAACTTTGGACCCTAATATTTTGGAAACCAGACAATTCCCAGGTATGCTTCCATAGAGAAAAATGATCGTGATGATGAGGAGATTCCGTAGTTTTCGGGAACGTTGACGACAGAAATCACCTGTATACAGGGTTAATTTTAAAACATCAATAACCTCGCAAGACTAGGTAGCTACCATCATAAACAACATTTGTTCTACTAGTTTTGATAATTTGTCACATTTTACTTTCATACAAAAGTAAATATCAATTTAATATTACCTACTTCTGAATGTTCTTAAGTCTGTACATAACACGAAGCGCGCGCGATTGCGCGATTGCGCGCGTCAACCTTTTCGTATACATACGAATGGAACATAGACTTACTAATGTCACGACAGTACAAATAAAAGCTTGGAAAATAATTTTTAATTAATGTATTGCGTTATGATAAAACTCGTAGAACAAACGTTATTGTTTATGGTTTTATCTAGATAGATAGGACTAGATAGTCCTGCGAGGTTATTGATGTTTATGTTTATGTTAGGATATGGTTGATCGTTTCATCATTAAAACATTGTGCTGAGGGATTCAGCTTTGTTTGCCGAGATTTGGCTTATGTATAGCTATCGGGATGAAAAAATAACGTTTCTAATAATGTAATTTCAAAAAGAGATGGTAAAATTCGTCATCCGAGTAATTGACCCGGTGGCTCAGTGGTAAGAGCGCTGGCACGGAATGCAGAGGTCGTGGGTTCGATTCCCACCCGGGTGAGGAATTTTTTCCATTTCTTTATTATTAATTTTATAATATATACATGTGCCAAACAACGACTAGTGGCCCGGTGGGGCCAGAAGCGCTTCCCTTTTCACCACCCCCACACTGGTGACCCCTGTGAACTGGACATACGCAACCTTCAGCCTTTAGGAACTTCACCATCATCGCAGCACACCGCAGCAAAGGTATCATCACAACAACATCACCTCTCCTCTCCTTCCACGACAGCAGCACGCCAGCAGCCAGCAGATTCATAAGAAGCCGCCATGACAGCTTCCTGGACCTGTTCGCAATGCAGCAACGCAACGGCATCACGGCACGACATGTTCCCAGTCCTCGCGCTGACCAGAACACATCAGCCGCATCACGTTCACAGTCGCCTCAAAGACCAGAATGCATCGCCGCAACACGTTCCCAGTCGACTACCACCGACCAGAACGATCTCTCGCCTGCACGCTCGTCGCAACGGACAAAATCCGTAATGAAGACATCAAAGGAAGTTTCGGGGTTGCTTCAATAGCTGACAAATTGAAGGAGAAACGTTTGCGGTGGTATGGTCACGTTCAAAGACGTCCTAACGACTATATGGTAAAACTTGCCATAAAATTGCCTGAGACGAAACGTACGCATGGAAGACCACCCGCCACCTTATTGTCGGTTGAAAAGGACCTTAAAGAGGCTCATTTGCAGAAAGACGTAGCACAAAATCGTGCAAAATGGAAAATGCGTACAAGGAAGGCCGACCCCAAGTAAATGGGAAAAGACAGAAGGAGAAGATGACCAAACGTCGTCGTCTGTCATTCTATGAAGAACAGTACTTAGAAGTTAGGGGAATCCCCTTTAGGCTTCCTTCTCAATTGGTAGGTTAGGTAGGTACCTAGGTACTTGTACGGTACGCATTCGAACAGTGCTATGGTATGTACCTAGATATAGTAACGATGGCACAATAAATTGCTATTATTTTTTATAGTTCTTTTGAAGTGTGTTTTGAGGGCTGCCATCCGTCCGGCGCGGCCCCCTGATTACGTATAAACTGACGACCGACGATGACTAG
Organism: Carposina sasakii; assembly: GCA_014607495.2. NCBI lineage: Eukaryota > Metazoa > Arthropoda > Insecta > Lepidoptera > Carposinidae > Carposina > Carposina sasakii. The sequence goes on from CP053155.1 coordinate 7,182,209, forward strand.
TCGAGCTAAATCTGTTTGTAGTTATTCGGCATCAGCTGTCGATGAAATAGGTGCAAATATTTTCATATCATCCGCGAAGCACAGTAAACGGGATGTCTGGAAACACTTTTTGTACTTATATCCATTGCTTTTTTTCAGAGGGATACCTAACATCTTGCACATTCGACTACCTAACAAACACATTTGACACGAAGTTGTTTGTCGGATGTATCTTCACATGTAGCTACGTCTTCCCAATGTCGATGATCATTTACTTCTACAGTGGCATCGTAAAACAAGTATTTGCTCACGAGGCAGCGTTAAGGTAATGGCTGTGTGTATACCGTAAATTCAATGACTGCCTAAATGTAGGTAATTTTAATATTAGGTACTTACCTAGATATTCGATATAGGCATAATGACGCAGCACCTAACAACTGTTCCATTATTTTTTAGTAGTAGGTACGCTCTTTTTTTCAGGGATCAAGCGAAGAAAATGAATGTAGAATCACTACGAGCTAACCAAAATACCGCGACGCAGTCTGCAGAAATCCGGATAGCTAAGGCCGCGCTCACAGTCTGTTTCTTGTTCGTGGCCTCGTGGACTCCGTACGGAGTCATGTCCCTCATAGGGGCTTTCGGGGATCAGCAGCTACTCACTCCTGGGGTAAAGTCACTTTTGTTTACTCTAGGTGCCATAGAATATGTATCAGATCAGACATACAGGCACATTGGAATAATTCTCTCAAAATGCGAACGTAGTCTTTATTGTATGTTTTAGGTGACTATGATCCCAGCAGTAGCGTGTAAAGTCGTCGCCTGCATAGATCCCTGGGTTTACGCTATTAGCCATCCTAAATACAGGTATGTGCAGAGGCGGCTGCTGACATTTTTAGATGTGTGTTCACTCCCTTAACGAATGGGATGGTGCAAGTTCAACCGTACACTTATGAAAATTCAGATGACACAATGAAACACATTAAAGACAACCATATCGCGTTCTAACTCGGACTAAGCGACCTGTAGTGGCCGCATACGCGAATTGAAGTGAGTGGCGCTCTAGATAAGGCTAATTTTTCATACGAAATCTTCTGTTTCACGCGCTGGCCTAGGTCGGTATCTCTCTTTCGCACTCATTGAATACAGTACTAGGAATAGTACCAAATTTCGTTTCATTGGAGCGCGATCGCTAGAGCTCCACTCGATACATAAGATTACCACTTACTTGAGACGAACGCGTAGACACTATTGTATAAACATAGTGGAATTGAAAGATAATTATAAATATAGAGAAATATAGATTGCCTATGTAATCTTCGTGGGTGGGAGTGCACCGCACCAGCGCTCCTTCGGACGAGCCGCCAGTGGGTATGTGTAAGAGGAAATACCGAAATTAGATATTGTATTTGACTGATTAATAATGAAAAAATCCAAAAACCCGACTGCGTAAAAAAAGAACCAAACTATGTTCATAATAAAAAACTGAAAAGAAAAAAACAAACACTTAGATGTCCGGTGGTCTAGAATACTATAATATTGGTATCAGTGGTAAGAGCACTGGCACGCGGAATGCAGGTCGTGGGTTCGATTCCCACCCGGGTGAGGAATTTTTTCCATTTCTTTATAAATAATTTTATAATATATAATATCTTGACTAAGATAAAAACACTTCTCCATAATATAATCCGTTAGGATATGGTTGATCGTTTCATCATTAAAACATTGTGCTGAGGGATTCAGCTTTGTTTGCCGAGTTTTGGCTTATGTATAGCTATCGGGATGAAAAATAACGTTTCCAATAATGTAATTTCAAAAAGAGATGGTAAAATTCGTCATTCGAGTAATTGACCCGGTGCTCAGTGGTAAGAGCACTGGCACGCGGAATGCAGAGGTCGTGGGTTCGTTCCCACCCGGGTGAGGAATTTTTTCCATTTCTTTATAAATAATTTTATAATATTATTATTGAAGAAAGTAAAATATTTTAGATTTTTTTACATAGTTAAGTTATGAGTATCTGGCTACTAATAGATGCGCTTCAAGAAACATGCTCAACGTGTTCGACAGCAAGAAGTTTTCGTCTTGCTGCTGTCTAAAAACTTATACAGGGTGTTTGTGACAGCCAGGCAAATATTGATATGGTAACTTCAGACCATGACTCTGAGATGAAAACCAGTGAAAATTTTCGCAGGAAAATTCCAAAAAATTCCGACATTTTTTTTATTCTTTCAGGAAAGAAACAGTGTGGTTTAAAAATAAAATTTTAAACTATGGATGATTTTCCAAAAAAAAGTTGCTCTCAAAAAAGTTCAATTACCTAACTGATCAACCCCAAAGGAGAGTCACAAGTGATCCAAAAAACAGCAATGTATCACACAATAGCTAATAAGCCCAATTAACTAGTCACAGGATCGCCCAATACAATTGGCGCAGAAAGCAAACATTGCGTATAATCAAATCAAAAATTTATTTCCTGTGAGTAATAATAACACCTGTCGTATAACTTAAAACAATGGTACTTGTTCAATATCTCGGTATTTGCCTGGCTGTCACACACACCCTATATGTGAGAATGGTTGTTACGAAACTTTGAATCGATATAGATCCTAAAAGGTCAGTCGAATCGAAAAACCTTCCGGAAACCCTTAATCGCCTCGTACGATACCCACAGGTGGGCAGGGGTGTTACACACTCTACACTGCCGGCTCCACGCGGCTACTCATCATTAATCTAAGAATTGCGAACTAGTAGTTATTCTACTCTATGTTGCGTAACTACATTTACTTTGACAGATATTCCATATAATTATTTTGCTGTCAAGTGTCCTTTTTTAAACAGTGTCTAATTTTAGACACGGTTTTTAATTAACACATATTAGTTTTGACTCTCGACATATTACAGACAAGAACTACAGCGGCGGATGCCGTGGCTGCAGATCGACGAACCCGACGACTCTGTCTCCACGGTCACCAGCAACACGACCAACTCCGCGCCACCTCCCGCTTCAGCGTAACCGAACAAGCTCAAAAATCTCATACCCAATGTACACTAGTATTAAGTTTGACTCGGCATGTAGAATGGATATCGATTTATTATTTAACCAATGCTTTAAGAACATGGCTATGAACTTACTACGTATTATATTTTTTAACCATTTTCCAAAAAAGAGAAGTTATCCGTCGGGTTTTTTAAAATATGTGTTACCTAAGAATTCCGTAATTTATGAACCGATTTAATTTTTTTGTAGTTGGTCATGGTATACTTCCAGGTTAGGGATGATTCTCATTATAGCGTGCCCGGAGCGGGCCGTGTACGTGGTCCGGACGGGGCACGGATTAGAAACGTTACATACATTTTCGGACCCCCGTGCAACAAATGTGATGTATACGAGCGTCGAGCGGGTCCGGACGGGACACGGATAATGCACTGTGTAATATAAATTGCTTCATACAAAATGTATGTAACGTTTTTATTTCCAATAGAATACCTCAAAACCATTGATCTAACCAAATTATTTGCCATAAATGACCCTGGAATACTAACTAACTCCATAATTAGTAATCTACAAAGTTTCCTGATTGCTCATACAGTTGAAACCACAGTTCCACATAGAAGTCGTGTCATCAAACCTTGGATGACGCAAGGACTGCTTCGCTGCTAACGAAATCGAAACAATATGCAAAAGAAACTAATGTCAGATCCGTGTAATGATATACTAAATATCACGTATAAAAGATATCGTAACCACTGCAATTGCCTAATAATTTTTTAATTATTAAAAAATTAAATCGGAAATACTCGTAGGACAGAGAAAAGCTATCCAGAGTTCAAAGAAACCCCAAGAAACTATGGCAAACTATAAATAGCATCACACACACGCCTACGACGACGCCGCCCGCAAAGAGGATGACGGGGCTTATAGTTAACGGCTTTCCCAACCAGCGGGTTGGAGTAACACTCTAACAGGGAGAGACGATCAAAGAAGCGACGTGAAGCGTCCTTCACAAACTTACGAATGGTGGGCAACTCTAGATCGCGATGGAGATCGAGATACGGACTACCCGTGGTCCGTCTGAGAAACATGTTCTGGATCACCTGCATTCCACGGAGAGTGGGCAAAGGCGACGCTCGAGTACATGAGTACCGGGCGTATGATCGTCTTGTAGAGCATGACCTTGTGCCGAAGCCCAAGTTTGCTCTTGGAACAAGTGAGGGGATAGAGACGGCTAGCAAAAAAGCGCGCCCTATCTGAGACTATCTTAATGTGCGCCTTGAACGTAAGCTTACAAGTCAAGGGTGACACCGAGGTATTTGTAAGTCGCTACCCATGGGATAGAGCGACCAAATAACTGAATGGTGGAGACCGACTGACGTCGGCCTGGAGTGTAGGGGTCGGGGGAAGTCCCGCCAAAGACCATTGCTGCACTTTTGTCGGTATTGACTTCTATACGCCAGCGTTGAAACCATGAGCCGAGGGTGGTAGCGGCTTGTTGCAGGGTTTAGCAGATAACCCCATGATTCCAATGTGACGTATAAAAAAAAAAAAGGCTAGCTCCACGTTTGGAGTGCGGGGAATATCGTTTGTATAAAGCGAGTAGAGCATGGGTGGCCAACCGGTCGATCGCGATCGACTGGTCGATCGCGTATATTAGTTCAATCGATCGTGGCAAAGCAAAAAAATACGTGGAACAGACTGCGCAACCACTGCGCGCTGTGTTGTGAATTTATTTAAAGGTTTTTTTTAATAAAAAAAATACTATAAAATTATTAATAAAGAAATTGAAAAAAAAATCCTCACCTATTTGTGTAGGTACTGAATTATGCCGTTTCATTTTTAAGTTTGTAATTGGTAGATCGCACAGGGTGCTGGAGTAGAGAATAGGAGAGAGGACTGAGCCCTGGGGGACACCGGCCCTGATGGGGCGGGGGGAGGAGAGTGCAGCCACTAGTCGTTGTTGGCCCATGTATATATTCCAAACATCGTAAGAAACTTCGATATCGCGTTCTAGGATTTTGCATTCGATTGTGGTTCTCTCCTGCATCCGATAGATGGCTCCGCTACATTACTCCCCTACCAGACCGGAGGTCGATATGTCCTCGGCAGCACCCAGCGTGTATTCTCACAAGTACCTATGCATTCGGGTCAGTGAGTCGACCGGAAAGTGTTGCGACGAGCGTGCAGGCGAGATGCGTTCTGGTCGGTGAGTCGACTGCGGGAACGTGTTGCGGCGATGCATTCTGGTCTTTGAGGCGACTGGGAACGTGATGCGGCTGATGTGTTCTGGTCTGCGCGTAGAATCGAAACATGTTGTTCCGTGATGCTGATGCGTGCGTGCGTTGCTAACAGGTCCAGGAAGCTGTCATGGCGGCTTCTTATGAATCTGCTGGCTACTGGCGTGCTGCTGCTGCTGTCGTGGAAGAAGAGGAGAGGTGATGCTGTTGTGTGATACCTTTGCTGCGGAGTGCTGCGATGATGGTGAAGTTCCTGAAGACTGAAGGTTGCGTATGTCCAGTTCACAGGGGTCACCAATGTGGGGTTGGTGAAAAGGGAAGCGGTTCCGGCCCCACCGGGCCACTACTCGTTGTTTGGCCCATGTATATATTCCAAACATTGTAAGAAACTTCGATATCGCGTTCTAGGATTTTGCATTTGATTGTGGTTCTCTCCTGCATCCGCTACACGGAGCAGGGCGGCTACATTTGGTCCACCAATTTTTTTTACTATAAAATGGCGTAATTGCAAAACATATCCTTCTATCAAGTTAATCAGATTTCCCCTGACATAAAAAGTGTCCGGGTTTTATGGATGGCAGCCTTCTGCGGGCGTCACATCTAAGTTTATCCTACTAGAGTGAGCGAACAACTTCGAGAAAAGCAAGAGACGAACTCACGTTCCATTTCATGGCGTATGCGTTTGTATCGTATTATACGAAATGATCAAGGATACAATACACTGTCTGATTATACATATTTTGTATTCAATTATACGATCTGGCAGCCCTGAGCTAGAGGTTACGTAGTCGACAAGCGCGCGCAAGTGTGGCGCGGTAAAATTCAAATTTTCGATGTGCTCGTTCCCAAACGTTTGCACTCATACAAAGTTATTATACATATATTAAATTAATTAAATATTAAAGGTATGTAGTTACATAAAATCTGTATGGTGACAAAATATATAAATAAAATCATTATGTTCAATTAGTCGTCCACCTAAGTCCTGGAACCAGCTCAGGGGGGGGTCATGATCCACCGTTGATAGTGCCCCAGGATTGGATAATATACCGACTGATTTTCTCAAAGCTGCAAATAAAATAGTGGTTCCCATCAAAACAGACTTGGCTAATAAATGTTTCGACCAGGGTATCTTCCCTAAAACTCTAAAACAAGCTGCGATCACGCCTGTGTTCAAGAGTGGAGACTGTAATATCAGCGAGAAGATGAGGTCATTGCGCTTACTTCTACCGTCGCTGATAAAGTCGAATATGGGAGTAAGTGTATTGCAGTATTTCTGGATCTGAAAAAGCTTTCGATACCGTATCTGTCTCCATTCTTCTGCACTAGCTAGAGGATATAGGTGTAAGAGGACTACCTCTGAAACTACTTACAAGTACATGAACTACATGAACGAAAACAGAGGGTAAAAATAGGTTATTAGCTCTGAGCAAATAGTCACCTACGGTGTACCCCAGGGCAGTGTACTTGGTCCGACATTATTCCTTATCTAGGTACATCAACAGACTCTGTTCTATGAAAATTGAAAATGGCCAGATCTTCTCATTTGCAGATGATACTGCTATAGTATTCTCGGGAAAGATATGGAACAGTGTTCGTAAAAGCACAGGGAGTGGTTTATCTAAAAAAGCTGCCTGGTTGGATTCTCACTTATAAGTATCAGAATCTTATGATTTGCAGAAATCAAGGCCACAAATAGGTATGTATGTATAGGTATGTAGCATCTTGGTCAGTTGCATATAAGATCTGATGATGGAATCTTTGAAGAATCGAGGGATTATTAGCACGACTAACCTGTTTTAGATTAGGACCATATTAGGACAGACAATTTTTGATAAACTAGTTAGAAATATCCAAATGAAAAAAATCAAAAATCGTTTATTTTTTACACAAAAATCATACATTTCTTTGGTGTAGTAAACTCGCTGCCTTCCACGTTAGGATACCCTGTGCTGTAGAATTCAGCGTCTTCCTCTCATGCTAATAACAGTTTGTTACATTCATTTGTATACTACACTAACAAGTAAAATTACATACTTATAACAAACACATGAACCAGTATAAGTAGTTATTTGTTGTACTAAATTGTGCAATAGATTAAATTTAATGGGGAAAATAACACACATTGTCAACCCGTTTTATGGATACACACACCCTAACTCAAACTCAAGTAGCAAAGTAGTTTCAGTTTCGTCATTGATCCAAAAGCCATCGCGAGACCTTCATTTTGGAAGCACTATAAGTGAGCCCGTATATGTTAATTTTCTGATTTATGAAGTTATACAGCTGAGGGCCTAGGTAATATATGATTGAAACGAGAGTCTGATGACGGAGCTGTGGAGAAACGGATTGTGAAACTAAAACACCACTTTTACCTACAATCTGCATGTTTAAAATAGGGTAAATTTTCACACACATGGCAACATTTTGTTCACAATGACAATTTAAAAAATATGAAAATTTTATTCTGTATTTATTGTTTTATTAATGAAATTACGTAAAAACATCAAATATTTACCGGTGAAATGTGATGTTGTTTATTTTCTTATGTTTTTGAGAATAATTTTGGCAGGATATCAGCACATATTTCGTCATGGTAAGTCCTTTAGGTTGACATACATTTGTAGCCACGGACTGCTGAGCACTGAATGACAGAACCGCGTTTGGTGCAAATCTGAACCAATAAAAATTCCTCAAATCGGCCTTCGGACTATACTTCTATAAGTTATATTTCTATTCCTGTATGAGGTATCTTTAGGAGGTAATCTATGGACGGACGTCGTCAATACATTGGCCTTGAACCTTAGAGCAAATTAGAATATGACAACTTTTATTTTTTATCCGTCACAAATTACAGGCCAAGAAACCATTGACACAACAGCTTTTAATTTTTTTTAACCCCCGACGCAAAAACGACGGGGTGTTATAAGTTTGACGTGTCTGTCTGTCTGTCTGTGTGTGTGTGTGTGTGTGTGTGTGTGTGTGTGTGTGTGTGTGTGTGTAAATGTGTATGTGTTTCCGATTTATCCGATTTTAATGCGGTTTTTTTTTGTTTGAAAGGTATATCAGTCGAGAGTGTTCTTAGCTATGGTGGAAGCTTAGCTTTGGTGGAAATCGGTTCAGGTCTTGAAGGTCATCAGGTCGTTTGTTAGGTGTGATAGGAATGTTATACGCTCAGTTTGCTTGCAAGCATATCTGGGATCTGACATTTGAAACACTAATGTCTTCTGGAACCACTGAGCTGGTCTGCTGTTAGGGCTCGAAGATAGGAAACGTAACCCTGGACTGCCTTTTAGTAAACCCATCGAGTTTAGGCTCGTTGGATTTGTCTTAACTAGTTCTCTTTATGTTTTCTTATTGACGAGGACCCGATGCTGGAAATCTGGAACCTCTGAGCTGATCTGATGATAGGGCTCGAAGGTAGGAGACGTAACCCTGATCTACCTTTTAGTAAACCCATCGAGTTTGGGCTCGTTGAATTTGTCTTGACTGGTTCTCTTCATGTTTCTAATTGTCGACGACCTGATGCTGGAAATAGGATGTGGCGGATGAAACCCTGGAATGCCTGAATGAAACGGATAAACCGATTTATATTTTTTCTGAAAATCTAGAATGACCAAAGTTTAATCTTTATTGTTTCTTAATCTCTGCAATTCTCCCAGAGCCAGTTTGTCATGAGGATTGTTAAACAGCTTCCTTTGGTCGAGATCGCATATAGCGACCCCATCTAAACTTTTTACGCGGCGAAAAATAAAAGAAATTAAATGAAAAATTAAGGAGCTCCTTCAAAAAGCATGAAATAAAAAATTTAATTAAAAATTTAAAAAACCCCCGACCCAAAAAAAGTACGCAATTATTATGACAAAAGGTTTAAAATGCTAAATCCTACAAAAAGCAAAAAACTTTTTACACTACGTAAGTACCAACTAAAGCATGGCAGACATGGGATTCATGGGAAACTATATGACAAACACACAGGTGAACAAAAGCTAAGACAGTGATTGATAGAGAAAACCTATTAGCTTAGTTTACCTACAGAGGTCCTTACAAAAAGTTCCAACACTGTCCCTTAAACTAAGATAATCTTAAACAATTCTCATTATCAATACACAAAACACATAATCATAACAGATAACAAACAAAATCCTGAAAGAACATTGATAACCCTAACTCTTGACAAGCAAGTTGTGTACTAACTGTTGTGTGGCTTAGTTTGAAAATCTGACATTTTCTCCGTTGGCATATACTTAATATCTAATATCTTATTTGCAATGGCTTTGAAATTACGTTCTCGAATAGAACATAGAATTAGTACATAACCTTTGGGCAGATTGACTGTCGTTATGAATATTAATATTTACACACATTATTTAAAATCTATTTTTCTTACATTTATTGTAAACTTTAGAGTGTATTGTATTGGTAGAGATTACAAACAAACTAAAGGGGAAGAGACGGGGTGATGTTGACCGTCAGTACACTAAGTAGTCTGTGACATTGACGACATCGGAAGGGAAGATTCGGCGGGAAAAGCTGGAAGGGAGCGGGTGTAATATTCTTGTGAAAATCAAAATTTATTTGTAAATGGCTTGCATGTGTCCGTAAAGTGATGTTTTTTTGGTAGATAAGTAATATTTTGTTTACTTGTTATGTGAATCTAGTGCGTGTGCATGGTTTTATATGCAGGTAAGCTGAGTAAAACTTTAGTCGGAATACGATCTGTTCATGGGCTCATGTAAGTTGTTTCTGCAATTATTTTTGATTTTTACTAATTTTAAACTCGTTCTTGAGGATTTTTCCGACGTTTCCACTCATCATCATTGTCATTCATCATAAATTCAGAATACATTTTACTAAACAATGATTAGGCTGTATGGGCTTAGTTCCCCTTGCCTTTCCTTCGGGATAAACTAAAAAAAAAAATCATCGGATGGCGACAGAGGGGAAGTGAGAGGTTAGGGAGATTCGGCGGGAAAAGCTGGAAGGGTGCAGGTGTAATTTTCTTGTGAAAATCAAAAATTTTTTGTAAATGGTTTGCATGTGTCCGTAAAGTGATGTTTTCTGGTAGATAAGTTATATTTTGATTACTTGTGATGTGAATCTAGTGCGTGTGCATGGTTTTATACGCAGGTAAGCCGAGTAAAACTTTAACCGGATTACGATCTCTTCATGGGCGCATGTAAGTTGTTTCTGCAATAATTTTTCATTTTGACTAACTTTACACTTGTTTTTGAGGATTTTCCCGACGTTTCCATTCATCATCATCATTATCATCCATCATAAATTAAGAATTCATTTTACTAGACAATGATTAGGCTGTATGGGCTTAGTTCCCCTTGCCTTTCCTTCGGGTTCGGGATAAACTAAACAAAAAAAAAAAAGAGGTTAGGGGAGGGAGAGAAACGTCATATTCTAATTTGCTCTAACAATTTCTACGGACCATTAATATTGTTTTAGATTACATACTACCCGTGCTTTCATTTAATTTCTTCTGTTCTTTTAGTTTATATCAGATTTATACCCAAATAAATATATTTAATGTAGGTAAGTAAGTCTTATTCAAGACTTCCATATGGACAAGTTAACAGTAATATCAGGAACACTTTTTATGGCAGCTGATGTATTTGCAATTGTAAGTCTTGCAATGCCTGACTGGATAATTACAGACGTTGGAGGTAAACATGGATATTTCATAATAGTACTTATAATATCAATGCGCCATAAATAGCTTCATACAATAAAATGTATTTCTCCATTACAGGTGATACACGATTGGGTTTAATGTGGTCATGTATAACTCTATACAACAGACCACAAGTATGTTTTACTCCTGATTTGCAACCCGAATGGTTACTAGCACTCATATGTATCTTCATAGGATGTATTTGTATAACAACTACAGTAATATTGCTTGCATCAAGCCATTTTGACAGGAATGTTGTTCCATATGCCCGCTGGGTTGGTTTTGCCGCAAGTAAGTTGATTACTAATAATTAGTTCATACCTTCTCTCATTTGGTTATTTGACCTTTTATGTCCTTTTCAGTGGTTGTGTTTTGCCTAGCAGCTGTGATTTTTCCTATGGGCTTTCATGTGGACGAAATAGGAGGACAACCTTATCAGTTACCAAACAGTCATCAAGTTGGAATATCATACATTCTGTTTGTTCTCTCTTTATGGATCACTGTTATATCGGAATTGTTTGCTGGAAAAGTATGCCTTCCACATTTCTAAATTAATCTTTTTTAGTTAGTGGAACATAATTATATAAGAATATATGTGATGCAACACAAGGCGTCACAATTAGTGCCTGATTTCCCACAAAATAAAATCATCTTCCATAAAGCACTTTTAGCACTCTCCCCATAGACAGCACACACATATACTAACTGTTATAAGTAAATGTTTTTTTATAAGGTTTAGATATTTTAAAAAGTTTAAGAATATGCTTACTTAGGGTGTATAATAAATACTTACCTAAGAATATAGATCTGTTGCTATAGTATTATTATTTCCAGTTTCCCAAAAAAATATATTTTTTGTCATGATGTAGGATTTACTAACCTTGAGGACCTTATAGAATCCATCAGAACATATTTCATTTTCACTTTATCTCATCACCCGATCATTCCTCAAGGATGCACTTTTTAGATACATAATATTATACAGATATACTTTAGATTTTATATTTAAATCACAAATTATCCAACTAATTCAAGCGAAAACACAGAAATTGGCCTATTTTGAAACGAAGTCATCTTTTTGGCAAGGCCTTGTCATGTCACTTTTTCATTTTATTTTTATTTTCGTACACTTAAATCTTTACAAAACTTCATGAAGAAAAAGAAAATTCATTTCAAATTCAAGAATTTGAAAATGGAGAGAAAAATTGGTATATAAGCCATACAAACTTCTACACCTGCAAACTACATCTACAACTGTGACCCGTCCGTCTGGTCTGGTACCTGCAACTTCAACACCTGCATCTACAACAGTGACCCGGCTGTCTGATCCGGTACCTACAACTTCTGCATCTGCATCTACAACTGACCCATCTGTCGGATCCAGTACCTTCAACTTCAGCCTGCAATTACTACACCCGGGGGCGTGACTCCTGGTACGCCGGCGACCCAGGACCCTCAAGAGGACTGCTCACCGATTTACACTCTACAATCCTTCATCCACGCTCTACTCACCCTCACTCACCTTCATGCATTGTTCATAGTGATCTCTCTTCTATATTGTGTTAATTTGTGTTATAAATACCTAAATTCGTGTAACTCATCTTTTCTTTTTATTTCGTTAGGTAGGTAGGTATTATATATATTTATTAGGTAAGCTACAAACGCCTACATAACTTAGTACCCACGACACAAGACCTTATGGATCTTAATGTGGGACTAGGTTAATGTGTTGTGTGTGAATATTTATTTTTTTATTTAATGTGACAAAGCATATCTCTGGTGGAAATTCATCTTACGTCCAAATTATTCATCATTTTTACTGTAACTTTAAACACTTAATCATTCAAAATTTGCTCTTATGCCAAGAACACTAAAGTAGGTACTGCCACGTTTCTCATCTGAGTACACTTAAAAAGATAAAATGCCTTTGATATGTATGTTCTAATGTGTTATTTTTTAATTGTTGAGTATAATTGAAATTTGAGTCAGGGACTAATGATATGGGAAATCACATAATTTTAATTAGAGATGCGCCAAATATTCGAACCGTATTCGGCATTTTTTTCACTATTCGTATTCAGTTCGGTAAATGTTAAACCGAATAATATTCGGTGAAACCACTATTCGGTGCATCTATAATTTTAATATTTAGGCTATAAATAAAATAACATGATATACATGAATATACGTATAAAGAACAACGGACAGAGTGTTGTCACTATACGGAGTGAAGCATTCGTAGTAAGTTCGGTAACGGACATTCCATGGAGTAGGAATGTGTATTGACTCGTTATCCATCCACATACAAACCACAGTAAGCTCAACGCCTAGAAATTACGCACACATGCGTAACGCGTCGCCATTACAGTGCGGTGCAGTGATAGCATTCCGTCCGTTGTGCTTTATACGTTCATGATGATAACACTTTAATTTTAATATATATTACAGATACATGTATTAATACTGTGATATCTATTCCATTTGGTCTTAATTCTCACTTTCTGCCGAGTAGAATTTTTTTTGTGCATTGTTGTACATATGTAGATTTAAGTATACAAAAGAAAAGATCTGTATTTATTTATGTGTAAGTATTTAATACAGTAAGCAGGTACACGTGTCTGCGACACGACATCCGCAGCTTTAATACTCGCTGCATTAAGGAGACAATAGAGCGAAAACCAAGGCTCCAAAGTGTTCGCAAGAGAATTATCTATTGGGCAGAGCCAGTTGACGAAACTGAAAACAGAGGACGGCAGTGTAGCGTCTACCATACCAGAGGTGCGAAGGGAGATTGAGAGGTTCTATGGACAGCTATATATCTCGGTCGCTAAACCTGTTAGATTAGGCAAAGAGCCAAGGTCATCCGACACTATACTGAAGACATCCCGGATATCAGCCTGTACGAGATTAGGACTGCCCTTAAACAACTCAAAAACAACAAAGCGCCGGGCGACGATGGAATTACATCAGAGCTTCTAAGAGCGGGTGGAACTTCGGTACTGAGGGTCCTCCAGAGGCTCTTCATTTCCGTACTGCTCGAAGGCGTAACGCCGGAAGCATGGAGCAGAAGTGTGGTGGTGCTGTTCTTTAAAAAAGGCGATAAAGCCTTGCTGAAGAACTATAGACCCATCTCGCTTCTGAGCCATGTCTACAAGTTGTTTTCAAGGGTAATCACGAATCGTCTTGCTCGCAGGTTTGATGACTTCCAGCCTCCCGAACAAGCCGGTTTCCAAAAAGGGTTTAGTACCATAGACCATATCCACACGCTACGGCAGATTATACAAAAAACGAAAGAGTATAATCGGCCACTATGCCTAGCGGACTATGAGAAGGCATTTGATTCGATCGAGACATGGGCAGTGCTGCAGTCTCCAGCGGTGCCATATTGACCATCGATATATCGAAGTGCTGAAGAGTTTATACAGCAACGCCACCATCTCGGTACGAGTACAGAAGCGGAGCACTGAGCCGATTTCATTGCAGAGGGGAGTGAGACAAGGAGATGTTATTTTTCCGAAGCTCTTCACTAATGCAGTGGAAGACGCCTTTAAGCTTCTCGAATGGAAAGGACTCTGCATCAATATCAATGGCGAATACATCACTCACCTTCGATTCGCAGACGACATCGTGGTCATGGCAGAATCGCTGAAGGATCTAAGCACAATGCTCGATGGCCTCAATCGAGTCTCCCAACAGGTGGGCCTGAATATGAACATGGACAAGACGAAAATCATGTCGAACGTCCATGTGCCGCCCACTCCTGTACTAGTTGGGAGCTCGATGCTCGAAGTTGTTGACGAGTATGTCTACCTGGGACAGACGGTCAAACTAGGTAGGTCCAACTTTGAGAAGGAGGTAAATCGGCGAATCCAACTCGGCTGGGCAGCGTTCGGGAAACTACGAAGCTTATTTGTGTCCAAGATACCCCAGTCCTTAAAGACGAAGGTATTCAACCAGTGCGTGCTGCCGGTGATGACCTACGATGCCGAGACGTGGTCTCTATCTATGTGCCTCATAAAAAAGCTCAGGATCGCACAGCGAGCGATGGAGAGAGCTATGCTTGGGATCTCTCTGCGTGATCGAATCAGAAATGAGGAGATCCGCAGACGTACAAAGATCACCGACATAACTCAACGGACCAGCAAGCTGAAGTGGCAATGGGCAGGGCACATAGCTCGAAGAACTGATGGCCGATGGAGTCGGAAAGTTCTAGAGTGGATACCACGTATCGGCAAGCGCAGCGTGGGAAGGCCACCCGCGAGGTTGTCGGACGACCTGGCCAAGGTCGCGGGCGTCGGTTGGATGCAGGCTGCTTCTGACCGGTCGGAGTGGACGTTGTTGGGGGAGGCCTATGTCCAACAGTGGACTTCTCAGGGCTGTAAATGAAAATGAAGCAGGTAAGGCTCGATTTTTCCAATTCAGATACCTAGCCTATCTTAAGTGAAATATTTATGCTTTCCTTGTCTAAAACTTGATAGAGATACCATCAATTTATCCTTCAGATAGGCTATCTGACTATTGGAAAAATTGGCTCTAAGAATAATAAATTTAGTAAGTATCATTAATTTGTTAGGTGCCAATAATTTGTTTGTAAAGTTAAAATATTTGAAATATGTAACTAATAAAGTTAATAAATAAAATAAAATCTTTTTATTTGAGGCTTGTCCCCATAGTGTTAGTATTACGCATAACTTAGGTTGTTTATGATGGTACCATCAATCGAGCAACATATTTCTGTCTTACTCAGTCCCTCAACTAGCTCGTTAATGTACAGGTTGAAAAGCTTAGGTGAGGTCAAACCACCCTGTCTCACACCGCACTCCAACCTGTACACATTCGAGTAGGTACCTGCCCACCTTACAGGGATACCTCCACTTGCCAGAATTTCATTTGCCATAATGGTCAACAGACATAATATTGTTTCTCACGTAGAAAGATCCATAGTCAAAGGTTTCTCATAATTTCATATGTCATACTCATTTGTTTCCCATAATAGTCATATGCCAGAAACTTTGTTTTCCATAAAGTCAATTTCCATAACATAATTGTCATTATCATTGTAATCCCTCATTATCATATTCCATGGAGGAAATAAAAATCATATTCCATAAAATAATTTACCATGAAATTGATTCTAGAAGAAGCATAAAATCGGTTTAAAATAATCGATGAATAGGTTTGGGTAGGTTAAGTTATGTTAGAGTATGATTGCCCGCCTTGTAGGGGCGGGGGGGCTTAGTAACCGTGGACTGCTCACCCACGGTGAAGCTAAGAGGCAACCAGGGCCGGCCTGTTTGGGCCGCCGGCTGACCCGAGGAGGGCGCTCCCAGCGAGCTGAACAAGTCCGCTGCGGACGCGTGTGGAGGTAGGACCGCAGAAGAAGAGGAGTGCCGGTATTACGATGCGCCGTTCTCACTATCTTCTGCGGCCGTGGAGGGATCGCAGGGGGAGAGGTGTGTTGATATTACGGTGCGCCACTCTCCCTACCCCCTGCGAGCTGGCGGGGCCATACCGTCGAAACGGCAGTGGTGGGGCCGCAGAGGAAGAGGCATGTCGGTATTGTGGTGCGCCGCTTGCCCTATCCTCTGCGGCCGAGGTGTGGTCGGTGGCAGAACCACAGACCTGATCTGCCACCGGGTACCAGTTATCTGGTATTCATGGCCTCCCAGTAACAGACTCGGGAGGAGTACTAGTGGAGGCCGAGGAGGGAAGCGCACCTTACCATCTGGTGCGCCCATCGTGGAGGGCCTTCGGGCTTTCGCGATGAAGCCGCTTGCTGGCTGGCTGCCGCCGGCGGGGTCGCGGATGTGTGCGAAAGCGTTCCCATAACCCCGTCACAAGGCGGCGAGGAGGAAGATGGGGGGGAGGTTTAGTGGGTATACCGTGGGTTTCATTAGCCTATACTAGCCCCCTAATAGCCTCATTAGCCTATTAGGGGGTACCCGAGTGGTTATGTGGAAGTCCCACATAACCACTCGGGTACCCCCTGCGCCCGGGTGGTATGCGTAATAAATAAAATAAAAATTATTTATTTCAGACCGAAGATCCATATTGGGGTTAGTGAAAGTACAATCATGTTGGTGTTAGTAATAATAAAAATAAAATTTTAAAATTTATAAAAATAAAATTTGTAATGCATTTTGCATTTTTCCCCGAAACAAAAAAAAAGGTTACAGTATGACAAACAGCGTGTATAGTAATAAGTAGGTAAGTATTAGAAATATATATGGAAACAGTGACGTGAAAACAATGCGTATGGCATTCGTATTATGGAATATAATTTTCGGGCAAACAAAGAGTATGACAAAATTATTAATAAAGAAAATGGAAAAAATTCTTCACCCGAGTGGGAATCGAACCTACGACCGCTGCAAACCGTGCCAGCCGCTCTAACCACTATACCAGTATTTAAAGAGAGCCACCAGATCCCCGGGTACATTGGCATTATGTAACTTCTTCCAAAGTCTATCATAAAAGATCAGTTCGAATGCCTTGGACAAGTCAAGGAAGCATGCAAAAACAGGCGTCTTCCTAACGGCGTAGTATTGCACGGTTTCCTTAAGATACATGTTTGCGCTTTCAGTAGATAGCCCCGCTCTAAATAGGTCCACTTTCTGCTATAAGTATAACATTGAGTGCGCGAGTGAGCGGCCCCTTATTCCACAGGTGAGATGCGTTAGCATCTCTACTTAGTTTGTGCAGGTGAGTTGGCCCCGCGGCACCGCCAGCAGTGGCGGCCGCCTCCGCCGCCACACATACCTGTCCGGTACATTTAAACTAATCCTATGGGCTCTCAATCCAGATGCACATCTCTCCAGTATGTCTGCATTATACAAATTTGCTTTAAATTTTTTAAATAAATATGTTACCAGTGCCAGATCTCGCCTAGCACCGAGTGTATTGTATCCAACCATTCCCAAAACGACAACGTCGGGTACATTAGCGGGTAAAATGGATACACCATAATAAGGGGCCATCCATCCATATATTACGTCACAGGTTAAGGTGGAGGGAGGGGGTCGTCAAACTGTGACATTGTGTGACAAGGGGGTGGGAGGGGTCCTAAATTTCGTGACGTCACATTTTCATTCAATAATCTCTAAATAAATTTGAGTCTCACAAATGTGACTATCTATGACGAGGACCCCTCCTTGGGGGGGGGGCAAAAAAATCATGAAATTCGTGACGTAATTTATGGATAACCCCTAAGGCATACATAAATGTCTAGTAAATTTATTCTGAACTCGCTCTAACATTAGGCACTATATAATTGCATTTATAGGTACTCGTATTATCAAATCGATGTCCCCTGCGAAGATGTGTTGGCTCCCTTTTTTCGAGGACTCGCGCGTACTTTTGTCCGCTCTGCTCCCTGCATGTCCGCGGTTATTCCCCCGCGGAGAAAAGTACATCGTCGCTATAAGGGTGCTCGCCCACATCAGACAATCAGTGAGCGATTTTGTGTAAAAAAAAATATAACGTAGGTACGTTTGCGCAATGCACACATCCTACAAAAAGTAGGTAAAAGAATCGAAGGAAAAATCGGTCCTAAGTCTGACGTGGGCGAGCCACACCCTGAGCGACGACGACACACTGAGACATAGAGCTATTATAAGGCTATTAGGCCAGTCTCTGACCTTTAGGGAACGCAATGCACAATTCGACGGGAAATCCTACGCATCGTTGATAGCTGCATTCGAAGTAGAGTGCGTTTCTCCAGATTGTGCATAAATATTCTCCAGCTGGCGTTCATGCATACAAATAGGTATGTCAGTTTGTATTGAAGCGCCACGTGTAGGTATGTACATTAATATAATTTTCCGATTTATTTTATTACAAATAACAGGATTTGGCCTACAAAATTACTTCAATACTTAATAATGGTGTAAGTTTTCTTTCTCTTGAAATCATATGTGGCTCCTCAATTTAAAATTAAATTGACAAATATTTAGGTAACAACTTTTTCATAAACAAGCAACGGCGCGGCGCCCACTATTCTGAGAATGATTTTGCTGCGCTGGAGAACCGGCATCAAAAATTAAACTCTTAATAAAATCAAAATTTTATTTTATAATATGAAAACACTTACTACGAGTTAACTATCAAGCATGGCATAAATGATCCAGAACTATTTAAATTAGATTACGTTAAAATACAATATTTACATTAACACATAATAGTCTATCTATTCATTAATGTCTTGCTCATTAACTCATTGAATGCACTGTTAACACCATTTCAGAAGTCCACGTTCACTAAGTTCTGTTGTATTCTCTGCATCGTCCTCTGCAAACATCCTTGGTAAATTGCGTTTCTCCTCAGCTGAATGTAACTTAAAATTGATTATGTGTGATGAATACGCTGCATCTCGTTGTCCTATCCAAGCTGCCGGAAACTAAGGTGATATTAGTCAGGAGATCTTCCATTGGCTGAAGTGTGACCCCTACGAGATACGACTATGGGAGACTTCTATATCAGGACGCAACTACCCGCTATAACAACACCATCATCCCATAGTTCATGTTACATACTCGCTATAATCGAAACACTGGCTTTGCAATCGATTTGAGTTTGATCGCAATCAGTATATTTGAGAGGAGATTTTTTTAAGAACTCTAACGCCTTAGCCGTAGATTCAAATGCCAGCTCCCGCACGATGAAATCCACGGCAACTGTCTGCCTGTAGCTGAACATAATAAAAAGAAATTAATAAACACAAATATAATTGTTGACAATGCTGAAAAATAAAGTAGTTGAATTGAATTTCTGAAGCATAGTACTATATGTTATACATTAACATCTAAGAAGATAACCCATGCATGCTCGTCGTCGGCTACAAATTAGTAATTTATGTTGAAAAGTTATGGCTTTATATATTTACATTTCTGCTTCCAAGTTCTGATAGGTATTTACGTAAATACCTTGGGATTAAATAATTTTAAAACTAATCCTGCACCGGTATGATGAATTTGGTGAGAGCGAGATGTCTCACTTTTAAACGTCAAATTCACAGAGCTATTAATAACTAGATAAACTAAGTGAATGTACTTTGCATAAAATTATTAATAAAGAAATTTAAAAAATTCTTCACCCGAGTGGGAATCGAACCCACGACCTCTGCATACCGTGCTAGCACTAACCACTGATCTACCGGGTCAATTACTCGGATGACATACTTTGCATGTAAAAAATAGACTTAAGAATTAGAATAGACACTCTCGAGCCTGGACTGAAGGAATTAGCGCTGATAGAAGTGGTTTGCAATCCCTTTTTACACACCAAGTAGAAACACTTGCCTTGTCTAGTTATTACTTAGCTCTGTGGATTTGACGTTTAAAAGTGAGACATCTCACTCTCGCCAAATTCATCATACCGGTGCTGTGGACACCTTGCCTTTTATTTTTAAATTAAATGCATACAACAGGAGCCCGTGATTAAATCCCTAAAGAGGATAAGGCGAAACAAATGGTTTTAACCTAACCATTAAAACTGTTGCTGTAGCTAGATTTTAGATACTTGATTAATTCTGATGAAATAGGTCATGAAGCATTCTAAATTCAGTCACATGCAAGAACAAATCTTAACTTATAGTAGTTATGAAAATTGCAGAACTTTCGTTCGCATGAACAAATTTCTATGGGAATATTGAATGCCTATGTCATACAAAAACATCCTCCAATTTAACTAGGTATAACAAGTAAAAAAAAATGTAGATATGTAGTTGAAATGGTTATTCCACGATCTAAGGACTTCAGATAACCAGATGACTATCATTATTTATGATATGCATATTAACACATTCAGTACCGGCGACTACGTATTTCCGTCATCTAGGCTTTTTAGAGGAGCCACTGACGCTTATTTGCGTCCTGGCACTTGGCGTTGAAGTGATGTCGGTACCCTTAGAAAATCTGCCGACAGCGAATGTGATGCATGCAATATTTTATATCTGAGCACATGAATATAGTGCCGATATTTTTTTATTGTCACTGAGTATTAAAAGATAACACATATCTGTTATATAAATGGTAACCCAAGCTCTTTAGATCAAAATAGAATTTTAAAATGGTAGACATACGACTTTATGATATATTTGAGGTACTGTGTGCGCTCTCTCTCCACAAACCAGTCCATAAGGTATCCTGCCATCAAAGGTGCTGTTTTATATAACAAGAAAAACTTGTGCAAATTTCCAGTAGCCCATGCACATCTTGTCTGAAGTGCATGTTTAATAAATTCATTTTGTCTGTCCTCTTTTGACAAGAATTGAAGAATTGTTGATAAATCTGAAAACAGAAACAAGGCAATGCCTATAATATTTATGTTCACAAGTAAAAATAATCTCGATATTACATTTTTTAGATCAGTACAAATAAAGTACCTACAACTTACCTAAAGTATTTTTTGTGAAAATATAATATAGTATCCTATATGCAGTAAACTCAGCAGCATTTGCTCTGCAATCAGGCAGTTCACTGTAAAGCATTTTAATTTGTGTTTGACATTGATTAAACTCTTCATGATCTCCTTTTTCCAAGGCAATGCGAGCATGGGTCTCATAAACTTCCACTGTAAAGCCGTCCCTTATCCCTTGAACCTAGAAAATTATAAAAATAAAAATTATAATAGTTTAGACCAGGGGCGGCTCCTGATAATTTTAGATTCACATTTTCACTGGTTCACATTTTACATGAGCCCATGTAAAATTACAGTTTGGAAATGCCGCGCATGTTCGTTCACTCCCTTAACCCTTAAGTGTAACCTCACTTTTATTAAAATTCAGATGACCTAATGAAACACATTAAAGACAACCATATCGCGTTCTAACCCGGACATTTCGTTTCATTGGAGCGCGATCGCTAGTGCTCCACTCGATACATAAGATTACAACTTACTTGAGACGAACGCGTAGACACTATTGTATAAACATAGTGGAATTGAAAGATAATTATAAATATAGATTGCCTATGTAATCTTCGTGGCTGGGAATGCACTGCACCAGCACTCCTTAGGACGAGCCGCCAGTAGTTTAGACATTTAAATAAAAAGTGTACTCAAATTATGGCTACTAACATTCATCAACACAAATAAAAATACTTACAGTTAAATCTTGCCTTATTGATTTTAACTGATCACAAGCATATCTGTAATCTTGCTTCTGAATCCACTTATCTTTAACATTTCTAAGGGAATTCCTAAGCACTGATACTGGTCTCACTTCACAAGCTTCTGGTGCTTTAGTTAACCTAAGGAAAGACTTTTCAATATCTAAACATGTACCAACTATATGCATATCATTTACTTCATAGTCCCCTTCAGTATCTTGAATAATAGGTCTTTTAAAACTAGGTTCTTTTTTGCTATGGACTTGAAGTGAACTAGCTATGGTGGGTACATTGTTATTAATATTATTTCCAAATCTAGCTGCTCTTTTTTGAAGTCGTTCAGCATTGCCTTGATCTTCTTCAACAACAAATTGGTTACTGGAAAATTTCTTCTTTTGTTCTTTCCCAAATTTTGCAGATTTCTTTTGATCAAAAGATAACCTATCTTTAACTTTTTGGCGGCCTTTACTCTTTGAGTTTTTCCTTTCTTCATTATTATCATCTCCAGAAGCAGATGAAGTACTGCAACAATACAATATTTATTCACAAACACCACAAAGTAATTAATTACCTAAATAAATTTTTGAACTTCAACCTTGCAATTTGAAATTGCCAGTCAAATATTTATTACAGTTATGAAATAACTCTTTTATTATTTTTTTAAAATTTACTCACCTATGTCTTTTACGAGATGGACTTCTAGATCTTGACCTACTTTTGGAATAAGGTCTTCTTCTTTTTTGAGGACTTCTGCGTCCACTGAAGCTTCGGTTTCCAGATTTTCCTTTAGATGATTCTGTGAGATTCTCAAGTTTCTGGTATAGAGCTAAAGTGCCACGAACAGGTTTCACAGACAAACTTGCTCTTTCACTATGCACACTAGGTATGGCCTCATCATCCCAGTTTCTGGTCCATATTTCATCTTTATTTGCTGCAGCTGTTATACGACCCTTTAAACATATATCAATTTGATCACGGTCAAAAGTTGTTTTGCATTTTTCATAACACCTTTTGATATACCTTTCCAAACTATCAGGCCATGCTCCAGCAGATGAAGAACAAATAGAAGATGACATCAACAAATTTGAAAGATTATCATTACTTGATTCTTCATCTGTTTTTAAAGCAAAGTCTTCAGGTGGTTCTCCAGGTGGCCTAGGAATATCCTCTATGGCCAGTGGAGCCGGTTCGTCAGCGGGCGGCGGCGGCGGAGGCGGCGGGGGGGGCGGCAGCGGCGCGGCCGGAGGCGGGCACGGGGGCAGGGGAGGGGGACTAGAGGGGAGCGGGGGTTGAGGCAACAAAGTAGTTGGAGGACTTGTTTTATCTTCATTTTGTTTATTGCCTTTCCGCCGTCTTTTCTTAGATCCCGTAGCATTACCCAATAATGGGTTTTCATTGGGAGAAATTGGAGTTGTTTTTCTGACACCATTTAAGTTGAACCTAATCGGACCCTGATTGAAGAAAGGTCGACTGGTGTCAAGAGGCGACATACCAAGTAAAGGACCCGGAGGTGGTCGACTGAATTGATGCTGACTAAATTCTTCAGTCTTCTGTTCATTGTTTTGTTGGTATTGATTACTATGGTTAAATCCCCCATTGTTACCCATTTGATTAAAGTATTGATTGTAGTAAGGATACATGCCACCTTGATATCCATTGTAGGCAGGATAAACTCCATACATCCATGGATTATGGTTTGGTGGCATACCATTCATAGTCTGTATAGGAGGTTCCTTTGAAGTATTGTCAGTCATAGTTGGCAAATTTAATTAAGTGCTGGTATACCTAATAGTTCATGTTACCTATATAGGTACTTAACATACACAGGTATGTACAATTTACAAATACTTATGTAGATGCGGACACGACGAAGTTTCTAAATTTACCTTGACAAAATGGCGGATCACCCACCTTTAGATGGCATTCATGCAATCGATACCATAAAATAGTGTAGAAAACAAAGACGCTGGAAGCCAAACCACACAATGAAAGTCACAAACTTGAATTAAATAACAAAGAAAAACTTTCCTTTGCACAGAACGCTGAAGAGAGAGAAGAATTTTATAAGCACGTATTTTATAGATTTTTTTATTTTTATTTTAGTTTATCCCGAAGGAAAGGCAAGGGGAACTAAGCCCATACAGCCTAATCATTGTTTAGTAAAATGTATTCTGAATTTATGATGAATGACAATGATGATGAATGGAAACGTCGGGAAAATCCTCAAGAACAAGTGTAAAGTTAGTCAAAATGAAAAATTATTGCAGAAACAACTTACATGCGCCCATGAAGAGATCGTATTCCGGCTAAAGTTTTACTCAGCTTACCTGCGTATAAAACCAGCCCTTCCGGTCTGGAAGGGGAGTAATGTAGCGGAGCCATCTATCGGATGCAGGAGAGAACCACAATCGAATACAAAATCCAAGAACGCGATATCGAAGTTTCTTACAATGTTTGGAATATATACATGGGCCAAACAACGACTAGTGGCCCGGTGGGGCCGGAATCACCACCCCCACACTCTGCGCATCCTGCTCTATGTATTAGGAACATGTGTGAATAATAAAATATAATAGTAAAAATGCTATTTTTTACAAAGAAATAATCGAAGCTTTAATAGTAGAAAATGTATAATAATTATCGTTCGCTTCGCCAGCATCAGAATTACCATGATGCATTAGCGATCGTCACAAATTATCGATAGAGCCTGCATTTTCGAGAAATAAATGGCAATGCGGCATGGTAATGTTCGCTGTGTCGATAAAATTCAACATGGCGGCTATATTTATCGTATTTTGACAGCTAGGTATCGATAACTTGACTTATCATATCGTGTATCGTTGGCCGTGCTAGCAGGGCTGGATCACGGGTAGTACATAGAACAATATTTATGGTCTGTAGAAAATTGTTAGAGCAATTTAGAACATGACGTTTCTCTTCCTCTCCTAACCTCCACTTCCCCTATGTCACCAACTGATGATGTCAATGGTGTCAATGTCACCCGTCTCTTCCCCTTTATAAAGCCTTTATGTTAGTTTGTGGATTCGGCGGGAAAAGCGGGAAAAGCTGGAAGGGTGCAGGTGTAATTTTCTTGTGAAAATTAAAAATTATTTGTAAATGGCTTGCATTTGTCCGTAAAGTGATGTTTTCTGGTAGATAAGTTATATTTTGATTACTTGTGATGTGAATCTAGTGCGTGTGCATGGTTTTAAACGCAGGTAAGCTGAGTAAAATTTTAGCCGGAATACGATCTCTTCATGGGCCCATGTAAGTTGTTTCTGCAATTATTTTTCATTTTGACTAACTTTACACTTGTTCTTGAGGATTTTCCCGACGTTTCCATTCATCATCATCATTATCATCCATCATATATTCAGAAATCATTTACTAAAGACAATGGCTGTATGGGCTTTATTTCCCCTTGCCTTTCCTTCGGGATAAACTAAACAAAGAAAATGGTATTTCCGCTCAGAACAATGACTAAAGCATAGAAAGAGCTTTATGACTTTAAAAGCGTATCTTGTCTTAGACATTATACGGTAAAATACGATGAACAAAGATATAGACAAAAACTTGACACGTTATGTAGCTTTTTAACTTAGTATCATGTACGAAAGGTACCCAAGGAACAAAGGAAAGGTAACCAAATTGACGTTTGCTTTGTGGTACGTTTTGCATTTTGAGCAACCTGCATCTGTCTCTTTCTAATGCAGTTATGAGCGTAAAAAAAAAACAGCGACGACGATATTAGTCAAAATTCAGTTACTTCTATGCTTTAGTCATTGTTCTGAGTATTTCCAAGATTCGGCGGGAAAAGCTGAAAGGGAGCAGGTGTAATTTTCTTGTGAAAATAAAAAATATTTGTAAATGGCTTGTATGTGTCCGTAAAGTGATGTTTTCTGGTAGATGAGTTATATTTTGATTACTTGTGATGTGAATCTAGTGCGTGTGCATGGTTTTATACGCAGGTAAGTTAAATAAAACTTTAGCCGGAATACGATCTCTTCATGGGCCCATGTAAGTTGTTTCTGCAATTATTTTTCATTTTGACTAACTTTACACTTGTTCTTGAGGATTTTCCCGACGTTTCCATTCATCATCATCATTATCATCCATCATATATTCAGAAATCATTTACTAAAGACAATGGCTGTATGGGCTTAGTTCCCCTTGCCTTTCCTTCGGGATAAACTAAACAAAGAAAATGGTATTTCCGATAATATTTACTGATATTTACCTACGTAACTAATTTCCATTGAATGACATGAATGGTTTACAAAATACGCAATATTCTGTCCAAGGGTTGCGCTCAAAGAATATGAATTTGCTTGCTCTTTGACGAGAGGTTGCACTTGCAATCACACTCAGAATTTAACCATGGATATAATGAAAACACCTTCTGTTCAGTCCTTGTTGGATTCGGATTTGGAATCTGTAGGCAGTCTTCAGTATTTGGATATTGAGGAGGTATGTACAAATATGATTTTGTATAAAAAGGTAATGTTATCGCGCATTCCCTATTATAGTTGTTTTTATGTTTTTACCCCCTTATTTTATGGCCGGTGGCTCTCGCAATTTATATTTTTTTATACAAGTACAAGTCTCTTCGTGAGTTTCTGCCAAATATTTTAATACTAGCGACCCGCCCCGGGTGCGGGCTTCGCCCGGGTGCGGTGCTAATCCTATACATATAAACCTTCCCAGTGAATCACCCTATCTATTAAAAAAACCGCATCAAAATCCGTTCCCTAGTTTAAAAGATCTAAGCATACATAGGGACGGACAGACAACGGCAAGCGACTTCGTTTTATAATATGTAGTGATATCTACTACATACACCTGCCAGTCTGCATGCTCAGTTCCAATGTTAATGAACTGTTTGGGCCTTATTAATAAAAAGTGTTAAACTAGGTACAAGCTATACACAGTTTAATTTGGCAGATATTCCATATAGATACTGTCAAGTCATGTATAATGAGGATAACTTTATATGCTGTTTATTAGTAGCACCGTTTATGTACGAATTAAGAAAAGGGGTAGATTTCAACCTGAAATCTGTACTACATAGACACCTGCAAGGTTAAGGCCTATGCCAATCAAAAGTTCAAAACCCATGCCTATATTTTTCCTCAACATAACAAAATCCTCTATTTCACAATGCAACAACTATGTATTTTATATTGCTTTAATAACATACCTAACCTTAATATTAGTCCTATCTGAACATTTCTGTCTCACCTATTTATGGATGGAGACAAACAAACCTGACAAAATTTAAGTTTACATTTAACTGTGATGGTCAGAATTTATGACTTTCTAAGATTATTTTATGATACTGAAATATATAATATATTTCAATAAATAGGGGGCACTAGAAATAGTTGTAAGTCAGCCACTAGTTAATGGATCTGATAAATAATAAGGATGCAAGTAAAACACAAAGTGACACAATACTCATGTAAATAAGGTTAAATTTATAAACTGGAAGAATTTATCACAATATAGACAGTGCATACATCAATTTCATTATTGTTTTCAGTTAGATGAAGTAGAATATGCCTTACCAGTAAGTGAAGCACCTACTTTAGAAGATGTACTCATTGCAGAAGAGTCTGATGAGAGGGAGGTCAAAAAACCAATAATTATAGATGAGTTAACTATTTGTTCTGCATTGCAAGTAGACTTTTTACAAGGAGTTTCACAACAACTCATACAGGCTCAAGTAAGTTTAGTTAATACTTACATGTTTTTGCTGGTAAGAACAACCCCCATATCATCACATATCACCAGTTTCCACTTTAACCTCTTAATTGTTCAAGTAATAATAAACTAGTTTTAGTACATTTATTTATATCTATATTCACTATGGGTGCGCCCACCACCGGGCCCTACACCCTCCACTGACCCTCGGATCTGATAACTCATAAATGCGAAAACAGGCACTTGCACTAACTACAATCGCCACGAGAAACCAGACCCGAGCACCTAGCATGCAAGACGATACATTGCACTATTCCGAAAAAAAAAACTAGATAAATAATCTACATATGTTTCATAAATGAAATTGTATTAGGCATTACAATTCGGAAGTTCTAACATTCACTATGGGTGCGCCCACCACCGGGCCCTACACCCTCCACTGACCCTCGGATCTGATAACTCATAATTGCGAAAACAGGCACTTGCACTAACTACAATCGCCACGAGAAACCAGACCCGAGCACCTAGCATGCAAGACGATACATTGCACTATTCCGAAATCAAAAACTAGATAAATAATCTACATATGTTTCGCCAACAACCGTGGCATCCTCAGGATTATAGAAATTAGTAAATTAGTAATAGTTACATCTAAAAAATTTATACTATTGTTTATTTCTTGTTCTATTTTAAATTTAATCTTAGGATGTTTTGTGTTAAGGACATTAACAAAAAGATGAAACTGCCTAACTGTGCCTGTCCAACATAAGATGATATCATCAACATATCTAAAATAATATTTTATATGATTATTACTATTAACAATATATTCATTTTCAGATATGTAGATTATTTATCTAGTTTTTGATTTCGGAATAGTGCAATGTATTGTCTTGCATGCTAGGTGCTCGGGTCTGGTTTCTCATGGCGATTGTAGTTAGTGCAAGTGCCTGTTGTCGCAATTATGAGTTATCAGATCCGAGGGTCAGTGGAGGGTGTAGGGCCCGGTGGTGGGCGCACCCATAGTGAATACATATGTTTCGCCAACAACCGTGGCATCCTCAGGATTATAGAAATTAGTAAACCACTAATTATTATGAACCTCTAAAACCCAACACATTACTTACACAGAATTAACTACCCTCTACTAAGTATTAACAAATATATAAATAATTACCCACCATTATTTATATTTCAAATAAATATATACTATTTGTGCACACAAACCAAATAGTATTGGGTGAATTAGTTAAATTTAAATGAAAAAATTAAAAAATTCACCAAAATATTGATAAATTAGGATGCCACGGTTGTTGGCGAAACATATGTAGATTATTTATCTAGTTTTTAATTTCGGAATAGTGCAATATTGTCTTGCATGCTAGGTGCTCGGGTCTGGTTTCTCGTGGCGATTGTAGTTAGTGCAAGTGCCTGTTTTCGCAATTATGAGTTATCAGATCCGAGGGTCAGTGGAGGGTGTAGGGCCCGGTGGTGGGCGCACCCATAGTGAATGTTTGAACTTCCGAATTGTAACGCCTAATACAATTTCATTTATATCTATATTCCTAACTTTATCAGATAGTCGCTTTCTCATCATACTTCTATCCATATCATTTTGACAAATTTCTAGCTTTTTGTAGTGGGATTTGTTTAGTGCCCATAATTGGCAACCATAAGTTAGAACAGGAAACATACAGGTATCAAACAATTTCCTTTTTATGGTCATACTCATTTCTTTATTTTTCATAACTTCTTTTAGGTTCCAATCATGAACGTATAAAGAATTAGTTTTTTTATATGTTCATGGGTATACCATTATTCAGATATTTCGTTCGCGAACAAAAACAGATATCTTGCCAATACAAAGCAGTGCGCGCTATCCATTGACTTCGAGAACAGCACCCGTATGATGAATTTGGTAAGAGCGACATCTCACTTTTAAACATCAAATCAACAGAGCTAAGTAACTAGACAAGGCAACTGTTTCTATTTGGTGTGTAAAAAGGGATTGCAATCCACTTATATCAGCCCTAATTCATGCAGTCCTGGCTCGAGAACTAGTTTCTATTCTAACTCTTAAAGTCTATTTTTACATGCAAAGTACATACACTTAGTTTATCTAGTTATAAATAGCTCTGTGAATTTGACGTTTAAAAGTGAGATCTCGCTCTCGCCAAATTCATCATACGGGTGCAGGTGAGCGCTACCCGCGTCGCCGCTGCGCCCGCCCTGCTACCCGCAAATTTCGAGGCAGAGGCCTAATATTTCTGGATTAAATTTTTTATATTATCATTACTCCACATGAACAGAATCTTATTAATAATATATGAAATGTATGTAAGATCTTAATAAAACAACTTTGTTTAATTTTTTTTTTAGAATAGGTCATCAACTGGTGCTGGTACAGCTTTGGGAGTTGGAGCTGATTCAAAATTAACAATTGGTACTGCCCATGGACATCTATTATCTTTCCTTGAACAAACTCTTAAATGGGTGTGTGATTCAAATGTGGATTGCGGTGCCGTATCATGTTTGTCCTATAATTCGGACAGCACTCGTCTATTAGCGGGATATGCACGAGGCCTCATATGCCAATATGAAAGTGAGCGGGGGGTCATCTTGCGTCGAGTAACTCTGGTGGGCGAAATATGGGGAATATTGAATATATCATGGGCCGGGACTTCGGGGTTGGCTCTGGACACGGGGGGATCGGTGTGGCTTATAAAGTTTTCGAGACTGCTGGGAGTGCGATCGGCGCGCTCGTCGTGCCTGTTCTCGGGCGCGCGCGGCGAGGTGGTGGCCATGCGGGCGCGGGACGCACGCGTGCTGGCGCTGGCGTCGTTGTCGCGCGTCATCGTGGTGGCGGGGGGGCGCGCCGCCGGCGTGCGCCTCGCGGGCTCGGCTCAAACCCTGCCCGTCTTAGAATGGAGCGAACACAACGAGGGCATTCTCGTCTGTGCTCGAGATAAGACTTTGAAATGGCTATCTGTTAAAATTACCGGATCGTCGATTGCTCTGAGGCCGATTCGAAATGTTGATTTAGTATACTCGCCTCTTTGGTTGGGGTGGCTCGGTGGAGCACTTGCTATATTTGACTCCAATGAAAATCTCCGACTATGGAACGAAGACTACGAAAAGCCATTGGACCTGTCTCATATTGAGCCGGTGTATGCTACTGCATTCTTTAAGGTGAGTTAACACTTGATCGATTAGAATACCATGTATATTTATTTCTTTTATTTTATTTGTACAGAAAACAAATAGTGACATTAATCAATTACATGACTTATTAGGAGACTGTGCACCAATTATATGTCTTCGCTCACAAATATCTAAAACTTGTTAAATAGGTACTATCAAAACAGAAATAACAATGGCGCAATGAAACGCAAACAATATAACAAAAATCACAATCAGGGAATCAGTTCAAACCAATCACTGGCAATAGCTTGCTTTATTTTAGTTGGCTTTGAATTAAATAAATCTAAATTACTTTAAAAGACATCATATAACCTAGGTTATATTTAAATTTTCACTTGATTCGCTGCTCTCACGAGAAGAGTTTTGTCTGTAATTTGTGTGACATTGAGGGACAAAAAGAGTAGCTAGCCGCCTAACAGATCTGTGAGGCACTCGCAAATTAACAGACGAAAGGAGATCCGGGCAATCAATTAGAAACTGCGCTATCTTCACATACAATACTATTCTACGTCTTTCCACTAAAGGTAGTATATGATGTCTTTTACATCTATATTCATAACAGCCTTCTTACTGTCATAGAGGAATAAAATACTAATTAATCTTATTCCTCTATGTTACTGTTTACATTTATACTGTAGGAACCTTATAAACTTAGTATTCTTAGTATTCTTTATTGTACACATAAATTTTTATCATAGACAGTAAGTTGTAAAAGAAATAGTACAAAGGCGCTTCCGCTGAATAGTTTCTAATCTATTTTTGTATTTATCATACATACTGCGGACGCCAAATCTGTGAGCAATACTCCAGGGTACTACGCACAAACGAACAATAAAATATTGAATTTAACTTTTATGCTAAAAAATTGTGAACACGATCTCATTATGAATCCTAATTATTATGAAAACCTTTAACCTACCTAACACATAAGAGTATCATAATATTTTCAGGGTCTATGGACAGACGGGCGTGTGTCTCAAGCGATGTGTTCAGCGGGTGTGAGCGCTCTGGGTGGAGCTTGTGTAGCCGACGGAGCCCTATCGCTGCTCGGGCGACGCGGGGTCATCCGTGTGAAGCCGCGCGACTTTCTCGCCCGCGCGCGAGCATACATCGCGTCCGGAAGATACCTACAAGCTCTGCGGCTCCTCTGCTCAGTACAAAACGAAGACGCATGCGCACTGGCCAATGACTTCATTCAAAATTTGTCAGACAGGCCCCATTTACTTAGCGACAAGCAATTATCAGATCAAGTTGTTAAACTTTGCTTGAAACATGGACTTTGGTAAGTAAAACTTGACAAAGTTGTAGCTTATACCTACATCAGACCATTCATGTGCTGAAATGGTATAGGGTTTGTTGAGGTCTTTTCGTCAACAAAATGCTAACATATTTCAGTACGCATGGTGTCTGAAATTATATATATACTCGTAGGTATGTACATTATTGTTTGTTGGTCACAGGCAATTCTTTTTTTTTTTACAATTAACCAGGCAAACATTGACCGCCATCGTGCCTGATGTTAAGCAAGATGCGGCCTAGGGTGGTACATGTTTTCTATTCTGTAATATTAATTATTAATTGGAAATTCTGTAGATATTGAAAATTTCATATAACTATTTTAGTGAAGAACTTTGGAGTACGTTATGGGATCAATGCTCAGAAGAAAAGTCGTTTGTAGAAGCCATTGGAGACGCAATAGTTCGAGATGACTTCTGCAACACGCCTCCTTCGCCCAATGAGACTCAGGTAAGTTAGTCAAATTTTGTAGAATCTTCAATTATGATCTTGACAAGCTCTAGTATTTAGAACCATAGTACATCTCTATCAATTTCTTATATCTATGTTCAAAACGAATCCAATACATTCCTTCTTATAATTTTTTTCTTTATAGATATTTGAAATAAAATATACATGCCTGTAGGTACTGATGCGGGGTTTTACTAGAATACATCAGCCGCATCTCCTTCCGTTGTTGTAAGAGTTGGATAAGACTCGGAAAGAACTCTGAGGCGTTCGCGCACACGATAAGCTAGCAACTTGTCACTGATCATTAAAATCTGATTTCGCTATGCTAAACGTCGATGTAAGGATCTCCTCAGCTCTAGCTACCGCATTTTTGGAATACAGCCGTGCAAATAAATAATATGATAAATATGTATGATATAAATTCACATAATTAAGTTTTTTATGGCCCATGACAGGCTCTGATCGAGAAGCTAGCAGACTTCGAGCCAAGTTTAGTGGAGAGGGTGGTGGCGTCTTTGCCTCTGACGTCACTGGACCCGCACCGAGCTAGTGTCTTTACAAGGGAGAGGGGTCTTTGGCGGGCCGTCGGTGCCATCGCACACGCTTTAGGTAAACTAGAACTTTCATATTTAGCTATGGTTTAATGATTTTAAATAGATATTAGTCATGTCGTCGTTTTTAATCTCTGTATAAGTGACTTGGACTACGGAATACATAATAGTACTGATACAGATGGAGCTCTAATCTAAATCCTGCAATACATGTTAGCCGAGCCTAAGCCAGCGCGAGCGTGGGCAAATCAATACAAGGCAAGTGCTCAGACGCTCGGCAAGCCAATGCAATGCAATGCAAACGGGCAATTACAGACGAGTTTTGAAGAGATGCCCACACGTTGGGCTCTGTCACATTATCAAGATAATTATCCAAAAAAATATTTATCTTGATAATTGCGAACCCTGATAAAAACATTTCACTTATACTTGCGACGGACGCCTCACTATCGACTCGTTCCCCTCACTATCGATATCGCACTATCGAGTGCTGTGGCTCGTATTCATCATAGAAAAACAAATCGCACCATTAAAGACAAACAGTTTCTATACAAAAATATCAAATTTTACAGGAGAGCAAATATATGGTAAAAAATTATATCTTTTTGCAATAAATCCCTGTGTATGATGTTTTAAGACATCTTTGAGGGCTATAATTACAGTTATTTATGTACATTATGACACACAACATACAAAATCATGATTTATCAATAAAAATACTTTTTTTCATGATTTTGAATTTTTATAGTAACACTTTACCATTTATGTATTTTTTCAATATACTCGTAGTTAACTTTTATAAAATTAATGTGTAAAAACTGTATTTATCCGAAAAATATTAGTTAAATAAGAAATCTATTCATAAACTTTACTCTTATTGTCATATAAGTATTTAATAAAGTTTAAAGTATACTTGGGTGATATAAAAAATACACCCAAATGATGGTAATTATTTAAAATCAAAGAGTGACTTCCATACATTTATTTGGCAGAATTATTTGCCGGATTTTCTAGTAGTTAGTTTGTACATTTCAAATCGAGAATTGTACCTATACTTATGAGACGTGGTCTCTTACTGTGTGCCTCATTAAGGAGCTCAGGATCGCACAACGAGTAATGGAGACAGCCAGCTATGCTCGGGGTCTCTCTGCGTGATCGAATCAGAAATGAGGAGATCCGCAGGCGTACAAAGATCACCGACATAGCTCAACGGTCCAGCAAGCTGAAGTGGCAATGCGCAGGGCATATAGCTCAAAGAACTGATGGCCGATGGAGACGGAAAATACTAGATTCCACGTATCGTCAAACACGGCGTGGGTAGGCCACCCGCGAGATGGACGGATAACCTGGCCAAGATTGTCGGTTGGATGCAGCCTGCTCCCGACCGCGAGGAGTGGAGGTTGTTGGGGGAGGTCTATGTCCTGCACTGGACTTCCAGGGCTGAAATGATAAGCATAGAAGTAAATGGATATTATACTACAAGTACGAGTAACAATTTACCAATTAAATAGTGTAACGAATTGCATAATTTGGATAAACATAAAACTGTGACTATACAAAAAATAACATTTTACCAATCAAAATAATTATAAACAATGTCCTTTTTTCCTGACGTGAAGAACCGATTTATCCAAATAATCACATTTTTCTTTTAAACTTTCATCATCTCTCTTCGACAAACACGTTCCAATTGGTATAGATGTCGTGGCCATATCGTAGAATTGATCATTTCATGAAATGGTCGAGCATTTCATGAAATGGTCGCATTTCATGAAAAGTTCAACTGTCTATTGGCCACATCATGATATGGTTTGGGCAGATCGATGATTAAAAATCGTTTCTCGATATGGGCAACTAAACGCCCGATCATTTCATGAAGTGGTCAAGATTATTGATCATATCGTAAAATAGTTACATGAATCACCGGTAGAGGCGCTGCGCGCGTTTTATTTATGTGTGAAGATGGCGGATTTTTCTTTTTAGGTTATAAAACAAATTAAAGAGAGTAGGGTGACTATGCAGAAGAAGTTCACGGATAGTGTGTTATATTGTATAATGTATATTAGACTTAATGGTGGTTTATAATAATATTGTTAAACAAAAACCTTAGATTACGATAGGTTAGGTTAGGTTAGACTATGACAAATGACGCACGAGCCGAGCGAGCGGAGCGAGCGTGCCCAAGCAGCGTCCGGCGATGTGCCAGATGCGAATCGCTTTTGTAAAGTCTTTTAAAATATTATATTGTGAAAATATCACATAAATAATAGCAAAAAAAATCATACCATCATACCTTATGGTATACTTATATATGGTGTAAGCTCTTACCACATTCGGATTTTATGGACACCCTGTTAATACGATTTGGCCAAACGTGGATGACAAAATCGTGAAATGTAGACGATTTAACGATCTGGTCAAATTGAATTGGCCACTTCATGAAATACGACCACTTCATGAAATGCTCGACCATTTCATGAAATGATCAATTTAACAATATGGCCACGACATAGACACAATATTGTATTTAGTAAGCCAATCAAATTTTGATTGGTAACGGAAAAAAAATGTTAATGTCATCTTGTAGCTTACGAAATTTTAAGATAGATGGCATTGATAACTCAATTTTGTAACGGTTTGTCTTTAAAGGTGCGAAATGCAGTCGCTGATAAACAAGTTAAACAACTTTGGTCTTTACCGTCATTCAAATAAGAATCAAAGTGTCAACGATGCTAGCGTAAATGTCGAATTGATGTAGTAATCAAATAAAAAACAATAACATGGTTTAATGTACTTACCGGTGAAAGGAAATAGTTTTATGATTTCGGTTACAGTGTTGGCTTCGACCTCTGTACGTGATTACAGCACAACAAGGCATTTTGAGTAAGTTTTAGGTGGATTATTGTAGCCGTGCACTGAACGAAGCGCCCGGGCCGATTGAGCGCGATTTTTGCGAAGTTTGATCATCTGATAACCGTGGCGCGCGTGCCTCGCCTACAAATCCATTCTATTCTAACCTACCTATATATTACGTTCTGTGGACAGACGTGTGACATTGCGCTGGTTGTGCAGGCGGCTGGGCGGGCACAGTGCGCGCGCTAGCGCCGCACGTGCGCGCGGGCTGCGGCCCGGCTGGCGCGTGCTCGTGCGCGGGCGGCGCGTTGCTGCTAGCGGCGGCGGACGCGCTGGCGGGGCGCGGCGCGGGCGGCAGGGCACTCGCGCCGCACACGCGTCCCTCCGCCAGCCATACCGCGCTACAGGCGCTGCTGGCCGACGCGGTTAGTGCTCACAACACAACTACTTAATAAGTACATACATTTTGATAAAAATACATGAACTTTAAAAACGCAAAATCTGAGCTGTTTTTTAATAGCTAGCAACTATAGTTTCGAGATGAAACTTAGCATGTACCTGCCACTGGAAAAAATATTTTAAACTACAATCGAAATCTGCGTGTGTGCAGACGGACGACGGTCGCTCGGCGCTGCGCGTGCTGGTAGAGCACGACGCGGCCGCCACCGTGCGCCTGCTGGAGCAGAGCGCGCACTCGCCGCCTTTCGCCGGCCCGCTCGCCAAGCAGAATCGCCTGCGGGCAGCGCGCGCGCTGCTGCCGCCGCCGCCCGAGCCCGCCGCGCGCCTCGACGTGCTCGAGTTCCTGGCGGCGCAGTTGGGCGCCGGCGCGCTGCCCCCCGACCCCGCGCTGCAGGTGGCGGCGCTGCGTGCGGCGGCCGAGGCGCCCGGCGAGCGGGCCGAGCGCGCCTGGCTCGCGCTGGCGGCCGCGCGCGCCTCTCCCGAGCGCCTGGCGGCCGCGCGCGCCGAGGCGCCCGACCGCCCCGGCCTGCTGTGGCGCCTCGACGCGCTGCTGCTGCACCACGAGGACGCGGTGCGCCAGTTCCTGCGGCTGGAGGCGCCGAGCGACCGCGACCGCGATGACCTGCTGCAGCACCTGCGCGCGCACCCCGCCGCCGCCGCCTGCGCCGTGCGCGACCACCTGCCGGCGCTGCTGGTGCTCAGCCCGCGCGCCGCCGCCGCGCTGCTGCCCGAGCCGCCGCCGGAGCCGAGCGCGCTGGCCGCCGCCATAGTCTCGGTGCCGCCGGAGGTCGGGCTCGAGTTCGGCGCGGGCCTGCTGGAGGCGGGGCGCCTGCGCGGCGCGGCGGCGCTGGCGCACGTGCGCCTTCTGTGCGCGCTGCGGCCGGGCGACGCGGCGGACGTGTTGCGCGCGCACGCGGGGCTCGTGCGGCCTGAGGATGCCCTGGCGGCGGCGCGCGGGGCCGGCGCGGCCGAGGCGGAGGCCGTGTGCCTGGAGGCGGCCGGCGACCTGCTCGGCGCCCTGGACGCACTGCTGCAGCTGGCGGCCGAGCTGCGTGGCGGCGGGGAGGGAGCCCGCCTCGTGGAGCGCGCGTGCGAGCTGTGCGCGCGCGTGGCGCCCGCGCTGCGGGAGGCGGAGGCGGGCGAGTTGTGGCGGCGCGCGGCAAGGGCGGGCGGGCCGCTGCTGGAGGCGGCGGCGGCGCACCTTCCGGCGGTTGAGGTGGCGGCGCACTGCGGCTCGGCGGCGGCGGCGCGCTCGCTGGCAACGGAGGCAGGGCGGCGAGCGGCGCTGTGGACGGCGCTGGCGGCGGTGACGCGGCGCGAGGCGCACACGCGCGTGGCGCGCGCTCTCGCGGAGGCGCAACGGGGCCGGGCGGCGCGCGGCGCGTGCGCGGCGTGCGGTGGTCCGCTAGCGGGTGGGGTCGCGGTGGTGGCGGCGCACTGCGCACGCGCCTTCCACGCGCAGTGCTCCGTGGAGTCGTGTTGCGGCGCGTGCGGGCGCGCGCTGTCGGCGTCGGGCGCGATGTGGGTCGCGGGGGGAGGAGCGCGGCCTCCTCCCGCACACTGGGAGCACGCATTACAGCTTGCGGCACCGCCACGGCCCGACCTAGAGGGTCAAGTGTAGTATTGCCGTCTCTTATAACCGCTTATTAAAATGTTAAAGACAAATATTATCTATGAATGGCTGTAAGAAAACTATACAAGTATTGTAAATTATTAATAGTTATGTACTTAGGTATAAAAGATATTCTAAATTATTGAAAAGTTTTATAATTTCTAGCTTGTACCATAGAGAAATAGAGCCTGCAAGAACCATTTCATTGCCGATGAGCTAACCCCAACGGTACCTTTTTGTGAGGGTTGGGAGGCTTCAGCGCTCTGAAAGCTGCATTTAATTGTAGTTTTGCATACTACTAATGGGTCATAGTCTGTGTATGTGTACCTACATGCCAAAAGCCAAATAAACGATCTATCTATTATTCCAAACAACCGAAAATACCTTACATGTTGACTCAATAGAACCTATAAGTTACCTTAATGAACCCTAAACTAAGTAGGTGGTATCTACCTACGTAAGATTTACCAATTTGGCTAACAGCAATAACCGATCTTAAAAGCTTCGGGTAGTTCTACTGCTTGCAAAACCTTATACCCAACCGTTCTCCCTTCCTTTTCCCGCATGTGCACGGCACACTACAGCCTCTTCTCTCGCTGACCGTTGATGAGAGTAGACACGTGCAAAAATATTCTGCACTCGCCGCTAAGATCGGCAACCGCACCGCGCAACGTTGCTACATTGTTTGTGCAAATTGAACTTTTAGAGACTATTTTGTGTGGTGTATTATCTACGAACTATTTACCGCCTACTGAGTGAGACGAGCGAACCTGGTAGAACCCTGCAGGGAAGGAGACTGGACTCGGGAGAGAATCAGGTCAGTGCACGTGCTTTTCCTTCTAAGTCCTCTTTCTTCGTCCTCTATTGCTGTAGGGAATTGCAAGTGTGTCGTACGTTTTTGTTCGGTAGAAACAATAGTAGCAACTCGCAAAATACAGTCCACAAGTATCACCAACGCCCATCTGGCCTAACATAACCCGCCATTTATTTTCCCGCCACTCTATGGAGGTTTAGGATCCTCCACCCATACTTATTCGTATGATTGAGCTTGCAGATGTACGGGGGACGCCCTTGAAACTATTCCAGTCTTATCTGAGTAACAGAACTCAATCAGTGCGAATAGGAGATCATAAGAGTGACTGTATGGGTATTGATTTTGGTGTTTCCCAAGGATCAGTCCTTGGCCCTACATTGTTCCTAGTATATCTCAATGATCTCGGTGAAACTAAACTTAAAAATGGGAGGATAATATCTTTTGCTGGCGATACGGTACTCCTCTTTGAAGCTCCATCCTCGCCTGAAGTTAACAAATAAGCGAGGAAGGTTTTCGATTAGTGTTGGACTGGCTGAGTAATAACATTTTGACTCTTAACCTGGACAAAACTAGGTACATGACCTTTAGCATTTATGAAAATAAACAACCGTCCAATTTATGTATAAGAGCACATGTCTGTGATCATGTCGCTGTATGTAATGATTGCCCTTTGCTTACCGCTGCAACATCCTTAAAATACTTAGGGGTGATATTGGACAGAAATTTGAATTGGAAATGTCAAATTGCAGCTTTAAGTGGTCAGATTCGGAAATTGATGTGTGTGTTTAAAAAATCCGTAGAATAAATGACAAAGAAACCATTAAAATTGTTTATTTCTCGTTGTGTCAATCGGTTATTTCATATGGTATAACAGCTTGGGGTGGAGCTAAAAAAACTCACATGATCAAATTAGAAAGGGCTCAGAGAACAGTAATCAAAGTCATTAATTTTAAGAGACTTCGTTATTCAACATCGGTTTTGTACCAAGAATTTCTGGTATTGCGGTGCGCCAATTATTTATGAAAGCTATAATTCTTAAGCAACATCGTGTCGCACCACCCCAGTCATCTCGGCAAGACGCATTGCTACTGTCTACTATGTACCACATTGTAGAACATCGTTTTGTCGCAGCTTCTGGTATTACTTGTGTCCCTGATTGTATAACAAGTTTGCTAGGATTACTGGACCACTTCTGAATAAAAATTACTATGACTTCGGGAGAGTAGTTACGGGGTATCTGCAATCTTTATGTTATGAAGCTACAGAAGAACTGTTGTTATGCCATTGTTAGATAAGAGTCATGTTTTGCAGAAAAGTGTGGCGTGTTATTGTTTTTAACCGACTTAAAAAAAGAGAAGTTATCAATTCGTGTGTATGTTTTTTATTTATTTATATTTTTTATGTGTTACATCAGAACTCCGTCATTTATATTTCAATATTTTTTTAATAGTTTGTCATAGTATGCTTCCAAGTTGGTCCCATATTCACCATGTCAGGATCTGATGATGGGATCTTGGAGAAATCGGGGGCAATCCTCAAATATTGTAGGCACATGTAGTCTGTTTTTATACTTTTACTGAGCGTTTTGATCACCTACATATAAATGATGATGGAATCTCTAAGGAATCTTGGGATATCCTCAAATATAAAAGGCACGAGTAGTCCGTTTTTAGATTTTCTATAGAGAATTTTGGAACGGTGCAGATGGTGGGACTTTTTAGTAACAAAATCCCCCTATGGCAGGGGGAGGCCTACGTCCAGTAGTGGATTGCAATAGGCTTATGAAGATGAAGATAATTGTGTTAAGTGGTGAAATTAGGATGTTTCGTTAAGCCGTGTCCGAAATAAGATGGTTATAGAGGAAGAGGTAGACATGAGAATAACGAGATGACGGATAATAGGGATGAATGAAAGAAGAGTACCTACATATTGCACCGACCCCAAATGATTGGAAACAGGGCGGGAAGAAGGAGTGTAATTATATGTTGCTTATATTGTCAGACGTAAAGTTTCGAAGCCTAGACATTTCTCTCTTTTGTCATGTGGTCTATTTAATCATTTGCTGGCATATAAATAAACCAACACCAACTATAAAAAAAATAGAAATCGGTTCATAAATGACGGAGTTCTGAGGTAACACACATAAAAAATATAAAAAATAAAAAAACATACAGACGAATTGATAACCTCTCTTTTTGAAGTCGGTTAAAAAAATCCTTTGAGATCGGTTATTGGAATTGGCTGCTAATAGAATAAACTGTAAGCTCAGGTATTCGGCATGCGATCCTACAGTGTGATTGACCGTTATTAATATAAGTACCTACCTATGTGAGTAGGACAATACCTAAATGTTTGTGTACGATGTGGTTTCTCGATGTATGCCAGCCTAAATAATACAATGCCTATCATCTGCATCTATAACGCCTTTTAAAATTACCATAACAGTATTGAATTGTATCTATTCTTTTTGCTAATAAATAAATTATTATAAAATTATTAATAAAGAAAATGGAAAAAA
The DNA here is from genome assembly GCA_014607495.2 of Carposina sasakii. NCBI lineage: Eukaryota > Metazoa > Arthropoda > Insecta > Lepidoptera > Carposinidae > Carposina > Carposina sasakii. Next base: position 7,223,659 of record CP053155.1, read on the forward strand.
TTCTTCACCCGAGTGGGAATCGAACCCACGACCACTGCAAACCGTGCCAGCCGCTATAACCACTAAGCCACCGGGTCAATTACTCGGATGACGAATTTTACCATCTCTTTTCTAAATTACATATTAGCAACGTTATTCTTCATCCCGATAGCTATACACTAGCTAAATCTCGGCAAAAAAAGCTGAATCCCTCAGCACAATGTTTAAAGATGAAACAATCAACCATATCCTAACGGATTATATTAATGGAGAAGTGTTTTTATAAATTTATCTTAGTCAAGATATTATATATTATAAAATTATTAATAAAGAAAATGGAAAAAATTCTTCACCCGAGTGGGAATCGAACCCACGACCACTGCAAACCGTGCCAGTCGCTATAACCACTAAGCCACCGGGTCAATCACTCGGATGACGAATTTTACCATCTCTTTTATAAATTACATATTGGCAACGTTATTCTTTATCCCGATAGCTATACACTAGCCAAATTTCGGCAAACAAAGCTAAATCCCTCAGCACAATGTCTAAAGATGAAACGATCAACCATATCCTAACGGATTATATTAATGGAGAAGTATTTATAAAAAAATTAAATTATTATAAATATTTTTTGGAATTTGTGTCTGTTTGTCTGTGCGTTTGTGCACGCTAATCTCAAAAACGGCTGAACCGATTTCGATGCAGTTTTCAGTAATATATTGTGACAGACCCCACTTAACATATAGGCTACTTTTTATCTCGGGAAAATGTTTTAATCCCGGATAAATTGGACATTTTGTTTTTTCTGTAGTCTACGCGGACGGAGTCGCGGGCGTTCACTATCAAAAATATATTCCGGACTAAGATTGAACCATTTATCAAATTTTTTATAAAGAGACCAATTTGGAAAAAAAGGAGATTAATTTTGATCTCTCTAGTATTTTATATTACTATTGGTCGTAAATCAGGAATAGGTAGTACACGATTATGTATGGATTGATGTGTGACACGCTGGTGACACGTATTTGGTCGATCGCAGGTTGTATGACTAATCACGCAATGGTTGCGCAGTCGCTGGCACACATCTCCACGATCGACTCGCATAGCCTAAATAATATCTATAGGATGTAACAGAAAGGGTATGTTAAGCGAAAAGCTATGTAAATAGCCCACTAAAGAGATCCTATTTCCAAAACTTGAGACTCGAAATCATATTTTTATTTTTCAAGATTGTGTGGACATTCCTGAGTTGTTTCGGAATTCTTCATACTATCTGGAAAAATATAAATGTGAATTTGAGTCTGAAATATTGGAAATAGGTTCTCTATAGTGGGCTATTTACATAGCTTTTCGCTTAAGATTAACTTACTTTCTGTTACACCCTGTATACAGGGTGGTTTTCGTGGCCACCCTTAACGAAGGGTACGTACTCTATACATCAAATGAAGTAAGTTTATGCCAAAAAAAATGCTGGGAAACGATGTAAATTTAAAAAAAGAATCTTGATCGGGCTAAATCATTCAGCTGAGGGTTATATTTATAGTGTCCAGTGTTTATGCCTTCTTCATGGCTATAACGCTGGTCTTCCGTGAAGGGTTAAAAAGGTTTGAACAAAAAACCTATCCGTGTTTTTTAATGTGGTCAAAAGCAGTGTTCTTAAATTTTGTTTCATGAACTTCAAACGTCTGTAAAAAATATCTAATAACACAGATTCTTCGAAGATGTTTTGTTAGATTGCTATGTTAGATTTTTAGGGATGGCGAACCTTTAGTGAAATACGTGCCATTTTTATGAGACAAATATATCTATGACGTGCCATCAAATAATTTAGGCATATTGATATTATTGAACAAAAATAAAACTAGATGATATTAAGTATATACTAGGTATTTATTAAAAATTCAAAAGTACAATTATCGGTATGTAATGTTACTATTTTAACATATAAAAAAATTGTGTTATTTCTGCTGTTTCAAATAAGATGCTTAGTACGAGTATTTTATGTCAGGCTCTTACTTTGTTACTTTCAGCAGAATACAAGCTGCTGAACTAGAGTCATCTGACAAACGGTTTCGATGCAATTTTTTTATGTTATTCATTCTTATCTGTATCATTCGGCATGCCTGAACTATTTTGTTGCGTGCCAGGGGTGGCACGCGTGCCATTGGTTCGCCATCCTTGGCTTACAACTTACTTTAATGAAATAAAATAAAAAAGAGTACATACATTTATCAATTTGCCCATAAATTAGAAGTAAACTTGGCTATTTCCGTTAAAAAACAAAAATAGGTAAAAAGAAAAATTGACCCGGTAGCTCAGTTAGTTAGAGCGAAGCACGGAATGCGAGGGGTCGTAAGTTCAAGTCTAACTCGGATGAAAAAAAAAATCTTAATATTATTTCTAAATAGAAAATGGTCTAAGTAGACAACTATGGCTTATATGGTTCTAAATTGTCTATACTTACTTCGCCTCAAAGCTTTGTACCCATCTTCCAATGATTCTGTATATCTAGAAATTTAAGAAGCTGCTACTCATAAGGTACCAGGATATTATAATATAATGAAACAAGAGATGCCAGTCGATACTCAAGAGGCGTGGTTATGAAAATGTATAGCTGGACCAGTATAATCCTAGTGTCATCTCAATTCATTTTTGTATTAAATGGCCGCCAACCTAATCTTTCTACCCTCAAATGTTTATTATTATTGAATGAAATAACTTTTGTATAATGACTTATTATGGCAGGTATATGCCACCATGTCGGTACGAGTACAGGAGCGGAGCACTGAGCCGATTTCTTTGCAGAGGAGAGTGAGTCAAGGAGATGTTATTTCTCCGAAGCTCTTCACCAATGCAGTGGAAGACGCCTTTAAGCTTCTCGAATGGAAAGGACTCGGCATCAATATCAATGGCGAATACATCACTCACCTTCGGTTCGCAGACGACATCGTGGTCATGGCAGAATCGCTGAAGGATCTAAGCACAATGCTCGATGGCCTCAATCGAGTCTCCCAACAGGTGGGCCTAAAGATGAACATGGACAAGACGAAGATCATGTCGAACGTCCATGTGCCGCCCACTCCTGTACTGGTTGGGAGCTCGATGCTTGAAGTTGTTGACGAGTATGTTTACCTGGGACAGACGGTCAAACTAGGTAAGTCCAACTTTGAGAAGGAGGTAACTCGGCGAATCCAACTCGGCTGGGCAGCGTTCGGGAAACTACGAAGCTTATTTGTGTCCAAGATACCCCAGTCCTTAAAGACGAAGGTATTCAACCAGTGCGTGCTGCCGGTGATGACCTACGGTGCCGAGACGTGGTCTCTAACTATGTGCCTCATAAAAAAGCTCAGGATCGCACAGCGAGCGATGGAGAGAGCTATGCTTGGGATATCTCTGCGTGATCGAATCAGAAATGAGGAGATCCGCAGACGTACAAAGATCACCGACATAGCTGAACGCTCCAGCAAGGCAATGGGCAGGGCACATAGCTCGAAGAACTGATGGCCGATGGAGTCGGAAAGTTCTAGAGTGGATACCACGTATCGGCAAGCGCAGCGTGGGAAGGCCACCCGCGAGGTGGACGGATGACCTGGTCAAGGTTGCGGGCGTCGGTTGGATGCAGGCTGCTTCCGACCGGTCGGAGTGGAGGTTGTTGGGGGAGGCCTATGTCCAACAGTGGACTTCTCAGGGCTGTAAATGATGATGATGATGATATGTCTGTTTTAAGTGACTTAGTTGGCCCACAAAAATGTAGCACAGAGCTGGTAGCCTCAGATGAATGATATACACTGGATGATATATCTTGCTCGCGATGTTAATGCGAAAGATTGTGTAAGTATTCATATAATAGAGTATGGTAATAAAAATCACGATTACAAACTTTTTATTTATTTCTTGCATGACAGATCTAAAACATCAGACAGGTCACGAAATAGATAATATAAAGAATGAAAAAGAAACATTTACATATCTAAATATTTTATTCTCATGTGGGTGTTGCTCAGTGTTGCCAGATCGTGCGAATTATCTCCTATTTATTACTAAATTATCGTGTTTTATAGCATATTATATGAAGCGGACAAGGTATGCAATCCTACCCCCCCCCCCACTCACGAGTTAAAGTTTGAATTTAGGATAAATTTCATGTTACAAAATTATGGTAGATCTGAAAGAATAGAATTTGGACGAAGTATCGTGCGATACCCAATTTTAATTTTTATGGCAAGATACTCAAAATTATCGTGGATCTACGATAATTATCGTACTTCTGGCAACGCTGGTTTAAATCCACCTGCCTACATATATAAGGTTGGCTAACCTGTAGAAAAACACACACAGAATTCTCTTCATCAAAATTGGTAGGGGTATTGCAAATACCTAATTATACCGCTAATTCCATAAGTGCTAGTGTATCGACAAATATATTCAACAATTTACCAATAATAACTAAATATTTGTGTTATTTCTAAACGCATGCATTGCACTAGATAGAAAATGTAAGTAATATATACAGGGTGTAGGTGACAGCCAGGCAAATACTGAAATGCTGAACAAGTACCATTCTGTTGAGTTATACGACAGTGTTATTACTAGCAGGAAATGTATTTTTGTAATGATTTTCAGTAATCTTTGCTCTCCGCGCCAATTGTATCGGGCGATCCTATGACTAATTAAATGGGCTTATTAGTTATTATCTGACCCATTTCTGTTTTTGGGATCAATTGTGACTCTCCATTAGGGTTGATCAGTTTTTTGAAAAATTTTGAGGGCAACTTTTTTTTTTTAAATCATCGTTTGGTAAAAATTTTATTTTTATATTTAAGGCCTAAATAAACGACCTAAACAATTTTTTTTCCTGAAAATATGAAAAAAATGTCGGAAAACTTCGGAATTGTCCTGCGAAAATTTTCTGTTTTCCACCTCTGAATCATGGTCAGAAGTCATGGTATCAATATTTGCCTGGCTGTCACAAACACCCTGTATTTTAACAGTAGAAGTACATATATGTTTAACATTACCCTAAAGTGTTAAGGACTGTAAACCACATTCTACAGTGCCGCTGCCATGTTACACAATAGGTTATTTGACAATGTGAAAAATAAATCGTCAATTACTGTAATCAGTATGTATTATGAGTTTAAAAATGGTTATTTACTAACTGAAGTTGAAAATAATAATTGATTTACTTAAAAATCCGTAAAAAAAATGCATATCTTTAAACTTTTGTCACGTGACACAAAACGCTCATGATTGGTCGGGCTTATTATGACGTCACCTGCTTGTAAACATTGTTTTTTTGTTTACACTAAAATGTATGTGGATGACATGTGTCAAAGTTTTTCCATTTTCTTTATTAATTTTTTTATTATTATTGACAGATACAGACAAATGATGTCACCGACGCCATATTTTCAAAGAAGCGTTTTGGCGCGATATTTAAATATTAAACTTTTAATTTGATATTATTCAGTAAATATGTACCAGAATTGAAAAATACAACTTACTGGGTTTTTTAACCCTCAGAGAATAATATAAAATAGATTTTGAAAATCAGTCAAATAGCCTATTGCTTTTTAGTCCTGCGCGATTACGTAGCGCCTAGCTTTTACATTGCGTTCATTTGTACAATACCAGCAGTACTACAAAAATGTGTCGTATAATAGTGCATTTGTCGTTACTTGTACCATTTTTATGTTAACTTATTGTGTACCCCCACGTGCATTGACACTTGGCGCCAGTGTTTTTGTTTCGACGCGATTTGAAATGAAACATAGTAAACCGTATTGTGCAAATAAGAATCGGCAAAAGTAGTACAAGAGCCTCAACCAATAAGATTTGTTTGCAGCCTCAACTAGGTGTAAGCGAGATCTCATGGAGATCTCACATTTAAACGTCAAATTCTCAGAGCTTTGCAATTTGAATGACTAGTCAAGTGTATGTACTTTGCGTGTAGAAACGAAGTTGGATATTACAATAGACAGACACTCGTTCTTGACCCAAGACTGAATGAATTTGCGTTAGATGAAGTGTTTTGCAATCCATTTTTACACGACAAGTAAATACACTTACTTTGTCTTGTCTTTACATAGCTCTGTGGATTTGTCGCATAAATGAGATATCGTGCTCATATGTTATGCTATGGGCGCTGTAGTACTTACGTTTTATGTTATGTCTTAATTTGAAATGGGTATTTTTGTCGTGATTTTTATAGATCAATATAAGATCCCACTGCAGATGTACGACGCTCATCTGTTTATTGAATAAACCCCTAATTATTACAAACATTTACGATTAGGAGAATATATTTTGAAAGGCAAGGCAGTAGATTTATATTCTCTTAATTGTAAATGTTTGTAATAATAAGGTTATATTCAATTCAAAAGCGTCGTACGTACAAACATTTACAATTAAGAGAATATAAATCTACTGCCTTGCCTTTCAAAATATATTCTCCTAATCGTAAATGTTTGTAATAATAAGGTTATATTCAATTCAAAAGCGTCGTACGTCCGCAGTGGAAGGAGACTCTTGTTGAACCAAGTTCCATACATACTTGCCCATTATCATTGAATTAAAATAACATAATATGTTATAACTATGTTATATTATAACTAACAAAACAGTGTTTGATATAATTATCTATATCACCACATTAATATGCCATGTAATTATTACTTGCATGTTTCTATTAATGTGGTACATTTACTTAATTATGTAGGTATTTGACATTTATTTTTCAAAAGTACATTTTATAATCTAAAATATATGATGACCGTTGACACCTATAAGTTCGTTATCGTGATGAGTAGAGAAAGTAACGATGGCAAATATCGTTATGAAACAATGTGTGAATATGGTATGAATTATAACTTATATGAACTATAAGTTAACAAAGGTAGGTAGAGAACTGACGCAAACCTAAAACACTACTAAATTAATAAGTATACTTAATGTGCTGTTTAGAATTACTTTACGTAACTTCACAAGACATACTACGCCCTATGAGTAACTCACTCTACCCTATGCTATCTTGTTATTTTAGATGTCCCATTAGTGACGAAATACAACCAAACTTAATAGGTATAAAGAAAACGGTCATCATGACTACCTTCATATTGTACCTACTGTTTATTTTATCAACAAATATAAAACACGTCGAACACGCTCAGTCGATAGATACGCGTTACTCCGCATCATCATAGCGAACTCTGAAAAAAGTGATAAATATACTTATACAGGATGTTTTTTCGTTGCCACCTTTAACGAAGGGTACGTACTCTATACATCAAATAAAGTAAGTTTATGCCAAAAAAATGCTAGGAAACGATGTAAATTTTTTTGAAAAAAGTTTTTAATTACTTGGTCGAGCGAAATTTATAGTGTTCAGTGTTTATGCTAGTTTTTCCATAGACAGATAGTAATTATTTTTGGTGAAAAAATCTTGCTACGCACGTCTATGTGCATTTATGCAGAAAAACGCAGTATATTTACTCAACTTTGGACCCTAATATCTTATAGTATGAGATCCCACCGTAGGTTTACTACCTTCATCTGTTTATAGAATAAAACCTTATTATTACAAACATTTACGATTAGGAGAATATATATCCACTGGGTTGCCTATCAAAATATGGCCGTAAGTATTTTTAATTGAATTTTCAAAAAATATATTTTGCCGATGAATTACGTTCACATGTTTATCGAATAAAGTATGATCCATTTGATAGAACTGTATGTAGAGATTGCGAAAAACCAGGGTTGCCATTTCACATTTGGCCGCAAGTACCTGGCAACCCGCTTTAAACGTGTATGATTTTGAGACGTTTCTACGCTCATATGTTTTTTTAAATGATATGTATATAAAAAAAACTAATTTTTTGTGATTATTATGATATAGAGTTGCCTGTTCCAATTTGGCCGCAAGTAAGGGATGCCAGCTGTTAAAGATGCTGAATGTTAAATGACCGCTGTATGAAACGCATCAAAGCCATCGCGCATGCGTCAAAACGCTTATACTCGTAGATATCGTACATACGTCGAAGCGCAATAGCAGTCATTGCGTATGCCTCATATTGTTCATGATCAAGTACATTTTATAAGAAGCTAGAACGCAACTCGAATTAAGCTAGAATGCGTTTCACCAAACAGTTCCTTTAGAATTTAGCCCTATACAGTTACTATGTGTCACATTATCTGTGTTACTGCCATAGATAACAGAAACACAGGAGATGGGCCGCTAAGCGCACTTAGTTTGAGTTCTGATGTAAGCGGCTATAAGCCACACTTACATTGACATCTAAATAATAACACAAATTACACCCAACATTGATAAATCTCTGACACTCACACATTTAAGGCGGTACTCTCATTGGCGCGCACACATTGCTATCTACTGTGTAAGTACGCGCCTCAGTATAGCAAATACATTCAACAAATTTCACACGTACGCTAGTGATTGACTGTCGATAAATTTGTTATCGAGCACTTGCGTTGTTGCACATCGCGAACAATTTAGGCTTTAGTAGCTGGTCACAATACAATTTTAAACATGTTTTTACTTAGCTTCATCTTAAAATTCAACCTACTTTTTCTACTTCTCGTTGTCCGATTGAGCTTAGATTTTGAGTTGCATCACAGTCACAAAAGTATGAGGTCACAAATAAAAGGTTATTTTTCTTGAAGGGATAAAGAATAAAGTAAATTCGTAGCGGAGTCTTTAATAAATTAGTACGGTATGTAAATGTTCGATGGAAATAAAAAACTATAATAATATGCTTATTGGTAGTCATTTATTATCTACATTTAACAAAATATTCTGAAATATTTAAGACTCGATAACACAAAGTAGGTTATAGTAACTATTTTACAGTTAAATAATATTTTTTTATATTATAATTTAAAAAAATATTTATTAATAAGAAACACAAAAATAAAGAAAGTTGACTTTGCACACATCTACATTAATTTAGGTACTTTGTTACACTAATAATAATAAGTAATTCACCATTGTTTTACATAAACATAATATTTTTTAAACTCTCAAAATTATCTACTTAACATTAGTTATTACTCGTAGGTACTATTCGCGGCAACGTGACGTATCGACAACAAGAAATGACAGGTACAACTCTATGTCAAAGCGCTTAGCAGCGGCCGTGCGCGGGAGCGGCCGATTCAATATGCGCAATTATCATCACTCGGTCAAACTGATTTCAACACCAGGCACGCTATACTTAGCGAGCAATGTATTAGGTTCAATCGTTAGGTTACATATGTCACTCAGTGAAAATTATTTTAACGAAATAAAATGAAATTTGGGTATAAATGCTAGAAAACAAAATTGTTATTATACTTACCTATGAAAAGTGACCCCTTCAAGTTTATGGTCACTTCGATTCTTGCACACAACCACTGAACAAGCAGGCATTATAAAAAAACACTCCCGTGTGACGCGTTAGGCAATCAAGTCCCGACTGATTGCGTTTTCGCGATGTTTGCCTATTTGTTCATAGTTCAATTACACCGCCCACGCCCCCACGGCCACTCTATAGATCTCTGTGGTTACTGCATACAAAACTTGTTAGTTCCGAAATCGGATATAGGAGTACTTCCTGAATTAACTTATTTATGAATGAAATTAACTTATTGTGCGTTTCACCGTATAGTTCCGATGGATGATGGCGCTACTTACTATGTGTATGACTAAAGTTTACAACTGTATTACTATTCTATGAAACGAACTCTACATAAAATGCAGAATATGGCCCGCTGCACAGAGGTCCTTGTTCGTGATGCACTTTAGTCGGAATACGATGTTTACATGGGTTCATGAAAGTTGCTTTTGAAATTGTTTTTGATTTTGACTAATTACCTACACTCGTTTTTGTGGACATTTCTACTCATCATAATTATCGTCTATCATAAATTCAAAAATCATTTTACTAAAGACAATGGCTGTATGGACATAGTTTTCCTTACCTTTCTTTCGGGGTAAACTAAGCAAAAAAAAAAGGAAAATATTTTTATCCCATTTTTTGATATTTTGTTTTTTCTGCTGTTCTCGCGGACCGAATCGCGGGCGTCATCTAGTATATTATATTACACAGTGTGAATGGTCTCGTACAAAATGTATGACGAGCGATAATTTTTTACACCTCAAGATGTAATATAATATTACATTACATCCCATACATAGTAAATATTTAATTTAATACTGTTAGCGCCCCGGGGCGGTCGGTGTTAATTGAGAATTCCCAGCACTAGACGCATGCGCTATGGCTTTGACGGGTGTCATAAAGCTGATTGTTGCGGTCGCGCGGTCCTTTAATATTCAGCATCTTTAACAGCTGGCAAACCTTACTTGCGGCCAAATTGGAACAGGCAACCCTATATCATAATAATCAGAAAAAAAATATTTACTATGGGTGCGCCCACCACCGGGCCCTACACCCTCCACTGACCCTCGGATCTGATAACTCATAATTGCGACAACAGGCACTTGCACTAACTACAATCGCCATGAGAAACCAGACCCGAGCACCTAGCATGCAAGACGATACATTGCACCATTCCGAAATCAAAAACTAGATAAACAATCTACATATGTTTCGCCAACAACCGTGGCATCCTCAGGATTATAGAAATTAGTAAATTAGTAAACCACTAATTACTATGAACCTCTAAAACCCAACACATTACTTACACAGAATTAACTACCGTCTACTAAGTATTAAAAAATATATAAATAATTACCCACCATTATTTATATTTCAAATAAATAGTAACTTTAGTATACATATAATGGCTTGTCAATGTCAATAACAATTTTTGTTTTTGTGGGCAATGGAATATGTTGTTGCATACATCCTTGTTTTTCTTTACTAATTTATCAATATTTTGGTGAATTTTTGAATTTTTTCATTTAAATTTAACTAATTCACCCAATACTATTTGGTTTGTGTGCACAAATAGTATATATTTATTTGAAATATAAATAATGGTGGGTAATTATTTATATATTTTTTAATACTTAGTAGACGGTAGTTAATTCTGTGTAAGTAATGTGTTGGGTTTTAGAGGTTCATAGTAATTAGTGGTTTACTAATTTACTAATTTCTATAATCCTGAGGATGCCACGGTTGTTGGCGAAACATATGTAGATTGTTTATCTAGTTTTTGATTTCGGAATGGTGCAATGTATCGTCTTGCATGCTAGGTGCTCGGGTCTGGTTTCTCATGGCGATTGTAGTTAGTGCAAGTGCCTGTTGTCGCAATTATGAGTTATCAGATCCGAGGGTCAGTGGAGGGTGTAGGGCCCGGTGGTGGGCGCACCCATAGTAAATGTTTGAACTTCCGAATTGTAACGCCTAATACAATTTCATTTAGAAAAAAAATAGCTTTTTTTGACATACATATCATTAAAAAAACATATGAGCGTAGAAACGTCTCAAAATCATACACGTTTAAAGCGGGTTGCCAGGTACTTGCGGCCAAATGTGAAATAGCAACCCTGGTTTTTCGCAATCTCTACATACAGTTCTATCAAATGGATCATACTTTATTCGATAAACATGTGAACGTAATTCATCGGCAAAATATATTTTTTGAAAATTCAATTAAAAATACTTGCGGCCATATTTTGATAGGCAACCCAGTGGATATATATTCTCCTAATTGTAAATGTTTGTAATAATAAGGTTTTATTCTATAAACAGATGAGCGTAGTAAACCTACGGTGGGATCTTAGACTATTATGAACCAGACACTTCCCAGGTTCCATGGAGAAAAATGATCGTGATGAGCAGATTCCGTAGTTTTCGGGAACGTTGACGACCAAATTTCATCCTGTATATTACGCATGGGTCGCAGAGCATAATAGGGGTCACGACATGTTTGATCTTAGGTGTTATTTTATATCAGAATTAATTTACAATAATATACCTATCTATAAAATTACAATTTTATTTAGTGTTCAAATGAGGTAGCAATAAGCCTTCGAACACATGTGCGCTGCCGAGAAAACTAAAGAAATATTCATAGGTGCGCACGGGGAAGAAAGTAGTTGCGCAAGACACGGCTAACTTCACAGCAGCAAAGACTATTATGTTCCTATTTCAAATTCGATATTATTCCATACTAGGGATTTTCAAAGGAACTAATTGATAGTGACGTAATGTTCACTAGAATACATCAGCTGCATCTATTCCGTGCATGTCATAAGAATCGATTAAGGAATTCAGACTCTCTCTCTCAGGCGGTATGCCAGCAACCTGTCTCTGCTCATTAACATCTGTTCCTGTCTGTAACACATCAGCATTAGAGATGTTAAACATACCGCTGACTCTGACCACGACGTTTGCTGAGCCGGCGGCCGGAAGAGGGCGCCTGCAATGTAAACCGGTTCGTGGTTCCCGGAGCGACGCGCAGCTGACGCGAATCCGTCGAACGAGCCGCCGATACCTGATAGATATTTCATTGAATGTTGTGACAACCCTATCTATCTCAGCCATTTACATTAAGAATGGAAAAGGACATCACTAATTTTAAGTTTATGTTTCAAGTGTGACAGTCAAAATCAACCACATTATCCATATCTATACATATAATAAAAATGTTACGGATCGCTGTCTGTACATGGAAGATATATGAGAAAAAATGTTATACCTTCATCAAGCAATAGTACCCAAAAGAATGATTTTTGGAATTTTTGTGTTTGTCGGTTTGTCTGTGCGTTTGTGCACGCTAATCTCAGAAACGGCTAAACTGATTTCGATGCAGTTTTCAGGAATATATTGTGACAGGTCCCACTTACCATATAGGTAGGCTACTTTTTATTCCGGGAAAATGTTTTTATCCCGGATAATTTCGACATTTTGTTTTTTCTGTAGTCCACGCGGACGGAGTCGCGGGCGTCCACTAGTGTATAATATAAGCAATCATAGTTTAGTGAGAGCATATACACTCCAAGCACCATGCATGTGAAAGTAAATAAATATAGTAAAGAATAGTTCAGTAACATATTCATTCATATAATAAAAGGTAGTCAAAAGGACATGGACCTAAAGATTTTTATTAATAAATCCTTATCTCACCTTATCCATAAATTTGTTAATCAAATCTGAGCAGTTAAGATTGCTTTCAGGTTCCCAGGAGTCAAATTTATTTGACCATCCCTTCCAATGGATTAAGAATTCTCTCTTTCCGTTCTTCTTATGATGCACTTCTAAAATACGCTCAACCTGCAGATCACCGGAAATACATTATTGCATAAAATCACACACAAAATTTTAAAGGATGTATTTTATATTATAATCTCTGACCTCATATTCAGCATGTTCATCAGCAGCTTCACTATCCCATTCTGTCTTTGGTCGTTTTGCTGGGCTTTTAGATTCTTTTTTACCTTTTTTAGATTTCTTACCAGACTTCTTTTTTGCTGTTGAATTGTTATCCTTTGATTTTGAATTCTCTTCCTAAAAAAAAAAAGACATATTGAAGATCAATGATCTCAGTTCTCTTTAGTTAAGTACCAAGTAACTGATTGACAGACAATCAATACACAGCTGAAACTACCAGAAATACAAAGAACACTGAAATGTGGTTTCCTTGGTGTGTGTGTAAAGTGGGACCATGATAAAAGAACTTCTCCAAATTCCCATAATACTTCATGTTCATGGAAACGAAGTTATAGAATACCACTAGTACACATTGTAAAAGATATTCAACAGGCACATTTAGGTAAATAGAGGCAAACATTGATATCATTGATTCAATGTTTACAGTTGATATTTATTTTATATTAAAAAAATAATAAACATTTTCAAATTTAACCTTGCCTGACGTTAACTTTCTTAACCCTTAACCAGCTGCCAGCGGTCTCAGAGACCGCAACAATTTTTCAAATTTAAATATTTCCATTTGTGAGTGGCATACGTCACAACGCATTTATGTATCTTTTCTACACACTAATCACCATCGTGCTTGAGCTTTACGAGTGTATACGTGCGCGCGTTTGGCCAGGGTAATTAAAAATATTTTGCCAGTGGTCTCCGTGACCGCACGTAGGTGGTTGTGTGACTTTTCTGTGTTCATCAATTTTCCTGTTTTAGTGTCAAAATGTATAATAATGACGAAAATAATAAAGAAGGCTTCATAGGAGAGATCAGGGATAACAAAAATATTTTAGACGAGGGATGCAGTGACGTCAAACCTAATGTAACCATGATCAAGAAGATTGTGACTTCGAATATGATATTATAAATAAATATTCACACACTACACAACACATTAACCTAGTCCCACACTAAGATCCCTAAGGTCTTGTGTCGTGGGTACTAAGCAACGGTATATAAATACATAGATAAGTACAGAAACATCCATGACTCGGAAACAAACATCGATATTCATCATATTAATATTTGCACCTACCGGGATTCGAACCCAGGACCTATGGCGTCGCAGGCAGGGTCACTACTTACTAGACCAATCGGTCGTCCTTTGTGGATAGTGTTGCCATTCGTTAGTCCACTATCGATATTTGGGCAAAAACGATAGTATTGATAATATCGAAGCTCAATATCGAATACGCAATCGATACTATTGCTGCTGAATATTGCAATAACAATCGATATTATCGATAGTTTTATCCCATCGATAGTGATCTTTTCCTCAATAGTATTGCTAATACAATAATTTGTCTAGTGGAAGACTGAAAACTAGATGGTTTATTACTCACCGCTGTTTGTGCTCTAAGTTGACGCTTTGTAATACCCTTGCACATCACATTAAGATTACCGTAAAACAGGGTAAATAGGATTGGCGGGGTAAATTGGAAAAAAGTCTGACTTACTAAACAGCACTTTAGACTCATTGAAATTTATGTGATATCATCACATATAAATCTATTATAATCCCCACATCCGATTCAGAAAATTCCTTCACTACATGACTCCAGGCCTGAGTGCTACTAGCTTATAAAAAACTACTAGGTAATAGCTAGCTAATTAGAAATATAGGTAGGTAGGTACCTACTTAATTTGGACGAGTAGAGTGCCAAGCCTAGTAAAATTTCCGATTAACCTCTCTCTGGTGCCTATTATCCCCATCAGGGGTAAATTGGAATCTAATACATAGGTTTTTTGTTGAATTCATTAAAATCTATACTAATATTATAAAGAGGTAAACTTTGATTGTTTGTTTATTTGCAGAGAATAGGCTCCGAAACTACTGGACCGCTTTCAAAAATTATTTTATTGTTAGAATCCTTATTGGACCCAGATGATTATAGGCTATAGGGTTTAGCATATATTCCACTGGGCTGGAATAAATATGAATTAAATAATTTTTTTTAACCATTTGACGCATGGTTTTACATACACCATAGAATAACAAGTCCCCAGAAGGAGTCCTCAATGATAGATGTATTCCGGGTAGTGAAGCAAAAACGAGTAAAAAATCCCGCATCTTCCGCTCTTCTAACCCGCCGATTGCTGCCAAATCGATAAATATTATTAGTTATTAGAGTTTTAATTAGTAAATAGGTTGTAGATTGTAACAAATTTTCCTACTAAAAGTTGCTACAAAAGTGTGCATGATCACGGGTTCTGGGGAATTTTTTATTCTGTGACGTACAGATGACATGACACAACATGACAAATTTTTTATTGTTTATCCCGAAGAATGGGCATAAGGAATACAGCATCCATACAGCCAATACTGAAGAAGGAATCGGTAGTTCACTGAAATGTTCACTGTACCGGAACTGTTGCGGCCAGCTCCCGTTTCAGCGGGTCCGGCCGGGGAAAGGATCCCCGGGGTGACGAACGCGGTGGGCCCGGGGCGTAACTCCCAAACCCGCGCTGGTCGCGTCCGCCTCGCGCACCCTTCACCCGTGTGCGCAGCTCCGATATCAGCCGCGGCGTCGTCGCGTACTAAATACGCGCCGGTCACCCTATTGTATGTTGTTGTCAAACCCACCCACTGTATGTTGTTGTCGTACGCGGGAGTGATAGAGACAAAACACACTTTTCTTCCAAACTGCGGGCAAGAGGTCAGTCTTCAGGCAGTCTTCAGTGGCTTCTCTTGTTCCTATTTTGCTTCCTTTTCACTTTTCTTCTTATTTTTCTTCTTAGGAACTCGCCTCGGATTGAACACACAAAATCCGTGCGACTTACAAATATGTCGACGGTTCACCCTTACCGTCTGGAACGCGGTAGAAATTCTCTACGATTTCTCCTAACATTTTATCTAGTTTGTCCCTTGACTGACCTCTTTTGCGCCCTATATTTATTTCAAAATAAACATTACATACATGTGTTATACATTGTTAAAAAGGTCTTAATTAGCTCTATCTAATTATATGAGAATCTTATTTCTAAGTTTAAACAATAAAAAGTTGTCAAAGGAGAAAAGTCAAAAATCTTACAAATTTTACCGACTTGCTAAGTTTAGCCCTTAATAAAATCTAATTTACACAATCTATATACATGAGTTATATATCACTAGAGAGGGCATAAACTGAACTCTAATAAGAAACAATCAGATTCATTCTAATTGGAATATTCTCGAAGCTACTGTGAGCACAAGTTCAAAATCTTAATAAACTATGAAATCGCAAATATCTACTAAAGTAATTATTCAATTTACTTAAAAATATTCTTAATGTGCTCAGAATAGCTACCTACGCCTAATAAAACTCAAAGGGATAAGAAATAAGTCAGACACAAAACAACCCTACCTAGTACAAACTTAATGTTAGCGCTATACCTAACATGTATTGCAAACTCTTTATTCAAATATCAACCTTATCTATATGTACATAACATCGAATCATTCAATTTGGGTAGGTTTCATGTCTTCGTCGCCGACATTCTCCCCCTCGTGCAGAGCACCAACTCCCGGCTCCGGCGACGACTTCACCGGCACCACCAGGATGATTTTTGAATGCGGGCGACGCAGTACTCCTCCGGGCGTCGCGACATCGACGACTCTCGTTCTCCCATCAGGTCCAGGGTAGACTTGGGTGATTCTTCCTCTTGGCCAGGTGCAGCGTGGTAGTGAGTGATCCACCACCAGCACGATGTCTCCACAGCGCAGGTCCCTTGTTGCTGCTCGTCCATCAATCTTCCTGGGCAGCAACGTCGGCAGGTACTCCTTGATCCACCTGCTCCAGAAGTGGTCGACCATGCGTTGTGTGCTCTTCCATGTGCTCCGTCCTGCCATGTCTTGATCGGTGAAGGCGCCCACCCTAGGCGCTCCGCAGGATCTCCCAATCAGGACATGATTGGGAGTGAGAGCTTCTTCACTGGCGTTCTCGTCCAAGTCTGTCAAGGGTCTTGAGTTGACGATATGTTCTGCTTCTACCAGCAGCGTGTGTAGTACTTCTTCTCTCGGGGTCTTCTCGTTCAGGGTCGCTGCAAGGGCTGTTTTCACGGAACGGACCATTCTTTCCCAGGCTCCGCCCATGTTCGGTGCGCCTGGTGGTATGAATTTCCACCGGACGCCAATCTTCTCTGCTTCGGTCGCTAGAGTGTCTTCTTTCTTCAATTCTTCTATGGCCTCTTGCAGTTCTCTCTTCGCCCCGACGAAGTTGGTCCCGTTGTCGCTGAACAACACGCTGGGCATTCCTCTTCGTGCAGCCATTCGTCGGAGAGCCAGTATCATTGAGTCGGTTGATAGAGAGGTAGCCAACTCAATGTGTACCGCTCTTGTGGTGAGGCATGTGAATAGAGCCCCCCACCTCTTCTCATGTCTTCTTCCGATCGTCACAATCATTGGGCCGAAGTAGTCCACCGCAGCACACGTAAAGGGGTGTGCTCCATGTCGCAGTCGTTCTTCTGGCAGATCTCCCGTCGGCACCGGTTGTGGTATCGTCTTCTTGACCCTGCACCATTGACAGTGATGCAGAGTCCATTTAACCGCAGATCGTAGTCCCAGAATCCAGTACCGCTGTCTTAACTCGTTGATGACCGTCGCGTGGTTCCCATGGTTGAACCTCTCGTGGTAGTGCTGGATCAGCAACTTCGTGACGTAATTCTTCCCATCCAATACAACTGGTCTTTTGAAGTTGCGATCAATGTTCTGTGCCGCGTCGATTCTTCCTCGTAGATGTAGTAGACCATTCTCTTCTATGACATCCAACTTCTTCAATTTACTACTTCTGTCTAGAGGTTTCGATCTTCGCAGGCAGGTCATCTCCTCTTCAAAACAATCTCTCTGGCTTCTTTGTAGTAGAAGCTTTTCTGCTTGCTCTAAGTACGTAGCTTCTAGAGGTATGAAGCGACATACTTCTTTGCTCTTCTTCACGGTAACTGGTCTTGCAGGGACATTCTTCTTCCTGTTGACTTTCCACGAGGTGTCGTCTTTTTCTCTCTTCCTCGCAGCGTGGACTCGATTCTTCTTTCTGCACATGTCAATGAACTGCAAAACTCTGGCAGTTGCTCTCCATAATCTTGTCCAGCTGGAGAACCTCAGTGGATCAGGAGTCATCATCTTCGGGCCAGCGATTGCAGCAACTACTGCATTCTTTTCTTCCCCAGTAGGCTTCGTCTTGAAGGATCTGGGAGCTGGCCATTCTTCCTCTTTTCTCTGAAGAAACTCGGGGCCTGTGAACCATCTGTGCGCCTGGTTGAAGTTCTCAGGAATCTCTCGCGTCGCATCATCTGCCGGATTTTGTGCCGTGGGAATCCAACGCCACTCTTGAGGCTTCGTTGTCTCTTCTATTTCCGCCAGGCGATGTGCGACGTAAGGCTTGAATGTCCTGGGGTCCGACTTAATCCAGGACAGTACAGTGCTGGAGTCGGTCCAGAAGATCTTCCTCTTCGTCTTCAGGTCTAACTCCTTCTCGACTGAGTGAGCCAATCTGCTTCCCAGTAACGCCGCCTGCAGCTCCAGCCGAGGAATCGATATCGGCTTCAGCGGCGTCACCCTCGCCTTTCCAGCCAACAGAGACACCAGTATCTTGCCATCTTCATTCTTCGTACGCCAATACACGGCGGCGGCGTATGCTGTCTCGCTGGCATCTGTGAAGACGTGCAGCTCCCCCTCAGTGTTGGTCGGAGATATGCATCTTGGAATATGCAGATCTCGCAGCAGCTGTAGGTTCTTCATATACTTCTTCCAGGTTTCACAGGCTTCTTCAGTTATCTCTTCATCCCATCCAACCCCGCTTCTCCAGACATCTTGCATCAGTTTCTTCCCTTGTATCAGTACTGGAGAGACTAATCCCATGGGGTCGAATGTTGACATGATCGCGCTGGTGATTTCTCTCTTCGTCGGAGTTCTGGCCTCGTTAATAACATCTTCTGGAGTGTTCCGCAGACTCGTTCTAAACCCCAATGCATCTTCTTTGATGAACCAACGAAGTCCCAGAGTCTTCTCTTCATGACCCAGCGTGATTTCAGTCTTCATTTCTTCGGTCTTCATGTCAGCAAGAACTTCTGGATGGTTTGAAGCCCAACCGCGCAGTTCAAACCCAGCCTTCAGATGAACGGTATCCACTTCTTTGGCAATCTTCTTTGCTGCTTCAATCGTGGCGAAACTCTGCAAGTAGTCATCCATATAATGATTTCGCACGATCGCTCTTGCTGCCTCAGGATACTCTTCTTTATGTTCTGTTGCATTCCGATTCTTAATATAGATAGCCGTACTGGGAGAGGATGCCGCACCGAAGATGACTGACTTCATTCTGTATTTCTTCGGAGATCCCTCTTGTCCTTGGCCCCTCCACAGGAATCTCAAGCTATCTCGATCTTCATCTCGTATTCTTATTTGCAGGAACATTTCCTTGATGTCTGCTACTACTGCGATGTGACTCTGCCGAAACCTCAAAAGAACTCCAAACAGTGACTGCAACAAGTCTGGTCCCGGCAGCAGTGCATCGTTGAGACTCTTTCCTTGGACCTTGGCGGCAGCATCAAAGACAATCCTCATCTTCTTCTTCGTCGGATGCGTTACGGCGAAGTGCGGGAGATACCATTCTCTATCTGATGTACATTCTTCTGGTGCTTCTTCCGCGTAGTCATTCTCGAGAAGATGATTGATTTGCCGCTCATATTCTTTCTTCATGTCGATGTCCTTGTCTAGCTTCTTCTCAATATTCTTCAATCTGTTCTCAGCAGATTTGTAGCTAGCAGGCATCCTTTCATCTTCTGTCTTCCATAGAAGTCCTGTTTCGAAGCGACCTCCTTCAATGCGACGACTTGTCTTCTCCAGTGTCTGCAGGGCTTTGGCTTCAATATCCATACTCGGGCGACGAGGCTGTATCCCCAGCGACTCAATACTGAAATGCTCCTTGATGATCTTCTCCATGTGGTCATCTTCTTCTCCAGCCAGCTGCGCACAGTTGATGAAGTGCACTGGCTTCGACCCTCCTCCATCGGTGCCATGCAGTACCCAACCTAACTCAGTGAGGGAGGCGATGGGTTGGTTCTTCTTTCCCCTCTTGATGGCTCTTGACACGATGAGGTGCCAGTTGTCTTGCCCAATCAACAACTGTGGTGGATCTTCATTGTAGTGCAGCTGGTCTGCCATCTTCTTCAGATGTGAGCATTCTTCTATCCTAGACTTCTTGACGTATTGAGGCGCGAGGTCCATCTTGTCAATTGTTCGAACCTCGTTCAATCTCTTCTTGCCCTCTTGATGAACTCCTCGTATCTCCATAGACAGCCTTTGAGAGTTCTTCTTCATAATAGTCTTCCCGCCGACAGTGGATATCGCCAAAGTCTCTTCCGGTCCTGACGCTCCAATCTTCTCTGCCACTGCTGAGTCTAACAGTGATACGGTAGACCCTTCATCCAGTAGCGCCAGGACCTTCTCCGAACCCCTGGGACCATACAACTCCACAGGGATGATCTTCAGGAAGGCTCTTGCTGTACTCGCAGTGTTGACCGGCAGCATGACGTGATTGGAGACCTCTTGGACGTCTTCTTCTTCTTCTTTCTCCGGCTGCTGCTGTCTCTTCTCTGTATTGTGCAGCAGTTGATGATGAAGACGCTTGCAGATCTTGCATGGAGGTCTCTTGCAGGTTTCCTTCCGATGAGGACTATGCAGACACTTGAAGCATAGCCTGGACTTCTTCACAATATCCCATCTCTCTTGCACCGAAGACTCCTTGAAGCGTCGACATTCATACAGCCGGTGCTCCCCTCGGCAAGCTGGACACTCCATCTTCTCAGCCCGCGTTGGTTCTACTCGTTGCTCCGGCGGCCTTGGCTTCTCCGTAGTCTGATGCGTGAAGTGTTGCTTCAGGCCAAATCTTCTCGGCGTTTCAGGTGCTGCATATGCTCCACATCTATCAGCTTCTCGGTCTAGGAACCTGGACATCAACACCAGGTCCGGCTCTTCACTGTCTTCATGTTCAGCGGCGAAGTCGTACCATCTAAACTTCATGATAGGACCCATCTTCTCTTCGATGGCCTTCTTCATCTCTGGCGAATACAGGAAATGTATCTTCTTCAGATTCTTGATCGTCGCAACCCCATTACTGACGATGCTGGCGAATAAGCATACATCCCTCGCAGTATCCATGATCTTTGGTAATGCCTTCATTCTTTCCAGTTCGTGCATCACCAAAGCATCTGGTCTTCCAAATCTTCTACGCAACGCATCGATGATTTCTTCAGGTGCAGAATCAGAATACAAAATATTCTTGATCGCCTCTCTTGCTGCCCCCTTCAGCGCTCTTCTCAGCCGCGCCATATTCTGAGTGCTTGAGAAGAGTGGTGCAGTATCTTCATATACTCTCTTGAAGGCCAGCCATTCCGCGCTGTTTCCCTCGAAGGCAGGTAACTCGTGCATATAACTGGGTGGCGGTGCTGAACTTCTCACTGGACTGGACTCCATCGCCATCTTGATAGCTCCAGCCAACTCGCTGACTCGGTACCCTGAAGACTCGTGCGGCCTCGCGTCGATGGCTGGAAGAGCTTCCTTCATCGGCTCCCCCTCCTTTTCTTCTACGTCCATCGTCGCTCGGACCCATTCTTGCACGTGCGCCGTTCTGTCTTCAGGCTCCTCGTCTTCTGATCTGGACTCGTCCTCTTCATCTTCATATTGGATACGAGCCAGTCTTGCTTCTGCCAATTCTGCTTCAGCCTCTATCTTCATTAACTTTAGACGTGCCAGTTCCTCACGCGCCTCAAGCTCCTTCTTCCGGGAGCGTTTCGACTTGGCGAGCGAGGGTGCCTTCACTGGAACCAAGGTGAGTGCTGAAGAGCTCTTCTTCTTCGGGTGTTCTTCTGTACCAGCGGCACTGGCCATCGTGCCAGAGCCTGTCGTCTTCGTCCCGGCGGAATCCATAGTCGACGTTCCTGTGGTGCCCGAAGTCGCTTCAGAAGAAGTCGTTCCCGAAGTCATCTCTGATGATGTTCTATCCTCTTCTTGTGCCGAAGACCTTCCGTGTTGCGATCTGGTGACCGGCATCTTCTGCGCTGATATCTTCTCTTGTCCGAAGGATCCGGCTCGAAGGACCATCTGTTGCGGCCAGCTCCCGTTTCAGCGGGTCCGGCCGGGGAAAGGATCCCCGGGGTGACGAACGCGGTGGGCCCGGGGCGTAACTCCCAAACCCGCGCTGGTCGCGTCCGCCTCGCGCACCCTTCACCCGTGTGCGCAGCTCCGATATCAGCCGCGGCGTCGTCGCGTACTAAATACGCGCCGGTCACCCTATTGTATGTTGTTGTCAAACCCACCCACTGTATGTTGTTGTCGTACGCGGGAGTGATAGAGACAAAACACACTTTTCTTCCAAACTGCGGGCAAGAGGTCAGTCTTCAGGCAGTCTTCAGTGGCTTCTCTTGTTCCTATTTTGCTTCCTTTTCACTTTTCTTCTTATTTTTCTTCTTAGGAACTCGCCTCGGATTGAACACACAAAATCCGTGCGACTTACAAATATGTCGACGGTTCACCCTTACCGTCTGGAACGCGGTAGAAATTCTCTACGATTTCTCCTAACATTTTATCTAGTTTGTCCCTTGACTGACCTCTTTTGCGCCCTATATTTATTTCAAAATAAACATTACATACATGTGTTATACATTGTTAAAAAGGTCTTAATTAGCTCTATCTAATTATATGAGAATCTTATTTCTAAGTTTAAACAATAAAAAGTTGTCAAAGGAGAAAAGTCAAAAATCTTACAAATTTTACCGACTTGCTAAGTTTAGCCCTTAATAAAATCTAATTTACACAATCTATATACATGAGTTATATATCACTAGAGAGGGCATAAACTGAACTCTAATAAGAAACAATCAGATTCATTCTAATTGGAATATTCTCGAAGCTACTGTGAGCACAAGTTCAAAATCTTAATAAACTATGAAATCGCAAATATCTACTAAAGTAATTATTCAATTTACTTAAAAATATTCTTAATGTGCTCAGAATAGCTACCTACGCCTAATAAAACTCAAAGGGATAAGAAATAAGTCAGACACAAAACAACCCTACCTAGTACAAACTTAATGTTAGCGCTATACCTAACATGTATTGCAAACTCTTTATTCAAATATCAACCTTATCTATATGTACATAACATCGAATCATTCAATTTGGGTAGGTTTCATGTCTTCGTCGCCGACAGGAACAAAAGCTTATTCAATAAGTATAAAAATAAACCGTTTGACGTACACAGATGAAATTTGGTGTGCACGTTTGTCAGGAGGTGTAAAAGACCATTAAGAACGGGTTTCCCGAAATTCTCATGGGAACGGCACAAACAGGAATTTCAAGTTTTTAAGAAAACCACATGACATGAAATATGACAGGTAGGTATACAGTAGGGAGTGTAAGGAAGCACTGAGAACCCAAAAATTCCCAATGAAACTGAACAAACTGGAATTCAAAATTTATAAGAAAACCACCTATAATGTTGAAATTGAAGATGTATGTTCATTGGGGACTGCAAGGAAGCACATATGGGAATGGGATAAACAAATAATCGATTTTCCGTAATTCCCACGGGAACTGGACAAACAGGAATTCTCAATCTCTACTAAGACCACTTGACACAAAATGAAGAAATATAGCAGGTATATTCGGTAGGGAGTGTAAGTAAGCACTGAGAACATATTTCCCAATATTCCCACGGGAACGGGACAAATGGGAATTCCAAATTCTAAAGGATATGTACCGAAGTGAGGCGAGGGCGGGCCACTAGTATGTTAATAATTAATATGTATTTAACATCTAAAAGAGCTTACCATACATGCTTAAGTAAACCTTTACATACCCTATGTGTAACGGAACATGGTTTAAATTCTAGTAGAAAGTGAAGATTGGATCAATTTACCCCATGTACAGCCCCAAAATAATAGCTACATCAACCAATATTCATACACAATACTATTGAATCACAAACTACCATCGACATATTGATAGTATCGTTTCTATTGATTTATATTACAATAGTCATGACCGATACTATCGGTAGTAATTTCGATATTGTGCTTCAATACTATCAATAGTATTGGTGTGTGCCAATAGTATTATACCAAACTTAGCCGTCGAGAGTATCGACAGTATCATTACTATTGATAGGCCTATCGATATTATAGATGATTTTCTAAGTCAAACTATCGATAGTTCGACAATACTATTTGTGGGTGACCATGATCTAAATAGCTTGCCGAAACTAACAGCTTCTTTAAGGTGACAATCTCCATTCAACTCTCTATAAGAAAACAACTCATTGGAATATTCTAGTCTGCTTTTACGTTTGCAGTCTAGAGTTGCAGCCAAAAAAAAATATTTTGGGTGTGTAAAAATTTAAGTTTAGGCATTGCAATTTTGAATATTTTGTTTAATATTTTTTTGTGGGATTTTATTTTTTTGATTTTAGTTTATTGATATTATTAGAAATAAGAAAATAAAGTGAATAATTTAAGTTTTCAACCGACTTCAAAAAAAGGAGGTTCTCAATTCGACCCGTATGTTTTTCTATGTTTGTTACGCGATAACTCCGCCAATTATGAACCGATTTGAACAAATCTTTTTTCGGCGTATAGGTAATACCTCAAGGGTGGTCCCATTTAAATTTAATAATAAACAACCCCCAAGGGTGAAAAATTGGGGATGAACTTGCGCGTTTAGTAGGCCTACCCATATTAAATGCACTAAGGGTATCTACAAAAAAGTAACACTAAAAATTTTAAAATAAAATAATTAACTTTTTAAAAAAAATAAAACCGACTTCAAATGCGTGAACACAAAAAAAACTAAAAATTAAAAAATAATTCCTAATATCTTTTACCTAATACTAAAATTTTCCTAAACTATATCAAAGTAATTAAAGTTAAACCAGCTAAATATCTTACAATAGTTATACTTATATACCTATTGTTTTTTAGAGTCGGTGCCAGCCGTATTAAGTTTTCAAACTATTGCTTTCTTTTTTGTTTGTTGTATTCTATTGTATTTGTTATTCTTAGTTGGTATAGGTTTTGTTGTACCAGGCTTAACATACAACTTATTTCTTAATATTTTTTGTTTCATTGGGTACTTTTTTCTTATTTCATTAGGTTTAATATTCATTTATTACTGGCACCGACTCCAAAAAACTATAGGTATATAAGTATAACTATTGTAAGATATTTAGCTGGTTTAACTTTAATTACTTTGATATAGTTTAGGAAAATTTTAGTATTAGGTAAAAGATATTAGGAATTATTTTTTAATTTTTAGTTTTTTTTGTGTTCACGCATTTGAAGTCGGTTTTATTTTTTTTAAAAAGTTAATTATTAATGATAGATACAGAGTTTTCATACAATAGTTATTTTTATTGCCTTGTTAATTCTTGAATATTTCACCACTTTTGTATAAATGTTGCATATTTGTGGTGCTAAAATAAAGTTATTGAGTAAGAACATGTATTTTATTATACTGAAGTTAAATTTTTTGTGATGGATTCCAAAATAAGTGCAATAATCTATCAGAGGTCTCTGAGACCGCACGTAGGTGGTTAAAGGACCAAAATAGGTGCTAGGTGGTTAAGGGTTAAATGTACTACTACTTACATTATTAAATTTTTCAATTAACTCAGGGCAAGATAATGTATTTTCAGGCTCCCATGTATCACTATCTGCTGAGTAGCCCTTCCAACGTATCAAATAATGTAGTTTTCCTTTAATTTTTTTGGAATCTATAACTTTATCTACCTACAAAAAAGAAAAAACAATGTATAACTACATTACACACTATAAACTTCTGTGAGCCAAAATGATCAATATTACAGTATACCAACTTCATATTCTTCTTCACTAGCAATTTCCTCCTTATCTTCTTTTTCTGCCTTGCGTTTTCGACCTCTCTTGGATTTTCCCTTTTTGGGTGTTTTTTTAGCACTATCATTATCATCTACGTCTTCAATTGACTTGTCTTTACCATTTTCATCGTTATTATGGTCCGGAGATTCTTCGTTTGCTAATACTGAGCCATTAGTTGACGAAACCACATCATCGTCAGTACCGCGGCTTTTAGACATTTTGCGCATTATTATTTTACGGTGATAAGCAATGGTGAAATTTTCGGGCAGCAGAACAAAATCCACGAAATAAATACACAGATATCGTTTAGGTAGATGCGCTTTTAGTTTTGATACCACCTATGGATGAAAGCCCGCTGAAATTTGACAGATATACGACGCGACGCGGCGGCGCGGGCAAAGCAAAGAGGGTCGCACAAACTACGGTTGCGTTCAATTTAAAACTATTAACAGACGTCCCGATTTGGCTGGAGCAGACCATATTGCGACCGATGGAGCAACCCAGGGATTTTTCCAACATTGCTACAGAAGTTCCGACGGTTGGCCATCCAATCGTCAGTTGCCTTTGCTCTGAAGCAGTGAACGGACGTCATGCCTCCTGCTCTTTTAAAGCAAGCGATTGCCGCTATAGTTGTGGCAGCTATACGAGTATATTGTCTACATAGTCTATTTATTTTTTAAAGTTTTTAATGTAGCCGCCTTGCCTAATTTCATTAGAACCTCCAGCATGATGAAATATGCTTGATTTCTGATATCTTTGTGGGTTAAGTCCTACAAACAGGGAAAATCATTATATAATTCCAATAATTTCACTATTATTTCCCGTTCTGTAACTGCATTCATGTCATTCATGTTGACGTCCTACGTCGGCGGCGTTGCAAATGCGACTGACTGTTTTTCGGTATGAACGAAGCTTACAGACGTACCAATTTGGCTGGACGGTCCGCTTGTCGGATGCGCTGGCGAACCGACCACGTCCAACCAGTATTAAGGCGCTCTTATTGACGAATTTTAGGTATTTGAGGGGGTGAGGTAGACGCACAGACTAAGTAGAGATTGGGTAGACGTAATTGCTGGTTGCGGGGCGCAATTTACCGTGGACGTCCTTATTCTGTCGCCATCCATATTCTAGTTGATTCCGGGATTATTGCCGGGATTTTAATTTCATTCCTGTATGTATATTCATTGGGGACAACGAGGAAGGACTAAAAACGGATTTCCCGAAATTCCCACGGGAAGGGAACAAACGGGGAATTTCAAATTTTTACGAAAACCGCTATTTATACGAAGCTGAAATCGGATTAGGGCTACAAGGAAGCTCTAAGAACGGATTTCCCGAAATTCTCATGGGAAGGGGACCAACGGGAGTTCAAAATTTTTACGAAAACCGCTGTACCTACATATGAAGTTGTAGCTATATTCTGATATGTACCGAAGCGAAGCGAGGGCGGGCCACTAGTAAAGTATATAAATGGGATGAAACATTGCCATATAAAATATCAATTTATGTATTATATTTATTAAGAGATTATGAAAGATCAGATATACGGGTAGTTGGATTGACGAATGAAATTAATATTTGCATGTACACTGGCAAGCTTATCTCTACAAGATATCTCTTCCAGCATGCGAGTAGAAACTGATCCCGCGTTTTAGCACACTCTGATCATGATATGAGTTTCGCCTCAAATCAAAAAGTAGAATCTGATCGCGTGAAAAGTAGAATGTGATCAGAGTGGACATTTTATATACGTTGTCTCGGTGGAATCTGATCACGTGATCGGATTCTACTTTTCACTCGTTTGATTTGAGGCGAATCTGATAACGTAATCAGAGTGTACCCAAAATCATGATCAGTATCCACTTGCAACGGATCATATGATCAGAGTGGACTAACCTTTTTTTACACACATTGCATATAAACTTAAATTTACTTATTAAACTATATATGAAACTATTTGTATCTAATTTTATATTTTAGTGTTGATCGTTTCATCAATTCGATTCTGACACTTCGCCGGCCGTTGATGCGGCACGCTCGCTCCGCTCGCTCGGCTCATGCGTTGTTTATCATACTCTAACCTAACCTATTATTTTTATCATTGTATCAATGTATGAAAAGGGAACTGTTACACCAACAAAACGTCATTCGTCTTATACTAGTTGTGCGCTAAGGTTAATTTGCTGTGCAGTCAGTATTTATGGTGAGATTGTTGTATTTTTGTACCAAAAGGTATTAATTTGTCTTGTATTCAAAGAAAGCAGTTTATGTTAGGCTGATATTATGTATTTTCGAATTATCTTCTGTAGTTGTTTTGTTAAACATTGAGTTTATTTATACTAAATAATTTAATTGATGTAAAAAAGTATATAAAAAGATGAGATTAAATTGATGGGCGATTATTTATTTGATGTGCAATTAAAAATATCTCCTAAAGAAATAGCTATGGTCGGTTATAGTTTGCAGTTGCTGGATAAAACACATTATTATCTATTTCGTACCTCGCTCTTGTACTTGAAGTGGTATTAAAGTATGATATTCAAATTCTTCTCAACAACTAGCATTTCTTCGACGATTTCCCTGAAAAATAAAAGTTGTATTAGCAATAACTAGTGTGGATTGTTAGAGAAATCACAAGATAAAAAGATAAAAAATAAATAATTCCCGTTGGTCTCCTTCCCGTGGGAATTTCGGGAAATCCGTTCTAGTGTTTCCTCGCAGTCCCTAATGAACATATATGCCCAATTTCAGCTTCATATGTATAGCGGTTTTCGTAAAAACTATGAATTCCCGTTTGTCCCCTTCCCGTGGGAATTCCGGGAAATCCGTTTTTAGTCCTCCCTCGCTGTCCCCAATGAACATATATGCCCGATTTCAGCTTCATATGTATAGCGGTTTTCGTAAAAACTATGAATTCCCGTTTGTCCCCTTCCCGTGGGAATTTCGGGAAATCCGTTTTTAGTCCTCCCTCGCTGTCCCCAATGAACATATATGCCCGATTTCAGCTTCATATGTATAGCGGTTTTCGTAAAAACTATGAATTCCCGTTTGTCCCCTTCCCGTGGGAATTTCGGGAAATCCGTTTTTAGTCCTCCCTCGCTGTCCCCAATGAACATATATGCCCGATTTCAGCTTCATATGTATAGCGGTTTTCGTAAAAACTATGAATTCCCGTTTGTCCCCTTCCCGTGGGAATTTCGGGAAATCCGTTTTTAGTCCTCCCTCGCTGTCCCCAATGAACATATATGCCCGATTTCAGCTTCATATGTATAGCGGTTTTCGTAAAAAATATAGAATTCCCGTTGGTCGCCTTCCCGTGGGAATATCGGGAAATTCTTATAGCCTATGTTCATCCAGGTCCAATAAGGATTCTAACGGTGAAAGAATTTTTGAAATCGGTCCAGTAGTTTTTGAGCCTATTCATTACAACCAAACAAACAAAGTTTTCCTCTTTATAATATTAGTGTAGATGTAGATAATATCACATAGGTTGACAATGACAGTTAAGAAGTTGAGTGGTGTGAAACAGGTGAAATGAATTAGTGCAGACCTGTTTAGTGATGTAAATAGTATTTAAAGTATTTTAGTTAGTATATTTTAAATAATAATTTCGGCTTAAGGACTTGGTTCCAGACCAGTAACATTTAGTTAAAAAAAAATACTTTATATATTTTATATGTTAATTTGATTGCAACAATTTTTAAAAATTTAGTAATTGCGAATTAAAAATCAATAATATACTAAATAATATCACATAGTAAATTTATTTTGGATGAGCATGTAGCTTAGGATACATAGTATGTGAAAATGATTATTTACCTGTGGATGCTAATTTCGGGATTTTTATAATCACTACGGCTTTTGCAGTCATATACACTACATCCAACAATGCTTTATAGCTTAATATTTAATGCTTTATATTTTTATGTATTTTATTATACGATTTTATAGGATTAAACACAGAAAAATATCCTTTAACTTTAAAATAATAAAGTCAACCGATCACAACAATCACACACAATGACAGGTAAAGTACTTAATAGTCGTAGAAAGAGTATTCATAGTCAAAGTTAATAATAAATAATAAATAGTCAACTATATAATCTAAATGAATAACCAATTTCGGTTGACAACCGTGCTCGTAGGTAACGAAAATTAGCCAATAGTAGAGAGAGAAAGTGTAGAGGAGAGCTAATAGCGTATACAATGTGAGAGAGAGAATGTGATATACATACATTATTAGCAATGTATATTTATTATTTTGTTTGGCTTTTATCATATTTAGACCTTAAATAAAAAAAACTGCATGATTATGACAGATAATAGATACTAACTTAATAATCTTTTGATTTACATAAAGTGTCTCATAAAAAATTCGACTTACCGATTAGAAGTTATGTTTGGCTGATTTCGCTCACAACGGCTTTTATAGTCAATTATACTACAATTCACCATAACTGCACACTTTTAGTACCTTGTAGGATATTGATTAAGGGTTGAGAAAACAAATTTCACGAAACTTTAATTGTTTTGGACCAAATCTCTTACGACACGAACAATTTGTCTGCCATCAATAACAATGATGGGAAACAAAAAAGCCTATACGCAAGTGGAGACAAAAAACTTAAGTCTCGTCCTGCTTACACCTTTATAATTTACATTCGCGCCATCTTACTCTTGTAATTATTATTATTCAGTAGCTTGTCTATACTTATACTCTGTCTACGATATTTTCCATACTATCAAAAACACGGAGCCGTTTCTATGGCCAAGGTCCTAGAGTATATAGTCACAGACTAAGTAGAGTTGCTAAAGCATTATATAGTGTTGACTTCGATCTTCGTTGACTTCGTTCGCCGTCTCGTTCATTTCATTCATTCATGGAAAACTCACGCAATATTCAATCGAATGTAGAAAGTAAAATATAAACTTAATTTAATACTAAACAACCATGACAAGCAGGGCTAGTTTTAATAAAAGTTCACGAAATAATTATAAATATCAAAATGATTCCTTCGAAGCTAAAGGTAATAAACCTATTCGAGAAGCAGCATCAGTGTTAGAAGTGTTCATCCTCATGATCGTTCACGTTTGCAAGAAGTTTCTTTTTTATGACACCAATTTAAAAATAGCAATTTATTTAGGTGCTCTCTTCCTGCTATCTCTTATATCAGATGTCCTAACTTTTCCTAAATCGTATTTTTCAAGAAGTGATAATATGTTTAATCAATATTTTGTAAAGCTGGGATGGTTCTGGACACTATTTATGACTGCACCTTTTGTTATTTTGACGTCATACACTACTTGTTGTGGAAATAGAAAGCAAATATTCACAAGTCATGTTCCAAGACTTTTTATAGCTACAATGTTTTGGTATATTTGGACAACTCTTTTTAATATAATAGAAACAAAGTATGGTCGTTGTAACAAAATTGATTACCAAGACAAAATATCTTGTTTGAAAAATGGACATTTCTGGAATGGATTTGATATTTCTGGTCACTGTTTTATTCTAATATATTCTAGCTTGGTTATGATAGAAGAAGCAAGAGCTGTTAATGGTTGGGAGAGTATAAAAGATTATATCAGAGACGAAAGCTTCTCTCGAACAACTGAAAATAAATCGGCCAGTTTAAATCCACTGAGAAATATAAATAGTGATGAACTTGATGTACTTAAATCATCATATGTTAAATATACACCATATGTGAGGGCATTTTTAATAGCAATATCAGTTCTTCAATTAGTATGGGATGTAATGCTAGTTTCCACTATCCTTTATTATCACATTATGGTAGAGAAGTTTGTAAGTGGAATAATTGCAATTTTTACATGGTTTGTGACATATCGAGTATGGTACACCATTCCCAATTTACCTCCAAGTTTGCCAGGAGAGGGCCTCTTCAAATATAACAAAGAAAAATCTACTACTAATGTGCCTAATTATAGAAAAAGATTGAGTACTGCAAATGGGAAACATTTCATGGGCATGCCTATTGGCAAAAGTCAAGAAGAAGTTATATTAAAGGAAGAATCAAAATTATGAGGAAGATTTCAGACATAAATATTGGTGTTATTATGGCATGTGGGGGTTTAATTTAAGTATGGTGGTGTGGTTATCACATGATAACTAATATAAGTACTTAGGTTAAGGGAAGGACTTGTACTGAGTTTAATGGCCATTGTCTATTCTACATAATATTTTAAAAGAATTCTAAAGTTAGATCTTTATATGTAAAATTTTTGTTCCTTTAGGAATACAAATTATGTATTCATGAACTTGATGTTATATCCATTTTTTGCCCTTTTCTGTGATTTATTGAACTTTCAATTTAAAACAATTGTTTTGAAGTTTATTGCAGTTAGTAGTATTAACAGTTTTTCTTTGTTTTGTTTTTAAATAAAAGTAAAATTCTCACAAATGTTTTATTTGTATAATTCTATTTTATAATACTTATGTATGGAATATTATAATATCAAACATTTAGAACAGTAATTTCTTTATAATATACAATACTGATAATACAACTCCAATTGAAGCAGCCCCTGCAGCTCCTACATACAAAGGCGGCTGAGAACTTATAATCATCTTCAAGCCAACAAACATGTTTGGAATAGTTTTTTTGAATGATTCCCGTTGTTTAACTCTTTCATAATATTGTTCTATTAAGGGGTGTTTACCATTTGCCCAAAATCTGTCTTCAAAACCAAGCTCCCAAAGGCGTTGTAACAATAGAGCTAAATTAATATCTGCTATACTAAAGTTTTCAGAGCATAACCAGTAACCTGTAATTATAATAAAATAATAAATGGATTAATAATCGTTGGCAGCTTGTTTATATGAAGTAGGTAGATAGTAATATGTGTACCTTCAGGTTGAGTTTGTAATTGTTCCTCAATTTCATCAAATATCTCATTAACTCTATTCAAGACTTTAGCATATTCCTCTTCAGATGAAAGAATTTGATGTTTTCTCTCTTGTATATCTGCTTTGTACAATAGTACACTTTTGGCTTTAGGATGTTCTTCAGCTAATCTTCTGAGATTTTCAGCACTAATCAAATCTCCATCTGCAGAAGGGTATCAAGTAACATTTACAAATTGAACTTTTAATTATATATAACAAAAAATAGATAATTGACATGTATACAACTTACTTTTGAGGACTTCTCTTACAGGCAAAACAAAAGGTAGTTTGGGTTTTCCACACAAATGAGGATGAAAGAATGAACCCACAGTAATAACACCAACTGGAAGAGCTTCTAGAATTTCTCTGAAGTTGTTGATAGTATTTATCACCTTACTATCTTCTGATAAAAGGGATGGCAAATCTAAAATGAAGTTAGGTAACATTTATTATGAATATTGCACATAACAAAATAAATAAGTATAATAGGCAAGCACCTAAATACTTATGAAATCAATTACCTGGATTAAAGTACAACTCCAAATAATCAAGGATTCTTGTTGAATCAGGTCTGACCTCATCATTTACTTTTAGCACTGGGATCTCTCCACGAGGATTTATTTCTAAGAACCATGTAGAGTACTGTTCTCCTTTGGTAATGTCTACAATTATCGGATCAAAATCAACATTTTTTTCATACAAGGCCATTAACACCTAAAAATAATAGTACTTAAAAATGCAATCTTGTCGATGACCTTGCTCTCGTGTGAGAGATAAAAATTCAATGCCACTGAAAGTTTACACATAAAAGGCATACAAACAATATAGTTATATCCTGAAATCTATTTGCGCAAATAGAATAAAATTTAGCGAATAAAAGAGTTGTTATGTTACCTTTTGAGAGTAAAAACTGTAGTAATTGCAGTACAAAAAAACTGATTTGCTGTTGATGCTGGTGCTTTTTAATCTATTTACATTGGAAATCGCTGGAATTGGGAACTTTTCAATATATTTCTGTACATAATGCATCTTGTTAATTAGTTTTGTACTAGGTAAATAAAAACTTTAAACCTACGAAAAAGTTAAAAGAAAACTTTATATCGAACCGCGGTTTATTTGCTATGATGCATTTTAGGAGTACCAACATTATAAAGTCAATAATCACCTGACATTTATTTCGCTTCGATCAAGCTATGGCCTGTGCCATGCATGCCCGTCCTGTGATTAAATGCTTACAGACTGCACAATTTGATTGGCCATTCATCGTCGATAAGCGGTTTTATTGTATTTGCACTAAGTGCCACTGCGCCGCTGTTTAATAGTCTGTGCTGTTGTTAGGTTTATTTTGTCTGTGCCGGAGAGAAACCTCAAATTTGCGGTGTTATATGCAGGTAAGCTAAATAAAACTTTAGTCGGAATACGATCTCTTCATGGGCTCATGTAAGTTGTTTCTGCAATTCTTTTTGATCTTTACTAATTTTACACCTATTTTTGAGAATTTTCCTGACGTTTCTATTCATCATCATCATCAATTATCATCATTCATAAATTCAGAAATCATTTAATAAAGACAATGGCTGTATGGGCTTAGTTCCCCTTTCCTTCGGGATAAACTAAAAAAATCAAATTTGCGTCAGCCAGTAAATTGCTCTAACAATTTGTATGATCCATAGATTTTGTTCTCTGATTACTCTATAGGTACTAACTACCTTTGGTACTATCCGTGAGTGGAACGCAACCGTACTTTTGTGGTTCGGTAAAGTTCGGTTGCATTTTTTTAAGTAGATACCTACATACATACTTGTTATGATAAATAATAATTGTATACTTAGTTCAATATCAAGTAGAAGTTAATAATTACTGTGTTCTTTACCTGATAATTATGTTAGGATTGCCATCCTAGTTACTAATGACCGAAACAAACTTGAAAATGGAAGTCTCCAACAACACCGACGCTGTCAACCTTGGCGTAGGTGAAGTGGAAGCCGAAATCGGGGAAGAGCTGAAACAGTTAGAAGAAGGAAAGGAATACAATACTAGAAGCGAAATATCAAATTCATCTTCTAGTGACTCCAGTTCCCCTAGTATTAGTTCAGTCAGCACTAAGAGTAAAGATCGACGAGCAAATAGAAAACGTACAAAATCAGAGAGCCATTCGCCAGTTCAAAGTAAACGTAGATGTGTTACTGCTACTACTTCTAACAACAAAGTCAAGGCCTATGATTACATGACTAAACTTAATTATTTGTTTCGCGATACAAGGTTCTTTTTAATAAAATCTAATAATGCTGAAAATATAACCCTTTCCAAAGCAAAGAGTGTTTGGTCCACATTACCGCAAAATGAAGCCAATTTGAATCAAGCCTATAGAGAGTCAAGAAATGTACTATTGATATTTTCTGTTAAAGAGAGTGGTAAATTTGCTGGATTTGCACGTCTTGGCAGTGAGTCACGACGAGATGTCCCAGCTGTATCATGGGTTTTGCCTCCAGGTCTTTCTGCTAAAGTATTAGATGGAGTTTTTAAAGTTGACTGGATTTGTCGGAAGGAATTACCATTTAGTAGTACACTTCATCTATATAATCCCTGGAATGAGGGAAAACCTGTTAAAATAGGTAGAGATGGTCAAGAAATTGAACCTAAAGTTGCAGAAGAACTCTGCAGATTATTTCCTGAAGATGAGGGTATTGAAATGACTCCAATTCTACGTAAATCTAAAGAATCCTCTAAGAAAGGCTACATGAAAAGTGGTGGAAATTACAGAACATACAGAGCACCTATGTCATCAAGGGGCTCAAATTACAGAAGTAGGATAAGTACTTCATCCAGGAATAGAAGGAAGCCTTATATCTCACCAAGGAACCGACTTTCTACTGGTTCATATAAAAGAAGGTCTCCATCACCTTACATGAGGGAACGATTACCAATGTGGTTTGGTAGGAACCGTGAGGCCTATGGAAGTGGTACTTCTGCTGCAGCTGAGGCGTATGTCGCTGAGTACATGCGCTCAATGCATCATCAGCTGCCACCATTGCCTTATGTTCCGCCACCAGGTTTCAGTGCAGCTTTATCTTCCTATGATGGATTACCTCCACCTCCACCGCCTCCTCCACCAAGATACTATGACATGTCAGACTATCCACGGTCCCTCCTTGTTTATGACAAAAGGTCTTATGAACGCTCAGTGGATGAATTTTTGTGGCGTACCTCTGACCGTACACGTGGCCGCAGTCGTGAAAGAGAGTCTCACAGATCTTACCGTGACCGGCGCTAGATGTCAAATAACCACCAATGTATTCATTATGTTATTTTTCTAATAAAAATTGTGTTTGAACTCTGAACTTTATTGAGCCTATGTTCAGTGTTTGTGGTGTGTTCTCTTGGACTTAATAGACAATCCAAACAAAATGCTGATCAATTCATAGTTAGTAATGTTCGTGTTTACCAGTGACGTTAAATGGACTGAGAAAGAAAAAAATACACATTTCACTGATGGCTTTTTAAAGATAAGGATCGCAGAACATCTATTCTGTTTAGATGCAATATGCTGAGTGAAAGAAAATATGTGCATTATCAAGCATTATACAACATACATACATAGGTCTCAAGTGTATGTAAGTTAGTTAAGATTACTATTAGGTATTTAGTGTTTATGACCTTTTAAAAGACTGAAGTGGTTGTGTCCTATCTGTGATATTATTATCATTTTATCATAAAAGTAACATTACTGCCAAAGATTTAAGTAGGTAGCTAGGTAGACTTTAAATCTAACTTTTTATAATTTTTGTCTTTCATCATTTTGAGATTTTTTAATTAGGTAAAAAATAATACATAATTGAAAGGCCTAATTGTACTAAAAAATCTGTATAAAAAGTGAATATTTTGTACCTGTTTTCATCTATGATCCAGTGTATTTCAGTAATATGTCAAAAATCGTAAATGTAAATGGTGTATGTATGTACCTTAAATTTCTCTTCTGTTACCATCTATTTATTATGTATAACTAACTGCATATAAGTCATTAACAGCCTCGAAAGTGACTACTTTATTGGTGACAATCAGCCTTGGCTTGTCAGTCAATTTACCAGAATTAGGTCTATTTGTTACCTATGTAACATGTGCATGCAAATAGATGGTTGCCTCTCCATAACATACAATATATGATACATATATGTATATATAACCCCATCACGTTGCATTTCCAACCCTGAAAGGGTATGGGGCGGAATCAACGTGGAACGAGGAGAGACGATGTAAAGCTACACGCTGATAACACGCCAACAACGTGATGTAGTCTACGATCTTTATTAAGCTTACTCTAGGGTCAGGTCACATCGAGACGCGACGCTGCGCGCACATTTAGAGCAACTCAAAAACGTACATTTCATTGAGAATATGTAGGTAGGTACGTGGCTTCGAAACGCCTCGCAATGCCTCGCTAGCGTTTAGGAACTGGTTAGCAGCGCATCTCGGCATACAAGAGCGGCCCTACAGCCCGCGACGTGCGTGACATCACATCGCGACGCGCAGCCTGAGGCCGCCCCCTGGCGTCCAGTCGCTAGGTAGGTACTATTCCCGTGGGTGAGTCCACATGGCGAACGTAGATACGTTCGGCTTCGTAGCGATGGGTCTTCGTGCTGCCAACGATTTTACGATGCACCTCTCGCTGTTGCGAGGCGTCGTTGGGCGTAGCACAACAATAATGTGCGCACAGCGTCACGTCGCGTTTCGGTGTGATACCTTAGAGAGAGCGAGGCCATAACGCAAAAATTTCATCGCATACGGCGTCGGACAATATTACGCTTACCATCATTTCAGTTTCTGTAGTACGGAAACGCATCGCATTGTAGATTTGTACGTTGCGGCAGCGCCTCAGAAATTTCTACGATGCATTATGCGCCGTCGTCGATTTTTAGCGTTTGATTTTAGCGTTACGCCCCTACGCAGTGTTGTGGGCTCGCCCTTAAACGTATTTTAACTACAGTTCGTCTACCGAGAACTCGCTTCAACTTCATCTCTTTGTCACTATAGAAGAGCAGTCAAAGATCAAATACCTCTCAGCGGTACTCACCCTACGCGATCTACGCTCTTGATTTCGTAAACATACCACTATTATTACACCATATACGTAGGTATGTTAAAGTTTCTTTAAAGCTTGCATATTGTAACGGAAAAACGGAAGTTACTCGTGGCAACTTCACAACATTCACATGTTAACTTCTTGGGGTAAAATATTGTTACCAACCCCGACGTAGCCGTTGAAAGTCTGCGACCCGCGGGGCGTAACACTGAGAGGTACGAGAAATAGGTAGGTACCTAGGAATAGAGAGTAGCGTTTCTTTTGTCTAGGCGGGTCATACGAGTGTATCATGTACGTGTTATTAATTGGGTCGGTTTTGCTTGGGCTGTCTTATCACAAATTCACTCATTCATTTGATATTCAGGAGTCACTTTGAGTCCTATAGGGTCCTACTACATAATAGGTCGAGCGCTAAATCTCCTAACACACGAATGCATATTTTTTCCACAGCTCTTACAATATACACACATAGGACCTACCATGGTTTGCGTAAATGCATGTGCCGCCGTCACAAAGTTGACGCAGGAATATTTAGCGTAATCTTACATTACTCGTCTGGGTCTATCTCTAAGGTATACGTTGTCAATCTCATGAAGGAATGAGGAAGAGGAGATCGATATTCAACAATGTGCCTACTAGATGTAAACGCACAATCAATAGACTTACATTTGCATTCTTTCAACCCGATACCTGTACATGCGACAGCAATACTATTTTTCAATGTTGAGCCACATTCTCTTTAGGTACTCCTCCTTCAAGATATTCTGCACTACTCCCGAGAGTGCATTACTCCCGTGCGAAGCCGGGTGCGCCTTGGACATGGGTAGGTAAAACCGTTCGACATAGATAGTTGTATTGGGAATGCGTTTATCATTGTATTTTAAGAAAAGTGTTTCTAAAGCAT
This sequence comes from Carposina sasakii, assembly GCA_014607495.2. Lineage (NCBI taxonomy): Eukaryota > Metazoa > Arthropoda > Insecta > Lepidoptera > Carposinidae > Carposina > Carposina sasakii. The sequence goes on from CP053155.1 coordinate 7,262,787, forward strand.
TCCAAGTAGGAACAGGATTTTCCGTATGATTAGTGGAGTCACTAGTGCGTAAAAAGTTTAACCCTCTGGATAAACTCTCTAAGCCGAGAAACAAGTACAAACAGCAGCGCCACCACCGACGCCATTCATCTAGGACGTTAAAAAGCTAAATACCAGTTAAGCGTAATACCTACCTTCCCATTGTTACCTGCCCGCCTAAGGTAAGAAATGTCAAATTCTTCAGGAAATTCTTAACACCTGAACCAAGTTATATTTTCTTATTTGCGTAGTTATCTATATCTATACTAATCCCAACTAACATTATAAATGCGAAAGTAACTCTGTCTGTCTGTCTGTCTGTCTGTTACGCTTTCCCGCTTAAACCTCGCAACCGATTTTGATGAAATTTGGTACAGACAATCTTTAGACCCTGAGACAGAACATAGGCTACTTTTTATTTCGAAAAAAAGGGATGAAGGGGTTGAAATAGAGATTGAAAGTTTGTATGGGATTTCTTAATTCCGGATAATTTTGACATTTTGTTAATTCTACAGTCCACGCGGACGGAGTCGCGGGCATCCACTAGTAATATTATAAAGAGGAAAACTTTGTAATTTTTGTAATGAATAGGCTCAAAAACTACTGGACCGATTTCAAAAATTCTTTCACCATTAGCATTCTTATTGGACCTGGATGAACATAGGCTATAAGAATTTCCCGATATTCCCACGGGAAGGCGACCAACGGGAATTTTATATTTTTTTAAGAAAACCGCTATACATATGAAGCTGAAATCGGGCATATATGTTCATTGGGGACAGCGAGGAAGGACTATAAACGGATTTCCTGAAATTCCCACGGGAAGGGGACAAACAGGAATTCATAATTTTTACGAAAACCGCTATACATATGAAACTGAAATTGGGCATAAATGTTCATTAGGGACTACAAGGAAGCACTAAGAACGGATTTCCCGAAATTCCCACGGGAAGGGGACAAACGGGAATTCATTTTTTTACGACAACCGCGATACATATGAATTTGAAATCAGACCAGTACGTTCATTAGAGACTGCGAGGGAGCACTACGAATGAATTTCCCGAAATTCCCACGGGAAGGTGACTTACGGGAATTTAAAATTTTTACGAATACCGTTATTTTTTACGAAGCTTAAATCGGATTAGGGACTATGAGGAAGCTCTAAGAACGGATTTTCAGAAATTCCCACGGGAAGGGAACCAACGGGAGTTCCAAATTTTTACGAAAACCTCTGTATCTACATATGAAGTTGTAGCTAATGTACTGATATGTACCGAAGCGAAGCGAGGGAGGGTCACTAGTGCAATATATATTTTTTTGTGGTTACAGTAGCCATCACTTGTGCTAGATATACTTGATGCTGAGGGCCAAAGTGGAGCAGCTTGAAAGGAGTTCGAAAGATTTAATAAGTTGAATAATAAATGAGCACACCACTTATCCCTATATTCTCATCCGTTATTAATGGCTAGGAACCTTTCGAGCGCGAGTCCGACTCGCACATGGCCGGTTTTTTTATATGGCCCTTGGAAACAACATATAGTAAGTACCTCAGCATAGAATGAATTGTCTTCCGTTTAATAAACGTTTTCTTTCTTTCTTTCCTTCAAAAATATTTTTTATAAATACAATGGCTGTATGGGCATAGATTCCCTTGATTTTCCTTCGGGATCCGAGTTCTGAAAAACTACAAAAAAACATATGTATCTACGCTTGTGTACATTTCTATGGTATCTAAGGCTGTATGGTCTATGATCTTTGCCTGCCCGTAACGGGCGAAAGAAAAAACAACAATCTATGGTATCTACCTATATGTTAAGTAGGATCGGCGGGAAAAGCTGGAAGGGTGCAGGTGTAATTTTCTTGTGAAAATCAAAAATTATTTGTAAATGGCTTGCATGTGTCCGTAAAGTGATGTTTTCTGGTAGATAAGTTATATTTTGATTACTTGTGATGTGAATCTAGTGCGTGTGCATGGTTTTATACGCAGGTAAGCCGAGTAAAACTTTAGCCGGATTACGATCTCTTCATGGGCGCATGTAAGTTGTTTCTGCAATAATTTTTCATTTTGACTAACTTTACACTTGTTCTTGAGGATTTTCCCGACGTTTCCATTCATCATCATCATCATCATTATCATCCATCATAAATTCAGAAATCATTTACTAAAGACAATGGCTGTATGGGCTTAGTTCCCTTTGCCTTTCCTTCGGGATAAAGTAAACAAAAAAAAAAATATATGTTAAGTAGAATACAATTCGACAACAAACATGGTCACCCTAATGGCGAATTATTAAGGGAAAACTAAAAGTAATTTGTTTTATTAGATAACGAGCATGTACCTACAATGTTGATTTGTATTATTTAGTACAAATTACTACTAAATGTTTTTTTTTTATCTCAGGCAGGTACATTCATTATTAGTTAAGGAGAACGTCAGGATTGAGGAGCCACAAACAAATCGATTTTTTACAAAATCCACTCAATTTTACAAGTTGTCCTTAGACTACAAATTCTAACCCACTTACTACTAAATGTTACTGTAGTTAAATGTTAGCTTATATGGAAACCGACGCTCTCTGTGTATGGACTGAGATCCAGTTGTAAAGTATTGTAGCTTCTAGAATATTAAACGTACAGGACTGAGATTTTTTGTAGGCACTATTCACAATTACTACTAAATGCTACAAAATTTTCAAAAAGCTACATTACGTACTTACCGAGATCCAAATGGCTCCCCAATCCTGATGTTTGGATTAAGATCCACCTCTACATTGAAATTACTTTAGATATACCTATATTATACTACGGCTACAAAATTATTTCGTTAGCTACTAAATGATGGGATTAGTTTTTTCTTAATATCAGAAGTGGCTTCTCAATCCTTACGTACTTAAAAATGCATCGTGGAAATAATGGAAATGTTCAGGGCTCGCTAACAGGTCATTTTTGGTGGCAAGTTGTTTCTCAAACGCACATTACGGCGTGGTTAAAAGTTATTACTTACCTACTCGTAAGTAGCAGGTAATTACTTGATGATTCTGGTTAATGGTTCTTTTCTAAAAATGACAACGCAGCGAATTTGTTAACAGTCAATTCCAATAGCCGATCTCGAGAGATTTTTTGCTTATTTCTGACTTAAATCTTCAATTGTTGTCATAAGTACAAAATTTCTAATATGGAATTTAAAAAAATCTTTATAATCTCTAGTATTGAAATCGGCCGTAAGAGTTCTACTTGTAGTGTAGTCGTATATCATACCTATAGCTATAGATAGGTACGTAACACAACCGAGAAGGGCAGATTATTATCTGAATATAAAGGGTACCATAAACTAGGTCAAAAGCGGTTGTAAATAATTAAAGGGACTTCAGTGATTGAATATTGCATGGAAGTCTCGAAATAACGCAGCCTTTTTGCGGCAAAATGTAAAGGGTTCCAGGAAAATCGATATGCCACGAACGAGACCCAGAAGAACGGGAGTGTGCGAGTATTCATGATTGGAACTCTATACATGTTCAAGAATGTAGCATAGTATTTTCTAAACAATCTTGAAACACTAGATTACTGTCTGTGCCCGTAAAGTAGCGGTAGTTTAAACCCATTTCCCGTAGGATTAAGGGTGAACACCCGACTATGTAATATTTTTTGACCTTGTGTCACTCCCACGACTAAGATGAATCTAATGATACCGCTCCAGTTCAAATACGACAACCAGTTTAGGCTCTAGCTAGACCGTGCCAAAGTATACATAAGTACATATTATTATTTACACCTGAAAAAAACATAACCCTCCTTCTGGCGCAGTCGAGTAAAAATGGATATGTATTTTACACACGTCTGCCCAACCTCTGAGGTGATAAATAGATAGAGTGTTACGCTGAAAGAAGTTTTTTTTTGTAATGAATCTGTAGTTATACTACGCATGGTAAGTACGAAGAAACGTAGACTGCTACGGCGTAGTCTTCTACAGTTTTGTACAATACTACGACGCGGTGACTACGCTCCGTTTTGTAGGAAATATTTTCTAAGTGTCGCCGCACACGAGCCACCGGCCACAGCTACAAACGCCGCCACGAGAAGTTAGTGTCGCCGCGCACGGGCTACCGGCCACAGCTACAAACGCTGTCACTAGAAGTTATGTATGAAAAGTACAGTACTTCGTGTATTCCAAATATTCCAATAGATACCTATATACTTGGATAGAATGTAAGTTTATTTTTAGGATCCCGTTAAAAACGGGACCATTACCGCGACTTTGCAGTATGTTTGCTGACACAAGGTAGCTATCTCATGAACCGTGATAGCTAGACAGTTGAAATTTTTACAGCTGTTGCCCGCGGCTCCGCTCACGTGGATGTCGCTGATTGCGTGGAAGGGGTATAAAAATAGTTTACGACCTATTCTCAGACCTACCGAATGTATTAATATATAAAATTTCATAAAAATCGGTCAAGCCGTTTCGAAGAAGTTTGGTAACAAACACTGCGACACGAGAATTTTATACAGGGTGTTTGTGACAGCCAGGCAAATATTGATATGGTGATTTCAGATCAGATCATCATTCTGAGATGAAAACCAATGAAAATTTCCGCAGAAAAATTCCAAAATTTTCCGACTTTTTTCATCTTTTCAGGGAAAAAAATAGTGTCATTCGTTTAAGTAGGCCTTAAATAATGACTTAAAAACTAAATTATAACCTATGGATGATTAAAAAAAAGTTGCTCTCAAAAGTTCAATTAACTGATCAATCCCAAAGGAGAGTCACAAATGATCCAATAAAACAGCAATGTATCACACCAATAACCAATAAGCCCATTAAATTTGTTACAGCATCGCCCGATACAATTGATGTGGAAAGAAAACATTGCGTATAATCAAATCAAAAATTAATTTCCTGCAAGTTATAACAATATCGTATAACTCAAAACAATGGTACTTGTTCATTATCTCAGTATTTTCCTGGCTGTCACACACACCCTGTATATTAGATGTACTTATATCTATTGCTTCAATTTGCTTCTCCTACAGCAAACGTGTTTTTTGCTGTTTTTTATTATACTTTTGACCCCTTGTATTGTAAAATCCTCCCTTTTCACGCCAAGTTAGAGAAAAGTAATAAAATAAATAACATTAACAGAAATAACGGTAGAAGTTGTTACAGACTTTATGGCCGTACCCTAATACGTATTCTGAATGCCTCCTTTAGTAGGAGGCGCGAGCCGGATGTTGTGGTGCTGACTGTTTAGTGGTCATGTGACCGATTTATAGTCTCGCCTTGTCCGTTTTTCCTTCTGCCTGTCCATGGAACTTTATTAAGTAAGAGATAATAAATACAGCACAAAATTTCGTGAGTGGACAAAGCCACTGAATTGTTATAGTTGTTCGGGGTGTAACAAATGGGCGAAAAGCCACAAAATGATTTACTATGCTATACACAATTACACAGACTAGTACTATATACATAGAGAAACTACACAAAACATGTTTTTTCAGTTAGTGTAGTAGGATAGGTAATACTTAAATAAAACTCAGGAATGTTTATAATATATCGTCGTCGTCAGCCTATTGCAGTCCACCGCTGGACGTAGGCCTCCCCCAAAGCACGCCACACGGCTCGATCTCCCGTTTTTGCCATCCAGTCACTACCAGCCGTCATCGGTCCATCTGGCCGGAGGGCGTCCAACGTATATGTAATTTCCTCAAAATATAAGAGCCTCGTAGATAGGTTATTTATCTATAGTAATTGTAAACATATCCCTTGTGTTACAACCTGTATAGTCTTGCGAGGCTGTAGGTAGAGGTTTAAAATATTGAACCTTGTAGGTATACTAATTAAATTACATATTTGACTGGCACCTCTATTATTTAGGCAAATTAAAAAAGCGGCCAAGTGCGAGTCGAACCCGCTCATGTAGGATTTCATAGGCTACAACGTGATTTTCAGCACCAAAAATAACTTTATGTTCCATATAGTTTGTATAAATAACAACGTTACATATTCGGGTTGGTAAATGTGCTATATCTTTTATACGAAACTGCCAATCGCACATCGGTCAAACCTATAAGGGTTCTGTATTTTGCCGTTTGGCGATGGAATCCTAAAAACGAGAGGGAGCTTGCGGGCATACTAAGTGGGTTCTTGTGGTCATCATCCTCGTCAACTCGTCACTTTAATCACGCTGTGAGTGGAACCGATCCCGAGATCGATTCCGGCCCGGGGGCGACCCTTACTGCTTCTCAATAGTAATCCAATTACACCTGCACAGGATCCATTAAGTCGACAACATTTAATTATCAATTTGCTGCCTAAAAACTAAATTAAGTATATCAGTTTAGGCCATTTTATGATATTATACAGGGTGATTTTTAGTCGTCAACGTTCCCGAAAACTATGGCATCTCCTCATCATCACGATCATTTTTCTCCATGGAAGCATACCTGGGAAGTGTCTGGTTTCCAAGATATTAGGGTCCAAAGTTGAGTAAATAGACTGCGTTTTTCTGCATAAATGCACATTGACGCGCGTAGCAAGATTTTTTCACGAGAAATAATTATTATCCTGTCTATAAAAACTAGCATAAACACCGGACACTATAAATTCCACACGAACAAGTAATTCAATTTTTTTTATTTATTTACATCGTTTCCCAGCATTTTTTTTGTCATAAACTTACTTTATTTGATGTATAGAGTACGTACCCTTCGTTAAGGTTGGCCACCAAAAAACACCCTGTATGAATCTGGAAAAATAAACATGTCATTTCCAGTCAAAAAATTTGTGGATAGGTTCTTTATGGTGGGCTATTTTGTAACATGCTATAAAATATATTCTTATAAAATGATTAATAAAGAAATGGAAAAAATTCGTCACCCGGGTGGGAATCGAACCCACGACCTCTGCATTCCGCGTGCTTCTTCTTCTATAAATATTATATAAATATTCTATAAATATTCTTGTATAAATAATCCGAATGCCATTAACTATTTTATTGTACCTAGGTACCTACCTATATATATGTATCTCAGAGCTAGCAACTTGTCACTGATCTTTAATATCAGGCCCCGCAATCTATACATATAATAAAAATGTAACGGATCGCTGTATGTACATGGAAGATATATGAGAAAAAATATTATAGGAGACCTTTATCAACGCAATAGTACTCAAAATGATGATTTTTTAAATTTTTGTCTGTTTGTCGGTTTGTCTGTGCGTTTGTGCACGCTAATTTCAGAAACGGCTAAACCGATTTCGATGCAGTTTTCAGGAATATATTGTGACAGGTCCCACTTAACATATAGGCTACTTTTTATCACGGGAAAATATTTTTATCCCGGATAATTTCGACATTTTGTTTTTTCTGTAGTCCACACGGACGGAATCGCGGGCGTCCACTATACCTACTAAACGTAGCTGTATGATATTTTGATGTCTGTATCCAATCTGTATCTGTACTACCGAAAAATCTTAATTATTTTACTTTTCTAAAATATGAAAATTATATTTGTTTAATACGGTGAGTGCCACTACCCCGTGATTTATTGTCATGTAACTAACAGCTGTAAATAATAATTATATTATGCATACAGAAATTAGTATCCTACACTCCGGCAGCAAGTCATTCATCGTCTCCAGCAATTTCTCCTGAAATTTATGGCTTATGTTTTCGCGAGGATAGTGATAACCACCCGCGTGGCTGAGTGTTGATAAGTGGCGGTTTTGTAGCTGTTATGTAAGGGAGGAAGGGCGCCTGCGTGGGCCCCGTCGGGGCGTCAGTCGGCACTGGCCCTCTGCAGAGTGCGCCGCGCCCCTCTCCGCCACGCCGAGGCCCGGGGCGTGGCGCTTACGTAAACACGCGTGCCCCCGAACTGAAGCCCGAGGCGGCGCGGAGCCTCCTCCGTCCCGAGTCCACATGCCCCGCGCCGCCTGCTGAGTGCATGCGGCCCGAGCTGCCGCGCCGCCGCCGCTGCCGACCGCTCTGCCGACGATTGCCGCGCTTATAGGTAGGTAGTGTACCTACTGAGAGGAACCTACAAATTGTGAAACTTAATGCATTATATTATGCTTCTGTCAAAGCAGGATTCAATTTAGTGGCAGATGTTATCTTATGTATAGCTATGTATGTTCGTATGTTGAATGCCCGTAATACAGGTGATATGATAACAAGTATTTTCAAATAAAATAAATACATGTAAGCATACTAAACAAACTCTCACGCATAACATCTCTAACAAGCCAACCATGAAAACTGTTAATTACAGATTGGTTGTTTTATGTTTGTTTATACTTGGTGTTACAAAGATTCGAGAGATAGAAACGAGGCGAGAGCGCAGAATCACGGCAACGACATCGCAAACATCCCTATACAGACTATACAGTCACGTCTACCTATCAGTAACTCTATTCTAGTATATAGGTATATGTATAAACATGTACTTTGATATTCGATAAATTTATCTGTCTGTGCTGATACTGATACTGTCGGGCGAAAACGGTTGGTACCTACACGGTTGGTTACGAGTAAATGGTTGCAAAGGGTTACGTAGGTACAACTAAAATGTATAGGTAGATAGGTAGGTAATTATTGTAACTCGTAAGTAGGCCCCATAGTGATATTTCATACGATATGGTACGAGGTATCTACCGATGAAAGTCGCTCATACACGGTGATTTTTGGTCGTCAATGTTCCCGAAAACTACGGGAGCTCCTCATCATTACGATCAGTTTTCTCCATGTAAGCATACCTGCGTGTCTGGTTTCCAAAATATTAGGGTCCAAAGTTGAGTAAATCGACTGCGTTTTTTTGCATAAATGCACATTGACGCGTGTAGCAAGATTTTTTACAACAAATTATCTATGAAAAAACTAGCATAAACACTGGACACTATAAATTTTGCCCGATCAAGTGTTAAATTTTTTTTTTAAGTTTACCTCGTTTCCCAGCATTTTTTTGGCATAAACTTACTTTATTTGCTGTATAGACTACGTACATACCTTCGTTAAGGGTGCCAACGAAAAAACATTCTGTATAGTTCATTTTTGCCTATTTTTTTTAGAAACTGTTAATTAGCTACAGGATTACAGGATAGTGTGTAACTGTCATAATTGACTTACCTACATACAATTAGTTTTATTACTAACTTCTCATGGAAATGATGATTATTAATTAGGTATGAAAGCACAGCACTAGGTACAAGTTCATACTCGCTAGGTCTGTAGATACTAACTATAATATTATTACTTACTCTATCATAGAGTCCCTAATAATATATATTATATACAGTACTAGCAGCCCGCGGTTCCGGCTTCGCTCGGATATTCGACTTTTACAGCTGTAGTTTATAATTCGACACAACCATCAACGTTGTCTGCCCTCACGTGTCTGCCCGTTCGGGTCGCGCACCTCAACATGAGCCCACCCCCACCACCGCCGTCGCCGCCGCCGCGCGCCGCCACTCGCCGCCACTGTCGTGCTATGCGGACCGACCCACTGACACAACGACGGAACGCAGCCGCCGCCGCCGCCATCTCTGCCCTCGGCATTGTAAATGCATCTTGTGTATTAATATTAACATAAAAGTGTTATGATATGTATATATTCGGAATCCTCATTTCATCAGCTTTAATTTGATATGCATTTTGTTTTATGTTTATTGGTCTATGTCGGTAGGAACATCGAGTAATTGAAAAATAAGATATTTCGTAAATTAAACTTGAACACCACTAAAATCGTTATTGTGGCTAAACCTTAAAGGATAGACATATGCTATCGCAGACTTTTTTATAGAACTTTTTGAGAAGAATAATTCCCCCATACATTGTTATTCTGTATTTTGAGTTATTTCAGCAGCGCACGCAATGCAAGCCTCCAAAAAGCTCGTTTTTCTTCCGTCCGTCTGATAACTGTTACGATTCCTCTAATAATTTCTTAAGTAGGTACACCTAAATTATACACCTATAGAATCCCTGGAATGTCTTCTTTCCATTATTGAAAACCGCATAGCTATTGATATAGTAGTTTTTGAGATCCTAGGTAACAAACACATTTTGGGCGCCCTTCGCAACTTCATTTTATACTATGTATAGATATTATATACAGTACAAATAGACAAAACCATAACTGATATGAATAACAGCTTGAAATAAATATACCTATATACAGGTTGATTTTTGGTCGTCAACGTTCCCGAAAACTACGGAATCTCCTCATCATCACGATCATTTTTCTACATGGAAGCATACCTGGGAAGTGTCTGGTTTCCAAAATATTAGGGTCCAAAGTTGAGTAAATAGACTGCGTTTTTCTGCATAAATGCACATAGACGCGCGTAGCAGGATTTTTTCACGAAAAATAATTAATATCTGTCTATAAAAAAACTAACATAAACACTAGACACTATAAATTTCGCACGATCAAGGAATTTAAATTAAAAAAAAAAAAAAAAAAAAAAATTCCCAGCATTTTTTTTGGCATAAACTTACTTTATTTCATGTATAGAAACGTACCCTTCGTTAAAGGTGGCCACAAAAAAACATCCTGTATATAGGTAGGTAATATACTAGCTGACCCGGCAAACGTTGTTTTGCCATGTAAAAGGGGTTGATCCTAGAGGGGTGAAAATTCATGGTTGTATGTATTTTTGTATGCTGTATCATAATAAAATAAAAACAAAAATATTTGTCAAAAAAATATTTTAAAAAATTTAGGGGTGGACCACCCTTAAAATTTAGGGGTGGACCACCCTTAAAATTTAGGGGGATGAAAAATAGATGTTGTCCGATTCTCCACCCTAACCGATATGCATGCTAAGATTTACGAAAATCGGTTGAGCCGTTTCGGAGGAGTTTAACTTCTAACACCGTGACACGAGAATTTTATACAAGGTGTTTTTTTGTGGCCACCTTTAACGAAGGGTACGTATTCTATACATGAAATAAAGTAAGTTTATGCCAAAAAAATGCTGGGAAAAAAAAAAAATTTTTTTGATTTTTTTTTTTTAATTCCTTGATTGTGCGAAATTTATAGTGTCTAGTGTTTATGTTAGTTTTTTTATAGACAGATATTAATTATTTTTCGTGAAAAAATCCTGCTACGCGCGTCTATGTGCATTTATGCAGAAAAACGCAGTCTATTTACTCAACTTTGGACCCTAATATTTTGGAAACCAGACACTTCCCAGGTATGCTTCCATGGAGAAAAATGATCGTGATGATGAGGAGATTCCGTAGTTTTCGGGAACGTTGACGACCAAAAATCATCCTGTATATTAGAGATTATATTACAAACATAGACTCTTTTGTAAGGCAGGACTCACGAGGGATGGAAAAAAATTAAGTTTTTAACAATAAAGGGACATTTTAAAATATAGTTGCTTAATAAATGGTTGAAACGAATGTTATTCAATCATTGGAATATGACCATCAGTATATTAATATTTTTAAACATATTCATTCACATAAAATGGCCAGAATTGAGCATGGACATGGAAATGTAATTTTTTTTTTATATTACCCAGTACCCATCAACCTAAATCATGAGGCTGTTACGAAATAGTGCGTTCGGTATTTTAAAATTACAAACGGGGCCATAATGTTTATGCAAAAATCTCTCGAGATCGCTTCACGATCCCATCTTCGAAGATATGCTGAATATGAGACCAACCTACCTAATAGCCAGATATGTCTACAAATGGCCATGATACCCCTGCGTCCAACTATAAAAAAACAATAAAACTGAAATCGGTTCGGAAAAGTACAAAATATTTATTGAAAGTAGAAAGTATAACATGTTTTGTTATTAAACAGCTGATAGTCTTCAAACGGCTGAATGGTTATAATCAGACATACTCGTAGCTCAGGACCATCTCGATATACCCTACCTAATTAACTAACTGATAAATAAAAAAACCCAATTCAAATCAGTTTTGCTGCTTTCGCCACAATAGCCACCACAGACACAATACAAATAAACAGATAGGTACACACAAAGCCATCAAACACATATAACACCCGTCAGTTTTTTTGCGTTGGGGTTACCTCACTTTTCTTATCACCTCACTTTTTGAAGTAGGTTAGTAAAAAGCGTTCTTTATTGTAGCATCAAAAGGGGAGATGCAGGCGCAGACAGCATTTCTGACACTGGTAGCGCTGGGCGCGCTGGCGGCGGCGGAGGCCGAGCGCGGCGGCGGCATCAAGGTGGGCGGCGGCGCCACGGGCGGCGGCGGGCGCGACGGCGGGCGCGGCAGCGGAGTGCGCATCGGCGGCGACGGGCTGTGGCGCCCGCGCACGTCGCCCGCACCGCCGCCGCCGCGCGCGCCATCCGTCATCACCGCCGCGCTCGTCGTGCCGCACAAGTCCTTTGGAGCTAGAGACTACACCAAAGCCGAGAAAGCCGCGCTTGCTAAGCTGCCGCGAAAATTGAAACTTTTCTCGCAAGTGCGTCTCAACATAACGCTTTCTATGCAGTCTCTTACGCCTAGTCCTATGTGTAAGTCCTTATCGTATGCGTTTTATACATTTCAATAATTATCTCTATGCTTGTATGTAATATTTAATATTTTCTACATACTTCCAGCTATCTTGGACTCCTTATGTAAAGAATTTCTAGCGGTCAACGTGTCTGCTATCCTTTATCTTATGAATCATGAACAATACGGGCGCACTACTGCCTCTGCACAGTATTTTCTGCAACTTGCCGGATATCTTGGCATACCGGTAAAACTTTTTTATCACTCTTTAGGTATTAGAACTGTACTTTTGGATTTTACTGTAAGAACCTATTGCATATTACCTAAAATTTTTTAAATCTTCTTCTTGGCTTATGAAACTTTGCACTATGTCTTGTAGGTGATTGCATGGAATGCTGACAATAGTGGCCTTGAGAAGCGAGCGTCGCACGCGTCCTTGCGTCTACAGTTAGCACCATCGATAGAGCACCAAACTGCTGCTATGTTATCTATATTAGAGAGGTACAAATGGCACCAGTTTAGCGTCGTTACTTCAGCTATTGCTGGTCACGATGATTTTATTCAGGCTGTGAGAGATAGGATCACTACATTACAGGTTAGTAGTGCTATTAGTAGTATGATCTCTCCAACAGTATTTCGGCTGAGGCGGCCAATCTCTATGGAGATTAGCCAGGTACGCAGGAGATATTATAATGCGCAAGTGTGTGTGCGCAAACACAGATGCACTCTCTATTCCCTCACTGGACGGAAAGCACGTAAAACTGTTGGTCCTGATCTCTTTCTGGTCGTGTCGGCTTTCCTATTAGTAGTAGGCAGTGTTCTGAATGAGACGTGCTTAAGAATACCTACTTTAAATTTTATTTAATTTCTTATAAAATTATTAATAATTTCTTACGTAACTTTTTTTTATATATTCACACACACTTCACAATACATTAACTTAGTCCCACATTAAAATCCATACGGTCTTGTGTCGTGGGTACTAAGCAACGGTATATAAATACATAGATAAGTATAGAAACATCCATAATAATAATAATAATAATAAAATTCTTTATTGTACACACAAAAAAAATTTTTTTGGTACATGGGCGAACTTAATGCTATAAAGCATTTTCTACCAGTTAACCCAATTACTGGAGAAAAGCTTAGGGCCGTACAACAAAACGAATAACATTAATAAAAATAAAATAACTTAAGAACTACTTACACCATTTATCCATGACTCGGAAACAAACATTAATATTCATCATATCAATGTTTGCACCTACCGGGATTCGAACCCAGGACCTATGGCTTCGCAGGCAAGGTCACTACCTACTACACCAATCGGCCGTCAAATCTTAAAAACTTACATAATAACTACTTACTATATATAGGTACATATTAAAAAGTACTTAGATGTACTAAGTACTTACATAATAACCGATTGTGCACTATAATATATCAGTAGTTCTCATAGAAATAAAATATAATTGTTACAGGATCGGTTTAAGTTCACAATATTGAATGCTGTGGTTGTAAAAAAGCCAGCTGATTTAAATGAGTTAGTTACTAGTGAAGCAAGAGTAGTATTGCTCTATGCGACAAGTGAAGAAGCATCCGACATATTGTCGATGGCGGGAGACTTGCACCTTACCGGCGAAAACTTTGTATGGATTGTTACGCAGAGCGTCTTAGGATCGATGCAACAGCCAAATAAATTTCCCGTTGGTATACTAGGTATGTAACACTTAATGTACCGTACTTTATGTAAAGACTTTGGGAAAACACAAAACTATTTCGGTTCATGCAATGGGTTCATGTTTTTAGGTGTACATTTCGATACATCGAGTTCGTCGTTAATCTCCGAAATAGCGACGGCAGTGAAGGTGTTTGCGTATGGCGTGGATTCGTATATTTCGGAGCCCGAGAATGTGCAGCACCCTCTCGGCACGCGGCTGTCCTGCAGCGGAGTGGGCGCGGGAGAGGCACGCTGGTCCACGGGCGAGCGCTTCTACCGCCACCTAAGGAATGTGAGCGTGGACGCCGAGGCGGGCAAGCAAGCCATCGAGTTCACCCCAGACGGAGAGCTCAGAGCAGCTGAACTCAAAATTATGAATCTGAGACCTGCTATCGGCGAACAGGTAGGTTTTTAAAACATTACTCCATAATGACCGGTCCAAAACCTCTGAAAAGACTTTGTAAGTAGTTTCTCCGTGAATTTTCAAAGACATATTAAGTATAATAGTTTTCATTACGTTTACTTACATGTTGTGCGTTTGCGATTAATTCCAATACATTTCAGTTAATTTGGGAAGAAATCGGAACATGGAATTCTTATCCCAAGGAACGTCTAGTTATCAAGGATATAGTTTGGCCTGGTGGCTTACATACGCCACCTCAGGGAGTTCCCGAGAAGTTTCATATGCGTATTACTTTCCTTGAAGAGCCGCCATATATCAATCTAGCCTCACCCGACCCTGTGACAGGGCGTTGTTCTTTAGACAGAGGAGTTATTTGCAGAGTGGCTTCTGAAGTGGATGTGGCAGGGTATGTAATTTTTTCATTCAATTGTTAGGTAATTAATTTCTTTTGTTTCCAAAACTTTAAATTACTTTTTTGTTTATCAGACTGGAAGCGGGAACTGCGCATAGAAATAGTTCATTATATCAGTGCTGTAGCGGGTTCTGCATAGATTTGCTACAGCAACTAGCGGAGCAATTAGGGTTTACATACGAGTTGGTGCGAGTGGAAGACGGCCGGTGGGGGACGCTGCATCGAGGGAAATGGAACGGACTCATCTCCGAACTGGTTAACAAGAAAACTGACATGGTAAAAACATTACAAAATACATAACGTAACATTATTTGTAGCTGAATATTTTAGTTAGACACTATATAAATAATAATTGTTGCAGGTCTTAACATCACTCATCATAAACTCAGATCGCGAAGCTGTCGTCGACTTCAGTGTACCATTTATGGAGACTGGTGTCGCGATAGTTGTCGCTAAAAGAACTGGAATAATATCTCCGACAGCATTCCTGGAGCCATTCGATACAGCATCTTGGATGCTCGTGGGTGCTGTCGCTATACAAGCGGCCACGTTCTCGATATTCTTCTTCGAGTGGTTATCGCCGAGTGGATTTGACTGTTCTACGGGCAATAATTCGAAACGAGTTCCCCAAAACCGTTTCTCCCTGTGTCGGACGTATTGGATAGTGTGGGCTGTGCTATTTCAGGTGTGTTTATAGGATAGGTACCTACTATAATAATAATAATTGTAAGTGGGTAAGAATTATCTATCACTGGAAGAGGAGTATCAGCTACGTAGATTATTTTGGTTAAGTTACGTATTCTTTGTGTGTTCGAGGCTTAACATTACGAGTACAATAACAATTCCACCCAACCAGGCATCCGTACACGTGGACTCGCCGCGCGGCTTCACAGCGCGCTTTATGACGAACATGTGGGCGATGTTCGCGGTGGTGTTCCTCGCCATCTACACGGCCAACCTGGCCGCCTTCATGATAACGCGCGAGGAGTACCACGAGCTGAGCGGGCTGGACGACCCGCGCATCGCCCGCCCGCTGTCGCACAGACCCACGCTCAAGTTCGGCACCGTACCGTGGTCGCACACCGACGCGACTCTTAGCAAATACTTCACGGAACCACATTCTTACATGAAAAGGTAAAAAAATTAAATGGTTTAGATCCAGATTTCTAGAATATTACGGTCATAAGGACTAATTATTTGTTAATACCTTAGAAGGATAATAACGGAACCATTTTCTATAATTGAGTGTTCAACTTGATTTTTACTATTCAATATCGTTATGAAGTAGACACAAATATACCTTACAAAACTGATTTATAATTTAAAAGCAACATTGGCCTACGGCCTACCATTATATAAGGTATATTCAAAATTACTGATTATCTTTTGACACGACAACTTTCACTATGTGACAAACTCCGAAATATTTTAAAAAAGTCAGCTGTTCCATACAATCTCGAATAATTACTGCAGTGAAATGTATGGAACAGCTGATTTTTTTGTGAACATTACGCCAGCCGAAAAGTAGCGCAAATGGGCATCTAAGGGCGATAAATAGATAATTAGAAATACAGCTTCTGTAAATGGTAAGCCTATTTTTAAATTTGGTAAAGTGACAGTTTTTAAGATGACGAATCGTTAAAATTGACGTTAGTTAAGTCGATTTTTCTCAGCCATTACAATATATATATAGGAAAGTGATATTTAATAATCGAATTCTACACTATATTATCTCACTTTCTGTAGTTGCAGAAACACGTTTCATAGACTTTTTTACGACAAAAAATTGTGTTAAAGATACACCCACATTATCACAATTTCGCCCTATAATTGATGTTCAATTTCTACAATAACAAAGACCCATTAAAGTTCGTATGGAACCTTTATTGCGTAAATCAGAGACGAAAGGGAAATCGTGAACACTGCTATAGAGTTCTATGGTTGCATACTGGTCACTTAAGAGGTCGTTACAACTCCTATCTATAACAGCTACATAATGTGGCGAAGTAAACCTTTACATCATTTATATATTTGTTTTGCTCTATAAGCTTATAGAACTAATACATGTTACGAAACACTTATACATCAATGGGTCACCGCCAAAACCTTTATACATCGTTTACCAAGCTTTTTGTAGATTTAACATTATTGTTATGTTTCCTATTTTCGGATATATTAACTCGTATCATGGTCACTAGACAAAATAGTTTCTTTTTACCTAAAAGCAACTGCGGGTACAACGGGGAGCAATAAAATTGTTGATTAATTGCTGTGTCCGTTGATGATTAATTGCTGACCAATTTGTGTCCGTTGTTGTTCAGGTACAACCGCAGCACGGTGAGCGCAGGCGTGACGTCCGTGCTGACAAGCGAGCTGGATGCCTTCATCTACGACGGCACCGTGCTCGACTACCTCGTGTCGCAGGTTAGTCATTTCTCAAGTTCTCAAGCATAGACAGTGCCGTAAATAGCCTACTCTGCGCCCTGTGCGAGCTTCTTTAACTGCGTCCTATTTAGTCCTGTCTGGTCTGGCCAAGTGGCCATTCTTACGCTCCCCAGAGTCTACGCCCTGTGCCTGGGCACTAGTAGCACCACCCTATTTACGGCACTAAAACTAATGTTCCTAGGATAGTGGTGTCGTTATATACAGGATGATTTTTGGTCGTCAACGTTCCCGAAAACTACGGAATCTCCTCATCATCACGATCATTTTTCTCCATGGAAGCATACCTGGGAAGTGTCTGGTTTCCAAAATATTAGGGTCCAAAGTTGAGTAAATAGACTGCGTTTTCTGCATAAATGCACATAGACACGCGTAGCAGGATTTTTTCACGAAAAATAATTAATATCTGTCTATAAAAAAACTAACATAAACACTAGACACTATAAATTTCGCACGATCAAGGAATTTAATTTTTTTTTTTCAAAAAAAAATTTTTTTCCCAGCATTTTTTTTGCCATAAACTTACTTTATTTCATGTATAGAATACGTACTCTTCGTTAAAGGTGGCCACAAAAAAACATCCTGTATGTATAGCTGATGCCGGGCGTATGTATGCAAAAAACAGTCATCTTTGTGAAAGTGCCTCCACGGCTGCGACCGGTACATTGTGATGGGGCCGCTATCCTGAAAAACCTAAACTTTGCCCCCACATCATTAATCCTCGATCACGCACACTAACTCTCATGTTAACGAAAACAAAGACGTACTTTAAGTGTATACTGAGTGTGAGAGTGCAATTAGAATTCGTTCACGGTAACATTAAATAATATACGCGTTGAATAAATCAATGTTTAGGACCCGGGGTGGTGAACCGGCGCACCCATAGTGAACAATCTGTGGCTGGTTCGAAGTGGGCTATTTTCATAGCATCCGCTTCCATAGTTTACTAACTACGAAAATGCATAGCGTCGTGTCTACGAATCGTAGACTACGATCTACAAAGTTCGTAGTAGTTACTACGGACTACGAAAATGCGTAACGGGCCACGCGTATTACTACGAAATATGTGTAGCGGTTTATAGAAGTTGTGAGTGATCGAATTGTTTCTTAAGAGGTAGAATTGTATAATTTTTACCATGAATAGAATCCCAACTAACAATTGTTGGTTGTATAGAAGACCTTGGACGTTTCGGGCTTACCAATCGGGGTTCTATAATTAGCCAAAGAAGGTAGTACGTCCATAGAAAGTGGCGCATTTATTTATCCAATTTGCCCTAAATTGCATCTATAGAAGTATCTAGTATGACAATTTAGCCTATACAGTTGATGTAACAGTAATTCAATTTCTTTTTGGTGATTTACAAGCCACCGCAACGCTACTAAAGTACCCTTTTAACTGTAAAAGAGTTCATGATTCCATTATGACACTAACATTTGTAATTCATTCGTTCATTTTACATTCGTTTACTGCTGTATCGCAGTGTTATTTAAGAGAAAGAAACACCAAGGAAAACTTACAACTATTTAAAACAAAAAGAATACAAAATGACTACGAAAATATTATGGGTGATTTCGATTGATGTTTATTAGGAAAATATTCATCTCTTACGGGGAAAATGACATGGGATTGAAATTTTACTGATAAACTATCCATGGGTTAATGAAAATATTTTAATGCCCCCCTCAAATAATTAAGCATTTACTAAAATAATTACAAATATTAAGCCATAAAAATACTTTCAGTGTTCAGAACACTACTATAGCACTTGTCATGACAGATCCCAGCCACCATTATATAAAATTAGGGTTCCCTCCAAATGTTCCTCGAGTCATAAATGAAATTATCTTATTATATTTTTAATTTTTAATAAATATAATGTTATCAGGTAAGACAGGTTCAGATCCAGACTTCTAGAACATTACGGTCATACAAATTTAATTAACATACATAGTATTTGTGATATAGTTGCTTATTTGCTCAGAAGGATAATAACGGAACCATTTTTATAATTGATTTTTACTTATTCAATATTGTTATGAAGTACATACAAAAATGCTTTTACAAAACTAATTTATAATTTAAAAGCAACATTGGCCACCACTATAAACCGTAATTAGGTTTTAGAAGAGATTTGGACTCCGTTACAGTACTATATTTAATGGAAGAACTATAATAGTTGCAAAGAAAACCATATGGTCCTTAAAGAGTGTCTTTGTGACAGGTTTATCACTAGAAGTATAACAAGCCTTTGCAAACTTTTTTATGGCAATTGAGTTGTAGAGTTGTTTTAGAATTTTTGCGCTTACTATATTACAGCCCTGTAACGACGATCTACAAACCCACATTATCACAATTTCGCCCTATAATTGATGTTCAATTTCTACAATAACAAAGACCCATTAAAGTTCGTGTGGAACCTTTATTGCGTAAATCAGAGGCGTAAGGGAAATTGTGAACACTGTTATAGAGTTCTATGGTTGCATACTGGTCACTTTAGAGGTCATTACAACTCCTATCTATAACAGCTACATAAATTAGTGAAGTAAACCTTTACATCAATTATTTATATGTCGGTTTTGCTCTAGAGCTTGTAGAGCTAATACATGTTACGAAACACTTTTATACAACAATGGGTCACCGCCAAAACCTTTACACATCGTTTACCGACCTTTTTGGAGATTTAACCTTAGGTTATAGGACAAAATTGTTAGTTGGGAATGTACTAAGACAATCATTTTTCGATGTGAAGGGAAGTCAGATTCGTCCCCTGAGTGACAGGGGAGGGGGTTGAAGGGGTAAAAAAGGTACCTTGGTAATAATTTTTTTTCTTACTAGGTCATTTCTGATACATTCAAAGTACCTTTTCAATTTCATACAAAATTTAAGATATTTTTGTTATTTATGTTAAGAATGGAGAGGGACAGACTTGTCTAATTTTAAGCTTACGTTTAAGTGTGATAGTCAGAATCGACCAAAATGTCTACCTATCACGTGATTTCACGGGGTGTTATAAGTTTAACGTGTCTCTCTCTCTCTCTCTTTCTGTGTGTGTGTGTAAATGTGTATGTATCTTGTGATTTTAATGCGGTTTTTTTTTGTTTGAAAGGTGTTCTTAGCTATGTTTGGTGGAAATCGGTTCAGGTCTTCAAGGTCATCAGGTCGTTTGTTAGGTGTGATAGTAATGTTACACGCTCAGTTTACTTGCAAGCATATGTGGGATCTGACATATGAAACATAATGTCTTCTGGAAGATAAGAGACGTAACCCTGGACTGCTTTTTAGTAAACCCATCGAGTTTGGGCTCGTTGAATTTATCTTAACAAGTTCTCTTTATGTTTCTAATTGACGAGGACCTGATGCTGGAAATCTGGAACCTCTGAGT
This sequence comes from Carposina sasakii, assembly GCA_014607495.2. NCBI lineage: Eukaryota > Metazoa > Arthropoda > Insecta > Lepidoptera > Carposinidae > Carposina > Carposina sasakii. The sequence continues at coordinate 7,283,637 of CP053155.1, forward strand.
TTATCACTAGAAGTATAACAAGCCTTTGCAAACTTTTTTATGGTAATTGAGTTGTAGAGTTGTTTTAGAATTTTTGCGCTTACTATATTACAGCCCTGTAACGACGATCTACAAACCCACATTATCACAATTTCGCCCTATAATTGATGTTCAATTTCTACAATAACAAAGACCCATTAAAGTTCGTGGGGAACCTTTATTGCGTAAATCAGAGACGTAAGGGAAATTGTGAACACTGTTATAGAGTTCTATGGTTGCATACTGGTCACTTTAGAGGTCATTACAACTCCTATCTATAACAGCTACATAAATTTGTGAAGTAAACCAACCATCAATTATTTATATGTCGGTTTTGCTCTAGAGCTTGTAGAGCTAATACATGTTAGCTCTGAGTTGGTCTGATGATAGGGCTCGAAGGTAAGAGACTTAACCCTGGCCTACCTTTTAGTAAACCCATCGAGTTTGGGCTCGTTGAATTTGACTGGTTCTCTTCATGTTTCTAATTGACGAGGACCTGATGCTGGAAATGGGATGTGGCGGATGAAACCCTGGAATGCCGGAATGAAACGGATAAACCGATTTATATTTTTGCTGATAATCTAGGATGTCCAAAGTTTAATCTTTATTGTTTCTTAATCTCTGCAATTCTCCCAGAGCCAGTTTGTCATGAAGATTGTTAAACAGCTTCCTTTGGTCGAGATCGCATATAGCGACCCCATCTAAACTTTTTACGCGGCGAAAAATAAAAGAAATTAAGTAAATGAAAGAATGAAAAAATAAGAAGCTCCTTCAAAAAGCATGAAATAAAAAATTAAATCAAAAATAAAAAAAAACCCCCGACCCAAAAAAAGTACGCAATCATTATGACAAAAGGTTTAAAATGCTAAACCCTATAAAAAGCAAAAACTAACTTTTAACACTACGTAAGTACCAACTAAAGCATCTCAGACTTATCTACTGGGGACTTTGTGCCACCTTTATGTCGGAGGCATAACCGCTAATTTTAAACTGCCAATGGTTATCTTGGTATGCTGTTGACCATACGTATGAAATTTTTGATTAAATTTTGTCGCGTCGGGGGACCGCTTTTTACCTTCAAAAATACTTACCTAAATCAAATGATTCCTACCTAATCACAACATTCGTATAAAAAAATCACCTATCTAAACAAAATTATATTTAAAATTAATTACTGATATAATGTTTTAAAGTAAGTAGGTATTCAGAATTAAAGTGAAGTAAGCTATTACAATTATATTTCTTATAATATAATAATAATATATATCTTGACTAAGATAAATTTATAAAAACACAACTCCATTAATATAATCCGTTAGGATATGGTTGATCGTTTCATCTTTAAACATTGTGCTGAGGGATTCAGCTTTGTTTGCCGAGATTTGGCTAGTGTATAGCTATCGGGATGAAAAATAACGTTGCCAATATGTAATTTAGAAAAGAGATGGTAAAATTCGTCATCCGAGTAATTGACCCGGTGGCTCAGTGGTTAGAGCACTGACACGCGGAATGCAGAGGTCGTGGGTTCGATTCCCACCCGGGTGAGGAATTTTTCCCATTTCTTTATTATTGCCCACCTCCCGAAAGCCCTTAACCGCCTCGTATGACACCCACGGGCAGGCATTGGGTGGTACTCTGTTCTGCCGGCACCATGCGGCTAAGATTAAAACAAACTAAGATCTTTAGATTTTACAATTTCGTGAGATCAATTTAGGAAGGTAACGTTTTACAATAGTTAGAGCCAAGAATCTCTGATTTAAGCCACGAATATGACGAACCTATAAGGAAAGTCACTGGTTCTTGTTAACTAAGGGACCCTAAAAACTATATTAACATTATGAAATAAATAAAGAACAACATTATAAACACTAAATAAAACATAATTTTCTTACCTTTACAGCATATTTTCCGATTTCGTTTTACTGTAGCCACCTTTGCTACGGTGTAAAGTACAACCCAGAAAATATTTTTATTTTACTAATATATTTTGTACTAGTGGACGCCCGCGACTCCGTCCGCGTGTACTACAGAAAAAATAAAATGTCGAAATTATCCGGAATAAAAACATTTTCCTGGAATAAAAAGTAGCCTATATGTTCAGTGGGACCTGTCACAATATATTCGTGAAAACTGCATCGAAATCGGTTCAGCCGTTTCGGAGATTAGCGTGCACAAACGCACAGACAAACCGACAAACAGACAAAAATTTGGTACTATTGCGTTGATAAAGGTCTCCTATAATATTTTTTCTCATATATCTTCCAAGTACAGACTGCGACCCGTTACATTTTTATTATATGTACCTATAAAATAGATGAAAAGTGTACAAAAAGTCCTTAAAGACGAAGGTATTCAATATTTAACGAAGGTATTCAACCAGTGCGTGCTGCCGGTGATGACCTACGGTGCCGAGACGTGGTCTCTAACTATGTGCATCATAAAGAAGCTCAGGATCGAACAGCGAGCGATGGAGAGAGCTATACTTGGGATCTCTCTGCGTGATCGAATCAGAAATGAGGACTCCGCAGATGTACAAAGATCACCGACATAGCCCAATGGTCAAACAAGCTGAAGTGGCAATGGGCAGGGTACATAGCTCGAAGAACTGATGGCCGATGGAGTCGAAAAGTTCTAGAGTGGATACCACATATCGGCAAGCGCAGCGTGGGAAGGGAACACCCGCGAGGTAGACGGACGACCTGGCCAAGGTCGCGGGCGTCGGAGTGGAGGTTGTTGGGGGAGGCCTATGTCCAACAGTGGACTTCTTAGGGCTGTAAATGATGATGATGATACAAAAAGTGTATATTTTAATAAACTAAGTTAAATTGCCTTTAATATATATTTTATTACTGCCAATTGGAAGATTATGTTGATTTAAATTGAAAAAATTGCAATTTTTCTACATATTTTTTCAGATTTTTGCAAAAATATCTAATATTTTGTATGAAAAGGTACTTTGAATGTATATTAAAAATGAATTCCTAGTATCCAATTTACTCGAAACGATGCCGAACATACCCTAACAGCATGATTTAGTGAGAAAAAAATTTATTACCAAGGTACCTATTTTTACCCCTTCAACCCACCCCCTCCCCTGGCGCTTAGAGGACGAATCTGACTTCCCTCCATATCTGAAAATAATTGTCTTAGTATATTCTATTCATGGTAAAAATTACACAATTCTACCTCAAAAGAAACAATTCAGGTCCCTTTTGTAATACAATTCAGGCCCCGTTTGTAATGGGGCACAACTCCTACTATTAGGGGATCTAGTATTAAATCTTTGGTAATACATACATGCTAGAGGTACACAACCAAATGCCTTGTTAGAACTCAAGATACAGTTGTTACATTTTATTATCAAGTCAAAATCAACATAACATTTTTATTGCCACACTGGCAATAAGTAGCAATGCAAATCCAATAACATGACGCATCATTCCAGGACGAAGACTGCCGCCTACTAACAGTAGGGTCGTGGTACGCTATGACCGGCTACGGGCTCGCCTTCACGCGCAACTCAAAGTACCTCAGTATGTTCAACAAAAGGTTACTCGATCTCCGCTCCAATGGAGATCTCGAACGGTTACGCAGGTGAGGAAAGAGAAATAGAGTTTTTTTTATGAGATACATATTTTTATGAGAGTAAAAGGTAGGCAAACTTTTGACCACTGTGTCATCGCATGTGCGTCTACTGACTTTAAATTCCATGTTAGTAAACGTGAAAATTTTAAGTTCTTATTCTTTATTGTTTTTTAACACACAGTACCAGAGTGTAGAAGTCACAAAATGTATTATGAGTGTTTAGATCAGGGATGGGCAAACTACGGCCCGCGGGCCGGATCCGGCCCGTATGAGGTTTTAATCCGGCCCGCCGAACGTTTTTCAGAAAAAAATTAATATCAAAAATTCAAATTGTATTATATTTTAGACCTTAAAATATTTTATCTACACTTAAAACATTTAAATCTCGTATTTTTTATCACAATACTGCTAAGGTGACAATTTTTTATGTGAAAAAGTATTTTAAAAAAATCATTTAAGTTTCTAAAAAACAATGTTTTTAAACTTTACGCTTAGTAGCCTTGCCCCAAGTGTTTTTAATTAACCGGCCCGCGGCAGTATTTTTTTTAAATTTTCTGGCCCGTGGCAAAGTTTTTTTTAATTTACCGGCCCGCGATGAAAAAAGTTTGCCCACCCCTGGTTTAGATACTGGATGACCGGTACCTGCAAGCCGAACAAGCAGGAACACAAGTCGTCCGACCCGCTCGCGCTGGAGCAGTTCCTGTCGGCGTTCCTGCTGCTGATGGCCGGCATTCTGCTGGCGGCGCTGCTGTTGCTGCTGGAGCACGTCTACTTCCGCTACATGCGGGAGCATCTCGCCGCCTCCAAGTCCGGCTCGTGCTGCGCGCTCGTCTCCTTGTCTATGGGTAAGTTGTTTGTACTCTATATTATTTTGCTGTTTCTTTAAGCTATCAGCGCCATCAGCCGAAAATGGAATATTAAGGTCAGACCGTCATGAATACGACAGGTTTAGCGTGCGATGATAGCTATAAAAATCCTTGGTCAACCACCATAAGCTAGGTCTCTAAGAGACTGTCTCTTATCAGTAATTGTTTGATAAGTTGTCTTATACCTATATAATCTTGTATAATCTGTTGTAGGACAATCGCTATCGTTTCATGGTGCCGTGGTGGAAGCGGCGGCGAGGGGCTACGGAGTAGGCGGGCGGGGCCACTGTCGGTCAGCCATTTGTGCCGCTCAGGTAAATAAAACAAAATATTACATTTAGTTATATACAGCGAGGAAGGTAATATAAGTAGATATATTTATCACATCGGAAACATTTCCATGAAAATGTTGTCAACTTTTGCACTATCAAAAAGTTATTAGAATCTCATAATTATTAGAACTCTACACGCTTTACAAACAAGGCCTAACTAATAGAATTATAACCTAACTCTACACCTAAGTCAAAATATGTAGTTAACATCCTTGATTCGATCAAGTACATAGGGAAACTCCAAGCATAGCTCTCCCTCCATTTGTTGCAGCATGTCCTAGCAGATACCTACCATAAAAGTGCACCTTTTTTCAAATTGGCGGCGATTCCGGAGCTATACGTTAAAAATGATATTGATTTTCCTATAAGGTATGGCGGGCGCGTCACGAGCGAGACGCGGCGATGGCGCGAGCGCGTCAGCTGGCGGCCGCGCTGGCGGCGCACGGGCTGGCCCCGCCCCCTCGCCGCCTGGCGTCCGCCGCCGCGCTACTGGCGTCCGGCGAGCCGCACGACGCCACGCGCCCGCGCACGCTGCACGCGCCCGCCGACCTGCTGCCCGACCTCGACCGTCCGCTCTCTTGCGGCGACCTGCGAGATAGGTAACCGAATGTTACAATTTAATCTTTATCGAACTGGTGAAAAGTGGGTGTGTAAATTGCACACTTCTGCCCAACATCTTTTGACGATAATGGGCGTGACTATATGTATGTATAAAATGTTTATCTTCGTTAGCTTTTCGTACTAAAGTACGAGTAAGTGATAACTCTGTCTGTTTGGCTTTCACGCCAAAACTACTGAATCAATTTAAATTGAGGTAGACAGACAGGTAGTCTAGACCCTGGAAAGTAAGTACATACCTACATGGGTTTTTTATCTAAATTTTTTTTCCTGTAACGAGGACGACTCAGTTCGTTATTCTACATACAGTGTGTAAAAAGACAACGATGTTTTTTTAATACCTCGTATTCTTTGTAAGGTTATGATCATTTTCTTCTATGGAACCAACCCTGGGAAACGACAAAAAAATTATGAAAAAATACTGTCATTTTATTGCAAGCAGTCTTAGATTATTATAGGATACTCACAGATGCCCCGTAAATTACGTCACTACAGATAGAACGAATAAGCGATATACAACTTAGGCTAAGACAGAACGGTATAGAACTTTTGACTAAAGTACAAATGTACCTAAAAAACTAACATTATAAAATTTTGACATGGTACCTATCTTTAAAAAAAAAATGTTTGTTAACCGATTTCAGATGGATTTAGGTATGTAAAAAAAACGATAATATTTATGTAACTTTGCACCTCAATATCTTGGAAACCCGTGGTTTCCCAGGGGTACTTCCATAGAAAAAAAATATTGTGATGTTACAAAGAATACGCGGTATTAAAAGAACAAAGTTGTGTTTTTACACCCAATATACAGAATGATTTTTAGTCGTCAACGTTCCCGAAAACTACGGAATCTCCTTATCATCACGATCATTTTTCTCCATGGAAGCAATACCTGGGAAGTGTCTGGTTTCCAAAATATTAAAGGTCCAAAGTTGAGTAAATAGACTGCGTTTTTCTGCATAAATGCACATTGACGCGTGTAGCAAGATTTTTTCACGAGAAATCTATAAATTTAACTTACACTATAAATTTCGCCCGATCAAGCAATTAAAAAAATTTACATCGATTCCCAGCGTTTTCCCAGCATTTTTTTTTGCATAAACTTACTTTATTTGATGTATATAGTATTTACCCTTCGATAAGGGTGGAAACGAAAAAACATTCTGTATAGAAGACAGAGGTAATGATCCGTGGTAATTATAGATCAGACATTTCAGTGGGATCTACTAAAGATAAGGTAGAGCATACGCTTACGAGTAGATATTAAACATAGGTAGGTACCTAAAACTCACCTTCACTATAAAATTCCGTTGGATATCGATGTTTTTATTTAAGTCCTTTACTTACATGTAACTACCTACAATGTTGCAAAGATACAAAGACACTTTGTATCCAATGTAGCACGCAATAAGGAATTTGAATTTGAATGTTCGTTCGTAAAATAAAATAAAATCTAATTTCTTTCCAGAGAGCGGACTCGAGTAGAAATGGAAACAGTGCTGTGAGGCGTGTATTACGCCACCCTTTCTCAATTCCTGAAGGCTGTTCTTACACCAAGTTATACAAGACGAAGTTAGTTATACCTAATGTTAAAATACGGACAGATAAAAAAGCGTTGTAATTATTAAATAAATTATTCCAATTATTAAAAAGAGAGCTGGACGTATGTAGATAGCGAAACGTTGTTAAGGGGCGCGCGCACGACGCAGGCTGGGCGTTGAGCGCGCGCCCTCGTGTTGTCTACTACAATAAAATATATTTTTTTGACAATATTTGTGCTTATTCTTGATCCATGAATTATACGTAAGTACCTACAATAAATATACCTACCTATTAGAGACAGCTCGTTGCTCGCATGCTTGCCTTGCTTAGCGTTGACGGCGCATAGCTAACGCACGCTGCCCGCTAATCGCCGTTGTCTTAGCGAGCGACGTTAAGACTAGTTTACATTTTGATTAGTGTGAGTACAAGTGTTTAATGCAGGTGTTTAGTGATTAGTACAAATCACGTGTGGACTGCAGCTGATTAGTGCGGGTGATTAGTAATCAGTAGAGATGCGCCGAATACTGGTTTCACCGAATAACCGAATACCGAATAGTATTCGGTTTAATCTTTACCGAACCGAATATTCGGCCGAATTATACGGTTAACCATTTGATTGTTTTGCCGCGCAAACAAGTTCTAACGTGTCGTTGCTGGCTAAATGTTGAGCGTGTCGTACCTCAACGCCCACCACCCGCGCACACCGCGATGTCTGTTAGGGATGACAATTCTTTCCAAAAAATATCGATTTTTAAATCGATTCGAATCGTGACCTGATGAATCGATCCACAAAAAAAATCGAGGTCTAAAAGATCGAATTCCAAAAAATTTCCATATAAATAAACCATATTTCGCCGACCGACTGTCGTATAGCAACAGTTATGTAGGAGTTTGTAACCTACCTAATAAATATATATAGGTATAATACCTACCTAACGAAATAAAAAGAAACACGAATTAATTTACAACACAATATAGAAGGGAGATCACTGTGCACAATGCGTGAAGGTGAGTGAGGGTGAGTAGAGCGTGGATGAAGGATTGTATAGTGTAAATGTGTAGGAAGTCGGAGAGCAGAGTCCTCTTGAGGGTCCTGGGTCGACGGCGTTTCAGGAGTCACGCCCCCGGGTGTAGTAGTTGCAGGCAGGAGTTGAAGGTACCAGACTAGACGGACGGGTCACAGTTGTAGATGCAGGTGCGGAAGTTGTAGGTACTGGATCGGACAGATGATTCTTCTCGGTCGCGGATTACTTGAACGCGACGCGGGCGCGGATTGTTCGCGCCGTTGAAGTCCGGCGAAGTGCAGCAAGGGTCCCGGGGCAGGCGGATCCGGAACAAAGCCTTATAATTCCATTCTTCACTCTGGCTAAGTAGCCGACGGAATGCTTGAATTTTTTTCCGTTTGTATGGCTTATAGATAACAAATCCCTGGGCTTATATACCAAATTTTTTCTCCATTTTCAAATTCTTGAATTTGAAATGAATTTTCTTTTTCTTCATGAAGTTTTGTAAAGATTTGAGTGTACGAAAAGAAAAATAAAATTAAAAAGTGACATGACTAGGGCTTGCCAAAAGGATGACTTTTCGTTTTAAAATATACCAATTTCTGTGTTTTCGCTTGAATTAGTTAGATAATTTGTGATTTAAATATAAAATCAAAAGGAAAACTGTATAATATTATGTATCTGAAAAGCGCATCCTCGAGGAATGATCAGGTGATGAGATAAAGTGAAAATGAAATATGTTGTGACAAACTAAAAAGTCCCTTAAACTCCTAGGATTGAGCTCTTAGGGATTCTATAAGGTCCTCATGGTTAGTAAATGCTACACGAGCCCATAAGTAATAGGATAAGGGCAGGATGATGATGATTTTTCATCATAAGCACTTTCACCACTTCAGAAAATGGGGAAATTTTCTATCGACTGGCCACCTTGCATTTTGGATGTACCATAATTTATGTCCCTTTCACCGGCCACGCTCGCTATCATTCTATCATCATCATCATTTACAGCCCTGAAAAGTCCACTGTTGGACATAGGCCTCCCCCAACAACCTCCACTCCGACCGGTCGGAAGCCGCCTGCATCCAACCGACGTCCGCGACCTTGACCAGGTCGTCCGTCCACCTCGCGGGTGGCCTTCCCACGCTGCGCTTGCCGATACGTGGTATCCACTCTAGAACTTTCCGACTCCATCGGCCATCAGTTCTTCGAGCTATGTGCCCTGCCCATTGCCACTTCAGCTTGCTGGACCATTGATCTATACCATACTTGTTTTATGTATTCAGTACTACATATCTGTTTGAAAAATCGTTTTTTTTTGGCTCGAAAAATCGATTTTGCGGTTAATCGATCTCTGATAGCCATCCCTATTGTCTGTCACTTTGCTTCAAACATTGCACGATTACGTTGTAAATAAAAACAAAAACGGTTTTTATTGCAAAAACGTGGGATTTTGTTGATTTACAATCTTTACTAATATAATATATTATTTCGTTATCTTTCAAATTTAATACATAAATAATATATTAAATGCGAAAGTTACTCTGTATGTCTGTCTGGCTTTCACGCCAAAACTACTGAACAGATTGAAATGAAATTTGGTACTACCTGTTTACTCTAGAACAGAAAGTATAACTAGGGCTAGCTTCGCACGGATGTAATACCTTTCACGCGGACGAAGTTGTAGGCGGCCATTAGTAGAACATAAATGTCACATAAGAAGTTTTGTCCTTAGCGTTATACCGTACGTGTAGGCAAAAATATGAAAATACTCGAACCGAATATATTCGGCGCCAAAACCGAATGATTCGGCCGAATACAAATAGTGAAAAAGTTCCGAATACGGTTCGAATATTCGGCGCATCTCTACTATTCAGCTACATACATATATATACATACATATACTAATCAGCGTAGTAATGTGAATAGAAAGGTGTTCTATTTTTTGCGACCAGCCCCGTCCTGCGCGCCCTTCCTTCCCCCTGACTCGCAGCTTGTCTGGCTCAACACGTTTGGACGTGATTGTTTAGTAGTTAGTGTTTAGCATGGTTGCCAGTGGTGACAACTTAGGGGTTTTACCCCTAAATTTAGGGGAAAAAAAGATGACTTTAGGGGCAGAATTTTTTAAGGTTTTTTTAGGGGTACAACGACTCAACGTGTATTGTCCGTTTCATAGACTAGTTTCGATGGTGATGACGCTAATTACTAGGTGTAAGACCATATTTTCTGTGTCACTGCATACTATGAAACGGACGCAATCCTATAGTAGTTTTTAGGGGTAAAATTAAAAAATCTTGGGGGTAACTTTGGATGTGGGTTGGCAACACTGATGGTTGCGCGGACGCTCGCTGTGTTCATACATTTTTTTATTTTATTTTATAGAGGCTTTTATTTATTACAAATATGTCAGTCTCATCGTAGCCTAAACTAAATAGACTTAGCTTACAAACAAAAAAACTTAAATCCACCTACTTATCTACATAACTCTCTATAAACTTATTTACAAATTTACAAATAAAGCATCGTTTGTACTGGGGGAAGATAGAATCGTTTGGAATGTTTATTAGAATTAGAATATTTAAATGATAGCGAGCCATGGAAGTGAATTGTTCTAGCATCCCCAAGTTACGCAATCTATGTTTTACTTTTATATTTAGCTTAGTAGGTATAGTTAATATGTGTTGGTGAATGTGACCAGAAGCGCTGTAGTGTATCATGCGTGACTTCTTAATTCTAATGTTATTACCAGCTATAGGTATTATATATTTAAGTTCAGAATGACACGTTAGCTCTTCTATTCACATTTTACCGTCGACTTGTACTATTGTACACAAATATATATTTTTTTTATATTTTATAGTTTAGTTTAGTAGATACTTATATGACATTGACTTGTACTCTGTGTACACATTTTTATTTTTATTTATACAGTTTAAATTTGACATGGACCTGTACTTACTTTGTGTAAGTGGGTATGTAATTTATAAGAATTTAAATTAATTATGTTATGATAATTGAATTTATACACACTAAATGAGTTAAGTGTTACTATCTGATATCTTATCCAATGTAAGATTCTTTTGTTAATATGTTACTTAGTTTTGACTGTGTCGCTGGGAGTTTTCTTGCTATTTCTTCTCCCAAGCAGTGACACTTCACTGAGATAGTGTAACAGTAATAGTAGAATCATGCGGTGTGTCAGACCTAATGTTGGTTTTGTCATAAAGGAGAACTGTGTAGCAGCTCTTCTGGATTTCGTCTTTAGGCGACCTTAACTCTTATTCTCCACGTTGGTGGCTATTAAGCCCCGAATCGCTAACTTATGCCTGACAGACCGTAACAAATCGCACCTTGGGGTGGTGGCCGTTGCCAAAGCAAAAGCTTTGCGATTTATTTATTTTTGGGTTGTTTAAATTCACCTCCTTTTTTGTTTGGTAGCGGTTTCATTTTTGGGGTGCGAACATAGAAAGTAACATATAATTAGACAATCGATAAACAAGTGTTAATGCTTTCATGTCGAATAAATGATTTTGATTTTGATTTTGAATGCCCCTATATTTACAATATTTATAAATCTAAAATTAATTGCCGCCTATGCTCCTCACCTCGCAAACACTCGACCAGTATGTGATGTACGTCTTCAATACATCCGCATTTATCACAATTTGGATTAGCTGTAAGGCTCATTAGACTTCTGAACTTATTAAGGGGAATATGTCCAAAACGCAACCTATGAGCCGTAACTATGTGCTGTGTTCATACTTTCTGTTCGACGCCCTACAATCATGCCCGGTTCACACGAACTTAGTAGCGAAGCGCTTAGTACTTGTCACTAATACAAAGTCCTTGTGTGTAAACACGCTGATTAGTGCTTAGTATTAGTGGTTATGAATAGTGCAAGTGAATAGAAAACGATCCTATTTACTAAGCGAGAAGTCGATACCCCCACCACGATTTACTAAGCACTTGTCGTTTGCTGACCTTGTGTAATCAGCTCGACAAGTTGTTGTGTGTTTGAATCAAGTGGCGTCGTTCCATTTCGAATGTCTAACTTCTACTGGATCCAACGTGTAAACGGTTACTTTTCACTTGCCATGTTGAGGCTTAGTATATTGACAAGTACTAAGCACTTAGCTACGAAGCCCGTGTAAACCGGGCATCAATTGAAATTGAATCGCAGCTGCTAAACAGTATTGGACACAACTAGCACTAAGCACTTGCACTCGCACTCGCGATTGCTAAACACCTGCACTCGCACTCGTCAAAGTGTAAACTAGGCTTTACCCATTGGCTGCGAGTAGTTCACTAATCAATCACGCGAAATTCAAAAGTTACAAGGCTGCTCATCTTCTACAACAGATTTGGTTGTATGGATTTGATTGTATGGACCTTTTCTAAAAAATAAAAACTGTCACTGTCAAATAGCTGTCAAAATCGGCCGGGCGGGTTTCAGAATTTTGTTTACTATGAAAATCGCTATTCATTCTTAAAATCATTTAAAATTTGCCTTTATCTTTAAATAATCCTGTTTATAACTATGTCAAAGGATATTATTGTATTAGCGCCGAATGGCAGAAGACAAACGGTTCACTGCAAACCAGATACTAGCATCTTACAGGTATTTTCACCGTGCTTATTAGAAAACTCAGCTCATAAATTAGTTAAATTTCATACAAAGCTAAATACCCACAGTAGTAACTCAAGCCAGATAAGTAACAACTACTCAAACGATTCCCAAAATGAAAAAGCTTGACTTATACAAAGAAGGTATAAACGGTTGAAATAAACACTTTCCAGGTTTTAGAAGATGTATGTCTTAAGCAAGGTTTTCAGCCTAAAGAATACAATTTGAAACATCATAATCACATTTTGGATTTGACCACTACCATTAGATTCTCTAACCTCCCCAATAAAGCTACAGTGGAAATGGTTGAAGCTGAAAAGAAGAGAGAAGAATCCAATGTCACAATTGGCTTGCAATTAGAAGATGGTAATAACTTGCCCTATTATTCATGCAAACCTTGGTTACATACATATTTTTTTTCCAAGATCTGTGCAAATGAGGGTAGTATAGTGTAAGGTTGAAATTATTTTGAAAATTATTTAGACAAAATTAAAAAGAACGACAATCTAATGCTTAATAAAAAGTATTTAAACGTGATACTTGGTATTGAATAACATTAGAGTGAGGGTAGGAGATATAAAAAGAAGGGACAGGGGGTTACACTTGGTCAGTTGATGGTTGGACGTTGAGCTGTGTGGGACTTTAAATAACACCTTGGGAATTAAGTGTACTGTGTGAGCCTGTGTGGTAATAAAAGTGTTCTTATATACTACTTGGAGTTTGAGTATTTTTACAATACTTAATATGTAATGAATTAATTTAAATTAAATACTTTCTGTGCTACTTCAAAAATCTTTTTAACATAAATTTTACTAAGAGCCATTTTTTCCATATGTCAGATAGCCTATCAGAGCAATAAAGTTGATGTTGTCTTTCTCAAAAAACTTAATCATGATAGAGACAGCATAAACTTTATTCTTCTGATAGGCTATCTATACATATAAAACGCTTTGTCCTGAATGACTAACAGATCAACACACATCCTAAACTGCAGATCTTATATATACCTGAAAGATTGAAGATGTGTTCTTTTTAAGATATATACTGCATCAAATTGGTAAAGTAGGAATTGTAGTAGAGATAAGCACGCCTTTGTACATTTTCTTTGTCATAAACTTTATTTGTGATAACTTTACTGTGTACAATAAAGTATAATTAATTCTCAAGTTTATGTGTCTACTAGATTACTAATATAGTAATGTATATTTTCATAATATCTAAACAATCCTCTGGAAAAAACACTTCAGAAGATGAAGGTGTATTCAATGATAAAGACTACTTACATGCTAGATTTTTTATTTTTCTGAACTGCTAGTAATGTAAAATATAACAGTTAAACTTATACAGGTGAAAGAAGAACAGCTGATTTCTCACCTAATACGTCGATATATGATCTCATTGTATCATTGGCCAGAAATGAGTTAGAGACACTGGAACACCCAACTATATTGTATATGAGACAAGAGATTGCAGAGGTTGATCTTAAAAAGAAGACATTGAGACATTTAGGTTTAATAAAAGGAAGAGCCATTCTTAGGTTATTAAATAAAACAGGAAATCAGTAAGTTATATGTATAAAATTATTATGTATATGTAGTATATTACTGGCGTGTCCGACAGGCGCCGGTCAAGTGCCGGAGCCAGGGGTGCTAAGAATCCCCGGGCGGGTTCCAACTGTACGACGACTAATGCTTCGAAAATGGACCATAGGCGTGGGTTATCGCTGGTGACGTACAATGCGCGCACGCTGACGAAGGTGTTCAACCAGTGCGTGCTGCCGGTGATGACCTACGGTGCCGAGACGTGGTCTCTAACTATGTGCCTCATAAAGAAGCTCAGGATCGCACAGCGAGCGATGGAGAGAGCTATGCTTGGGATCTCTCTGCGTGATCGAATCAGAAATGAGGAGATCCGCAGACGTATAAAGATCACCGACATAGCTGAACGGTCCAGCAAGCTGAAGTGGCAATGGGCAGGGCACATAGCTCGAAGAACCGATGGCCGATGGAGTCGGAAAGTTCTAGAGTGGATACCACGTATCTGCAAGCGCAGCGTGGGAAGGCCACCCGCGAGGTGGACGGATGACCTGGCCAAGGTTGCGGGCGTCGGTTGGATGCAGGCTGCTTCCGACCGGTCGGAATGGAGGTTGTTGGGGGAGGCCTATGTCCAACAGTGGACTTCTCAGGGCTGTAAATGATAGTATATTACTGCAAATGAATATTTAGTTACACCAAAAAACAGTGTTTAGAGATATCTGCTAGGTATATCTTAGGATTTTAAACTGATATTCCATTTTCACTTTATAGTCAAGCAAATGTTTCTTCTGTCTATCGCAAATCTAATCCAGAATCTTCACTGCTTGAGGAAAATGTTCAAGTGGTAGTTGATGAACTTATTCAAGATTCAGGTGAAACACAAGTACCAGGACCTTCAGACATATGTAAGAATGAGGTAACTAAAAACGTTGATGTACTACAATTAATTAAAAAGGAGAAAAAGGCGCTTAGACAACCTCCTGAATCCAATAGAACTGAAAAAAGCAGTCCAGCAAAAAATCAAGAAAATAAATTAAAAATAGGTGAACCAATGGAAGTGGACGAAAATAATGTCAAGACAAAAAAATCTATACCAAAAGAAAGCCAAGAAGACTTTGAAAGAAGATTAAAGATTGAAGAAGAAGTCACCTTTGTAAGTTCTACTTGATATTCTTCATTTCAGGAATGGGGTAGTTTCCTATGGTTGAATCTTAATAACATCTTATTCTTATCAGAATAAATAATTAAAATCATACCTATCTGTAGCTATAGAACAAAAGTTCTTTTACGCGCATGATGATCTCCGACCGTGTTTCGGCCAAGGCGACCAATCTCTAGTGCACAAGTGTGCACAACATTAAAATCTGTACATGAAATTAATTCGTTGGTACAGGCCCGTGACTGGGATCGAACTTACGCCTCCCGCTTGGAACGTGCACGTCTTAACCACTGGGCTATCACGCGCATACGAGTTGCTTAAAGAGTGACGTCACGTCGTGGTAGCCGTTTGTATGGAGCGTTTTTGGCAAGTCTAAAATTGTGATTTTCAAATCGTTATATCCCGGAAATTTTTTGACGCTAGCGAAGTTTTCCTTTCGCAAATGTTTCTTTTATTTTATGATCTTTAGATATAAATACAAATAAAAAAACTGTAATCGATCCTATTACCGGTTCTACTTATATGGACTATGATAAATAGGCATATAATTAAATATTTAAAGTATGTAATGTATTTTTTCAGTTAGGGGAGAATAAAGCAATTGTATATGCACAGCCTGATGAATTACCAGATGAACTACTTGACCTTCCTGATGACTTCTATGACCTGACAATAGATGAAGTTAGGAAACTATACCATGAGTTACAGCAGCAACGCATAGACCTGGAGAACATTCCTCTTGTCACTTCCAGTCAAAAAGAATCAGCCCAAGAAGAGGTGAGATGTTATTAATTTTGATATAGAAAAAATATATATTAATTTCATAGAATTTTTTAAAGTAAAAGTTAATTATGATTTTCAGTTATCTCAAAGCAAGGAGAATTCTTACAAGAATGCAGTAGTCAGAATTCAATTCCCGGATCGAATAATATTACAAGGTGTGTTTGCGCCTACAGATACAATACAAGACATTTATAATTTTATAAAGCTACATTTACAAGAACCAAATAAACTATTTCAGATCTGTAAGTATACCTACATGGTTATATGTTATATGCACTTAACTACCAGGCAAATTATGTTAACTTTTTTGTTATTTTTAGTCACAACACCTGTAAAAGAGATGTTAGAACCCATGAGTACACTACTGGATGCTAGGTTTGTGCCATGTGTACACATGCATTTCAAATGGATGGATAACAGTGGCCAACCCTACCTCAAAGACTACATATATTCTATGAAAACTTCCAGTGATGCTGCAAGCATTTTAGCTTCGAAATATAGGTGAGAATTCAATTAATACCTAGCTAAAACAAAGCAATAAGCACATACAATAAAATTAGTTTAACAGCCGAATCACATTACCGCACCGCCCGTATTGACGCGCCTAAGCTAAGCTGCGATGCGATTATGACGTGTTTGTTTTGGTTCTAGAGTCCGTTTTATAGAATAACTCCTATGCCTAATTTCGGAACTAACATTTTGTACACAGTGACATGGATAATGTAGTCATACACATAATAACTATGTATTTATTTGCTGATGAAACGCACTCTGATGCCGTATGGCGTAAGCATGTGCAATGTTGCATAATTTTTAACCGACTTCAAAAAAGAGAGGTTATCAATTCGTCTGTATGTATGTTTTTTTTTATGTGTGTTACCTCAGAACTCCATCATTTATGAACCGGTTTCAATTTTTTTTAAAAGTTTGTCATGGTATGCTTCCAAGTTGGTCCCATATTCACCACATCAGGATCTGATGATGGGATCTTGGAGAAATCGAGGGCAA
This sequence comes from Carposina sasakii, assembly GCA_014607495.2. Classification (NCBI taxonomy): domain Eukaryota; kingdom Metazoa; phylum Arthropoda; class Insecta; order Lepidoptera; family Carposinidae; genus Carposina; species Carposina sasakii. Next base: position 7,300,711 of record CP053155.1, read on the forward strand.
TCCTCAAATATTGTAGGCACATGTAGTCTTTTTTTATAATTTTTATGAGCGTTTTGATCACCTACATATAAAACATAACATCTGATGATGGAATCTCTAAGGAATCTAGGGATATCCTCAAATAGGCACGAGTAGTCCGTTTTTAGATTTTTATAGAGAATTTTGGTCAGCTACACATAATATAATATAAAGGAAACGAGGGTCTGATGATGGAGCCGCCGAAAAACAGATAGTGGAACTTTTTAGTAACAAAATCCCCCTATGGCAGGGGGAGGCCTACGTCCAGTAGTGGACTGCAATAGGCTTATGAAGATGAAGATAATTGTGTTAAGTCGTAAATTATATGTTGCGTTAAGCCGTGTCCGAATTAAGATGGTTATAGAGGAAAAGGTAGACATGAGAATAACGAGATGACGGATAATAGGGATGAATGAAAGAAGAGTACCTACATATTGCACCGACCCCAAATGATTGGGAACAGGGCAGTAAGAAGGAGTGTAATTATTGTATATCATTCATCTGAGGTAATTATATGTTGCTTATATTGTCAGACGTAAAGTTTTGAAGCCTAGTTATTTCTCTCTTTTGTCATGTGACCTATGATCATTTTCTGGCATATAAATCTGACAATATCATGCCTTCTAAACTTTGTACACGGCTTAACGCAATATATATTTTCCCTTTAGTAAAATTTTACTTTAATAAGCTCGAGTTTTGGGAGGAAGTCGGTTTTTCGTTTTAAAAAAATATCTTTTATCTTGCCTTTCTGCAGAGCGCCAAGTAGGCGGAAACAGGAAGAAAGGATTAATTCACCAAGACAAGGACAAAGCACTTCTAAGAACAGTCAAGTACCAAAGTGGTTTAAATAAGTACGTAGATTTATAGAATATGTAACATGTTTTATGTAAATATGTAGTTTTATTTTACTATGTAATTTATAGGTACCAATACGTGGCCATCGACCGTTCTTGAGTATGGTTTCAAATATCAAACAATAGGTTTAGAATCTTCGCAGGGACCCCAATTTCACGCAATCTGTCCCACTTGCATCTTCACCTTAACTTATCGAAGTTCAAGAAGGGCAAATAGATAACACTCGGCCATTCTGATACCCATTCGAAGATTAAGTAAACGCAAGCAAGGTACCTAACTACTTAATACATACCTACATATAAAAAACACAAGTAAAGATAAAAATCCAAATACCCGACTGCTTAAAAAAGAACCACACTATGTAATAATAAAAAAACTGAAAAGATGAAAATAAGCACTTAGATGTCCAGGCACTTAGATTAGATTAGGTGGTCTAGAATTCTATAATATTATTATGGAATGAATACTTTTGAACAAAATAAAATACTTTGCGTCGTCGTGCAGTCGGGTAATAATAAGACCAGTCCTCGGGAATCTCTTTGGATGACCAGCCCCCTTATTACCTAATTTGCAATAGCAAAGCCGAAGCAAAGCGATAGCGAATATTGTACAATATTCGCCTTGAAATGTCAAAGTTCCTTTGAAGTTCATTTTACCTAATACTAATTTGACAAGCAATCAGCGATTTTTGTACAATTTTCGCTATCGCTTTGCATTTGCTAGTTTGGTAATAAGGGGGCCGATTGTCTTATTGTCATTGCATATGTAGGTAGGCAGGGCCGGCCCGCCCATACGGCGAATGGAGCAGTCGCTCCAGGCGCCAAAAAGAATTATTCAAATTTCATTTAAAAGCTTCGTCATCCGGTGTCCGGGAGTATGATTTTAGATGTTATCGATATTCTATTACTACTAAAATAAGTCGACCGTAGACGGTATTGCGCCTGATTTTCAATTGGTCACTCCAGAGTAGGGGCTGCCATTCGTCCGGCCCCCTGATTACGTAAAAGCAATAGCAAAGCCGAAGCAAAGCGATAACGAAAATTGGTACAAAAATCGCTGATTGCTTGTCAAATTCGTATTACAAAATGAATTTCAAAGGAACTTTGACATTTCAAGGCGAATATTGTAAAGTTTTCGCTATCGCTTTGCTATTGCTTTTACGTAATCAGGGGACGGGTTTCTCCGGATTTGTCCTAGTTTGGAGGGCGTCCGGGGAGCGTCCGGGCAGGGTTTTTAAATAGTGTCCGAACCCGTGAAAGTCCGGGGTTTGGTTTTGTCCTGGGTCCGTAATTTAACTGATGGCAGCCTTACTTCAGAGTATGGTCGAGATTCGCGTTCCATACTTACTTTGCACCCACAATTGGTATAGGTATATATTATTAGGAGCAAACAGGAGGCGCCATAATTGGATCTCGCTCCATTCTAAAATTTACTTCGGGCAGGGGCGCTGTAGGTAGGTAACGTTTATTTCATTAGGATCATATTTTCATCTACACAAACAAAGTGGTGGTATTATTGTTTTTATACTACTGTTATTTGTGTAGAAACTTACATTTTGGATTATAGTGGCGAAAGTAGGTTTTTCTTTTTAAAAAATTGGTAAATGTTACCTAATATGAATTAAATTAAATTTATATCTTGCTGAACTGTGACTTATGTCGATAGGTACACTAAGTATCTACCTAATAAAACAACGGTTCTCAATCATATGTTCATGGTCTCAATAAAAAACAACTTTATTCATAGTTAATTACATATTATTTGAGTTTAGAGTTAGACTATTAAAGTAAATAATAATCTAAGAAAATAGCAGATACATAATGCAGATTTTTACAGAATATTTTACAGTTAGGTAGGTAAGTCTCCCCTTATGTTTTTCAAATATTTAACAGTTGGTTGGCTTGTTTATAGTTTTGTTTGACAGCATAGAAAAATTCGTAACTAATACAGGTCGGGTTAACTCAGGTTAAATATTTGAACAAAGACTCGAGAATACTTAGAGCGCGCGCAGACAGAGAGATGTAGGTACTGACTCTAAAATAGCAACGCATGTAGGTAGTCAAAGCGAAACTTCGCGTTCTAAAAGATTCATTGCCGCCGGGAAAGAGAACGCCTGAACGCGCCGCAGCGAATGTATGTGGTTGCAAACACGGAATAGTTTGCGAAAACAACACAAAACTAGAACGCGAGAATTTAAACGTCACTTATGTGCGTCGGAATTTTAAATGGTCAACGGTCACTAGAACGCGAAACTCAAACTGAACTCTGACCGCTCTCTGTCTGCACGGGCTCTTTCTCATACAGGTACTTATATTTATTATATACACACGATGGCACCTCCGCCATCCACAACATTAAAAATACTATAATAAAACTACAGTCAATATCATCTCATGACACCACATAGCTATCGGTAGATATAGTCCGGCAGACACCAATGAGGTAGATAGGTTGGCGTTTCAGTTTGTTTGGTTTGGTCTGGCTGGCACGTTGTTATTAAAAATACCTTGATGACTGATCCTAGTGGCGATTCACGTCGATAACTTCGACACTGATTAAATGTAGCAATCCTGCTTTCGTATTTCCCGCAACGTACTCAACGGGGCGAACCTTTTCTTTTACTTGTGTGTACAGAAACATTCTAGTATTTGTTTCTGACTCATCTAGAACCTCATACATAGTTTGTACCTAATGATATCTTATCTACAATTGTATGAATGATGGTAAAGTTCCTAGTTTGCATCTTGAGGGTTTAATTGTTTCACATTCAGAGTTCTGTTTCTCATCTTTATAGTATCTGTAGTCAGAAACATCCTCGTGTTTTTCCTTTTCTCTTTTATAATATTTGGTTTGAGTAGAATTTGATGTTTTAGATTTGTTCTTTATTTTCTGTACATTCGTTAATTTCCTACATATCTTTGTGCTCTTATTTTTGTTAGCATGGTCAGATGCAGCAATGTGCCTATGCAGACAATGCTCCCCCTTTTCACAATATCCTTTCGAAAAATCTGGGCATATTTTAGCATTTTCATTTAATTTAATATGCAAATAAGGACAAGCGTCTTTGGAGCACATTCCCTTTAAATAAAAATAACAAGTTGGCATCTTTTTATCTGTAACATCATGAGAGAGAAGGCATCCTTTATCAAAGCATAAACCTTTAAGGAATTTCCTACATAAAGACACATGTTTTTTATCATGAACGAATTGGCACTTATTATGTATATTTCGTAAACATTTACCATATTTTCTAAATAAAGGACAAGGAATATTATTCAATTTTAATGACGTTTTATTAACATTAATATTTCTTTTTTTGTCAACTTGTTTTTTCTTAATTTTTGGGTGCCTTTCCTCAGCAGCTGTAGTTCCTTTAATAAGTTTGAAACGACTATTAAATACCTTAGGTGAATGTACAATGCCAAAGCTTTTACTTTGATTAGAAAATTGAGAAATGTTCACTTTAGGCAATAATGGTTCCTTAACTTCTATGGCAGTCTTCAGGGGTACTAATTTGTACTTATTTATTTTGATAGTCTTTGATACTTTTATTTTTTCTTTAGGACTGTTTGTTTTTCCTATATTTCTTACCAAACTATAGCGTGACCTGGATGTACTTGGTTCTAAAGATTGGTTTGTACTGTCCAATTGAGTGTTATAACTATTTGTAGCAAAAAAGCAAGGATCCTTTACAATTCGCTCTTCCGACACTCTTAGTGATTTAATACATTGTAGATCGTTTTGTACATTTGATCTTACGAAATTCGGATTTACATAGATTTTTTGAAATTGGACTGGCTGATTTGGTATGGTTTGTACTTTTATGAAGTTTGGATTTACATGCATTCTACTTTTTAATGGACATTCAACCATATTAAAATTTTTATTGAAATTTGGATTAATATAAACCTTTTTGTGTTGATCCATCTTGTTAATCTTCAATTTAAAAAGTACTGAAAATACCTATTCCCACTTTTGCAGTTAATTTTCTTTATTATAACTGTGTCAAGTTGTTGAGAAATATTATTTGTTATTGATTTTGATCTATTGATAAAATTTTCAATTTCCTCTTTTCTATTACCATTTATCCATAATATGCTCATGTGAAAAGATGGGTCCTAAAAAAAAGTTTTCATAAATGAAATTGTATTAGGCGTTACAATTCGGAAGTTCAAACATTCACTATGGGTGCGCCCACCACCGGGCCCTACACCCTCCACTGACCCTCGGATCTGATAATTCTCGTGGCGATTGTAGTTAGTGCAAGTGCCTGTTTTCGCAGTTATGAGTTATCAGATCCGAGGGTCAGTGAAGGGTGTAGGGCCCGGTGGTGGGCGCACCCATAGTAAAAGTTTTCATAATCATCATAATAAGACATTTTAATAAATGTTTTGACTAGCTTGCTAGGATTCAAGACTTATTCAATACTAGTGGACGCTTGCGACTCCGTCCGCGTATACTACAGAAAAAACAAAATGTCGAAATTATCCGGGATAAAAAGTAGCCTATATGTTAAGTGGGACCTGTCACAATATATTCCTGAAAACTGCATCGAAATCGGTTCAGCCGTTTCTGATGTTAGCGTGCACAAACGCACAGACAAACAGACAAAAATACCAAAAATCATCGTTTTGGGTCCTATTGCATTGATAAAGGTCTCCTATAATATTTTTTCTCATATATCTTCCATGTACAGACAGCGATCCGTTACATTTTTATTATATGTATAGATAACAATGTCCATGTATAATTTAGGGTTACTTACATGGAAAATTATGCACCTGATAAAATTTGACAGGGAAAGATTTGGTAAATCCATAAGGAATGGTATATTTTTTTAGCTTTGAAAAACAGTATGTTATTCATAACATGCACTTACCTCATAAAACGTAGGTAAATTATAGTCACGTAGAATACTGTCAATTGCTTTAGAGAGCTCTAACAAAGATCTTTGACAAAAGAAATCCACAGCAAGGGCAACAAATGTTCTAGTACCTTCTTCATTACAATATACTCTCAAAGATTCAAATCCTAGTTGAAAGCTGAAACAGAATACATAGCTTTATAAAAAAGAAAATACATATTTTTTTAATTAAAAGCCCAAAAGGAAAAAAAATAATGATTTACTTAAGTTTATTTAAGTACTAAATATAGTTACTCTGTTATTTGTATGAAAAATCATACAAATACAGATGCATCATAATCTGTATATTGAACGTGTACGTTCGCCCAGCAAAAAGTATCGCCTTTTCAAGAATTTAATGATGCAGATAATTAGTGCCTTATATCGTGTAAATGTGCCCGAAATTTTAAATTTGTGCATCCAACGGCTTCAGAGTTATTTAAGAAAAACTGATTCTGCTGCATGAACGTTCGCCCAGCAATTTTTTTTTTTCAAATTTTTTTTGTGGCCACCCTTAACGAAGGGTACGTACTCTATACATCAAATAAAGTAAGTTTATGCCAAAAAAAATGCTGGGAAAAAAAATTTAAAAAAAAATAATAATAATAATTCCTTGATTGTGCGAAATTTATAGTGTCTAGTGTTTATGTTAGTTTTTTTTATAGACCGATATTAATTATTTTTCGTGAAAAAATCCCGCTACGCGCGTCTATGTGCATTTATGCAGAAGAACGCAGTCTATTTACTTAACTTTGGACCCTAATATTTTGGAAACCAGACACTTCCCAGGTATGCTTCCATGGAGAAAAATGATCGTGATGATGAGGAGATTCCGTAGTTTTCGGGAACGTTGACGACCAAAAATCACCCTGTATATAAAATATTTATATAGCTAGACCCATCAATTAAAAAAAAAATGCTGGGCTAACGTTCGTGCAGCAGAATCAGTTTTTCTTAAATAACTCTGAAGCCGTTGGATGCACAAATTTAAAATTTCGGGCACATTTACACGATATAAGGCACTAATTATCTGCATCATTAAATTCCTGATTAGGCGATACTTTTTGCTGGGCGTACGCACACAATTAATGTGTTAATTAACATACCTATTAAATTTTTCTAGAATCTTTTGAAGTGCTGAAGTAAATGGATTAATTAAATGATACTTCAGAGTAACTGTTTTAGATAGACTTATATGGAAATCTTCACTTCGCTGACAAGCCACCTCAACAGATAATTCTGTTTGCAAGAAATTTATAAATTTCAGCAAATTTTCTCTTTCTTCCTCAAAATCTAAAATAAAATTTGATGTGATTCATCCTTACTTCCTTACTAATAATATTATATATGCGAAAGGAACTCTGTCTGTGTTACGCAATCACGCCTAAACTACTGAACCGATTTAAATGAAATTTGGTACAGAGATAGTCTAGAGCCCGAGAAAGGACATAGGCTACTTTTTAATGCAAAAAAGGGATGTAAGGGGTTGAAATAGGGGATGAAAGTTTGTATGGAAATTACGTCATTTTTTTCAGCTAGAAGCTCAACTTATTTTTTAAGGCTTTTGATTAGATATAAATAAATACGATATTCAAAGTTTATTAAAAAAATACCCTAAAGGGGGTAAAAATAGGGGGTGAAAGATTTTGTGTGATGACGTCGGCAAAAAGCAGTGAGCGCGGAAGAATGTTACAGCAGTGTAAGCTGTTGGTTTGGGATGAATGTACGATGGCCCACAAAAGAGCAATCGAAGCACTAGATCGCACAATGAAAGACATCAAAGGCAACCAGGGTGTCAATCAGCCTAAAAAATTAAAAATGCTGCCGAAAGTCACTATTTCACGCAGACGAAGTCACGGGCGCAGCTAGTCTATGATAAAGATAGACTTACAATATCACAAGTTGATTCTAACCTAATTAGAATCAAAACTAAAGAAATAGCCAAAAAAACTTCTTATCTCATAAACCAAGTTGTAAATTTATTATCTTTGAAGATGAAACAGTAAAATAGTCCTAGCGAAACTAAAAATACCTAATGTGATGTACTATGGACAATTCTGACTGTCACACTTAAAACCTAAATTTACGATCTACCTACCTGTCCTAACTAAATTTACGTTTATGTTTAAGTGTGACGATCAGAATCGACCATACTATATCAATATAGGTAAACCATTATCATCGTGCAACAAATGTGATTTCAATAGCGGTCTTATCACATATCAATTAAGGTCACATTACTGTATGGAACGTAATAAAAACTAACATACAGTTTACATATACAAATGTACACCAATTTCCTCTCACATGTGAGAAACTACGCTTTCTGCCACTATGTAGTTCAGGGTCATCTATATGCACATCTGCTGGGGCCACAGACACTTTTGACAAATTTGGTGGTGGAAGTTTTGACCTGAAAGTAACAAATATGGTATCTTTAGGTAACAAAACTACTAATAAGCAAAGCTGTACCAATTACCAAACCAACGAAGAACCCATGTTTGAAGCCTACTAATGTAGGCAGACATTGATAATGTTAAATATGCTAGTAAGTAAAGACTATACTATATGCCAACGCTCGTGGCACGCGCATTAACGTGCGAGCAATATTGCCGATATTGCGCGCTCACTCGCACTTAGGAGTCTTACAGGAGACCGCAGTGATCCATCGTGTTATTGTCGATTATTTGAACTAAACATTTGATTTTCGATTTTTTTTTATTAAAAAATGGAAGTTGTATATACGTTTAATCTCTAGTACATACCTATAGATATATTAATATATGATAATAAAATTCACTCGTTATCTAAATTAAGTACTCAGTGTCACTATCCTACTACTAACAGACGGATACTCCCCTTGAAGTCCCCTTGAGAGTAAAAGCTTGTTACAGGTTCTCTATTTTGTCTCATAAATTTTTTATCCATAATCTAACGTGTCATAATGTTTTGTGACATAATCATCATGTTTCCGAATGATAAGTAGCCCTACCTTAATGTCTTATAATATCACTTGCCAGAAAACCGAAATCCCTAAATATAATATGACCTAATTTTTTTGGTATAAATATCACAATCTATAATATTCATAAGACATAAAATGCTTTTCTATAATAGTTGTAAGTCCTAACGGACCTAACCTTCCAATAACAACTTTCTTGTTTTAATCAACTATGCAACATGCACGCAAGTATGCAGGATGCAAGCAAGCATGCAGCATGCAAGCAAACATGCAGCAGGCATGGTTTCTGTCAGGGCTTCGGCGCTGCGGGACTCCGGCGGTCCTACACTAGCTGGGACCGCCTCGCCCCTCCGCGCCTACGCGCTTTTACATTGCACTCTAGCGGTAGGGCAGACAAGACTACGTGAAGTCGGGGTAAACTGAATCGACTTAAGTGCCTGTTTTTTTTATTCATCCTAATTTTTGTATTAAATAATGCTCTAGAAAGATTCCTATTAACAATATTATTACCTATATAAACCACCGTTCGGTCTAACGTACATTATACAATATAACACTTAGGACATGTGACTTTATAGCAAGAAAAATTAGGATATTTAATCATTATAGCACCCGATAAGTAATATACAATTTCGTTTACGCGAACATTATGGAAAGTGATGATTATAGCAAACTTGTTAGGGATTATGATTTTCGGACTATCGATATTCGGAGAAGAAAAGGACTACCCTTGTTACAATTTGTTTTTTATAATATATATTTTTAACTAGTGGACGCCCGCGACTCCGTCCGCGTGGACTATAGAAAAAACAAAATACAATGATACGCAACAGAAACTGACACATCTACTTTATATGGATGATATTAAACTATACGGATCCACCCTTGAAGAAATATACAATCTTGCAGATATTACAGAGAGATTTTCGGCTGATATACACATGGAGTTTGGAATAGACAAATGTAAATTACAATCAATAAATAAAGGTAAAATAGAACACAATACATACGAACTAAATAACGGAGAACAAATAGATGCAGTTAATGATATAGATGGATATAAATACTTAGGTTACCAACAAACTAAACAAATACATCGCAAATATACAAAAGATGTGCTCAAACAAAAGTTTAGAAGCAGACTTCATAAAATACTAAATACTCACCTAAATTCCCGAAATACCATAAAAGCCATCAACACATTTGCTATACCCACACTAACCTACTCTTTTGGAATTATTTTCTGGTCACAGACAGATTTGACACAATTACAACGAATGATAAACACATTATTGACGAAATACAGAAAACACCACCCAAGATCTTGTATCCAACGACTAACACTACCCAAACACGAAGGCGGCAGAGCACTCATTGATATTAAAAATCTACACAACAAACAAATCACAACACTCCGTAAATACTTTCACTCACAAACAGAACGATCCACTCTCCATAATGCTATAGTACACACAGACACTAAATACACACCGCTAAACCTAAAATCCTACGACAAACAGGCAAACGAGCACATTACAACCATTCAAAACAAAATAGACACTTGGACACAGAAATCTCTACATGGTAGGCACCGACTAGATTTGGTGAATCCCAATATTGACAAAGTTGCTTCAAACGAGTGGCTCAAACGAGGTGACCTATTTCCTGAAACTGAGGGATTCATGCTGTCCATACAAGATCAGGTAATAGACACTAAAAATTAACAAAAACACATAATACGTAGCACAACACTCACATCAGACCTATGCCGACACTGTCACAGCAGTTCGGAAACCATTCAGCACATCACCGGAGCTTGCAGGACGATCGCACAAACCGACTACAAGCATCGTCATGATCAGGTCGCGGCCATCATTCATCAACACCTAGCCTATAAATATCAACTCATAACAGAAAAAACAGCATACTATAAGTACACACCACAGACAGTACTCGATTCCTCCACCTGCAAACTATATTGGGACAGGACAATAATTACAGATAAGACGATTCATTGCAATAGACCGGACATAACTCTTCATGACAAAACCAACAAAACAGTTTACCTTATAGATATTGCCATACCTAACACACACAATCTCACATCAACGTACACGCAGAAAATTACCAAATACACGGATCTGTCTATTGAGATTAAAACTCAATGGCAAGTGGATACGGTAAAAACTATACCCATCGTGTTGTCTACGACGGGCGTCATACCTAAAACACTCCGCACCAGCCTTGATACATTAAACATACATCCATCTATCACCTACCTTCTGCAAAAAGCAACAATTCTGAACACGTGCCGTATTGTTAGGAAGTTTTTATCAAACCCATATTAAATTCATCTCCGTTTGGTCACAAGCCCGCGGTTATGAATAAACACCTCATTAACTTATAATGAGTGAAAAAAAAAAGGAAAATAATAATAATAAAATTCTTTATTGCAAATTTAAACAGTGTAAATGGGTGAACTTAATGCTATGTAGCGTGCACTAGCAATGGAGCAAAAACAAATTGAAAATAAAAAATATGGATAGGTAATAATTACATAAACATAAATATTAAAGTACAAATTTTAAAAAGCAAATGGAAAATAAAAATATCGATACATAAATCGGTTATACGATAATCTGGTTCTGGACTCTCATGTAGTGCTCAGTTACTCTCGACTTGAATACCTCCACAGTAGAAGACTCTCGAATCCTTACTGGTAGATTATTCCACAAGCGAACAGCAGTGGCAGTAAGAGTCAGAATACAGAGCGGTATTGCGCTCGGGCTCACGGAGGGTTTGTTGCGGCTAGACCGGAGTGGTCTATCGCAGGAGGAGAACTCGAAACGTTCGGAAATGTATTTGGGAGCAAGAGGAAGGTTCAGGATATTGAACAAGAAGAAATGAAGGTGAAGATTACGTCGATGTCTAATATTGAGCCAGTTTAGTTGTGCACGATATTGGGATATGTGGTCATATTTACGTACGTAGTCCAAATATGTAGCGAATGCACATGTTGAGTAGACAGTCCAGCTTATCTAATAGTTCCTCTGTAATATCTGGGTAGCAGACATCAGCATAGTCAATTATTGGGAGCAACAAAGAGTTGACTAACGTGATCTTGGCCGATATGGGTAGAAAGTTCTGCATAAGTTTTAGCGAATGCATACTATAGAATATTCTACTACTTACCTCCGACACCTGCGCGGTCCACCACATGTCATCGGACATGACATCGGTGTAGGACAAACGCACAGATAAACAGACAAACCTACAAAAATTCCAAAAATCATTGTTTTGGGTACTATTGCGTTGATAAAGGTATTCTATAATATTTTTTCTTATATATCTTCTATGTACAGACAGCGATCCGTTACATTTTTATTATATGTATATCTACCCACTTAATGACCCTATCATCAGTCAAAAAGATTTGAAGACAGTTCAAAGAATTGGATATTTTGCTGATTAGACATGGCAAGACAACAAACAACCTATTCTTCGAAATAATTAAACCAAACTAATCACAGTATCGACAATGCGTGCCGAACACGAGCAGCTCTAGCGCTAAGTGGACCTGTTGGGAATTATTAAAGTATGAACTTACATTTTTTGAAAACAATAGAGTCGTGGACCTTTGGGAACAAACCATTGTGACAGGTCCCACTTAACGGGAAAATTATTTTATCCCGCATAATTTCGACATTTTGTTTTTTCTGTAGTCCACGCGGACGGAGTCGCGGGCGTCCACTAGTAATACCTATATGCATTTTGATTATGTATACATCACATTTTGATTATGTATACAGGCGTCCGGATAAAGCCGGACAGAGTAAGGCTTTTTGGTCATGTGTCCGGCCAAAATTAACGATGTCCGGCCTGTCCGGCTTTTGTTAGGCTTTTCACCAAGTGTGGATACATGGGGTCATCCACATGCTCATGCCAGCTTAAACAATGCAATAATTTTAAAGCGACAGCGAAGATTGTAAAGAATCGAAACATTGTGTGACCACCAACAGTGGTCACGTCATTTAGTAAATGCGTTAAATTAAGGCTTCCTTTTTGACGAAATGTTTTCATAACCTTGCGAACTTCGTTGTCGCTCATCACAACGTCTGAGTCCCGTGGACGGACAGGTTTCTAGAGTCTAATAGCAATGTCAAGATTTTTTTGTAAAGAAGAATTGGAAAATTTTGCGCTCGCGCTGCTGTTAATTAAATTTTGATTTTTTTCAGTTATCTGATATGGCCTCTCGCTTACACTAAGACATTGCCAATGTTGTTAAATTCAAATTCAAAATCATTTTTATCATAAATTGAATATAACGATTATGGTTAAATGTCTACCTGCTTGTAACCCATCCCATGTTATAGCAATGGTCACAAATTCTCAGAAGAGCTTAAATTTTCAAGAAGTGATAGGCAACTTAGATACGAGAGTAACGTGCTAAATATGGGAAAAAATTCGCGCTCGCTTCGCTCGCGCATTTATTCTTTAAGGTTTTGTTCAATCACATAAAACAAATGATCGCTAGTGGTGGTAATGACTCGACTGTCGTTCGCGCTGTCAATAGTAGGTTGCGTTCTCAGTTTTTGTATTCAGGGACAATAATTTTCGTACCTATTAATACTGAGCAACAAAATCGCAAATATAGGACTTCTTAACCCAAATGCCGGCTAACTGGCTAGTCTGTCCGGTTTTTTGGTTTTTCGACCTGGCAACCCTACCTGGGTAGCACATGACAATTTTGTCAAATCATGTCAAGTCGATTTTTTACATCGCGTCGCATATTAATAATAATAACAATAATAGGGAAAAGTGGAAACAATTGGAGGAGGCCTTTGTCAAAGGACAAACAGATATGGATACTACATAGATATACCATAATATAATGTTAACCAATATAATGTAACCATTTCTGAATAAAGGCTATTATTATTATTAATAATACATAAGAGTCTGCACCAAAACACCTCCATGAACGAACAGCCAGACAAAAAATGCTGGAAAATGATGTGTGTTTTCTTATAAAAATTATTAATAAAGAAATGAAAACATTTTTCATCCGAGTGAGATTTGAACTCACAACTTATCGCAAACTGTGCTTTCACTCTAACCAACTGAGCTATCAGGTCAATTAACTGGGATGACGAATTTTTTTTACCATCTCTATTACATTACGTTTTTGGCAACATTATTTTTTCATCCCGATAGCTATACACTAGCCAAATCTTGAAATTAAAAAAAAAAACTTATTTGGGCGAAATTTATAGTGTTCAGTGTTTATGCTAGTTTTTTCATAGACAGCTATTAATTATTTCTAGTGAAAAAATCTTGCCACACGCTTCAATGTGCATTTTTGCAGAAAAACCCAGTCTATTTACTTTCGACTCAACTTTGGACCCTAATATTTTGGAAATCAGACACTTCCCAGGTGCATACCTGGGAAGTGTCCATGGAGAAAAATGATTGTGATGATGAGGAGTCCGTAGTTTTCGGGAACATTGACAACCAAAAATATAAAATGTATATCTATTTACATATCAACTTACATTAAATTAATTGAAATGTTAATTTATTTTATTTTATTTCCTTGTCCTAATTTTAGTTCGTAGGTAGGTAGTATTTATTAGTTATAAAGGATATTGTACAAATATTTTAAATTTAAATTAAATGATTATCAAAATGTTCAAATGAACGAAAATGAACTTTCGATTAATTTTGACCAACACTATTTTTTTATTACCCTAAAGTGGAAACACTCCAAATGTCAATTTACTCTACATAATTAAAAATCGGACTCCAAAAAGTTCAGTTTTGTGTTTGCGAAATCAGCTTCTTTAGGTTTTTTATAATGCAAACTTCATATGAGTAGGTACTATTGAATTGAGTAGAAAAATATTTAGGAACTATTGATGATAATAATATGCAAAACTGTGCCTGTTCTTTCAGATTCTTTCTATTTCTAAATAAAATGAAGTATATAACGTGCAAGTAGGTGGTAACTTACGAACTTTAATTAGGTAGGTATTCATCAAGGAGACAACAAGGAGTTAAGTGGTTAGGTACCCTTAACTAGTTATAACTAGGATAATAATACTACCAAACAAACAAAATACATGCTTACTTTTCCGTATCACCATCTGAGTCTGAACCGTATTCATTTAAATAAGATAAAACAGACATGGATAAAATAAATAGGGAGTAATAACCAATAATGTGTGTATGTACTTATATTGTTTCTTTGTTGTTTGTTTGTTTAGTTTATCCCGAAGGAAAGGCAAGGGGAACTAAGCCCATACAGCCATTGTCTTTAATTATATTGTTTCTATTAATTTATCCCATAAAATATGATTTTAACACATCGCACATTATAATTTTTTTTGTTTAGTTTAACCCGAAGGAAAGGCAAGGGGAACTAAGCCCATACAGCCATTGTCTTTAGTAAATGATTTCTGAATTTATGATGGATGATAATGATGATGAATGGAAACGTCGGAAAAATCCTCAAGAACAAGTGTAAAGTTAGTCAAAATTAAAAATAAATGCAGAAACAACTTACATGGGCCCATGAAGAGATCGTATTCCAGCTAAAGTTTTACTCAGCTTACCTGCGTATAAAACCATGCACACGCACTAGATTCACATCACAAGTAATTAAAATATAATTTATCTACCAGGAAACATCACTTTACGGACACATGCAAGCCATTTACAAATAATTTTTGATTTTACAAGAAAATTACACCTGCACAACACCCTTCCAGTCGTAGAAAGAGAATTGTATAGAAAACGTGATCTTCCGTCGCATTCGCACAGAATAGGACAGAAATATGCTAAATGTAATGTATCGAAATGAGTAAGAATCATTTATTTTTTGTCTCGACACAGTGCCGCTTTTCCGGTGCTTAGCCATCTCTCGTTGGCTAAACAAACTTGACAGCTAACATCGTGAATTTTACTTTCAGTTTTCTATTTTGGAAAAAAATATAAATTACAAGCAAAATTCCAATTCTAGGATAAACAAAATAGTGTGATTAACCCACTTTTCGGTATTATGAACAAAAACATGGTGCGGTGTACTGTTTTAGGCTATAAAAGTGACTCGGAAACAAAACAACCCAGCACATCATTTCATTCGTAAGTACTAGCTGTTTTTGTAATAATTTCCAGCCCAAATGTATTCAAGATTAATGCCGAAATGTATTGTTGGCGACTGACTGGTAGTGCGACCTTTTTGATACCGTTCTATTATATTTTTTGATACTGTCTTTTTTGGCACTGACTCTTCAAGTCAGTTGCTTTTGTCCATTGATCCCATTGATCTGATCTGTGTATTATACTTTGTAAGATTATAATTATCTATAATACGTTTTGCCACTACATTCCATCCATTTAAATGATAACTAATGGATAGCGTGGACTGTATAATTGAATGAAACGATGGAATGTAGTGGCAAAACGTATTATTTAAGATAATTATAATCTTACAAAGTATAATATACACAGATCAGATCAATGGACAAAAGCAACTGACTTGAAGAGTCAGTGCCAAAAAAGACAGTATCAAAAAATATAATAGAACGGTATCAAAAAGGTCGCACTACCAGTCAGTCGCCAACATACCCGACCCCAGTGGGAACACTAACAACCGGTGGCGAGTGGCTGGGGTGCGGCTTCCATCAATAGAAGCTTACGGGCCGGTCGGCGCAGGACGCCGCCCCTGGTGTGGACGTCGGCTACGCGGACCGCTCCGTCGTAGCCCGGGTAGACCTTCACTACCCTTCCTAGGGGCCACAGACCGCAAGGAAGTGTAGAGTCGGCAATGAGCACCACG
This sequence comes from Carposina sasakii, assembly GCA_014607495.2. Classification (NCBI taxonomy): domain Eukaryota; kingdom Metazoa; phylum Arthropoda; class Insecta; order Lepidoptera; family Carposinidae; genus Carposina; species Carposina sasakii. The sequence goes on from CP053155.1 coordinate 7,317,286, forward strand.
TCACCTTCACCTAAGTTAACACTGTTACTGGTAGGCGATCTTCTGGGCTTCAGTAATGGCAAGTATTCTTTGAGCCACCGAGCCCAGAATTTGTCGGCTAGCATTGTTTTATAATGCTTACTTATTTGACATTGGGTCATGTTTCAAACACTCGCACTTCCTTATGTACGCAGATGATACAAAAATTTTCTTTAAGATTAACACTATACAAGATTGTATATTAATGCAAAAAGACTTGTATAACTTAGATGCTTATTAGAGAAAAACAGAATCACCGTGAATATAGGTAAGTGCGAGTGTATATCGTTCTCACGCAAAAGGTGTCTCATCGACTATAAATACACTCTAAACAGTAAATTGATCAGCAGGACTAGGTTAGTACGGGATTTAGGAGTTTATTTCGACCATAAAATGTTACTTTCGGGGCACATAGAATCAATAATAAGTAAGGCTTATCGGAGTTTGGGTTTCCTTATACGAACATGTAAACCATTCTCTGAGTTGTCAGTTATTTTATTACAATGGTTTACTACGCATATGTGAGGAGCATACTGGAGTACGCATGTTCTGTATGGTCACCACAATACAATATTTACAAAAGCTGTCTAGAACTTATACAAAAAAAATTGTCAACCATCTCAACTATCGCAGCAGGAAATACTTTAATTCATATAGTGAGAGTTGCAATGCATACGGCCTTTTGACACTTGAAAATAGGAGGCTAGTAATGGATATGACTCTTCTGCATGACATCATGTAGGGCAGGGATGGCGAACTAATGGCACGCGTGCCATAGTTCAGGCACGCCGAATGATACAGGTGAGAATGAATAATATAAAAAAAATTGCATCGAAACCGTTTGTCAGATGACTCTAGTTCAGCAGCTTGTATTCTGCTGAAAGTAACAAAGTAAGAGCCTGACATAAAATACTTAGTGTCTAATTTGAAACAGCAGAAATTACACAATTTTTTTATGTTAAAATAGTAACATTACATACCGATAATTGTATACTTAATATCTAGTTTTATTTTTGTTCAATAATATCAATATGCCTAAATTATTTGATGGCACGTCATAGATATAATAACTATTTGTCTCATGAAAAATGGCACGTATATCACTAAAGGTTCGCCATCCCTGATGTAGGGTAAGGTGGATTGCCCGGACCTAGTTTCTCATATATCGTACAGAACACCATCTAAACGCACACGCCACACGCTGTTGCTGGACGTGCCATTTCATTACACTAACTACGCTAGGAACGCATTGTCTACGCGCTTACCTAGGGAATACAATACGTACTTCAATTACATAGACCCGTTTATGACTTCCAAATATAAATTTAGGAATGAGGTGATTTCTAGTTTATTAAAATCTAAACAGGATTAAATCTTCTGATTAATCTTCCTACTTTAAATATATCCTCGATTTGCTTGCCGTTTTTAGAATTTTTCTTGCCTCTTACGTTCATACAGATGTGATCACTTCCGCGGGAACGCGAATAAGATCCCTAGGCCACGTTTGTGTGGGTTGTATGGGTGTGTATATATGTATAATATTACATATCTATTATAGTAGCTATTATACCTATAGTATGTTATAGGTACCGTAAGTTTATTTTATAGTTAATTACCTATTTATTTTAATTTGTAGGTACAACTAAGTTAGTTTTACTTAACTAGTAATGTTACTTTTACTTAACTAGTAATGTTAGTTTTACTTAACTAGTAATTGAGTTTCCCGCCACTGCCTGCTTGCTAATTTTATGCATAATCAGGAAAACCTGTCATTGGCCTTATTTAAGAATATTATGTACTATAGTTTAATGATTTGTAACGCTGTTGCTTTTCTCAATAAATAAAAAAAAAAATGATGTAAATATTTTCCGTTGGAATTAATATGTAACCTATTTAGGTAATAAAGACTGTTTCTTAAAAAGATTATTTATTTTATATACATTATAACAGTATAAGACATTTCTTAAAAAGATTATTTATTTTATATACATTATAACAGTATAAGACAATAAACAAAATTATTCTTTTTCAGGTTTCCTTTAGAACCAACCGATAGTAAGAAACGAGTGGATGCAGTTCCAGCAATTTTTTTTTTTTTTAGTTTATCCCGAAGGAAAGGGAAGGGGAACTAAGCCCATACAGCCTAATCATTGTTTAGTAAAATGTATTTTGAATTTATGATGAATGACAATGATCATGAATGGAAACGTCGGGAAAATCCTCAAGAACAAGTGTAAAGTTAGTCAAAATGAAAAATTATAGCAGAAACAACTTACATGCGCCCATGAAGAGATCGTAATCCGGCTAAAGTTTTACTCGGCTTACCTGCGTATAAAACCATGCACACGCACTAGATTCACATCACAAGTAATCAAAATATAACTTATCTACCAGAAAACATCACTTTACGGACACATGCAAGCCATTTACAAATAAATTTTGATTTTCACAAGAAAATTACACCTGCACCCTTCCAGCTTTTCCCGCCGAATCCGCAAAATTTGTTAATGTAATGTTGTTGTTGTTGTTTAGTTTATCCCGAAGGAAAGGCAAGGGGAACTAAGCCCATACAGCCATTGTCTTTAGTAAATGATTTCTGAATTTATGATGGATGATGATGATGAATGGAAACGTCGGGAAAATCCTCAAGAACAAGTGTAAAATTAGTCAAAATGAAAAATTATTGCAGAAACAACTTACATGCGCCCATGAAGAGATCGTAATCCGGCTAAAGTTTTACTCGGCTTACCTGCGTATAAAACCATGCACACGCACTAGATTCACATCACAAGTAATCAAAATATAACTTATCTACCAGAAAACATCACTTTACGGACACATGCAAGCCATTTACAAATAATTTTTGATTTTCACAAGAAAATTACACCTGCACCCTTCCAGCTTTTCCCGCCGAATCTCTTTGTTAATGTAAGTATTTTATTGTCGCTTACAATTAAATAAGTTTTTTATTGTTGCATCATAGGTGTATCTTATAGTCAATTATGTTAATTATTTTAAAAAAATCTGTTGGTACATGTTTTATTGTAAACTCCGATTATCAGAGGCTAGAGCTACAATCAATCGACCTATTGTTGTGGTTACTTGTAAATAAGCAAACACGCTAGATTGACAATTTCAGAAAAACAATTAAACGTAGAACTTTTATTTATTATTTACAGTTTTTACATTTCTGTTCCAGCACTCATTTAACTTTTCTTATTTACAGATACTTCCTTTAACATCAGAAGGCACAAACCACACGTCGATAATTCGTACCGCTAAACGACATATTTTTTTTAGAACAGCCACTAATACATCTATTGGTATATATTCAAATTCGATATTTTGTATTATGTTGTTATTATTATGCTTTATTGTACACAGTAAAGTTTTCACAAATAAAGTTTCTTTATTGTGTTTAATTTATTTACCTACATTCATTACAATATCTGTTGTGAATATTACATTCCATCCAATAATTTAATTCTTTGAAGGGTATTTTACTCATAGAATGGAAACACCTCTGTCAAAACTATTGCTATCTAAAAGGGGCACGCTGCCACTATGTACATCTGTTAGTGTAAATAATCTAAGCCGGTGTAAGCTCTCATTCTGTCTGATGCGTTCGGAAATTTTTATTTTTTTATATGGTGATCCTGATGATGCCGTTCGATGTTTACCAAGTACTTCGCAAGATTGATTCGATGCTATAAATACTTGGTATCGAATCAAAAGTATCGAGTACCTACTCGTATTTACTAGTATCGGACGGAATATCCCTATGATGTCACGCAGGACGGAGGATAGGTTTCGGCGGGAAAAGCTGGAAGGGTGCAGGTGTAATTTTCTTGTGAAAATCAAAAATTATTTGTAAATGGCTTGCATGTGTCCGTAAAGTGATGTTTTCTGGTAGATAAGTTATATTTTGATTACTTGTGATGTGAATCTAGTGCGTGTGCATGGTTTTATATGCAGGTAAGCTGAGTAAAACTTTAGCCGGAATACGATCTCTTCATGGGCCCATGTAAGTTGTTTCTGCAATTATTTTTCATTTTGACTAACTTTACACCTGTTCTTGAGGATTTTTCCGACGTTTCCATTCATCATCATTATCATCCATCATAAATTCAGAATTTATTTTACTAGACAATGATTAGGCTGTATGGGCTTAGTTCCCCTTGCCATTCCTTCGGGATAAACTAAACAAAAAAAAAGGTTATATTTTGATTACTTGTGATGTGAATCTAGTGCGTGTGTATTGGTTTTATACACAGGTAAGCTGAGTAAAACTTTAGCCGGAATACGATCTCTTCATGGGCCCATATAAGTTGTTTCTGCAATTATTTTTCATTTTGACTAACTTTACACTTGTTCTTGAGGATTTTCCCGACGTTTCCATTCATCATCATCATTAATTCAGAAATCATTTACTAAAGACAATGGCTGTATGGGCTTAGTTCCCCTTGCCTCTCCTTCGGGATAAACTAAACAAAAAAAAAGATAACCTAAAAAAAAGAACTAAATATTGCCCGTAACGGGGATTCGGCGGGAAAAGCTGGAAGGGTGCAGGTGTAATTTTCTTGTGAAAATCAAAAATTATTTGTAAATGGCTTGCATGTGTCCGTAAAGTGATGTTTTCTGGTAGATAAGTTATATTTTGTTTACTTGTGATGTGAATCTAGTGCGTGTGCATGGTTTTATACGCAGGTAAGCCGAGTAAAACTTTAGCCGGATTACGATCTCTTCATGGGCGCATGTAAGTTGTTTCTGCAATAGTTTTAGATTTTGACTAACTTTACACTTGTTCTTGAGGATTTTCCCGAAATCGTCATCATTATCATCCATCATAAATTGAGAAATCATTTAAAAAAAATGGCTGTATGGGCTTAGTTCCCCTTGCCTTTCCTTCGGGATAAATATTGCCCGTAACGGGCTAAAGAAAAAACAAACTATAAAATATATTTTATAAAACATTATTCCTTTAAAACGCGAATAAACTGGATATATTTATCTTCAGTTTAATTACATACTTACATTACATATCAATAAAGAAAATGAAGATAAATAAAAATAGTCTATTGGAAACGCTAGACGAAGATGTTCTTAAATGTTTTTATTTTACTACTACCAAAAATAGTGTTTACGAATGGGATAATTTATGTGAACAGATTAATAATAAAATCGCAACTTTATCTGTTGGTTTCATATGGCATAAAGATGCTTTTAGAGTACATGTACCAATGTTCTTAGATGCCCTCGGTTTGTATTTGTGTTACTTTTATTTATCACTGCCTGATCAAAATTTTCTAGAATTTACAAGATTTTCTGAGTTTCTGTAGTGTGTGAATATTTATTTATTACGGACTATCGAGCGAGAGGTTCATGCTTAGCCCTCTGTTAGCCCAATGTTTAAGCCATACACCTTCCAGTCAGCTGAGTAGGTTGATCTAATTTGCGATATTTAATGAAGACCAGTTACAATACATACATGTACTCATTATTATTTGCCTTACAGATATGCCAACTTGTTTGCATAGTATTACATGTTTTGGGGATAATATTGATGATGAATGGTTCATTGTTTACCTTGTAATGGAGATTACAAAACAGTTTCCGAATTTAATAGTACAAATGATTGATAATGATGGTGACTTCTTACTAATAGAATCAGCAGATTATTTGCCAAAGTGGGCAAATCCAGGAACTACTGAAAATCGGGTTAGTAGTTTTATTGATCCCTAAGGGCAAATTGTTTCATCATTAGTTATTAGTTAAAAATGTCTCTTAAAGTATAGTATTTTTGACACATTTTACTAATAATAAACATGACTACTAATCAAGGGGAGCAACTTGTTTCAAGTTTGGGTGTTGGGTAGATCACCAAGAACATTTATTACTTACCATATTTATTCTATTTTTACTAAATTTATGTACAATAATAATAAGAAACTGTTTGAACAGATTTAGAAACTATGACTCAATGTGTTGTAAAGTGTGTAGATATTTATATTGGTATTTTATTTATCAAATTGTAGCAGCACTTGTAGCATGAAATTGGTGACACATCTCACATTTAAATGTTTAAGTCACAAACCTATAATTATTATTATATTATCTAGTTATTTCTCATTGAATTACAAGTTTGTACTTCACATACTTCACAGAGGTTCAGGGGCCTGGGGGCAACAAAGGAGCGGAGTGGAGGTCCCCTTGCCCCAATTTTTTATTTTACTGATTGTCTGATTGGAGTGAACAAATATAGATCAATGATTTCTGTTAATAGTTGAAAATAATATAATCAAATAATTATGTAGGTATGTAAAAAGTACTGTAGGTAAAGGTAAAAGAGCCAAAAAAATTCGAAATCTCTATTCCGTTTGTGGAAGCCCCGGGGCTTTCGCCTCATTTGCCCTCCTCTAAATACGGCCCGGACTTCACATGTAAAAAGAGAATTGAGGAGAGTCAATGTTCAATCTGGAGTTAGACTGAATGGTTTTTTAGAAATAGATGTGAGATAGAGAGAATCATTTTCGTTCGTAACCTGACAGATTCCAATCGACACTGACTAAACGATAGCATTAATCCTAATACTTTCAACTGTTTTGAGATTCAAAATTTAAACACATTCGAATATAGAACAGTTCCAAATTAAAAATTGCCGCGAAATATGGAAACGACAGAACTTAAAAGGCATGCATCGTACTTACATAAATATAAGTAGGTAAGTAAATAAAAAATACTAAATTGAAAATTATTCCAGGTGTTCATACATAATGGGATCATTCATCTAATTGAACCCAGTGATCCAGATTGTCAAATAAAACTAGAAGATGCTGTGAATATGATAAGTGATAAGACAGTAGCTTCAGTGCCAATTCAAGATGCTATTAAAAAACGAATAGAGGGATATCCTCAAAAAATTATTGAAAATATTCATACTGTGAATGTGAAATTGCCTGTGGATCTAGCAGCACTTCTGACCTTGGAGCCTTCACTAATTTCACCTATTATAAGTGCATATTGCAATCATGATATTATTGATATAAAATCCTGCAAAAAAGTCAATTTGGATTCATGTGTGACTCTACCAGTGAAATTCACCAAATGTCTTTATGCCATGCTTTTGCATGCAAAAATAATAAAAAAGTTGTCTACAAATGTGACAGATAAAGATAAAAAAAGTACTTTAGGCATGAAGCTGACATGGGGATTTCAGATTATCATGAGTAAATTATCTGCAGATATGTTTTCTACAAAAGAATATCGTCAGTTTTTAACAAACTTAAAAAATAACAAATATTTCAGAGAGTATTTAGAAGGGTCTGTACAATACAAACAATTGTTAGAAAAAGCAAATTCCTTTTTTACAGAAATTGAATGTCCTGTTAATATGGTTACTACAAAAAAAGTTTCAGACCTAATGGCTACTTCAAAGTATCTTGAAATTAAAGATATGTTACTGAATTCTAACATGGCTAAAATTGATGATGATGATGACAGTTGGTTAAATATTAGCCCAGAGCAACTGAATAATCTATTGAGGTCAAAGTATGGTAAAAGTTCTTCTTTTAAGAGTAATGAGGTAATCACAGCTGATAACCTTTCATCAGAATTATCAAACTTCTTAACTCAAAAATCAGATTTTGAGGGTATAGAACCTAGTAAGAGAGATACAATTGATGCTGAGGAAATTGAATTTGATCCTGATGACTTTGTTAAAAATTTAGAGAAAATGTTAAATTTGGTAACATCTGACCCTGATATTGAACATACAGATAGTGAATTTAGTGATCTGGATGATATGGAAGAACCTGAAAGTAGTGATTTTCATAATGAAAAAGTTTTATCTTTTGATTTAGAAAATAGTAACCAACCTGCAACATCAATATTAAAAAACCTTACTCAAAGTATGAAAGAAGAACAGGGCTCATCTGGGCCATCTAGTAATTTATTACACACTGTTGGGTTTAATAAAGCTGATTTATTAGATTCTGATGATGATGAGGAATAAAAATTTATAAAGGAGTCCACCATTTTATTTTATTACACTATTTTGATAACAAGATCAGATATAAATGAAGGTAAGTTATAAGTAGTTTTAAGCTTACTTGTACATTTGTAAAATATATATTTCACCAATAGACAGAGCTGGACACCGTTAATCAAATAGTTAACTTCGTTAATCGCTAATCCGTTACTAAAAAAGTTAACTTCGTTAACAGTTAATGCGTTACATTTCGAAAAAGTTAACGCAAGTTAACGTTAATCGTTAATCCGTTAACACATGATAAAAACAACATAATCCTACCAATATTATAAACGCGAAAGTTTGTGAGGATTATATACCTATATGTAAAGATGTAAGGATGTTTGTTGCTCTTTCGCACAAAAACTACTAAATAGATTTAGATGAAATTTTACAATAATATAGCTTACATATCAGAATAACACATATGCTATTTTTTATCCCGGATAATTTTGATATTTTTTCTGCAGTCCACGCGTATGGAGTCGCGGGCGAGCTGTAAAAATATGTGTTGTAACTAGAAATTTAAGGTTTTCGGAATTTTCTTTATGTGTGCTATTAACATATCTTTATGCCAAATTTCAAGATTCTAGGTCGACTGGAAGTACCCTTTAGGTATTGATTCCCTTACGAGTTTGAAAATATGCGGCTTATATTGCTGTTTCTTTTGATTGCGTTGACATAGAAGTTTGATGATACAGCTTAAAGTTATTATGGACCTGAAAATTTGATATGAATTTTAATTCAATAACTCTACGCGTTCATGAGAAAAGGGGTAGTAAGTTTAGTAGGTTTTGATTCCCTCGCGAGTGTTGAAAATTTGCGGCATAAACGGCTCATCTTTTAATTGCATTGGCTTAGAAGTTTGGTTTTCTCACAGCTCCAAGCGACCATTGACATAAGCATTTCATATCAATTTCAGCTTGATACCTCCACGCGTTCCTAAGAAAAAGTATACATACGGACGGACGGACAACAAGGTGATCCTCTTAGAATAAAGATTCGCTCCGCGAGCAAAGACCTATCATTAATCTAAGGTGATCCTATAAGGGTTTCGTTTATTCCTTTTGAGGTACGGAACACTAAAAATAATACGGGTGTAATTATTTGTTGACAAACAATGTTTTTTCATTCATTTTGAATAAGATTTAGAATAATTTTATTAAGATATACCTACTAGTTGCGTTCTGGGTGAAACACTAATGTGACGGACATATTTTAAGACGATTTGATGTAATGTAAAGACCAATTGCTATTGACCAGCCTCCTCATACCTAACTAGCAACAGCAAAGCGATAACGCAAACGAAAATTGTACAAAAATCGCTGATTGCTTGTCAAATTCGTATTACGTAAAATGAATTTCAAAGGAACTTTGACATTTTAAGGCGAATATTGTACAATTTTCGCTATAGGATTGCTTCGGCTTTGCTATTGCAAATTAGGTAATCAGGGGGCGATTATATATTAGACAAAATGATACATGAATCAAACAAGACTCTCATGACATGAATCAAGTATGACATGTTTTCGCGGCGCGGCGTGTGTAGCTACTGTAAATCCTAGTATTACAGTAAACACACATGAAGGTGTATATAAAACGACCACAAGACTATAGTTTGCATACCACAATTTAACATTGAACACATTTAAGGTGTTTTATTTCAACACACTTGAAAATTGCAGTGGTATCTGTGCCGGATTAACGATTAACGGACTTTGAGAAATATAACGGAAGTTAACGAGTCCGTTAACATATTTTTAAGTTAACTTAAAAGTTAATCCGTTACTCGAAATGTTAACTTCGTTAATTAACGGATTAACGAGTTAATGCCCAGCTATGCCAATAGATATGACAAAAATACTGATTTCAAGTTTAGAGATGTGAATTCATGCCTCCAGCTACTACAACAGTTTCTCCTGTCACAAAACTGGCGTCTTCTGACACTAAAAATGCTACAGCTCCACTAATTTCTTCAGGTCTTGCAAACCTATTCATAGGTGTCAAACTCAAGCTTAATTCCCTCCTCTCATTGGAATGTTCTAACTGCAATTAAGAATATTTTTTGTTTGAGTAGGTACTTGTTTAACATAAAAGTTGGGATTTCTTTATCCTCTAAAAAAAAATCCCGTTGGTCCTCTTCCCGTGGGAATTTCGGGAAATCCGTTCTTAGTGCTTCCTTGTAGTCCCTAATCCGATTTCAGCTTCATACAAATAGCGATGTTCGTAAAAATTTGGAATTCCCGTTTGTCCCCTTCCCGTGGGAATTTCGGGAAATCCGTTCTTAGCGCTCCCTCGCAGTCCCTAATGAACGTAGGGGAGAGCAGGTAGGATTCGTACAGAGGGAGCATTCGTACAGTAGTCATATCTACACTATTCTACATGTTGATGCGTTGATATTTGTGTGCGAGTGAGACACACATATGCGCAAAGACTCACAGCTAAGCGAAGTAGCAGTGCCGCACTAAACATCGTCGGGACAAGTCGATACATGTTTATGGACCGCGTAAGTAATTTTTCGATTCATCTTTGAAAACATTTATTCCCAATAAGTTTTGCTCAAATGTTAAAGTAATTTATAATAGTTATTGAATGAGTGCCTTAGATTATTATGTGAACATAAAATTTGTACTAACTTTTATCGTTATTTTTATTTTGAAATTATTTTATGAATGTTTCGGTTGAGGTACCTTCGTACAGTTACAAATGGGGTGGATTCGTACCTACTGTACGAATGCACCCTACGTTAGTTTAGAAAGTTGGATAAGATAAATATTATTATTTCAGGATCATGCCACGAATATATATAAAGAAAGGGACTAGAACGGGAGAGGTAGACGAAGATGCCGTAAAGTCTGCGATGGATGAAGTTTTGAATAAAACTTTGTCAATTAGAAAATCTGCACAAAAATATGGCATCAAACCGACAACCCTTCAAAGTCGCTTGACGAACTTGCAGAAAAAAACTGCTGCTGAATCTCTAGGTAATGACACCAGACAAGCCTCACGTGTATTCCCTTCAAAATTTACATCGAACCAGGTGTTCACTACCGAAGAAGAGAATGTATTGAACGTTTATATTCTTAAATGTTCGAAAATGCACTACGGGCTGACAGTCGTACCTACAGGTCTAATTTCAAATTCATATGTATCGCGGTTGTCGTAAAAAAAAATATTCCCGTTTCACGGGAAGGGGACCCCGTGGGAATTTCGGGAAATCCGCTTCTTCGGGGTCTCAAATGAACATATATGCCCAACTTCAGATTCATATACAGGGTGTAAAAAGACAACGTTGTTATTTTAATACCTCGTATTCTTTGTAACGTAACGATCATTTTTTTCTATGCTGATATTCATGTAACTTTGGACCTCAATATCTTGGAAACCCGGGGCTTCCCAGGCGTGCTTCCATAGAAAAAAATTATCGTGATGTTACAAAGAATACGAGCTATTAAAAGAACAAAGTTGTCTTTTTACACCCAGTATGTAGCCGTTTTCGTAAAAAATAATTAATTCCCGTTGGTCCCCTTCCCGTGGGAATTACGGGAAATCCGTTCTTAGTGCTTCCTCGCAGTCCCTAATGAACATATATGCCTAATTTCAGCTTCATATGTATAGCGGTTTTTATAAAAATTATGAATTCCCGTTTGTCCCCTTCCCGTGGGAATTTCGGGAAATCCGTTTTTAGTTCTCCCTCGCTGTCCCCAATGAACATATATGCCCGATTTCAGCTTCATATGTATAACGGTTTTCGTAAAAATGTAGAATTCCCGTGGGCACCTTCCCTTGGTAATATCGGGAAATCTTATAGCCTATGTTCATTCAAGTCCAATAAGGATTCTAACGGTGAAAGAATTTTTGAAATCGGTCCAGTAGTTTCGGAGCCTATTCGCTGCAAATAAACAAACAAACATACAAACAAACAATCAAAGTTTACCTCTTTATAATATTTGTATAGATAGACAAGTGGACACCCAAGACTCCGTCCGCGTGGACGCAGAAAATAAAATGTCGAAATTATGCGGGATGAAAATATTTTTCAGGGATAAAGAGTAGCCTATGTGTTATTCTGATATTTAAGCGTATTGTGAAGTTTTATCAAAATCCATTCAGTAGTTTTTGCGTGAAAGAGCAACAAACATCCTTACATAATATCCTCACAAACTTTCACGTTTATAATATTACCTATAGTAGGGGATAATAGGACCACTTAACATGGGCCAATCAGTCTATTGGATGATGCAGATGAAGGCCGAAACACATAACCGTAAAATCAGCAGTTTGCGTTGCGGCGCCGAGTTTCCAACATTTGCTTTAAATTTAAAGTTTTTTTAGATGTAGTGAATCATTGTCACCAAGTATGGCGTCACAACGCTGGAATTCACGTTGCGGCGCCGCAACGCGGTTTTGTGTTTCTGCCCTGAAAGCTGAAAGATGACAAATTTGTAGGTGTAACTGAAAACATTGACAACATCGCCCCTAGACATGAATGAATATAAAGCTACCTGTCTATCAATACGTATTGTAAAAGCTAAAAGCTTATAATATTATATTGAATGAGACAATTACAACGAAGTGTCATCGTACTTCGCGTGTCATATCATATTGTTTGACAGATAAAATTATATGTATGCAACTAAGCATTAGGGGTCTAGAGTTAGAGGTTGTGTTGTCGATGCTTTAATTAAACCAATCTGTTGGTTGTACTTTAATGAGGATATAGCTAAACAGGATTGAAGAGGTTTTTATACTTACTATGGATGCGAATTTAGTAGAAACTATACCAGGAGCAACACAATTTACTCTGATATTATCTTGCACAGTTTCCTTTGCTATTGCTTTTGTTAATCCTAATAAAGCAGTTTTGCTTACACTGTACGAGCCAAGAGGCTGCAATAAAATAAATAATATTTTTTAAATTACAAGGCATAGATAGCTAAGTATACCTAATTTCGGATAACCTTATAAAATTAAGTACCGCGAAATGTTCAGAAATGTTATACAACTAACTGCGTGATAAGCGCGCTTCTGACCTAATAAACATAAACTTAAAATTTGTTGTACCTGTCCCTTTCTGTCTCAGCAATTTACATTAAAAGAATGGAGAGGGATAGATATAACTATTTTTAAGTTTATTAGTTACTTAAATATAAACTTAAAATTTGTTCTACCCGTGTCCTTCTGTCTCAGAGATTTACATTAAGAACCGAGAGGTATAGACAGACATAACTAATTTTAAGTCTATGTTTAAGTGTAATGTTACGGTTAGAATCTACCACAAAAATGTAGGTCCCACATTTTTACGACCGACAGCGAAACTCGCAAAGTTATCGTAATATTCCCATTGCACCTATACCGCCTATACCTACGGCAAGACGTTACACGTCATTTTTAACGAACCTACTAGTTCAGAGGTTCCCAAACTTATTGCGTCTAACGCCCACTCTGAAAATTTTGTAGCGCCCCCTGTTTTTTAAACCTTATAAACCTCAATGTTAGTCTCGCTATTTTTTTCTCGGCCTTATTGGTCTTACCACACTCCTCTAGGCCACCAGCCTAGCTACAAGGGGCCGTTAGTCCCAACTTTGGAAAAAAAATCCAAAAACCCGACTGCTTAAAAAAGAACCAAATAATGTACATAATAACAAAAAACTGAAAAGAAAAAAACAAGCACTTAGATGTCCGGTGGTCTAGAATTCTATAATATTATTATGGAATGAATACTATTGAAGAACATAAAATATTTTCTAATGATCGTAACATAACAACTGAACAGCCAGGATCCATTGAAAAATGTATTAGCTTGGCTGTCGGATAACGGATCCCGACTGTTCAGTTTTTTTTTATTATGTACATTATTTGGTTCTTTTTTACCCGACTGCGCGACGCAAAGGAGTGGTATTGTATTTAACAACCTATGTATGTATGTATGTTCCTTTGAAGCACTACACAGACCAAACGCCTCGACCGATTTTTATGATTCATACGTCAATCGATTCCTATTAGTACGGGGAGTGTCACTAAAGACATGACGTTAGTGAAAATCCAATAGTTTAGGATCTATATCGATTGAAAGTTGCGTAACAACCATTCTCACATACCTATAAGTTTTTAGATAGCAGCGAGACGAAAACTTCTTGCTGCCGAGCATGTTGAGCATGTTTCTTAAAGCGTACCTATCAGTAGCTAGGTACTCATAACAAAAAAGGTTTCGTGTCCGGACCTGGTGTGTGTGCAGTATCAACCAGCAGCCTGCTGGGAGACTACTGGTCCACACACACCAGTCCTATAGCCCTATAGGACACTGGCGCCACTTCGTTAGGGTGCTCGGTGTCGAGCGCGGCGACAGCTCGCGTTGATCGCTGGTTGGCGTTCCTAGCCCGGCAAGTTAAACTTGTGCGGACAGATACGCTGATTGGTGGCCTTCCGTGTGGTCGTGGCGTTAGCCACCGAGCCCAAAGTGCGCGCCGTTCTGGTGTCCTGGGTGAACGGCTCATAGTCGACCCCCCCCCGTGTACGACAGTTCAGCCCTTCACGGCCCTATTTAGTGTAAATAGGGCTTCGAAGGGCGCAATTTGTGTATATAGTTGTAAAAATTGTCTTTGTCTCCCTGTGTCACACTCGTCGTATCTGTCCTAAAATGTAAAAAAATAAAATTGTATAGTACCTCGTCGCTGTCCTAGAGGGCGTTAATTGTAAATATATTATAGGCTGTATTTCTCGTTTTGTTTTGTCTACTTATTTTTAATATTACTGTTGTACCACCATGTCGGGGCGGAAATCTCCGCCCGCCCCCGACAGAGGCAAATCGTCCCCGTTGCCGCCACGTCCCTCCCGCATCCCGGGTCGACGTGGCCGGGTGCAGGACCCATTGTGGCGTGCGATCTCTTCGCGCCACCATTATGCCGCCCCGCTTTTGAGCCTGGGGCCTTCTCCAGGCCCCTATTACCATCACCACGGCCCCAGATAGGGGCCCCGTTCACCTTTGGGGAGTCCCAAACTGAGGCCCCCCTTCGAATTTTCTCTCAGGGCGACGACGCCGCGGCTGATATCGGAGCTGCGCACACGAGTGAAGGGTGCGCGAGGCGGACGCTTTATTAGAATTATTATTATTATTTTTATTAGAACATCATCAGAGATGACTTCGGGAACGAGTTCTTCTGAAGCGACTTCGGGCACCACAGGAACGTCGACTATGGATTCCGCCGGGACGAAGACGACAGGCTCTGGCAAGATGGCCAGTGCCGCTGGTACAGAAGAACACCCGAAGAAGAAGAGCTCTTCAGCACTCACCTTGGTTCCAATAAAGGCACCCTCGCTCGCCAAGTCGATGCGCTCCCGGAAGAAGGAGCTTGAGGCGCGTGAGGAATTGGCACGTCTAAGGTTAATGAAAATAGAGGCTGAAGCAGAATTGGCAGAAGCATGACTGGCTCGTATCCAATGTGAAGATGAGGAGGACGAGTCCAGATCAGAAGACGAGGAGCTTGAAGACAGAACGGCACACGTGCAGGAATGGGTCCGAGCCAAGATGGACGTAGAAGAAAAGGAGGGGGAGCCGATGAAGGAAGCTCTTCCAGCCATCGACGCGAGGCCGCACGAGTCTTCAGGGTACCGAGTCAACGAGTTGGCAGGAGCTATCAAGATGGCGATGGAGTCCAGTCCAGTGAGAAGTCCAGCACCGCCACCCAGTTATATGCACGAGTTACCTGCCTTCGAGGGAAACAGCGCGGAATGGCTGGCCTTCAAGAGAGTATATGAAGATACTGCACCACTCTTCTCAAGCACTCAGAATATAGCGCGGCTGAGAAGAGCACTGAAGGGGGCAGCAAGAGAGGCGATCAAGAATATTTTGTATTCGGATTCTGCACCTGAAGAAATCATCGATGCGTTGCGAAGATTTGGAAGACCAGATGCTTTGGTGATGCACGAACTGGAAATAATGAAGGCATTATCGAAGATCACGGATACTGCGAGGGATGTATGTTTATTCGCCAGCATCGTCAGCAATGGGGTCGCGACGATCAAGAATCTGAAGAAGATACATTTCCTGTATTCGCCAGAGATAAAGAAGGCCATCGAAGAGAAGATGGGTCCTATCATGCAGTTTAGATGGTTCGACTTCGCCGCTGAACATGAAGACAGTGAAGAGCCGGACCTGGTGTTGATGTCCAGGTTCCTAGACCAAGAAAGTGATAGATGTGGGGCATATGCAGCACCTGAAACGTCGAGAAGATTTGGCCTGAAGCAACACTTCACGCACCAGACTACGGAGAAGCCAAGGCCGCCGGAGCAACGAGTAGAACCAACGCGAGCTGAGAAGTTGGAGTGTCCAGCTTGCCGAGGGGAGCACCGGCTGTATGAATGTCGACGCTTCAAGGAGTCTTCGGTGCAAGAGAGATGGGATATTGTGAAGAAGTCCAGGCTATGCTTCAAGTGTCTGCATAGTCCTCATCGGAAGGAAACCTGCAAGAGACCTCCATGCAAGATCTGCAAGCGTCTTTATCATCAACTGCTGCACAATACAGAGAAGAGACAGCAGCAGCCGGAGAAGGAAGAAGAAGACGTCCAAGAGGTCTCCAACCACGTCATGCTGCCGGTCAACGCTGCGAGTACAACAAGAGCCTTCCTGAAGATAATCCCTGTGGAGTTGTATGGTCCCAGGGGTTCGGAGAAAATCCTGGCGCTACTGGATGAAGGGTCTACCGTATCACTGTTAGACTCGGCAGTAGTAAAGAAGATTGGAGCGTCAGGACCGGGAGAGACTTTGGCGATATCCACTGTCGGCGGGAAGACTATTATGAAGAAGAACTCTCAGAGGCTGTCCATGGAGTTCATCAAGAGGGCAAGAAGAGATTGAACGAGGTTCGAACAATTGACAAGATGGACCTTGCGCCTCAATACATCAAGAAGTCTAGGATAGAAGAATGCTCACATCTGAAGAAGATGGCAGACCAGCTGCACTACAATGAAGATCCACCATAGTTGTTGATTGGGCAAGACAACTGGCACCTCATCGTGTCAAGAGCCATCAAGAGGGGAAAGCACCAACCCATCGCCTCCCTCACTGATCAAATGTTCCTGCAAATAAGAATACGAGATGAAGATCGAAATAGCTTGAGAATTCTGTGGAGGGGCCAAGGACAAGAAGGATCGCCGAAGAAATACAGAATGAAGTCAGTCATCTTCGGTGCGGCATCCTCTCCCAGTACGGCTATCTATATTAAGAATCGGAATGCAGCAGAACATAAAGAAGAGTATCCTGAGGCAGCAAGAGCAATCGTGCGAAATCATTATATGGATGACTACTTGCAGAGTTTCGCCACGGTTGAAGAAGCAAAGAAGATTGCCAAAAAATATACCGTTCATCTGAAGGCTGGGTTTGAACTGCGCGGTCGGGCTTCAAACCATCCAGAAGTTCTTGCTGACATGAAATACGAAGAAATGAAGACTGAAATCACGCTGGGTCATGAAGAGAAGACTCTGGGACTTCGTTGGTTCATCAAAGAAGATGCATTGGTGTTTAGAACGAGTCTGCGGAACACTCCAGAAGATGTCATTAAGACGAAGAGAGAAATCACCAGCGCGATCATGTCAACATTCGACCCCATGGGATTAGTCTCTCCAGTACTGACACAAGGGAAGAAACTGATGCAAGATGTCTGGAGAAGCGGGGTTGGATGGGATGAAGAGATAACTGAAGAAGCCTTTGAAACCTGGAAGAAGTATATGAAGAACCTACAGCTGCTGCGAGATCTGCATATTCCAAGATGCATATTTCCGACCAACACTGAGGGGGAGCTGTACGTCTTCACAGATGCCAGCGAGACAGCATACGCCGCCGCCGTGTATTGGCGTACGAAGAATGAAGATGGCAAGATACTGGTGTATCTGCTGGCTGGGAAGGCGAGGGTGACGCCGCTGAAGCCGATATCGATTTCTCGGCTGGAGCTGCAGGCGGCGTTACTGGGAAGCAGATTGGCTCACTCAGTCGAGAAGAGGAAGACCTTCTGGACTGACTCCAGCACTGTACTGTCCTGGATTAAGTCGGACCACAGGACATTCAAGCCTTACGTCGCACATCGCCTGGCGAAAATAGAAGAGACAACGAAGCCTCAAGAGTGGCGTTGGATTCCCACAAAACCCGGCAGATGATGCGACGCGAGAGATTCCTGAGAACTTCAACCAGGCGCACAGATGGTTCACAGGCCCCGAGTTTCTTCAGAGAGAAGAAAAAGAATGGTCAGCACCCAGATCCTTCAAGACGAAGCCTACTGGGGAAGAGAAGAATGCAGTAGTTGCTGCAACCGCTGGCCCGAAGATGGTGACTCCTGATCCACTGAGGTTCTCCAGCTTGACAAGATTATGGAGAGCGACTGCCAGAGTATTGCAGTTCATTGACATGTGCAGAAAAAAGAATCGATTCCACGCTGCGAGGAAGAGAGAAAAAGACGACACGTCGTGGAAAGTCAACAGGAAGCAGAAGAATATCCCTTCAAGACCAGTTACCGTGAAGAAGAGCAAATTAAGTACGTCGCTTCATACTTCTAGAAGCCACGTACTTAGAGCAAGCAGAGAAGCTTCTACTGCAAAGAAGCCAGAGAGAATGTTTTGAAGAGAAGAAGACCTGCCTGCGAAGATCTAAACCTCTAGACAGAAGTAGCAAGTTGAAGAAGTTGGATGTCATAGAAGAGAATGGTCTACTACATCTACGAGGAAGAATCGAAGCAGCACAGAACATTGATCGCAACTTCAAACGACCAGTTGTATTGGATGGGAAGAATTACGTCACGAAGTTGCTGATCCAGCACTACCACGAGAGGTTCAACCATGGGAACCACGCAACGGTCATCAATGAATTAAGACAGCGGTACTGGATCCTGGGACTACGATCTGCGGTGAAATTGACTCTGCATCACTGTCAATGGTGCAGGGTCAAGAAGACGACGCCACAACCAGTGCCGACGGGAGATCTGCCACAAGAACGACTGCGACATGGAGCACACTCTTTACGTGTGCTGCGGTGGACTACTTCGGCCCAATGACTGTGACGATCGGAAGAAGAGGTGCATGAGAAGAGGCGGGGGGCTCTATTCACATGCCTCACCACAAGAGCGGTACACATTGAGTTGGCAACCTCTCTATCAACCGATTCAATGATACTGGCTCTCCGACGAATGGCTGCACGAATGCCTAGCGTGTTGTTCAGCGACAACGGGACCAACTTCGTCGGGGCGAAGAGAGAACTGCAAGAGGCCATAAAAGAATTAAAGAAAGAAGATACTCTAGTGACCGAAGCAGAGAAGATTGGCGTCCGGTGGAAATTCATACCACCTACCACCCAGATTGATGGACGAGCAGCAACAAGGGACCTGCGCTGTGGAGACATCGTGCTGGTGGTGGATCACACACTGCCACGCTACACCTGGCCGAGAGGAAGAATCACCCAAGTCTACCCTGGACCTGATGGGAGAACCAAAGTCATCGACATCGCGACGCCCGGAGGAGTACTGCGTCGCCCGCATTCGAAAGTCATCCTGGTGGTGCCGGTGGAGTCGTCGCCGGAGCCGGGAGTTGGTGCTTTGCATGAGGGGGAGAATTTCGGCGACGAAGACATGAAACCTACCTAATTTAAATGATTCGATGTTATATACATATAGATAAGGTTGATATTTCAATAAAGAGTTATGCAATACATGTTAGGTATATCGCTAGTATTAAGTTTGTACTAGGTAGGGTTGTTTTGTGTCTGACTTATTTTTTATCCCTTTGAGTTTTATTAGGTGTAGGTAGGTAGCTATTTTGAGCACATTAAGAGTATTTTTAAAGTAGATTGTCACATGGTGGACAGTGGGTGGGTTTGACAACAACATACAATAGGGTGACCGGCGCGTATTTAGTACGCGACGACGCCGCGGCTGATATCGGAGCTGCGCACACGGGTGAAGGGTGCGCGAGGCGGACGCGACCAGCGCGGGTTTGGGAGTTACGCCCCGGGCCCATCGCGTTCGTCGCCCCGGGGATCCTTTCCCCGGCCGGATCCGCTGAAACGGGAGCTGGCCGCAACAATATGTATAGGTATGCTATCTTCGCTGTCGGAAGGCCTTTTCATCATTCTGTACGAAGTCTTAATGCGGGGCGCATATTTGCAAAAATAAACCTAGTACTATAGGTACCTACACATAAAACGTTAGGAAGCCAGGGCCTGGTAGCACCTATGTGAGCCAAGTTATCCGAGAGATGTACAATGTGGTCGATTCTGACCGTCACACTTAAATCTAAACTTAAAATTTGTTCTACTGTCCCTTTCTGTCTTAGCTGTTTACCATTAAGAATTGAGAAGAGCAGACATGACCAGGGGCGGCTCCACAGTGTTCCGAAAACCCCGAAAAATTGACATCTTTTGCTGATCCCGTATATTGACGTAGTTCGACGAGAGAAACAATTCGCTAGACCTATCAATTGTTGATAGTTTCCGAGAAAAAAAATATTAAAGTTTTCAGTTTTTGGGGGGGTCGAAAATGAAAAAAATTGTATTGTACTTTTATTATTGGAGTTTGACACAAAATTTATCCATCCCATAATATTTCATCGTATTTCAAGCTAAATTACAATCATCTATATGCAGGTGATTTAGATAATAATATAAAAAAAAAACAAGTTTTAGTTAATATTTTTTTAAAGAAAAGTGCACACTTTCAGCACGTAATTTTTATACTAATAATTACCCACTATTATGTCTATCTACAGAAAAAAAACCAGCACCGTACCTCGTGGATGGATCAGTACCTAAGTGCCTGTTAAAAACTAATAGCAAAGTTTATATTTCTTTGAAATGCATTGCTTTGAGATGATTATAATTTAGCTTGAAATACGCACAATACGATGAAATATTATGGGATAAATAAATTTCGTGTCAAACTTTATTAATAAAAGTACAATTTAAAATTTATCGAAAGAAAACCCCAAAAACCAATAACAGCAGTTATTTAATTTTAACAACGTCTTAGCCCAGTCACTCGTAATTCTATCCGCCATACGTCTCCTCCTCGCTCTCGCAATCTATCCATCCCTTTCACTCACGTCATGCGTTCTGTTTCATCTTTCAACTAATACATCGTCATTCACTCCACAGTCGCCGTCCTGAAATCTAATCTGACCCCAGACTGACTACAAAATCTCTTAACAGCTACATTTACATCTAAAGTAACCTTCATATAACCATCTTAAATCTACACAAATGAAGCAGGGCAATCAATCTTAATCTAACAATACTAAAAATACAATACTGTGGTTATGACTGATGACACGCAGCTGAAACAAAAAAAACATCACATTAGTTACCTCAGTAATCATCAGTCAGTTAAGTCAGTATCGGCTTGTGGCCAACGCTTCATGCAATCAGCAGATGAGGATTCTTGCCTGGTCCCTCACTCAAGCTGTCGACCTTCTCTACGTCATATCTATCTCGACCCTTTACTCTCATAACTCGATATGGTCCAAGATACTTTGGTTTTCAACTAGCCCCACCCCAAACTGGGTTTCGTTTTTATAGCTACCAAATCTCCTTCTTTGTACTGATGGCTCTGTTTTCTCTTCTTATTAAATTTCTTATATTTTCCTCCTGAACTCTGAATATTTGTTGCTTTGCTCGTTTCCTCAGGTCTTCACGATTCTCCGAAAAATAATCTCTGTCTTCTTGCAATAACAAGTCATAAAATTTTAACCTCTTCTTTCGATCTCATCTTTGTGCCAACCATCAACTCAAAGGGGGATGTGTTTATACTCCTATGGTAGGTACTATTTAAAGCTCTTTGAACACTACTTACATGGCGATACCATAATGTAGGGTTTCAATACATAACTTCGTTTAGCACAGAGATATGGTTCTGTGAGCTCTCTCTACTTGACCATTTCCTCGAGGGATACCTGTTGTAATAGTGTTATGCTCTATACCTCTTCACTACAATATTCCTTGAACTCATTACTGGTAAAAGCTGTACCTCTGTCAGATATAATTCTCATTGGATTACCAAAATGCTGCTGATGAATCTTCAATTTATCTATTGTTTCTCTACTCGTCGTACTTTTAGTGGGAAATATCCATGTAAACTTCGTAAATGAATCAACAATAGTTAGTATGTAGTTTTACATCTTCTTAGTCTCTGTCATAGGTCCCTAAATGATCTATGTGTAGGTATGTAGTGGAATGTACTTTTTTTCTATAGGGTTCAGAAACCTTCCTGCTTCCCCTCCTTCCTGCTCGCAAGTAAACATGGTATACATGTAACCAAGTAATCCTCAATTTTCTTTTCTAACTTCTCTATGTAATATCTTTTCCAATAAGTTCCATCATCTTCTTTTTGGAAAAATGACCATTGTCATGAGCTTTCTTGATAATTTCGTTCTCTATGCACTCTGGAACTACCAATTGCTTCTGATTACCTTATACAACAACCTGTTGTTTTACAAAATAATCTTCATACTCTCGTTCTTGTAAAATTTCATATATAGCTTTCAACTTAATGTCATTCTGTTGGGCATGATGAATATTAGAATGTAAATCTGAAAAAATACTTCCAATGAATGGATTCCGGCTGAAAGCATCAACCTGTACCATCTTTTCTGCCTGCTCTATGTTCAATTGTGAAATCATAATCTTGAAGAAATATTATCCAACGAGCAAACTCTTGTGGACATTGCTAATTCTTTCTTGTTCAGTGTCATCTCAAAAGCTTTGCAATCTGTTTATAATCTTAAAAGGAATGCCAAACAAATAATGTCTGAATTTCTTCACACCTTCTATACGCTAAAGCCTCTAAACTCATAGCTTGAATATTTTCTCTGAGCATCACTTGTCTTCCGACTCATATAATATACAGGTGCATCTCACCATCTTCTGTACTCTTCTGCATTAATATTGCTGAATAGGCTACTAATGATGCATCTGTATGCAACTCTGTGTGATACTTTGGATTGTATAACTTCAATACTGGATTACTAGACAACTTCTTTTTCAATAAATTAAAACTTCTTCTATGTTCATTGTTGAATTCGAAATTCTGCTCCTTCTTTAATAAATCAGTCAATGGTTTTGCAATCATAGCAAATTGGGAATAAACTTTCTAAAATATGAACACAAACCAACATAACTATGCAGTTGCTTCAAGTTCCTCGGCTCTGGATATCTTGTAACAGCATCTGTCTTGGCTGATGATGGTCCAACTTGTCCATTCTCAATGAACATATCCCAAATATTCTACTTTTCTAACCATGAGCTGACACTTCTTCCAATTGATCTCTAAACCATATTCTGCAGCTCTTGCAATACTTGCATCAGTCTCTCTTCGGCTTGATATTCATCTTTGGCTGGAATAAGTAGATCATCAATAAAGATAATGACAATACCTTTTGCTATCAAATCTCTAAATATTATTGTTATAAATCTAGTGAACACCTTAGGACACGTGGCCAAACCAAATGGTGCTCTAAGAAACTCATATTGGCCTGTTGTCGTCACAAAAGCTGTATACTTTATTGAATCTTCATGTACCTTTAAATGAAAATATCCATTCTTTAAATCTAATGCACAAAATATTTTTCCGTCTCGACATTTATCAATATGATCATCAATAATGGGTAATGGATATTCGTCCTTCACCATCTTCCTATTTATCAATCTATAGTCAATACACACCCGTATGCTGCCGTCTTTCTTTCTCACCAGCACAAGTGGACTTGCATATTCAGAGTAGCTTACCCGTATGATACCGTCATCCAACCACATTTGTATCTGTCTGTCAACCTCGTCTTGTTCTCTTACAGCTAATCGTCTGGGTCGTTGAACCACTGGTACCTCGTCCTTCAGTATGATGCGCAGTTCGAGTGGTGCTTCTTTCGTCTTTTTTGGTTCATACGTCTTAACCAAACACCTCACCCGCTGTTGCACGTCAACGTCGACCTCAGGTCCTACAACATCAAGATCAGACACACAACATGTTTAACCCTAACCTAAACCACTCCTCGTTTGATGGTAATAACACTACAGTGCCGCTATCAACAATCATAACCACATTCTTAAGAAATTGTTGGCCATTATTACATTATAAGGTGAAAAACTATTTTGCACTACATGAAACACAATATTATCATAACTATAATTATCTACTCTAATAGTCGTTGTAAAATATCCCCGTGACTTTACTTGAACTAATCCTAGTCCTGTAAACACAACATCACTGACGTTACACTTCGGCGCACACAATGTGTCATAACAGCTTACAGACATTAAAATTGACGTCGCTTCCCGAATCAATTAACGCCGCCATGGTTTTTCCACATATTTCAATGTTTTTAAAAAGGTTTCAAACACTTTTTCCCGTCTTTGTTGTTGTTTTGTTGTTTTTTTGATTCTGCATTTGAGCAACTGTCAATGTCATCATTCGTTCGTTCGATGTTCGTTCACTCCGTCCGTTCACTCGATTCGTTCTCGTTCCCGTACTCAACTTCACAGCAATGACCGTCTTCGTTGCGTTTTGTTTCAACTAAATGAACGAGCTTTCCGTGTCCCATACTTGCACGAACTTCACTGTTTTCTTTTGAAACGATGATTATGTTGAATTTGACCTTTGTTGCACTCTAATGATGTATGACCAAACAAATTGCACTTAAAGCTTTTACGCCTTTGTTTTTATGCGGACACTCAGCTGACACATGATTGTCTCGCCACAATTATAACACTTTTTGTACACTATACGTTTTCTATTTACGAATGGATGCTTGCTACTACTATTGTTGCCATACTGCATATTTGTCTTCTCAGCTATTCTTGAACGAGATTTCTCCTTGATTGTTTCGTAAATTTTCAACTTCTCTTTAAGATCGCTGTACGAAGTAACACCATATAACATCACTTTGCGCATCTCGTCATCCCCTATACCGTCAACTATATATTTAATAGCACATAGTCTGGCATCTTGCCTCTCTTGCCTAAATCTTTCATGACCAGCATATAGTCGAGGCAGTTTTCATCTGGTTTCTTCGTTCTGGCCGCCATCATTTCGTGAACAGTTTTCACGTCGATGCTGTCTGGAAATTCCTTTGAACAGCCGCTTTTAAATCGTCCCAAGTCTTAAACGGTCGTTCTGATCGTAGCCACAATGCAGCGGTGCGGTCAGCGAGCGACGTGCTGCTAACAGCTGCTGTAGCGGTGACCATCCAAATATTTCTGCATTATCTTCCACGTCCTGAATCCAACTATTAACCGCATAGGTTTTATTTCGGCCATCGAACTTTGGAATTAAATCCACTGTCATCTGAAGCATGTTTGATGATTCTGGCGTCTTATTTCCAGAACTCCTTGGCAATCTTCGAAATCCATTTGTCTGCTGTTCTTCCTGGGCATTTCGTCGTAAATCGTCTTTAATTTGATATTTAACCGTCGTTGCTTGATAACGTGCTTCGTCGTATGTCACCTTGCCGCCTCGCCGGTAACTTAACACGATTATCTCGTCTTTGTCTTGAGATCTTGCGCCACAAATACAGATCCCGGACGAGCCCCCACTTGTGGGAATTTTTATCGAAAGGAAACCCCAAAAACCAATTAACAGCAGTTTATTTAATTTTAAACACGTCTTAGCCCAGTCACTCGTAATTCTATCCGCCATACGTCTCCTCTCTCGCTCTCGCAATCTATCCATCCCTTTCACTCACGTCATGCGTTCTGTTTCATCTTTCAACTAATACATCGTCATTCACTCCACATTAATAAAAGTACAATTTAAAATTTATCATTTTTCGACAAATTTTCAAACTAGTTCGTTTAGGAGCGGCGAACTAAACTGAGCGCTCCCTGTTGTGAACTAGTATGCCCAAGACTACAAAATTACAGTTTGGAAACGCCGCGCGTGTTCACTCCCCGAATGAAATTATGCAAGTGCAACCTCACTCATTAAAATTCAGATGACCTAATGAAACACATTAAGGACAAGCATATCGCGTTCTAACTCGGACTAAGCGACATCTAGTGGCCGCATTCGCACACTACGAATTAAGGTGAAATTCACGCGCCGGCCTATGTATGTCTCTTTCGCACTCATTGAATACAGTACTAAGAATCGTACCAAATTTCGTTTCATTGGAGCTACTCACTAGCGCTCCACTCGATACATAAGATTACAACTTACTTCAGACGAACGCGTAGACACTATTGTATAAACATAGTAGAATTGAAAGATAATTATAAATATAGAGAAATATAGATTGCCTATGTTATCTTCGTGGGTGGGAGTGCACTACACCAGCGCTCCTTAGGACGAGCCGCCTCTGGACATGAATAATTTTAAGTTACCTTCGTTAATGTGTGATGGTCAGAATCGACCATAATGTTCGCACTTATTTTACGTACAGTCATATGTTGATATGCTGCAATTGACGAAATAAACACGATATTTCCTCCTCCTCTTTTGAGAATTTCTGGATATGCTTCTTTAGCCAGTAACCATGAACATTTTACGTTTACATCAAATATCTTGTCCCATGCGCTCTCCTCAACCTGTAAAAATATTCTAGACTAGTGGACGCCCGCGACTCCGTCCGCGTGGACTACATAAAAATTAAATGTCGAAATTATCCGGGATAAAAACATTTTCCCGGGATAAAAAGTAGCCTATATGTTAAGTGGGACTTGTCACAATATATTCCTGAGAACTGCATCGAAATCGGTTCAGCCGTTTCTGAGATTAGCGTGCACAAACACACAGACAAACAGACAAAAATTCCAAAAATCATTCTTTTGGGTACTATTGCGTTGATAAAGGTCTCCTATAACATTTTTTCTCATATATCTTCTATGTACAGACAGCGATCCGTTACATTTTTATTATACTTATGTATAGATTTAGATAGTAATTTAGAAGCGGTTAAGTTCGAGTCAGAGTCGCGCCCAAAGAGTTCAGTAGGTACTATTATTTAAAGAAAAATGAAAATTTATAATGAAATCCATATGAAATAAGTTGCTCAGTACTTACCTACGACACAAGACATAATAGATCTTCATGTTGGACTAAGTTAATGTGTTGTGAAATGTGTGAATATTTATATTTATTTATAGATCACACGCTGCCTTCCGGGAATGGGATAACCTGAACTGCAGGATCTTTAAGGATCTCAGTCATGTTTAGCATAGTAGGCGCGTTTGCGAAAATTTTAAGTGTTTGGCTTCTTTCTACGTACCTATGCCACTCGCTCCACGCACTCATACGAGTACCTACCTATACTTAATGATGTACTCCTTTTGCAAGTTACGTAATTTACCTGCCGTTTTTACCTTATTTTTAAGCCTGCAGCAAGCCTAGAAGGCTGCTGACCTTCTGGGAAAATCTAGTTTGGTTGGAATAGACAGGTAAGGTAAAATACGTACAATGGCCTCACTTATAGAGGCTAAGTGCGGAAAGTGCCCAGTCAAACTACCTTATTTTTATATTCGAAATAAGTACCTATCTACCATGATAATAATTACATACCTACTTACTTATAATCATTGAAGTATAATGTGCTAAGAGTAATCATTAAAATGTATAAACAATAACGGACGTAATGCTGTCAATGTACAGATTGAAGCACCGTAATGGCGGCGCGTTGCGCATGTATGCGTATTTTGTAGTAGGCGCCGAGCTTACTATGATATGTATGTGTGAGCGGATAACGCGTCAATACACATCCCTACTCCATGGAATATCGTTACCGAGCTTACTATGAATGCTTCACTCTGTGTATTGACAACACTTTGTCTGATATTCTTTATGCGTCCATGCGAGTAATAATTCAATGCTTAGTATAATTAATTAAACGGTTTAAATAATTTGGTATACTTAATATGTATTGACATATTTAGGTACCTCTAATATAGGGCCGAATGCAGGATTCACTGCAGCATTTGAAACGACGATATCCAGACCTCCGAATTTTTTATTTGCCTGTAATTCAGTAAAAAACTTTTAAGATTATAAGACTAAAATATTTTTATCACGTAGGCAGGTACTATTTTAGATTAGTAGGTAGATACTACTTAATTAACATTTAAATGATGTGAAGATCAAACTCCGAATATTACGCTATGCTTGATTTCTTGGACGTCGTCGTCGTAATCGGGAACCCAATACACGGTGTCCAACTTGTACAAATACCTACTTAGTACCTAGGTAGGTACCTACACTTGATAGTAGGTAAAATAAAATGCACTTACAATGTCAAAAAGCTGAGTTCTCTGCTTCGTATCCCCCACATGGCAGACCACACCCTCGACTTCAATACCATCACGCCGGAGACTCATTACTGCTCTATTTACATTTTCCTCTTTCCTGCTGCTTACTACCACTGAAGCCCCTTCAATGCCTAGTCTTTTAGCAATTGCATAACCTATCCTGAAATTTGTGAGTATGGAAAAACTCTATTGTGTCATTGCACAATATATTTTATTTGAAGATTTTGCACAGCGGGCCCTACGTGTGTAACTATAGCATACCTACTTAGGTAGGTCCCAGATTTCTTACCTAGTTATCCCCTGAGATTTAAATTTTACTTACCCGTCTGTGGAAGCAGTCACAATAGCCACTTTTCCATTTAACCTGGACAAAGACATTATATTCGACTTATTAACTCAAACTCAGATAAATCGTGACGTCTAGACGGCACAATTTGCACCAAAGAAATAAAAATACAAAATGTAGAATTAAAATCTGATAAGTACATCTATAGAAAAAATCTTGTATCTACTTACTTATAAATAAATAATTTCCATAGGTAAGTACCAAAAAAACTTCACCTTCGGAAATCGCTGTAAGTATGTAGATAAGGTAGATTTAGTTTATTACTTATTTAGTAGGTAGGTACTTACCTAAATTACTACTCGAGTCATAGAAAAAGTGCATGCATGCATAATAATGGCTGTGAGTACCTAGGTACCTACTATGTGTGACTGAGCAGGTTACGATCACAGGCGGCTCGTCCTAAGGAGCGCTGGTGCGGTGCACTCCCACCCACGAAGATTACATTGGCAATCTATATTTCTCTATATTTATAATTATCTTTCAATTCTACTATGTTTATACAATAGTGTCTACGCGTTCGTCTCAAGTAAGTTATAATCTTATGTATCGAGTGGAGCTCTAGCGATCGCGCTCCAGTGAAACTAAATTTGGTACGATTCCTAGTACTGTATTCAATGAGTGCGAAAGAGACATACCGACATAGGCCGGCGCGTGAAACAGAAGATTTCGTATGAAAAATTAGCCTTATCTGGAGTGCCGCTCACTTTAATTCGCATATGCGGCCACTAGAGGTCGCTTAGTCCAAGTTAGAACGCGATATGGTTGTCTTTAATGTGTTTCACTAGGTGATCTGAATTTTTATAAGTGTACGGTTGAACTTGCACTATCCCATTCATTAAGGGAGTGAACACCCATCTAAAAATGTCAGCAGCCGCCTCTGGTTACGATTACCTACTTACGACATTGGGTTACGTATTTTGATATTATAATGTAACCATTCAGGCCACTCTCATAAAGTTATTTATTTTTTATTTATTACAGCTCTGTGGACAACCAACAGCTTATAAAACAATATAATATATTCTATAGCAACAAAGAAGCCAATTACAGGTTATCACATGTAACAATAACATATGTTGTTTTTAGAAGTTTAATAATTTCAATAATTATCTATACTGCCTTAAAAATATATGAGAAGAGAACATTGACATCGTGTGAATTTATATATGTAGTACAAAAGTTGCGTCAGAACAACAACACCCGCTGCCCAACTCACCACTATCAAAGAATTTACTGCTTATGTGCCGCCTAACAATTACCGTTAAATAAATCGATATCCAGTTCATGTAATTGCCCCTTCTCTTCGGACCTCAGAGGAGTTCAGGCGTGTTTGAACTAAAGCCCTATTTATTTAAATTTCAATATTTAAATCAATATTTGCGTCAAAAATTCAACTCGAAAAAATAGTAGTGCATAAACATCGAGGAGGTCGTCCCTGCCTAAAAGCGTGAAGCTTAAAAGCGTCTTCCATTGGTGAAGAGCTTCGGGGAAATAACATCTCCTTGACTCACTCCCCTCTGCAATGAAATCGGCTCAGTGCTCCGCTCCTGTATTCGTACCGACATGGTGGCATTGCTGTATAAACATTCAGCACTTCGATATATCGATGGTCAATATGGCACCGCTGGAGAGACTGCAGCACTGCCCATGTCTAGATCGAATCAAAGGCCTTCTCATAGCCCACGAACGCTAGGCATGGTGGCCGATTATACTCTTCCGTTTCTTGTATAATCTGCCGTAGCATGTGGATATGGTCTATGGTACTAAACCCTTTTCGGAAACCGGCTTGTTTGGGAGGCTGGAAGTCATCAAACCTGCGAGCAAGACGATTCGTAATTACCCTTGAAAACAACTTGTAGACAGGGCTCAGAAGCGAGATGGGCCTATAGACTACAGGTGTTTTTTTTTTGGCCACCTTTAACGAAGGGTACGTATTCTATACATGAAATAAAGTAAGTTTATGCAAAAAAAAAATGCTGGGAAAAAAAAAATTCTTTGAAAATTTTTTTTTAATTCCTTGATCGTGCGAAATTTATAGTGTCTAGTGTTTATGTTAGTTTTTTTAGACAGATATTAATTATTTTTCGTGAAAAAATCCTGCTACGCGCGTCTATGTGCATTTATGCAGAAAAACGCAGTCTATTTACTCAACTTTGGACCCTAATATTTTGGAAATCAGACACTTCCCAGGTATGCTTCCATGGAGAAAAATGATCGTGATGATGAGATTCCGTAGTTTTCGGGAACGTTGACGACCAAAAATCAGCCTGCATAAATGATTTGCCATACTTTGTAGGTAATGAGCATGAAATAGTATTGTTTGCAGATGACACCTCCTTACTATTTAAAGTAAACAGGTAGCTCATCGTATATGACGTGGTGAACAGTGTGTTCTTTTCGTAGGGGTAGTAATTAATACACCAAATCACCTCATATATGTATTTATTGCGGCACGTCTATACATTCCTATCACCAGTAAACACCATTGCGATCTAACTCGCTCTAGGCGACATCTAGTATACAAAATTTACATAAACATACTAAATTACATTAAACATACCGCCCACCAAGGACTTCGTCCTTAAAAAAGAGACCCTAAACTATTAAAATATCTACATATCAGAAAGAAATAAACTCAACTCAGTAGACCTTATGCATATTAAACACAACAAAATAAACTTCAATGAGAACCGCCCACCGTGACAATATAAATTATTTCTCTAAAACACAAACTTTACTTAGAGGACGTTTAATTAAACCATTTTTACACTTAAGTGTTACTACTCGAGTTATATTGTCCGGTCCTACATGCTTTTGTACAATAATACCCATAATCCAACGACATGGCGGTATATTGTCATCTCTTACTATAACTACATCATTAACATTAGGTTCAGACTGTTTAGAACTCCATTTATATCTTTGATTTAACGTAACTAAATATTCTTTTGACCATTTTTTCCAAAAAACATTTACCATCTTTTGTACAATTTTCCATCTTTCTAACCCGGTACTATTATTATCTAAATAATTTTCATCAGAAATGTTAATTATAGGCTCGCCAACTAAAAAATGGCCTGGTGTCAGGGGTAGAGGATCGTTTGGATTATCGCTTAAAACAGATAACGGACGGGAATTGAGACATGCTTCGACCTGTGATATAACTGTAGCTAGCTATTCGTAGGTTAGAGTACTATCGCCGACTACCTTTTTCAGGTGATTCTTTGCACTACGTACACCTGCCTCCCATAAACCTCCGAAATTAGGCGATGATGGTAGAATGAAATGCCAAGTTGTGGACTCAAATGAAAGAGCTTTGGCTATTTCATATGATAAAGTTGACTTGGAACGATCAAACATTTCTCTCAGTTGCTTATCAGCCCCGACGAAATTGGTTCCATTATCGCTGTAAAGATCCTTACAAAACCCATGTCTCGCTGTAAATCGCCTGAATGCGGCTATAAACCCTTTAGCTGTCAAATCGCTGACTACTTCTAAATGTATGGCTTTTGTAACCATGCAAACAAAAAGACAAATATACCCTTTATAGGAGTTTGCGCCACGACCAGGAGAAAACCTCAAATTAATGGGACCCGCATAATCCACGCTTGTAGATTGAAATGGCTTACTTGGTTGAAGTCTAGCTTGTGGAAGTTGACCCATCATTTGCGTTTTAGATGCCTTCGCATATCTTTGACACGTAACACATCTGTGATAACACTTTTTAATTAGATCTTTAGCCCGAATTATCCAATATTTTGACCGAAGATAATGATGCATAACTTGCGGTCCACCGTGTAGTGTTCTTACATGAGCATCCAAAACCACTAGCTGAGCAAGATGACTCCTAGCAGGTATTATCACAGGATGTCTCCTGTCATAACTAATGTCCGCTTGCTCAATACGCCCTCCTACTCTTAAAACACTATTCTGATCACGAAAAGGACAAAGGGTGTGAATAACGCTCTTCTTTGGCACAGCTTTTCCACTATCTATATGCTTAAATTCTTCATCAAATGCATGCTGTTGAACTTGTTTGATGCACATTTCTAAAGTCTTCTTTCTTTCTTCTACGGTTATAAAATCAGGTAATAGTTGACGTTCTGCTTTGGACAATAAAATTCTTCTACAACGCGATATAACCCTCAACATTCTATCTAGACTTGAAAACTTAACCCATTCAAACTCTTCGTTCTTGTTTTCTGTTATCTTCATCGCAGTAATTCTTTCCTCTTCATGTGTGACCATAACTTCATGTCGTTCTGAATCAATCTCAGCCTCATATAACCAATCTGGTCCTTTCCACCATAATGAGTAAGAACATAATTCCGAAGATTGAATTCCTCTCGACGCACAGTCTGCCGGATTTATATCTGTTGCAATATGTCCCCATTGTTCATATTCCATGATGGATAAGATATCTGCTACACGATTACTTACAAAAGTTGTCCATCTGCTTGAGCCACCATTCAGCCATGCCAATACTATTGTGGAATCCGTCCACCCAAATAAACAGTTCTTTGGTATATTCATGACTTGAGAAATCTCGAATATCAGTTTGGCTGCAAGGTTCGCGCCACATAGTTCCAGCCTTGGAATCGATACTTGCCTATTTATAGGAGCAACCTTTGTCTTAGCTGATATTAAACTTACATGGACATTTTGATACTCATCAATGACACGAACGTAGACTACTGCACTATATGCTAGTTGAGAGGCATCTGAAAAAGCATGTAGTTCTAACTTACTTACACGTGTGCATTGAATCCATCTTGGGATTTTTATACGCTTTATTTCTTGCAATCCCTTTCGCAATTTTAGCCATTCTTCTTTTAGTGCTTTGGGTAACTCCTCATCCCAATCTAAATGCACTTTCCAAACTTTTTGGACAATAACTTTAGCTAAAACAACCACTGGAGCGATCCAGCCCATAGGATCATAAAGTCGAGCAATATCCGCTAAAATTAATCGCTTGGTGATTTTGTCCGAGAATTCAGGTAAGTTTACTGTATACTCAAATTCATCAGTTACTCTATTCCATTGTATCCCTAATATTTTCATCGTATTGTCACTCTTAATGGCCGCTAAATTATCAGAATCATTTTTACCGATATATTTAAGTAACTCATTGCTATTAGTACTCCATTTTTGCACTTCAAACCCTCCAGCATTCATTAATTTGCCGATTTCATCATAGATCTGTCTAGCCTCATCTTCTGAATAACAACCAGTCATCAAATCATCCATATAGAAATCTTTGAGTGTAATTTCTGCTGCTAATGGATAAGTAGATTTCTCTTCATCAGCTAATTTCTGTAGAGTTTTTACTGCCAGATAGGGTGCACAGGCGGTACCAAAAGTTACAGTTAACATCTTATAATGCTGAATAGGCATACCTGGGAAAGATCTCCAGAGAATCCTTTGGAAATTGGTGTCAGCAGGATGTACCCGTACTTGTCTATACATCTTGACGAGGTCGGCTACGATACAAATTGGATGAGTTCGCCATCTCATCAATAAATGCCGCATATCTTGCTGTAGTTTTGGACCTACTAACAAAGTATCATTTAGCGAAACGTTATTGGTACCCTTGCAAGATGCATTGAACACTACTCGAACCTTTGTAGTCTGCTTATCGTTCCGAACTACAGCATGATGTGGTAGATATACTGCTTTCGGATTATCTATATCATCGTCTTCTACAAGGCTCATGTGATTCAAATCTAAGTACTCATCTAAAACCTTCCTATAACTTTCATTTAAATCAGGAATAAATTTTAATCTCCTCTCCATTGCTAGCCATTTTTTGGTAGCTATATCCCTTGTATTGCCATATTGACATTGAGGATCTTCTTCCCTGAATGGAAGCCTAACTACGAACCTACCTTCTTTGTCCCTTACCGTCGTAGCCTCATAATATTCTTCACATCTAATTTCTTCACTAGACATGCCTTTCTGTATCATATCTGGTTCAGCCTCCAATTCCCAAAATCTTTTGAGCCAGTCTTCGTCTTGTTTGACTTGCAAATGCATACTTAACATATTGCCCTTTTCTGAACTAGAATCCCATATTTTTCCTGGTAAAACCCACCCAAAGACCGTTTCTTGCGCCATAAGTTTTTCCTTGGGGTGTTTAATCAAACCACTAAGTAAGACTTCGCCATATACTTCAGCACCTAGTAATATGTCTATCTTACCTGGTAATGCATATCCTGGATCGGCCAGCTGCAAATCATTCAGCTCCAACCAATCCGAGGCCTCAATTTTATCACTTGGAAGCAGTGTAGTAAGTGATCCTAAAACATAAGCATGTACTTGGATAGAAATTTCTGAATTGAGACGCGATTTTACAAAGAATGTAACCCTATGCTTAATACGCATTTGACCGTCTCCCAGACCTGACACCATGCCATTGATATAAGTGCGTTTAAGACCAAGTAACTGTGCTGTCGACTCTGTTACAAATGAAGCTTGAGAGCCCTGATCTAACAAAGCACGTAAGCAAGCTGTATTCCCGCTTAAAGAGCGAGCCCTAATAACTGCAGTAGCTAATAAAACCTTATAATTAAGACATTCATTCTTAGAAAAATTAACTACTATATTCTGGTTAGCGCCAGCCGATGATGCACTTGCTTTTACTATATTTGATTTGGTGTCCGTAATGGTTTCTTCCCCTTCCACATGCAGCAGAGAATTATGTCTCTTGCCACATATTTTGCAACGTATCCACATGCGACATTTTGCAACCGTGTGGCTCTTATTCAGACAGTTAAAGCATAAACCCTTGAGTTGCACGAAATTCCGTCGTTCTTGTACAGATTGCTTATTAAACTCGTTGCACATATTTAGATAATGCTTTTCATTGCACAAAGCACATTTCACTTCATTCTTCTTATTGTCTTGAAGAGCTACGTGATAATAAATTTCTGCTTGGGCATTTGCTTATTTGCTTGCACGACAGGTTTCATCACATTTTTGCTGGAATCTATCATTTCTAGACTCCGAAATCTTGCCTCGAGAAACTCAACAAGTTGCCTCCAACTCGGCATGTCTTCTGTCATCATGCTCATTTGTTGTTCCCATTGTATATGTGACTCTACGTCCAATTTAGAAATAACCAAATACACAATCATAGGATCCCAAGAATTCGTGTCTAAACCCATATTAGATAACGCTTGCAAGCACGCTGATGTTGTATCTAACAATTGTTTAATGCCCTGTGCTGAACCCGTAATCGACTTCTGTGAAAATAATGTTCTTAATATTGCATTGGAGTTGTAACGTTTGTTGTTGAATCGCTTCGTAAATTGCTTCCAAGCCTCGATATAGTTCTGCTCTGTTGTAGGAATATTGCGTAGAATATTTGCAGGTTCTCCTGATAAGCTGCTTTTCAAGTAATGCAGCTTCTGCACCGCTGATAGTTTATCATTATTATGTATCAGAGAAACAAACATATCGTGGAAACTCTGCCATTCCTCATACCTTCCCGTAAAAACAGGCAGCTGTATTCTTGGTAGCATAATATCTGTACCTGCGACTGATGCGTTCTTAATGTCAGAATATGTCGAGCCTTTACTTGAGAATTGTTGAAGTATTTCCTTTAATTCAGACATATGCACAGTATACAATTCTTCAAACCAATCATATTTTTCTTCCTTAAAGTATGATAGATCGTTAATTTCAGTTTCAGTAACGACTTTCATGAGACTACGATGTTCATTTTTGAATGTCTCAAACAATTCTTGTAAGGTTTGTATTCTCGTTTCGACATAAGATTTTGTGATTCTGGCCTTTGGACTCTTCTTGAAGTTACTTTCTGCCCTTTCAAGTCTTCGACATAATTCGTTTTGAGAAATTATAAAATTTTCAGCCATTTTGCGATAATTCCGAAAAAATTATGTCAAATATGATATTTGTCAAAGTCTTCAGAAGAAACTTCAAAATAATTTAGAAGTCCGAAATATGCGAATTTTTCTATGTCCACTGACAGTCACACGCACCACGAACGCAGATTCAGTATCTGCACTCACTATCACTTTCACTGAATTTCACTTTTACTTCTTCCTGTTCAATTCGTTTCGGCACCAATGTTCTTTTCGTAGGGGTAGTAATTAATACACCAAATCACCTCATATATATATTTATTGCAGCACGTCTATACATTCCTATCACCAGTAAACACCATTGCGATCTAACTCGCTCTAGGCGACATCTAGTATACAAAATTTACATAAACATACTAAATTACATTAAACACAGTGCTCTCTCTAAAGTGTTACATTGGTTTAGTAATAATAATCTTGTCCTAAATAGTAGGGAAACGAAATGAATTCAATTTTCTACTCCCAACGTGAAACAAGTTAGAACTGATGTTTACATAGGCGACGAGAGACTGGATCAAGTGGATTCGACTGTTTTCTTGGGCATAATTTTGGATGCCAAATTACAATGGGGTCCTCACATTGAAAAACTACGTAAGAAACTTAGTTCTGCAGCCTATACAGTTAAGAGAATTCGTCTACTGACAGATATCGAGACTGCTAGAATTGTTTATTTTAGCAATTTCCATAGTATAATGACATACGGTATTTTATTATGGGGAAGCGCAGCTGATTGGGAGTCAATATTTATCTTGCAATGACTTAAAAAAAAAAATCTCCGACTTCAAACTTCAAACCAGCCTAGGTAACGTAGTCTGTTGTGTTGATGGACGCGCGCGGCTGGCAAAGCCACACACACGGAAACACACACACGGAAAAATACAATACGGTGTAGTAGGCAGGGCACGCGGTAATGCAATTTCCTATTCTTGGTTTTATTATGAATTTTAGTGTCGGTCAGTTTTCTTAATTACATTTATTTGTTTGGCTGGCACAGACTCCAAAAAAAAGTGATAATTATAAATATTTCAATAGTTAAAGATGACTTTGTATTAGGGTAAATATTTAAATAATTTTAGATATTTAATATGTATTAAGTAGATAAATTAGTTACGTTATTTATCGCTTGCATAAATGCACATTGACGCGCGTAACAAGATTTTTTCACGAAAAATAATTAATATCTGTCTATGAAAAAACTAGCATAAACACTGGACACTATAAATTTCGCCCGATCAAGTAATAAAAAAATTATTTCAAAAAATTTACATCGTTTCTCAGCATTTTTTTGGCATATACTTACTTAATTTGATGTATAGTGTTTGTACCGTTAGTTTAGTTAAGGGTGGCAACAAAAAAACACTCTGTATACTTAAGGATTTCATCGTTACCATCTTAGGAGTAGTACCTACCCGTATAAGTATCACGTTAGCCCTGCTATAGTTTCCATCAACCAATTGCAGTAATGTCCAGCACAGCAGCATCAGATGTTGATTCAAGTAACACGTTAGCCCTACGTACTACTAAATAGTTTCCATCGATTAATTGCAGTACTGTCTCCCGACTCCTAACCATTAAGGAGTTTTGTAGCTTCATCATCAGCACAGCAGCATCAAATGTTGATTCGAGTTACACGTTTGCCTTACATACTAATAAATACTTTCCATCAACCAATTGCAGTACTGTGGGGTTCTGTAGCTTCATCATCAGCACAGCAGCATCAGATGTTGATTCAAGTAACACGTTAGCCCTACATACTACTAAATAGTTTTCATCGACCGATTGCGGTACTGTCTCCCAACTCTTAACCGTTAAGGAGTTCTGTAGCTTCATCATCAGCACAGCAGCATCAGATGTTGATACGAGTTACACGTTTGCCCTACATACTACTAAATAGTTTCCATCGACCAATTGCAGTACTGTGGAGTTCTGTAGCTTCATCATCAGTACAGCAGCATCAGATGTTGATTCAAGTAACACGTTATCCCTAGATACTACTAAATAGTTTTCATCGACCAATTGATGTACTGTCTCCCAACTCCTAACCGTTAAGGAGTTCTGTAGCTTCATCATCAGCACAGCAGCATCAGATGTTGATTCAAGTAACACGTTAGCCCTACATACTACTAAATAGTTTCCATCGACCAATTGATGTACTGTCTCCCAACTCCTAACCGTTAAGGAGTTCTGTAGCTTCATCATCAGCACAGCATCATCAGATGTTGATTCAAGTAACACGTTTGCCCTATATACTACTAAATAGTTTTTATCGACCAATTGCAGTACTGTCTCCCAACTCCTAACCGTTAAGAAGTTATGTAGCTTCATCATCAGCACAGCAGCATCGATGTTGATTCAAGTAATACGTTAGCCCTACATACTACTAAATAGTTTCCATAGATCAATTGCAGTACTGTCTCCCAACTCCTAACCGTTAAGGAGTTCTGTAGCTTCATCATCAGCACAGCAGCATCAGATGTTGATTCAAGTTACACGTTTGCCTTACATACTAATAAATACTTTCCATCGACCAATTGCAGTACTGTGGGGTTCTGTAGCTTCATCATCAGCACAGCAGCATCAGATGTTGATATTTATGATAATTTATTATATGTTCATCAGAATTGAGATAAATTTAATAAAATGTCTGATGTGCACAAAATAAATACAAGAGGTAAGAACAGACTTGTTGCTCATGTGTCCCGTGTCCGCAGAGTAAGTAAATCATTCATGGGTCAATGTATACTTTTCTACAACAAGCTTCCAGGTACACTCAAAGGCTACCGATCTGTAAATTTAAAAACATTGTGAAGAAAAAACTTTGCATGAAAGAAATTATACAGTATTAGAATATTTAAATGATAGCGAGCCATGGAAGTGAATTGTTCTAGCATCCCCAAGTTACGCAATCTATGTTTTACTTTTATATTTAGCTTAGTAGGTGTAGTTTATAAGTGTTGGTGAATGTGACCAGAAGTGCTATAGTGTATCATGCGTGAGGGTATGGTTGAGATGTACAAGTTCGGTTAGTAGTGACAGGTGGTCAGCCCATCGCCAACAAAACACCAAGACCCGTAGAAAACAGTAAGCCCGGGAAGAGAAGCAGCTGTAGTATGATAAGTTTTTTGTTCACTCCTAGAGCAGCATAGAAAAAATACTCATGATCACATTATGTACCTACTTACCTCAATATCCTCCGTGGTCGAAATTTACAAAAAAAAACACTTTTATTGATGGTTAAATTGTTTATTACAAAAAATATGCCAAACTATGCTTAAATATACTTCTATGCTAACAACAATAATAAATGAATGAAAATATCACCGATTCACTGCCAACTACCTTCGACACCAGCACCGGTAGCATGAAATTCAAAGATGCGAATGAGCTCCTCCGGCGACCACAAGTGTCTCCCCTGTCACGTAGCTGGCATCATCTGACACTAAAAACGCTACAGCTCCTGCGATCTCCTCAGTTTTCCCGAACCTATTCATAGGTATAATAGATAGACTTTTTTCTTTTGCGGCGTCTGAACTCGTAATCTGAGAAAAAATATGTGGAAGATTTGTAGCAATATAGACGAAAGATGTTTGGACTGTTTACTTGCTTGTTACAAGTGGAGTGAAGTTAAAAGGTTTGAATTTACGTAGCTAAGTATTTACTTTAAAAAAATGTCGTTAGTTCGTAGAAAAAAGTTCAAGCAAAGGACAAAGGAACTAGCCAACGCCGAGTGTATTATCATAGGAAAGTAGTAAGGAATAGCGGGAGCTGGACCACTGACGTCATGGTCTCCTACGTCATAAACTTGAAATTTGCTAACTTTAAGGTCATCACATATGGCTCATTCACATATGAGATGTCATTAACTAATGAGCTATGTGAGGGTAACGCCCCTCATTAACTAAGACACGCCTCCATTAGCTAATGACATATCTCATTAACTAAAAGATACGCCCCGTAACCAATGATCAAGATAAATGGACCAATAGCAGAGCATGAAGTACTAATGACAAATCTCATTAAAGAATACAACGCCCCATAAATTAGGCATCTAAGATGGCCGACTATATACTATATCACATGGTCAGCGCGTGATCCCCCTGACGTTTACTTACTAATGACCACACGACAGCATACATTTGTGACATCCTTATTACTTTTATCATAATGTGTAGTAGGTATTTAGGAAATTGATATTAAAAATAAAACATTTTTTTTATAAATTAAGACATATTTTTATTTATTATAATAGGTACCTTAACCTAGTTACATATTACAAAAAAGTTATAAAAACGATGTAAACATTTGATATAACAAAAAGTCATTATTAACAGTGTCATTACTCATTAGTAAACATTCCAACAAAATTTCTTAAGCTCATACCTCTATACTTAAAGACTTATCAGACTTATCTAGACTTATCAGCTAATTCAACAGCACATTGGAATCTTATTAGACATGGTTGTGTAAGGTTAGAAGTGAGATTCGAAACTCCATTGACACAAACAATTAACTGTATTGTGTATGCTGAATTTGATAATGTAATAGAAATAGATAAAAATAGAAATGTTAATGTAGATTACAGTAGCTAAATTACTTTATAAATCTGAATGTATGTTTTACTATTCTTATAATACCTGTAAATGTAAGAAAATACACATGTCTACGACGAAATCATGAATACTTTAGAAATAAAAAAATGTTTGAAAAAAATAAATCATTCTCTAGAACAAAACGTGTTTGCTGCTAATCGCATTCCAATGCATATTGCCGCGCCAATTTACCTAATTACTAATTTAGATCTAGATACAAAAATTGGATCTCATTGGGTAGCAATATATGTTAATAAGAGTGGTATTGGTGAATACTTTGATTCTTTGGTCGCAAGCCGACTGGATATCATTTATCATTTTTAAAAAGAAATGCTAATATGTGGATATACAATAATAAAATTATTCAAAATATCTTTTCATCACTGTGTGGTGAATATTGTATAATGTATTTATATTTTAAGTATAGAGGTATGAGCTTAAGAAATTTTGTTGGAATGTTTACTAATGACACTATTAATAATGACTTTTTGTTATATCAAATGTTTACATCGTTTTTATAACTTTTTTGTAATATGTAACTAGGTTAAGGTACCTATTATAATAAATAAAAATATGTCTTATTTTGTAAAAAAAAATGTTTTATTTTTAATATCAATTTCCTAAATACCTACTACACATTATGATGAAAGTAATAAGGATGTCACAAAGGTATGCTGTCGTGTGGTCATTAGTAAGTAAACGTCAGGGGGATCACGCACTGACCATGTGATATAGTACATAGTCGGCCTTCTTAGATGCCTAATGTATGGGGCGTTGTATTCTTTAATGAGATTTGTCATTAGTACTTCATGCTCTGCTATTGGTCCATTTATCTTGATCATTGGTTATGGGGCGTATCTTTTAGTTAATGAGATATGTCATTCATTAGCTAATGGAGGCGTGTCTTAGTTAATGAGGGGCGTTACCCTCACATAGCTCATTAGTTAATGACATCTCATATGTGAATGAGCCATATGTGATGACCTTTTTGCAAACTTAGCAAATTTCAAGTTTATGACGCAGGAGACCATGACGTCAGTGGTCCAGCTCCCGCTATTCCTTACTACTTACGAACCACTTGGTGCCACTTTTGACCCTTCTATAACTTAAAACCTATTTAACGCAAACACATGAAACTACGTGTGTTTAATTATATCCATAAGGACATCTAGAAGCCCAAATTTCATTAAATTAGCTCAAACGGTTATAAAGATATGAAGGTCAAAAAGTCGTAAATTTTAGCACTGACTGACTGACATAGTACCTAAACTACTTCCAGATGACCTAGAAGGATGAAATTTGAAATCCAGCTCGGTAATTGTGTGTAAGCGTAGGATAAAATATAAAAATAGAAAAATGTTACAAAATAGGGGTGTCACCATACATTTTTTTTATTGTAGCGTTGGAACCGTTACAAGCAGATATTTGAAAAAACTATCCCAATATATGTATTATTATAATTATTATATTTGCTATGTAACAGAAATATAAAAATAAAGTTAAGTAAAAAAATAAGTGGTGTCCCCATACAAAAAACTTGTAATACGCGCTATACAACCGGCCAACGCGACGGTGTCTTCGGCGGCGCGCGGCACCACATAAGTATACACAGAACAGAAATAAATCTACATACATATACTATATATATAATACATAAAAGCGCTCCCGAGCGACACATAAACATAGGCATCGCTTACGAATACCGATTTAGGTATTTATTGTTTTAAAATTATTAATAAATTGTTTTATTACATTTATGTTCATTCTGCTTCTTTCTCAACGATGAATTAAATAATTGTCATACTATAACTACAAATAGGTTCTTCATGCCTAAACCAGTAACAGTATAAAAGTGAAGTACATACATGAGATTTAATTAATAAATAAATACCTCAATACATCCCGTTCGCTATAAGTTTGCTGCTATCAATGCCGCTGTTAACTGTCACGCGTTTAGCGTTGTCTCACTCATTCAGTTCAAGTTCCTGTGGGAAAACGCTATACTGACGTTATTTGATAGCAGCAAACTTATGTTGTAGCGACGCCCCAGTCAATCAGCGCCACGCTCTGACGAATGGTACAAAATTATAAGCGGTAGCGATTTGATTAAAATTTAGCGAGTCAGTTGGTTTATATCTGCATGGTAGTGATTTTATAGTCCACGGCTCACTAAAATAACAAAGATCAGTGCCCAAGGTTCGTTTCTCTGATTTCTTTTGAAAATAAGAAATAACATTTTAAGGTATTTGTTAGTTCGAACTCTTTGTACCTTAAAAGAAAGTCCAATGTTTACGTATACCAAGGTCAAAACAATAATAATAATAATAAGCTCGCAGAGCAGCTTGTGGCGAGCTGTTGGGAGGTAGCGTTCCACTCCCGGGGGAAATCCCTGTTCCTCATCTCCGGCGCCGGAGTGAAGTCTGAGCTCGCAGGGCAGCTTGTGGCGAGCTGTTGGGAGGTAGTGTTCCTACGGACCTGAAGTACTCCCGGGGGAAGACCCTGTTCCTTATCTCCGGCGCTGGAGAATATTTTACAGAGAGGCCAGGGAACATTTTTGTATTGAACTTGGCTCTCCTTTTTTACATTTATGTTTTTGGTGGCATAGTTGTACGACGCCACTTTTTTTTTCAAAATTCTTTATTGATACTTTAAAAAACAAAAGTATGTGACATTACATAAACATAGTCTAGTATGTATAGAAAGGTAGCTACATTGTTTTTCAAGCTACACACTTCTAAAAAAACTATTAAATAATATGTAAGTATGATAGTAAATATGCAGATAATAGTACAATGATTTACATATACCTACGTACGAGTACAACTCGCTCGTCACACATTTTAACATCTTAAGAGGACTATTTATAATAACGTTCATAATACGAACTAATACTGCACTTGTTAAAATCACTTGTAAACTTTTGTAGATTAATAAGATTAAAGTATAGTTATATTAAAAAATTAACAATTAACAAAAAAATCATCTAGTGGATAGAATTACAATTGGCCCAGTCAACGGACTTTGCATTGAGGACATAGTGATGGGGTAATCGGTACGTCTTGTACTTATCGATATATGGTAAGTTACAATATCTTATTGCACCGATAGCCGAGACTAGACTATTTGGATGTTTGGGGTTTGTTTGTAAGTAAAACTTATAAGCTAATTTGAGTACGAAGGATTTTATAGTCGGCTGGTTAATTAAATCGTGCAGATTGCACAGGTTAGTGTACAAGGGGGTATCAAATGCCAATTTTATGGCTTTGTTTTGAACTACTTGCAATTTTTCAAAGTTGGTATTGTACCACGCTACTGCATATATCATTAAAACATTCACTTATAAATAAAGGGAGTTTTCCATAACGTTTTGAAATTCTTACCGCAGCTGCAAACTTGGTAGCGACTAGTCCAGGAGCCACACAGTTTACCCTGATGTTATCGTGTACAGTTTCGCTTGCTATTGCCTTTGTTAATCCCAGTAAAGAAGTTTTGCTCACACTGTATGCTCCAAGGGGCTAAAATACATAGGAAAAATTTAAGATTATCAAAAAGTTTATAG
Organism: Carposina sasakii; assembly: GCA_014607495.2. Lineage (NCBI taxonomy): Eukaryota > Metazoa > Arthropoda > Insecta > Lepidoptera > Carposinidae > Carposina > Carposina sasakii. The sequence goes on from CP053155.1 coordinate 7,361,967, forward strand.
GGTACTAACTGAGGTCTTGACAACATTATACAGCCTCAACAATACGACATTGTATACACTCTAGGTGCTAAGCTATATTATACAAGAAATAGTAGGTAATTACTGGCTTTGATTCCAAAATGCGGGCTAAATAAGACGGAGGTTATAGGTTTAGAGACCTCTCTAAATATTTTTTTTAATTTTCTATCAACTGTGTGAATAATCAAAAGAACATTTAAATACAGTCCAAGACAGCTACTTACAGTCATGGGTTGATATGCTGCAATTGACGAAATAAACACGATATTTCCTCCTCCTCTTCTAATCAACTCTGGATAGGCATCTTTAGCCAACAACCATGCAGATTTCACATTTATCTCAAATATTTTATCCCAAGCTTTCTCATCAACCTATAATAAATGGGCCATTTTCATTTTCGGTGTTTTTGAACTTTTTTTTAAATTAGTAGTATGTTTTATGATTTACTGTCTCTATTAAGGGATCGAAATGGAGTAGTGTGAAGTAGGTAAAGCTTAATAGTGCTTACTTTTTCTGAAAAATCGGTTTAACCCTTTGATCGCCAAAGACATCTTAAAGCGTGTCAATTTTTCGCAATATTTAGTAGTGAACTACATAGAAACTGCTCGGTTTTAAATCTTGATTTTTGCATACGGACGAAACAGTTCTTCGTTAGTCAGTTTTAATGAATTATAAGTGTGAACAGGTGATATTTTAACTGGGATAACTAAAAATAGAAACTATGATTTTTTTTTGCAAAAAAAGATGTGCCCTCAACGCCATAGACGTCTTAAAGAGTCGACTAGTGATGTGAACTACTCGTATACATTTTTTGTGTGGGCATATTTTTTTTTTCACTTTCACCTCTTCCATTGTCTTCTGCTATTTCCAGTTTAGTTTTCATATTGATCACATCTTTCCCGAAAAAATTGATTATACTAAAGGTAAGTGATTTCATAAATTTGAGAATTAGAAAACATAAATAAAGACTAATCATCATTCCTTTTAAAGTAAAGTTGTTCCGCTGTCTGTCTGAACATATTTAGGTATTCATAGATCTTTGAAACTACGCAACGGATTTAGATGCGGTTCTTTAATAGCGTATTATTCAAGAGGAATGAAATATATGTATGTATGTACAAAAACTAGGGATCCATCCCGGCTTCAGGTGGAATGTCCGCGGAACAAGTGCACGCGGACGATGTCGCTGGTAGCCGCTATTTAACTATAAAACGATTTCGATATAATCACAAATTAAAAAACTGTCAACTATTGTATCGGGCGATCCTGTGATAAATAAAATAAGCTTATTGGTTATTGTGTCACACATTGCTGTTTTTTTGGATCACTTGTGACGGATGCGATGGATGCTCAGTTATTTGAACGTTTTTGAGGGAAACTTTTTTTTGAAAATCATCTTTTGGTATTTTTTTTATTTTTAAGTCATTATCTATGGCCTAATTAAACGAATTAAACAATTTTTCCCTGAAAATATGAAAAAAATATCGAAAAATGTTTGAATTTTCCTGAGAAAATTTTCAGTGTTTTCCGCCTCAGAATCATGGTCTGAAATCATGGTATCAATATTTTTCCTGGCTGTCACAAACACCCTGTATTGTAATAATGTGCTGTCTAATTTTTTGTAGATTTATTTATAAGTGATTTCTTGAGGCGTATATGGGTCAATCAACTTTTTTACCCACACTTTGCTGTCCCCGACCATTTATTATTAAAATACTATATTTGGTTAAATGTAAACACATAAAGAATATAACAATAGTATCTATGATTACTAGGCACTATGGAAAACTTGATGTCGTTCCCGAAAATGTTTTAATTTTACGAAATTTTATGATAACTCAGTATACGAAAAACTCGCTCCATACAAAATATGCCTGTCCTAACACCACATATATCATGTGAACTTTAATTTAAAATCAACTTATGCTTCTTGTTATCGGTTGATTTTTATTCCACAACAAATTAGTATAGGTACTATAGTTTATCTTGTGCATAACAGAATAGAAATAAGACAAATCACTTTAGAGATAAAAAACATTGAAATTGTGTCCCTTACTACAATGATTTAACTTTCGTATACAGAGTTATGCTTATAAATTTAGTCCGCAAACACATAAATGGCACTGTTTGCCGTAGGTAGCTTCATTTGTGTTTGAATTCGCTCGCATGGCGCGGGGGGGTCCTTTGATAGCGCCGTCGAGCCGCCATTCCTCGATGAACGTGCAGAGAGGGTGCGTGCCTTTTTGTGTCGTCTACTGAGTGTCCGCAATTTATCGATGTAAGTATATTTATTATTATTTAATATATATAAATCTCCTGTCACGATGTTTGTCCGCGATGGACTCCTAAACTACTTAACCGATTTTAAATTAAATTGGCACACCGTGAGCAGTCTGGTCCAACTTGGGAGATAGGATAGCTTAGATCTTTAATTACCTATATAGTCGCAATATTATTTTATTGCAAATTATTTGTCTATAATTAATTGACAGTCATAATTATCTGTTAACTCCAAAAGATTCTAACAGATGTCGATACTTTTCGACTGTATTGAGTAAGTAATCAATAGATGGCACTGCTATGGTAAACCGACAAACGTGTCATATAAGCTACAATTCAATTTCCACGCGGACGAAGTCGCGGGCGTCCACTAGTTATTTATATATTTATATTTATAATCATATGTTTTTATAGTATCTAAAATATGTTTTCCATTCAAGTTTACGCCGAGTACTATAATCAAATTATAATATACTTTTTCATGAAAATACCCAGATTGTCTTCTGAGTTACTTGTATACTTAGTTACATTTGCGGTAACTTAACATACATTATTGGTAACTCTTAAGACATTTACGTACTCAGTGGTATGAGCTTGCAGTACATTAAGTTAAATAGACTATTTAAACAAATTTTCTAAACCTTCTAACCTAATATTTATAATGTACTTTTATGGGTATAATTTATGAGTTCGATTTGATGATGGAGAGCTCAACAACAAATTGTAGCGATTAATGGTGATATTGTTGTTTGTGTAGCGTTAGCACTTAAAGAATTTATTCGTGGATCATTCTAGGGTCCTTTTTCATTTTTTATTGTGGTTTGACTTTGTTTAATTTGACTAAAGTTATAGTAAATAGGTAGGTAGCATTACACATACCACTATACATCTTAATATATATAAATCTCGTGTCACAATGTTTGTCCTCAATGGACTCCTAAACCACTTAACCGATTATAATAAAATTCGCACACCATGTGCAGTCCGATCCAACTTGAGAGATAGGATAGTTTAAATCTCAAATTATAGTCGCAATTTTAATTTATTGCTAATTATTTGTCTGTTATACCTTTCGACTTGGTTGAGTAAGTAATCAATAGATGGCGCTGCTTTGGTAAACCGACAAACGTGTCATATAAGCTACAATTCAATTTCCACGCGGACGAAGTCGCGGGCGTCCACTAGTACAATTATAAATTGGACATAATATTTCAGAAAATATTAATTAACTTGAAATGGCGCTACTATCGGCGGCTGAAAAACAAAGGAAATACAGAGAACGGCTCAAACAGAACACCGAAAAATATGAAGAATCCAAAAGAAAACACCGTGAACACTACCACAAAGTTAAACGACTTGCAAAAGACTTGCCGCCATCTGAAAGGAAACAAGCAAACGTCATCTGGAAGTTGAGACAAAGGAAATACAGAAAGAATAGGAAGAATTTACAATCGATTTTCGATGCAACACCACCAAGTTCTCCAGTGAACGTACTCAATTTTGACAATGAACAACCATCAGCATCTCCTGCGTCAATAGTATCTCAGGCATCAGTATGATCTCCGGCATCAATAGCATCTCCGGTATCAATAGCATCTCGAGAACGCAGTCGTAAGAAAATAAGAAAAAATAGAAGTAAAGTGCACAGACTAAACAAAAAATTACAAGAAGAAAACAATAAGTTGAAGAAAAACTGTGAGAAGTACAAGAAAAGACTAAATAGATATAAAAAAAGGAAAGGAAATCTGAAGATTGGAAAGAAACACAAAATTATAAGCTGTTAACAAATTCGATTAAAGAGAGATATGAAAGAATTAAGAACCGTAAAGAGAAGGGATTATTCAAAATCCTTTTTAAAAGTGATAACATAGAAAAATCGCGTAAGAAAACACCATAATTACGAGAAACTTTAGGAATTAGCCGACAATATGTCAAAAAGAAAACGACCCATGTCCTGCGCTACTCAAACAAAAAATACATAAATTTTTCCTTCGTGACGATATCTCCCGAGCTACAGCAGAGAAAAAAGAAACAGTGACTCGAAACCGCGAAAAAGTACAGAAAAGGTTGGACACAATGCGAAAACTTTACAGAGATTTTAAAGAAGAAAACCTTGGGATGACTTGCTCATATTACTACTTTACAAAGAACCGCCCGTTTTATGTCAAAAGTGCATCAGTCGATGCTAGAGAAACATGCTTATGTAAAACTCATGCCAACATCAATTACAAGGCTCAAGCACTAAAAAAACAAGGTGTGCTTATAACCAATGATTTAAATATAATTATTTAAAGCACAGTTTGCAACGACCTGTCTAAGGATTGTATGTACAATAATTGTGAGACATGCAAGGACAACAAGATAAAATATGTTGAAGAAAAAGTAGCTGGTGTTATAAAGTACTATGAATTGATAAGAAAAGAAGAGAAGTATGAAAAAGATGGGAAATTTTTCAAGTCTATGAAGAATATCAAAGAAGAACAATGTGTTGATGATGGGCGCTTATTGCAAATATTTGCTGAAGATGATCCGCTTTAAGAAACATGTTTATAATATCAAAATTCAGTTTCACAATTTTCGACAGTGCCTAAACGATCTACAACCTAATGAGTGCGCAATTATAGTCGATTTCAGTGAAAACTATAATCGTAAATACCATGAAGAGGTCCAGTCTCACCATTTTGGAGGCTCTCGAAACCAAATCTCCCTGCATACGGTTATGGTTTATACGTACGACAGTGAAAACAATTTTTTTGCTAATTCTTTTTGTACTATTTCCTTATCAAATTGCCATCAGCCTGCCGCTATCTGGACACACTTACACCCAATTTTGCAATGGGTAAGGAGTGAACATGAAACTGTGGATACAGTTCATTTCTTTTCAGATGGACCGTCGACTCAATATCGACAAAAGCAAAACTTTTTTACTTGCTTTGCACAAAATATTTTGACTATGGGTTCGCTGCTACTACCTGGTCTTTCTTCGAATCGGGGCATGGAAAAGGCCCCGCGGATGGAATCGGAGGTTTTCTGAAACGCACTGCAGATAAAATTATTGCCATAGGTAAGGACATCCCTAACGCTCAAGAATTTATGAATCAATTAAATGGTGCTAGTAATATTAAGCTATTCCTAATAGAAGAAAAATTTATTAAACAAATTCAAGATGAGCTGCCAAAATCGATCCCACGACTTATTGGAACTTTACAAGTCCATCAAGTATTTTCAGAACAACAAAATTCATTGAAGTACAGATGGTTAGCCATATGCTTTTGTAAATCGTCGAAAAGAGGTTTTTGCAACTGTCTGAACCCCAAAATATAGAGTAAATATCGAATCCGTGAACTCAGCAACAGAACGATGGTCATCGAACCTGCAAGATCAGAAAACATAGGTAACTCGGAAGAAAGGAGACTAAAATCTTCTCCAGATATATCTGATGATGACGTGCCACTTGCCGTACTAAAACGTATTGAAAATATTCCGCCTCGCCCGAGTTTCTATCGAGTAATTTATGGATCTTCATCTGATAGCGACGGTGAAGAGCTAGAACATAATATTAAGCTATTCCTAATAGAAGAAAAATTTATTAAACAAATTCAAGATGAGCTGCCAAAATCGATCCCACGACTTATTGGAACTTTACAAGTCCATCAAGTATTTTCAGAACAACAAAATTCATTGAAGTACAGATGGTTAGCCATATGCTTTTGTAAATCGTCGAAAAGAGGTTTTTGCAACTGTCTGAACCCCAAAATATAGAGTAAATATCGAATCCGTGAACTCAGCAACAGAACGATGGTCATCGAACCTGCAAGATCAGAAAACATAGGTAACTCGGAAGAAAGGAGACTAAAATCTTCTCCAGATATATCTGATGATGACGTGCCACTTGCCGTACTAAAACGTATTGAAAATATTCCGCCTCGCCCGAGTTTCTATCGAGTAATTTATGGATCTTCATCTGATAGCGACGGTGAAGAGCTAGAACAAGAGCATGACAAAGAAAATAGCAAACATAGATCGATGGATGATGTTAGGTTTATAGATTTTCTTTCTGCTGGACCGATGGCTACAACAAGCCACGGTGCTCCTTTGTATGTCTTAGGCGTTACCCAATTTTGTATCTGGAGTTACTTTCTGTCCCTAACATAAACATTATATTTCCAGTCATAACATGCTAATTATATTTCTTTCTATATATATATATATATATATATATATATATATATATATATATATATATATATATATATATAATAAAAGTACTTCATTCCAACAGTTGCCAAGCTTCTTTAGACAATAAATTTTTCTTTGTATTTCTTCTATATTTATAGTTATTGAGAAAAAGCTACTATTTTTCATTCGAGAGTAACGCAAAAGACCTATATCAGTAGTTTTTGTGATTAAATTTTTAAATTTAAGTAAACTGTGAAGACTGATTATGCCAAAATATTTGATTATGCACGAAAGAGTACATAAATAAAAATGAAAAATATTTTCGTGTTTCATTCACTATTTATTTAGCAACGAATGCAGGTAACTCAGGTGACAGTTTTTAGGGTATGTTGTTTTTTTTATAAAAAGTACCCTAAATATATATTAACGTCGCTGCCCTTCTAGGTTACTAAAGAAGATGATATTTCTAAAGCCCCTATCAAATTAAAATAGAAGAATGTTAATGTTAGTTTTTGAAAAAAAAATTTTTTCTGTTCTCTCCTTTCGGTGGGTAAAATAGTTGATTGGCCCATATACTAAATTAAGAATTATTGATTTAGGTTGTCAAGTTTATCTTAATTTCTGTCTATCTGAATTACTGTGAAATATTGTGACGTAAGTTCGTATCAAAATGCTGTATTTCTGCAAATAAATATAGAAAGTATTTTGTTTTATTTATTTTATAACACTTATCATGAATAACAGAATTCCACAAAATATTGAGCTAACATAATGTTCGATAACTAAAGTACAACACTAGTAGTTCTAGGTAAATCGGACAAAACGACTACTCATGGCCGCCAATGACGCTTTAAAGCGTCCGCTAGTGTCGCCAAAAGATCGATGTTTTAAAAAATACCATTGGAGTCAAATCTTGATAGTAAGTCTAAATTACCAAGTATAAGCTACCCAGACTTATTTGTAACTGAATTTATTCATTAATTATTTATTAGTTTTAATAGTAAAACATCATTTACTTTTAGTAATACAAATTCTCGATAACTCATTTTAAAATATACGACACATCAATAGAGATTCGGACGAAAATTGTAGGTAAAAAATGCCGTGGCGCTGGTGGCACGACAACATGATTTCGGTCTGGCGGTCAAAGGGTTAAAGATTAGTAGTGCGCATGTCTGTGACATTTTGTATTTTACAACTTGTATTAGTAAACCAATCACGGTATAAGAAGTCCGGCGGATTATTCACGAACTAGGTAAATAAAAATGTATGAAACAGTGTGCAGATTGAGAAACTTGCGCTGCGGTAAACGGACCTCTTATTTTGCGACGAGTTTAGGTATAAGTTGATATAATACACATAGCCTAGTTAAACTATCATTAAATCATTTTATAAAGGGTGAGCCTACCGCCGCTTACAGAAATAGTTAGGTACATCAATTTAGCGACCGGTAACGAAAGGGACCCCCCACACTGGCGCGCGCGGACGTCTTATGAACGTCGGCGTCGGGCAGACATCCGCGCGAGCGTTGACGTAGCTTCGATGCGAGACGCCGGCGCTGAGCGTCGTCGCGTCTACAGGGGGTAACAGAAAGGATATGTTAAGCGAAAAGCTATGTAAATAGCCCACTATAGAGAACCTATTTCCAAAATTTGAGACTCGAAATCACATTTTTATTTTTCAAGATTGTATGAAAATTCCTGAGATATTTATAAATTCTCCATACTATCGGGAAAAATAAACATGTGATTTCGGGTCTCAAATTTTGTGGATAGGTTCTCTACAGTGGGCTATTTACATAGCTTTTCGCTTAACATACCCTTTTTGTTACATCCTGTATATGTAAAATGCCAACAAGAAAACGACGCGACGCTCGCACTGCGTAATTATGGCGTTCGGCAGCCGCTCAGCGCAGGCGCGACGCCGACGTTCAAAAGACGCCAGTGTGCGGGTCCCAAACCAATGGAAAATGTTGAACAGCAGAGTCATTCGAAATGGGCATTATAAGGCTGTTAGCAGCAGAGCCTTGGCCGTTATAAGTAGCAGGGAGCATAACGGGCAGGTGAGGTTGACTTTGGGTCCTTAAGGGATTAGTCTAAACCACAAGCAACAATAAATTATGATCACACGATTGTGGGACTGCACAAAGGATATGGTGGCTGACAAAGCGAAGACACTTAGAAAACTGAATGCTGCTGATATAAAACTTTGCACATATCAGCCATTACATATTTTGTCCGGAATCAAGTTTCAGGTATTCTTGCCAATTAGTGGCCGGGGTTAGGTAGAAATGACACATACCTCCAGAATGTGAGAGACAGTCGGATTCACAGCAGCATTAGAAACAACAATGTCCAAACCACCAAATTTTTTGTTTGCCTGTAAATAGGTATTATCTAAATTAAAAAATACATACTTAGGTACCTACATATCACCATTTTCTCACAGAAACTTCACAGGGCACAGCGTAGGTAAAAGGTACAGGCAGGTGCCTCATAAAAAATTGATTAAAATTGGTAGCTACAATAGGTAGATACTTCTGAGAAGTCTAAAAGTTTACATTTATTAGGTAGATTCAATTGAAATAATCCAAAATCTTAAGCTACAAGCCAAATTTAACAAATCCTAGGACACTAAGTTAGGGTAAAAACTGTACTGTTCTGAGATGTTAAATATTTTTACTTTGTGTCTGTTGTGTTGCCTTAATAAATAAAAAATAATAAAAAATAAGTCCTAATATCTGCAGTGGAAGTGTGCTGGGCCTAGTAGCTTGTCAAATACTATAAAAGATGAGAGCTAGAGAGGAGGTTCTTCAATAATTATTTAAATAAAAACAAAACTCGAGCTTACTAAAGTAAAATTTTACTAAAGGGCAAAAATATACCTATATTGCGTTAAGCCGTGTACGAAGTTTAGGAGGCATAATATTGTCAGATTTATATGCCAGCAAATGATTAAATAGGCCACATGACAAAAGAGAAAAAGGACTAGGCTTCGAAACTTTACGTCTGACAATATGATGATTATGATGATAATGTTGACCTCCGACTGATTTCGGTCATGGCGACCACTTCTACTCCTAGATATTACTAAGTCGGCGTTCATGCCTTCGGAGATGGCTTATTTACATAGCCAATCTTCGCCCTGAACGCCCGCGCACACAGAGGACAGGTTAGTGCGCCATTATTGTAATTATAGATAATGGCAGCAGGAGGACGAGTCTTTAGTTCATCACGTTTAGCGTCAAGGTCAGCTTGACGCTGCTCCTCGAACTCGTGTACTTGCTTTATCACCGTCCTGCGCCACTCTGGTCGTTGTGCTGCCAAAACTTCCCAGTTAGATGGATCTATATTGCATCTCTTCATATGTCTTTTCTGAACATCTTTGTATCTGAGGAGTTGCCCGCCGCGTTTCCACTTGCCCTCCTCCAGTTCAGAAAAGAAGATGCGCTTAGTCAATCTCTCCTTCGCCATACTAGACACATGACCGCACCACCGAAGCTGCCAACGCATTAAGTAGCCCTCAATGCCACTTACATTGGCTCTTCGCAATACTTCGGTATTACGCACTCGGTCGGACCATCTGATTCTCATGATAGATCGGAGGCACTTGAGGTGGAATCGATTCAGAGTGCGTATGTGGCGACGGTACATGCACCACGCCTCGGAGGAATATAAGAGATTTGGCAGCACAACAGCCATGTACACTCTTATTTAAGCAACATATAATTACACTCCTTCTTCCTGCCCTGTTCCCAATCATTTGGGGTCGGTGCAATATGTAGGTACTCTTCTTTCATTCATCCCTATTATCCGTCATCTCGTTATTCTCATGTCTACCTCTTCCTCTATAACCATCTTACTTCGGACACGGCTTAACGCAACATATAATTTCACGACTTAACACAATTATCTTCATCTTCATAAGCCTATTGCAGTCCATTACTGGACGTAGGCCTCCCCCTGCCATAGGGGGATTTTGTTACTAAAAAGTTCCACTATCTGTTTTTCGGCGGTCCATCATCAGACCCTCGTTTCCTTTATATTATGTGTAGCTGACCAAAATTCTCTATAATTTGAGGATATCCCTAGATTCCTTAGAGATTCCATCATCAGATGTTATGTTTTATATGTAGGTGACTAAAACCCTCAGTAAACGTGTAAAAACAGACTACATGTGACTACAATATTCGAGGATTGCCCTCGATTTCTCCAAGATCCCATCATCAGATCCTGATGTGGTGAATATGGGACCAACCTGGAAGTATACCATGACCAACTAAAAACTTCTTGACTTTCTCTATTGGTTTCTTGTTGTGGCTGTTTGATATCTTTCTTTTTGATGATCCAAGATTTTATAGATTTCGTCACAATAAATATGTGCATGCGGATTGAGGGCCCGTGTACTAAAGGGGTTTGAAACTATGCTTACGATTTAGTACTCATTCTAAAACAATTACGTATCGGACAAACTATGAACACTAGAGCTAAAGTATTTACGCCAAATCTAAGTTAATGGTAAATTTAAATTTGTACTACAATGGTTTAGTTCAAAACGCTGTAACCTCTTGTGAATACGGCCGATTGGTGTAGTAGGTAGTGGCCCTGCCTGTAGCGCCATAGGTCCTGGGTTCGAATCCCGGTAGGTGCAAACATTTATATGATGAATATTGAAGTTTGTTTCCGAGTCATGGATGTTTCTATACTTATCTATGTATTTATATACCGTTGCTTAGTACCCACGACACAAGACCTTATGGATCTTAATGTGGGACTAAGTTAATGTGTTGTGAAGTGTGTGAATATTATTATTATTGTATCTCTTTCGAAATTCACGGGACTACAGAGTCCCGGTACTTTGAGAGGCGTGCATCGGGCCGTAGCCAAGATGTAGAGGCCCTTTTAAGAGAGCATTAATATGGTATGGGATACACATGGCGGATACCATAACCGAGCGCACAATATGATACACCCGGTGATGGTCCCCACCATGTGCAAAGACTATTGGAGTGCAGATCTAAGTCGTGCGGTGGAAAACTAAGGTAATGGGCTATAGGGTTGAATGTTGGGTGGCTGGATATTTCATATAGGGAGACTATCGGACGCCTGCCATTACAATCTAGTCCCAAAATTGTTAGGTGGCAGGCGGTGACTTGCCGCCCGTAATTTAAGCCCATGAGGTGGGCTTCTCACAAGTGGCGCATGCCGGGGATGCAACACCGGCGCGGGCGGCTAAGGGTGCAGAGAGGTGAGACTGCGGGGCGTGAACGTCAGTTACCCCCGGCGTTATGACATTTTACACTTCCACCCTGGAGCAAAGGTTCCGCTCTTGCGCTGTTCCCTCTTAGCCAGCCAATGAAGGCAAGCTAAGAGTCGAGGGCCAAAGATGGTAAAGTGGCCCTCTGAACTCGGGTCCGTGGTGACGCCAATCACCAACAGCTTCGCTGCCCTGAGGGCTTATTATTATTATTAATATTCGTTCAAAACGGGCCCTCAGCCGCACCCATGTTCAACACCATTACAAAAAAAATCACAAGCCTTCAGATAATGTTTGAAATGCTATCTGCTGCTAATTAATTTGTACTAATTTGTACCGGCAAGACGCAGTCGTTTCTTCTTTTCGTTTAAAAGTTATTACGATTTTAAAAAATTCGGGTCCTCAGTTCGCAATTGTTGTTGTGTTTTTCCTACTTACATTATACTTAATTTCGAAGGTTATGGAGAGCGAAACATTGACTGTCTATGTGAAAAAATTTGTACTATAAATTGGTGTACTTCTTTGAACTTAAAATGGTGATAAAAGAAGTACACTAATTTATAGTATAAATATGGTGATATAAACTACAAAATAAATAAATGTACCTATAAATTTTTCATTACATGTTTTTTCTTTAGGTTTACTTTATCTCGAAGGCATAAACATATCGGTATTATTGTATCTCTATTTAAATTCTCGGGACTACAGAGTCCCGGTCCTTTGAGAGGCGTGCATCGGGCCATGGCCAAGATGTAGAGGCCCTTTTTAGAGAACTTTAATATGGTGTGGGATACACAAAAGGGGGATACCATCGCCGACTGCACAATATGATACACCCGGCGATGGTCCCCGCCATGTGCAAGACTATTGGAGTGCAGATCTATGTCGTGCGATGGAAAAATAAGGTCGTGGGCTATGGGGGTGATTGTTGGGTGGAGTTGGATAATCGGGCTATTTCAAGGAGACTAACGGACGCCTGCCATTACAACCAAGTCTCAAAATTGCAAAGGTGGCAGGCGGTGACTCGCCGACCCCTGAAACGGCCGCACGCACGGAGCGACAAAGGGGGCAACATTTGGTGAGCGGCTAGGGCGGAGGGGTGCCCCTGGACTTTAAACCGAAGCCAACTCGCCACTTACGGACAGGCACGTCCTCCCTAGAGCTGTCATAGCTCTCGCGACTCCACTCTGCCCGGCCGGCGAAGGCAAGGCAGAGGTGGGGGAACTGTTCCTCGTCAGACCTCACTCCGGCGCCGGAGATAAGGAACATGGTCTTCTCCCGGGAGCACTTCAGGTCAGTGGGAATGCTACCCCCCAACAGCTCGCCACAAGCTGCCCTGCGGGCTTATTATTATTATTATTTATATTACAATCACCGTAGTGAGCATTATGCACGGAAATGTTAGCAAGGTAATGGTAATGGTTTCGGGTGATATCACCTCAGCCGGTGATGTGACAGACATAACATTACATTTCATGGCACTGTTTTGCGCATCTCTAGTTTCATAAATTAGAAACTCATTTTACAATAGACTATGGCTGTGTGGATATGTTTATGCCTATGCCTTTGAGATAAAGTAAACCTAAAGAAAAAACATGTACTGGAAAATTGATAGGTACATTTATTTATTTTGTATTTTTGTAGTTTATAATCACCATTTTAAGTTCAAAGAAGTACACCAATTTATAGTACAAATTTTTTCACATAGACAGTCAATGTTTCGCTCTCCATAACCTTCGAAATTAAGCATAATGTAAGAAAAACACCAACAACAATGGCGAACTGAGGACCCGAATTTTAAAATCGTAATAACTTTTAAACGAAAAGAAGAAACGACTGCGTCTTGCCGGTACAAATTAGTACAAATTAATTTGCAGCAGATAGCATTTCAAATATTATCTGAAGGCTTGTGATTTATTTGTAATGGTGTTAAAACACTTTTTGGCTGGCAACACAATCCTGTGACAGCTAATTGTATTAAATTATGAGGGTAGGTAGTTCAGCTGTCAGTATCAGTGTCGTAATTGCCGCTTCGCTGGCCGTTACAAACTTAGATGTGATGTATAGTTATTGTTATGTATTGTACTATTGGCAGACAGTTTTGACTATTTTCATGTGAATATGGATTGTTCGCTGTTCACCGAAATATTACTCTGTCTTTAGATAATAATCGTTTCTTTCACTGTTTAGTCACTATTTGGTCGTTTTTTCCCAGAAAATGGATTAAATTTACTAGGACGCGCACAAAACACTCCTTTCACTTTAGTCACTGTGGGGAGCACGACCAAAACCCTCCAGAAATTTAATAGTAGGTACTTAATAATAATTCAAATTAGAGAACTAGCAAAATCAGACCTCAGGCTACAATATATTATCCTAAGTTATAAGAAGAAATTATATTTTGTTGTTATAAATAAATTTCAGGACTGACCATGGAACTTGGCACCCATTTAGATATCACTTCTTTTGTCATTGGAACTTGACTCTCATTTTCACATTTATGTTTTTGATGATTATACTTACAGATTGCTGGTAACATAATTATGGACTTGTCTCAATGGGTTGTAGTCTAAAATTAAATCTAGATTACAGTAGATATAATTATTTAGTATATACTTACAACTTCAAACAGCTGTTTCCTCTGCTTAGCATCTCCCACATGGCAGACAGCACCCTCTACTTTGATGCCATCTTTGCGCAGACTTGATACAGCATTATTTACATTTTCCTCTTTCCTGCTGCTTACTACCACTGAAGCACCTTCATTGCCTAGCCTTTTGGCAATGGCATATCCAATTCTAAAAAAAATATAAAATGATTGTACAACAGAAGTGCGACAATCAGTTGCCCGATAGTAGATAAGTACTTACATAGTATGTAATTTTAAAAAATCCTAGATAAAAGTAAAAATATAATAGTGGACTCAAGTCCACATCACTACATGTTATAAAATAAAGTTGCTTCCCACTGTATGTTTGTCCATATGTATGCTTAGATCTTAAAAACGACTACACAACAGATTGACATAACAAGCATAGACAACTCAGAACTTGTTCTGTTTTCTGTGATAACAAGGGACCCGCACCGGCTTCTAATGAGTGTAATACTTTCCTCACGCTAACGAAATTGTGGGCGGCCGCTAATAAATCTATACATATAATAAAAATGTAATGGATTGCTGTCTGTACATGGAAGATATATAAGAAAAAATAATATAGAATACCTTTATCAAGGCAATAGTGACCAAAACAATGATTTTTGGAATTTTTGTCTGTTTCTCGGTTTGTCTGTGCGTTTATGCACGCTCAGAAACGGCTGAACCGATTTCAATGCAGTTTTCAGGAATATATTATGACAGGTCCCACTAACATATAGGCTACTTTTTATCCCAGGAAAATGTTTTTATCCTATATAATTTCGATATTTTGTTTTTTTTCTGTAGTCCACGCGGACGGAGTTGCGGGCGTCCACTAATCATACATATAAATGTTTCTAACTTACCCTTCTGTAGAAGCAGTTACTATAGCCACCTTTCCATTTAATCTAGCCAAAGACATTGTAGGTATAAAATTTTTATTTTCCAAAAGTATGTAGGTACCAACCAAATTACATGAAAAAAGTGGAAAATAAGGTACAAAGAATAGAAATATAACGTATAGAAGTAAAGTCCGAAGGCCGATTTGAGGATATTTTATGGGTGCAAATTTGAACCAATCGCGGCTCTGTCATTCAGTGCTCAGCGGTCAGTGGCTACGTGTGTATGTCAACCTAAAGGACTTACCATGACGAAATGTGTGCTGACATCCTGCGAAAACTATGCTCAAAAACATAAGAAAATAAATAACATCACATTTCACCGGTAAATATTTGATGTTTTTACCTAATTTCATTAATAAAACAATAAATACACAATCAAATTTTCATATTTTTTTATCTGTCATTTTTTTTTTTTATATTTATTGGCACTGGTACAAGTCCTTTCACCATAACAATATTTGAACAATCACCTAACTAAATATACAAAGAATAATATTTATCTGTCATTTGGAACAAAATGTTGCCATGTGTGTGAAATTTTACCCTATTTTAAAACATGCAGATTATAGGTAAAAGTGAAGGTAACTACCTATCGCAACTATGAATACTCCGGTTATACTTACCTACAGTCTTCTTGTTATAAGAAATATAATAAAATTATGACATTTTATGACAACTTTATTAGAAAACGAGAATGAGCGTATTCCGTCCAAATGGAGTCGGCTAATGAAACTTTATTAATTATAAGTTATAATTTATAATAACACATGCATATTATGTTATTTTCAGGGTTCTGACTTCTGTTCCGGAACCCTGAACCGTGCCTATATTTATATATTTAAATTTTAATATTTAAAAAAGAAAAAGAAGATAGGAATAAAAACAGATTCTTTCATTACTCTGGAATTTTAGATTTGCTGCTAACTCAATAACTACTGACAATTGGATAAAAATTGTAAGACTCAATCGGAGAGAAGATACATGGAAACCAAAACCACAGTCACGTATATGTTCTGCTCATTTTGATGAAAGTTATAAGTACATGACTAAAGGTGGCTTATGTAAATTATGTCAAAACGCCGTCCCCACGAAGGTACTGTACTCGTATGTCGTTAGTGAAGTAATAGTCAAAACTAAATATAAATTCTACTATACGATAATAAATCATCCTACTATTTTATAAGGATTTCACATAAAGATGTGAATGTTGAGTCTTTGTGTCTCGTTCTTCCAGGACTTAAATATATGTTGTACAAATGTAATCTATAGAATAATACTTATTATTATATAAGTAATAGGTATTGGTAAACTAGTATATAAGTAGATATTAGTATAAGTAGATAGTAGTATTATTAGTGTTAGTATTAGTTTGAAATAACTTAGTATGTATTTCATGTTGTTTTTATGCAAACAAAGTTAAGTTTCCGTTTTGGTAAATATATTTCAAAATACTACTGACTATCGTTCAGACCAATTTTATTTACAATACTTTTATAATTGGCGAGGCATTTTAAGTAATTTTAAAATAAATAAGTTTACATACCCATCTTTATTTTATTATTAACTGGGGCGGCATCATAATCATAATGAAAATATATTTTTGCTTTAAGGCGAAATAATTCAAGTTCATTTAGCTCCCATAAATAAATATACCTCTTTATATTTAAATAAATATTTTAATATTAATTTTGTTAGGTTAATAATATTTATGTGATAATTATTCTCTGAACTTCAAACAGTGGCGGAACTAGTAGTTGCATCATTTAAAACTATGCATATTGTTACTATAATATTAATTTCAATTAGATCTTTAAATTGAGCATCGTCCTTTCCTTTGTTGAATGAAATAAAACCACGGAGAATGGCCTCACAGCTTTGTTGACATAATGACAAATTATTCAGAGGGACAATTTTTAACAGAATATAGTATTTATTTGTCCAGCACTTTTGGACCAATGATGTGGAAAAGTCCGATCATCTCCTTTCATCCGATCATCATCATCAGCCTATTGCAGTCCACTGCTGGACGTAGGCCTCCCCCAGGGCACGCCACAAGACTGCCATGGGGGGTATTTGCCCATAGTTTATCCCGAAGGAAAGGCAAGGGGAACTAAGCCCATACAGCCTAATCATTGTTTAGTAAAATGTATTCTGAATTTATGATGGATGACAATGATGATGAGTGGAAACGTCGGGAAAATCCTCAAGAACGAGTTTAAAATAAGTAAAAATCAAAAATAATTGCAGAAACAACTTACATGAGCCCATGAAGAGATCGTATTCCGAATAAAGTTTTACTCAGCTTACCTGCATATAAAACCATGCACACGCACTAGATTCACATAACAAGTAAACAAAATATTACTTATCTACCAAAAAACATCACTTTACGGACACATGCAAGCTATTTACAAATAAATTTTGATTTTCACAAGAATATTACACCCGCTCCCTTCCAGCTTTCTTTCCGGTGTACAGAAAAGCATGTAAAATATACCTATTGTAATTACCTTTAAAGTGATTGTGGCACACATGGTGATTCTTAAGCTGATCTATATAAGCTATGCATTAACCATAAGTAAATATGAACAAATTTCTTATGCCTTCTTTCTGTTGCAGACATTTTGTACTAAGACCATGAGGAAACAAGGTGCTGCCTCACCAAGCATTGATATCTCGGAGCCACATGGTAAATGCTATTTATTTTTGTAATTATACTAATTATTATACCCAATATCCCTATGCAAAGTTAAAAGTATTAAGAAGGACATAGGCTACATTCTGTAGTCCATGCGTACAAACCCAAGTAAATCTTTATGATATACTAACGGCCTCCTGAGATGTCATTTACCTAAACTTTATTGCCTATATATAAAAAAAACTATTCCTGTCAATATTCAGTGGTGTTTACATAAAAGACTAACAATTTTATTATCCAAACATCCATTCTCACAAACTTTACATTTATAATAAGATCTCTGACCGTATTTCGGCCAAGGTCTCTACTGAGATTAGCCAGGTACGCAGGAGATATTATCACACACAAGTGGCAAACACAGATGCACTCTCTATTCCGTCACTCTCATAGTCCGATGGGACGGATAGCCGATACGACTGGAGAGAGATCAGGTGCAGGACTAACGGTTTTACGTGATTTTTGAGGCACGAGCTAAGTGACAATTTTACAACATTGTCCAGAACAACATTATAATAACATTTATAATATTACATAGTAGGATATATATTCTACATCTTAAGTTTAAGAAAATATGTACTTATCTGTGCAACTATCCAATCACTGTTTATAATCCATTAAAAGTCGCAATAACATAATGTTAAATTATATATTAGTCATTTTATTT
The DNA here is from genome assembly GCA_014607495.2 of Carposina sasakii. Taxonomy (NCBI): domain Eukaryota; kingdom Metazoa; phylum Arthropoda; class Insecta; order Lepidoptera; family Carposinidae; genus Carposina; species Carposina sasakii. Next base: position 7,380,599 of record CP053155.1, read on the forward strand.
CAGGTTAGTAATTGGGATGTCCGAAAAAAGCAGCTGAAAACAAATGAAAAATAAAAAAGTAAATAAATGATAAAGTTTATTATTTATTGTCACCGATGATTACTCGTTGGCGCAGCAGTATATTCAGGATGCGGAGTCAAACATCGCAGTTGCTATGTAGAACTATTTATTTATCACTTATACAGTTAAAGCTGCTTCAGGCGATATAACATTCGGGGAAAGAAGCAGCAAGAAACCCGATTCGCCGTAAATAGATTATATCGTTGCAATGTTTTTAAATAGAACAGAGATCGAGCAGAGTAACGTCTTACAAACTCAACAGTCAAGAATAAAGTGACACCATTTAGTTTCTACCCTGCTATTTATACAACCATCGCAACCTCCCAGAACAATATTGCAGGAGTCATAATAGCTACTTTTATAAAATATAGCCTTTAATCAATTGACTTTATATAATAATAATAATTAATATTATAAGGTACGCTATATATTCATATGTATGATGTGGTGCTGACTGTAAACTGTAACACTCGGCCATCCTGCATAAGCCGTGTCCCACGGCGCTCACTCTTAGTGGGTTGGACGAGGATCTGTAAAATAAAATTCACGCAGATTTCAGCTGTTCCCAATAAGTATAATATCACACAAAAAAAAGAACATTAAATCACATAGACAGTGTCACATAGACAGCGTCATATGGACAGTGTCACATAGACAGCGTCATATGGACAGTGTCACATAGACAGCTTCATATGGATAGTGTCACATAGACAACGTCATATAGACAGCATCACATAGACAGTGTCACATAGACAGCGTCACCTAGACAGGGTCACATAGACAGCGTCACATAGACAGCGTCACATAGACAGCGAGCGTCACATAGACAGGGTCACATAGACAGCGTCACATAGACAACGTTATAATAATTATGGAAGCACACTGTCGTTATAATGGCAGACCTGACAGTAAACTGCATTATTTTTTGTCTTCATCTTTTGCAAACGGGTAGGTATGCGATTCTTTCGTTTTGATTCGGGTACTTAAGTCTTATTTCATTTTTAACTGTGTATACTAAAAGTATTTATTTATCTACTTATTTGTAGAGTCAATTATTATAATCATGCATTCCAAGTAGAGAAGTAGTAGCTGATCAATTATAGTGGGCGAACGAATCGCTTAAGTTTGGAGGGTTCACATAGTACATTTTTTTTGGACAGAAGTTGGCTAACTATTTGGGGCTTATAAGTTCATTGTAATTAACTTTCTGAAGCTTATAAAAGTACCTATGTATAATATTTAAGTTATTATCCTACACTGAAATTATTTTATTGTTTTGTTTATTCTATTTCCCCTTATTTTTTTAAAAATATCATCGGTAAGCGTAGCGTTGCACGCGCTCCAGCCAGATAGACTGATGACTTAAAGAATGGGGCTGGCAGTGATTTGACGACAAAATGGGAGATCAAGTAGTGTGACGTGCTCTGGTGGAGGCGTACATCCCGCAGTGGACTGCAATTGGTTGAAAACGATGACGATTCCCCCTTTTTGTACCTAACTAGAAGTATAATAATTGCAATAAATAGGTAGATAATTCATTCCTTTTTTCTATGGATAATTCAGACACAACATCGTCATATAGATCATACGTCACAAAGACACTTAATATTATTATTTTCGGTACAAGCATAGAGGAGAATAGCTGGAACAAGGTCGAAAACTCTAAGGTGTTTCCATTTCTTAAGTAGGAGTAGATTCTTGTTTAGGAGACATAGATTGAACACATCACATTACATCGCATTAGACTAATGTCTGTAATGATGGTGAGAAGGGAGAAATAAATAAATCACAATGTGGGTTATGTTATGTCACAGAGACTAAGTCACATATACAACATCAAGACAAGTTCTACAGGTTTCAGTTAAAGCTCAGTGATAGACTTTACTTAGTTCTAGGCACTATTCATATCATTGTGTAATATACTTTCCTCAAACATAGCCTTAAACCAGTAAGTTTTAACATTCCCCGTAATTTTTCCTAATTATTTTATAAATTTTACTAGCTTCACATTGAACTAATATTAGAAATCTAGAACTCAATTGAATAACCTTAATAAAAATTTTCTTACTAGCAGTATCTACGACTTGTTAACACCATGAACCGTAGGTACCTACTTCTCATATGGTACGTTATTATTCTAAGTGATCTACATTAGTCGAACTGGTTTATTTTATTGAAACTGCACCAGACTTTTGCAGAGGCACATTAAATTTGCTAAATATTTTCACGATGTTTTATTTATATTTATTATGCTATTATGTTAACATTATTATGTTAACTTCCTGTTGTATTATATCTATCATCGCAAAGTATTTCTATACTGTAATATGAATATTAATTTAACTACTAAGTTACAGTTCAGGTCTACACTGTTATATTTCATTGTAAAATTGGATTATTAAACCATATTACTAAACTGTATTTATTGCTAACCGTTGTGATTCAAACATATTCTTAAACTGCCTGGCTCATCTGGATTGTTAAACTGATTTTGTGAACTTGTATTCATAAACTTGTATTCAAAATTGGTCAGAAGTGGCACCATGTGGTTCTAACGGCCCTTGGTGCTCTGCCTACCCCGTAAGGGATAAAGGCGTGATTATATGTATGTTATATGTATGTATTCATAAACTTTCTATACATTTTTATTAGTATTGCTAACCTGTCTATAGGTTGCTAGGTTGCTTTTCTAAACAGTATTCCTAATCTGTAAACTTTAAATGCATTGCATTGTTTAACAGCATTGCTAACTACTTTGTATTTCTAAGGGACATCGCTTAATTGTATTTCTGAACTGCACCACTAAGTTACAGTGCTAAACTTTATTTTATTTATTTTATATCTTTTTATTTTATATTTATTTATTTTATATTTATTTTATTTAAATTTTGTATTTAAATTTATTTATTTATTTAAGTTTATTATAAATTTATTTATTTACTTAAATTTATTTTAAGCTAACCATTTAATGTTTTAAAGTTCATTTATTTAAATTTATTTATATGTTTAAATTTATTTATTAAAATATATTTATTTAAATTTATTTATTTTTAATTTATTTATTTAAATTCATTTATTTAAATTTATTTATTTAAATTCATTTATTTAAATTTATTTATTTATTTAAATTTATTTTAAATGATTTATTTACTTAAATTTATTTTAAATTATTTATTTATTTAAATTTATTTTAAATTATTTATTTATTTAAATTTATTTTTAATTTATTTATTTATTGATTTATTCTTCAAACTCAATTGTTTAAACTATACAGTTATCTGCATCTTATACTGTATAGTTAAGTTCACCTGCATCTCTAGACTGTATTGTTAACTGTATCCTCAAACTATGTACTTAATTGCATCCTTAAACTGTATAGTTAACTGTGTAGTTAACTGTATCTCTAAACTATATAAATAACTGCAACTTTGAACTCTATAATTAACTGCAAGTCTAAACTGTGTAGATAACTGCAAGTCTAAACTGTCTAGATAACTGCATCTCTAAACTGTAAAGTTAACTGCAACTCCAAACTGTATAGTTACTACAACCCTAAATTGTATAGTTAACTTCAACTCTAAACTGTTTGGTTAACTGCATCTCTAAACTGTTTGGTTAACTGCAACTCTAAAATGTATAGTTAACTGCAACTCTAAAATGTATAGTTAACTGCAACTCTAAGCTGTATAGGTATAGTTAGCTGTAACTCTAAGCTGTATAGTTAACTGCAACTCTAAACTGTATAGTTAACTGCTACTTTAAACCTAATCTCTATAATCAACTGCAACTTTAAACTGTATAGTCAGCTGCAACTCTAAACTGTATATTTAACTGAATCTCTAAACTGTATTGTTAGTATAACTCTTTGTATAGTTAACTAAAACTTTTACTATATTAGTTAACTGCACTTCTAATCGTAGTTAACCGCACCTCTAACTATAGTTAATTGTACTTCTAACTGTATCTCTATAGGTATATTGTTTAGTCAACTGCATTTCTAACCTAAAGAGTGAACTGCATCTCTAGATAGTTTTACCAAACTTTATACCGTATTATAACCGCATTGCTCAATTGCATAGCTAACTACACTGCTATTTGCATTGTTAAACTGCACTCAAAAATTTAATAGGAAAACTGCATATCTAAACTAATAATTTCTAACCAACACTGTTGTGAACTTCAGAAACTCTAATGTTTTAACGTATTGTTAAAGTGCATTATGAAACTGCATCGTTAAATTGTATCCTAAAATTGCACTAGCAAACTGTATTACCAAGATGCATGGCATTATTACGAGTGTACTACCTAATTTATCTATATACCTACTATAGAAACTAGGGTATCGTATTGCTATGCCGCATTTACCTTCCATTTCCTATTTATCACGATTGCTAATAACGGCATACCCGCTAAATATATAAGGATCAAATAATTATATTGTAGTTGCAATGAATACTAAATAATACTTTCGTGTGTCAGTACACATACTCAATATCATATTGTTTCTCAAAAGTCTCTTATCACCTTCCCAAATACTAAGCATGGCGTAGCAAGAAGATGCCAACAATCAAGCCCAGAAACATAAAGCCCAGAAAAAAGTCTCGCATTTATGCTACTACACCCCATGGTTTGAATCTATTGTAAGGTGAATATTATTCGTATCATATCTACACATAATATAATAAAACAGGTCGTAACTTATTATGATAACGACATGGATACACGAAAGCCGTATCTTGAAAAACTGTCATAAACTATTAGATTAAAGTTGCAAAATTCACACAGCATATTAAACAAATTACATGTTTCGATCTTACCCAGAATAAGCAGCTCCTGATACGCCACAACAGCCAGGTGCTCTTCTGTACGGCCCACAGATTACCCCCGTACGGCCCCAAGCGGTGGCGACGGTCTCCGGAAAAATAACCATGAACACCGATGCATGTTAGATCATGAAACAAGAGAACATAATTTAGAACCAAATTATCTTAACGATAATTACCCTAGTGTGGGTAGATTTCAAAGTACCTATATTTTAAATAGCATGTAAGTAAATTACTACAAAACTCCACGTAATGAAAACATGTTTGCTGGTTTGCTGACAAAAATCTTCATTTTCCAACAGGACAAACCACCAATACAATCTACTTATGCATTTATAGTTTACATATTTTAGTATAACAATATTCCCGATTATGGACTGACATTATTGTTTAAATTTAACTAAATAAATCTTGCTAGTCAAACATACCTGCAGTGGTAATTAAAACTTAATAACGGAACATTATTTGAAATACTTAGGTACCCCAATAAAGTCAAACGCATAATAGATACATTTTGTGCACCGAGATTTTTGTAAAAATTGATACGAATATTCTTTACGTACTGTTTGTGCAACTAACATAGTTTTTCTTTCTGGTAGGTACGACATTTACGTACGGTAACCTACGCTAACCGTAAACTACACTAAAACAAAAATCACGTACCAACGGTACGGTATGAAGCAAGGATTTTGGTATAAGTATCCACATAAGCAGAGCTAACAAACAAATATATCTAACCTTTAAGTTGTGATGCGGAATCGGCTCCCACTGCAGATGGACATTAAAAGATCTTGACACTGGCGCTCTTAACAGCAACAGCAACAGCATGGAATTTAGGTAGTACAGCAGCATCAATGATTGGGTTCTAGTAATTACATTGTCTTCATCTTCTTGTTTCTCCAGTTTCTTGTTGTTTCATGTTGAATATATTCCAGTTGTCCATAAAAAAAAAATCTCCATCCTTTTGTGTACATTCTTCACCGATTTTGCCATGTTTCGCAAATCTTTTCTTGCAGTCGTCACCCGTGGGCAGGGCGGGTTTATTTTCCGACATCCCACTTCTGAAGTGTCACCGATGATTACTCGTTGGCGCAGCAGTATATTCAGGATGCGGAGTCAAACATCGCAGTTGCTATGTAGAACTATTTATTTATCACTTATACAGTTAAAGCTGCTTCAGGCGATATAACATTCGGGGAAAGAAGCAGCAAGAAACCCGATTCGCCGTAAATAGATTATATCGTTGCAATGTTTTTAAATAGAACAGAGATCGAGCAGAGTAACGTCTTACAAACTCAACAGTCAAGAATAAAGTGACACCATTTAGTTTCTACCCTGCTATTTATACAACCATCGCAACCTCCCAGAACAATATTGCAGGAGTCATAATAGCTACTTTTATAAAATATAGCCTTTAATCAATTGACTTTATATAATAATAATAATTAATATTATAAGGTACGCTATATATTCATATGTATGATGTGGTGCTGACTGTAAACTGTAACATTATGCAATACATTACACCCTAGGTGTAATAAAATTAAATAATAGATATATACCCACCCGTGCCATTTAGGCTGCATTGTTTATTCCATTGCCTATGATCACAATTTTAAAAAATATCTTTTTTTTCTTCTTTGGCTGTCATGTTCTAGCCTGTGACAAAACGTTTACGAACCAAAACCGATGTTCTCGAGATGACGGTCTGAACATAGAAAGAGGAGATACCAAATCCCTGGGTCTGAACTAGTTCTCTATGTAGTCTGTGATAGTTGCTATTCACCATAGACAACATAGAGTAAAAAGCTGTCAACTTTTCTTCCGGTCCCAATTTGAAGTATCACCCGTGACTAGTTCTCTTCTCTATGAAGTCTGTAGTAGAAATGCTGGTCTGTTTGAACCAGGGATTTGGCATCTCCTCTTAGGATGGATTCCAAGCTCTGAACAAGAAATTGAAACATGAAAAAATGACAGCCTCCCCCCCTTGTTTTCCCACAAGGGATCCCTTACACAGCAAAAAAATACCCTGTAATGTAAGTAAAGACGTTGAAGAAGGCATAAATATAATATTATCATGAAAAACTTGGATTCGTTTTGAAAATGTTTACATATTTAATAGAGTAATGAAATGTATTTAATGTAATTTGTATTATAAATAAAGTGTACATAATATAGTAAAACAAACCTTCGCGGTAGCAAAAATTCTGTATTTTAAGGAATGTTCTGTTGCTATGTAATGGTATCCCTGGGTAGCACATGACAATTTTGTCAAATCATGTCAAGTCGATTTGTTTGAATCGCTTCGCATATTTGTGTGGACTAAATAAGATATTTTGATGGTATTGATATAAATACAGTAGTGAAATGTATTGTTCGTGGTTGCAGAAGCAAGTGGCATCCAGGATCCAACTTATTATATCACTCGTAAGTACAAAATTGAATTTCCAAACTATGGCCCTAGGCAAAAACTCAAACGGCAAATTTTAGGCAATATTCACTCTTGCTTTTTTAAATATTTGTCACATAACTTTATTTAGTTAGTTGCTTATCCTCATAATCCCAATATTTGCTTCTGAAGCTACTTTTTAAACATTTTCTGTGTATTGTATATTTTTGAGTAGGGTGCACATACTTTTCCATAACAAAAGACCGACCCTACAATGAATTTATTTTGAATTGTTATACTTTTTATTATCATATATAACATTATAAATGTGAAAGTAACTCTGTCTGTCTCGCTTTTTCGCCTACTGCCGCCATTTACTGAGCGGATTAATTTTAGTGATAATTTTCTCTGCGTAGCTTTGGGTGGACCCAGAAAAGGTTTAAACGCCTAGCTTGGTGGCGCCTATCACTGTAACATTTTGTAATCACTAGTTAGTATAGGTGCTAAAATTTAAATTTTCAGATAATCAAGGAAACCCACGTATGGATTATAGTAACGTTACAGCTATCGAAATATTATATCACTGGATCAATTACTGGCAGATAGAGCACAAAACATTTGTCGTTCATTACAAAAACATTTATCGTTCTTATGCTCAGCTTAAAGAACGATGGAAAAACTTGTGCAAATAAAATAAAAGATATTTAATGGTTATTTATTTAATAGTTGTTAAATCCCTTTAATCGAAATAAAACACTAAAGCACTTAAAACAACGTTTCTTATTTGTACGTATGCAATAGTGGTATGAAATATAAGTATTCATAATTATGTACTCGTAAATATACCAATTTACATTCCAGGTCTTTAGGATCACGGACAATATCACAATGGCTAAGACCATCCTTTTATATTTTGAAAAGTGTAATGTAAATTGTGCAAATTTTATGTTACCTATTTTTAGGCCAATACAAATTCCATTGGGTTCTCTGCAATTATTCCTACTTTTCTTTAGAAACGGATAGTCTAATCTTTACTTATTAAATATTATGTATCCACCATAAAAATTAGCTGTTTAAAAGAACTCAGTTGACCTTCAAAAATGCAAGCATTACATTGATTCACGTTTATGCTACTTAGCAATACTAGGCATTTCCTTACTAGTTAAAAGTGCTATTAAATAACGAAGGGCACTAAAACAGCCCAAAGCTGTAGAATGGAATTACGCTGCATTATAATAGCACAAGTTTATGCTATTATGCAGCATTAGGCATTATATTACTATTTAAAAATGCTATTGTAGACCCTTAGACACCAAAAACAGCTAAAAGCTGTATGTTACTAAACAGCATTGAGCATTTATTTCCTACTTAAAAATGCAATTGTAGAGCCAAATGTACTAAAGACAGCTGAAAGCTGCAAAGCTGCTTTGTGTATTGATGCACTAAAATTACAGGCATTACAAAATCATTTTGATATGCCATTATCCACCCCTTATAAAGTGTAAAGCATCATAATGGTTTCAAAATGCTCATATAAAGCATCAAGATGCTCGGTAAACTCATATAAGAGTTTCTACGAACCTTAAGTTCTAAATAAGTTAATTATCCGTTTGTTAAAATGCTTCATGTGTTACTTGGGTTGTTCGTGGTAGAAATGTCATTGAATGAAATGTCCATTAAAATTAAATTGTGAGTACACTCTACATTTTTCCCCGTCTAGTTTTTCAAGGTCAAATTGGTCAAATTTTCGGGAGGCAGTTTTTAGTAAGAAGCGCTGTTTCCAGCTTGTATACATTTCTATGGTTTGAACCTCAGAACAATGACTAAAGCAAAGCATAGGAAGAGCTTTATGACTTTAAAAGCGTATCTTGTCTTAGACATTATACGGTAAAATACGATGAACAAAGATATAGACAAAAACTTGACACGTTATGTAGCTTTTTAACTTAGTATCATGTACGAAAGGTAGCCAAGGAACAATGGAATGGTAACCAAATTGACGTTTGCTTTGTGGTACGTTTTGCATTTTGAGCAACCTACATCTGTCTCTTTCTAATGCAGTTATGAGCGTATAAAAAACAGCGACGACGATATTAGTCAAAATTCAGTTACTTCTATGCTTTAGTCATTGTTCTGAGGTTTGAACTCGTTTTGATTTGAATAGTTTAAGGATTCGGCGGGAAAAGCTGGAAGGGAGCGGGTGTAATATTCTTGTGAAAATCAAAATTTATTTGTAAATGGGTTGCATGCGTCCGTAAAGTGATGTTTTCTGGTAGATAAGTTATATTTTACTTGGTATGTGAATCTAGTGCGTGTGCATGGTTTTATATGCAGGTAAGCTGAGTAAAACTTTAGTCGGAATACGATCTCTTCATGGGCTCATGTAAGTTGTTTCTGCAATTATTTTTGATTCTTACTAATTTTTAACTCGTTCTTGAGGATTTTTCCGACGTTTCCACTCATCATCATTCACATCCATCATAAATTCAGAATACATTTTACTAAACAGTGATTAGGCTGTATGGGCTTAGTTCCCCTTGCCTTTCCTTCGGGATAAACTAAAAAAAAAAAAAAATGAATAGTTTAAATTTAAAATTTTCTAAATACATATGTATCTAATTTAAAGTAATTTGCGATTAAAATGGCTATTTTATTTAGAAGAATTTTCTTTAAGTATTTAAAATGTCTCATTATTGTGGTTTTTATAGCTTTCTTCATTCAAATATTGATTGCAATTAAGTTTTTTCCCTCTGAAACCAATAATTTACTTGTACAAAAACCTTCGGACTCGCTATTACAAAATGGAAAAGCGGAGAATTCAGCACGGGTACTCGATTTAAATGACAATAGTGAAAGTTCCCAAAAAAAGAAACTAGACATAAAATCAACGGCGTTTCATTTGAGGTTAGAAGAATTTGATTTTAAACCTGTATGTGAAGTAAAAAGTAAAGAAGCTATCTCTGCAATTCATCGCGCAAAAACTCAAAATTGCAAACAGAAAATTGTTAACACAACATGCCTAATCCAATCGGGAAATTTCTATCCTGTGAAGCTGCCCTACCACTGCCTTTCACAAGAAGGATCATATGGTACATACTTAGGTTGTTATGTGGACCACAAAAAAATGAGATTACTTACCACCTTCTATGGCAACTATGCTAATACCAACTCACCAAAAAACTGTTTGGATATTTGTGTACAAGCAGGAGTTCCTTATGCAGGAGTTCAGTATGGGTAAGTAAATTAAAGTAAGTTTGTTTATTTGTTTGTTACCTCTTCAGACTTTATTTATTCAACTAATGTTCTTGAATTTTGCATACCTAACCTACAGATTATTAGGAGTATGGAGAAGTACATAGACATTCTGTAGGAAAGTCAGGGGCAACAGCTAGTGATGAATAAATGTGAACTATCTCACTCTCACCAAGTTCATGCTTCACTCAGTTCCATTTGTAACTAATAGGGGGTTTGAAACTCCTTATTAAACAGACATTTCTTAAAACATTGCTATTGTGTCTAAACTGAATCAGTGTCAATTTTAACTACAATATTATTTTAAGGTGTGAACATACATGTCGAATAAATTAACTACTAATTGAATTTGAATAAATAGGCTTTTTTAGAAATTCAAATTATATTATATGGTGGAGAACAGCACAGTTGTTGTTATAAGAATTATGTGTTTAATTAGTTTTTAGTCTGTGTTGAAATTACTAATAGTATTTTTTAATCTTTGGTCTAAATGTAAAAAACAACTTTTTAGACTCTGTGCTATAGTGTGGTGTGGCACTGTGGGTCGAAACTGCTATATGAGGGACTTACAATCATTTTTACAAATTCTTTATTTTTTTATATACCTATCAATTGAATACGTTATTCTGATGAATAAATGTCATGAAACATTTTTCTCTAAAACTGATAGTTTGGCTAGAAAAAATATTTTCCATTTTTAATGTATGGAATGAAACAGAAACTGCTCAATTCCGATCAACTCTTGACAGATCTTGCTTTATGACTACTTGAGCATTATTCTATAGCTTGTTGACTATAATCCTACACTATCAGTGCCCACCCAAAGTTGCCCGTTCAGGAGTTGAGAGGATCCGAAAAAAAAAACGTAAGAAAAAACATTTTTTAATGTCTAATACGAGTATCTTTAAAGATTTAATCATAACAATTTTTGAGATGAAACACTACAAGTGAATAATGTGATTAATTAATTTATTGATAATTTTATAATGTGATTAACCTTAAAATACTATGAAAAATAAGGTACAACTCAAAGTAGAATTAAAGTAATTTTAAATAAACCGGAAACAACAAATCTAGCAAGATTTTAAAAACGAAAAAGGCTTGCTTGTCGCTGTTGTTAAACAACGCGCTGGCACCACTAATGACGGCAACACTGCCAGACGATTTTTTTTGAGATGCAAAAACATGGGCAACATGGTTCATTGCATTACTGGAGTAGATGAAGAGTTAATAGAAAGGTAATCTTGCAAACTGTGGCTTTTGGTGAGAGAATAGATCTTTCAGAATTCTGTAAAAGTACAGTTACTTGATACGTTCAATTATATCCGTGGTACTACATACCAGCAAGTGTAGGTATATAAGTTGCTAATGCACAAAACAGATATAATTGAGCTTTTGGATTGTTACCAATCGGAGAAAGAGGCATCAGAAGCAAATATTGAGAGAACCATTCTAGAAAAGTTAGTAGGACAGCGACAAATGAAGATATCCTGTATAATCTTCTCTTGTCGTTTGATACAAAATTGACTTTTCTGAGGCCAAGAATGGCCAAATATCAGAAAATACACTCGCGAGCAAAAGTATGGAATCACTTACCTGAAATTGGTTCCGCGCGATCTTGAGGGTTAAATAACTAGTTAATAATAAAAAAATTAATAACCATTTTAAAGGTTATACTGTTAGCTTTAAATTGATACCAAATTAATTCAAATCACGCCAATATTTAAGAAGCTATCCCGGATTTCGTGAAGAAGTAAGGAAAAAGGCATTTTTCAATTGTTTGATAAGTCGCGAGTTCGGCCTATTGACCCCCTATAAAAGCACGTGTTATCGGATTTTCGCTATCAGTTGGCTTTCACACGTTGACCGGTACACATCTCCGCTACTTTTGACCCACGAAAATGGATACTACTCCTTCAGAAGCAGCCCAAATCGTCGCCCTATGCAACATATGCAACAAGGGCTTAGCCAGCGGGCTGTCGCTCGTCAGCTCCACATAAGCCAGTCCTGTGTTTCGAAAGTTTATAAACGCTTTCGGGAGACTGGTGGCTTTATCCCGAGACCAAGATCTGGACGTCGCCGGTGCACATCGGAGAGAGATGACCGTTTTATTGTGTCGACTTCTCTTCGAAATCGTCACTTGACTGGCGTCGACGTCCAACAGGAGCTCAGAGATGTGCGTGGGGTAGCTGTCAGCGAGTGGACAGTTCGTCGAAGGCTCAAGCAAGCGAATTTGAGTCCTAAAAGGCCAGCCACAGGCCCAAAACTGACGGCAGCTCACCGACAAGCACGTCTTCAATTTGCTCGCAACCATCTTGATTGGGAAGTCGAGCAATGGAGGCGAGTTCTATTCTTTGACGAGTGCAGAATGTGTTTGCACGGAAGCGATCGAAGAGGTCGGGTGTATAGGCGCCCTGGAGAGCGATTTGCGCAGTGCTGTTTCGCTGAAACAGTGGCTTATGGGGGCGGTTTTTGTATGATGTGGGCCGGCATTTCTTTCGACGGTAAAACGGAGCTTGTTTTCGTGCCTGGCGGGGGACGTGGAGGCGGTCTAACTTCAGACCTATACATCACCGATATTCTGCTGGAACATGTCGTTCCCTATGCGGAATATATCGGTGATGACTTCCTCCTTATGCAAGATAACGCTCGTTGTCACACTTCCCGTGCTACAACTCAATACCTCGAAGAAGTCGGTATCGCCACATTAGACTGGCCAGCGCTCAGCCCGGATTTGAACCCAATTGAGCACGTGTGGGACGAACTGAAGAGGAGGGTTCGTTCCAGAAATCCTGCTCCTTCAAGTCTAAATGACTTGAAAGCAGCTTTGATAGAGGAGTGGGAAGGTATTCCACAAGAATCCATACAGAAGCTGATCAGGTCAATGAAGAACCGTCTTCGAGCCGTTGTTAGGGCTAGGGGAGGGAATACAAAATATTGAATTTCAATTTTGAGCCTAAATAAATTTTTTATTAATTAATTTTTGTTGTTTTCTTCATTCATATTTTTTCCATATTTCCTTGTTTTCCTACCTCCTTCACTTAATCCCCAATAGCACCTGAACTATTGGTGTGATTTAAATGAATTTCATATCAATTTAAAGCTAACAGTTTAACCTTTAAAACGGTTAACTTTTATTATTATTAACTATTTTTTTAGTACTCAAGACCGCGCGGAATCAATTTCAGGTAAGTGACAGCACTGGCGGCTTGTCCTAAGGAGCGCTGGTGCGGTGCACTCCCACCCACGAAGATTACATAGGCAATCTATATTTCTCTATATTTATAATTATATTTCAATTCTACTATGTTTATACAATAGTGTCTACGCGTTCGTCTCAAGTAAGTTGTAATCTTATGTATCGAGTAGAGCGATCGCGCTCCAATGAAACGAAATTTGGTACGATTCCTAGTACTGTATTCAATGAGTGCGAAAGAGACATACCGACATAGGCCGGCGCGTAAAACAGAAGATTTCGTATGAAAAATTAGCCTTATCTGGAGCGCCGCTCACTTTAATTCGCGTATGCCACCACTAGAGGTCGCTTAGTCCGAGTTAGAACGCGATATGGTTGTCTTTAATGTGTTTCATTAGGTCTTCTGAATTTTTATAAGTGTACGGTTGAACTTGCACCATCCCATTCGTTAAGGGAATGAACACCCATCTAAAAATGTCAGCAGCCGCCTCTGACTCAGGGCATACTCTCAGGTGATGAGCTAGCAACTGGTCATCGATATTTTACATCTAACCCCGCTATTGTAGATGTGATTTTAGGATCACCCATTGGGAATACAGCCATGTGTGTATGTAAACGAAAAGCGTGACATCGTCATCGTAAAATAAAACAACATAATGATGGTAGATACAATATTTTTTAATAAAAACAAATATTTTCGAATGTAATAATTATGAAGAATTTGGCTGGCGCTCTAATACAATGAGTATATTCAATTTTGGCCAAACTAAAATAGGTAGGTACCAGGTTAGTGTCAAACATAATATGCACATAACATCCAATAGTCTCTACCAAAACAACACAACATTTCACAACTTCCACATTTCGGAAGTAGGTAGGTACTCCACTCTATTCATCTTAAAACATGGTGACCGGCAGTGGTTAAGAAACAATACGATCCAGTAACAATGATATCTGAAAATAATAAAATATTAGAATCCATGATCTAAAACTACCTACAATGATTTCAATGCATTTGATTAGGCCCTGAACTTATGGGTACCTACTAAGCCTTAGAAATATAGGTAAGTTTTGGATGAAACTGGATATTAAGTAGTCAAGTAGACAACTGAATTTTAACTAAATTTTATGCGACTTAATTTTAAGTATGTGTCCATACGTATTTAAGTAGTTAAGCTCTTTAGTTCACTCAAGATAGACGAGCAACAACACAAGGAAGTCGTAAATTCTGTGCACAGATGAATTTGTGCTTCTTATATTCCATGAGCATTCTTCCACAATCTTAAATTAGTTTCTTCCGTCCACTTGGACATTTTTATAAAAATAAACACAGGACGAAAACTAATTTAAATCTACTAACCATTTTATTTTACTGTAACTTAACTAACCCATGGATCTTAGTTGTCCGAAATAAAGAATTTGAATTGAATTGAAAACACTTACTTATGCAATTATTAATAAAGAAATGGAAAAAATTCCTCACCCGGGTGGGAATCGAACCCACGACCTCTGCATTCCATGCCAATGCTCTTACCACTGAGCCACCGGGTCAATTACTCGGTTGACGAATTTTACCATCTCTTTTTGAAATTACATTATTGGAAACGTTATTTTTTCATCCCGATAGCTATACATAAGCCAAATCTCGGCAAAGCTGAATCCCTCAGCACAATGTTTTAATGATGAAACGATCAACCATATCCTAACGGATTATATTATGGAGAAGTGTTTTTATCTTAGTCAAGATATTATCTAATACAGTGAAACCTGGTTAAGTGGGACCTGGATAAATGAGAAACCTCTATTATTGAGAGTTGCAACGAAGTCCCGGTTCTTTTTCATTAAATTACCTCTGTTAATGGGACTTTTTGAACCTGGTTAAATAAGATTTGAATTCTAAGACTTTCGATGTTTACCTCTATAATTGAGACTCTGTAGCTCAATTACCTGTATAAGTGAGACAAATTAATCAGGTTTCAACACGTTTTGACGTGTTTGTTTACATACATTTAATGGAATAACGGCACATTTCGACCTCTGTTAGCGGGGGCCTCTGTAAATGAGACAACTATAAATTTAAACCTGCTTATTAGAAAACTGGGCAATGGGCAGGGCACATAGCTCGAAGAACTGATGGCCGATGGAGTCGGAAAGTTCTAGAGTGGATACCACGTATCGGCAAGCGCAGCGTGGGAAGGCCACCCGCGAGGTGGACGGATGACCTGGTCAAGGTTGCGGGCGTCGGTTGGATGCAGGCTGCTTCCGACCGATCGGAGTGGAGGTTGTTGGGGGAGGCCTATGTCCAACAGTGGACTTCTCAGGGCTGTAAATGATGAATGATGATTAGAAAACTGGATTATTGGAAACCCTCAATAATTGGTACATATGTCTTGGTCCCTTGAGATCCCAATTATCTAGGTTTCACTGTATATAAAAGTCTCGTGTCACGGTGTTAGAAGTTAAACTCCTCCGAAACTGCTCGACCGATTTTCGTAAATCTTAGCATGCATATCGGTTAGGGTGGAGAATCGGACAACATCCATTTTTCATCCCCCTAAATGTTAAGGGTGGTCCACCCTTAAATTTTTTATTTTATTTTTTTGTCAAAATTTTTTGTTTTTATTTTTTTTATGATACAGCATACAAAAATACATACAACCATGAATTTTCACCCCTCTAGGATCAACCCCTTTTACATGGCAAAACAACGTTTGCCGGGTCAGCTAGTATATTATAAAATTATTAATAAATGACTTTTTTTTTTTTAATTTAACCGACTTCAAACTTTAACCCGGCGTCATGGGGGTTGGGTCTGTGCGACCCGTCACATTTTATTTTCCTTCTAGTTCTGTTACTATGCGTGCGACGTTGCCGCTCTTCTTAATAGCTGGAGCTGTTGAGTTGTTCTATGCATCACTACCAACACGTTAATTGTGCGACAGCCGCAGTGGGAGTTACACGTGCATAACATTGAATAAGGTATGTGAGACCCAACCCCGCAGTCAGTGTAACAATTTCGCGCCATTATGTATAGATATTGTTTTAATTATTATCTGCCTTTTTATCCTTTAATATTTGTTTTTTTGGTATGGGTTTTGATTGTAATTGTTAATATACAGTTTAATGTATTTTATTTGTATTTTTGCATGTATTTAGTATATAATGGATCGAGAAGAGGTACTACGACGTCATGTTCTTGCAATTTTGGAAGAGTCTGACTCTGATTTTGAGTTGTCAGACCAGGATGTATGTGACGAAGAAGATCACTTGAGTGAGCGTAGTAATCCTAGTGACACAGAGCAAGATAGCGCAGAGTCTGAAGATGATGATGACATTCCACTGTCTAGTCTATTGCACAGAAATCGTTCACGAGAGGAGCAATGTACATCCGAATCGGATAGTTCTTCAAACGCAAACCGTGAGTGTTCTTCGAGCTTTTATCGTGGAAAAGATGGTACAATGTGGCATAAGACGCCTTTTCGTCAAAATGTCAGATCAAGAACTGAAAACATAATCCATCAGTTGCCAGGTGTAGTACCAGAAGCAAAATCGGCGATGTCTGAAGTGGAATGCTGGAATCTTTTCCTTACCGAGGATATGCTACAAATCATACTTATGCATACTAATGCACGCATTAGACCTAAAATAGCTTCGTGTACTAATTTATCTAAGTACACACATGTGAAAGAACTTACAATGATAGAATTGAAAGCTTTTATAGGTCTTCTTTATCTAGCTGGTCTTTACCGATCAGGCAGACAAAATTTGAGCGATTTATGGGCTACTGATGGCACAGGTGTGGATATTTTTCGGCTTGTGATGTCTTTGCAGAGATTTTATTTCATTCAGAGTTCTTTGAGCTTTGATGATTATTCCACCCGTGAGCAAAGAAAGCAACTAGACAATCTGGCTCCAGTTAGAGAATTTTTTGAAGCATTAGTCGAAAGCTGTAAAAAAACTTACACACCAAGTGATTGTCTAACAATTGACGAAATGCTTGTAGCTTTCCGAGGTAGGTGTAAATTTCGCCAATACATTCCGTCCAAACCTGCAAAATACGGGATAAAAATCATTGCCCTAGTCGACGCAAGAAATTTTTATATCAAGAACTTAGAGATTTATCCCGGGAAGCAGCCTGCAGGCCCTTTTTCTGTAAGTAACAAGCCATTTGATGTTGTTGACCGGATTGTACAGCCTATTACCAAAACGAACAGAAATGTAACATTTGATAACTGGTTCACTAGTTATGAACTGGTGCAACATTTGCTCCAAGAACATAGGTTGACATCGGTTGGTACCCTGCGAAAAAATAAAAGACAAGTTCCAGAAGAATTCACTAAAACTCGCGGTGTTGAAGTTTTCTCAGTTCGATTTGGTTTTCAAAAGGATATAACACTGGTCACTCATGTTCCCAAAAAAAACAAAATAGTATTACTGATGTCTAGTTTACACCACGACGACAAGATTGACGAAACAACAGGAGAACGGCACAAACCTGAAATAAATACATATTATAATACGACAAAATGTGGTGTGGATGTAGCCGACGAGCTATGTGCTACGTACGACGTAGGTCGTAATTCTAAAAGGTGGCCATTGACAATTTTTTATGCCTCGTTGAACATAGCTGCCATTAATGGCCTAATAATAAACAAAATAAATAATAATTCTCCAAAAACAAAACGAAGGCGATTTATAAAAAATCTAGGTCTTAACCTTGTCATGGAACACCTAAAACTTCGCCAAAATGTATCAGAGCTTCCACGTGAGTTGCGACAGAAAATTGGAAAATTTGTTGGTGAATCTTCAGGGGAACCTCCGGCAAAAAAGGCTAATGTTCGCAAAAGGTGTCAAGTGTGTCCAGCCAAGAAAGACCGTAAGACCAACTACACCTGCGAGAGTTGCAACAAATATATTTGTGTAGAACATATAGTACCTTTCTGTGCTGATTGTACCAAAGATAATGATTTAGAGTGATTAATTCTTTTTTTTTCCGTAACTTAATTTAGTTTCCTATTAAAAAGTTTAATTAAAACATGAAGACTGATTGTTAATTGTTAATATAATTGCATTTAAGTCAAAGAGAAATTTTTTGTTACCATTTTTCGTTCTTTTTTAAATTTCTATTAAATATAATAAAAACATAATATAATATGATATTCGTGTTTCATTTTTTTACATAAATACCTAAAAAATTGAAATCGAAAAAAAAAATTATAAACTATTGGAATGAATGTGACATTAATGAGCGGGTCGGTGAGACCCACCCCCACGTCCGTGTAACACTTTTCCACCCCCATGACGCCGGGTTAACTAAAAAGCGATAAATAACGTAACTAATTTATCTACTTAATACATATTAAATATCTCAAATTATTTAAATATTTACAACTTAATACCTAATACTTTAACAAAGTCATCTTTAACTATTTAAATATTTATAATTATCACATATTTTTTGGAGTCGGTGCCAGCCAAACAAATCAATGTAATTAAGAAAACTGACCCACACTAAATAGTAAAACCAAGAATAGGAAATTGCATTACCGCTGCCTACTACACCGTATTGTATTTTGCCGTGTGTGTGGCTTTGCCAGCCGCGCGCGTCCATCAACACTACGTTACCTAGGCTGGCACCGACTCCAAAAAATAAGTGATAATTATAAATATTTAAATAGTTAAAGATGACTTTGTTAAAGTATTAGGTATTAAGTTGTAAATATTTAAATAATTTGAGATATTTAATATGTATTAAGTAGATAAATTAGTTACGTTATTTATCGCTTTTTAGTTAAAGTTTGAAGTCGGTTAAATTTTTTTAAAAAAAGTCAGTTTATTTCTCGATTTTTAGTTGTGTTAATGCGTTGTGGACTTAAATAGATGCTAGTTTATACAGGCTGATTTTTGGTCGTCAACGTTCCCGAAAACTACGTAATCTCCTCATCATCACGATCATTTTTCTCCTTGGAAGCATACCTGGGAAGTGTCTGGTTTCCAAAATATTAGGGTCCAAAGTTGAGTAAATAGACTGCGTTTTTCTGCATGAATGCACATAGACGCGCGTAGCAAGATTTTTCACGAGAAATAATTAATATCTGTCTATAAAAAACTAACATAAAGACTGAACACTATACATTTCGCCGATCAAGTACCTAAAAAAAAATTGTTTCAAAAAAATTTACATCGTTTCTCAGCATTTTTTTTTTGCATAAACTTACTTTATTTGATGTATAGAGTACGTACCCTTAGTTAAGGGTGGCAACGAAAAAACACCATGTATACCTAAGGTTTTCATCATTACCATCTCAGGAGTAGTATCTACCCGTATAAGTATCACGTTAGCCCTACATATATAGTTTCCATCGACCAATTGCAGTACTGTCCCCTAACTCCTAACCGTTAAGGAGTTCTGTAGCTTGACCATTAGCACAGCAGCATCAGATGTTGATTCGAGTAACACGTCAGGCCTACACACTACTAAATAGTTTTCATCGACCAATTGCTGTACTGTCTCCCAACTCCTAACCGTTAAGGAGTTCTGTAGCTTCATCATCAGCACAGCAGCATCAGATGTTGATTCAAGTAACACGTTAGCCCTACATACTACTAAATAGTTTCCATCGACCAATTGCTGTACTGTCTCCCAACTCCTAACCGTTAAGGAGTTCTGTAGCTTCATCATCAGCACAGCAGCATCAGATGTTGATTCAAGTAACACGTTTGCCCTACATACTAATAAATAGTTTCCATCGACCAATTGCAGTACTGTGGAGTTCTGTAGCTTCATCATCAGCACAGCAGCATCAGATGTTGATTCAAGTAACACGTTAGCCCTACATACTACTAAATAGTTTCCATCGACCAATTGCTGTACTGTCTCCCAACTCCTAACCGTTAAGGAGTTCTGTAGCTTTATCATCAGCACAGCAGCATCAGATGTTGATTCGAGTAACACGTCAGGCCTACACACTACTAAATAGTTTTCATCGACCAATTGCTGTACTGTCTCCCAACTCCTAACCGTTAAGGAGTTCTGTAGCTTCATCATCAGCACAGCAGCATCAGATGTTGATTCAAGTAACACGTTAGCCCTACATACTACTAAATAGTTTCCATCGACCAATTCAATCAATTTCATCGACCAAATCATCAGCACAGCAGCATTAGATGTTGACGCCCTGAAGCACATACCTGAGTAAGACATGATTACGTAACAAAAGCACCATACGAGCATACAATTTTCGGTGGTTGCCCTTGATTTCTCCTGGATCCCATCATCAGATCCTGACCTGGTGAAAATGGGACCACCTCAGAAGTGAACTCTATCTAACAAAAAAAAAATTTTTGAAATCCGTCTATAATTGACGGAAATATCGGTGAACATACATAAAATAAAATTATACATACAGACGAATTGAGAACCTCCTCCTTTTTTTGAAGTCGATTAAAAATGGAAAAAATTCCTCACCCGGGTGGGAATTATTACTTACTTATTAATTTTTAACTAAATTGTACCTGTCCAAACGTGTCAAGTGATTAGCCACGCCCACTAACTTAATCGAAAAATAGAAACAATTCTAATCTACTTGTGTAGTTGCGTACTAAATTTTAACTTGCAACTTAATACTAAATTAATTGTTTACATGCAATAAGTGACTTAAAATTGTATTAAATTAAATTGTAGGAAAGAAGAAAAAAAAATTTGTTACCTACTTGACTACTTAATACGTGTAAACCAGGCATAATAGGTGGTACTTACTTCAATTTGAAGTGAAGAAGAAGTCACACCCATGCAAATTACATGGCTCTCGGATCTAATAAATATGTCAGTATATCGACGAATTTACGCATTGTGGCTCTTAGATGACTTGGACTTGTATTTATTTGTTATTTAGCTCAAATTCAAAATCACAAAGCAAGCAAGCAATGACGAATTACCGAATGTCATAATATTTTTTTTAAGGCGTCACGCGGTTTGCTTACTGCCAATGACGATATAAAACGAGGAAACCAATGACATAATTATAACAATTTCTTTTTGACGTTTTTGTCAAATAGTTTTTTCACTATTATATATTTATATAACGCCTAACACAATTTCATTTATAAAAAAATATTTTTTTTACAGTTACATACCATGTAGGTAGGTACAATATTTTCATGACGGAGTTTATTTGTGATTTTCTATAAATAATACTGGTGTTACCATGTTTCTGTATTATATCTTACGTACACCTTATTAAATTACTTGATATTATATTAGATATGTATATATAGGGTTGCCAGGCGTCCGGATAAAGCCGGATATAGTCAGGCTTTTTGGTCGTGTGCCCGGCCAAAAATAACGATGTCCGGCTTTTGGTAGGCTTTTCATCAGGCGCGGATTCATAGGGTCATGAGGCTCATGACTACCCCTTGGGGCTTATGCCAGCTTAGGCAATGCAATAATTTTACAAGCGACAGCGAAGATCGTAAAGTTATCGAAACATTTCCACCAACAGCGGTCACGTCATTTAGTCAACGCGTTAAATTAAGGCTTCCTATTTGAAGAAATGTCTTCATAACCTTGCGAACTTCGTGGTCGCTCATCACAATGTCTAAACCCCCTGGACGGACAGGTTTCTAGTAACTCTAAAAAGTCTAATAGCAATGTCAAGTTGTGTGTGTACACTTACAGTTAAGAATATTAATATTTCTTGTAAAGAAGAATATGCTACTTTTTTTAAATACTTTTTTTTTTATTTTGCGCTCGCGCTGTTGTTAATTGTTATCATATTATGGCCTCTTGCTTACGAAGACTTTGCCAAAGTTGTTAAAATTAAATATAACGATTATGTTTAGATGTCTACCCGCTTAAAACCCATCTCATGTCTTAGCAATGGTCACAAATTCTCGGTAGAACTTAAATTTTCAAGAAGTAGGTAATAGGCAACTTAGGGGTCATCAATAAATTACGTCACACGAATTTCATGATATTTTGCCCCTCCCCCCTCCTTGTCACAGCTGGTCACATTTGTGAGACCCCCTCCCTAGTGTGACGTCACATTTAGCTTTTATTGCAAATTTATATTTAGAGATTATAAAATAAAAATGTGACGTCACGAAATTTAGGACCCCTCCCACCCCTTTGTCACACAATGTCACAGTTTGACGACCCCCCTCCCTCCCCCTTAACCTGTGACGTAGTATATGGATGGCCCCTTAGGTACGTGAGTTACGTGCTAAATATGACAATAAATTTCGCGCTCGCTTCGCTCGCGCATTTTTTATGTGTTTAAGCACATTTTCAATCGCATACAACAAATGGTCGCTAGTGGTCTCTCTGACTCTCAGACTCGAATGTCGGTCGCGCTCTGTCAATAGTAGGTTGCGCTGTCAGTTTTCCTATTCAGCGATAATTTTCGTACCTATTAATACTGAGACACAAAATCCTAAATAATAAAGGGTGTCCGGCTTTTTTACCCAAATGTCCGGCCAAACTGGCTGGTCTGTCCGGCTTTTTGGTCTTTCGACCTGGCAATCCTACCAGGGGGCCAATTCTCGAAAAGTCTCGAGTTGGAACGAAGCCGAAACGGAACCGTTGTAGACGCTCAGAACAAAGCAAAAATTACTTTACGGCGACGTATTTAGACACATTTCAGCACGAGACGGATATTTGTTTTTATTCTGTCATACTCGCGACCGATGCGTGCTAAAATATACCTTATTACTCAAGCGGTAGGTATATAGGTATATTGCACCGCGTTTCGTTAAAGTTTCGTTAGTGGTTGCATTTCAGCTCAAAAATTTTCAAGAATTGCCCCCTGCTCAAGTAGCATTACCTGCGAAACACGATATGATAAACCGATTTAGCGACATTTAGTCTATCAAAATACGATAAATAGAGCCGCCATGTTGAATTTTATACAGAGATGATACGATATCGTACAATACGATATCCACGATTCGTGGTCAAGCTAGGGGGGCTGGTCTATTTTCTGAGTTGTCTATGGTTAACATGTATCGATAGGTAGGTTCATTTAATTATTATACAAGTCTTGTATAGCGACAAAAATTTATTGTTCAAGATTTACGACTTTTCATGGTTCACGTATAAATAAAACGTTAGAACGTGAACTGTAAAAAATCGACGTGTGAGAGCCAATTAAAACATGTATGCTATTATTTACCTTTGTTTTCTAATACCTACCATTAGCCAGGCGATTTATTAAAGTTTTCGATTCAAATTGATTGCCAAGTAATCCATTGTTAATACACTATAATATGAGGTAGACATAGGTATCTGGCCTAATCGTAAAAAATTGTTCTAGGTAGGTACAAATCCGCCCCCTGATTAGCTAACTTGCTTGCAAAGCCGAAGCAATGCGATAGCGAAAATTGTACAATATTAGCCTTGAAATTAATGTCAAAGTTCCTTTGAAATTCATTTTACGTAATACGAATTTGTTAGGTAATAAGGGGGCCGTGCTGAAATAAATACCTACCTAAAATTTTTGTACTTGTTTGTAAGCCTGGTTTACATGTATTAAGTAGTCAAGTAGACAACTGAATCCAGATTTCACCCGCACGCTTCACAACCCCCGGACTTATTCGAAGCATCGCGTACATCGAATATGGTGACGTCATGATTTGCACAAGCACTGTATACGTAAAAAGGTGAAATAAAAATGCAAAGTTAAGTGTATGTAGGTTCTTGGAACACAAAATAAATAGTTTTTGGTGATTCTGCTAATATTATAAACGCGAAAGTTTGTACGTATGGATGAGTGGATGGATGGATGTTTGTTACTCTTTCACGTAAAAACGACTGAGTCGATTTTTATAAAATTTGGTATGAAGTTACACATAGGCTTTTTTTATCCCGGGAAAATAGTTTTATCCCGGATAATTTCGACATTTTTTTTTTAAGTCGCGGGCATCCACTACTGGTGAATATCAAACTTGTATTTTTTGTTTAGGGACCAACCGATTTTAATAATGAATTATCTTTATTGTATTTGTGTTACTGGCAATCTGTATAATCCTGTATTGTATACAATACCTAGGAAATGTATAGAATATCTTAAACGTGTAGGTAATGTGTGAAATATTATTTAATTTATACTTTGCCTAGGTATACAATATCGAATTCGCAGCCAGTAGTGTATGTACTCGTAAAAGACGAGCTTCCGAAGCTATTTAGCGGCCAATTTCAATACGAGAGATCAAAAACAATCTTGGATTCTTTTATTCCTAATTTTGTATGAAAACAATTGAAGATTAAATCAGAGATATGCAAAAAATCTCTCAAGATAAGTTATGGAAATTGGCGGTCGGAGGTCTATCAAATATTGTTCAACAAAAATTCCTTCCAGCACTACTCCGGTCGCTCCTGCGACTTGCTCACTCGGCTCGTGTGTTGTTATTTTAACATTAACAGTTCTAACATAATCTTACCTAATTAATTAAGCAGATAAAGTGATAGAAATTTAATTATTTCTTTCCAAAACCCATACTACATACATTTCTTTGGGATTGCATTGCACGCAATGACTGATAACACGCTGATAAATATAGACTAAGATTAATTTATTTTACACATTGCCGGTGGAACAGCAGTTATTCTATACAATCCCTAGGAATTGTATATATTACCAGCCCAAGTAGCATGACCTGCGAAACACGATATGATAAACCGATTTATAGAGATGATACGATATGATATCCACGATGCGTGGTCATTCTGGTCAAACTGGTAGCTGGCAGGCTGGGTAAAGTAATAATAAGATAATGGTCTTCATAATATTTCATACGTTACCTGGCCTATACATTCCCTAAATATTGTATACAATACCGAAATTACACAGCTTGCCGGTGACATGTACATATACCTACATAGATTGTATAGTTTAGATAGTTATGTCTAGATTTCTAGCATTTGGTGAGGACGAATGAAAGTGGGCTGAAAAAAATGTTCAACGGAAGAGTGTATGAAAGGGGGAAGACCTCACCGATTGAGACTTACTCGTAATAGACTAACTAGTGAAAAGTGGATGTGTTATTCGCACACATCTGCCCATCAATAATCACACTATACTCGTAGTGGTGTATCATCCATTGCTTTATTATATTTATTAAATTAAAGTAGTCTAATTAAATCGACCTTTACGCTAGACAGTCGAACAACTACTTTATAAATGCTCATGTTACCAGTAAAATGCTGCCACAAGCGAGTGGTCAAAGTACCTATCGAGTTTTTGCATATACCACACCGCTATTATTCTAGCCCTAAGGTACCCAAACATAATTT
This sequence comes from Carposina sasakii, assembly GCA_014607495.2. NCBI lineage: Eukaryota > Metazoa > Arthropoda > Insecta > Lepidoptera > Carposinidae > Carposina > Carposina sasakii. The sequence goes on from CP053155.1 coordinate 7,406,608, forward strand.
TTCGTCTAATGAACACTTTAAAAATCTGATATTGGTCGGTGCCCCTATTTTTATTGTTCCGTACCCGGAGGGTTCCAGACACGAGTACGTAAGTACTGTACTCAAAAATATTTATTCTATATTGTACACTTGAAAAACTTAACTGCAGAAAAAACAGCCTATGTGTTAATCCAGGGTGTCAGCTAACACCATACAAAATTTTATTAAAATCGCTCCATCCGTTTGTAGACGTGAAGAAGTAAGAAACATACACACTCAAAAATTTTCGCCTTTAAAATAGTGTAATAGTTTAGTGTAATAAGTAGTCGCCGGCACTGAATGTGTAAAAAATGTGCAAAGAAAATATTATAGCGCGAGCGTAGCGAGGGCGATATTTTTAGGGGTTTTTTTGCACACTGTTGCCATATTTTATTTCTCGAAAATGCAGGCTCTATCGAGAATTTGTGACGATCGCTAATGCATCATGGTAATGCTAATGCAGGTGAAGCGAACGATAATTATTAGCCATTTTCTACTATTAAAGCTTCGATTATTTCTTTGTAAAAAATAGCATTTTTACTATTATATTTTATTATTCTCACACAAGAATTTTGTGTTAGGCCAGAGGCCCCGTATCATTGTGAGGTAGGTACGGCTGATGCGGCGCAGCCACGTCCCTAATACATAGAGCAGCATGCGCGGAGTATGGGGGTGGTGAAAAGGGCAGCGCTTCCGGCCCCACCGGGCTAGTCGTTGTTTGGCTAATATATATATTCCAAACATTGTAAGAAACTTCGATATCGCGTTCTAGGATTTTGCATTCGATTGTGGTTCTCTCCTGCATCCGATATGTGGCTCCGCTACATTACTCCCCTTCCAGACCGTAACCGACAGCGTGTATTCTCACAAGTATGCATTCGGGTCAGTGAGTCGACCGGAAAGTGTTACGACGAACGTGCAGGCGAGATGCGTTCTGGTCTTTGAGGCGACTGGGAACGTGATGCGGCTGATGTGTTCTGGTCTGCGCGTGGAATGGGAACATGTTGTTCCGTGATGCCGATGCGTGCGTGCGTTGCTAACAGGTCCAGGAAGCTGTCATGGCGGCTTCTTATGAATCTGCTGGCTACTGGAGTGCTGCTGCTGCTGTCGTGGAAGAAGAGGAGAGGTGATGCTGTTGTGTGATACCTTTGCTGTGGAGTGCTGCGATGATGGTGAAGTTCCTGAAGACTGAAGGTTGCGTATGTCCAGTTCACAGGGGTCACCAATGTGACGGCTTCCGGCCCCACCGGGCCACTAGTCGTTGTTTGGCCCATGTATATATTCCAAACATTGTAAGAAACTTCGATATCGCGTTCTAGGATTTTGCATTCGATTGTGGTTCTCTCCTGCATCCGCTACACGGAGCAGGGCGGCTACATTTGGTCCACCAAATTTTTTAACTATAAAATGGCGTAATTGCAAAACACATCCTTCTATCAAGTTAATCAGATTTCCCCTGACATAAAAAGTGTCCGGGTTTTATGGATGGCAGCCTTCTGCGGGCGTCACATCTAAGTTTATCCTATTAGAGTGAGCGAAAAACTTCGAGAAAAGCAAGAGACGAACTCACGTTCCATTTCATGGCGTATGCGTTTGTATCGTATTATACGAAATGATCAAGGAAATACACTGTCTGATTATACATATTTTGTATTCAATTATACGATCTGGCAGCCCTGAGCTAGACGTTACGTAGTCGACAAGCGCGCGCAAGTGTGGCGCGGTAAAATTCAAATTTTCGATGTGCTCGTTCCCAAACGTTTGCCATCATACAAAGTTATTAATGTTATTATACTACATATATTAAATCAATTAAATATTAAAGGTATGTAGTTACATAAAATCTGTATGGTGACTAAATATATAAATAAAATCATTATGTTCAATTAGTCGTCCTCCTTAGTCCAGCTCAGGGGGGGGGGTCATGACCCCCCCCTGAGCTGGACTGGATCCGCTGTTGTAGGTAGCCAGTTGAAATTTTGACAATTACGTTTTTCTATCGTGGATATAACAATATGATTACATACTAAAAACATATCTTAAGAGAGGCAATTATTATTAAGCAATTAAAGCTATACTTATATTCTAAACAAGACTACCTATACTATTACCAGAGAGCAATAATAATGCAACTTTACAATAGAGAAACTATATTACATTCAAAATTAACAATGTATTCTGGGTCCCTTATAGCCTCTCTTTAGGCTTCCATTACATCTTCCAAAAGTGAGCGATATCGCTCACTTTGGGAATGACTGTTCCAGCGCGTCGAAGTATTTTCCTGGGCTGGAGCACAAAAGCATAGTCCTCTCGTCTCAACGGAGCGATCTCAACTGATTGATGAAACGAAACATGCCCTCCAATCCCTCCATGCATGTATCAGGTGGAACAGAACGAGAGTGATCTACGCGGAATAAGAACGTAGTAAGCGCCAATCTAGTTTTATTTCAATTACTCGTAAAGTATACCATATTTTTTAAAACCGCAAATCCATTTTCATGGTAATACAATTTTGTGTTTTAAAAAAATCAAATTAATATGTAGCATAGTTTCCGAAATAAATCCATTTAAATTGAAAATTAGACCCAATTTGGGATGGATTTCTATCGAGAAAATATTTGAATTTCATGTTTTCGCTTAATTCAGTTTCTTGCAAATATAATGTAATATCTATATTTAAAAAATCCAATGATTAGTGCCTTTCTATCAAGTGTAAAAATGAAATCGAAAATCAACAATTTACCTTGGTAACTGCTCTTAAGTAGTTAAGCTCTTTAGTTCACTCAAGATGGACGAGCCACAACGCAAGGAAGTCGTAAATTCCGTGCTTAGATTTGTTATTATTATTATGTAAGTAGTGAGATTTTGGAGGAAGTTAAAGATGAAATAATTAAAGAAATAACAATACATACATACCTAAATTATTTATTTATTTTATACTAGTGGCCCGCCCTCGCTTCGCTTCGGTACATATCAGTACATTAGCTACAACTTCATATGTAGGTACAGCGGTTTTCGTAAAAATTTGGTTCCCTTCCCGTGGGAATTTCGGGAAATCCGTTCTTAGTGCTCCCTCGCAGTCCCTAATGAACGTACAGGTCTGGTTTCAAATTCATATGTATCGCGGTTGTTGTAAAAAATGAATTCCCGTTTGTCCCCTTCCCGTGGGAATTTCGGGAAATGCGTTCCTAGTGCTTCCTCGGAGACCCTAATGAACATATATGTCCAATTTCAGATTCATATGTGTAGCCGTTTTCGTAAAAAAAAAAAATCCCGTTGGTCCCCTTCCCGTGGGAATTTCGGGAAATCCGTTCTCAGTGCTTCCTCGGGGTCCCAAATAAATATATATGCCCAATTTCAGCTTCATATGTATAGCGGTTTTCGTAAAAATTATGAATTCCCGTTTGTCCCCTTCCCGTGGGAATTTCGGGAAATCCGTTTTTAGTCCTCCCTCGCTGTCCCCAATGAACATATATGCCCGATTTCAGCTTCATATGTATAGCGGTTTTCGTAAAAAATATAGAATTCCCGTTGGTCGCCTTCCCGTGGGAATATCGGGAAATTCTTGTAGCCTATGTTCATCCAGGTCCAATAAGGATTCTAACGGTGAAAGAATTTTTTAAATCGGTCCAGAAGTTTTTGAGCCTATTCATTACAACCAAACAAACAAAGTTTTCCTCTTTATAATATTAGTGTAGATAATTTCTACAATTTGTGCTTCTTATATTCTATAAGCATTCTCTTTTCAAATATTCTTCCATAAACTTAAATGTTAGTTTCTGGGTCCATATTGGCTCACCTAATTTTTTTCACCCGAAATTGCTATTCCTACCGATTTATAATCCGAATGATCACTCTTCCTAAAAATTTAACTTCTACAATTTTCAGTCATATATTTTGTAGTACTACAGACGAAGTTCCTAATACTCATCTTTCCGAAAATATTAATTCATAATATTACTTTGTACTCCTACGGGGCCGTCCATTAATCACGTGATCTTTTTTTAAGCATATTTTAATCCCCCCCCTCCCCCTTGGTGATACATGGTGAGGTTTAAGACTACCCCCACCCAACATCACGTGTATTTTTAGTATCTACAAAAAATCTTAATTTTTTTAGAATATTTTACAATACTAATGAAAAATAAATACACGTGATATCTTATTACATCCCCCTCTCCCCTTGTGACAGTCCGTGATTTTTATCAAACCCACCTTTCAAGCCTCACGTGATTAATGGACGGCCCCTACTGTTGTTTTTCATAAATTCTTATATACCTAGACATAATTTCCATAATATGTTTTCTCATATGCAGTAAGAAAATAATCATTTAAGCAGTGTAATAAAAACTATATGTGTACAAGTAGATTATGACATTTATTGCTTTTATGATTGTTATTTTAAACATTTGTGTTTGTTCTGTGTCAAAGGTGATGTAGGTATATTAATGTGAGAAACGCCCTAAAGTCGCTTCTGGCACTCGCCGGCCGCTGCCGCGGCGAGCTCGCTTCGCTCGCTGGGCTCGTGTGCTTTATTTTTACATCAACCTAACACTTTCCGTCGCTTTGTAACTTACTCTAGTTAGTATGTAAGTTACTCTAAATTAATGATATGTAATGTTGATTATTATTAATATAAACAAATCTAAATAAAAAAATATGACTCTAAATAATAATAGTGTAAAATACGGTTATGTTGAGAAAATATAGGAAAACAAGTAATAGTTTATTACCTATATATGTTTATTGCTACTAACATTATGAAATTGAATGATTCGAAATTATGAACATTAATAATTCTTTTTAAACGAAAAACCGACTTCCTCCCAAAACTCGAGCTTACTAAAGTAAAATTTTACTAAAGGGAAAATATATATTGCGTTAAGCCGTGTACGACGTTTAGAAGGCATAATTTTGTCAAATTTATATGCCAGCATATGATTAAATAGGCCACATGACAAAAGAGAGAAATTACTAGGCATCGAAACTTTACGTCTGACAATATACAGGATGATTTTTGGTCGTCAACGTTCCCGAAAACTACGGAATCTCCTCATCATCACGATCATTTTTCTCCATGGAAGCATACCTGGGAAGTGTCTGGTTTCCAAAATATTAGGGTCCAAAGTTGAGTAAATAGACTGCGTTTTTCTGCATAAATGCACATAGACGCGCGTAGCAGGATTTTTTCACGAAAAATAATTAATATCTGTCTATAAAAAAACTAACATAAACACTAGACACTATAAATTTCGCACGATCAAGGAATTAAAAATTTTTTTTCAAAAAAAAATATTTTTTTTCCCAGCATTTTTTTTGGCATAAACTTACTTTATTTCATGTATAGAATACGTACCCTTCGTTAAAGGTGGCCACAAAAAAACATCCTGTATAATTACACTCCTTCTTTCCGCCCTGTTCCCAATCATTTGGGGTCGGTGCAATATGTAGGTACTCTTCTTTCAGTCATCCCTATTATCCGTCATCTCGTTATTCTCATGTCTACCTCTTCCTCTATAACCATCTTACTTCGGACACGGCTTAACGCAACATATAATTACACGACTTAACACAATTATCTTCATTTTCATAAGCCTATTGCAGTCCACTACTGGACGTAGGCTTCCCCTGCCATAGGGGGATTTTGTTACTAAAAAGTTCCACTATCTGTTTTTCGGCGGCTCCATCACCAGACCCTCGTTTCCTTTATATTATGTGTAGCTGACCAAAATTCTCTATAGAAATCTAAAAACGGACTACTCGTGCCTATTATATTTGAGGATATCCCTAGAATCCTTAGAGATTCTATCATCAGATGTTATGTTTTATATGTAGGTGACTAAAACGCTTAGTAAAAGTGTAAAAACAGACTACATGTGCCTACAATATTCGAGGATTGCCCTCGATTTCTCCAAGATCCCATCATCAGATCCTGATGTGGTGAATATGGGACCAACCTGGAAGTATACCATGGACCAACTATAAAAAAAATTGAAATCGGTTCATAAATGACGGAGTTCTGAGGTAACACACATAAAAAAAAACATACAGACGAATTGATAACCTCTCTTTTTGAAGTCGGTTAAAAAGAGAAGCGCTAACCGCTTCGCGACTAACGCGACTAACCGCGCGAATTGCGATTGTTGGGATGAAAAATGTTAGGAAGAAAATTTTCGGAGTACCTACCAATTATCGGAGTAGAAATTTTAGGTGAACTTTGGCGCACACTCCCCCTGATTACGTAAAAGCAATAGCAAATCCGAAGCGGCGCGATCGCGATAATTGAAAGTGTGTGTGTGTGTGTGTGTGTGGGCGGGGCGAGGCGCGGGAGGACGCCGAGCGCTCGTTGCGCGCGTGCTCACACTCAATTATTCGCGATCGCGCGGCTTCGGCTTTGCTATTGCTTTTACGTAATCAGGGGGCCGTAGTTTTTTCCGTCATCTTGGACATTTTTATAAAAAGAAACACAAGACGAAACACACTTATGCATTAAACTAATTTTAAACTAAATTGTACCTGTCCAAACGTGCAAGTGATTAGCCACGCCCACTAACTTAATCGAGAAATATAAACAATTCTAATGCCTGGTTTACACGTATTAAGTAGTCAAGTAGGTGACTAAATTTTAACTAAATTGTAAGTCACTTATTGCATGTAATCAATTAATTTAGTAAATGAAATTGTATTAGGCGTTACAATTCGGAAGTTCAAACATTCACTATGGGTGCGCCCACCACCGGGCCCTACACCCTCCACTGACCCTCGGATCTGATAACTCATAATTGCGACAACAGGCACTTGCACTAACTACCACTTACACAAAAGTGTAAGTAATGTGTTGGATTTTAGAGGTTCATAATAATTAGTGGTTTACTAATTTACTAATTTCTATAATCCTGAGGATGCCACGGTTGTTGGCGAAACATATGTAGATTATTTATCTAGTTTTTGATTTCGGAATGGTGCAATGTATCGTCTTGCATGCTAGGTGCTCGGGTCTGGTTTCTCATGGCGATTGTAGTTAGTGCAAGTGCCTGTTGTCGCAATTATGAGTTATCAGATCCGAGGGTCAGTGGAGGGTGTAGGGCCCGGTGGTGGGCGCACCCATAGTGAATTAATTTAGTATTAAGTTGTAAGTTAAAATTTAGTACGCAACTAAACAAGTAGATAAGAATTGTTTCTATTTTTCGATTAAGTTAGTGGGCGTGGCTAATCACCTGACACGTTTGGACAGGTACAATTTAGTTTAAAATTAGTTAAATGCATAAGTGTGTTTTGTGCTGTGTTTCTTTTATAAAAATGTCCAAGTGGACGTAAGAAACTACATTTAAGTTTGTAGAAGAATGTTTGAAAAGAGAATGCTTATGGAATATAAGAAACACAAATTATAGAAATAATAATATAAAATAAATAAATAAAATTTAGGTATTGTTATCTTTTATTATTTCATCTTTAACTTCCTCCAAAATCTCACTAATAACAAATGTAAGCACAGAATTTACGACTTCCTTGTGTGAACTAAAGAGCTCAAATACGTATGGACACATACTTAACCCTTACAGGACCATAAAATATCCAAGACTAAATATTACAATGCAACACAATATTTTAGTTATTTTGAGTGTAAAATAAGGTAATTTGAATAGAAAAACAAAGCAGGGCATATAGGTTTTCCGTAATTTAATGGGAAATATTTTTCCTATGGACCACAAAGGTAAATAAACAAACAGTTAGGTTTATGTTCTTAGTATTTTATGTATTGCTTTGTAACACAAAAAATTGCAATAAAATGTGATCAAAGATAATATAATGAGTCAAATTATGATATTCTGCAAAAATACGACTTGTTCATAGCTATAGTATGTAAAAAAAGAGGCGCAAGTACTATTTTGGATTTGCGATCAACCTTATAACATGCTTTGCGCTGGTCCATTAGGTCCACGCCGCCCATGTATTTATTATTTATAACACATCACCACTTCCGGACAGGTTACGATTATTTTTTTAGTAGTTCCTACCTGCCTCCCTTTTACTGTGCTAGACGGAATCGGAGATATATAAAATTGGTCAACAGTAACACATACTTTATTCTATTACAGATATTCAATCTTCATGAAAATATCCATTAATTGATTTGTCTCTGAAGAATCTGAACAGGTAGGTAATGTCAGTTTTTATTTCACGGATCTTGAATAAAATCTTTAATTTCAACTACACTCATTTATATTTTTTTAAATTCAGAGCTAGTCTTCTTCGTCTAACTGTAATTCATCTTCTCTATGACTATTATCTGCCATTAGCAACTGCAATATTTATTCTTTTTGAATAAGAAATTTTAGCCATTTCCATTAAAAACATATAAAATTAAATGAAAAAAAAATACAAGAAAACACTACATTATTATAGAGCACTACATTATGGTAATACTACAATAAATGCATCAGTTATGGACCATAGGGAAAAATATTTCCCTTCAGGTATTTGGCAATTTTTAGGTACTTGTACCATTTATCGGCAGTTCACTTTATTATAACATAAGAGTATACTTACCAAAAAATATGAAATACGTGAAAAAACACAATATTTTTACTATCACAAGTCTAAAAATCATTGAGATAATACAGAGTTCAGCCCGTAAATTTTTCAGTTTTCGTGCAACAAAAGTATCATAGTTCTTTTTTTTAATATAAGTTCAGGAAAACATTTGCCGCCTTGGGCATATATTTTATTTTGACATTCAGTAATAAAAACATCGATTCGGTAATAATTGAATAATCTATGACGACTTTTGTAAAAGGGAAAAATATTTCCCTTGAGTGTGAAAGGGTTATGTAACATTATAGTCTATGATAATTGTCTATGCTAAAAAAGAAAAATAAATCAGATTCATCTCGACCATGAAGCCTTTCTTTTAACCGCTCTGCCAATCCTGAAATACATGAAAATATCCTGAAACAAGTGCTTGCCCACACAAGCACACATGGTGTCAGAAGTAAAAATGAAGAAATGAAATGAAAATCTCAAGAAAATGACCGAAAAAACCCAAAATATCATCCTCGCCAATAGTCTCAAACCGCTGTGTCTAACTTCAAATGCAAATGGCGACAGCAGTGACTGCGCAAATTCCGAAAAATGGAAAAGATGGAAGCAAAAGTTCGAAATATTCGCAGAGGCTAACGACCTAGACAAGATACCAGACAAAAAACAAGTCGCAATATTCTTAAATGCCATAGGTGACGAAGGATTAGAAATATTCGACTCATTCCACGTGGACAGAACAAAAGAGACTTTGGAAACCATTTTTGAAAAATTCGATAGTAAATTCAACGCTTGCAAAAACATCACGGTGGAAAGACACAACTTCTTTACACGTCATCAGAAGAAAGAAGAAACTTTAGACGAATATGTAACTTCACTCAACAATTTATCAGCCAGCTGTAACTTTCAAAATTTAAAAGAAGAATTGGTAAAAGACATGTTTATAATTGGTATACAGAACGGACACATCAAAGAAAGACTCCTACAAAATGATAAATTAACAGATATCAACCAAGCTGTACAAATAGCGAAGACCATGGAACTGTCAAATTCAAGATCTAAGAAACTGGGGCAAGATGACAATGATAAACACCAAGTCCAAATAGTGTCAAAGTATAATAACTATACTCCAAAGAAACACACTCCACGACGGTCACATAGAAGTCCATTCAAAAGTCCAAGTCGAAGCAGAAGCAAAACTTTTTCAGATAATTTCAGGGCGACGTCAAACAATTATTCCAAAGTCAACAATAAAACAACTTGCAGAAGATGTGGTCAAGTTCACAGATTCAAATGTCCAGCCGAGGGGAAAATATGTACAAATTGCAAGAAGCCGAACCACTTTGCTCAATACTGCTATTTTAAAAAGAAAAACGTAAGTCTAGTCCATTCAATAAACAATAATCAACACCATAGTGATACCAGCTCGTCAAGTTTTGTAATAAATTCATTACAGAAAGATAATAAGTCGTGCAGAAATAATTGGAATATAAAATTGAAATGTTATAATAAATTATTAAATTGTAAAATTGACACAGGTGCCGACATAAATGTAATAGCTTTAAAAACAATTAAATATTTAGAAACTGAAAATCATATAAGAATTCCTATTGTAAAATCAAATAATAAAATTTATACTTTTTCAGGAGACTTGATAGATAATTTAGGTAGTGTATTCCTAACCTGTACTTTTGAAAATGGAAAACAGGCAAACATTCAGTTCATTGTCGTCAGGTGTGAGTGTTCGACTATTCTTGGTTGGAAAACATGTGAAGACTGTGGTATTGTAAAAAGACTATTTGAATTAACAATAAACAAAGGACAAAGGTCAGTGCAATCACTTTTAGATGAATACTCAGACACATTTGAGGGATTAGGCTGTTTACCGTATAAAGCTCATTTACAACTAGATACTAGTGTTACACCAAAGATTTGTCCAGTGCGTAGAATTCCATATACACTTCAGCCAAAACTTAAAGTAGAATTAGATAGAATGGAAAAATTAAATGTCATTGAAAAGGTCACTAAACCTACAGACTGGGTAAATGCTATTGTTCCCATAGAAAAACCCAATGGTCAACTTCGTGTATGTCTTGATCCCAGAAACCTGAATAAAGCTATAAAAAGACCTCATTTTCCTTATCCAACATTAGATGACCTACGTTCAAACGTAGCTGGTGCAGCTGTATTTTCTAAGCTAGATGCTAATTCTGGTTACTGGATGATTCAACTTGATGAGGAGAGTAGTAATCTCTGTACTTTTAATACCCAATTTGGCAGATATAAATTTCTTAGACTTCCTTATGGAATAAACTCTAGTGGTGAAATATTTCACAAGGCAATGTCAGATTTATTTGGTGATCTACCTGGTGTACTGATATTTGTCGATGATATACTAGTCTTTGGGTCAAATCAGACTGAACACAATGAGAGGTTAGAAAATGTTTTCAAACGAGCTAAACAAGTCAATTTAAAGTTCAATAAGTCGAAGTGTCTTTTCAATAAACAAGAAATAACATATGTGGGTCATATTTTCAACAAAAAAGGTATTTCCGCTGATTCTTCAAAAGTAGAAGCAATAATTAAATTGCCAAGACCAGTAAATGTAAAGGATTTACAACGTTATTTGGGTATGGTGAATTACCTAGGTTCCTATATTCCTAATTTAGCTCATGAAACTAGTCTACTTAGAGATCTTCTTAAAAAACAAAATGTGTGGCAATGGACACAGGATCATGAGAAGCAATTCAATAGATTAAAAGTTCTCATTAGTCAATCGCCTGTCTTAGTGCATTATGATGTAAACAAACCAATTAGATTGTCAGTAGATGCTTCAAAGAGCGCTGTAGGTGCAGTTATTTTTCATGGTAAAAACCCAATAGCTTATTCATCAAAATCTTTAACAAATTCCCAAGAAAATTATGCACAGATAGAAAAAGAATTGTTTGCAATTTTATTCGGTTGTAAAAAAATTTCATCAATATATTTATGGAAAAACTATACAAGTAGAAACAGACCATTTACCTCTAGTCACATTATTTAAGAAACCTCTGTCAGATGTTCCGGCTCGACTCCAGAGAATGATGATAACATTACAGGCATATGATCTTATAGTTTCATACACAAAAGGCTCAGAAATGTATGTTTCTGACACACTGTCAAGAGCGCCAATATCAAATACAACTATAGAAAAATTTGATTTAAATGAGTTAGATAGTGATATTGTTTGTCAAGTAAATTTATTAACTTCCAATTTGGCAATAACTCAAAACAGATTACAGAAAATTAAAAATCAAACTTTGTCAGATGTAGTCATGCAAAAAATAAAGGAATATTACCTAATAGGATGGCCAAATAGTAAAACACAATGTGATCCTATAACATTACCATTTTGGAATATTCGAGATGAAATTCATGTAATTAATGATATAATTTTTAAAGGTCAGTCTGTCATTATTCCTAAGTCAATGCGTTCAGAAATATTAAATATTTTACATGAAGGTCATATGGGCATTGAAAAAACAAAAAACCTTGCAAGAGGATTAGTTTTTTGGCCTAACATATATCATGATATTGAAATGAAGGTACGTCAATGTGAAACTTGTATGATTTATAGTTCAAATAAAACAAAAGAAACTTTATTACCACATAAACAACCACAATTACCTTGGCAAAGAGTAGCTACAGACTTATTTGATTATAAAAATAAAAAATACTTATTGATTGTTGACTATTATTCAAATTACATAGAAACAATACAATTATACTCAGATCACAGAAGTCAAACTATAATAAATCACATGAAGTCTATTTTTTCACGTCATGGAATCCCTATGCAGCTAGTCAGTGATGGGGGTCCTCCTTACAATTCCCAAGAGTTCCACAAATTTATGTCCAACTGGGATATTGAACACATAATGTCAAGTCCTCATTTTCCTCGTTCAAATGGTCTTGCCGAAGTATCTGTAAAAATAGTCAAGAATATATTAAGAAAATGTGAAGAGTCTAATACAGATTTTTACACAGGTCTACTACAGTATAGAACAACTCCTTTAACAGGAAATCTAAAGTCACCGTCAGAATTACTTATGTCTAGAAAATTAAGAACTAGATTGCCTACACATCTAGATAGTCTAAAACCTAAAGTCGTCAAGTTTTCAGATCATTCAAAAAATAAGTCAAATATAATTCAAAAAAGAAAGTCATACTATAATAGAAATGCATGTCAACCTGAAGAATTCAAACCAAATGATATTGTCTTCTTTAAGAAAAATCCAAAAGAATGTACTTGGTCTAAAGGTACAATTTTGTCAAAAACTAAATTCCCTAGGTCTTACTTAGTGAAAAATGCAGAAGGGGTAGTTTATAGAAGAAATACACAACATATCAAGTTATTCAAGTCATGTCTGTCACAATCAAAGTATAATAACAACAATAATTCCAAAATAAACAGTCATATAAATAATAATCAAAACAAAAATGAAAGGTCACAGACAAGTAGAACGTTTACAAATTCAAAGTCTGAGAACATGTTGTCACAAAGGCAATGGTCGAACAAGTATGAATCTAAATCTAGTCTAAGTGAAAACCCTACAACAGGGGAGGATAATGATAATATAACATATTATTATATACCTGATTACTTACAGGAAAGTCACATGTCAAATTGTAATACTAACATAGTTTTAAGTGAAAATAACTCTAGGACGAATTCTATGAATGAAAGTTTTATATCAATTGAGTCAGATGAACAAAATGTACAAGATAGTCAATCAAGCCCTATTCCTATGTTATGTAATGAACCTAATATACTATTAACACAAAATGTAAACACTAATATTAACTTACCTCAAAGTGAACAGTCGTCGCAAATTGCCAATACGGAATGTAAATATAGTTCAAAGGGTAGATTAATTAAAAAACCAACAAAATTGAATTTGTAATAAAATATATATTAATAATCTTATAATAACTTAAATAACATGTAAGTAGAAAAAAGATGAATAGTGAAAATGTAGATGGAACTTAATGTAAAATGACTTATATAAAATGTATTTGAAATTGAACTGACATCCACTAATTTTAGCCAATATATTAATATAATTATAATAAATAAAAATAGAATAATATACATGAATGTTATTAATAAATAAAATAGGTACTGTTGGTTGTCACTAATGTCAAAGTCAAAATGATGTTTCATTTTTTATTATAAAGAAAGGGCATGTAACATTATAGTCTATGATAATTGTCTATGCTAAAAAAGAAAAATAAATCAGATTCATCTCGACCATGAAGCCTTTCTTTTAACCGCTCTGCCAATCCTGAAATACATGAAAATATCCTGAAACAAGTGCTTGCCCACACAAGCACACAGGTTAAAATTAAGTCGCTTAAAATTAAGTTAAAATTCAGTTGTCTACTTGACTACTTAATACGTGTAAACCAGGCGATAGTCGTGGCGAATGGGTTTAGAAGCTACTAGTTACTTCGCTTTGTATAGTTGGTTGGGAAAGGAAGTTACACTGTGTGTAGCTGTGTAATATCAATATTAAATTCTTATGTAGTACAAATCATAATTATTTTATATTTTCACGATAAAGCGGCTTGGCGGATTTTGATGGTTGTACAGGTAGGTAGGAGACTATCCATCCAAGAAGGATAGGATCTTATGATACTAGACACCATATTTCAAATAATTATATATAATTAGTAGGTAAATAATAAAATAACCTAAATAAGGACTTGCATCATGTCTATCCATCTATCATGTTTGTCATCATGTCCAATCATCACAGATCACCCCCTAAAAAAATTTATTCATTAATTATTTAGTGACTATTTCTGATAAAAATATTTGTACGCCTAAATAGGCAGATTTTCGCGGACATTACCAATATTTAAGACACCATACATTGACATTATATAATATCATTGTATTATCTACATACCGAAAATCAGACAAATAAACAATATTTCATTTCATTTCATAAAGATACCGCATAATTGCTGTTTTGCACTAGACAAAACTCACCAAATTAGGCGGTAGGAAGAGCTGGGGGGTACCTCACAACAGTGCCATGGTTGGTTCTTTCAAGGTCAGTAATATCCTATAGTCGAGTCAATTTGCCGTGCCGATAAATATATCGATAAAATTATTGTTTGATGAAATAATATCATATTATAGTAAATACAAAAAAAAACATGCTTTTTTTCTACTTACAAAATTTTATTGATATTATAAAGCTAAAGAGTTTGTTTAAACGCGATGATCTTAGGAATAGGTAGGTACTGATCAAACTGTTTTTTTTTTAATGTCTACGTTAAATAGTCCGCTTATCATATAATTTACATAATATGTTACGGCTAAAGTCCGAAGTGTGTAACAACATTCTGCAAATTATTAATTACTAGCGGTTCCCCGTGACTTCGTTCGCGTAAACTACCGAAAAAACAGTAAATTTATGTTCATCCCGCCAAAAATCATCCTGGGATTTGTCCTCAGAATAAATAGAAGCCTATGTTACTCCCTATTACATCAAAACCAGTGAAAGTCACGTCAAAATCGATTCAGCCGATTCAGAGATTTGCGTGAACAAACAGACAGCCAATAGATGTCGATGGCGTCAAGAGTGAACGCGATATCGTTTGCAGTTCCTAATAACATGATCTCGGTTAGAACATTTTTCATTTTGTATTGTGTTACAACAGACACTTCAATTTTATTTATTTGTATAGACTAGCTGTACCTATTCCGCGACTCCGTTAGCGTAAAGTACAAAAAACCTAGCCTTCCTCGATTAATTAATAACTATCCTCGATAGATGAATGAACTATCCAACACAAAAATATAGGTGGCTCAGTGGTAAGAGCGCTGGCACGGAATGCAGAGGTCGTGGGTTCGATTCCCACCCGGGTGAGGATTTCTTTCCATTTCTTTATTAATAATTTTACAAAAATATATTTTTAAATCGAACCTGAGATTAGCGTGTTAAGCTAAAAAAACTCTAGCTTTGTATAGTACGCAATTATTATGACAAAAGGTTTTTTTTAACACACTACACAACATATTGACCGAGTCCCACACTAAGATCCCTGAGGTCTTGTGTCGTGGGTGCTAAGCAACGGTATATAAATATATAGATAATACATATAAACATCCATGACTCGGAAACAAACATCAATATTCATCACATCAATGTTTGCACCTACCGGGATTCGAACCCAGGACCTATGGCGTTGCAGGCAGGGCCACTACCAACTACACCAATCGGCCGTCAAAGGTTTAAATTGCTAAACCCTATAAAAAGCAAAAATTAACTTTTAACACTACGTAAGTACCAACTAAAGCATGGCAGACTATCTACTCGGGACTTTGTGCCACCTTTATGTCGGAGACATAACCGCTAATTTTGAACTGCAAATGGTTATCTTGGCCTGCTGTTGACTGTACGTATGAAATTTTTGATTAAATTTTGTCGCGTCGGGGGACCGCTCTAATTTATTAGCCTAACGTTAGAAGCACACATTAAGAAGTCCTCAATCCCATTGTTATACAAATATAATTGTAATAGCTTACTTCAATTTAATTCTGAATACCTACTTACTTTAAAACATTATATCAGTAATTATAATATCATATACCTTTTAAACAAAAAAAACCGCATTAAAATCGGATCATCCGTTTGGGAGCTACGATGCCACAGACAGACACATACACATTTACACACAGAGACACGTCAAACTTATAACACCCCGTCTTTTTTGCGTCGGGGGTTAATAAAATAACAAACGTAACTAAATTTATGTTTTTTTTTTGTTAAAAATCATTACTTATATCGATACGTTCAATTTCTTGAATTCGCCATAACACTAGTTCTGTCACCGTCAAACACTGGAAAAACAAAAAGAGATAAACATACTGATTATTATAATGAGAGAATGGAACTTTTCCAAAAGACATAAACGGGAGCTGTCATTTTTCGGAGCAACATTTTTTTACCCAATGTAACTTGAGCTCCGTAAGACATAAAATGTAAAATGTTTTTAATTACTGATGAAAAGTTATGCCATCTTTCTTAAAGCTATTTGTTCTTGAATTCTTCCCGCACCATTTTACAGAACACATTGTCATTTTTTAACACGTTGACGGACAGTAGAAACAAGTGAAATTCGAAAATTGACACTATATGTTTTTGTAATTTTTAGAATATTAGAAGTATGGTTTTACTCTTTCTGCTTAAATACACTTAATTTTGATTAATTCAATACAGCCGCAGTGTCTAAAAACGACCGTTTCGTATTGGACGGCTATTGCCGTCATGTCACATAGTGAACTTGAACTTGACGGCTATAGACGCAACTGTCCGTCAACGTGTTAAAACTTTTACGCGTAAAAACAATACGACAATAAAATGCAACGAAATCACGCGCACGCAGATCAAATACTTGGTCGGTACTAGTGTGAAGAATTGAAGTTTGCGTTTACATGAGTGCAATTATATATACTCATGGTGCGCAGCCGCTGCCTTGTATGCGGAATCTTTTAGGGGGTAATCTGTGCCAATCATGATTGTGCCATGAAGGTGCTTGTTCTGTCTGTTACAGTTCGGAATGCTTTTGCGGAGAAAATAAGCCACCAGATTCTTCTCAGATCGCAAATACATCATGCGATGTTAAATGCCCCGGCGATCCTTCCAAGAGTTGTGGAGGATTTTTCACCATGGATGTATTTGAAACAGGCTTAGCAAGTAAGATTTGAATCTACTGTCAAAATATTATTGAAGCTTCTGCAGTTCTATGAATAATAGGTACCTATAATTGTGTGTATTTTCTTTTCCAGAATTTTCAGCAACAACTCCAAAGTCTATATCTGATAATGACAGTGATTCTGTGAGAATAATATTTCTCTTAACCTTGACCGGACGTGCATTACGCCAGGTGCATCGGTTAATCAATGCACTCTATAGAAGCAATCATTACTTTTTTATTCACATAGATATTGTAAGTTGGTAACAAAATGGTATAGGAAATTGATACCTACTCGTCGTATATACTTACATATAGAATTATCCTTTCACTTGTTTCAGAGGCAAGATTATCTACATAGAAAACTATCTATTTTGGAAAAACATTTTCCTAATATCAAATTAGCCACAAATCGATTTTCGACAATTTGGGGTGGTGCATCTTTGTTACGGATGCTACTTGCGTCTATGAAAGAATGTTTAACATTAGGTTGGAAATGGGACTTTGTTATTAATTTAAGTGAAAGTGATTTCCCTATTAAAACTTTAGAGGAATTAGAAACATTCCTATCAATAAACAAAGGACTCAATTTTGTTAAGTCACACGGTCGAGAAGTTCAAAGATTTATTAAAAAGCAAGGGCTTGATAAAACATTTATAGAATGTGATACGCACATGTGGCGAATTGGTGAAAGGACGTTGCCTAAAGGCATAGTCATAGATGGAGGCAGTGATTGGATAGCCTTGTCGCCTGATTTTGTATCTTATATTGTTCATAAAGAGGATGAGCTTTTATCCGGCTTAGACATAATATTTCAACATACTCTTTTGCCTGCTGAGTCCTTTTTTCACACTGTACTAAGAAATTCTCGTTTTTGTCATACATATGTTGATAATAACTTACATGTTACAAACTGGAAAAGAAAGTTAGGTTGCAAATGCCAATACAAGCACGTCGTTGACTGGTGCGGATGCTCTCCTAATGATTTTAAAACCGAAGACTGGCCAAGAATTCAAAACACTGAAGGCCGTCAACTATTTTTTGCCAGAAAATTTGAGCCAATAATAAACCAAGAAATAATAAACAGGGTTGAACAGTTCATAGGTTTTAATGATCATTCAAGGCTTAATAATCTAGAAGCATATTGGCAAAATATCTACGACACTGAAGATTTAACTGCTAGTACCGATGACTTGTTGCTAACACACGCAGGAAGTATTGTTCGCCACAATGCAAACATTTTAAAAACTGAAGATTGCTTTGTGGAACCTTATGAAGTAATAGAAATCAATTCATATAATTTCGCTGATACGTACAAAGGAAACTTAATTCTTCACAAAGCTGTAATAAATCGCAACGTGCCGGTTTTATTAGAAACGTGGTATAAACCAAAGAAACATTTTGAGTTAAATTTTGAGCATTCATTTGCTGATAATGTAAAGATATTTAAAGTAAGCTCGGAATACGATCAAAAAGAAACGATGTTTAGAAACTTAGCTAATGTTTTAGGTCCATTATCTGAACCTTCACTAATGTACCAGTTCTCACCGTATACTGATAGGGAAATGGATAACTTGACTATTGTCTGGTTAGATCCAGCCGGGATAGTAGCAGACGTCAGCGGTATTCATCTCGATGAAAATAATCTTACTAACTTCATTAGGCCTAATCTAAAACCTCCACTTTTGCCCGGGGTGTGGAAAGTGGGTTTGTTTAGTAAATCTAATTTAATAGTAAGAACTCAGTTCTTAATAACACCGTTAGAGTACTTCTCCGGTAAGGAGGTTACCCATCAAGAAACTAATATTATTCATAGTGGCTCGCAAAATGCATATAAAAATTACTCTTCTGTAAAGTCATTAAATTTTATACCCAATGCTGAGCAAAATTTAGTTTTAAGCAATATTTCTCTTTCAAATATTAAAAGAATTAACAAAGATTTAAGAGACTGGATAGATAGCCTGAATATAGAATTCTATAATGTTTTAAGTTCATGTATTAGTTTAATAAATCAAGAATTAGGTAACTTGATTCACTGTGGTAAACATAAATTTAATTATTGCAGTGGCACCGAATGGAGCTCACTATCTCTCGATCCCAAGGGAACCATAGGAAAGCTAAATAAACAAACTGGAAAATTAGATAGAATATGACGCCCATTTAGCTACACCTATCAATAATCATAGTTCGGTAGGTACCTACTTACCGCAGACTGGCCGTTCGAATCATGCATCTTCGGTGAATTCGACTTTGTGGTAAGTAGATACCTACCTATCTTATAAATATAGTGAATATTTTTAGGTAGGTGCTGGAAAGTGGGCCGCAATAATAAATTCATGACCTTTTGTATATATAATAATACGTGAAATAATTGTCGATCTCTAGGTATTGTAATTGTTTGAAAATTCTTGATCGTAAAAGCATAGTAGGTACCTACCTAAAATTTGTTGCCCCTTTAATAAGGCGCTAGTTAGTGTTCTGTCACCATAACGAATATTATTAAAATACGTGACAGTGAAATATGACGTAACAGACTTATTAAAAATCCTGTGATATTACGTGCGATCTTGTATCGTAATGCATCACACTCTACATATAAAAAAAACAAAGTCGCTTGCCGCTGTCTGTCCGTCCCTATGTATGCTTAGATCTTTCAAACTAGGGAACGGATTCTGATGCGGTTTTTTTAAGGTGACTCCGTGCTCAATAATGATTCCAAAACGCATGTACCTACCTCGAAACTTACGTAATTCGCGAGTCCCACGGATTTCTTGAAATCTACACAGATCGCGAAAATAGTTTATCAAAGCTTCAATGTAACAGTAATTTCATCAAAAACATAAATGTGAAAATGAGAGCCAAAGACAAAAGAGGTGATATCTAAATGGGTGCCAAGTTCAATGTTCAGTCCTGAAATGTATTTATAACAACATAAAATATAATTTCATCTTATAACTTAGGATAATATATTGTAGCCTGAGGTCTGATTTGGCTACTTCTTATATACTTTTTGTAAATACATACAGAAATTATTAGTACCTACCTACCTAAGTAAATTATTCGTAATAAAAGAAGTCGCTAAATTGCCGAAAGAAAAGAATCATGCATGCTCGCTCGATCGAGATTCTTCAGAGCGAGCAGTAAGAAAAGAACCTCCTTTGGAGCGCTAGTGCCGCTAGTGAGTGTATGTACATACATACATCATCCCAGCCCAGCCACAACACAACATGCATGTACATACTCTACGATAATCTCACGCAACCCTGAATTTATACGACTCGTTGAACGTACTTAAAAAGAATAGAACTTGATATCGCGTTCTAATTACTCCAATAGCGCCATCTAGTTTACCAAGTAGTACTTAATTTTGTATGGGGAGAACAATTAAGTGAAAAATAATAAAATGATGGAAATATACCAGTTTCAGATTTTTCCCTTTGTATTCACGTAATTACCTATCTGTATGCCAAATTTGAACTTTCTAGGTCATCTGGAACTGGGTTAGAGTTTTGATCTATAGATCAGTCAGTGATAAAATTGACGATTTTTGGACGTTAATATCTAACTAACCCTTGGAGAAGTGTTTATGAAATTTGGAGCACATATCAATTTCGCAAAATTTGACAAGTTTACGTGAAACAGTTTTTGAATTATGAGGGTGTCAAAAGTTACACACGGTGCTGCTCGCCAGTTCTGCTAGCTGGAACTTTGGCTTGACACGCTACCGCGACCGATTACCGTTCATGTACCAATATTTTAACTAATTGCTGCTATTTAGTAGGCTATATGGTCATATTTGGAACCTAAGTAATAATAAAGATATTATATAGTGGTCAGCCATTCTGACGTCAAGATGACTGGCCAAATTCAATATTACCGATTTAGACCCCGATTTTCGCATTTCTTTTTACATAATAATTTAGTAGTTAATTAGTACCTACACATTATACACATATATATTTACCCGACTGCGCGACGCAAAGGAGTGGTATTGTGTTTAACAGCCTATTGGCACTTGCACTAACTACAATCGCCATGAGAAACCAGACCCGAGCACCTAGCATGCAAGACGATACATTGCACCATTCCGAAATCAAAAACTAGATAAACAATAGTATAAATTTTTTAGATGTAACTATTACTAGATTGGGAGATTATCATGATTTTTCAGTTTACCGGAAACCAACACATACAGATGTAACTATTCCAATTGATTCTTTCCATCCATGGCAACATAAGCTTGCGGCATACAAATCAATGATACACAGGTTAGTAACGTTACCGCTTAATAACTTTAATTATGTTAAAGAAATAAATACTATTATACAAATAGCCAGATCAAATGGATATAGTTCACAACTAATTTATAACCTAATTGATAAAAAGAAAAACATTTTAGTTAAACAAATGTTGTACCCAAAAATAGAGGAGATTACAAATATTTACACTGGTAGTTTACCATATTTTGGCTATATCTCAGAGATGATTGCAAAATCATTGAAAAAACAAAACATCTTGGTGGCTTTTAAGACTTTTAATTCTTTAAATAGATTAATTAACACAAAACAAATATTACCAATTGATAAAAAATCAGGAGTTTATAGCTTGCACTGTCCTGACTGTAATTCTGTTTATATAGGTCAAACGGGTCGTAACTTCAAGATTAGATACCAAGAACATTTGGCAGCTTATAGGAACAATTTCCCTGAAAAATCACATTTTGCCAAACACTTGTTAGTTTCAAACCATAAAATTCCAGATGACCACAGTTTTGTTAGTCTGTATACGTGTGAAAAGGGCATTCGTCTATCTATTTTGGAACAGTTGGAGATTTTGAAAGCCAAATATTCTGGTGTAAACCTTTTAAATGAACAGGTTGAATTTTCGTCTCCGCTGTTGAACTCATTGGCTAGAATAAATAAATAAACAGTAACCTTAGAATGTAGTGGCTTGTCAATGTCAATAACAATTTTTGTTTTTGTGGGCAATGGAATATGTTGTTCCATACATCCTTGTTTTCTTTACTAATTTATCAATATTTTGGTGAATTTTTGAATTTTTTCATTTAAATTTAACTAATTCACCCAATACTATTTGGTTTGTGTGCACAAATAGTATATATTTATTTGAAATATAAATAATGGTGGGTAATTATTTATATATTTTTTAATACTTAGTAGAGGGTAGTTAATTCTGTGTAAGTAATGTGTTGGGTTTTAGAGGTTCATAGTAATTAGTGGTTTACTAATTTACTAATTTCTATAATCCTGAGGATGCCACGGTTGTTGGCGAAACATATGTAGATTATTTATCTAGTTTTTGATTTCGGAATGGTGCAATGTATCGTCTTGCATGCTAGGTGCTCGGGTCTGGTTTCTCATGGCGATTGTAGTTAGTGCAAGTGCCTGTTGTCGCAATTATGAGTTATCAGATCCGAGGGTCAGTGGAGGGTGTAGGGCCCGGTGGTGGGCGCACCCATAGTGAATTTATCTAATTATCAATACGACAGAAATTGTGACCTAGTGACACCACTGTTACAATTCCATGCCGCGTGTCGGCGGCTGAGTAGAGTTTGTACCACCACATGCCTGCCCGTGGGTATCGTACGAGGCGATTAAGGGTTTCCGGGAGGTGGGCACCTGCGCCTCCCGTGCTGACAACATAGTCCTAAAATCACACTACGGTCACCAACTCACCTGCACGGCAAGGTGACTATGCGCAATAATTTCCCTATTTCTGCCATAGGGAAGTTATTGCGCATTTTGGCTTGCCCTGGGGTAGGCGTACCCTTATATTCAGTAAAAATTCAAGAAACTAGTTAATTAAAGAACTAGACGAGTGTAACATTGTATAAGACTGTACATTGATTGTCATTTTCTTTATCAGACTTATAAGGCATTCAGATTTACTAGATTTCAGGCATTTTGGGGCTCAAGTTTGAGTCCGAACCCCCCGATAGGGTCAACGCTGGGCAGGCGGGTTGGTGACCGCAGTTTGTATTTGGGACTATGTTGTCAACACGGGAGGCGCTGCTGCCCACCCCCCGGAAACCCTTAATCGCCTTGTACGATAGCCACGGGCAGACATGGGGTGGTACGAATTCTACTCTGCCGGCACCACGCGGAATATAGATAATATTACTTCTATACTAATAATATAAAGAGGTAAACTTTTATTGTTTGTTTTTTTGCATCGAATAGGCTCCGAAACTACTGGACCGATTTCAAAAATTCTTTCACCGTTAGAATCCTTATTGGACCCGGATGAACATAGGCCATAGGGTTTCGCATAATTTCTACTGGGCTGGAATAATTAATATGAATTGAGTAATTTTTTTTTCATTTGACGCATGGAGGCTTAGATGAAAACAAAATAGCGGAAGATACTCGTCTCCAGCGCGTGGACCGCTTAAATTAGGCCAACGTCGCCTGATTTTACTCATTTGCAGTTGAGAGTAGTAATAGCGCGCTCGTGTGACGGAAGAAATTCTTTTTTTATTTTAAGCGGGGTAAAAGTTATCAAAATGTCTTCATGTGCTTTTGTGCGTTGTACTAATCACTCAAAAAAAAAACCATCACATGGAATCATTTTTCACGCATAAGTACACGAAAACTTTAAATTCTTAGGTTAATAATTGTAAATTCACTTATGGTTTTGATCGCCATTTTGCAGAGCGAGATAAAAATATATGATACATCTATGTGCGACAAGTTAAACAAGCAAACACGTGCCGTGCGTGTTTCGTTTTTGCAGTAGGTAGCTTCTTACCATAGTTATTGTCTGGGACACGACTCAACCCGAAATTATTCCGATGATGCTCTATTGAAACGCGCTTGTTTCGCTCGCGCTACTGTCGAAATAAATAGGTTTGTCTCTATTGCTCAGTAGTGAACAACGTTAAATAAATAGAAATATAACCTATACTTCTGTAAGTATAGTCCGAAGGCCGATTTGAGGAATTTTTATGGGTTCAGATTTGCACCAAACGCGGTTCTGTCATTCAGTGCTCAGCGGTCAGTGGCTACGAATGTATGTCAACCTAAAGGACTCACCATGACGAAATATGTGCTGATATCCTGCCAAAATTATTCTCAAAAACATAAGAAAATAAACAAGATCACATTTCAGCGGTAAATATTTGATGTTTTTACGTAATTTCATTAATAAAACAATAAATACAGAATAAAATTTTCATATTTTTTAAAATTGTCATTGTGAACAAAATGTTGCCATGTGTGTGAAAATTTACCCTATTTTTAAACATGCAGATTGTAGGTAAAAGTGGAGGCAACTATCTATCGCAACTATGAATACTCCGGTTATACTTATCTACAGTCTTCTTGTTATAAGAAATATCAAATTATGATCTTCTATATTTAAAGAAGAAAAAGAAGATAGGAATACATATTCTTTTGTTACTATGGAATTTTAGATTTCCTGCTATCTCAATAACTGCTGACAATTGGATAAAATTGCAGAATAGTAATTCTAATAAAATAACTATCGTTTTTTACTAAAAATAACTATGCATGAAGTTGTTTTTATGAAAAAAAAGTTAAGTTTTCCGTTTTGGTAAATGTATTTCAACATACTACTAACTATACATCGTATAGACCAATTTTATTTTTACATACTTTTATAGTTGGCAAGGCATTTGAAGTAATAAAAAAAAAGTTTGATATACCCATTTTATTATTAACCCTGGGGCGGCATCATAATGAAAATGTATTTTTGTTTTAAGGCAAAATAAATCAATTTACTAGCACCGCTACACACTTTAAATTCAGGTTCATTCAGCTCATATAGATAAGTATAAATAATTTAAATAAATGTTTTAATATTAATTTTGGTTAGTTAATAACATTTTGTTGATAATTATTCTTTGAACTTTAAACAGTGGCGAAACTAGTTGTTGGACCTATTTTATCTTTGATTGACTGATTGTGGAATTACGTACAAGCTCTCACTCACTGTATTAAATAAAACGATGTTTACCGTTACTACAATATTTTTGTTCTATTCAAATTAAATCTTAAAAATGGGCAACATTCTTTCCTTTATTGAATGAAATAAAACCACGGAGAATGCCCCACAGCTTTGTTGACATAATAACAAATTATCCGGAAGGACGATTTTTAATAGACTAGTATTTTTTTATCCAGCACTTTTGGACCAATAATGTATAAAAGGTCTATCATCCCCTTTTAATATATTTTATATTTAAAGGACCATGGGGGATTTTGTATGGACCCCGTCCCCACCCTACAACAGTCATAGGACACGTGTCAATTTGTTCATTGCGACCCAAAAAAGGATAAAGTACCTGTTTTATTAGCAAAAACTATTGGGTTTATTTATAATAAAAAAAAACTTTTCGGTAAAAATATATTTATTTTTAAACCAAAATAATTTTTTTCACAAACAAATATGCTTATTTCACATAAACAAGGACGATTCTATATAATAAAAAAAAATACTTGGTTCTCAAACTGAAAATCATTGAGTAGTAATAATAATGCTTAAATAATATAGGTAACTATTAACTCATTATTACAGCCAAATCTAAAGTGTCAAGCTTGATGTGCTCTTGACTGCACTAATAATTACATTAAGTCGTCTATTACAATATTATCAAGCATTTGTGCTGGTGCATTAAAGTCAATATGACGCCCTAACCCCATGTACCATACAATGGATATTATGTGCGCACAACTTCCCACAGTGCGATTGCCTGTAAGGCAAGTGCAGTACCAATGAGCAATAGCATGTCTGTCAGTCAAATCCCGGTCTATTAAAATATAACTATAATAAATACGGGAACGGACATGGCGCGACTGAATCCGTACTCTGACTAGCCAAACATTATTTAGCAGGATATTGCATCGCGGTAAATTGTTTAACTCGTTATCACGGTATAATTCTATATTATAAAGGCCATCGCGAAGGTGCTCGGCGCAGTAAGACTTGGCAAGCTTAATGTGATAGCTCCCTAGCGCGAAAAGAAACACTTCATCTTCAGATAAACGTGGGAAGTCTTCGAAGTTAGGAATATTTGCTTGCATGGCTTCAAAAGGCACTCTCTGTCTGTTAAGATTTTTCATATGCACATAATCATGCAAGTGATTGGACATGTTAATTCTAGAATGAATTATATTTACAATCTCGGCGGCGAATCTGTTGTCAACAGCGACTCGATAATAAGCGTTTATTATGGCCGCTGCAATTTTAAAGTCACAGAACATATGACTTAATGCACGATTAAAATACGTTTGACGCAACAACCTGAACCTATTCTTAAACTTGCCGTTGACCGCCTCAACAACCCATCTCATCATGGGCATCCAATCCAGTCACGGAATCAAAGCTTAATCTAGGAGCATTCATGCCGCGAATTAACATTGTTGTCATGTCCGAAACAAGCTCAGCGTTGAAATAATTCGTCACGTTTACATTATCCAGTAATTCGTCCCAAATAATATTGGACAAATGATCTTGACACAGTCGTGTACTAGGTGGAAAATATAAGCTGTAGTTACAAATGGCGAACAGTCTTATAGACGCGGGGATTCGCCTCAGATCCAGATTTCTGCAATGCCTATATAAACAGGTTCGCGAAGAATTAGGAGCTCTTACATACTCAGGGACGAAGATTTCATTTGGTTGGGCGCCTTCAGCTGGATTGTTGACATCGACAACAACATTTTCGTCAGGAAGGTCTTGTCGATTGACATCATTGTTGGCTCTTTGCCAGCATCTGTGACATACAGCCATGATGTTATTGAAAATAACCTGGAATAAAAAAAAATACATTTAATATCCTATCACAATAAATAAAGATATCGTAGGACTAGGTTGCAGTGCACACAGAATATCTACTTTCTTACGACGATGATATAATGCACACCCTACGTTATATTATTTTTACAATGATTATTGTAACTCATCGTAAGCACTGTTAGACAAAGAAAAAAATAACATTACTTACTAACCTCTATTAGTCCATTTTGATAAATATAGTCAGCCACCGCTGGTGAACTTTGTGGCAAAGTATCTTCCAAAATGTGTCTTCTCTGCCTTAGGACAGAACGCGGACACATAACACATCGGCGTCCTGTATCCATAATTGTGCCAAAATGTTCTCAAAATCAAAGTCCTTTAACGTGCCAAGGTCAATCACAAAGATATTCTCACAGTCCGGTAAACAAGCAAGGGTCGTTGTGCGTCGTAAACAAGCCGATAATGATAACCACGTGCGTAGCGAATAACAAACGAGTGACGACTGCGACTACCTGGCTGGTCGGTGCGTGTGCGGCGATACCTGAGGGTTGAGGGAGGCAGGGGAGGGGTAGGAGACGCAGGACCTCTGTGCATGTCTCGACAAGCCCAAATCGGTTTCCTGTACCTACGCTATTAGCGTAGGTATAATTATTTTATGAAATCTAATTAAAAAGGAAAAAAATATATAAAACAACAATGTATCATTAAACCTAAACCCCACGTATTTGAAGTACGTCGCCATAATAAAAAAATGTCTATCCTACTAGATGCTTCAAATGACACTTATTTCAAATCTGTTGGATGGTGGGGACATTTCTTCCCAAAGTCCTTTCACGATAATTCTATAAGATTTTACAAATCATTATATTTCTCAGCATCAATAATAAATTTATCGACTATTTCGCCACATCTAGAGAAATAACATTTTTATGGCAACATTAATTTTATGTCCTGCATACGTCAAGTCAATATTATAGGCATGTTTTTTCGCCTTGCGTTTGTTTGGAACACACCTTCTATAGGTTATATTTCTATTGTTAAATACAATTACAGCTGTGTGTGTGTTCGTGCGAGTAGTTGTGTAGCATGCTTAATTTCTAGTTGACGATTTTAATGACGTGCCTATCTTCCGCTATTTTGTTTTCATCTAAGCATGGAGGTAAAAGTTTGACATACACCTTAGATGAAAACAAAATATAAGATAGTGACTCGTCTCCAACGCGTGGACCGCTTAAATTAGGCCAACGTCGTCTGATTTTACTCATTTGCAGTTGAGAGTAGCAATAGCGCGCTCGTGTGACGGAAGAAATTCTTTTTTTATTTTAAGCGGGGTAAAAGTTATCAAAATGCCTTCATGTGCTTCTGTGAGTTGTACTAATCACTCAAAAAAAACAAATCACATAGAATCACTTTTCACGCATAAGTACACGAAAATTTAAAATTCTTAGGTTAATAATTTGTAAATTCACTTATTGTTATGATCGCCATTTTGCAGAGCGAGATAAAAATATATGATACATCTATGTGCGACAAGTTAAACAAGCAAACACGTGCCGTGCGTGTGCGAATGCGCCCGCTGTGTTTTGTTTTTGCAGTAGCTTCTTACCATAGGTATTGTCTGGGACACGAGCTGACACGACTCAACCCGAAATTATTCCGATGATGCTCTATTGAAACGCGCTTGTCTTGTTCACGCTACTGTCGAAATAAATAGGTTTGTCTCTATCGCTCATTAGTGTACAACGTTAAATACAATTACAGCTGTGTATGTTTTCGTGCGTGTAGTTGTGTAGCATGCCTTCGATCAAATATAATGGTAGATGCACAGTCTCATACTAAATCAAGCATAAACGATGGCGCCGCATCAACACTTTATACGTACTTATACAGATCTAAACTGTTGGAGTTGCTTATAATTAGAAAGACTTAAGTTAGGTCATAAGTATGTTAAGTTAAACCTTATATCTTAGTAATAAAGTTGTAACACATTTGCACCTGATTCTGACATATAGCCATTTGCGTTAAAGCAATAAACCTATCACACAGTTCAGTTTATTACCAAACACAACTAAAAATATTTATCAAGAAAAATAACTCTAATGCTATTTAAATAAAGTATAAAATTGTAAGAATTAATACTCGACTTGTTACTTTTGTTTCGCGCTTACCTTATCGCTGCCGCTAGGAACATAGGAATAGAATGGAGCGCACCGGTGTGCGAAAGGGATAGTTGCGAAGTAAGAAGTATTTGTAATTGAATAGAATTATAACCTATAGAAGTATAGTCCGAAGGCCGATTTTAGGAATTTTTATGGGTGCAAATTTGAACCAATCGCGGCTCTGTCATTCAGTGCTCAGCGGTCAGTGGCTACGTGTGTATGTCAACCTAAAGGACTTACCATGACGAAATGTGCACTGAGATCCTGCCAAAACTATGCTCAAAAACATAAGAAAATAAATAACATCACATTTCACCGGTAAATATTTGATGTTTTTACGTAATTTCATTGATAAAACAATAAATACACAAACAAATTTTCATATTTTTTTATCTGTCATTGAAAACAAAATGTTGCCATAAGTGTGAAATTTTACCCTATTTTTAAACATGCAGATTATACAGGGTGTTTTTTTTGTGGCCACCTTTAACGAAGGGTACGTATTGTATACATGAAATAAAGTAAGTTTATGCCAAAAAAAATGCTAAGAAAAAAAATTTTTTTTTTGAAAAAAATTTTTAAATTCCTTGATCGTGCGAAATTTATAGTGTCTAGTGTTTATGTTAGTTTTTTTATAGACAGATATTAATTATTTTTCATGAAAAAATCCTGCTACGCGCGTCTATGTGCATTTATGCAGAAAAACGCAGTCTATTTACTCAACTTTGGACCCTAATATTTTGGAAACCAGACACTTCCCAGGTATGCTTCCATGGAGAAAAATGATCGTGATGATGAGATTCCGTAGTTTTCGGGAACGTTGACGACCAAAAATCACCCTGTAGGTAAAAGTAGTTGGATCTACTTTGTCTTTGATTGATTGTGGAATTACCTGCAAGCTCTCTCACCGAATTATTTAAAACTATACATATTGTTACTATAATATTATGTTTAAACATTAGATCTTTAAAATAGGCATCGTTCTTTCCTTTATTGAATGAAATAAAACCACGGAGAATGGCCTCACAGCTTTGTTGACATAATGACAAATTATTCAGAGGGACAATTTTTAACAGAATATTGTATTTTTTTGTCACACTTTTGGACCAATGATGTGGAAAAGTCCGATCATCTCCTTTTAATATATTTAAATTTCACGATAATTCTACAAGAGTGTGCAAATCAGTATACTTCTCAGCATCAATAATAATTTTATCGACTATTTCCCCACATCTAGGGAAAAAACATTTTTAAGGCAACATTAATTTTATGTCATGCATACGTCAAGTCGATATTTTATGCCTATTTTTTCGCCTTGCGTTTGGTTGGAACACACTTTCTATAGGTTATAATTCTATTTGTAATTGATATAAAATATTCAGTAATCAGGAAAAAAGACATGTTTCCATGAACAAATTATTATCAATATTGATTACAAAACAGTACTTACTGAAAATATAACATCCATCTTTTTTTTTTTCATTTTTAATATGTAGTTTTTATAGTTTTTCACGGCATACTTTAGCATCGCGAGACGATTGAACGCTAGCGAGGCTTATTGTGACTGACGCTAAAAGAGTGCCAACTTTTGATTTATGCCTTCTTTTGGCGGTGCCACTTTTCGTGCGTATATTGTGTATCTACTATATATTTGATCGAAGTAGCATGCCTAAAATCTAGTTGACGATTTTAAGAATGTGCCTATCTTCCGCTATTTTGTTTTCATCTAAGATATACACCATAGAATAACAAGTCCCCAGAAGGAGTCATCAATGACAGATGTATTCCGGGTAGTGAAGCCAAAACGAGTCAAAAATCCTGCATCTTCCGCTCTTCTTACCCGCCGATTGTTGCCAAATCGATAAATATTATCAGTTTTTTTAGATACAGTAAATAGGTAAAAATTTGACATACTAAAAAGTTGCTTCAAAAGTGTGCGTGATCACGGGTTCTGGGAATTTATTCTTCTGTGACGTACAGATGACATGACACAAGACATGACAGCTGAAATTTGTTTTTTGTTTTGTTTGGTTTATCCCGAAAAAAGAGCATGAGGAATACAGCCAATTTACTTGTGAAAATAAAATTTATTTGTATACATGTGTTCCTTTTCTTCGTGGGGTCATGTAGGTATGTTGTTTTCGCAAGTCTTTTTGATTTTGACCAATTTTACACTCGTTTTTGAGGATTTTCCCGACGTTTCCATTCATCATCCATCATCAATATCATCCATCATAAATTCAGAAATCATTTGCTAAAGATAATAGCTGTATGTGCTTAGTCCTCCTTGCCTTTCCTTCGCGATAAACCTATACAAAATAAAAATGAATATGAATCGATGAAGGTCCATTCATTAGAGTATAGTAAAGACAATGCTCTCGTCAATCGACGGAGCTATACAACCAAAATTGAATTGAAAGACAATGTTCAACGTTCAATTGTACACTTTGTTATTACTTTGCGCTATGGTTTGTACTACACAGCAAGTAAAAGTATACTTAACTTTGTTCGTATTTGTCACTATTTCTACAGCATTTACTATAATTTCTTTTGACATTTAACGTCCACGCTGCTCTGTTTATTCTGCTTTCATTGTAAATGGATTCGGCGGGAAAAGCTGGAAGGGTGCAGGTGTAATTTTCTTGTGAAAATCAAAAATTATTTGTAGATGGCTTGCATGTGTCCGTAGAGTGATGTTTTCTGGTAGATAAGTTATATTTTGATTACTTGTGCTGTGAATCTAGTGCGTGTGCATGGTTTTATACGCAGGTAAGCCGAGTGAAACTTTAGCCGGATTACGATCTCTTCATGGGCGCAGGTAAGTTGTTTCTGCAATAATTTTTCATTTTGACTAACTTTACACTTGTTCTTGAGGATTTTCCCGACGTTTCCATTCATCATCATCATCCATCATAAATTCAGAAATCATTTTACTTAACAATGATTAGGCTGTATGGGCTTAGTTCCCCATGCCTTTCCTTCGGGATAAACTAAAAAAAAAAAAAAATCATTGTAAATTTTTAGGATTCGGCGGGAAAAGCTGGAAGGGAGTGGGTGTAATTTTCTTGTGAAAATCAAAATTTATTTGTAAATGGCTTGCATGTGTCCGTAAAGTGATATTTTCTGGTAGATAAGTTATATTTGGTTTACTTGTGATGTGAATCTAGTGCGTGTGCATGGTTTTGTATGCGGGTA
Source organism: Carposina sasakii (assembly GCA_014607495.2). Taxonomy (NCBI): domain Eukaryota; kingdom Metazoa; phylum Arthropoda; class Insecta; order Lepidoptera; family Carposinidae; genus Carposina; species Carposina sasakii. Next base: position 7,439,043 of record CP053155.1, read on the forward strand.
AGCTAAGTAAAACTTTAGTCAGAATACGATCTCTTCGTGGGCTCATGTAAGTTGTTTCTGCAATTCATTTTAATTTTGACTAATTTCACACCCATTCTTGAGGATTTTCTCGACGTTTCCATTCATCATCATCATTATCAGCGATCATAAATTCAGAAATCATTTACTAAAGACAATGGCTGTATGGGCTTAGTTCTCCTTGCCTTTCCTTCGGGATAAACTAAACAAAAAAAAAATGTAAATTTTTAGGTTAGGAGAAAGATTCTTCGAGAAAAGCTGGCAAATATAAGCCGAGTGAGGCTTATTAGTTTATTTCGCTGTTAAGTTATAAATGTTATAATAGGCAAGGATTCATTTAAAGAGGTAATTGACTTAATAACAAGAGCCAATGACTTACACGTTCATGCAGTTTCGTAAATAAAGTATGATCTATAATTGTGATGTAGGTGCTCCGTAATGGGATTTAAGTGTTTGTGTTTGAAATTGTTAAACTTTGACGGCCGATTGATCTAGTAGGTAGTGACCCTGCCTGCGACGCCATAGGTCCTGGGTTCGAATCCCGGTAGGTGCAAACATTGATATGATGAATATCGATGTTTGTTTCCGAGTCATGGATGTTTCTATATTTATCTATGTATTTATATACCGTTGCTTAGTACCCACGACACAAGACCTTAGGGATCTTAGTGTGGGACTAGGTTAATGTGTTGTGTAGTGTGTGAATATTTATTATTCATTTTAAGTATTTTAATCCTGTGCTGACTCGGGGCCTAACTAGAATACATCAGATCCTACCGTGCATATCTTAAATGTGGCGATAAGCTTTCAACGTGTCACTGATCTTTTACATCTAACCACCCCCACTATGCTAAAACATCTATGCTAATCTTCATTAGCCTATAATGTATGAATGTATTGGCTGACTGCCATTGAATTCTATAAATTAGTATAGAGTCAAAATATCATTCACGACCTAGAGTCCAGTTCATAGAATAATACTCATAGGCCTGGTTATTAAAGAAATAACAATACACACAACTCAGGTACAAAGGAAAATGAAATGGCACAATGGATTTCCAGATACCCCTACAAAACGAAAGAAGGGAAGGCAAAGAAAGTGTTAGTCTGACAAAATCAGGAGGACCGCTAGTCCGTTTTAGCTAAGAGTTTGTCCAGACAGAAGTGGAAGAAGTTAGAGGAGATCTTTGTGTCCTAAGATAGGCAGATAAATGCTAACAATAATAAAATTGAATATGTCTACAACATTCACTATGGGTGTGCCCACCACTGGGCCCTACACCCTCCACTGACCCTCGGATCTGATAACTCATAACTGCGAAAGCAGGCACTTGCACTAACTACAATCGCCACGAGAAACTACAACACTATTGATAAAAGTCTCAAGAGATTGAGATTGAAGGTATTCCGACTACTTTAGTAACTGGATGGCTACTTTATGTGTTTGTTATAGATGTCGTGGCCATATCGTAGAATTGATCATTTCATAAAATGGTCGAGCATTTCATGAAATGGTCGCATTTCATGAAAAGTTCAACTGTCTATTGGCCACATCATGATATGGTTTGGGCAGATCGATGATTAAAAATCGTTTCTCGATATGGGCAACTAAACGCCCGATCATTTCATGAAGTGGTCAAGATTATTGATCATATCGTAAAATAGTTACATGAATCACCAGTAGAGGCGCTGCGCGCGTTTTATTTATGTGTGAAGATGGCGGATTTTTCTTTTTAGGTTATAAAACAAATTAAAGAGAGTAGGGTGACTATGCAGAAGAAGTTCACGGATAGTGTGTTATATTGTATAATGTATATTAGACTTAATGGTGGTTTATAATAATATTGTTAAACAAAAACCTTAGATTACGATAGGTTAGGTTAGGTTAGGTTAGACTATAACAAATGACGCACCAGCCGAGCGAGCGGAGCGAGCGTGCCCAGGCAGCGTCCGGCGATGTGCCAGATGCGAATCGCTTTTGTAAAGTCTTTTATGTTTTTAAATATTATATTGTGAAAATATCACATAAATAATAGCAAAAAAAATCATACCATCATACCTTATGGTATACTTATATATGGTGTACGGTATATATTATTTATATAAGCTCTTACCACATTCGGATTTTATGGACACCCTGTTAATACGATTTGGCCAAACGTGGATGACAAAATCGTGAAATGTAGACGATTTAACGATCTGGTCAAATTGAATTGGCCACTTCATGAAATGCGACCACTTCATGAAATGCTCGACCATTTCATGAAATGATCAATTTAACAATATGGCCACGACATATACATAGTCATTACTTTAGAAATTTGAATTATAATAATATAAAATTATTAATAAAGATATGGAAAAAATTCCTCACCCGGGTGGGAATCGAACCCACGACCTCTGCATTCCGTGCCAGCACTCTTATCACTGATTCTAACTAACCCATATCATATACCTATGTGTCATTTTATTAGGATTGGCATGTAGTGTGATCATCGATCACACAGATATTGTACTTCCAAATATTCACATTTTGGGTGAAAGTAAATAGATGCTCATGTCTTCATTTAAACATTTACATGCTTATATTTGAATGTGATTAGTCCTCTAAATACATTATTTTATTTGAACTGAGTGTTTGATAATTGAACAGCATCACTCCCTTCCAGCTTTTCCCGCCGAATCCATAATCTCCATAACCTTACCAACGGCGGATCCAGGGGGGGGTCATGGGGGTCATGACCTCAGGGGGGGGTTCCAGGACTTAGGTGGACGACTAATTGAACATAATGATTTTATTTATATATTCTGTCACCATACAGATTTTATGTAACTACATACCTTTAATATTTAATTAATTTAATATATGTAGTATAATAACTTTGTATGATGGCTAACGTTTGGGAACGAGCATATCGAAAATTTGAAATTTACCGCGCCACACTTGCGTCGGCTACGTAACGTCTAGCACAGGGCTACCAGATCGTATAATTGAATACAAAATATGTATAATCAGACAGTGTATTGTATCCTTGATCATTTCGTATAATACGATACAAACGCATACGCCATGAAATGGAACGTGAGTTCGTCTCTTGCTTTTCTTGAAGTTGTTCGCTCACTCTAGTAGGATAAACTTAGATGTGACGCCCGCAGAAGGCTGCCATCCATAAAACCCGGACACTTTTTATGTCAGGGGAAATCTGATTAACTTGATAGAAGGTATGTTTTGCAATTACGCCATTTTATATTTAAAAAATTTGGTGGACCAAATGTAGAGAGAACCACAATCGAATGCAAAATCCTAGAACGCGATATCGAAGTTTCTTACAATGTTTGGAATATATACATGGGCCAAACAACGACTAGTGGCCCGGTGGGGCCGGAAGCGCTTCCCTTTTCACCAACCCCACATTGGTGACCCCTGTGAACTGGACATACGCAACATTCAGTCTTCAGGAACTTCACCATCATCGCAGCACTCCGCAGCAAAGGTATCACACAACAGCATCACCTCTCCTCTTCTTCCACGACAGCAGCAGCAGCACGCCAGTAGCCAGCAGATTCATAAGAAGCCGCCATGACAGCTTCCTGGACCTGTTAGCAACGCACGCACGCATCGGCATCACGGAACAACATGTTCCCATTCCACGCGCAGACCAGAACACATCAGCCGCATTACGTTCCCAGTCGCCTCAAAGACCAGAACGCATCGCCGCAACACGTTCCCAGTCGACTCACCGACCAGAACGCATCTCGCCTGCACGCTCGTCGCAACACTTTCCGGTCGACTCACTGACCCGAATGCATACTTGTGAGAATACACGCTGGGTGCTGCCGAAGACATATCGACCTCTGGTCTGGAAGGGGAGTAATGTAGCGGAGCCATCTATCGGATACAGGAGAGACCACAATTTAATGCAACATGCTAGATAGAACGCGATGTCGAAGTTTCTTACAATTATTGGAATATATACATGGGCCAAACAACGACTCTTTTGCGTGTTCAAGAAGCGAGTCCCCACAGGAGTGCTCTTCTTCGACGTGGCTAAGGCATTCGATAAGGTATGGCACAAAGGCTTGATTTACAAGCTTATTCACCTAGGTGTTCCTAACAGTCTCGTGCTCATCTTACGAGACTTCCTTACTAATCGAACGTTTCAGTATCGCGTCGATGGAACACTCTCCTCCCCCCGCCCCATCAGGGCCGGTGTCCCCCAGGGCTCAGTCCTCTCTCCTATCCTCTACTCGCTTTACACAAGCGATATTCCCCGCACTCCAAACGTGGAGCTAGCCCTTTTTGCGGACGATACCGCTCTCTATACGTCACATTGGAATCATGGGGTTATCTGCAAAACCCTGCAACAAGCCGCTACCACCCTCGGCTCATGGTTTCAACGCTGGCGTATGGAAGTCAATCCCGACAAAAGCGCAGCAATGCTCTTTGGCGGGACTTCCCCCGACCCCTACACTCCAGGCCGATGCCAGTCGGTGTCCTCCATTCAGTTATTTGGTCGCTCTATCCCATGGGTAGCGACTTACAAATACCTCGGTGTCACCCTTGACCGTAAGCTTACGTTCAAGGCGCACATCAAGATAGTCTCAGATAGGGCGCGCTTTTTTGCTAGCCGTCTCTATCCCCTCACATGTTCCAAGAGCAAACTTGGGCTTCGGCACAAGGTCACGCTCTACAAGACGATCATACGCCCGGTACTCATGTACTCGAGCGTCGTCTTCGCCCACTGTCCTAAAACCACTCTCCGTGGAATGCAGGTGATCCAGAACAAGTTTCTCAGACGGGCCACGGGTAGTCCGTGGTTCGTCCGAAATTTCGATCTCCATCGCGATTTAGAGTTGCCCACCATTCGTAAGTTTATGAAGGACGCTTCACGTCGCTTCTTTTGATCGACTCTCCCATCACTCCAACCCGCTGGTTGGGAAAGCCGTTAACTACAAGCCCCGTCATCCTCTTTGCGGGGGGCGTCGTCGTAGGCGTCCCCGGGACGTACTCACGGAGAAGGACGACGCCATTACGGAGTATTTGGCCACTTTATCTAATCGATCTGCTAATACAAATAATAAGCGGCGCCCCCGTCGGAGGGGTCGCCGCACCCCTCTCATAGAAGCTCACACACCAGGCAGGAGACTGGCCGAGCAGGCAGCCCTGACCTGACCTTCCATGGCCAACACAATCTCCGTCGTAGTTCTTTCGAGGGTTCTTTAGCTGCGGGTTCTTACTTGGAACCCTTAGTAGGTAGAGTCATAGTAGGACACTGCTGGGACATGATCCCTACCAGTCATCCTATAAAAAGTCATTTAACTATTTGTTTAACTCCCCAATGCGACAATATCCCAGCGCAACTGGGATGCACAGGTCGCGTAGTCATAAAAACTTTCGGTTGTGCGCCTTAAGCGCACGCCACCTAGCTCGGTAAAGATGGCAAAGCCCTTCAGGCTACCATCATTTGTCATTCAAAAAAGAAAAAAAAAAACGACTAGTGGCCCGGTGGGGCCGGAAACGCTGCCCTTTTCACCACCCCCACACTCCGCGCATCCTGCTCAATGTATTAGGGACGTGGCTGCGCCGCATCAGCCGTACTTACCTCACAATAATACGGGGCCTCTGGCCTAACACAAAATTCTTGTGTGAGAATCTACACTAATATTATAAAGAGGAAAACTTTGTTTGTTTGGTTGTAATGAATAGGCTCAAAAACTACTGGACCGATTTCAAAAATTCTTTCACCGTTAGAATCCTTATTGGACCTGGATGAACATAGGCTATAAGAATTTCCCGATATTCCCACGGGAAGGCGACCAACGGGAATTCTATATTTTTTACGAAAACCGCTATACATATGAAGCTGAAATCGGGCATATATGTTCATTGGGGACAGCGAGGGAGGACTAAAAACGGATTTCCCGAAATTCCCACGGGAAGGGGACAAACGGGAATTCATAGTTTTTACGAAAACCGCTATACATATGAAGCTGAAATCGGGCATATATGTTCATTGGGGACAGCGAGGGAGGACTAAAAACGGATTTCCCGAAATTCCCACGGGAAGGGGACAAACGGGAATTCATAGTTTTTACGAAAACCGCTATACATATGAAGCTGAAATTGGGCATATATGTTCATTAGGGACTGCGAGGAAACACTAGAACGGATTTCCCGAAATTCCCACGGGAAGGAGACCAACGGGAATTATTTATTTTTTACGAAAACGGTTAAACATGTGAATCTGAAGTTGAGCATATATGTTTATTTGGGACCCCGAGGAAGCACTGGGAACGGATTTCCCGAAATTCCCACGGGAAGGGGACAAACGTGAATTAATTTTTTACGACAACCGCGATAACATATAGGCTACTTTTTACACTTAACATATAGGCTACTTTTTATTTTTTCTGTAGTCCACGCGGACGGAGTCGCGGGCGTCCACTAGTAATAAAATATAATAGTAAAAATGCTATTTTTTACAAAGAAATAATCGAAGCTTTAATAGTAATAGTAGAAAATGGCTAATAATTTGTCGTTCGCTTCACCTGCATCAGCATTAACATGATGCATTAGCGATCGTCACAAATTCTCGATAGAGCCTGCATTTTCGAGAAATAAATGGCAACAGTGTACAAAAAAAAAACCTAAAAATATTGCGGTCGCTACGCTCGCGCTATAATATTTTCTTTGTACATTTTTTACACATTCAGTGCCGGCGACTACTTATCATACTATTTTAAAGGCGAAAATTTTTGAGTGTGTATGTTTCTTACTTCTTCACGTCTACAAACGGATGGAGCGATTTTAATAAAATTTTGTGTAGAGTTAGCTGACGGAAGCGCTTCCCTTTTCACCAACCCCACATTGGTGACCCCTGTGAACTGGACATACGCAACATTCAGTCTTCAGGAACTTCACCATCATCGCAGCACTCCGCAGCAAAGGTATCACACAACAGCATCACCTCTCCTCTTCTTCCACGACAGCAGCAGCAGCACGCCAGTAGCCAGCAGATTCATAAGAAGCCGCCATGACAGCTTCCTGGACCTGTTAGCAACGCACGCACGCATCGGCATCACGGAACAACATGTTCCCATTCCACGCGCAGACCAGAACACATCAGCCGCATTACGTTCCCAGTCGCCTCAAAGACCAGAACGCATCGCCGCAACACGTTCCCAGTCGACTCACCGACCAGAACGCATCTCGCCTGCACGCTCGTCGCAACACTTTCCGGTCGACTCACTGACCCGAATGCATACTTGTGAGAATACACGCTGGGTGCTGCCGAAGACATATCGACCTCTGGTCTGGAAGGGGAGTAATGTAGCGGAGCCATCTATCGGATACAGGAGAGACCACAATTTAATGCAACATGCTAGATAGAACGCGATGTCGAAGTTTCTTACAATTATTGGAATATATACATGGGCCAAACAACGACTCTTTTGCGTGTTCAAGAAGCGAGTCCCCACAGGAGTGCTCTTCTTCGACGTGGCTAAGGCATTCGATAAGGTATGGCACAAAGGCTTGATTTACAAGCTTATTCACCTAGGTGTTCCTAACAGTCTCGTGCTCATCTTACGAGACTTCCTTACTAATCGAACGTTTCAGTATCGCGTCGATGGAACACTCTCCTCCCCCCGCCCCATCAGGGCCGGTGTCCCCCAGGGCTCAGTCCTCTCTCCTATCCTCTACTCGCTTTACACAAGCGATATTCCCCGCACTCCAAACGTGGAGCTAGCCCTTTTTGCGGACGATACCGCTCTCTATACGTCACATTGGAATCATGGGGTTATCTGCAAAACCCTGCAACAAGCCGCTACCACCCTCGGCTCATGGTTTCAACGCTGGCGTATGGAAGTCAATCCCGACAAAAGCGCAGCAATGCTCTTTGGCGGGACTTCCCCCGACCCCTACACTCCAGGCCGATGCCAGTCGGTGTCCTCCATTCAGTTATTTGGTCGCTCTATCCCATGGGTAGCGACTTACAAATACCTCGGTGTCACCCTTGACCGTAAGCTTACGTTCAAGGCGCACATCAAGATAGTCTCAGATAGGGCGCGCTTTTTTGCTAGCCGTCTCTATCCCCTCACATGTTCCAAGAGCAAACTTGGGCTTCGGCACAAGGTCACGCTCTACAAGACGATCATACGCCCGGTACTCATGTACTCGAGCGTCGTCTTCGCCCACTGTCCTAAAACCACTCTCCGTGGAATGCAGGTGATCCAGAACAAGTTTCTCAGACGGGCCACGGGTAGTCCGTGGTTCGTCCGAAATTTCGATCTCCATCGCGATTTAGAGTTGCCCACCATTCGTAAGTTTATGAAGGACGCTTCACGTCGCTTCTTTTGATCGACTCTCCCATCACTCCAACCCGCTGGTTGGGAAAGCCGTTAACTACAAGCCCCGTCATCCTCTTTGCGGGGGGCGTCGTCGTAGGCGTCCCCGGGACGTACTCACGGAGAAGGACGACGCCATTACGGAGTATTTGGCCACTTTATCTAATCGATCTGCTAATACAAATAATAAGCGGCGCCCCCGTCGGAGGGGTCGCCGCACCCCTCTCATAGAAGCTCACACACCAGGCAGGAGACTGGCCGAGCAGGCAGCCCTGACCTGACCTTCCATGGCCAACACAATCTCCGTCGTAGTTCTTTCGAGGGTTCTTTAGCTGCGGGTTCTTACTTGGAACCCTTAGTAGGTAGAGTCATAGTAGGACACTGCTGGGACATGATCCCTACCAGTCATCCTATAAAAAGTCATTTAACTATTTGTTTAACTCCCCAATGCGACAATATCCCAGCGCAACTGGGATGCACAGGTCGCGTAGTCATAAAAACTTTCGGTTGTGCGCCTTAAGCGCACGCCACCTAGCTCGGTAAAGATGGCAAAGCCCTTCAGGCTACCATCATTTGTCATTCAAAAAAGAAAAAAAAAAAACGACTAGTGGCCCGGTGGGGCCGGAAACGCTGCCCTTTTCACCACCCCCACACTCCGCGCATCCTGCTCAATGTATTAGGGACGTGGCTGCGCCGCATCAGCCGTACTTACCTCACAATAATACGGGGCCTCTGGCCTAACACAAAATTCTTGTGTGAGAATCTACACTAATATTATAAAGAGGAAAACTTTGTTTGTTTGGTTGTAATGAATAGGCTCAAAAACTACTGGACCGATTTCAAAAATTCTTTCACCGTTAGAATCCTTATTGGACCTGGATGAACATAGGCTATAAGAATTTCCCGATATTCCCACGGGAAGGCGACCAACGGGAATTCTATATTTTTTACGAAAACCGCTATACATATGAAGCTGAAATCGGGCATATATGTTCATTGGGGACAGCGAGGGAGGACTAAAAACGGATTTCCCGAAATTCCCACGGGAAGGGGACAAACGGGAATTCATAGTTTTTACGAAAACCGCTATACATATGAAGCTGAAATCGGGCATATATGTTCATTGGGGACAGCGAGGGAGGACTAAAAACGGATTTCCCGAAATTCCCACGGGAAGGGGACAAACGGGAATTCATAGTTTTTACGAAAACCGCTATACATATGAAGCTGAAATTGGGCATATATGTTCATTAGGGACTGCGAGGAAACACTAGAACGGATTTCCCGAAATTCCCACGGGAAGGAGACCAACGGGAATTATTTATTTTTTACGAAAACGGTTAAACATGTGAATCTGAAGTTGAGCATATATGTTTATTTGGGACCCCGAGGAAGCACTGGGAACGGATTTCCCGAAATTCCCACGGGAAGGGGACAAACGTGAATTAATTTTTTACGACAACCGCGATAACATATAGGCTACTTTTTACACTTAACATATAGGCTACTTTTTATTTTTTCTGTAGTCCACGCGGACGGAGTCGCGGGCGTCCACTAGTAATAAAATATAATAGTAAAAATGCTATTTTTTACAAAGAAATAATCGAAGCTTTAATAGTAATAGTAGAAAATGGCTAATAATTTGTCGTTCGCTTCACCTGCATCAGCATTAACATGATGCATTAGCGATCGTCACAAATTCTCGATAGAGCCTGCATTTTCGAGAAATAAATGGCAACAGTGTACAAAAAAAAAACCTAAAAATATTGCGCTCGCTACGCTCGCGCTATAATATTTTCTTTGTACATTTTTTACACATTCAGTGCCGGCGACTACTTATCATACTATTTTAAAGGCGAAAATTTTTGAGTGTGTATGTTTCTTACTTCTTCACGTCTACAAACGGATGGAGCGATTTTAATAAAATTTTGTGTAGAGTTAGCTGACACCCTGGATTAACACATAGGCTGTTTTTTCTGCAGTTAAGTTTTTCAAGTGTACAATATAGAATAAATATTTTTGAGTACAGTACTTACGTACATTAATAAAATACCTACTTTTTACTTGTATCTATTGTTATCAAAATTAAATTATAAGTTCTTGACTTGACCACGATTATGTGACCCCCTCCTGGCGCCAAAGCTGGATCCGCCCTTGAACCTTACAACAGAGTAATAAGAAAGTGTACAATTGAACGTTGAACATTGTCATCACCATACTCTTATGAATGGACCTTCTTCAATTAATCTTCATTCATTAGTTTAAACATGGTTTAAACCAGGGATTTGGCATGTCCTCTTAGGATGGATTCCAAGCTCTGAACAAGAAATTGAAACATGAAAAAATGACAGCCTCCCCCCCTTGTTTTCCCACAAGGGATCCCTTACACAGCAAAAAAATACCCTATAATGTAAGTAAAGACGTTGAAAAAGGCATAAATATAATATTATCATGAAAAACTTGGATTCGTTTTGAAAATGTTTACATATTAAATAGAGTAATGAAATGTATTTAATGTAATTTGTAATATAAATAAAGTGTACATAATATAGTAAAACAAACCTTCGCGGTAGCAAAAATTCCGTATTTTAAGGAATGTTCTGTTGCTATGTAATGGTATCCCTGGGTAGCACATGACAATTTTGTCAAATCATGTCAAGTCGATTTGTTTGAATCGCTTCGCATATTTGTGTGGACTTAGGGTCAGTTCACACCGAGACGCGACGCTGCGCGCACATTTTTCATATAGCGACTCAGAATACACTTTATTCACTACACGAAAAGATACACATTACATTGTGAGAATTCAGATTACGTTGTACCACGCAGCACTGCGCCTCGAGGTGCCTCGCGGCGTAGCGCGACGTATCGTGACGCAGCGGTGCATCGCCGGTACGCGCGGCGTGCAAGAGCGGTGCTGCGTCTCGCGGTGCCGCGCGACGCAGCGCGACGCCGCGAGGCGCAGCCTGAGGCCGCTGTGGCGACTTCTCTACTGTTTCCGTCCAGACTTGATGCAGTTCGGTCGAGTGCTCGATTGAAAATATAATGATAGACTGGGATCTTGTTATAATCGGACTTCTTGCAGAAGAGGAAGTAGACCGCGGGAGGGCGCGGGCGGGGCCGCGCGGCGCCCGCGGCTAGTAGATACGTTCCGCTGCGCCTCGCGGCATCTCGCTGCGCAGCGAGGCGTCGTCCTGCTACGATTTTAAAGATGCGCCTCGCGACGTTGCGATGCGTCTCGCGACGACGCGCGGCGCAGCGCGAAATCATTGGCCTCTTTGAGTATCGTCGCGTCGCGTCGCGTCTCGGTGTGAACTGACTCTTAGAAATACTAAATCCCTGGTTTGAACACAGAGTATATGACCCTCTAGAGGGCACCCGAATAGGGCCCGCGGGCGATTTCCCAACTAAACACTATGCAGTTACATTGATAATTTAGTATTATACTGAGTAACTAGCGCCGCCATTCAAATAAACTTTTGATGAAGAGTCCTTTTTTTTTATTATTCTACATTTTCTATTGTGCGCCGTGCTTCCTATTATCATACCAAACGTAATATGCTGCTAGATGTTTACCTAGATGATTTTGCAAAAATGTCGACACTTGGTTAATACCAATCTATTCCCACTAGACAATTTGATCGTCAATCTTAAAACAAAAAAATCTGACACGCCTAATTTTGGCTGTATGAATGGCTGTTGTCTTTGCCTTTACATACACATAAAAAATAAATTGACGTTCGATACTTTGACAACTTCGTCACTGTTTGACAACAATAGATTTAAGTTTTTCGCCATTTCTGCAGACATTGCTGTATGGGCTTAGTTCCCCTTGCCTTTCCTCGGGATAAACTAAAAAAAAAAACATTTCAGCAAACTCCTTCCCGCCCGCCTGTTCATTGATAGCATCTCTACTTAGTCTGTGATTGATGTCAATTATGACAAGGAATACAATCAAAATAAGTACCTATTTAGCAACATCAAAAACTCTTCCAGTCAAAGAATACTTACTCTCGTTGTCTTCTACTGTTGGTCGCTGATGAATACAGTAAGTCCACTGAGGATTATTTAAATTCATCGCTGGTTAAATCCTAAACAATGGATCTTATAGAATCTATCAAAAAGGATAAAGCTTACATTAAGCATAAACTGACCGTAAAAAATTGGGAAAAACAATTTATAGCTAAGCATTCCCGCATACCGTCAAAGTTTGATATTAAAGAGGCTCCATCAAATATCAAATATGCATATAAAAAATATTTTCAACTTAAAAGTTCTGCCCTTGAAACTTCTTTGTCTTTATGTGATGATGAAGACATAGGCAACAATTTGGAATTAAAATCATTTGCAGGACGTAGCCTCAGCCTTTCAGTAGATGGATTGAGTCCTACAGTAGACACATTGACAACTCCAGAAGATGGTTATAGTCCTCAATCAGATTCATTGCTACCAGCTTTGCCTAGTAATCAAGAACTTGAAAAATTACTATCAAATGATAATGTTGTTAAGAATCGAAATAAAAGTTCTATAAGTAAATTAAGTGACAATATTAAAAAAAAAATATTTGAAAATAAACATTTCTCCTTACGAAACCCTAGAAAATCACTACTTTTAAAATCACAGCGTGCTTCTGAAACTATTTTAAATGATATCAACAAATATGGACCAAATGGAAATTATGCTGAATTGTGTGATAGTAATAACATACCTGTTGTAACTGAAGCAGCAACCAGTGAAGATTTGGCTGCAATTAATACACATGATATTCCTATAATTGAACTTAGCAAAGATATCAAAGCCTATACAAAAGTCAGACAGTTAAATGAAGGTTGGATTAAACGAGTTACTGAAATGCACAATATTGAGTTAGACCAAAGTGATCAAGCTAATCCAAAAAATGAAACTATAACTGAAACATCTACTTATTGTAAAGAAAAGTTTGGTTTGAGAAAAATAGAAATCACATCCTATAAAAAAGAAAAGCAATATGACTTTGTAGAAAATAGTGAATCTGAAGAAGATATTGCAATTAATGCACTAAAGCCAGCATTGAAAAAGAGGAAAATAGACAAAGTATTCAACGAAAAGACTTCACAAAGTAGACATAGTGACATAGAATTCAGAGATTACATTCGTTCAGGGGAAGATAATATACCACAAGAAAAAATGGCTGCTCAAACAAAGTCTAAGACTAAAAGGAAAAATCCACTGAAATTGGCAAATAATGATATAGAGCAACTACCTCCTGATATAACAGAGTACTTGCCTTTTGGTATGGAAGAAAAGGCACATCCACGGTATGCAAAAATTACAGATATTGTAACACATTCTGACACCTCTAAAATTGTTAGTCCAAATATGAGTTCACAACATAAAGAAGATTTAATTGAAAAAAAAATAACAAATGGTACATTAAATGAAAATTTTGTAAAAATTAATATTGAAAAGAAAGTATTCGTGAGAGGTAAGAAGAACAATAATTATTCTAAGTATAAAAAGAAATTGTGGAAAGACAAAAAAGCTCTACATGCTGGAATGGAATTTCCTGAGACAGGCAAATTACTATGTTTTAAATGTGGAAGTGGAGGCCATATGGCAAGGTATTGTAGTGCTCATAAAGGAGACACACTACTACCATTGGATAGCTATGATGATAATGATATACCATCTTTAGAAGACATGCAAAATATTGTATCAAAAGAAAAAAGCTCAACATCTGTTGAAGAAGAATTAAGTGTATCCTTGTATAAATCTAGTCAAATACCTGAGTCATTCATGAAGCTGTTATATAATTCACAGGATGAAAATATTTTAAAACCAATTGTATTTGACACTAAAGATTCCGAAATAATGTTATTACAAGCACTTGATAAGTTTGGTCTCAAATCATTTCGACTTGGGCAGGAACAAACTATAAAACGTATTTTAAGTGGCATGTCAACACTACTAGTATTATCAACTGGGGGAGGGAAATCATTATGTTATCAATTACCTGCATATATTTACAGTCAACATTATAAGTGCATTACTTTAGTTATTTCACCACTTGTCTCTCTAATGGAAGATCAAGTAATAAGCATGCCGGATTTTCTAAAAGCTGGATGTTTACATACAAATCAACCAGCAACACAACAAAAAAAAATTGTGCAGTACTTGAAAGATGGTGAAATAAATATATTATTAATTTCCCCAGAAGCTTTAATATCAGGAGATACCTCTAAAGGATTTTCAGGCATATTTAAATCACTTCCACCAATTGCTTTTGCTTGTATTGATGAAGCTCATTGTGTTTCCCAATGGAGTCATAACTTTAGGCCTAGTTACCTAATGATATGTAGAGTGCTTAGAGAGAAATTAAATGTCAAATGTATTTTGGGACTAACAGCAACAGCAAGTAAAACAACAATCAATAGTATAGTTGAACATATTAACATTCCAGATGGTATTAAAGGTGTTATAATTAATCCTACACTACCAGAAAATCTCCACCTGTCTGTATCCAGTGAAGCTGATAAAGATAAGGCATTAGTATCATTTTTGACATCAAGTCATATAGAGAAGTTTAATTCAATAATAGTATATTGCATAAGAAGGGATGAATGTGAAAGGGTTGCAGCTTTGCTGAGATCTTGTCTTCAAGAACCTGGTAAAATAAACATGGAAGCGCAAAATAAAAAACGAAAAAGAATGTCGTACTTAGCTGAATCTTATCATGCTGGTATGACTGCATTTCAAAGAAAGAAAATACAAAAATACTTTATGGATGGAACATTGAGAGTGATTGTGGCTACCATAGCATTTGGAATGGGAATAAACAAGTCCGATATAAGATGTATTATACATTATAATGCACCCAGAAGTTTTGAGTCTTATGTTCAAGAAGTAGGTCGCGCTGGACGTGATGGTCAAGATGCATATTGTCATTTGTTATTAGGTAAATGTAACAATGATAAAGATGAACTTCTCAAACATATTCACTCAAATACTATAGATAGACCTACAATCAGAAAACTGCTTCAAAAAGTTTTTGTAGCATGTTCTTGCAGCTCCAAAGAAAGTGATCAAAGTAGCCAACAAAGATGTCCAGGGCACGAAGTTGGTATTCCTATAGATAGTACAGTAGAAGAATTAGATGTACCTTCAGAAAACATTGCTACTTTATTGTGCTATATTGAATTGCATTCAAAGAAATATATTAAATTACTAAATAATGCATATACTATGTGCAAAATTTCTTCTTATGGTGGACCTAAGAAAATACTAGAAGCTGCTAAAAATTGCCCACCTTTAGCTATGGCTTATCTTTTGGAAAGCAAGAAGGACCCTGGGACAGTTAATAAAAGTACAATAGAATTTAATGTTATTGAAGTTGCAGCAGCTATTGGTTGGGAAAGTGGGATTACTAAATATCAATTAAAGAATTTAGAATGGATCACCAATAATGGAGCACCTAGAAGGTCAAATCTCAAAATAGAATATAATACACTTGGCTTCAGAATTAAAGCTGCAGGAGATTTATCTTCTAAAGAACTTGACAATATTTTAGATGACTTACACAATATAGTTCTTACACAAGAGAAAGCTATGTTATATCAGTTAGAAGAAAGCTACAGGAGCTTTAGAAAACTTGGAAGTTATTCCATACTGACTAAAACTATACCACATAATGAAGCTACTGATATATCTAATGAATTAAAAATGATTATCCGAAATTATTTTCAGCGAGACAATAGCATTCCTACACATATTGACCTTGAAGAACGACCATTAAATGTTGAACATGTAAGGTCTGATGTGCGATCTTTAATTGTATCTTATAAGGATTGTAAGTTTACTGGACGCAGTATAGCAAGAATATTCCAGGGTATATCTTCACCTAACTATCCAGCAATTGTCTGGGGTAAATGTAAGTTTTGGCGATCTCATATCAAAGAAGATTTTTATGGGATAGTTAAAATAGCTACGCAACAAATAATTGATATGCGAATGAATTGATGACTTTTTATTAACTCAATCAATGTATGTACTTAATATCATAATTTCTTTAAAAAATATATATTTTTGTAAACTATTTTCAACTTATAATTTTATTTTAAAAAACCTTGTTCTTGTCAGCTTGTAGGTAGTTATAAAAGTGCCGCTTTCTGGACCGTCGCGTGTCGTAGACGTTGCCGCCGTTACAAAATAATAGGTATCTAATAATTTATTCTAATACAATTTATCCAAACCACATTTTTTATACAGGTGGTCCAAAAGGTGATGTCACAATTTTTTTTTTATTCCTCATACCAGCACAAGTAGTATGACCTGCTAAAGAAAATATGAAAAACCGGTCCTTTATTTCCATCTGCCACCCTCGAGTTTACCACCGGCGCACAATGGTCCCGATTTTTTATATAGTGGACATAGGATCAAAGTTGCAAATTTCACCGAATAAAAAATTTCGTGTGCGTACGCCCAGCAAAAAGTATCGCCTTTTTAAGAATTTAATGATGCAGATAATTAGTGCCTTATATCGTGTAAATGTGCCCGAAATTTTAAATTTGTGCATCCAACGGCTTCAGAGTTATTTAAGAAAAACTGATTCTGCTGCACGAACGTTCGCCCAGCAATTTTTTTTTTATTTGATGGGTCTAGCTGTATATTAAATATACAAAAAGATAGCTTCTTCTATGCTGCTCTGGGAGTGAAAAAAAAACGTATAATACTACAGCTGCTTCTCTTCCCGGGCATACTGTACAAGTCAGTAGAGGGACAAGAGGGTCTTGGTGTTTTGTAGGCGATGGGCTAACCACCTGTCACTACTAACCGAACTTGTACATCTCAAATATACCCTCAAAATAGGTCAGAAGTGGCACCATGTGGTTCTATCGACCCTTGGTGCTCTGCCTACCCCGTAAGGGATAAAGGCGTGATTATATGTATGTATGTAAAAAGATAGCTGAATAGGAGCATAAATGTGCCGTGAAAGCCAAATTTGTGCCCCTGAACATATCAGAAATATTTCGTGTTTGGCTAGGCGAACGTTTTGGCGATTGCTATAACATGGACATGCATTTTTTCCGGAATGTACCGGAGTTTCCAAAAATTTGGTAAATAGAGTAATAAAATAAAAAACCATACGTAACCAAACAAAATTGTTTATTGTTAATTTTGTATTAACCATTATTACAATTTTATTAAAAACAATTATTTTTAATCCATAATAATCCGGAAACTCGGAGGCGTATCCATATTAACATTACGTTTGATGCAATGACCTTAATTCAATATACCTACTCCGACCACTGCTGATAATCCTTAAAGTATCCCCTGTTATCTAAGAAAATAATCTTTGGCTCTTTTTTAAATAAATCAAGTTGGTTTGTTTGTTTGTTTGCTAAATCCATTATAATGGTAAGTATTTGCCAACATGATCTACAAATCGATAACTAAATACAATATTAAACTCGGACTCACCGTTGGAGCACTTTGGCTTTCACGGCACATTTATGCTCGTATTTAAGCTATCTTTTTGCATATTTAATATACAGCTAGATCCATAAATTAAAAAAAAACTTTGCTGGGCGAACGTTCGTGCAGCAGAATCAGTTTTTTTGAAATAACTCTGAAGCCGTTGGATGCACAAATTTAAAATTTCGGGCACATTTACACGATATAAGGCACTAATTATCTGCATCATTCAATTCTTGAAAAGGCGATACTTTTTGCTGGGCGAACGCACACAAAAATTTCTTTTGATAGTCAATTGAATGCTGATTAACATTTATTCTAACTTTTTTTTCATAAAAATGACTCCTTCATAATAAAAAAATATATTTAAGAAAAAAATGTATGGGAGAAAATGGTGTATGTCAAACTTATACCTCCATGCGTCAAATGGTTTTTTTTTTTGTATTTAATTCATATTTATACCAGGCCAGAGGAAATCGAAACCCTATAGACTATGTTCATCCGGGTCCAATAAGGATTCTAACGGTGAAAGAATTTTTGAAATCGATCCAGTAGTTTCGGAGCCTATTCGCTGCAAAAAAAACAAACAAACAATCAAAGTTTACCTCTTTATAATATTAGTATAGATAGATAGAAGTATAGTGATAGTTTCCGAGAATTTTTTTTATTAAAGTTTCCAGTTTTTGGGGGTCGAAAAATGAAAAATTTTGAATGAGGATCCGTAACGTTTTTAGATGAAAATGCAGATATACAGGATGTTTTTTTGTGGCCACCTTTAACGAAGGGTACGTATTCTATACATGAAATAAAGTAAGTTTATGCCAAAAAAAATGCAGGGAAAAAAAATTTTTCTTGAAAAAAAAAATTAAATTCCTTGATCGTGCGAAATTTATAGTGTCTAGTGTTTATGTTAGTTTTTTTATAGACAGATATTAATTATTTTTCGTGAAAA
This sequence comes from Carposina sasakii, assembly GCA_014607495.2. Lineage (NCBI taxonomy): Eukaryota > Metazoa > Arthropoda > Insecta > Lepidoptera > Carposinidae > Carposina > Carposina sasakii. Next base: position 7,457,812 of record CP053155.1, read on the forward strand.
AATCCTGCTACGCACGTCTATGTGCATTTATGCAGAAAAACGCAGTCTATTTACTCAACTTTGGACCCTAATATTTTGGAAACCAGACACTTCCCAGGTATGCTTCCATGGAGAAAAATGATCGTGATGATGAGGAGATTCCGTAGTTTTCGGAAACGTTGACGACCAAAAATCATCCTGTATAGAGCTAAGAAATCCATTACATACAGTGCAAAAATTTTGTTCTACGATGAAAATTGACGAAGTTATGACCAAATTTCTAGAGAAGTTCACGTGAGAGGCCTCACACACAAGGCCCAAATCACAAGGCCGTTCGTCGCCAGTTAGCCGTTGGGTTGAAAGCGATTAGGCGCACAGTGCTTTATATAGTTAGTTATTATGGTGAGAGCTCTGCACGGAATGCGAGAGGTCATGGGTTCGAGTCCCACTCGGGTGAAGAATTTTTACATTTCTTAAAAACATATTTATAGTTATTTTAATTAATTAAGGTAATATTTATTATATATTACCTTATTTTATTACTCTTTATTCATTGAGATTTACGTCATATTTATATTTTTTATGTAATTGCGTTTTTATATAAGAAAATCATTATTGAAAAGTTCATTAACTATGAGGGAAATTGAAATCACTTGAAACGCAACACTATTGGTCGGAATAATCATGAATGAAATGTGACGTCAAAAATGTGTGCATCAAACAATGTTTGAACATGTTGATCTTACTTTCATCAAATCGGTCAAACTAATAAATATCATATAGCCTGTGCCAGTAAGGGTCAATACACACTGTTAACACGCCACGCGGTAACACACCGAAAATGTATGGAGAGTGGGGATCGCGTGTCGCGTCACGTCGCGTGTTAACAGAGTGTCTTGACCGTTTTCTGTGCCAACTGCGCGACAAGTTGGATACGAAATTGGATCGTGAGTAGCCAGCTTTACTTACTTGATGGATGTTTGATCACAGTGTTTGACTGTACAGACTATGACGTCACGAAAAGCGCGCCTAAAAGGCGGTCGTTTAAAAACCTGTTAGTAACCCACTATTTTAAAACAATTTATTTTGTACTAAATGTTGTTTTTATGATGCCGATATTCATCTTGACATATTTGTAGTCATGTACATAATTATTTCAAATCATAAAAAAAATAAGTTATTCCCTATTGCGAGCTCCAACCCGAACCCAAAACACAACTTGTATGTAATACTTAAATTAATTCTTTTTTCGAAATATGGACTGGACAGTATGAGAGCGACATATTTTACATTGCTATAGAATACCTATACAAAGTGTATGTAGGTACAGTATGCGCGCCAGACTTTTGCGCTACTATGAAGTTCGTTCATTTTAGAGTTTCGCACAGGTGCATTCGCCTAGAACAGTGTTAGTTTATATAATAGAATACATAATTCCTTTGCACGATTTCAGAACTTACATTTTTGTATACAGTTACACAGATTATGTAGTCATACAACCAGTAACTGTAGTTAGCAGCAGTGATGTAGTTCAAAGGATCTATTTTGGTAAACGAATTTCATGTTAGAAGTCTCCGTGGATTTCGCGCTTAAGTGTCGCTCTTACCGCTCTCATGCTACCGGTGCAAGATGAAACATATTGACAGCAATGTTAAAACAACCTCTACGTCAGTGACGCCAACTCGTAAGCGCAAAATGCCATTGCAAAACCATTTTTCGAAATTTTTGCATATCTCAGATTTAAAATTCAATAGGGAATATGCGTCTGACACGAAAACAGACTTTTTATATTTTATTCGAAAGATATTACAAATACAAATCGAATATTGCAAAATAACATTAATGAAGGCTTTCTTATTGGAGCGAAATGATTCGACAAATTAGCGAACTTCGTTGTCATAATGGGATATTTTGAATGTTAAGATGGCTTGCCCTTGATTGGTATACTGGGTGTAAAAAGACAAGTTTGTTCTTTTAATACCTCGTATTCTTTGTAACATCACGATCATTTTTTATATGGAAGCACCCCTGGGAAACCACGCGTTTCCAAGATATTGAGGTCCAAAGTTACATCAATATTATCATTTTTTACATAAATCCATCTGAAATCGGTTAACAAACATTTTTTTTTAAAGATACCATGTCAAAATGTTATAATGTTAGTTTTGTAGGAACATTTGCACTTTGCGCATTAAACGAATACATTGCTTGCAATAAAATTACAGTATTTTTTCATAATTTTTTTGTCGTTTCCCAGGGTTGGTTCCATAGAAGAAAATGGTCGTAACCTTACAAAGAATACAATAGTAGGGGAGCCCGAGATGCTAAATTTGCAGTTACTCGAGCGTCATGGGGACTTAGTGGATTCTACAGATTATGTTATGAGCAAAAAAAAGTTTATGTTGCATTTTCTATTTTAGTGGGGGGTTTACCGTGTACACTTGTTTAAAAATGTAAAAAAAAAATCGTCATATGGAAATACTCGAGCGCGTCAGTCATTTATAGTACATATACGCTTTATATTACTCATAACTATTAGACATTAATCTGACAATTAATTGAAGGGGGGTGGCCAGAACGAGTGGTTGAAAAAAAAAAAAAAAAAGTTATTCGAGCGTGTCAGATATTCAAAGTGAGTGTTAAGTAAACCCTAAAAAGTGTACTATTCAAATGACTGACGATTTGCACGAGGCGTTCAGTCATAATTAATTTTTTAATATGTAAAAAAAAATTGTGACCTTGAAATACTCCAGCGCGTCAGATTTTTCTGCAGGGGGATCAATTTGATGTTACTGTCCTCCTGAATCATAATCTGACAATTATATGGAGGGATATAGCTAATCTGACCATTTTTATGCAGTAGGCTGTATGGGTTTAGTTTCTTTGCTTCAAACACAAACAAAAATTACACTCTATGACTTGTTTGTCTATGACAATGACATTGCTTGTTGGTTTGGTTGGTATCACTGCACTGGACTGACTGCATTTTAGTTTAGAGTGTTGGTACGAACGTTGTTTTGTTGTGTTGTCACGAGTAAACTAAGCGTAGCTTATTGTTATTTTTTTTGTGTGAGTTGTATTTATGTTAAATGTCATGTCTGCTGTATGGAAGTTAGCGATAATTTTGGCAATTTTTTAAAAATAATTGCAAATTGGGCAAAAATTATCGATATATCGAAATATCGATATTTCTTGGGTGATATATATCGATATATTTGAAAAATATCGATACGATAAATATCGATATTTTTTTTCCATTTGCCCATCACTAAGCTGAGATGACAACATGGCGTAGTTGTGACGGTGCGAGAGAGTAAGAGATAAAGAATGAGTGAGAACGAAAGTTAGGCGCAGCGTGGGGGAACCACAGCTCTCTGCCGCTGTACGCTCCACCTTTTTTCGACAAATTAATAAACATTACCCCATTTAAAACGTCAGATTATTATTTTTTTACAATCCTGACACTATTATCTTTAAAATAAAAAAAAAATTAATCACGCTCGAGTATTTCGAGGTATCGTTTTTTTTTTACAACTTTGTGACTTGTTTATTTCTTAATGTCACATTCAAATCGTCAGATTATTGAAATATACACTTATCTCACTGTAATTAACTTACCCTCTCTTAATCTGACGCGCTCGAGTTTTTCGGAGGATCGATTTTTTTTTACTAATCTGACGGGTTCCCCTCAACGTACACCACCATATTAAGGGTTCATATGTGGTAAGGGTACATTACATTATGCAAGAATTCTCCCTACATAATTTTCTGACACGCTCGAGTAACTTCAAAAATCCCCGCTTGGGCTCCCCTACTACAAGGTATTAAAAAAACACCGTTGTCTTTTTACAACCTGTATACTATGAATACATAGGTGGTACCTGTACTTCAGACCTATGATAAGAGACTGATGTACAGTCTGACTATAGTCAGAACAAATAAAAATACCTACATAACGCGGAAAACTTGAAGTGACTACAGTTTTGTAAAAATGTAACCGCACAAATGCGCGACTCGTAGGCTGTGTAGGTAGGTTAGGGCGTAGTTAACAGTTTTACTTTGTTCTTTTCTGATCTTGTATTTTTGTTTGGTTAGGAAGCCTTCAATAGCAATAAATTATACAACTTCTCATTATTCTTTTAGTATGTAATTAAATACTTATTAGTTTATACAGATCGAAACAAGATTTCTCGAGTTCGTGCTTCGTTCGTTCATCCAGCTCGACTAAGTTAAAGTTTAATAAATAATGATGTGGTCGATTCCGGCAGTCACACACTTAATCCTAAACTTACGTAAAAATATCTAGGTATATGCCGTCAAAAAAAAGAGAAGAGTGAACGAAAGAGCATAAAATTAATGATAAAAGAAAAAAATAATAACTTTTTTTTCATCCCGAAAGAAAGGCAAAGAAATCTATGGACCAAGCGTCCATGTCTTTAGTAAAAAAAAATCTGATTATGAGGGATAGTAATGAACGGAAACTTTGTAGAAAACATTGGAAACGGGTCTAATGTTCCTAAAACATCAAAATAAACCGGCACAGAAGGAGTTCATGTAGCATTGGATAATCTTGTCGTCCTTTTTATCATTCTATTGCTTCTCTAACAAGTTATTATACGCTGAAGAGCGCACGACTCCAAAAGACACCTTTATTTTTAAGTATAATTTAAACGCCAACTTTTAGATGCCTCATTAAACTTAAATAATTTTACGCTTCTAATGTCAAAAACTTGACCACCAAATAGCTTTTTACGCATAAACCTAGTGATTTGAAAAAAAAGTTGAAATGTCAAATTAACGTAATTTAAATTAAATTTAGTCGCCACCTGTCAGAGAAGTGACTGCCAGAATAGCATTTGACATGCTTAAACCTAAATTTTTAGGTTTAATTACGTTTAGGTTTAGGTTGTGACTGCCGGACTCGACGTTAATTAGTACTTAGTAGTTCATAATTTAAGTTTTTTTTAATAATAATAATTAAGTATTTCACTGCTATTATGACATTAATATAGTAACATTTTCGACTTAACAGCGTCGCATCTTATTTTAATTGTATACGTAAATTATTGCACCTATTGGTAATATTGCACGCATTAAACGGAAAGCGAGACGAAACTGTTGTACTGCGCGATATTACGCTTCAGTATGTCGGCACAGAGCCCCAACACTCGCTCGAATCTGAAAGAGAATAAACACACCATTATGTAAGTTGAAAATAAAAACGGTACACTTGGCGGGTACAAATCTCATCTGGTGTTTGCAAATCTCACCTGGCAAGTACACATTTCACCTAGCGGGTACAAAATTACACATCTCTCCTGGCGGGTACACATCTCTCCTAGCTATTACACATCTCACCTAGCAGGTACACAATTACGTAGCTAGTCCATATCTCTCCTGGCGGGTTCACATTTCACCTAGCTGGTACACATATCACCTAGCCAGTACACATCTCACTAGGCAGGTACACATATCACCTAGCTAGTACACATCTCTCCTGGAGGGTATCTCTCCTGGCGGGTGAACATATCACCTAGCTAGTACATACCTCACCTGGCGGGTACACATCTCACCTGGCGCGGTCCAGCTTGACGCACTTTAGCGGCGTGGCGGCGGTGACGGTGGCGGCGCGCGGTCGGTCCAGTAGCAAGGCGATCTCTCCGAAGTAGTCCGAGGGCCCGAGACGCCCCACCTCGGCGGGCGCTGAGACACCCTCGCGCTGTTGTAGGACTACTGCTGTGCCTGAATAGTACGTTTGTCGTGTTAAATCCCGCGCAGCCAAAAACGTAAACTTAATCTTGGTTAGGTACAGTGGTGCCTCGCATAACGAACGCCTCGCACAGCGAACGCTGCACACAACGAACTTCCTTTTCGTTCATTTCACGATTCATACAACGAACTTCGCTTCACACAACGAACTTCGCTTCACACAACGAAGTCGCCCGATCTTCTACGATCACTGCCGATTAATTGCATCCTTCCGCGCAGGCAGTCGTTAGTCACTGAGCAGTACGCTTAACTTACGCACGTGTCGCAGCAATCGTTCATCATTACAACGAAGTCGCCCGATCTTCTACGATCACTGCCGATTAATTGCATCCTCCCGCGCAGGCAGTCGTTAGACTCTAGTGTTGAGTAGGACACGACTTGAAAAAGAGTTTGTAAGAGTAGCCTCTTTTTTGTCCTGAGCCAGTACAATGTCCCACTTCAAATGAGGCGAGGCGTACCTACTGACTGAACCATTTGAAGTTATTATAGTACGAAATATGCGCGCCTCCTGACGCCTCAAATGTCAGACGCGACGTGCTTTTGTCATGATTTCTCTCTCGCTCAAAATGTCAGACGCGACGACCGTGACGTGATCACGTGACGTGCTTGTCGTTTGTCTGCCTGCCTCGCTCGACCGTTCAAGCTCGACCGCGACAAGAAAATTGAAGTAGTACAATTTAAAATTTCGAGGCACTCTTACATTTTGACGTCATGTCCGGGACAAATGAAGTGCCTCTTGTATGTCCTACTCAACACTATTAGACTCGTTAGTCACTGCGTAGTACGCTTAACTTACGCACGTATCGCAGCAATCGTTCTTCATTACGAATTAAATCGCACACGTATCACGGCAGTCGTCCTTTTATCCGGATTCCGCTGAAGCAAACAGGATCAACGACCTGTACTCCGATACTCTTGTCCGTTATTTCCGGCAGATGTTGAAGAAAAGAGAAAAACAAACGACTTTGGACAGGTTTTTCACTGCACCATCGGCCAAAAAGCGGAAAATGGATGAAGATGTGCAAGATTCGATTATTTCTTAAAATTAAAAAATGTGTGTTTTTTTCATTATGTTTTTAGATGTATCTAAATAAAAATAATAACAAAAAATTTATCTTTTTTTTATGTCATCTTACCATATTTTATGCTACAGAACGAATTATTTTTTTTAACATGTATTGTTATGGGAAAACGCGTTTCACATAACGAACTTTTCGCATAACGAACTTGCTCCTGGAACGAATTAAGTTCGTTGTGTGAGGCACCACTGTATATCCCTTAAGTTCTTAACATAAATGGCTGGGAGAGAAAGGGATATGTAAGATTAATATGATGAGAGCGACTCAAGAACACATCTCATATTTAAGCGACAAATTGAGAGAGATAGGTATATTGAATTGTATCAGGCGTCACTATTCGGAAGTTCAAATCTCTATTGAGGGATCGCCCGCCACCGGGCCCTATACCCTCCGCTGACCCTCGGATCTGCCTACTCATGATAACGAACACAAGACACTACAGTCGCAACGAGAAGCCAGATCCAAGCACCTACTCGTAGCATGCAACCATAAATACATAGCTGCTAATCCGAAAACCAATTAAAATTTTAATCAGGTGTTGGCGAAACATATGTCGATTAAAATCGACATATCGCGCGTCGGCAGCACACGCCACCCTTGCTGGAGGTGTGGCAAGCAGCACGCGGCTGATAGGTGCAAATTCAGGCGGTATAATTGTGATGAGTGTGGTTCTAAAGGGCACATATGGGCAATGTGTGATAAAAGTGGTAATCGACAAACTGGAACAAACAAGGTGAGAAATCGCAATCAGTATTATATGGGCGAGGATTCGGAATCGGAGGACAGTGATTTTTTTCACTTATCGGTAGACAGGTCTGAGGACAAGCCTTACGAAGTCGAAGTGTTAGTGGAGAATGTTCCCATTGTGTTTGAGGTCGTTATCAAAAATAATTTAAAACTACGATCATATACAGGTAGTTCGATATTTCCGCTCGGTTTCATCAACGTAGTTGCTACTGAGGCGGGCGAGGGGAGCGCGGCGGGGGCTATGCGGGCGCCTGCGCCGGTATCTCGCTCCTCGCCTTTATTCATAGTGCCTGGTGGCGGCCCCCCTCTCGTCGGCCGCTAATGGTTGCGAGAAATGGGTCTCAAAAACATATGCATAAGACTCAATAATGTTGGACACGAGGATGACACTGAGCGGGTTGTTAATAATCTCGCTACGGAATTTCCCGATGTATTTACTTCTGGTTTAGGAACATGTACGAAACAATTCACTTTGAAACTGATTGATGATAAAACGAATTTCTACAAGACACGTAATTTACCGTTAGCTTTACGCGGACGAGTGGAACAGGAGCTTAAGCGCCTCGAGACCCAAGGTACCATAAGGAAATTTGAACAATAGGATTACGGGACTCCGATAGTCCCGATTATTAAAAAATGCGGTGGTATACGTATTTGCGGCGACTACAAAATTACGATTAATTCAATTCAATTCAATTCAAATATTTTATTTCGGATATTACTCCATAGTGGTTAGTATGAGATGACTTATATATTATGTTAGTAAACATTTATAAATAAAATAAAATGACAATTAAATACAAACTATTAGACATAAATTAAAATTACATTAAATTAATTCAATTAAATAATAAATAATAATAACAGAATTGGGCTTAATTAAGGACCCAACTTGTGCACCTGTGTAACCGCATCCACCTCTCCATTAGAGGGGAGTCCCACCTGCTGGCTAACACGTTCAGTATGCTGTTTGAACTGCTCCGAACGCGGTGTAGCAAGGACGCACTACGCATTCTGATAATTGCGTAAAAACAATTTGTATGCGCCTCCGCGAACATGGTAGATGCGCTACAGTATCGGGGCAATCCAAACAACACCCTAAACGCATTATTATATTGGACACGAAGGGCCTCATATGCTCGCTGCGTGTAGCTAACCCACAGACTGCACGTGTAGAATGACTGGCAATAGGCTTTAAAAAGCGTCAGTTTTACATCATTGCTACAGCGAGCGAATCGGCGAGCCAACATGTTACAGCGTACACACAGAGCCCTTCGCTCCCTCTCGATGTCCAGGTCATCGTTAAGCTTACTGGTGACCCAATGCCCCAGATACTTAAATTTATCCACCATTTCTAACGGTTTCCCACAAAGTGTCACTGGAGGAAGTTTCTCATAACACCTGCTTCCGGCTTTGAATACCATTAGCTGACTTTTTTGGGAATTATATCTGAGTCCGTGGGCCACCGCATAAGACTCACAGACATGTAGAAGCTTTCTCAATGCGCCGAATTAATCCAAAGCTACAAGGAGTACCGTATCCACTTCCTCGTATTGAGGAGTTGTATGCGGCCCTCAATGGTGGTGCAATTTTTTCTAAAATAGATTTAGCTCATATATATGAACAGGTGTTATTAGAAAAAAAGGCGCAGGCGTGTACACACATAGGCACATACGTATACATCCGCACTCCCTACGGTTTGAATTGCATTTCAGAGAAGTTTCAAAGCTAATGAAGGAGGTTGTTCGAGGGGTCCCTAAACCGGTGGTTTTTCTAGATGACGTAGCAGTGGCAGGTGTGACAATGAGAGATCATTTAGATAACTTACGTTCAGCATTTGCGCAGAATCAAGCTGTCGAAATGTAAATTTTTCAAGTCTAAAGTTTGCTATCTTGGTCACGTAATAGACAAAAAAGGTCTTCAACCAGACAAAAAGAAGCTTGAGGCAATTAATACGTACCTAGTCCGAAAGATGTTAGTCAACTCAAAGCTTTTCTAGGATTAATAAACTATTATGGTAGATTTGTTCCGCATTTGAGTACCATATTGTATCCGTTATATGAACTACTAAAGAAAGGATGTCAGTGGAATTGTGAAAATGCATTTATACACATTTAAAAAATACTATGTAGCAATAGATTGTTAGCGCATTATGATCCAAACTTGCTGCTGGTCCTTAGTGTGGACAGTAAGTAGCTCTTATGGTGTAGGAAGCGTATACCCTGATGGCTCTGAAAGACCAATCTGCTTTGCTTCGCGTACATTGAATAGCGCAGAAAAGTCATACAGTCAGTATAGTGGTATAGGAGTATAGTGGTAGGTAAACATTATTTGCTAGTGCTGGATGCTCACAGCAAATGGATTGAGGTCTTTCAAATGAACGGTACGGCGGCAAAGTTTGTAATTGAAATATTTAGGTAAATGTTTGCTAGATTTGGTTTGCCACTACAGTGTGTGACAGATAATGGTCCGCCATATTCATCTAAAGAGATAAAAACGTATATGGACAAAAACAATATTTTAAATAGCTTAATAAGTCCGTATAGAGCTCGAAATAATGAGGCGGCAGAGAATGCCGTCAAAACGGTTAAAAATTGTATTTAAAAAGCGTGTTATGAGAATGTCGACGTGAATCAGGCATTGAGCAAAATGTTGTTTCATTATCGTAACTGTGAACATGCCACTACGGATGTTTCACCCGCTGTTTCCATGCTAGGACGGCGTCTGCGCGGGCGTCGCGATGCGCTGTTCCCCGCGCCGGCCCCGGCGCAGGCCGCGGCGCCTGTTCTGGCGAGTCAGAACTAACAATGCGAGCGTGCTGGCGGCACGCAGAGGCACATATCAGTTGGGGACGATGTTTTCGTTAGAAATTATTCGCGTGGTAAAAATAGATGGGTGGAGGGCTGAGTGAGTGAGCAAGTTGGACCGGCATCATTTAACATAGAGATGCCTAGCGGTACATCGCGTAGACATATTGATCAAATAGTTAACTCAGGATTGCAAAGAAACCGGTTTTCACTCACACGCATCTCCGATGCATATCATGCTCCTAAGGAAATAGATAAGGCCACTGTTATGCGTACTGATGACGCGAGCGAAGTATGGACGGATGCGCCATAGACGACGCCGCCGCCCGCGAAAAAATATTTTCTAATGATCGTAACAACTGAACAGTCGGGATCCATTATCCGACAGCCAAGCTAATATTTCAATGGATCCTGACTGTTCAGTTGATATGTTACGGTCATTAGATAATATTTTATGTTCTTCAATTGTATTCATTCCATAATAATATTATAGAATTCTAGACCACCGGACATCTAAGTGCTTGTTTTTTTTTCTTTTCTGTTTTTTTTTTTTTTTTTTTTTTTTTTTTTTTTTTTTTTTTTTTATTATGTACATTATTTGGTTCTTTTTTTTTTTAAGCAGTCGGGTTTTTGGATTTTTTAAATTATGTTTTTTTAGTTATACGACAGTGTTAAATACTCGCAGAAAATGCATTTTTTAATTTTATTATCCACAATGTTTGCTTTTTGATGATATTGTGACTAGTTGGTTAAATTGGCTTATTGGTTATTGTGTAATACATTGCTGTTTTTTGGATCACTTGTGATTTTCCATTGGGGTTGATTAGAATTTTGAACTTTTTTTTTTTTGTGACCAACTTTGTTTTAAAATCATTTTGGACAAATTTTGGACCTTTCATGCGAAAATATTCAGTGGTTTTCGCTTCAGAATCATGGTCTGAAGTCGCCATATAAATATTTGCCTGGCTGTCACAAACACCCTGTATATGTTTTATGCGTGCTGCCGGTGATGACCTACGGTGCCGACACGTGGTCTCTAACTATGTGCCTCATAAAGAAGCTCAGGATCGCACAGCGGGCAAAGGAGAGAGCTATGTTCGGGATCTTTCTGCGTGATAGAATCAGAAATGAGGAGATCCGCAAACGTACAAAGATCGCTGACATAGCTCAACGGTCCAGCAAGCTAAAGTGGCAATGGGCAGGGCACATAGCTCGAAGAACTGATGGCCGATGGAGCCGGATAGTTCTAGAGTGGATACCACGTATCGGCAAATGCAGCGTGGGAAGGCCACCCGCGAGATGGACGACCTGGCCAAAGACGCGGGTGTCGGTTGGATGCAGGCTGCTTCCGACCGGTCGGTATGGAGGTTGTTGGGGGAGGCCTATGTCCAACAGTGGACTATCCAGGGCTGAAATGATGATGATGATGATGTATTATGCCACTGGTCCATTTTCGAGGATAATCTCTCGCCATTCATTAAAATTCAGGATTAATTGGACCCTGTTACGCGAAAACGTTCCAATCCACAGACAGGTCAAACGGAGATAATTGAGTTTAAATAGAGTAAATTTTTTTTTTGGTTATTTTGAAGATATATTTATTTTCTGAACGTTCGTTTTCTGCATTACAGTAATTAAAGGGAAAATTTTCATCAAAATTCGTCTTGGAACGTTTTTGTAATTTGTATGAACTCATTTCATAAGCTAATTTGCAAAAACGTACCAATTAACAAAAATGTAATAAAACCCATAATAAAATATTAAAAAAGATTTTTTTTTTTTTCTTTTAATAAGTCGGGTGAAAAATATTCTTTTAATTACAGTTGTTTTTAAGTCAGTCATGGTGGAAAAATCTTTTAATTTAATTTTTTTTAGGTAACTAGGTCGCAACGGTACTGTGCTCCTTCATTTTGTGCATTCTCATTGTAATAAAGTACGGTTTTCAACGTGATCATGATTTCCATTTCCAAAATTAAGCTTTAGGTTTCAATTGTAAAAGCAAATGATCAAAAATGACAAAAAATATAACTAATTTCCTACTACTACCACCGCGACTAAGGAGGACCGGACCGCCTTTAAATATGAATATTTTTCTTTAAGAAATCAATATTAAAGAGAAATTTCTTTTATAAAATTATTGATAAATTCTTTTTCTTTTTACAAAGAGGACCTAAATAAACCCTGATGTCTAACTTAATAACTTCCCCAATATAACATAAACGATATCCATGTTCTTCATGGTTGGATCATTATTATGCAACTCTACTGTACTGACACGCCTGTTTCAAATCTCTTATAAAACTGGTCTAGTGCCTAAATCATGGAAGCTAGCTCACGTGCAACCTGTGCCCAAGAAAGGTAGTCGTGCTGACCCTGCCAATTACAGGCCCGTTTCGATCACCTCCATACTCTGCAAGAGCAGAGTACCTAGAGACCAATGACCTCCTTAGTGACTGGCAATATGGCTTTCGCCGGAACCGGTCCACTGGGGATCTTCTAGTGTACGCCACACACATATGGAGTGAGGCCATTGAGAGGTACGGAGAAGCCCTAGCGGTTTCTCTGGATATCTCTAAGGCCTTCGACAGGGTTTGGCATGACGGACTGATAAGCAAGCTTCTATCGTATGGCCTGCCTGCTGGTTTTTGTGCGTGGACATCGGATTTTCTATGGGGTAGATCCATTCAAGTAGTCATTGACGGCTGCTCGTCTGATTCTATGGCTACAAATGCCGGAGTCCCTCAAGGGTCGGTACTTTCAGCAACACTCTTCCTGCTGCACATCAATGACCTGCTGAAACCCGATATATTTGGGTACGCAGATGACAGCACTGTTGTGGAGAAGTATATGTCCACCGCAAAAGCCACTGCCGTCGAAATCCAGTCGAGCAGAAGCAATGATTAGGCGATTAAACTCGATGCAGTTTCCGATTGGGGCGATGCGAATCTGGTAAAGTTTAATGCAGCCAAAACGCAGACGTGTCTATTTTCTACAAAAAAGAGGCTATTTCAATTGGCTCCTACTTTCCGGGATGTAACCATAGAAATCTCCGATCCGACTTGCTTGGCGTGAGCTTGTCTCCAACACTCAACTTTGGCTCCTACATTGCACAGCGTTTTACATGAAACACAAAACAATGAAACAAGAAGAAAGTAGGTGGTCCCTGGCAACTGTGCTAAGTGTATAACACCTGTATTACAGTAGCCAGTTTCTTCCTATGGATAAATAAGATGGTAGTTCAAGTAAACACTATACTAAAATAACGCTCTTATTAAGTGAAATAGCAACAGATATCTCAAAAATTAACATCTACAGTTCCAAAACCAAGATTCGCCTTTGTTACAAATAAAAATAAAGATGTATCCGAATTCCATCCTTTCTCTACACCAATTTATCCAACAGCAATTCAGTCTCATCATAGGCTAGCTTCAGCAAATAATCCATAAGAATTTTTTTTTACAATTGTACCTGGAACGGGCGAGGTTGCAAGACTGCATTTAATTTATTATATAGGTGAGGGCCAAGGTAACAGAAAAATCGGTTTGAAAACTCCGTCCTGAATCTAAATCTGGAACAAAGAACAGGTCTTCGTCTATTTGGCTACATCTGACGCTGGTCCCGGCTTATTAATGAGTTTTGCTTCAATATGGTGGATATAATGAATAACTGCCTAACTGTCTGTAGATTGCAGTCTACGTATAGTTTGTGCGTGGGATACATATAATGACGTGAGGTAGCCACCTTCAGTACTAGTCTTTAGGCACATTCAAGAGTAATCAGATGAGATTTGGCAGCACCACCCCAAGAACCAATAATGGACAAGCATAGGGTAAAATATACTGATCTAATTATTTATGCCGTAGCAATGGGACGCAAAAGTTTGAAAATATTGTGACGCCACCAGCGACGTCACAAGGGAGATGGCAGAGTCACAGCTGCGAACGAGGCGAGAGACCGGAGGGGACGCAGCACCGCCCGCACACCGCGCGCCCCGCTAGCATCCCGCAAGCGACTCCCGCATCCCGCGGACGATTCCCGCATCCCGCGAGCGACAACCGCGTCCCGCTCGCCCGCTACCGACCGCCGCCAACGAAGCAATAAAACTTGTTGGAAAAGCCGCGCGAGAGCATTCACGTTCGGTTCTTCCGCGTGTAGTGGTCGTGTAGTGTCGTTCCCGTTTGCTGCGCAGGTGAGTTGTCGGCAACAACATACTTGGTATTAGTAGGTCGACAACAACATACTGCGTAGTAGGTTGCTTATCTCACGCCACTCATGCTGGCTCATTTAGGGAGCCTCTGGCCGGCATTTTGACACCCGGCCGGGGAAGAAGGCGCCTCTTAGCCCCCGACAAGCACGTGCGCCCTAGGAAAACCTAAGCGGCGGACCGTAAAGGCGTACGTGCTAGCCGGTGGCGGTGTGTCGCCACGGCAGGCTAGGTCTCCGTTCACCGGACCATCATCTAGCCCATACCGACGCCGAGGTCAGACCTGTATTGCGCTAAAGCTAAGTGATACAGGCCTGGCCCGCGGCCCGTCGGAGCTGGCAGTCGGTATACACGACTGACAGGGGCCGCAATCGGTGTTGGCAGTTGTCCGGACTAGGTGTGTGTGCGGTATCGCCCAGCAGCCTGCTGGTAGCTACTGGTCCACACACACCTGTCCCATAGGGCGCTTGGCGCCACAACGTTAAGGTGCTCGGTGTCGAGCGTAACGACAGCCCGCGCTTGTCGCCGGTCGCCGTCCCCAACCCGGCAAGTTGAACTTGTGCGGGCGGGCTCGGCGGGTGGTGGCTTGCCGTGTGGTCGCGACATCCGCCACCGAGCCCATTGTGCGCGCCGCTCCGGCGCCTGGGTGAACGGCTCAGAGCCTGCCCCCCCCCCTCAGGTCAGTCCCTGCCCTTCAACAGCCCTATTTAGTTCAAATAGGGCCAAGAAGGGCGCAAGTAGTTGTATTAGTTGTAATATTGTATATACTTGTGAGGTCCTGTAGTACTGTCCTGTCCCCCTGTCCCCCTTATAGTTTGTCCTCTGTCGCCCACCTAAAGGGCGACAATAACTTAGGCTAGTGATTCTTGTTATTTTCAATTTTTGTACTTTTATTTTAATAATTATAATTCCGTGAGGGTACTTGTAGGCCGAAAAGCGCCATCTAGTAGCGAACTAAGGAACTAACTTAGTTCGCTACTCGGCCTAAAGATGTCGGGGCGCAAATCTCCGTCCGCCCCCGACAGGGGTAAGCCCCCCCCGCCTCTCCAACCACGTCCATCAAGAATCCCAAGCCGCCGTGGCCGCCTTACTGGCCCAATGACGGCTCGGGAATTATTTCCCAAATTCACGGCCCCATCTTCATCTAAGGGGCCTAAATATGTGTCCCCACTACCCGTATTCTCCCAAGACACGGAACATACGGGCCGTAGCAGTTCCCCCACTCCGACCGCACAAACAAGAGCGCGGCCGGACTCTTTCTCCTCCCCAGAAGGGGAATCGACGGCGAAGGCGCCGCGAGACTCCCTTTCGCCCCCATTAGTGAGTGGCCGCCGTGACGTCATATCACGGAGCCGCTCAATGGAGTCACTTCGGACCCCACCGTCCCCGACTCCTCACCTAGTCCCCCGCGCGATAGGCCAAATGCCGAGCGCCACCTCTTCACCCCGCGCACCCACACAAGTAGGGGAGCGCCAGTCAAGCTCTCTATCGGGGCAACTAAGCCCGATAGCATCTCCGCAGCCGACGCCTAGTACGTCGTATGCGGAGATGGCAGCTGCCAGCCCACCCCGCCGCTCGGTAAGAGACAGGCCACCCACACCCGCCGCCGCCGGGCCCCCGCCCCCCTCGCCCCCCCGCGTGGCCCCGACTTCTGAGTCGGCCCCCGCCGCGGAGGGGCGGGCATCGTACCCCCCTATAGTAGTGGAGAAGTTGCCTAACTGGGTCCAGCACTTCTCCACCCTAACTAACAGACTCGGCCACCCCCCCAACGCCCGCCCCTTCAAAGAGGGGTTCCGCTTTTTAAGCCAGACCCCCGAAGAGTACCGCATCATACAGCGGTACTTAGTAGAGGCGAGGGAGAGATGTAGAGACATCGAGTACCACGTGTACTCTACATCGGAGAGCCTCCCCTCTAAGGCGGCTCTCCGCGGGCTCCCGGCAGGCACAGACCTGGCGGAGATTAAGGCGGCGTTCTCGGGAGAGGGCCTCCCAATACGCCACCTTCGGACCATTCCGTCCCGCCGTAGTAGGTTGGGAACTATTTTCTTTCTCGAGTTTGAGCATCTTTCTAAGGCTCAACTCGAGAAATTGTATAAGATAGATACTATATTGAATCTCCCCGGGATTCAGATTGAGGCCTGGAGGCCTAACAAGGGCCCCGCACAATGCCATAGGTGCCAAGCATTTGGCCACAGTTCGGCGATATGCCACCGCTCCCCGCGCTGCCTAATCTGCGCGGAGGGGCACATGGTGGCCGACTGCCCGCGAGGCCGTACTGACCCTCGCACATGCGCCAACTGCAGGGGCCCGCACAGCGCCAATGACCGGCAATGTCCGGTCTATAAGAGGATATGCAGGAGCAGGAACATCAGGGTTCCGCCCCCTGCCCCCACTGCCCCCCAACCACCACCACCAGCAGCTCCCCCAGCCCTATCACGCCGGCCAGACCCTAGGCTGGTGAGATACGCCGATGCGCAGCCGCCCCCGACACAGGGGACTGCTGAGGCACAATTAGGGCCCCCACCGGCGAGGACGGCGACTACACGCCCTCCTCTTCCGGTGCCCCCCACCACCCTTATGCCCCCGGCTAATCCGCCGACACGACCACCCGCCCCCCCCACCGCCCCTGCGGTCCATCAACAGCGTTGGCCGGTCATTCCGCAGACCGCCGAAACTGAAAGGCGCCGCCGTAAAAACCGTCGAGATAAAGAACGGAAGCGGCGCCTAGCAAACCGCAGGGCGGCGGAAATTGAGGCGGCCACTCAGGCCGCAAATATAGAGGCGGGGCCATCTGCCCCGCCTAGACACCCACCCCCACTATATAGGGCGCAGGAAATAAGCCTGCGCCCTCAATACATGCTCCCGCCGACGGGCAACACTCGCCCCAATACGATCTCTGCTCCTGCAGTCCTCCCCCGCCCAACATCGTCCGGGCGGGGGCGCTCGATATCCCGGGGAGGGCGGCCCACATCTCGCCGAGGTTCATCCTCGGCCGTCGGGCACCGCCAACCCCAACCTACCGGCCAATCCGACGTGCGCCAAGAAGTGGCTGATATACTGCAGATGTTTGTGGGAACACTGCAGGAGATTATCGCAGCACTGACGACAGGCGGGGACATCCGCCTGATAGTCACACGGGCTCTGACCCAACTGCTCCCTCCGCTAGAACGGATACAATAGGCTCGCTCAGGGTCCTGTACTGGAACCCAGGCGGCATCAAGGACAAGCTCCAGGACTTGAGGGCCGTGGTTTCAGTGCAGGACATACACGTCATCTGCCTGGGCGAGACGAAAATTCGCCCTGAGACGGTGCTCACGTTGTCCAACTACTTCGTGTACAGAAGGGACGAGGTGTCCCCTGAGAGCAATACAGCTTACAGGGGCACAGCGGTCCTGGTCCGCAGGGACATTGTGCACGAGGAGTTGGACCTACCATCGTTTCACTCAACCCGTTCTATCGGAGTAAAGATATCAGCCAACGGCCGGGCGTGGCACTTGTACGCAGCGTACAAACCGCCCGGGGACCCCTTCTTGGCCGCGGACCTTGATGCCGTGTTCGTAGGGACCACGCCGACTCTACTGCTCGGCGACCTGAACGCCAAGCACTCGGCCTGGAATTCCCGAGCGACGAACGCGGCAGGTAGAGCCCTGCTTCATGCAGCAGAACAGCGTAACTGCGCTGTGATCGGACCTCTCACGGCGTCGCACGTCCCGACTAGTGCCAGCATGAGGCCAGATGTCCTGGACATCATAGTCCACAGAGCCCTGCCGGCACCAGTATCCGTGGAAGTGTTATATGAGATAACTTCATCTCAGCACTTCCCGATACTGGTGTCGGTGAGCACCAGAGCCGTATCTGTTCCGTCCCGATCACCGGGGCGCAGAACGGCCTGGGATACCTTCCAGGACATCATGGCCCATTACCAATTACCGCCCACCACAAACGCCGAAGAAGAAGAAGAGTCCGCCGCTGCGAGTATCACAGCGCAGCTAAAAGACGCCATCGATTCGGCCAGCTCTACCGTAAACACAAGGTCCGCCCGTCGTGACGAGTTACCGGCGGGCATAAAAAGAGATCTCCAAGAGAAGAGGCGGCTAGCGCGCCTATGGGCGCGCACACGCTGCCCCTCGGTCAAGAGAGACCTTAACGCACTCGCGACAAAGGTCTCAGAGGACGTCCGGGCTTTTCGGGGCGTCTGCTGGGACAAAGTACTAGATCGAGCCCGTGACGACGATGCAAACCTGTACAGGTTGAACCGGCAGCTAACAAACGCCAAGCTGCCGGTTTGCCCTTTGGTCGACGCCACGGGCACTTACAACTTTACCGCCGAGTCGCGAGCAAAAGTGCTCGCGGATCACTTGGCGGTACAATTTACCCCCCATCCTCCCAGCAGCGTTCCGAGAATCCTGGAGTTCCATCGAACGACCGAGGAGGCAGTCTCTACCTTCCTATCAGCCCCAGTCCCGCCTCTCAGCGGAGACTCTTTTATATCGCCCGCCGAAGTTGCGAGTGAGGTTCGGAGAATGAACCCCCGCAAAGCCCCCGGACATGACCATATCCCCGTCATGGCGTTGAAGCACCTTCCTAGGAGAGGCATAGCTGCTCTTGCCCGGCTCTACAACGGAGTGCTGAGGACTGGCCACTTTCCCGACCTCTGGAAAGTGGGCCGAGTCATAGCACTACCGAAGCCGGGTAAAGACAAGCGCTACCCGGCCAATTACCGTCCGATCACCATCTTGTCCAACATCGCCAAGTTGTTTGAGCGTCTGGTGTTACGGCGTCTGAAGCCGTATGTTTCGTTATGCGAGGAACAGTACGGCTTCAGAGACGCCCACTCCACGACGCTTCAACTTGCGCGTGTGTTGGACCATCTTGCAGTTGAGCGAAACCACCAGAGGTACACGGTCGGAGTCTTTCTCGATATGGAGAAGGCCTTCGATCGTGTGTGGCACCCAGGGCTCCTGTATAAGCTCATTGGCCAGGGGCTACCTCCGGCCCTCATAAGGATCGTTGCGTCGTTTTTAAGCGACCGACGGTTCTTCGTTGGGGTGGAAAACGCGGTCTCGCAACTCCACCCCATCTTGGCCGGGGTACCCCAGGGTAGTTGCCTCTCGCCGGTCCTGTATGCCGTATATACAGACGACATACCGACCATAAAGGTGCTTTTCCCATGGGAATTCAATGGCATGTTGGCACTGTACGCGGACGATAGCGCGTACTTTGCCACATCGCGCAGTTCCCCCCTGGCGGCTGACCAGATGCAAAGAGTCCTTAATCTTCTTCCGAATTGGCTTGACAAGTGGCGTATGTCAGCCAATCCGGCAAAGACAGTTGCCCTGCTGACGGGTCAGCAGCGAGAGCTCCCTCCCAGGCTCACGCTTCGAGGGCAGCCGATAGCCTGGCAGAATACTGTCAGGTATCTAGGCTGCCAAATCGATCGTGGGCTGCGGATGACTGGGATGGTCGAGCACGTGTTGCGCAGCGCGAAGTCCGCGCGCGCCCTGCTGCGGCCTGTCATGCAGTCCACACTTCCCCTTCGAACCAGGCTGACCATATACAAGTTATATGTTCGGCCGCGTCTCACGTACGCGGCCCCGGCCTGGTTCCAACTTTGCTCTGTTACAAACAGAAAGAAGATTGAGGCCTTGCAGAGTACCACCCTCCGCTACATCACAGGGGCCGGGCGATATGTCCGCAATGACATTATCGCCCGAGACCTCAAGATGATGAAAGTGGAGCAATTCGTGGCCCGACTGGCGCGTCGTATGTTCGATCGCGCCGACAACGGGCCGCATGCCCATCTCCGCGGGCTTGCTCCACTCCACGCGAGGCCGCCAGACGGCCGCCCACAGCCGAGGGAACTGTTGAGTATTCCACTCGACAGCGATGCCGGCCCATCCCGGACTTGACAAAACCACCCACGGACTGACACACATGTAGGCGCACTGTAGTCGACTCACTCGACAAGTGCGCCTACAAATTTGTATAGACCATTCTTGCCCTGGTGGCAAAATTGAAGCCCCCAACTAATGATGACCTAATAATGTAAATATAATATAATCTCTAATAAGTGTAATGTCCCTAATTTTAATAATGTCCGTCCCTTACTTAGTTTTATTATTTTTATTTTTATAACTGTTCGCATCTCTACTCGGTAGGGCGGCGGTAACAGGCAGGGATGTCGATCGGCCGAGGTCGGGGCAAAATCTCTCCGACACCGACCGATCGGCGGATCTACCCGGCCATGGCTACCTGCCGTCCTACCGACAATTCGTGTCGTACTGTCTTGTAAGTGCATGGGTATTCCCCCCATGCACAAATTAGTGTAATATTTTTGTACTTCGCGGCCTCGGCGACTAAGTCGAGGCCGCGCGGCCCCAGCCGCAAAATTGTGACCGGCGCGCTGTCGCGCGCCGAGCATTGCCCGGGCACAGGGGTTACCCCTCAGGCCCGTAGCCCGGAGCGCGCTTCGCGCGCTCTCGAAGATCCCCCGATTTTTCACGTTCGGTGGTTAGTGCCCTCTGCACGTCCGCGTCAGCTACCGGAGGTGAATGCCCACGTCCTCAATTTGCCAGGTGCAAAGCCCTAGTCGTCTAGTTGTTAAAGGGACCTTTGATTCGGGTAAAGATCGTGTCAGGACCCCGAAACCATTAGATCCAACTAGTGCAGGACGTTCCGCGATACGGGTCACCGACGCCGAAGGTGCATTCCCGATTTTGCACGTCCTCGGATATAACCGAGTCCACGCCGTCTGACTGTCAGGCGAACCTTTGATTCGGGTAAAGATCGTGTCAGGTTCTCTGACCGTCAGGCATAGCCGTGGACAGGACGTTTCATACCCGCGCCGTAGACGCTCATCCAACTCGCGCTCCCGCCGCGTATATCCCGTTATTCCGCTCGTACCGCGACCGAGCCCGCCAGTTAGTTTCCCGAGGGAAGTCCGATACTTCCCTAAGCTATGTGTAATCTCTATTGTGAATAAGTGAATGTACCTAAGTGATTGTAATTACAAACCTGTAGCTTGCCCTCCGCAATCCTTGTCTAGTCTGGCCTTCCGCCTGTTAACTAAATCTAGTGTTACAAACCGCGTCCATAGTCAGGTCCCGTGACTGACGTAAACTTATGTATCAGATGATCTCTAACTAAAGTACGATTATACGTAAATGAATGTGTATCGTGTGTTTCTCTCACTATCCCGACTCCCAAACTCTGTTCACTCAGAAATCCCTAATCTAGCCCCCCGGCTGGGTCATAGGGAGTAGCCCGGCGTACCCCAAATTCATCCCTTGGAATACGCTGCGTTACAATATAGATCAATTTACGAACCCTAGAGGCCAAGAGAGTGATGTGTGGGGAGAATGTGAGACACTGATCCAAGACTATACCCAAATACTTAAAAGTTAAGACCTCTCCCAACTGTACACAGGAGCAGCAGGAAACTACTGCCCTATTACACGTGTGAGCGATAATGGAGAAATGGTTTGGAGGCGGTAAAGAGCGCCTTAAGATAGTAAACATCATGTACTTAGATTTACTTGCGTTGAGAGTTAAGTGGTTTTGTTGTATCCAGCTGGTTACACAATCCAATCCTCTCTGAGCCAAGCCGAAAACCCTACACCATGATTGCCCAGAAAATAGTAAGACTGTGTCGTCCGCATAGGCCACAATCTTCCCACCATCTAACACTAAATTGCAGAGATCGTTACAGAAAACAAGGAAAAGTGTTGCATTGAGTCGAAGGCCCAACTAGCTGCCAAAAAGCTGGGTATTCTCTCGAAGGTGCGAAGGTACTTCACACCGGAACAGCTACTAGCCTTGTATAAAGCGCAAGTTCGGTCCTGTATGTCGCATCTTTGGGATGAATCGGCCAAATACCACGGCTTGAGGCGTTGGAAGCTATTGAGGACCGAGCTAAAAGGCTGATCGGCAATGACTCACTGTGCAAAGCTAGATTGCAAAGCCTTGAGCGTCGACGTAAAGTTGCAAGTCTCTCGGTATTCTACAAGTTACATTTCGGGGAGTGTACGTTGGGACTTCACGACCTAATTCCCCCAGCACCCTTCTACCACCGGACGACCAGGGAAACGTCAAGGCGACACCGGTTCACAGTTGAAGTGTCGAAAACTCGTACTAAGCGTTTTGCTTCTACATTCATAGTGCGAACGGCCAAGCTGTGGAACTCCCTGCCTGAATCTCTGTTCCCCGTGAACTATAATCTAGCGGTCTTCAAGGCGAGAGTGAACCGGTTTCTTTTAGGCAAGCGCGCTCCATCTTAGACTGCAACGGTGCTTACCATCAGGCGCGTTGTGGTCAAGCGTAAGCCTATTAATTATAAAAAAAAACTTTAAACGCAAATTGTATAGAAATAAAACGGTTTATGGGGGTTGAATCGTTTTTTAATGGCGGATAGTGTGGTTTGAAACGTTTTGAGGTTTAGAGCAAATTCAAATAACTCATTAACCAAAGAGTCTAGAGAGTCGGTGTCTTCTGCACTAGATAGAACCCTCTTAAATATGTAGCCTGGCATCATTAACTCAATTTTGACAAACCTGTGGATTGGAACGTTTTTGCGTAACAGGGTCCAATTTCAACTAAGACATTGACCGTATCATACGGTCCGCACAGACAATATAAGTTCCTTAGCCCTACGTTTGCGATCAACTAATTTAAAAAATATCCTTTTCTCTCTCACCTTCAACAATAATATAGAAGTCATTCCCCGGCTCGCCTTGTCTCACAATGGTCTCTCCGTCGTTGAACGAGACTGGCTCTAACGCGTCGGCGACCGTCAACCGCTCCCAATTCTCCAAACTCTCTGCAATTTGTTACCATAAATATTGTGTCAAAATTATAAAAAATACCAAGGATATTTTGGAAATAAGTGAACCTATCTCGCTCCAACTAGCGCATACAAACTCGCTTAAGTACCTTAGGTAATAGTGATGAGCTCCTCACTCGCGAGTCACCTCATTCGAGGTCCTCACCGCGGTAAAATTCGAGGGAGGCCTCGTTTTCATTTTACAACACCTCACACCTCATCCTCGTTTTACATACTTAGATACTTATCACGGTCGAAATAGCGCTCCTATTTGCGTGCACCCGCAATCTCCTCCCTCACTCATTCTACAACTCGCCTCATTCACTCACTAAACGAACGAACACTGACGAACAGTATGCTAAGTGCGAGTTTTTATGGCTGCTCGATCGCCGTAAAGTAAACGCATTTTTATATGGAATTGAGTGAGCGCCATCTAGTGGTTAACTATGTGAACTAAAATTGCGAGTGTAAGTTTCCAATCGGTGACCTCGTCACTCACTACTCACTAGTGAATGCCGCGATGATCGAAAAGTGTACGTTTTTGTTCGGATTTAGCGAGTGCGAGTGTTTACAACGGCAGCGTTTTGACAGTTCGAACGGTTAACGTTTTCACTCGTACGAAGTATTTACTCACTACAAATTCTTAAGTGAAAGAGGAAGTATTTGTTCGTTGAGGAGTTTATTTTGCATAGAAGTGATGTCGTCACGGTATTTTTTGCTTGAAATGTCATGGTATAAGGTTCATTTCATTGTTGAGTGAGGTTTATTTATTACCTACCTCAATTAATCAATGACTAAACCGATAACCTGCTTTGTTGCCATTGCATAAAGTTGCATATTAGTTAAACGAGGTGAACACTGAACACCTCACCTTAACACCTCACTTCTCATCCTCGCGACGTACTTGTTTATAGATACTTACCACCGGAGGCCACTAGTCGAAATTCTCGCTTTCTCACTCACTCACCTGATAAATGAACAGAACAGAAATAACGACATCAACTCGTGGTTCCTACCTATCCTATACTAGCATAATAGTATGTCTTATTGTCATTTCATAACATTCATTTTATTAAGATCATATTACTTTAACATAAAATGGTTGTATTATTATATTACTATTCTATACTACTCAAATATATACACACACGGTTACCGGTCATTGACTCAAAATAGACAAATTGCGATAGCCCATTTTATAAAATATACTGTATGTTACTTATGTAAGCAAGCTTAGAGAAAATGCAATTTATTTTGGTGGATCCTTTTCATACCGCCATCGATGTATAAAAATGCAGACTAAAGTAGTTTTTCTATGTAAATGTAGTAGGTATGGTAGTAAAATGCGTTTCACCAAATACATAGGTAGTTCCTTTGAATGATAGCGCTAGTTACTATGTGTACGATTACATTATCTATACTAATATTATCTATATCTATACTAATACTAGTAGAGGCCCGCGACTTCGTCCGCGTGGAAATTGAATTGTAGCTTATATGACACGTTTGTCGGTTTACCATAGCAGTGCCATCTATTGATTACTTACTCAATCCAGTCGAAAAGTATCGACATCTGTTAGAATCTTTTGGAGTTAACAGATAATTGTGACTGTCAATTAATTATAGACAAATAATTTGCAATAAAATAAAATTGCGACTATAATTAAAGATCTAAGCTATCCTATCTCTCAAGTTGGACCAGACTGCTCACGGTATGCCAATTTAATTTAAAATCGGTTAAGTAGTTTAGGAGTCCATCGCGGACAAACATCGTGACAGGAGATTTATATATATTAAGATTAAGATTATAAAGAGGTAAACTTTGATTGTTTGTTTGTATGTTTGTTTGTTTATTTGCAGCGAATAGGCTCCGAAACTACTGGACCGATTTCAAAAATTCTTTCACCGTTAGAATCCTTATTGGACCTGGATAAACATAGGTTATAAGAATTTCCCGATATTCTCATGGAAAGGCGACCAATGGGAATTCTATATTTTTTACGAAAACCGCTATACATATGAAGCTGAAATCGGGCATATATGTTCATTGGGGACAGCGAGGGAGGACTAAAAACGGATTTCCCGAAATTCCCACGGGAAGGGGACAAACGGGAATTCATAATTTTTACGAAAACCGCTATACATATGAAGCTGAAATTGGGCATATATGTTCATTAGGGACTGCGAGGAAGCACTAAGAACGGATTTCCCGAAATTCCCACGGGAAGGGGACCAACGGGGATTAATTATTTTTTACGAAAACGGCTACACATATGAATCTGAAGTTGGGCATATATGTTAATTTGGGACCCCGAGGAAGCAGTAGGAACGGATTTCCCGAAATTCCCACGGGAAGGGGACAAACGGGAAATAATTTTTTTACGACAACCGCGATACATATGAATTTGAAATCAGACCTGTACGTTAATTAGGGACTGCGAGGGAGCGCTAAGAACGGATTTCTCTAAATTCCCATGGACTTTGAAAGTCCCACACAAACGGGACTTTCAAATTTTTTACAAACACCGCTATTTGTATGAAGCTGAAATCGCATTAGGGACTACAAGGAAGCACTAAAAACGGATTTCCCAAAATTCCCATGGGACCCCTTCCCGGACCAACGAGAGTTTCAAATTTTTACGAAAACCGCTGTACCTACATATGAAGTTGTAGCTAATGTACTGATCTGTACCGAAGCGAAGCGAGGGCGGGTCACTAGTCTATTATATTCTTAGAGAATAATCGTATTCGTATGCTAACAAGTATAGATTAGATGTCTTGCCAAGAAGTTCACCATGGTAAGTGTAGATGGCGCTATTATTAAAATGATAATATGTTTATTATTATGTTGGTCGTGTTCATGTTATATTAAAAAAGGTGATTTACTATAGTAATTGTAAGTAAATAAGCACCTCGATTCACTCAACGTTACATACCTACATAACTTTTATTTATTTCATTCCGATCGATTAGATGAAGTGGGGATCAGGGGTAAGGTGAGGAGAGGGGAATGAAAGCTTAACTATCTAAGAATGAAAGGTACATCTCTTTCTACGGAAAGAAAGGTTGCACCTCATCTCATGGTATCTTTACCTACTCATTCACGATTGTAAGTCTTATTACCATTACATAAATTACATTTTAGTTAAACGAGGTGAACACCTCAAATGTGAGGTGTTCAGATGAACCTCAAATGAGATGTTGAGCCGTTTATTACCATTCACTCAATCAATATCCAGTCTTATTACCCATATATAGAGTTCGTTTTGGGTTAAATGAGGTGTACCTCGCGAGGAGAACTCGAGGTTCATTACCATTCACTTAATCAATATCCAGTCTTATTGCCCTAACACAGAGTTGCTTTTGGTTAAATGAGGTTAACACATCAAATGAGGTGTACCTCGCGAGTACTACTCGCGAGGAGAATTGAGGTCCTCCCTCATCCTCGTTTTGATATGACGAGTTACCCATCTATATTAGGCATAGATTACCTCCTAAAGATACCGTTTCCAAAGATTTTAGTATGAACTCTAGTTCACTGAATTTGGCGGAATTCAAAGAAGTGCGGGACGTAACACTGCACTGTGATTGGCTATTTCAAGGTCGCATTGAAAATGGCGAGGGAAATAGTGATGCGACAAAGTAGAACGAAACTATCTAAGTATCGATATTTATGCACTTTAAGCGATTTTTATTTTATCGATATCATTTTATTTTACATACATACATATTCACACTTCTGTTCATTTCAGATTAATCTAGAAGGTCTCTGCAATTAAATTCATGTTTGCTTGAGTTGACAGAATTTTATTCCAATAACATTATGTAAGAAAACAACTACAAACTTCAATAAATTTCAGTACGAAATTTGATATTATACCAATTTGCCCCGTTTTACAGTACACAATGTTTGCTATTATTTTTACCCAGCTGCGGCAAGACCAAAAAGGTATAATAATTTTAGCAGACTATGTATGTATCTAAATTTATAGGTGTGTTCTACAGCGGCTAAACTAATAAATTATTTTTTGTAAATGAGGTGTTAATGGATTTTTTACTATGATCCGGGTGACAGACTACATTTTCTAGTAAAAATATATATACGTATATACAAATGGAGGAGTGACGTTTCGGATTCGAAGTCAACCCAACTGTATCCGCGTTATTTAATTTAAAATAATTATTTTTCTTATGCATATCCATTTAGTGTTATGTGGAATAACTCTTTAGTGGTACAGTGCGTGTGTGTGAGTGTTGGTACATCCGTGGAAGTCTAGCTGGCTCGGAAATTCGTATAAATAACTACGAATTTTCTTATTCTCATTAACTACTGTAGAGGGTAGACAGTAGACAACCGACAGTCAGACCGTTGTCTGTCAGAGAGAGACACTAGAAGCACTGACATTGACAGATTTACAAAACAGCGCCATCTAGTATCGAGTAGCTGCATCCTTTCCTTCACTCTTCCTCAGCTGTCACTTCTCCATACGTGTCGCCATCTTTGTACGTGCCTCTGAATTACTTACATAAGGTTCAATAATGAACAAGTGTCCGGCATGTGGGAAATTCCTGTCTCCGACAGGTGCCGCTGCTTGTAGCGTATGCGCGTCGCAGTACCATAAGGGCTGCGTATCGCTTGCCGAGTCTGCCTCGGCAAAGAAAAACTGGGTGTGCCCTGGCTGTACGACGCGCACTCGCAAGGGTGATAACACCCCCGTGAGACACGCTACCCAGGACGTCCCGGCGGCTGCGGCGTCGCAGGCCGCGTCTGCTGGCCCACCGCCTGTTGCCGTGCCGACGCTACCGGAGTCCGCGCTTGAGCCCGCGCCTGCCCTCGACTTGCAGGCGATGCGCCGGGAGCTGGCCGAGTGGATGGTGGAGATGCGCGAGTTTCGCCGGGAAATGTCGGAGTTTCGCACCGCCGTCGGGATCCTGTCGTCGCGCGTAGACTCTATTGAGTTGCGTGTTGAAGCGGTCGAGAGAGGGCGGGAGGCGGCTCCTTCTGAGGTGGACGACCTGCGGTCCAAGGTTATACAGCTCCAGCGGGAGCTCCAGGACCGCGAGCAGGACGACCTCCTGTCAGACCTGGAGATAGGGGGCCTGCCGGAGAGCAAGGGGGAGAGCGCGCTGCAGGAAGTGACCGTGCTGGCCGCCAGGCTGGGCGTGGCCCTGGAGGAGCGCGATGTGGTGTACGTCGAGCGCGTGGGCGTGGCGCGGGGCCCTGAAGGCGAGGCCACGCCGCCGCGCGCGCGCCGCCTCGTGCTTCGCTTGGCGCGCCGAGCGCTGCGGGACCAGCTGCTGCAGGCCGCGCGTGTGCGGCGCGGGCTGGCCGCTGCCGACACAGGTGCGGGTCGCATCTATGTCAACGAGCGGCTGACGAGACTGAACCGTCAGCTATTTCGACGTGCCCGCGATGAGTGTCGGAGGCTTCAGTGGCGTTACTCCTGGACTCGACGTGGCAGAGTCTACGTGCGGCAGAGGGACGGGGACCAGGCGTACTCAATTAGGTCGGAATCGGATGTGGTCCGAGTTTTTGGGCTCCAGAGTGATTGTGCAAAGGACAAATAAAACCAGCCTAACTGATTATGTATCTTTTTATGTATTTTCTCTATCACATATCATTTTTGTCTTTCTTTACTTCTCTCTTATTATCAGGCTGTGTACTCTGTATCCATTTTGGGACCCCGCGGTCAATGCCCGGTGCAAGGATCACTTTTTACTCACGTTTATTCATTTATTATTGTATTTATTTATGTACTATTATAATATTATGTATTTAATATTGCCTTATGAAAATATTCTCTATCCAATTAATAGTTGTATACGAGTAGGTGTTGTAAATCTGATTGATTCAAGAAAGATTACTATTCAATTAATTAATTTTGTATATAATTATAATAACCAATTGATATATCTTAATTTAATGCTTGTTGCTATCTATTCATTTAATGCTAGTGGGTCATACTATCAGTTCCACTTCCTCTAAACTATCTGAAAGTTGGTCTTTTTAATCCTGGATCACTGAATACTGGTCGAGACGAGTTTATTGTGGCTGTTGGTGAGCTATGTCCAGACATTCTGGCCATTAACGAAACTTGGGTGAAGGACGGGCGGGAGGACAGGTTCCCGATCCTCCCTGGCTACCGTTTTGTTAACATGCCTAGACACAGCAGTATCAAGGGCGGTCGGGGTGGCGGCATCGGTTTTTACATACGGAGGGGTATAAATGCTCGTGTGTTATCTCATCCTCTTGTCCATTCAGTTGAGCAAATGTGGCTGCGCCTGAATGTACTTGGAAGGAGTGTTGTCATTGGTACTGCTTATCGGGCTCCATGGCAGAATGTGGCTACGTATATGGATGCTATCACTGACTCTATTGCCTCCTTTCCTAGGTGCGACAACTTGATCCTGGTCGGGGATCTCAATATAGACCTCTTAGACTACTAGAAAAGATTGTGAGCATGCAGCTTGTCAAGTATCTGGAAGATCATCACATACTACCTAAGCTTCAGTCAGGTTTCCGTGGAGGACGCAGTACTGCTACGGCTCTTCTTGATGTGGTGGACAACCTTCTTGCCGCACAGGATCAGGGAATGTCTAGTATCCTGGTCCTTCTAGATTTTTCTAGAGCTTTTGATTCCATAAGCATCCCCCTCCTCCTCTCTAAGCTGTCATATTATGGCTTCGACTCTAACTCGGTGAGGTGGTTTGCTAGCTATCTGCATCATAGGATGCAGTGTGTGGAGCTTGGGTTACCTGATGGTCGCACACTTAGATCTACACTCCAACCGGTCCCTCGTGGGGTCCCCCAGGGATCTATACTTGGACCTATCTTGTTTATCCTGTACACTGCAGACATCACCAGTGCCATATCACACTGCATGTTCCATTTGTATGCTGATGATGTGCAATTGTATCATTCATTCCATCTCCACGATATTTCAGACTCTGTAATGAAGGTGAATAGTGACTTCAGACGGATACTTCAATGGTCAGAATCAAATAGCTTGGTACTCAACCCCACCAAGTCAAAATTTCTATTGACAGGAACAAGAGTAGGGCTGGCCGGGCTCTCAAACACCTCAATTAATATCGAGATAGGAGGAGTCAATGTTGAAAGAGTAGTTGAGGCCAGAAGTCTGGGATTAATCCTAGACAGTACACTTCGCTTTGAGGGCCACGTTGCTGAGTGTGTAAGAAACTGTTTTTATAGGTTGAAAACCCTCTACAAAATCCGACCATACATAAGTGAGGAAGTCCGTATTGCTCTGTGTGAGTCTCTTGTTTTATCCAAGCTGAATTATTGTGATGTCGTCTATGGGCCTTGCTTATTGGCTAGAACCGAGAAGTTGGTACAGAGGGTGCAAAACGCTTGTGCACGTTTCTGCTTTCACATCCCTCCTCGGACCCATGTGACCCCATATTTGGACAATTCTAGCTTGCTTAAGATGAAGGCTCGCAGGAAACTTCACCTTGCCACTCTTCTGTTTGGAATCCTGGACAGAAAGATACCTGAGTATCTCCTTACCAAACTCAGGTGGGCGAAAGACCACTATTTTCGCTATGATAGAAGAAATTGCACTCATGTGTTTACTACGCCTCGACACAAGTCGGTGGCCTTCAGAGGTTCCTTTAGGTTTGCTGCCTCTAAATGTTGGAATGACCTACCCCCTCCAATCCGTGCCTTAAAAACAGTAAATACATTTAAAAGTAATCTTAAGAAGCTCCTCTTATCTTCCCAAAAAATTAATCTGAAGTGAGTCGTTTCTACATCGATCCATCTCCATGGTTGACAGCCTAAATTGCAGTTTTGCCTGGCTTTGAACTAATGGCGCTCTTCAAAATTGTGTAGATTTTTATTTTATATGTCAATGACATATACAATTATTATATATATATTTTTTTTGTCATTAATTATACATACTACTGGGCCAAAAGTATTGTCACACTAGGACTGCTAGCAACGCACTCCATGCGTTATATCTCTCCGTGTCGTGTAATCTTATATTTATTTAGTATAGTGTTTATTTTTACTTTGCATCACATTGTATATATTATGTATTTTTATATAATCCGTATGCTCTTATTTTAATTTATTGATACGTACATGTATAAGATACATTTATGCACTTATATATATTATAGTCTGTATTTGTATGTAAATATATTATATTCTGTAAATTCTGTGACGTCAGCTCCCATTAGGTCCTTTTTGAAAATCAGCGCTGCTTGCATGGTAGGCAGGCCTTACCTTGTTCTAGCAGCATTCAGCTGAAAAGGGACCTATTTGGCGGTTGCACTTACACGGGACGTGACTGCGGGGCTCCAATTAGGGTGCACGGTTCTTCCTGTTACTGTTCTTTTCTACATGTGTGTTCTTACCTGCTTGCCTACTCTTTTCTATTGTGTCTTTTTCTACCCTATTTCCATTGTCTTGTTTTATGTTGTTGTTGCTGTCCGTGTATATGTAATTGTCAAATAAATTCTATCTATCTATCTATCTATCTAAAATGTATATTACGGAATTTAATTCTATTGTTATCGATACAAAGTCGATTACGTTATACATTCACTTCACTAGCTCACGACGTACTATTACTGCTGACAGTGACGTTGACATATGTAAGACAGTGACAACAATAGTGATTAATGTGTTGAGGAAAAGAGACGACATATTGTAGTGCGATTATTGACCAGTGTAAACTGATCTCCGCGTCCATTGAAAAAACATAAATAAGAAAATTTAATTTACTTACCGGTGAAATGTTATGCCATCTTTTTTATAACTTGACGTCTTAGCGTTCTTTCCACACCATTTCACGGAACAAGAACCCATGATGACACGGTTATTTAATGAAAAGTAATAAGTTTTTAAATAAAAACAATGCAATTTACACGCACGTGCGCACGGGTCATTAACTTGGTAACTGATTGGGGCTAGCTTTCCGAGCGCGGAATTATATACAACCTAGATACAGTATGAGTAGCGCGTATTTTATCCTGTATGAGGTATCTTTAGGAGGTAATCTATGATATTAGGTAAGGATTGTTATACCCAAAGGCGGCTGCTGACATTTTTAAATGGGTGTTCACTCCCTTAACGAATGGGATAGTGCAAGTTCAACCGTACACTTATAAATTCAGATGACCTAATGAAACACATTAAAGACAACCATATCGCGTTCTAAGCGACCTCTAGTGGCCGCATACGCGAATTAAAGTGAGCGGCGCTCCAGTTAAGGCAAATTTTTCATACGAAATTATCTGTTTCACGCGCCGGCCTATGTCGGTATGTCTCTTTCGCACTCATTGAATATAGTACTAGGAATCGTACCAAATTTAGTTTCATTGGAGCGCGATCGCTTGAGCTCCACTCGATACATAAGATTACAACTTACTTGAGACGAACGCGTAGACACTATTTAATAAACATAGTAGAATTGAAAGATAATTATAAATATTGAGAAATATAGATTGCCTATGTAATCTTCGTGGGTGGGAGTGCACCGCACCAGCGCTCCTTAGGACGAGCCGCCAGTGGTTATACCTATAAAAAGCCATAACTCCAGAAATACCTACCTACTACAACCTCCTTGGAAGGGTCCAACCTGCTTACATATAGCTAACAAAACTAGCAAAATAAACAGCGCATTGACATTGACGTATCGTAACCTTCAGGACGTAGGCGTAGGATTCTTTGAATTGGACGTAGTCGCCTCTTGGCCAGTTACAACTTGAAAATAAACCTGCCCCACACGACCCGAAGCGTAAACTAGACCCATAGAACATTGAAACCATTACTCACCTAATATAGAAACTCTAGACAGGAACTCATCATACATCCTGCGCTTGCGTATAGTGGAACCCATGAGTATGCGCCTGTAGGAGTCCCGGTCGAGTCCCCACAGCTTGAGGGCGCAGCGCGCGCGCACGGTCGCGGCTCGCGGCGTGCCGTAAATAAGAGCTAACTCCCCGAAACTGCCGCCTTCGCCTATCGTCGTCACCGGCTCGCCGTTTACTAGCACCTGCGGGTAGACCAAGGTCTTGTGTTCGATTTGCACGTTGCCATTGGTTGGTTGGCTGCACAACGTCATTATCTCACACAATAAAGTGTGTAATGAAGGAAGAAAGAAGGTCTTGCATAAAAAAGCCATGATGTGATTGTTTGGCTGATTAATTACGAACGTAAACTTGAGCGAGTTCGAATCACACTACAATAACAATCTGCTCACACTCGTGTGCAGATCTCCAAAGCCACTCCGCTCCCTGATTACGTAAAAGCAATAGCAAAGCCGAAGCAAAGCGATAGCGAAAATTTTACAATATTCGCCTTAAATTTCAAAGTTCCTTTGAAATTCGTTTACGTAATACGAATTTGACAAGCAATCAGCGATTTTTGTACAATTTTCGCTATCGCTTTGCTTCTGCTAGTTAGGTAATAAGGGGACTGTTTCTACCATACCTCTAGTCTAGTAAAGGGCCTTTTGGGGAAAATAATACATACATTTATTTATCGTAGTAAGTACCTATCAGAGGATGAAGTGTTATGTGGAGCCACAATGCTTATAGACAACAAATACCATGTTGTCTATCTCAATAAAACTGCTGATTGGACAGCAGATCTGCCCTAGTTTTCGATGTTACAGAGCTAGCTATAAAAAGTAAAAATCTACCCAAAATACTACACATATTAGGTATGTACTAGTTGTAAGTTGTTTGTGCACATTTGTTACCCTCTTAACTTGCTTCTGTTTTAGTCATAGGAGGCCATTGTACATTTAGGTTCAATATACATTGTTAACACCCGACGTGACGCCACGCGTGTCAGTACATATCAATCACATACATTTAATATAGTCTATGACACACTGTTAATACCCCACGCGACAACACGCGCTCCCCACTTGCCGTACATTTTCGACGTGTTTTCGCGTCGGGTGTTAAAATGTGTCTTGCTTGACCCTTTCTAGCTATCCTGTGTATTGATATGACTTATATTATACTTAATATTTTTTTATTTGTGCAACTACACTAACCTCAACTTCCCCCGAGTCGACGATGTAGAAGTTGTCTCCCTCGTCGCCCTGCCGGATGACGGTCTCGCCCGGCAGACACTGCACTGGGAACATGGCGTCGAACATGTCCGCGCGCTCCGACTCGTCCAAATGCGAGAACAGCACGTTGGACGCGATCGCGCGGGACAGCGCGCCCATTGTCTTGTAGTCTTTTGGCACTACCTGCGATGGGACAGTGTTTATCTCAGTCTTTCCCAAAGTTAGCGATAACTTATAGGCGCTATCCTTTCCTACAGCTTATTCCTACAGCCCCGTTTATAGCATTGCTGTGTATATTTTAAAAAATCTGTGACAATTTGCTAGCGTTTATGCAAGCCGGCGAAATCTTAGCCGGTTAAAAATTATCTAGCGAGGGATCGCTAGACGGAATTGACAGCTTGTCAAACAATATCTATTCAACTCAACATTTAGAAAGTTTTTATTATATTTGTTGTAATCTTCGTGATTTGGAAAAAATTACACATAAATGAAATTGTATTAGGCGTTACAATTCGGAAGTTCAAACATTCACTATGGGTGCGCCCACTACCGGGCCCTACACCCTCCACTGACCCTCG
Organism: Carposina sasakii; assembly: GCA_014607495.2. Taxonomy (NCBI): domain Eukaryota; kingdom Metazoa; phylum Arthropoda; class Insecta; order Lepidoptera; family Carposinidae; genus Carposina; species Carposina sasakii. The sequence goes on from CP053155.1 coordinate 7,492,847, forward strand.
GATCTGATAACTCATAACTGCGAAAACAGGCACTTGCACTAACTACAATAGCCACGAGAAACCAGACCCGAGCACCTAGCATGCAAGACAATACATTGCACTATTCCGAAATCAAAAACTAGATAAATAATCTACATATGTTTCGCCAACAACCGTGGCATCCTCAGGATTATAGAAATTATTAAATTAGTAAACCACTAATTATTATGAAACTCTAAAACCCAACACATTACCTACACATAATTAACTACCCTCTATTAAGTATTAAAAAATATATAAATAATTACCCACCATTATTTATATTTCAAATAAATATATACTATTTTATACACACAAACCAAATAGTATTGGGTTTATTAGTTAAATTTTAATGAAAAATTCAAAAATTCACCAAAATATTGATAAATTAGTAAAGGAAAACAAGGATGTATGCAATGGAATATGTTGTTAATTTACTAATTTCTGTAATCCTGAGGATGCCACGGTTGTTGGCGAAACAAATGTAGATTATTTACCTAGTTTTTTATTTCGGAATAGTGCAATGTATTGTCTTGCATGCTCGGGTCTGGTTTCTCGTGGCGATTGTAGTTAGTGCAAGTGCCTGTTTTCGCAGTTATGAGTTATCAGATCCGAGGGTCAGTGGAGGGTGTAGGGCCCGGTGGGTAGGGACTGTTCCCACTGTTCCTGTTAAGTCTTAATCGAAACTTGTACAATATTGTGATGTCATGTCACAAACTACTAGAAGAAGTGGTTTCGGCACCAAGTATCAATAATTTCAAAAACAAACTAGACAAACACATTAAAGAACATAGAAAAACCTAAGAAGAGAACATTCAGATACATGCAAAATCAGTTGCCTCAACTGCCTGCCTGTTTACATCATCATCATCATCAGCCTAATGCAGTCCATTGCTGGACGTAGGCCTCCCCCAGGGCACGCCACAAGACGTGCCATGGGGGGTATTTGCCCATAGTCACCACGCTGGGCAGGCGGGTTGGTGACCGCAGTTTGTATTTTGGACTATGTTGTCAACACAGGAGGCGCTGCTGCCCACCTCCCGGAAACCCTTAATCGCCTCGTACGATACCCACGGGCAGACATGGGGTGGTACGAATTCTACTCTGCTGGCACCACGCGGCCAACCTGTTTACATATATAATAATAATAATAATCATGCATGGCATGATAACTGGTACCTTCTTGACATAGCTAGTAGCATCATCCACCGGCACCTAGTGGCACCGGTTATTTACGCAAAGTTGCACAATACTTCATAATACTCAATAATTCAGGAGTATTTGAATGTAGCTTTCACACTCAAGTAAACATCATTCTTTGTCCATTATCTGTCTTCAAAAATACTTATATTACAAGGCTTAAATGAACCTCATGGCACCAGCGCCGGCCCGAAGTAAATTTTAGAATGGAGCGAGATCCAATTATGGCGCCTCTCCTGTTTGCTCCTAATAATATACCTATATACCTATATATTATAAATATTATTAAGAATTAAAAGAAAGAAAAAAAAGACTTGAAACAAATTTCACCCGTGTGAGACATGAACTCACGACCTCTCGCAAACCGTGTTTTCGCTTTAACCAACTGAGCTATCGGGTTAACTAACTCGGATGACGAATTTTACCATCTCTTTTACATTACGTTTTTGGCAATGTTATTTTTTCATCCCGATAGCTATACACTAGCCAAATCTCGGTAAACAAAGCTGAATCCCTCAACACAATGTTTTGATGATGAAACGATCAACCATATCCTAGTGGATTATATTATGGTGAAGTGTCTTACAAATTTATGTTATTCAAAATATTATAAATATTATTAAGAAATAAAAAAAAAATTCACCTGTGTGAGATATATCTTTACCATTTAGGCGTCCTCTAGGATTTGGCGCCTGAAGCGATTGCTGCGTTCGCCGTATGGGCGGGCCGGCCCTGCATGGCACTGAATATTGTGATGTCATGGCAGTATCAGGTACCTTCTTGACATAGCTGGTGGCGTCCTCCTCGGTGACGGGCTCGGCGCTAATGCCGCCGCGACGGCGGGGAGGTTGCCCGCCCGGCGCCGGCAGCGGGGACAGCTCGCCGTCGCCCTCGCACTCCGACGCCACGGCGGCCGCGGCGGCTGCTTTCACTTGCTCCTGAAATCAATCAGTTATATAGTATAGTATGTAGCGCACTACTATAACGTAGACAGGTTTTTTATCTAAATAAAAGAGAAACTATGTCCATACAGCCAGGGGAACACAGTTTATGCGCTCACCCTGGTCATTCTGCATTTCCTAAAGAATTATTCACAGGAAATTTTAAGTAATAAACTTCCTCATTCCTAGATAAAATTATATGGCAATACTTTCCTTTTCCTTCCAGATAAACAAAATTAATTTTTAACCCTTTGACCGCCAAAGACGTCTTAAAGCGTCAAACGAAATCTGGCCACAGTCGCCGATGACGTCTTAAAGCGTCTCAATTTTTCGCAATATTTGGTAGTGAACTACATAGAAACTACTCGGTTTTAAATCTTGATTTTTGCATACACGGACAAAACAGTTCTTCGTTAATCAGTTTTAATTTATTAAAAGTGTGAACAGGTTATATTTTAACTGGGATAACTAAAAATAAAAACTAAGATTTTTTTGCAAAAAAAGATGTGCCCTCAACGCCATAGAGTAGATCATAGAATATTGAAAGAATATTTTTATTAGAATAAAAATACCGAAACTATGCCGAATTGCGCTATAACATTGTATGACAATAACAGTCGGGACAATACAGAAAAAGGAATAATATTACGTTTAAAAGTAAGTTAAAATATCATAATTAATATTTTTTAAAGTTTTTAAAGTATGCACGGAACATTCAGAGTTCTAGTTATGATGGTAAATGATTCGGTACTACAGCGTTTGTCTTTGTCAAGCAGGGGTGTCTATTAGAAATCTTAGAATACAGATTTTTTTGATATCGAATTTCATTTTACCGAAAACTTCCACGATTTTTAATATATTTTTTTTTTGAAATCATCGAATAGTTAATCATCGCTGTTTCATACCATCGAAAAACGTTTCTTAAAAAAAATCTTTTAAAATTTGTTTTGTTTACCAGAAAAACGGTATATCGAACTTGCATACCTCACCTCTATAATAAACTAAATGCAAAGTCTTGCAACCTCGCCCGTTCCAGGTACAATTGTAAAAAAATTCTTATGGATTATTTGCTGAAGCTAGACTATGATGAGACTGAATTACTGTTGGATAAATTGGTGTAGAGAAAGGATGGAATTCGGATACATCTTTACTTTTATTTGTAACAAGGGCGAATTTTGGTTTTGGAACTGTAGATGGTAATTTTTGAGATATTTGTCGCTACTTCACTTGATAAGAGCGTTATTTTAGTATAGTGTTTACTTGAACTACCATCTTATTTATCCATAGGAAGAAACTAGCTACTGTAATAAAGGTGTTATACACTTAGCACAGTTGCCAGGGACCACCTACTTTCTTCTTGTTTCATTGTTTTGTGTTTCATGTAAAACGCTGTGCAATATTATGTTACTCTGAGTTATTATTTAGCATGTACTGTATGTATTGTCTTCTAATTCTTATCTAAAAAAAATTTTATTAAAATATATTATATTATTACATTTCATAAAAGTATTAAGTTAACGATGAAACTATTCGTAAAAACATGTTACAATGTGTATCGGAACCCATAATACTTTTTCACATATGTAACAATTTTTTGGTATTATAATCAACTATTAAACATGCACGCAAGCATGCAAGCAAGAATGCAGCATGCAAGCAAACATGCAGACTGCAACAAACATGCAGCATGCAAGCAAACATACAGCATGCAGCAGGCATGGTTTCTGTCATGGCTCCGGCGCTGCGGGGCTCAGGCTCCGCGCCTACGCGCTTTTACATTGCACTCTAGGGGTAGGGCAGACAAGACTGCGGGGAGTCGGGGTAAACTGAGTCGATTTAAATGCTTTTTTTTTTCATTCATCCTAATTTTTGTTTTAAATAATGCTCTAGAAGGAAGAACTAATTAATTGCATGAAATTGTATTTTGCCATGTCCATTGATTTATTGAAGTAAAAATCGATTTTCAATTATTTTGCAAACTGAAACTTACGATGAAACAAGAATATGGGTAACAAAACTTCGATGTAACATTATTTCGATAAAATGTATAAAACATGAAAACAAATAACGATGAACTGTGTTTTTAGATAATGTATATTCGTGGAAATGAAATTGCGATATAAACTAATTCTAGGATTTGTTAAATATTGTACTAAAAGTTCTGCGAATCGTTTTATGGGTAATGAAATCGTTGAAAGGAATTGCGATAAAATGATGATTCCCGTCTAGCACATGTTAATTACAGAAAATATCACTCTTTCCAATAGATGGCACATGTAAGGAGAGATGCGAAAAAATCTTATCGATATATCGATTATTTACCTACGCTAAATTAAATTCGTTATACTTACCTATTTAATTTATATTTTTTACTTAACTAATTATAAACAACGAATGCAAATTAATAATGTACTATTACCTATTATCTATTTAAGTTTTCTAAATCTGATGATTATGATGCTGGCATGATGATCAAGGAAGGAGTAGTAAACATTTATAGTTATAAATATCGCCTTTCATTTTCACGAGAGTATCAAGGGTCTGATGATGACCAGGGAACATGTAACTGGATCCTAGTAAACGTTTAGTATAGTTATAAACTATAATAGTTATGAACTTTTTGTTTATATACTGACGGCACCTTTTACGAACGGAGTATCAAGGGTCTGACCAGGGAAAGAATAGCTGGATCCTAGTAAATATTGATAGCTATAAACATCGCATTTTAATTTTAAATTTATTTGCTGGTGGCACCTTTCATATACGGAGTATCAAAGGTCTGATGATGACCAAGGAAGAAGTACCTGGATCCTAGTTAACATTGATAGTTATGAGCATGACATTTGAACTTTTCGCTTAAATACTGGCCTGATGATGATCACGGATAGAGTAGCTGGATCCTAGTAAACATTGATAGTTATAAACATCGCGAATGTTCCTAGTCATAGCTGGGCATTAACTCGTTAATCCGTTAATCGTTAATTAACGAAGTTAACATTTCGAGTAACGGATTAACTTTTAAGTTAACTTAAAAATATGTTAACGAACTCGTTAACTTCCGTTATATATATATATTATATATATATTATATGTAGTGTAGAAAATAAAAAAAGAAATAGAAATAAAAAAATAAAATATTTCTCAAAGTCCGTTAATCGTTAATCCGGCACAGATACCACTGCAATTCCAAGTGTGTTGAAATAAAACACCTTAAATTTGTTCAATGTTAAATTGTGGTATGCAAACTATAGTCTTGTGGTCGTTTTATATACACCTTCATGTGTGTTTACTGTAACACTAGGATTTACAGTAGCTACACATGCCGCGCCGCGCCGCGAAAACATGTCTTACTTGATTTATGTCATGAGTCTTGTTTGATTCATGTATCATTAGGTCTAACACATAATCGCCCCCTGATTACCTAATTTGCAATAGCAAAGCCGAAGCAATGCGATAGCGAAAATTGTACAATATTCGCCTTAAAATGTCAAAGTTCCTTTGAAATTCATTTTACGTAATACGAATTTGACAAGCAATCACCGATTTTGGTACAATTTTCGTTTTCGTTATCGCTTTGCTGTTGCTAGTTAGGTAATAAGGGGGCTGGTCAATAGCAATTGGTCTTTACATTACTATCAAATATTCTTAAAATATGTCCGTCACATTATGGTTTCACCCAGAACGCAACTAGTAGGTATATCTTAATAAAATAAATTCTAAATCTCAATCAAAATGAATGAAAAAACATTGTCAACAAATAATTACACCCGTATTATTTTTAGTGTTCCGTACCTCAAAAGGAATAAAAGAAACCCTTATAGGATCACCTTAGATTAATGATAGTCTTCGCTCGCGGAGTGAATCTTTATTCTAAGAGGATCACTTTGTTGTCCGTCCGTCCGTATGTATACTTTTTCTTAGGAACGCGTGGAGGTATCAAGCTGAAATTGATATGAAATGCTTATGTCAATGGTCGCTTGGAGCTGTGAGAAAACCAAACTTCTAAGCCAATGCAATTAAAAGATGAGCCGTTTATGCTGCAAATTTTCAACACTCGCGAGGGAATCAAAACCTTGTCGTATAGCACAGTTATGAAGAAGTTGTAGCCTACCTAATAAATATATATAAAACCTACCTAACGAAATGAAAAGAAAATATGAGTTACACGAATTTATTTACAACACAAAATAATACAATATATAAGAGAGATCACTATGAATAATGCGTGAAGGTGAGTGAGGATGAGTAGAGCGTGGATGAAGGATTGTAGAGTGTAACAGTGTAGGAAGTCGGCGAGCAGAGTCCTCTTGAGGGTCCTGGGTCGACGGCGTTCCAGGAGTCACGCCCCGGGTGTAGTATTTGCAGGCAGGAGTTGAAGGTACTGGATCCGACGGACGGGTCAGTTGTAGATGCAGGTGCAGAAGTTGCAGGTACCGGACCAGACAACCGGGTCACTGTTGTAGATGCAGGTGTAGAAGTTGCAGATAGGAGTTGCAGGTACCAGACCCGACGAACGGGTCACAGTTGTAGATGCAGGTGCAGACGTTGTAGGTACTGGATCGGACAGAAGAATCTTCTCGGTCGCGGATTACTGAACGCGACGCGGGCGCGGATTGTTCGCGCTGTATACTCGTAGGTCCGTGGACGCGGAGCGCGGTTACTGAACGCGACGCGGGCGCGGTTTGTTCGCGCTGTAGAACTCCGGCGAAGTGCAGCAAGGGTCCCGGGGCAGGCGGCCCCGGGACAAGGCCTTATAATTCCGTTCTTCACTCTGGCTGAGTAGCCGACGGAATGCTTGACTTTTTCCCGTTTGTATGGCTTATATACGAATTTTTGTCTCCATTTTCAAATTCTTAAATTCAAAATGAATTCTTTTTCTTCATGAAGTTTTGTAAAGATTTGAGTGTACGAAAAGAGTAATATAATGAAAAAGTGACATGACAAGAGCTTGCCAAAAGGATGACTTTTCGTTTCAAAATAAACCAATTTCTGTGTTTTGGCTTGAATTTGTTGGATAATTTGTGATTTAAATATAAAATCAAAAGGGAAACTGTATAATATTATGTATCTGAAAAGCGCATCCTCGAGGAATGATCAGATGATGAGATAAAGTGAAAATGAAATATGTTGTGATAAACTAAAAAGTCCTCGGATTGAGCTCCTAGGGCTTCTATAAGGTCTTCAAGGTTAGTGAATCCTACATTTCCCCCACGACCCCGGAAAATTTTCGACTCAGAGAAAATTTTGTAGAAGGTTCGAGAGAGTCTAGGGAACATTACCTTGCAAAAACATTCATCATCAAATAATCGGCAATCATTCGTCTAGTATTCAATCATCTTCATTCAGGTAAGGGTGGAGTTCACGCTCAATGACTACCACTCTAAAGGTATGCTCCAACATGACCTGAGGCTTGTTTAGGGAGTAGTCGACCGCTCCATAATGGAAAAAGAATTTGACCTAAGGCTTATTTAAAGAGTAGTCAGCCGCTCTGAAGTTAAAGAAGAAGAAGAATTTGAATTCGACCTAAGGCTTATTTAACGAGTAGTCAACCGCTCGATAACACAATGGGTACTCCCGTGGTAATGGTTGCTAGCCATATTTGAATCGACCAAGCAAGACAGGTCGATCGCATAAGCGACCGCCGAAGTATCCAAAGGTTTAGTCTAGTAGTAGGGGTTTAGAGTCCCTAAGTGAAGATAGATAAGTCAATAAAGAACAATTAGTAGGTACCCTGGTGGTAATGGTTGCTAACCATCTTTGAACGAGCCCAGCAAGACGAGCCGACCGCATAGCATAGCGACCACTAAAGACCTAGTAATAGTGAAGATATGACCAAAAAGTTTAGTATCAAAATAATTTTGAGATAAAAAAGAGAGAGCATCAAGCTCCTAGAGTATTATGTAGAGGGAAATCTTGAGCTTCTCTGTAGGATATTCTAGAGTGAGCTTTAGCATTCGGGTTACCTAGATGTCACCGAATAAAGAATGGTGATGAAGAGACGAAGATGATTATGTAGTCAAGACAAAAAAATACAATTCAGTCAAGCAAGGTTTAGAAAATGTAGATAGCTCCGTGCCAAACTGTGTCACCGACATGAAGTTGAAAAAGATGAGTGTAGCTAACACGAGTAGATGATAAGACGAGAAATTGTAAAAGTAAAGATTGGAATCCAAAAATTTTTTCTTTGTAGTTATACAGGGTAAAATTTCAGAATCTAAAAGTTGCACAAAATCTAGCAATAAAAAATAAAGTTTAAAAAGGTAAAGGTAGCAAAAACTTAATCAAAATTAAAGTAGTAGAGGATAATGTAGTAAAGGTTATAGTAGCAAAGGATTTATTCCGTTCAAGCTGCCGAGAACTAACCTAAGGAAGTCCAGAAAACCTATACCTAAAGAAGTCCAGCAAACCTAAGTCCAGAAAACCTATACTTAAAGTCCAGAAAACCTATACTTAAATTCCAGAAAACCTATACTTAAAGAGTTAACCAAAAAGATCTATACTTAAAGAAGTCCAGAAGACCTATACCTAAAGAGTTAGCCAAAAAGACCTAGACACTAGAAGAAGTGTTATTTTAGAATTTAGAGAAATAATGTTGAGATAGTTTAGAAGATAGAGTCGGGCGCCAAACTGTCGTATAGCACAGTTATGAAGAAGTTGTAGCCTGTGCAGAAGTTGCAGGTACCGGACCAGACAACCGGGTCACTGTTGTAGATGCAGGTGTAGAAGTTGCAGATAGGAGTTGCAGGTACCAGACCCGACGAACGGGTCACAGTTGTAGATGCAGGTGCAGACGTTGTAGGTACTGGATCGGACAGAAGAATCTTCTCGGTCGCGGATTACTGAACGCGACGCGGGCGCGGATTGTTCGCGCTGTATACTCGTAGGTCCGTGGACGCGGAGCGCGGTTACTGAACGCGACGCGGGCGCGGTTTGTTCGCGCTGTAGAACTCCGGCGAAGTGCAGCAAGGGTCCCGGGGCAGGCGGCCCCGGGACAAGGCCTTATAATTCCGTTCTTCACTCTGGCTGAGTAGCCGACGGAATGCTTGACTTTTTCCCGTTTGTATGGCTTATATACGAATTTTTGTCTCCATTTTCAAATTCTTAAATTCAAAATGAATTCTTTTTCTTCATGAAGTTTTGTAAAGATTTGAGTGTACGAAAAGAGTAATATAATGAAAAAGTGACATGACAAGAGCTTGCCAAAAGGATGACTTTTCGTTTCAAAATAAACCAATTTCTGTGTTTTGGCTTGAATTTGTTGGATAATTTGTGATTTAAATATAAAATCAAAAGGGAAACTGTATAATATTATGTATCTGAAAAGCGCATCCTCGAGGAATGATCAGATGATGAGATAAAGTGAAAATGAAATATGTTGTGATAAACTAAAAAGTCCTCGGATTGAGCTCCTAGGGCTTCTATAAGGTCTTCAAGGTTAGTGAATCCTACAACCTACTAAACTTACTACCCCTTTTTTCATGAATGCATGGAGTTATTAAATTAAAATTCATATCAAATTTTCAGGTCTATAATAACTTTAAGCTGTAACATCAAACTTCTATGTCAACGCAATCAAAAGAAACAGCAATATAAGCCGCATATTTTCAAACTCGTAAGGGAATCAATACCTAAGGAGTACTTCCAGTCAACCTAGAATCTTGAAATTTGGCATGAAGATATGTTAATAGCACACATAAAGAAAATTCCGAAAACCTTAAATTTCTAGTTACATCACATATTTTTCTATAACACAATTGTCGTGATGGGTGAACTTTTACTTAAGTACAGGTTTGTAGGGAACCCGCGGTGCGCGAATCCGACTCGCACTTGGCCGATATTTTTTGTAACCTGTTAACTTCCAGAACAAACAGTTTTTATTTTGTACAGCTCGCCTCCATACGCGTGGACTGCAGAAAAAATATCGAACTTATCCGGGATAAAAAGGAGCATATGTGTTATTCTGATATGTAAGCTATATTATTGTAAAATTTCATCTAAATCCATTTAGTAGTTTTTGTGTGAAAGAGCAACAAACATCCTTACATCTTTACATATATCCTCACAAACTTTCGCGTTTATAATAGGATGGATTTAATAGGTAGGATTAACGATTAACGTTAACTTGCGCTAACTTTTTCTAAATGTAACGCTTTAACTGTTAACGAAGTTAACTTTTTTAGTAATGGATTAGCGATTAACGAAGTTAACTATTTGATTAACAGTGCCCAGCTCTGGTTATGAGTACTAGAGATAGCATCATTATAACATGCAATGATAATAATAATATAGTTTCAGCAAAAGCCATTAAACCTATAAGGCCTGTAGCATGTAGCAGTTCTTACACTGTTCTATCTTGTGCAGTTCTTACACAGTTCTAACTTGGGAAGCTACATCCATATAGAACTGTGTGTAAGTAAGTAGCTTCAGGCCTTTAAGTTTAAGCTTTTCCTGTAGAAACCAAATTAAGACTTAAAAATAATGTTTATTTAAGAAATAAATAAGTCAACTTACACGCTCCAATTTCTGAAAATATTGACGCAAAAAAGTAACCGGATTATCAGGTTTATTTACGCAAAGTTGCACAATACAATCTTTCAGGAGTATTTGAATGTTTGACTGAAAGTAGCTTTCACACTCATGTAAACATTGTTCTTCGTCCATTCTCTCAAGTACCTATAATATTCGAAAATACTTCTAATTCAGGCTGAAATGAACCTCATGGTAGGAGTAATAATATTCTTTGTAGGAAATGTAGGAATAGCACTGAAGAAGTATATTCTTTGCACTATGTACTCTCCAAAGAGTATAATATATTTTTTTTTTTAGTTTATCCCGAAGGAACGGCAAGGGGAACTAAGCCCATACAGCCTAATCATTGTATAGTAAAATGTATTCTGAAATGATGATGGATGACAATGATGATGAGTGGAAACGTCGGGAAAATCCTCAAGAACGAGTTTAAAATTAGTGAAAATCAAAAATAATTGCAGAAACAACCTAGATGAGCCCATGAAGAGATCGTATTCCGACTAAAGTTTTACTCAGCTTACCTGCATATAAAACCATGCACACGCACTAGATTCACATAACAAGTAAACAAAATATTACTTTTCTACCAAAAAACATCACTTTACGGACACATGCAAGCCATTTACAAATAAATTTTGATTTTCACAACAATATTACACCCGCTCCCTTCCAGCTTTTCCCGCCGAATCCAAGAGTATAATAATATATAGGACTCTCGTTAGATTTTTTTTTTATTAATTTATTACGGGCATTGGTATACATACCTTCAGCCCAACCAGATACATAACAAAACAAGTAAAATACTTATAATAAAAACAGAACATTATGGAACAGAATTACATATCTAATTAGCATAATATAATGTAACAAACTTTTAAAAGAAGAAAAAATACATAAAATGAAATAATTGTACTACTTAAAATTAATTGTGACCAGAAAATAATTTATAGATGAAAGTTAAATTTTACCTACAGTATTTGTAATGAATTCAAATACAATTGTATATAGCTCTCTATATTTCAGTAATTCCTGCACATTACTAGGAATATCAATAATATCATGTTTTATGTCTGAACAAGAGGCAATTAACAGCAGACGCTCCAAATTGAAGTTTGGGCATTCAAAGAATATATGTTGCAAGTCACAAAAATTATTACCACAATATTTACAAGAACTAGTATTTACCAAATTTAATCTAAAGAGGTGAGATGGGAAATGACAGTGTCCAATTCTAAGTCTACAAAGCGAAGTTATAAAATCTCGACCTAAAAAATTTTTCGACTCATCGAACCATGCTTTAGTAGAAGGAACTGGTTGAATTAATTCTAACCATTTCCCTTTACATTCCCTGGAAGAGTTTAATACTAGTGACCATCTTTTCATCATGTTTGTTTTTAAAGTTAATATTAAATCAGTATAAGGAACTAAATAATTACATGTTTTACTATTTACACAGGATCGAGCCAGAGTATCTACCAACTCATTACCGACAACTCCAGAGTGAGCTGGTACCCAGCAAAATTCAATAATTACATCATATTTATTTACAACAGTTTGAACAAGATATCTTAATTTATATATTAAATAATTATAAGAAGCAGAAATAGTTTTGTTAGAAAGGATTGCAAGGCGCTCATGGAATCAGATAGAATTAAAAACTTTTTTCGATTAACATTTGGTAAAGAGCTAATATATACTACGGCATGTAAAATTGCCAAAATTTCAGCGGAAAATATAGATAACAATGGATTACATTTAAAAACTTGTCCAAAATTTCTATTTCTGTCATAAAAAGCAAAACTAGTTCGATCTTGTGTTTTAGATCCATCGGTATAAATTTTTAAATAGTCTGGCTTAGTGTTTAAAAATTCAAACAGCTCAAATTTGTCACTAAATCTAGTTAAATTGACAGATAAATCCATAACAATACTAAAATAATTACTTGTGATGTGAATCTAGTGCGTGTGCATGGTTTTATACGCAGGTAAGCCGAATAAAACTTTAGCCGGATTACGATCTCTTCATGGGCGCATGTAAGTTGTTTCTGCAATAATTTTTCATTTTGACTAACTTTACACTTGTTCTTGAGGATTTTCCCGACGTTTCCATTCATCATCATCATTATCATCCATCATATGTTCAGAAATCATTTACTAAAGACAATGGCTGTATGGGCTTAGTTCCCCTTGCCTTTCCTTCGGGATAAACTAAACAAAAAAAAACAATGTTTAGGGCCGTATTGGTAGACGGATTCGGCGGGAAAAGCTGGAAGGGTGCAGGTGTAATTTTCTTGTGATTATCAAAAATTATTTGTAAATGGCTTGCATGTGTCCGTAAAGTGATTTTTCTTGTAGATAAGTTATATTTTGATTACTTGTGATGTGAATCTAGTGCGTGTGCATGGTTTTATACGCAGGTAAGCAGAATAAAACTTTAGCCGGATTGCGATCTCTTCATGGGCGCATGTAAGTTGTTTCTGCAATAATTTTCCATTTTGACTAACTTTACACTTGTTCTTGAGGATTTTCCCGATGTTTCCATTCATCACCATCATCATTATCATTCCATAAATTCAGAAATCATTTACTAAAGAAAATGGCTGTATGGGCTTAGTTCCCCTTGCCTTTCCTTCGGGATAAACTAAACAAAAAAAAAAAGTATTGGTGGACGTAAGCCTCATTTTGACTAACTTTACACTTGTTCTTGAAGATTTTCCCGACGTTTCCATTCATCATCATTGTCATTCATCATAAATTCAGAATACATTTTACTAAACAATGATTAGGCTGTATGGGCTTAGTTCCCCTTGCCTTTCCTTCGGGATAAACTAACTAAAAAAAAATGGACGTAAGCCTCAATCTGAGAATTTTATATAATCGTATCTCTATATAGTTTGTGATATAATCAAAGGAGTAGAAGAGAGATGCACTTTCATAATTAATGGAAAACTAGCAAAAAAATTAATTTCTCACCATAACCATGATCGATCACCCTTATTCTAAATATTTATACGAATTCCCGCCATAATGCGAGTACAAGCAGTCTCTAAAAACAGATGGCGCGATTAAAATCTGCCGTAACAAACATGATGAATTTTAGTTAACATCTTCTCCTAGAGTATATGTGTTCTGTGGTTCATTTTCAATTAAAGATGGATACCGAAGGGCAAAAAAATCATTTAAATAATGTGTTATCCGAAGCTGAACTTTCTAATTTACCTAATCCGATCGCTGAAAAAATAAATAATTATATTGATAATAAATTTGAAGAATACCTGACATCGAAGGCTCTTCATGAAACCAGTAAATCCAATATAGGTAAGACCGGTGTTTATATGACGCTTGAAAGTGCTTCGTTTGATCTGAGCGTTTGATTTAGTGGTCCTGTCTTCGTAATAACATAATATTTTCTGTAGTATGTACCTCTAGTATAGCAACTTTAGACAACTATATTTAAAATAATAAATACCTAATGTTCTAGGTTTTTCATACAATGAAGGTAGACTTAATAACCTTACAGAATGGGCGTTTTTCCATTACCCGGCCCGGCACCGGCACCGGTACTGCATTGCAGTAATATGCATTTTCTTCCCATTCAATTCGGGTCTATAAAAACATGGCCCATGACGTTGGTACTGGTCTGGGTGTTACTGGGGCGCTGAGGATTTTTTTTATTTTATTTTGTACTAGTGGACGCGCGCGACTCCGTCCGCGAGGACTGCAGAAAAAACAAAATGTCGAAATTATCCGGGATAAAAATATTTTCCCGGGATAAAAAGTAGCCTATGTGTTAATCCAGGGTGTCAGATAACTCTACCAAATTTTATTAAAATCACTCCAGTGGTTTTTACGTGAAATAGTAACAAACATCCATCCATCCATACTCACAAACTTTCGCGTTTATAATATTAGTAGGATTCTTCCATTATAGTTTTTGCAACACCCTATCTTATAGCTCATCGAAATTCTGTTATTGAAATGGAGATTCGAAATGGGATAATTTGTATTAAGACCATAGACTGAGTAGTAGTTTAATAAAAATACCATGCATGCTCATTAAGCTAGCACAAAATTATCAGGAGGTTCTCCAAAATTGTCACTAGCTATGTCAGTGAATGCTATTTACTTATTTGTAAATACTGCCACCAACTTGATTAGTGAAATTCCGGTGCAGTCTTCCTCTTTCACCACTTCTATCCACCTTGTGGTACACTTTCTTTGTCAGTCTACTTTCATCCATCCTCTACACATGCCCAAACCACTGCAACATATCTTCTCAATCTTCATCACAATATCCTCATCTGATCACCTCATTTCTTATTCTATCTTTCAATGTGGTGAAAGCCCAATGTTTAAGATATTTGTTGGTTGGCTTAGGTTCAAACCCAGTCATGGGATGGGTACCGAATTTATTTCTTTTAATAATAAATACTAAAAAAGACAAACTATACCCGAGGGGGGTTGGTTTAATTTAATAAAACAAATGCTGAACTAATGGCAATATGAGTTTCATAAAAAACTTTAGAAAAAAAAATTATATATAAAATTATTACTGAAACCTGGCTTAAGCCCATAATACCTAATTCAATGATAAAAATATCAGGCTATGACCTTTATATATGCTACGAATATGGCCATATATGCTACGAATATGTCTAAATTTTATAAAAACTAAAATAAACACAAAGTACAATATTAAACATGCATAAACCGAATTTCAATACAATAATAATATTGGGAAATTTCAACTACAGTGGGGTTAAATGGCCCCTTGACGAGACCGGATATGTAACACCTGTAGAGGACAATTTCGTACAATGGTACAGAAACAGCAATCTAGATCAATTAGTTGACAATAACACTAGATTCTGCAAGGCAAACCAACCATCATTATTAGACCTAATCTTGACCAACGACGATTCACTTATAAGTTATGTGGGCTACCATGCAGTCATTGGAAAAAGTGATTACATCTGGTTGCTAGTAATCCTGCAAGTACAAGTACATAAACATCTGAACTCATCAAAACCTAGATACAACTACACAAAAGCTACATATGAACAAATAAACGAAAAACTGCGACATACTTTGCCTGGAATTATAAGAAATGGAAATAATGTTGAAGACCAATGTGATACATTCCTTAACGAGATAAATAACACAATTCATTTATACACACCCCAGTCGAGAATTAAACCATATACCACAAATAACAAACCGTGGATATCAAAAGACACACAAAAACTGATCAAGCAGAAACTGGCACTCTGGTATGGTATGGTATGGTATGGTAGATCGGGCTTGTTTCCGCAACTCGACGTCTGTGCGCCTATTTTGCGTAAGGGTGGTGTGCTCTCTACTCGAGCCAACCTATCTCCTCCAGGAATCCTAGCAGCCTTTTCAGGTTGCCCAAAGTCTCGCTAAGCGAGCCTGGAGAGCCGAGGTATTTTGCCCGGTACGGGGCCACTTCTCTGCAGCGCAGCAGCAGATGGGCGGCTGTCTCTTCTTCCTCCATGCAGGCTCTGCACAGGGGGCTGTCTGTAACACCTAATGTGGATAGGTGTTTGTTGAAGGCTCCATGACCTGTAATAATACTGGTTATCAGTCTCAGTTGGGCACCTGGCACTCTGGAAAAGATATGTACTAACCGGAATTGATGAAGTGTATGATGATTACAGAAAAATAAACAACAGACTAACAAATCAGAGCAGATCAGTCCGTATAAACTATGAAATGGGTTTGTTGAAGGCTGGGCCAAAGAAATTCTATTCATACATCAGGCAACAAATAATGTCTAGGGTCAGCGTGTCAATAACTGTCCATAATAGACAGGGACAAACGTTAGTGTAATCAACTGAAATTGCAGAAGCATTTGCAGTACAGTTTGCAAGTGTATATCAAATTGAACCTCATGGTGGACTGCCTACCCTAGACCCACATCTCAGAGTAGAAGAATCCATCACGGACATTATATTTAGTGGAGAAAAAAATCAACGCGTCATTATAGAAATGAAAATAGATGCAGCAACTGGACCTGATAAGCTCCCTGTGATATTATTACAGAAATGTGATCTTGCAGATGCATTAGCTTCAATCATGCAAACATATAAACTTGAACCTTTCAATTACAGACCCATTAGTCTAACCAGTGTGGTATGCAAGACTATGGAGAAAGTCATCGTCAAACATAAAAAAAATAATAGGCGATCAACAACATGGATTTTGTTCTCGCCGCTCTGCAATATCAAACTTGCTGTCTTGTCTATCGTCATGGACCAAGTTTCAGCGAAAGAGAACCTGTAGATGTGATTTATCTAGATTATGATAGGGCCTTCGACAAGGTACCTACGACAAGACTGCTACAATTTGTGGGAATACGGGGAAAATTGCTGACTTGGATCGAGGCATTCTTACGCCAAAGAAGCGCTTTCAGAGCCGCACGAGATAAATAGTGGTGTGCCACAGGGGTCGATTCTTGGCCCTGTTCTGTATATTATTTACACTTTCGACCTTCCTAAATGTCTTGAGTGCAATGTTAGCATCTTTGCAGATGATTCAAAGATATTTGTAAACCCCTTAGTGGATTATGACTGGCTCACAGCAGACCTGAACAAAGTGGCAAGCTGATCGAAACAATGGCTTATAATGGCAATAAACCTTAGTGTTGAAAAATGTACTGTGTTACACATAGAAAATTGCAACCCACATCTTGCATACAACTTGAATAACACACAACTTAAAGCAGTCATAGTACAGTCAGACCTGGGTGTAAAGATCTCCGAGAATCTTAAGTGGGAAGATCACATAACAGTTATTACCAAAAAAGCAAGAAGCTTCATCTACCTTCTGCGAAAAGCCTTCGGTATCTTAACCCCAGACTTTATACTGAAGATCTACATGACAAACATTCGCCCAACTTTAGAATACGCTTTTCAGGTCTGGAGTCCATATTTTGTCAAGGACATTGATTTGCTTGAAAAGGTACAACGCAGTTTCACTAAGATACCGAAGAAGCTAAAAAAGTTCACATATGAAAAAAGATTGCAGACATTGAACCTCACAACTCTGAAAGAATGTAGAGAACGTGGAGATCTTATTGAAACTCACATAATTCTAACACAGAGATCTGACTTACAAGATTTTCATGAAATTTTTGAGCGTAATAAAAATACAAACCTGCGAGGTCATAATTTAAAACTTAGCACAGGCATCTCACACAGCAATCCCCGCAAAAACTTTATTACCAACAGGGTGGTGAACCCTTGGAACAAACTACCAGAAGAAGTGGTTTCGGCACCAAGTGTCAATAATTTCAAAAACAAACTAGACAAACACATTAAAGAACTTAGAAAAACCTAAGAAGAGAACATTCAGATACAGGCAAAATCAGTTGCCTCAACTGCCTGCCTGTTAACATATATATAATTTTAAAAATATATATATTAATTTAATTTCATATTGTACCAACCCCATAAATTAAATAATATGATAAGGGCAGAAAGATGACTGCAATTTTAGGCTTTCTGTCCTTCAGGCCATAGCTCCACTCAGTTGAGATTAACCATCTATGCAGGAGGTAACTACTTTCTGTACATGTACACAAGTGTGCAAAAACACTGCCAACTAGAGGCGGCTGCTGACATTTTTAGATGGGTGTTCACTCCCTTAACAAATGGGATGGTGCAAGTTTAACCGTACATTTATAAAAATTCAGATGACCTAATGAAACACATTAAAGACAACCATATCGCGTTCTAACTCGGACTAAGCGACCTAGTGGCCGCATACGCGAATGAAAGTGAGCGGCTCTCCAGATAAGGCTAATTTTAACATAAGATTACAACTTACTTGAGACGAACGCGTAGACACTGTTGTATAAACATTGTAGAATTGAAAGATAATTATAAATATAGAGAAATATAGATTGCCTATGTAATCTTCGTGGGTGGGAGTGCACCGCACCAGCGCTCCTTAGGACGAACCGCCAGTGCTGCCAACATTAAAGCAGCAGTATACAACTTGTTATAAGACTGTTACCATGATTTGAGTTAGTTTTACATTATCATGATTCCTCATCCTCAATGCAATAGGCTAATTGCATCCTGAATAGGGCAATTAGCATATTGGGATTTTGGTGCTTTTATACTGCAAACTCTGAAGTGGTTCAACATGTTTGTTTCTTTGTTAACTTATAAATCCTGGACCTTAAGACCAAATCTAAATACATTGGGTCCATGATTTTGGTGCTCTTTACAAAATAGTTCAATACAGCACAGATTCTTACATTTATACATACATTACGAGCGGACCCGACAGACGTTGTCCTGTCCCACGCCTTAAATGCAAACTTTCTGAAATAAGCTGTAACAATATGGACCGTAATAAAAACATTTTCTAATTGACCGAATTGTAAATCTAAACCATTTTCGAACCCACTTGAACACACACTAAAAAATCATCAAAATCTGCTTAGCCGTTTTAGAAGAACTTCAATTACAAACACACGAACAGAAAATTTAATAAATTATACTATAATATATATTAATATATAAAAGTATGTTAAGCGAAAAGCTATGTAAATAGCCCATTAAAAGGAACATATCCACAAAATTTCTGACTCGAAATCCCATCTTTATTTTTCCAGATAGTATGAAGAATTCCTAAACAACTTAAGAATGTTCATACAATCTTGAAAAATAAACATGTGATTACGAGTCTCAAATTTTGGAAATAGGCTCTCTATGGTGAGCTATTTACATAGCTTTCCGCTTAACATACCCTTTCTGTTACACCCTGTATAAAGATAATGGAAACATTTCCTATTATCTATATACTATATATTATTATATATATATATATAATATTATAAAGCTGAAGAGTTTGTTTGTTTGTTTGATTGAACGCGCTAATCTCCGGAACTACTGGGTCGAATTAAAAAATTATTTTTGTGTTGGATAGTCCATTTATCGAGGAAGGCTTTAGGCTATATATCATCACAGTGCGACCAATAGGGACGAAGAATAAGAGGAAAATGTGGAAAAAACGGGGAAAATTATTCAACTTTGGAGACTTCCGTTGCGTGCGCTGCGTAAACGGTTCAAGTTATCCAAAAAATATGTATGAAAGAATAAAATGACGTAGAAATGATATGAAAGAAAAAAATTGAAGGTCTAGACTGCCTGATGCAGAACCCTTAGCAGCCCAGCTAAACTTTGAGAGATATGAAAATACCGTCTTAGGAAAAGTTATTCAACATTTTAAAAGAATTCAATTCCCTGTTAAGTTATCTTTTGCTGTAACAATTAATAAATCACAGGGGCAAACGTTTAAACACGTTGGAATTGACTTACGTCAAGACTGCTTTTCACACGGCCAATTATATGTCGCGTTGTCAAGATCGGGTTGCGGAGAAAATCAGTATGTTCTTCTGCCACAAGAAAATAAAACAAAAAATATAATTTACGCAGAAGTACTTTAAAATATTTTATTCTGTTTGTTGACGCGGACGAAGTCGCGGGCAACAGCTAGTCTATCATATAACAACCATCTACCGGGCGTAACTGAAACTATTATCCTTGTGAGTAATCGAAACTATTATCCTTGTGAGTAATCGACACAGCGAGTCGACTAGTGGACTACAGCGCAGTCTGCCGGATCCTACTTAAAAGGTTCTCTAACATCAACAACAATACAAATCTTCTGTTAGTGTGTTTGTGATTGAACTCCTTCTAAACAGCTAGACCGATTATAATGAAATTTTTTGTGAATTTTTTTTTCAAAATCTGTCCAGCTGTTTAGAAGGAAATCCATTACAAACACAAGAATAGAAGATTTATTTATGTAAGAAAAAGGAAACATTTCCGAGATATAACAACCATCTACCGGGCGTAACTGAAACTAAAGCTTTTATCAGGGTACTTTTTTACTAAAACGTAGTATAGTTTGACTAGTCACTACAAGGTGGTTTCTATGTAAATGGGCAGGGCTATAGTGTTCAATGCTCCCCTCGTCCCATACCTCACCCCCGCTTCGCAGTACACTATTTTTGTATGAAAATATACTGAGCCGATACTCCTCTTTTATTTCTTCTCCATGTGCTCCAAATTTAAAGTTGCTTGATTAGATCTTATAGTAAGTCTGGTATGAACTGCAGACTTGACCAAATTGTTATACTTTACACCACATTGCAAAGAATACTTTTTACTGAATAAATTATCCTAGTAATAGTACCTCTACATATTTTGTCCATCTACATTGTAGAATATGACATTAATACCTTCAAGTACCAACCCTGTATATCTCCAAAATCATGTACATAACTACAAACATGCTATTCTACAAAACTTGGTTTGTCAATTGTTTATAAAAAGTGGCTGAGATGTGGTCCAATTATCTTAAAAGTACCCATTGTATGCATTTAAACAAGTAAATATATTCAGACATAATATAACAAATAATAATTATACAATATTTCTTAAATTGCTTGCAGCATTATGAGTGAATTAAGGTTTTTAAGTGAACCAAGTTATTGTTACCCACAAGAAACTTTATGGCTATACTTTTTTCTTTGCAGATGATAAAATTGCTACCTTGGATGCAACTATTTTGGAAATTACTGCTAAGTATGAAGATGCTGCAAAAAAACTTTTGTCTGCTGATGAAACAATTACTGACCTAAATAAACATGTTGAAACTTTAAATACAGAACTAGAAAAGGCTCGTGAAAAGATCTGCAGGTTAGAAAATGAAGCAATATCCATTAAAAGTGCTCGAGATGCTGCAGTTGATGAAAGGAATGACTTGACTCGCATATTACAACGGCGTGATACTGAAATAGAAAGATTTGCAGCAAATGAAGCTTCACTTTCAAAGCAACTAAGAGCTGCTATTGATGCTAAATGTGAAGCTTTGGCATTGAATGATGAGACCCAAAGCAAGGAACTATCTCTTCAATACCGTGAAAAGCGTATGGAACAAGAAAGGGTTCTTTTAAACTCTCAGATAGCTGGCCTAACTGAAGAAGTTAATAGATTAACTTCTGAATTACAAACTGTTAGATTGAATAACACCAGTAGATTGGTTAATGTTGAGACACAGTTAGCAGAGAAAATAGAAGAACTAAATGCTGCTAATGATACAATTAATCAGTTGAATGAAGTTAAGAAGAACTTGAATAATCGTGCTGAAAATCTTACTCAGAGGCTTATGGAACAGAGAGAAATTGAAAATAAAATGACAGAAAACTATAAGCAAGAACTTGATGCTAAAGCAAAATTAGCAGACTTATTTAAAACAATGCATGATGATGCAGAAGCTAAGACTTTAGAATTGACAGAAGGCATAACAGAATTACAGAAACTCTTGAATGAAGCTACTGAAAAATATGGTGAATTGGAAACAAAATATAAACAGTCTGAACTAGATAATGAAGAATTGATTGACAAGAAGAATGAAGTAATAGCATCCTTGAAGAGTGAGTTAGAACATGCCAATGATCTCTTGAAAGCTGCAAATGCACAAAATCTTGATATGGCTTTAAGTGACTTAGCACCATCAGCAGCTACTGCAAGCAAACTTTTAAAATCTGGAATGTCTTTGACTCAAATATATTCTCAATTGGTAAAAGTAACGGAAGAGTTAGCTCAAGAAAAAGAGGAAAATAGGAGGCTAAACATAACCATCAATACAATTGTTCAAGAGTTGGAAGAAAAAGCACCTTTATTACAAAAACAAAAGGCAGATTATGAAGAAGCTCTTGAAAGTAATGCAGCCCTTACTCAACAAATAGATTCACTTGTAATTGAATGTAATCGGCTTAGAGATGATTATAGTGAATCCTCTAAAATAGCCAATCACTATAGCCGTGAAAGCGCTAAACTGAAAGGAGAACTTGCTGATCTAGGTCGACAAGTTTGCTTTTTATTAAAGGAAATAGAGCACAGCCGTGGTGGCCTATTACCAAATGGTGATCATGATTCAACCGCAGCTTCAAATACAACCAATTCTTCTGATCTCAGCTCATCTCGAATTATATCGAAGACACTTGTAACATTTACAGACATTCAAGAACTTCAAGCGAACAATCAAAAGTTACTAAGAATGGTAAGAGACTTAACTGAAAAACAGGAGGAATATGAACGTTATAAAGAACAATCTGAGACTGGAGAAATGGAAAGTAAGTTAGAAGCCTTTAAGAATAGGGTTGCTGAGTTGACTGAAGCACAAGATCGACAAACCAAAATGGTTAATGGTCTTATTAGACAACGTGATATGTTTAAAAAATTATATCATGACCTTATGAAAGGCAAAAGACACGAAATGTCATCAATGTTAGGAGCTGCAGATTTAGAAAAAGGTAATACATTTGCTATGGAAGCCGAGCCCGAAAAGCCGAAGCCTGTTGACCCCTCTGTGTTTGAAGTTAAATACAAAGAAACTGAGAAACAGTTAGCACTTCTACGGGAAGAATATAAGACTTATAAAGAAGAAAAAGTTACTAATGAGAGAATGTTATTTGAACAAATTGATAACATGAGACAAGAAATTGGAAAACTAACTGCTGCCAATAGTAAATGTGCATCAACTTCCGAATACAATAATGAACGACTTAAAATTTTACAAACAAATATTACCACATATAAAAAACAAATAAGTTCTTTAGAGGAAAAAAACAAAGCCTATAATGCGACTATTGCGAAACACGAGGTTTCCTTACAACATTTACGTGATGAAGCGTTGAATGCACAAAGTAAATTGGCTGCAGCAGAAATTCAATTGGAAAACGTAAAACTTGAATGTAAATTATTGAAAGATGCAGAGGTACGCCTACAAACAGAAAAGGAAGTGCTTCACCGCGAGAGACAAGGGCAATCTTTACTGCTTACAAATTTAGAGTTGATTAAAGCTAGCTTGGAAAGAGTGGAAGTTGAAAATCGAGCTAAAATAGAGTCACGCTTAGACGAGGCTACAAGAGAATGCGCGGCATTAAGAAGAAGGCTACAAGAGGAGCAAGATAGATTTAGAGAATTAGCAGCTCATCTTGAAAGGCAAACTGCTACTGCAAAATCACGCATGCAGGAAGAAAAAGATGCTGCTGACTCATTAAGAAAAGAAGTTACACAGTTACGACAAGACTTGCAAGATAAAAATAAGTCTAATGAAGAATTTGCTAAAAGACTTAAAATGGCTCTTGCACCAAATTCAGATGGTTCATTTGATACAGTTAAAAGAATAAAAGAACTAGAGAATAAATTGACTGATAGAGATTCCGAAATTAAGTCTTTACTAGATCAGTTATCTGTTGCAAAGGAACACATTACACAATATTGTAATATATCTGAAGGTGCTGAGAAAGAATTGAAAACACTTAGTGCTGAATATGAAACATACAAGTCAAAGACAGATGCTCAACTCTCTGAATATGTCAATAAATTGCAGATATTGGAAGACAAATGTGCAGAGTTAGAAGCTGAATTGTCTTTACAAGCCACTGGGGAGCATGCTACTACACATCATACTTTAAAGAATGAATTAAATTCATTAAGAGAAGAATTAAGAATTGCCTTGGCCAATTCAGACAGCTCCAAGGAAGAACTTGACTTAGCCAGAGCGGAGATTTCAAAACTGTCTGAAGCAGTCCAGCATGCAGAAGAAAAGTATAGTCATGAAATGATTCTGCATTCCGCTGACATTCAAACATTAACTCAAGTTAAGGAAGATTTAACAAAAGCTCAAAATGAAATAAATGAATTAGTTGCTTTAAGAAATAATGAGCTTCAAAAGATTGATACTGAAAAACAGTCCTGGCAGGAAAGGGAAATAATTCTTGCAAAGGAAAATGAGCAATTATCTCAACGTTTGCGAGATTTAAATGATCAAAACTCATTACTGCATGATCAAATACAAGCACTAGGAACCCAACTTTCCGTCTCCCATGCATCTAGATCTTTTTCAGAAAGTATGAATGAATCGGGGAATGAGTCTAATATTAATATATCTATTAACGAAGAAGATGGAAAATCTTCTGATCAATTATTCCAAATCGTAAAATACTTAAGAAAAGAAAAAGATATTGCAATGGCTAAATTTGATATTTTGCAAGCTGAGACTATGAGACTTAAGTCTCAATTAGAAATAACTGAAAAGCAGCTTGATAATACAAAACTAACTCTGGCATCTGAACGAGAAAAATCAGAAGTTAGTTTAGTTACAATTAATAAGCAGTCCGATATTTTAAGAAAGGTAGAAACATTAAATGCTTTGACCGATAGTAACAGAATTCTACGCGAAGAACGCGATAGCTTATCAGCTCGTTTAGAGGAAATAACTGCTGCATATAAATCAATGGAAGAGCAATTGGGTCCATTGCAAGAAAAGATTTCTGACTACACATCTAAAACCGAAACTCTACAATCTGAGAACACTTCATTGAAAGCTGATTGCGCCAGATGGAGAACGAGAGTAAATGCATTAGTTGAACGAGCTAATAAAACAAGCCCTGAAGATTGGAAGCGCTTGCAAAATGAAAGAGAAACTTTAGCCAAAATGCTAACTAATGAAAAAGAAAATGTAAGAAAACTTAATGAAGAACTTGCTTCTGTTAAAGTAGAGAAACATAAAATAGAAGAACAATATTCAATTCTATCTCGGCAACAGCAGGTTTTGATTGAGGTAAATAAAAAATCTGCTGAAGAAATACAGACTCTTAAAGATGACATGTCGCGATTGACTGAAGAAGTTACTAAACTGAAAACTGAGATTGCTACTGCCCTCGAATCAAGTTCAAAATTAACCGAAGAACTAATTAATAAGGATGCTTTGCTCAATGACACTAGAAACAAGGAAGCCCAAATAAGAAAAATAGCTAAGAAATATAAGGGTCAATATGAAGAACTGGTAAAATCTGTTGAAGAGGATAAGAAAAAGACAGAAGGAGATGTTGCTGCTGCCGATGCTGTCAATGCGGAGAAAACTAAAAAGGTTGAGGAGCAATTAAATGAATTACAAGCTCAACTAGAAACAGAAAAAGAGAGCAATGAGAAACTAAAACAGGAATTAGAGACACTTCGTGGTGCTAATTTAGACAAAGAAGAGAAAGCGAAACAAGTGCTCAAACAAGCTAAAAATAAAATAGTACAACTGACTGAACAAAAGAATACTTTGAGCCGCGAATTAGACGAATCGCGCACTAAAATGGGATCGATAGAGCAAAGTACTCGCGACGAACAAGATGTTCGCTTGTCATTGATCAAATCTCAGTATGAAGGACGTCTATCGCGTTTGGAGAAGGAGCGTAATGAAGCTCAGGCAGAAAGAGAGGCTTTGTTACAAAAAGTCAACATATTGCAAAGGCAATTAGCAACCCAGTCGTCATCATCCAAACAACAGACAGCTACTGAAAAAACTACGACAGATCCACCGACTGCCAACATCAAACCAATGGCTGGTGAGTACATTATTTTTAAAGGAGTTTGTTGGATAATATAATTATACTTTTTGGTAAATGGGAGATATTATTTATTGAGTGCGATTTACACACACAGACATACCATGTTCCCAAAAATATGGTAGCCAGAAGTGCAGAATCACAATTTCGAGAATAGCCGCCGGGTCAGATGTTAAAATATTAGTGACAAGTTACCTAATGGGTGATAATCACTACATGTTATAAAACGAAACCGCTTCCCGCTGTCTGTCCCTATGTATGTATCTAGATCTTTAAAACTACGCAACGGATTTTGATGCGGTTTTTTTTAAATATAGATAGAGTCAAGAGGAAGGTTTTTATGTAGTATAACTTAGGACCCGTCTCGGCTTCGCACGGGTCTAATGCAGCTGCTAGTTTTCAAATAATGAACAAAGAAGCAGACATTAATATTTCAGGGGTGGCGCAGCAAAGTGTGAACATAAAGAAGCAGACATTGATATTTCAGGGGTAGCGCAGCAAAGTGTGACGGCCAGTCGTCGCGGCGGCGAGACCCCGCTGGCGTCCATCCGACCGATGGCGCAGGTCGGGCCGACGGCGCCGCACGACGCGCACACCACTGAGTATATGCCAGCGTCTTCCTCCCGGCCTTTACCGAGGGCCGCTTTAGCTGCGTCCACGGGGCCCCCGGAATCCACTCAGGCATGTTGATAAATACATGTATAGTATATGTATACTCGCACTGGCGGCTTGTCCTAAGGAGCGCTAGTGCATTGCACTCCCACACACGAAGATTACATAAGCAATCTATATTTCTCTATATTTATAATTATCTTTCAATTCTACTATGCTTATACAATAGTGCCTACGCGTTCGTCTTAAGTAAGTTGTAATCTTATGTATCGAGTGGAGCGCTAGCGATCGCGCTCCAATGAAACGAAATTTGGTACGATTCCTAGTACTGTATTCAATGAGTGCGAAAGAGACATACCGACATAAGCCGGCGTGTGAAACAGAAGATTTCGTATGAAAAATTAGCCTAAACTGGAGCGCCGCTCACATTAATTCGTAGTTTTTAATTTTTTTTATATGTTTTTATTTAAATCTTTATCAAGTTTTTGGCTAACGTGGAAACTCAATTAGTTAAAAATTCTCGATAGAATTTCGATTTGAAAATTACCCTTTTCACGTTCTTATAAGCGAAATATCTTGAAAAGTATTGTGAATATCAACACGAAACTTGCATAGTTGTATAGCGCTTTATCAGATCTAGTTTATGGCTAAAGTACATTTTTGTAAATTTTGTAGATAATTAACAATTAATAAAAAACACATCTACAACTACGCTGTGTTCCAATCCTTGCACTGTCCAGTCTCGCTTGGAACATTCAGTACCGCCGTGACCACTGTCAACGCCGGTTCTGTGCTTGTTTTTTCGCGCGCAAATACCTCATATAAAATACTATATTTATTTAGTAAATAGACTTGGGAAATCGAAGTGTAACAAAAGTAAAAAAAAGGGAGACCTTACGTAAAAAAGACAGCATATAAAAAAGATGCGTGAACGAAAACGTTAAGTTCCTACCTACATAGATACTTTATAGTATGTTTTAGATTGTACTAGCGGCCTCCCACGGCTTTGCCCGCGTGAGAGTGCATTACTCCCGTGCGAAGCCGAGGCGGGTCCCTAGTTATATTATAAATTCCTTGTGAATCACTCTATCTATTAAAAAAACCGTATCAAAAAAATCAGTTCCCTAGTTTGAAAGATCTAAGCATACATAGGGACAGACATCAGAAAGCAACTTTGTTTTATAATATGTAGTGATTTCGTATTTAAAAATGATATTCATAAGTAGGTAATTATGTTACGTGTCTATTTTACCATTTCTATGACCTAGTATAATTTTATGTATCTACTTAGTTTTTTTTTAGATCCACAAAATCCCGGGAAAAAATCCGGGATTTTTCCGAACATTTTGTGCAAAAGTTTACGTGTGTTAGTTAGTATAGTCCTCTTTATGACATTAAACTGCAAATAACTTAGTCTCAATAGCAAATATAACAAGTAGCAGTATATAGAGGGTGTAACAAAAAGGGTATGGTAAGCGAAATGCTATAAAAACCCACTGTAGATAACCTATCCCGAAATGTTTAGACTAGAAATGGCATGTTTAATTTTCAAGATTTTATGAATATTCCTGAGTGGGTTAGGAGTTCTCCATACTATCTGGACAAATAAATATGTGATATTTAGTCTCAAATTTTGGTGATAGGTTCTTTATAGTGGGTTATATTCCTGTATATACACCACTTTGGGGTATAATGGGCGTGACTATTATGTATAATATGTATATGATTTCTAATTGTTTCGAACATAAATCCCTAAGTTGCCCGCGAATCCCTAGCTGTCCCGCGATTTCGTCCGCGTGAAATAGTGACTTTCGGCAGCATTTTTAATTTTTTTAGGCAAATTATTTTGCAAGTAAAACACATGTACATTAAAATAAGTTATTAACAATATTTTACTGCAAATAGCTTATTTAAGTACATTTTTATATACGACGTTTTTAGTACGATTTTTAAAAGAGCTGTTGCATATTTTCCTGCTTGAGAATCATTATGAAGTTGTACTCGCATATTTGTAGTGAGACAAAACTTTAAAAAATGACGTAATTTCCATACAAACTTTCATCCCTTTTTTTGCATCAAAAAGGAGCCTATACTTCGGGGTAGAAGAGTTATAGATAATAATGTGTTTTATCCAGCAACTGCAACCTATAACCGACCATAGCTATTTGTTTAGGATATATTTTTAATTGCACATCAAAAAAATAATCGCCCACCAAAATCTCATCTTTTATATACTTTATTACATACTATAATACGGGGTAGGCAGAATGGAGCACATGGTGCCACTTCTGACCAATTTTGAGGGTATAGTTGAGATATACAAGTTCGGTTAGTAGTGACAGATGGTCAGCCCATCGCCTACAAAACACCAAGACCCTCTTGTCCCTCTACTTACTTGTACAGTATGCCCTTTATATACTTTATTACAGCAATTAAATTATTTTAGTACAAATAAATTCAATGTTTAACAAAACAACTACAGCAGATAATTCGAAAATACATAATAGTCCGGGAGGTAGCGTTGCATTTTTGATGGTGATTTTAGGCCGATCGATTTTGAGTGCAATTGATAGTTTAGATGAGGACATCAATTGAATTGAGCGTCAGCAGGCGCACTCAGGGTGGGGCGAGTGGGGAGAGAATGTCAAAAAAAAAATCCAAAAATTATTTCTGTTCGTCCGAAAATTTGCACATCAGTAGTTTTAACAATAATAATAATTATAGAAACCGTCAGCTGTGAAGAAAATGGCGGGTTGTACGTCAGCAGGTTATATATACCTATATTAAAAATAATTATTTTCATTTCATTTCCGGTCGAATGAAACTGATACAGGTTATTCTTTATGCTATAAAAATGATAAAAAAAAAGCCTCAGCAGATCTATCGATAGGGGTAAAATCGTCAGCAAGGGGATTATATGTGCCGAGCAGGTATTCAATCCGAGTATGCATTAACCTTGCTGACGATTTTACCCCTATCGATAGATCTGCTGAGGCTTTTTTTTATCATTTTTATAGCATAAAGAATAACCTGTATCAGTTTCATTCGACCGGAAATGAAATGAAAATAATTATTTTTAATATAGGTATATATAACCTGCTGACGTACAACCCGCCATTTTCTTCACAGCTGACGGTTTCTATAATTATTATTATTGTTAAAACTACTGATGTGCAAATTTTCGGACGAACAGAAATAATTTTTGGATTTTTTTTTTGACATACTTGAAATTCTCTCCCCACCCTTACTGGAGCTGCTGACGTTCGAGTTACTCAATGACTATCCATGAAAAGTACGTTATGACATTAATCAATCGACCAGAAATTATTTTGTAAAATGCAACGCTACCTCCCGGACTATAATATCAGCCCAACATAAACTGTTTTCCTCGAATGCAAGACAAATTAATACCTTTTGGTACAAAAATACTACAATCTCATCATAAATACTGACTGCACAGCAAATTAACCTTAGCGCATAACTAGTGTAACACGAATGACGTTTTGTCGGTGTAACAGTTCCCTTTTCATACATTTATACAATGATAAAAATAAGGCTACAGTATGACAAACAACGCACGAGCCGAGCGAGCGGAACGAGAGTGCCGCGGCAGCGGCCGGCGAAGTTTCAGAATCGAATTTATGAAACGATATTTTAGTGTTGATCTCACTCATTATGTTATAATATGAGATCAATACTAAAATATAAAATTAGATACAAATAGTAACTTCAAAATGATAGAATGCGAAATTATGTCATATAAAATACCGTTTCATTTAGGTTAATGGCTGTATGTTAAATAAAAAAAGAAGCTATTTAAAGAAAATAAAGAGTTAACAGGTAGGTATAATGTGCATTTGTAAATATTAGATGACACATTAATTAAGATAAATAGCGGTATGCCAAAAATAGAAATTGCAGTTTATTTAGTAATATTCTCATTTGAGTATTTTGCTGTGTAATCAGTAATTTTGATAAGAATTCCGATTATTTGTGACTAAAGAAAACATTTTATTTGATGTGCGTTTAAATACTAACCTTTGTTTAGTTGCAATTTTACACGTATGTCACTTATTGGGGAAAAAATTATGGTTTAATACGTAAATTTATGTATATGTCGTGGCCATATCGTAGAATTGATCATTTCATGAAATGGTCGAGCATTTCATGAAATGGTCGCATTTCATGAAAAGTTCAACTGTCTATTGGCCACATCATGATATGGTTTGGGCAGATCGATGATTAAAAATCGTTTCTCGATATGGGCAACTAAACGCCCGATCATTTCATGAAGTGGTCAAGATTATTGATCATATCGTAAAATAGTTACATGAATCACCGGTAGAGGCGCTGCGCGCGTTTTATTTATGTGTGAAGATGGCGGATTTTTCTTTTTAGGTTATAAAACAAATTAAAGAGAGTAGGGTGACTGCAGAAGAAGTTCACGGATAGTGTGTTATATTGTATAATGTATATTAGACTTAATGGTGGTTTATAATAATATTGTTAAACAAAAACCTTAGATTACGATAGGTTAGGTTAGGTTAGGTTAGACTATGACAAATGACGCACGAGCCGAGCGAGCGGAGCGAGCGTGCCCAGGCAGCGTCCGGCGATGTGCCAGATGCGAATCGCTTTTGTAAAGTCTTTTATGTTTTTAAATATTATATTGTGAAAATATCACATAAATAATAGCAAAAAAAATCATACCATCATACCTTATGGTATAAGTACTTATATATGGTGTAAGCTCTTACCACATTCGGATTTTATGGACACCCTGTTAATACGATTTGGCCAAACGTGGATGACAAAATCGTGAAATGTAGACGATTTAACGATCTGGTCAAATTGAATTGGCCACTTCATGAAATGCGACCACTTCATGAAATGCTCGACCATTTCATGAAATGATCAATTTAACAATATGGCCACGACATATACATACGAGGGGGCGTTTTTAAGTTCGCGGAATCGGGGGTAAGACGTGGAAATAAAAATACAAGTTTATTTTTCCTTTTCAATATATTCTCCTGCAACCCTAATACATTTTTCAGATCTTTCAATTAGCTTATGTATACCCTCGAAAA
This sequence comes from Carposina sasakii, assembly GCA_014607495.2. Taxonomy (NCBI): domain Eukaryota; kingdom Metazoa; phylum Arthropoda; class Insecta; order Lepidoptera; family Carposinidae; genus Carposina; species Carposina sasakii. The sequence continues at coordinate 7,524,681 of CP053155.1, forward strand.
AAAATGTTTTTTCTTTGTCTGAAAAATAAGCTGAAACTGCTTCCTACACTTCTTCATCGCTTGAGAACTTCTTCCCCCGAAGTTCTTTTTTCATTTTTGGAAAGAGATAATAATCACTGGGAGCCAGGTCAGGACTGTAGGGTGGATGAACCAAAATATCGAAGCCCACCTTATGCAGGGAAGCCAACGCAACACGGCTCTTGTGCACAGGCGCGTTGTCGTGCAGAAGGAGGACACCTTTGGTTAATTTTCCACTTCTTTTTGCCTTGATTGCTTCCTTTAATCGCTCTAAGATCGAAGCGTAGTATTCTCCGGTTATGGAGACACCTTTATCTTTATAATCTATCAACAAGATTCCTTCTGAGTCCCAAAAGATTGTCGCCATGATTTTTCCCGCCGACTGTGACACCTTAAATTTCTTTGGTGGTGGTGTACCTTTTTTGTGCCACTGCATAGAATCTTGTTTGGTTCATAATGATGAACCCAAGTTTCATCCCCAGTAACAATTCGAGTCAATACTCCATCCTGGTCTTCATTACAGAGGTCCAAAAACGCGCGAGAACACTCTACGCGCTGTTGTTTTTGAGGCGGCGTGAGCATTCTCGGCACCCACCTTGCACTGACTTTGGTCATGCCGAGATGATCGTGAAGAATTTTAAATATGGTTGTATCGGATACTCCAACCATTTCTGCGAGCTGTTTCTTCTTTAGTCTAGCATCTTCCAGTATTAATTTTTCCACTTTTTGAATTATTTCCGGAGTGGTCACCTCGATCGGCCGTCCTGGCCGAGGATCATCTTCAATGAGGCCCTGCCTTGCTTAAAAAGGGTATGCCACTTATAAACCATGGTTTTACCGGGGCAAGACTCCCCGTAAACGGATGACATCTCTTCTAGTATGGTTTGAACCGATTTACCTTGCTTGGTAAGGAACTTTATGACAGCGCGGTGCTCGATTTTCTCCATTTTTCACAATGTTCTTCCCAACTGAGTTGTTTGATCGACGATAATTCAAATAGTAATGGCCCGATTAAAACAAAACGTTCTATTTATACTAATAATGAGCTACTTAACCAGTTACGACTAAGGAAAGTACCCTCATTTATTAATTACCTACCCATTCCGCGAATATAAAAATGCACCCTCGTATAATAAAAATGTAACGGATCGCTGTCTGTACATGGAAGATATATGAGAAAAAATATTATAGGAGACCTTTATCAACGCAATAGAACCCAAAACGATGATTTTTGGAATTTTTGTCTGTTTGTCGGTTTGTCTGTGCGTTTGTGCACGCTAATCTCAGAAACGGCTGAACCGCTTTCGATGCAGTTTTCAGGAATATATTGTGACAGATCCCACTTAACATATAGGCTACTTTTTATCCCGGGAAAATGTTTTTATCCCGCATAATTTCGACATTTTGTTTTTTCTGTAGTACACGCGGACGGAGTCGCGGGCGTCCACTGTTATGCAATATGTGTAAAAAAGGGTTAGTCGACTCTGATCATATGATCCGTTGCAAGTGGAAACTGATCATGATTTTGGGTACACTCTGATCACGTTATCAGTTTCGCCTCAAATCAAACGAGAGAAAAGTAGAATCCGATCAAGTGTTCAGATTCCACCGAGACAACGTATATAAAATGTCCACTCTGATCACATTCTACTTTTCACGTGATCAGATTCTACTTTTCATTCGTTTGATTTCTGTTATTTCATAATCCCTTAATAAATATAATACATAAATTTATATTTTATATGACAATGTTTTATCCCATTTATATATAGGTACTCTATAAGTGTGAGTTTTATGATATTGATCCCCTGCACTAAATAAATTCACTGGTAGATATATTCCAGTAAACTGTTCCGCTTCTTATTTCATATGATACAATAATATATAATATGTGTATTATATATTATTAGGGAAGTGGAAATGGGCAGGGCACATAGCTCGAAGAACTGATGGCCGATGGAGTCGGAAAGTTCTAGAGTGGATACCACGTATCGGCAAGCGCAGCGTGGGAAGGCCACCCGCGAGGTGGACGGATGACCTGGCCAAGGTTGCGGGCGTCGGTTGGATGCACGCTGCTTCCGACCGGTCGGAGTGGAGGTTGTTGGGGGAGGCCTATGTCCAACAGTGGACTTCTCAGGGCTGTAAATGATGATGATATGTATTATGCAAATATTGATATGGTGACTTCCGACCATGATTCTGAGGCGAAAAACACTTTTTCTAATTTTTTGGGGAAAAATGTTTTGTTTATTTCATTCGGCCTTAGAAAATAGCTTAAAAACAAAAAATTACCAATAGACGATTTTCAAAAAAAAAAAAAAAACAGTTACAAAAAGTTCAAAAACCTGATCAACCCTAATAGAGACAAGTGATCCAAAAAACAGCTAAGTTCCTGGCAGTTCCCAAACACATTTCCGCTGTCAAAACTAATAAAATTGGCCGCCATTTTGAACTTTTTAGTTAAGGGCCGGATTGCTTGTTGAAAGTTGAGATGTGCCCGCCTACTTGTTGGTGGGCAAACGCTCCACGGGGCATGGAGGGAGTCCTAGCAAGGCGTGCCCTACCCCGTGGAAAGCGATGTGAAGAGGACACCGTGGGGTTTTAGTGGGTATGCTGCCGAAACTTTCCATCCTTTGCGGTCGGTCAGAGAGTCCCACATATCCCACGTGCTTGCCCCAGCCGTGGTCGAATGTGTCATGCATTTCCTCACGTAAAAAAAGGTAAGAATAATGTTAAAATTAAAATTGGCCGAAATGATTCCTGCTAAGTTTAGCTTATTATACACTTATCATTTAGGTATACTTATCATATAATTTATATGTTACGGCTAAAGTCCGAAGTGTGTAACAACATTCTGCAAATTATTAATTACTAGCGGTTCCCCGTGACTTCGTTCGCGTAAACTACCGAAAAAACAGTAAATTTATGTTCATCCCGCTAAAAATCATCCTGGGATTTTTCCTCAGAATAAAAAGAAGCCTATGTTACTCCTTATTACATCAACTATCTGCCAGTGAAAGTCCCGTTAAAATCGGTCCAGCCGATTCAGAGATTTGCGTGAACAAACAGATAGCCAATAAATGTCGATGGCGTCAAGAGTGAACGCGATATCGTTTGCAGTTCCTAATAACATTTTTCTTTTTGTATTGTGTTACAAACAGACACTTCAATTTTATTTATTTGTATAGACTAGCTGTACCTATTCCGACTCCGTTAGCGTAATGTACTAAAAAACCTAGCCTTCCTTGATTCATTAATAACTATCCTCGATAGATTAATGAACTATCCAACACAAAATTATTTTTTCAAATCGAACCATTACTTCCTGAGATTAGCGTGTTAAGCGCTAAAAAAACTATCTAGCTTTGTATATTAGTAAGTATAAGTATAGATTATATTAATTACTTATTTATAATCAGTATAAAATAACAAACGTAACTTAATTTATGATTTTTTTTGTTAAAAATCATTACTTATATCGATACGTTCAATTTCTTGAATTCTTCACAACACTAGTTCTGTCAACGTCAAACACTGGAAGAAACAAAAAGAGATAAACATACTTATTTTTATAATGAGAGAAAGGGACTTTTCCAAAAGACATAAACGGGAGCTGTAATTTTTCGGAGCATCATTTTTTTACCCAATGTAACTTGAGCTCCGTAAGACATAAAATGTAAAATGTTTTTAATTACTGATAAAAAGTTATGCCATCTTTCTTATACCTATTTGTTCTGGAATTCTTCCCGAACCATTTTACAGAACACGTCATTTTTTTAAAAACTTTTACGCGTAAAAACAATACAAAAAGTAAATTAGAAAATGCAACGAAATCACGCGCACGCAGATTAAATACTTGGTCGGTACTAGTGTGAAGAATTGAAGTTTGCGTTTACATGAGTGCAATTACATATACTCGTGGTGCGCAGCCGCTGCCTTGTATGCGGAATCTTTTAGGGGGTATTCTGTGGTTAAGTGGGACCTGTCACAATATATTCCTGAAAACTGCATCGAAATCGGTTCAGCCGTTTCTGAGATTAGCGTGCAAAAACGCACGGACAAACGGACAAAAATTTCGTACTTCCGTACTTTTGGTACTATTGCGTTGATAAAGTTCTATAATATTTTTTCTCATATATCTTTTTCTTATTCTGATGTTTGTTCTTAATGTGAGGTGGGACAATTACTTTGAGTAGCCTGGTTTGTAGTTTAAGTATTGAGCTGAGATATGAGCCATAAGTACGTCCGTAGCTGGAGAGTCCATACGTTATAACATAATCGCCAAGTGCATTATAAATCATTACACGGATAGTAAATGGTATGCGATTTCTTACAGTCCAAAAGGTCGCCAGGAGTGATCAGTCTGCCACAGACGCGTTCTACGTGATGTATAGATTGTTTAACCTTAGTCAGGTCAGTCCCTCTCCGTTCTTAACATATATGGCTGAAAGAGAAAGAGAGAGGAACAGGGAGAACTAATTTATGTATAGGTTTAAGTGTGATGGTAATCTACCATATTATTATAACATTACTTCAATCATACAATCAATGTACATGACTAAAGATACTATAACTGTCTGTAAATAAAACATGCTTTTGCACTAACACTAAATATTATGTATGTCAACAGGACATGGACACAAGTGAAGCCGGAATGGGCAGCTCCGGATCTAGTGACAGCTCTGCACAACCCTCCACACATTCTCAAGCTCCACAACAGGTAATTTTAATTAGATTTTCGTAGTAATACATATTATGTAGCTATTATGCCTTTCTAGTATCTTTCTATGATTGTATCTAAGAGATTGTGGCACATTAGTTACTTCTGTTGAAATATAAATAAACGGGTACTAAAAGGACATTATAGGAAAATTCTTAAGTAGCAAATTGTCGCTCTTTGCCTTTATCACATACATAAAGTCCACAAATACAGCGCTCTTAAAGTAACTCGCTCCAGTTTACCGCCGCTTAAGGGCTGATTTTTCCAAACGTCAGATAGCCTATCAGAAGAATAAAGTTGATGCTGTCTCTATCATGAATAATTTTTAAAGAAAGACAACATCAACTCTATTTGTTCTGATAGGCTATCTGGCGTTATAGTCTAAGATCCCACAGTAGGTTTACTACGCTCATCTGTTTATAGAATAAAACCTTATTATTACAAACATGCCGCGTGGTGCCGGCAGAGTAGAGTTTGTACCACCTCTGCCTGCCCGGGTATCGTGCGAGGCGATTAAGGGTTTCCGGGAGGTGGGCAACAGCGCCTCCCGCACTGACAACATAGTCCGAAAATCACACTGCGGTCACCAACCCATCTGCCCAGCGTGGTGACTATGGGCAAATACCTCCCATGGCAGTTTTGTGGCGTGCCCTGGGGGAGGCCTACGTCCAGCAGTGGACTGCAATAGGCTGAAGACGAGACGATATCCAACCCAGTGGCCTATCAAAATATGACCGCAAGTATTTTCACTTTGTGTGTATTAAGTTATCTATAGTGATGTTTCTTCGAATTTGAAGTCTTTATAATTCATTTCTAGCAAAAACAAATTAGCAAGCAAAAAAACAGGTAAATAACGGGTGTCCATGTCCAATATTGTTCTTGTTGACCTGTACGTATGTATGTAAACCGATGCCCCGTTTTGTGCCTGCGTGTCGGGATAACGTGTGACGCTGCGTGTATTGTGGTTAGCAGGCCGTGGCGCTGGTGATGCCGCGCGTGGAGCCGCAGCTGGCGACCACGTGCTCGCCCGCCGCGCCGCCGCCGCCGTCCGCCGCCGGTGAGTACCCACTAGAGCAGCCTTTCGCAAAGTGGGCGATAACACCCCTTTATGGGCGCTGCAGGCCTAAAGGGGGGTGGTAAGAGACCCAGAATAAAAATTGGGACGTTGAGGCTTGAAGGTTATAGTAGTTTTTAAGTAGATGAAAAAATGGGGGCGCTAAAAAATAATTTATTCTCAAAGTGGGCAGTAGACAAAATAAGTTTGGGAACCCCTGCACTAGAGTGACTAGAGTAGTGTTGAGTAGGACACGACTTGAAAAAGAGTTTGTAAGAGTAGCCTCTTTTTTGTCCTGAGCCAGTACAATGTCCCACTTCAAATGAGGCGAGGCGTACCTACTGACTGAACCATTTGAAGTTATTATAGTACGAAATATGCGCGCCTCCTGACGCCTCAAATGTCAGACGCGACGTGCTTTTGTCATGGCGCCTCGCCTCGCATGGAAGACAATAATTTCTCTCTCGCTCAAAATGTCAGACGCGACGACCGTGACGTGATCACGTGACGTGCTTGTCGTTTGTCTGCCTGCCTCGCTCGACCGTTCAAGCTCGACCGCGACAAGAAAATTGAAGTAGTACAATTTAAAATTTCGAGGCACTCTTACATTTTGACGTCATGTCCGGGACAAATGAAGTGCCTCTTGTATGTCCTACTCAACACTAGACTAGAGTTTCTTCGTATAGTTCCGATCAGACGCGGTTCGTGATATTTTTTGATGGGGGTTCACATTTTTGACGTGAAACGTCTTTAAAATCGCGCCGACACATACGGGTACCAGGTTTAAAAACTGGACCGTAACGAAAAGGTCTATATCATCGTACCTTAATAATTAAAAAACTATTGGTCTTAGAAACAAAAATGTGGTGTAAATATTTCACTTATATAGTCAGCTCGCTGTTATGACATTGAGTTCGTGTCGGGGTCAAGCGGGGGGGCGGGGGAGGGATACTGCGATAACTGTGCGAAACCGGCGCTCGCGCTTGTTTCTATTCAGTGTAACTCGTGACTCCGACTTTATAGCGTGGTGATTCTTTCGTGTGTTTGTCAAGTTTATTTGAACCGATTGATTTATACAAAAATAAGTGTAATTTGGACAGTATTTATATCTATACTAATATTATAAAGCTGAAGAGTTTGTTTGTTTGTTTGTTTGAACGCGCTAATCTCAGGAACTACTGGTCTGATTTGAAAAATTCTTTCAGTGTTAGATAGCCCATTTACCAAGGAAGGCTACAGTCTATACAACAACCTGCCCGGCTTCGCACGGGTACAACGCCCCCTCACGCGGACGAAGTCGTGGGCGGCTGCTATTTAAAATAACCAGAAAGTGACAATAAATATATAAACATTTGCTATGTATTTTATGTTTCTATTACGTACCTGTTCTTTTTTTATTAAAATACTTAAAACAGCGTCCATCTTGTTTTCATTTCAATCTTTTACTTTAAAAGCGATTCGCTAACATAGACGTTTCACGTTAAAACCAACGGCCGTGTGCCCCGACACAGCCCCACCCGCTTTTTAATATGAGCGCATGCAAATTACAGTTTGGAAACGCCGCGTGTACACTCCCTTACTGGATGAAATTATCTAGCCTCACTTTTATTAAAATTCAGATGACCTAATGAAACACATTAAAGACGACCATATCGCGCTCTAACTTGGGCTAAGCGACATTTAGTGGCCGCAAACGCACACTACGAATTAATGTGAGCGGCGGTCCAGATTAGGCAAATTTTTCATACGAAATCTTAGCCTACCCGTAAGGGATAAAGGCGTGATTATATGTATATATGTAATGTTCTATTTCACGCCCCATTCTTGACATTTTGCGATGAAATCTGCCGATCTGACAATACGCGTATCTGACATTTTGCGTATCTGACATTTTGCGTATCTGACATAGGGCGTATAATTCCTATGTCGGTATGTCTCTTTCGTACTCATTGAATACAGTACTAGGAATCGTACCAAATTTCGTTTCATTGGAGCGCGATCGCTAGCGCTCCACTCGATACATAGTATTACTTGAGATGAACGCGCACTCACAATTTCTCAATTTTTGCTGTCGTATTGCTTCGGCTCTGCTACTGCAAATTGGGTATCAGCCCTGCGGGTCTGATGTCCGCATGAGTTGGTGGTTGGTGAGATACTCGTATATCTCACATTTAAAAGTCAAATTGAAAATTAAAATTTTTGGAACCTTTTCGATAATGGCGACTAAACTACAATTTTTACTTATACCTTACTTTACTGTGAAATACATATACAACGAGGGACTAGGCTAATTAGTGTAGGCTCCATAACTAAATCTAAGGCGTATAAGGTTCTAATTCAATAGGTACATCAAGCGCCACGCCCACATCAGCCGCTAGCTCCCAACCGTCCAGCGTGAGCACTTCCCACGCGCCGCCCGGCGTCAGCACATCGCAGCCTCCATCTGGCCCCGGCGTTAGCACGTCTAACGCGCCGTCTGGCCCCGGAGTTAGCACCACCCACCCGCCGTCTGGCCCTGGTGTCAGCACCTCCCACCCGCCGTCCGGCCCTGGTGTCAGCACCACCCACCCGCCGTCTGGCCCGGGCGTTAGCACGACCCATCCGCCATCTGGCCCCGGGGTCAGCACCTCGCACCCGCCCCCGGACGCGCGACCCCCCAAACGTAGACTGCAACCAAGACCACTGGCAGCGAAGAGGACTCGAGTACAGGTAAAGTATTGCTGGATTTATTTACACGTACACAGTTAACATTTAACACATCATTTCAATAACTATAGTACTAAACTGCACTACAAAGCTTGAGTACACAGATTACACAGATTACACAATTTATTTTTACACTTAAATTATAATAATGATGATGATCTCCGACTGTATTTCGGCCAAGGCGACCAATCTCTACGGAGATTGGCCAGGTACGCAGGATATTATAGCGCACAAGTGTGTGCGCAAACACAGATGCGCTCTCTATTTCGTTACTCTCATAGTCCGATGGGACGGAAAGCCGACACGACCGGAGAGAGATCAGGCGCTGGACCAACGGTTTACGTGCTTTTCAAGGCACGAGCTAAGTGACAATTTTACAACATTAAAATCTGTACATGAAATAAATTCATTGGTACAGGCCCGTGACTGGGATTAAACTTACGTCTCCCGCTTGAAAGGCACGTCTTAACCACTGGACTATCACCACATATAATAATAATTAACTCAGAAAACACGAAAAATATTACCTATGACGTCATTCATACTTTGCAGTACGCGCGGTGGATCGTATTTGTATAGAGGTACAATAAATAATCTCATTTATTTAAGGAAAATACCTGACTGCGTAAAATTTTTATAATATCATATAATATAATATTTATTATATAATATAATATAAAAAAAATTTATAAGACCCAGTGTCAGTCACTCTTTAAGACGAGTCTAATGAGTAATGATAGCCCTTAAGCTCAAATGCGACAAGCCGTTCAGGCTCTATAGCGTGCCAAAGAAATATACCTTAAAGGATCATCTGAGCAACTGTGCCATTTAATCCAGCACCATGTCAAAAGAACAATTTCCATTGAAAACATACTTATAACCCTCCTTCTGGCGCAAAAAAGTGTAGGCAGGCACCTTGCAATAAGCGGTTGGTATCGGGCAGGGTTTCGAGCGTTCGGTGGAGGTCGAGTACCAGGTGCCGACGTCGTCACGCTGCGACCAGGACGACGAGGGCGTCATCGTGGTGGACTCGGAGGAGGACGACGAGCGCTGCACCGGCACCATGATGTACAGGGTACGTACACTATGAGATCCCACTGCTGATTTATTTATTTATTATTCCTAGAACGGCTGAAGCAGCCACTTACTCTAATAATTAATTACAAAATTACACGGTTAATGTCACGATAATACATTAAAACGCTACATTAACATTAAAACCCACATGTACAACGCTCAACTGTTTATTGAATATAACCTCGTTATTACAAACATTTACGATAGAAGAATATATAAGGTCTTTTCAAAATTAGTGATTACCTTTTGACACGAAACTAGGTAGGTGAAAAGAAACAACTTTCACTATGAACCTACTCCGAAATAGTGAAAAAGAAATCGGCTGTTCCATACAATCTCGAATAATTACTGCACTGAAATGTATAGAACTGCTAATTTTTTTTCACTATTTCGAAGTTGGTCCCATAGTGATAGTTGTTTCTTTTTACCTACCTAGTTTCGTATCAAAAGATAATCATTAATTTTGAAAAGACCTTATACCTTATATCTACTGGTTTGCCTATGAAAATATAGCCGTTCATCCGCAGTGGGATCTTAGGCTAGTATGCGTCAACCTCGCCCAATTTAGGGTCGGTAGGCTGATTATGTAACTTGCAGTAGCAGAGCCGAAACAATGCGATAGCGAAAATTGAGAATGTGTATGTGCGCGGGGCGAGGCGCGGGAGGACGCCTTGCGCCCGTTGCGCGCACATACGAGTACACACTCAAATTTCGCTGTCGCGCTGCTTCGGTTTTGCTATTGTAAATTAGGTGATAGGGGGCGGTTTTTTCAAAGGTCAGGTAGGTCATCTGACCATTGGAAAAATTGGCGCTAAGTTACTGGCAGTCGGACGAATTCCGTACTAGTATCGAACAGTACGGACCCACGTACGTCATCGAGGGATTTCTAATCTTCGTAACTTGTGATCAGTAAGAGCGCTTGTAGGCGTGAAAAAACAAACCGTAATTTCGCTCTACACACCACCGTGAATCCGTCAAAAAAACACGGTCCGTTTTTCGTTCACGTCTACAAGCTGCCTAAAAGTATAAAAATATATTTTATGTGGCGTTTGCTGTTTTAACGATCTTCACTAATTTTCTGTTCTTTCAACAAGAGTTGGCATTTTCATCCACCTTAATCCACTGTACCCTGTAAATTCAGTTTAAAATTATATCAATGATATTTCTTTATCTGAAATAGGAGGGGGAAGAAGATGAAGAAGACATGGAAGAGGAACAGGAAGTTGAAGCGGGAGAGGAAGAGGAGGAGGAGGAGGACGGAGAGGGAGACGAAGTCGACAATGCTGCTAGACAGGTGAGCATATACGTTGTATATGATGATGATGATGATCTCCGACCGTATTTCGGCCAGAGGACCAATCTCTACAGGTACGCAGGAGATATGATAGTGCACAAGTGTGTGCGCAAACACAGATGCACTTTCTATTCCGTTACTCACATAGTCCGATGGGACTGAAAGCCGACACGACCGGAGAGAGATCAGGCGCAGGACCAACAGTTTTACGTGCTTTCCGAGGCACGAGCTAATAGTAGGGGAGCCCACGATGCTAATTTGGGATTTACTCGAGCATAATAGAGGCCTATTGGGTTGTGTAGCTTAGATAGTAAAAAGAAAAAAATGTCATATAATATATAGCATTTCATCGGTGGGGAGAGCGGCTATAAATTTTCAAAAATGTAAAAAAAACCTATTGCATGGACATACTCGAGCGCGTCAGATATAGATAGCATCTATGTCTTACGTATCTTTAAAAATGTATGTATGTTAATCTGATTGTTTCCATGATAGGGGGGGTCGTACGGAAGGGTTGAAAATAAAAATAAAAATAAATTTATCGAGCGCGTCAGATTTTCTCAGGGTATGTTAAGTGAACCTAAAAAAAAGGTCTTTTATAATAATATGACAATTTAGATGTGACGCAAACTTGTGACCATTATTAGAATGTGTAAAAAAAAATCGCCATTTTGAAATACTCGAGCGCATCAGATTAAGATATATATGGTACATCCTTATGCCCTAGACGTACTGTTTCATAATCTGACGATTATGTGGAGGAATTCACCTAATCTGACTAAAAAAATTTTTTTTTTTCATTTTTGTAAATCATTGAACTTAATTAATTGAAAAGCACACGAAGTAACATTCAAATAAAAAAGTGTATGGGTTTTAAGGTCGAAAACTTTTATTTATAAGAAAATAATTATAAAAAATTACATTTTTTTATTTTTTAATATATTAATACATTTTTTGAATGTTTCTAAGGTAATTTAACTGTTTTTTGTAAAGTAGTTTCACCACAAAATACACATTTTATATTAATGTCACTCATAGTAAATATTTATAAACTTTAATTCACATAACTTCCATTAAAATAAAATAAAATAAAATTTCCGTTGGAAATACGTTGTAAACAACATCATGCCACAAAGGTACTATGTGATCAGCTGTCATAGCGTCATGGCTACAGAAACCAGAGTGGGGACGGAGCGAGAGAGTAATAGATAGAGAAAGAGTGAGAGAGGAATACAGGCATCGCGTAACTGCACGCATAAAACTTTATCAATGAATTTTTGTTACTTCGGCTTATTGAAATCATCAGATTATATATTTTTCGTAATCCTTGAATTATTCTCTTCAAAATTAAAAAAAAATTTGGCCGCGCTCGATAATGTCGAGACGACGTTTTATTTTTACAACTTTGTAGCCCTCCCCCTTCCTTAGGTTACTCATAAATTGTCAGATTTGTATAATATACACGTTTTAGCATGTAACCAACTCACCCTACCTTAATCTGACGCGCTCGAGGATTGCATATGATCAATTTTTTTTTACTAATCTGATCCTTTATCCTTGACGGACGGCCATTTATATGAAGCTCATATTTGGTAGAAGTACTTAACCAGGTACAAGGTATTCGCTGTATATTAATCTGCCGCGCTTTAGTTAATCTCGAAATCCCCTCTTGGGCTCCCCTACTATAAGTGACAATTATACAACATTAATAAATAATAATGAAATAAATTCATTGGTACAGGCATGGGCGTACCCAGGGGGGGGGGGAACCTGCCCCCCCACCCTGGAAATCCCGTAGAACATGTATGAATTCGCCTAATTACTAATCAACGTGTAAACGGGGCCTTATGCTCTAACTTTTAAATAAACCGCGCACTAGACACTCAATCTCCAAAAAACCGCGCGCGACGATCGCGGACGTAGATTACCGCGTTCGGACGCTCGGCTGTATTCGGTAATCTTCGGTAGGGAGTTGCGAGCTGAGAGGTTGCGAACGACTAGCATTTGTTTTATTTGATCTGTTTTGTTTTGAAGGAGCTAAATTAAACGTAGGTGATTAAAAAATATTCATTCTGTGTAGTATATAAAGGACAATGCCAACATTCTGTGTAGTATATAAAGGACAATGCCAATTCATGACCTGTCTAATTGAAAAATACATGTTGTCGTGTATATTGATGAGACATGTTCAGAAAAATACGTAATTTTTTGTTTATTACGAAATGAAAATCAAAATAAAAAACTACAATGTAGAAAAAAAGAAAATATTTTGTGTGTTTCGATATTAGCCATTATGAACGTATCAATAAAGGAATGCATTGTCAACTTCATGTTCATATTGTCCCTTTCATAGAATGGTTCCGATGAAGGATGGTGCTAGTTACTATGTGCATGCCCACATTTTTTGTGTCAGTGCATATGAAAAATGTTAGTTCCGAAATTAGTCACAGGAATTATCGCATGAAACGAGAATGAAAAGAATAATAAAAAAGAAGAATGAGAAGGGGGTTTCCGTACACTTAAGGAATAACTTCTATAAGAAAATAATTATTAGGTGTACGTAGTTATTATGATCGTTATGTATAGAGAAAATACTAAGCTAGTACGTACCTACTGGTTCAAAAAATAAAACAAACATTTTTATTTAAAGTTTATTTATTTTTATAAAAATTAAAATTTACGAAGTCATCCGACGCCTTCGGTTAATTTCGTACAATGGGGTAACGTTGGGCTACCGCTAGACTAGGATAGATTGATTCTATCATCGTTCCTTGTCCCATGTCAAATACAGTGTACGGCATTGTCCGCTGTACAAAATCAGCCTTCGCTCCCCTACTTTTTATTGTCCGGTTAACGAAAGCCGAACCTCGCATTTTTACGAACGTCAAGCAACTCCAAACAATTTAAATGTGAACTTTCAATTTCCACACACAGTTTACGTTAGTAAACGTTGAGTTTTTTTTAACTAACTGAAGTTATTTAACTACCTATAAAGCAGGATCATTTGCGGCTGTTTGCCCTACACACCGCACTACTATACCTAATGTTTAACGTATTTACCAAAGCTAAACCACAACCAAAAACGTTATGTTATGCACATTTTGTATCGCGCAAAATTTTGACAACGTTGAAAGCCAAAGAAGGATGTTAAAAATATCTGAAATGCTGTCAAATAAATAGCTAAACCAAAACTAAACCATAACCAAAAACCGTTTCGTTGAAAGGTTATAACGTTTTTCATTTTGCGCGATTGACATCCAGCCCCCGTGTCGGCTATCTTTTTGGTAGTTCATAGTGATGATCACTCATTTAAGCTTATTGATGTGAAAGTGACATGTATGTGTGTGTGTAGCCAAGATTTTCTTCGGAAAAGGCATTACGTTTCGATTATGCTTTCAGTTGTAAAGTTTCAATGAGTGATAATCACTATGAACTGTCAAAATAGATAGTCGATCCGGGGGCGGAACAAGTAAGTATATTCAGTATTGAGACCCGTCTCATTCCGCCGCAGGAGTCCCCGGCGCAGTCTGCGTCGGCGGGATCGGGCGCGGAGGAGGCGGAGGGCAGCGCGCCGGCCGTCGCCGCCGAGCCGCGCGCGCACCCGCAGATAGAGGCCATCAGCAGCGGCACGGAGCGTGAGTACTGACAGGAGGCGGAGGGCAGCGCGCCGGCCGCCGCCGCCGAGCCGCGCGCGCACCCGCAGATAGAGGCCATCAGCAGCGGCACGGAGCGTGAGTACTGACAGGAGGCGGAGGGCAGCGCGCCGGCCGCCGCCGCCGAGCCGCGCGCGCACCCGCAGATAGAGGCCATCAGCAGCGGCACGGAGCGTGAGTACTGACAGGAGGCGGAGGGCAGCGCGCCGGCCGCCGCCGCCGAGCCGCGCGCGCACCCGCAGATAGAGGCCATCAGCAGCGGCACGGTGCGTGAGTACTGACAGGAGGCGGAGGGCAGCGCGCCGGCCGCCGCCGCCGAGCCGCGCGCGCACCCGCAGATAGAGGCCATCAGCAGCGGCACGGAGCGTGAGTACTGACAGGAGGCGGAGGGCAGCGCGCCGGCCGCCGCCGCCGAGCCGCGCGCGCACCCGCAGATAGAGGCCATCAGCAGCGGCACGGAGCGTGAGTACTGACAGGAGGCGGAGGGCAGCGCGCGCACCCGCAGATAGAGGCCATCAGCAGCGGCACGGAGCGTGAGTACTGACAGGAGGCGGAGGGCAGCGCGCGCACCCGCAGATAGAGGCCATCAGCAAGCTGACGTCTTAAAGCATACTTATCAATCGGGACAATATTTTTATCTATCGCTTTTGCCTATGTGCTTCAAGACAGCCTAACCAGTTATATTTCTGCAGCAAGCGGCGGGCCACTATCGCTCGGAGGTAACGGCGGAGACGACGGCGACGACAGCATAGTTCCCTCCACACCCACACTCTACGTACCACGACGTAATGATGGGTATGATATTTTACTGTTTACTAAACTATGATCTACAACAATATTTAGTAATGTGTTATAAATTTATCGAAGATAGAGTTACATGTTATTTATGTGTAATCCCAATTTAATATCAATCAATATCCATTTGAATTAGGTAAGTATATCAATATAGTGGTGATAGGATAGCGGCTATCCGATAGACCAATGGTTAAGACGTGCTCCTTCCAGTCGGGTTCTATCCCAGTCAAAGGCCTGCACAGATCGAGGCAAACTTTATGAACATTGACCTTGAATGCGCAGAAACAAAATATAAGGTCTATTTGGTGGTAAGGCGCGGAGGCGGGGAAACGTATGATTGATCCGTCACCTTCTCCCCGCGCGCTGCGCCTACGCCCCGCGCCTACGCCCCGCTTACTCCTGAATACACTCACGAGCAGTAAAAGTTGATTATTATTTGTTGGTTTGTCAAAAAATATTGTTGACTTTATGAAAATTCCAAGTACCTCTGCTTTTAATTCAGATCTTATATATAAGAAATATCGTACATATTTACCTAACATTAAATAAAAAATAAGTTTATACTTTCTTAATTATCATTTTTCAAAGTTATTATACCTACCTTTAGTGCTTTTAAAATACAGCACATTTTTTAATAAATTAACGTGAAATATGGAGATTATAAAAATGTCTTTTTTCAGAAAAAATAACTTACTGTAAAAGTAATAAAAATTTATACCCGATTATCTATGCTCGTCAGTACACATGCGCGAACTTTCCCCTTCCATGTCACTCGATGTTCATAAATGCCTCGATCTGTACCACCGAATTTATTTCATGTATCGATTTTATAAAAATAGTCCCTTAGCCCGAGGAGGGTTAGCGTCAGGCAGGCAGTGCGGTAAAATAAACGCAAAATCTTTAGCAATATGAGTTTCAAAAGAAACCATGTTTCGCCGACCCCATAAATAATGGGGTAAGGGCAGGAAGATGAAGATGATTTAGCCTATGCCTCAGCGCAGCTGGCTTCGGTGGCATTGAGCTAGCCTAATCGCCGCCTTGATGTCTGTCAGGTTCGGCGAGGCAGTGGTGTCGCCGGTGGGCGCGGGCGCGGGCGCCGGCGCGCGCTTCACGTTCGCGGAGGCGGGCGGCGCCGCGTCGCACCACGACACGCACGCCGACCTCGCCGCCGCGCTGCCGCCGCCGCACGCCGCCGCGCCGCCCGAGTCGCGTGAGTAGCGTCCTCTGGCGGCACGGGACACGGCGGGCGGCGCCGCGTCGTTCCGATTTCGAAAATAACATTTTTTGTATGCAGTGACACAATAAATATGGTCACATACATAGTAACTAGCGCCATCATCCAAAAGAACTGCTGTGAAACACACTACAGCGTGACCCGTAAAATTCATTTTAACATACATACATATAAACCGCTACGTTCTCTAAATGGGGTAGCCAGAACCTAACTGCTGGATCGCGAAGGAAATTCTACAAGCAAAGTTTAGCAAAGCGGGGCCAGAAAAACCACGAATCAACCAGGATTACAAGCAATTCATTCATATGAATAAAATATACGAGAAGTATCGCTATACTAGGTATATCAAATACTACTGAAATAAAATACACGACATCAGGATCGATTCTGACCGTCACACTTAAACGTAAACCTAATCTTAGTCAGGCTATCTCCCTCCGTTCTTAACATAAATGGCTGAGAGAGAAAGGGACAGGTAGGACTAAATTTTACGTTTAGGTTTAAGTGTGACTGCCGGAATCGACCATATTGACTAACACCATTATGTATTATGTAAAGTAGGTTAAGTACGGTAATTTACATTCACCAATATGCAAAACAAAAACTTGCTGTTGTCTATACAAATAGATCGCTTATAATTAATTATGTTGAAGCTGAATTGTAGAGTTCGTGGTTTTACTTCGCTACTTTTTTGTATAGAGTGTGGCTTTTGAACGTAATGAAATGGCTTTTATCATGACAAGTAAAAATTCCGAGTTGTTTTTATTATTAATCCAAGTGGATAAAACTCCGCTGCGCTAAACACCTCAAATTTGTTTAGTTATAAATCATAAACTTCCGGCTTTGCCGATTTCTAATTATTTAACAATTTATAATTACTTTAATATGCTTGCTCATTGCTGTTGTTGTTTGTTCAATGTCAAATATGAAACTTGAATTTTGAAACGAATAATTAGAACCAGTATGTATGTATCTCATTTATTAAATAAATTGCCATGCAAGTATTGCTTTAACACATATCCATCCATTGATCCAATTTATCAAAATAAATAATATCAAAACCGTACATAAATAATTTAAAGTATACAATGAGAATTAAAGCAATGCAGTTTGCCCACTCCTATAAACAACCTTTTCCACGAATTCTTTACTACCTGCTGCCAGATTCTTTTATTCTGAGCATAAATTAGTGAGCATAAATGCCTTTGTTATTTCTTACTTTAGACCATTTTGTAGGGCAGGTAGGCGAGTTTATTGTATAGCGGAAGTAAACATGATGCTGACTGTACCACTCACTGATTTGTTTAAGTATACAAATCAGCATCAAAAGTCGATGAACACGTTCAGATTTTCAAAATCACTGAACACTATCTTCTATCTATATCTATTCTATACACATAATAAAAATTTAACAGATCGCTGTCTGTACATGAAAGATATATGAGAAAAATATTGTATGAGACCTTTATCAGCGCAATAGTACCCAAAAGAATGATTTTTTGAATTTTTGTCGGTTTTGTCTGTGCGTTTGTGCACGCTAATTTCAGAAACGGCTGAACCGATTTCGTTGCAGTTCTCAGGAATATATTGTGACAGGTCCCACTTAACATATAGGCTACTTTTTATCCCGGATAATTTCGACATTTTGTTTTTTCTGTAGTCCACGCGGACGGAGTCGCGGGCATCCACTAGTAACACATAAATCGCTTAACAAGATAGGCGCCAGTATTGAATGAACATTATTAAAGTTCAAAATTATCTGAACACTACTTGTCAAAAGTCACTAAACACCATTTAGTCAAATTACTGATCGTTATAATATCCGGAAACATCATAACATTCAGTTTATCAAAAGTCACTGAACAATATAAAATGCTTGTTTTGGTTATCCAGTGCAATCACGGCTATGTCCAAAAATGACTTGACATCTTAAATGATAAAAGTTGTTACTGGACATTACTTTGTTTCTTTGGAGGTTTTAGGCGTTTAACGCGGCTCCGATGCTGTCAGCTGTCAGCAGCAGCATACACAGCACATCCATTGGACTGCTCACTCTTACACACTTTCGGAGGTCCAACGCGAATAAGGCTCTGGCGCTGCACCGTGAGCTGTCAGCAGCAGCGTACACAGCACATCCATTAGACTGCCCACTTTTGCACACTTTTGGAGGTCCAACGCTGATACAGCTCCAGCGACGTCAAATATCAGCAGCAGCGTACACAGCACATTCATTAGACTGCCCACTTTTGCACACTTTTGCAGGTTTAATGCGGATACAGCACCGGCGCCGTCAGCTGTCTATTATATAGCAGACTGCCCCCTCTTGCACACTTTTTCAGGTCTAACGCGGATAGGCGCAACATCTCATAGCATGTTCACGGACAGTAAAATTATTTTTTATTTATTATATTAAAACCTTTGTATGTTGTATATCCGACCTCCGTGGCATCTGCTGTCAAATATAAAAAAGCTTATTATTAGTCAATGTTTTGAATTAAACATCAAATCGATTGTTAATGCCAAAATGAAATATCTTACATATACAATCTTTCTTATGACTATGAGCACGTAATCGGAATGTTTAACTATTACGTGTACAAGACCGTAATTCGACCTGTCGTCTTGTATGGATCTGAATGCTGGGCCGTAAAGAAGGAGGATGAAAATCTACTGCATGTAGGCGAGATGAGAATGTTGAAATGGATGTGTGGAGTTACAAGAATGGATAAAATAAGAAATGAGTATATAAGAGGAAGTCTGAAAGTTGCGCCAATCACAGACAAGTTACGAAGTAACCGTCTGTCTTGGTACGGGCATGTAAAGCGACGGGATGAAAGGCATATTTTACAGAGAGCGTTGTGCATGAATGTGGATGGATATAAAGAAAGAGGTAGACCAAAGAAATGTTGTATGGACCGTGTGAGAGAGGATATGCGTGTACTGGGCACTCCCAGCAATTGCTCACTAGCAATGAGAGACTGATAATAGGGATGAATGGAAGAAAAGTACCTATTGCGCCGACCCCAAATATATGGGAACAGGGCAGGAAGATGATGATACAATCTTTCTTATACAATCTTTTTTTTTTCATATTTCGTGGTAAAGAAAGAGAAAACATTTAATTTTGTTTAGTGACTTTTGAGATAAACGATGATATGCTATTTTTGTCAAAAATTTGTTCAGACTAGAGACGAAGAATGTTTTGCTTTTTTGAATATAATTTTGTTTAGCGACTTTTGAAAAGTGATGTTTACCTACTCATGGTCTTTTAAGATAATCATTCAATTCTGGCGCTTGTCATGTTGAGCGATTTATGTATAATACAGTGTTCAGCTGTTTTGAAAATCTAAATGTGGTCATCAACTTTTGATGCTGACTGTACCTGCTTACTTATTATTACTATGACTCATTAAATAGAAATAATTTTTGCTGATGCAGATTAAATTTACAAACTGCGTGCAAACAACTTCACACTTTATGATATCGTGACTTACCTACTATAATATTTAGTACTTCTACACACCTAAATGTGTTCTAATGACAATGGTAATTAAATTCTTTAACGAATGTACCTATAAATGGGTCGGATGACGTTTTTTTTTATAAACGAGAATTTCATTTATTTCCAACATTCTTAATAGTCGCTTTGTAGTAAAAAGGTAAAATATCCTTTTTCCTTGTCCATTCTTCACTTTGCATTCACAAGTTCAAAAGTAACTCTTTGTGTATGAGCACGTAATCGGAATGTTTAACTATTATCCTACTTTTAGTCTTCTAAGTATAAAGTATGAAAACAGCAAGTTCGTAATATCTACTAGTAATGTAGTTTTAATCTCTACGGTTGGCTGCACATTGCACAAGGTTACTTTATGTGCAATACGCACATTAGTGAGCGACACGCTAGCGATATACATTATTATGACGAATTATGTCGACCCGGTTACACTCATGTGAATTGTAATGAGGATGATTTGGTAAACGATGCCATGACATTGGCTGGAACCAATTATTGTAGGTCGACAATTTATAGGTACAAAATTGTACTGTATTAAAATCGAATTGTTGCTCTGTGTGGCAATTTCGCAAAACATCATGTCTTGATTCCTGTGTCCCCTAGCTGGGGCAGAGGGCCTCCACAGATGTCCGCCATCCCGTTCGGTTCTTATATTTATTTCGCTTTCGTATATGGCGAAGACAGCGGTTGACTACGACCTGGAGCCGGTGCGAGATGTCCTTGGTAATCTTCCACGTTTCACACCCGTACAGCAACACGGTTTTAACATTAGACCGGAATATCTTGAGCTTGACTCTCCTAGTCAGTTTCCGTGATTGCCAAACAGGGCGCAGCTGTGCGAAGGTCGCTCTTGCTTTGGCGATCCTCGAAGTGACGTCCTCTTCGGTCCCTCCAGTTTCCGACACTACACTACCGAGGTAAGTGAATTTGGGGACCCTTTCCACATCCTCTATGCCAATGTGCAACGGCAAGGAGCACGACACTCCGCATCTCATTTCCTGAGTCTTCCGGGTGTTGATTCGCAGTCCAGCCTCCTTCGCCTCTCGTTGTAAGTCGTCCAGCTTGGCTTGCATGTTGGCGTGTGTGTGACTTAGCAAGCATAGTCATCGGCATAATCCAGGTCTTCCAAGACGCTAGATAGTCCCCACTATATGCCGCGGCGCTTATTTCTTGTGTTATACATTGATGCCATCGAGAACAACCAGAAATAGCAGAGGCGAGAGAAGACACCCCTGTCGCAGACCCGCTTGCACCGATATATATTCAGAGACGAGACCATCCTGAGTTACTCTACAGGAGTAGTTTTTGTAGATGGCCTTGATGATATAATTTTCTCGAGTACTCCGATTTGGCGTAATTGGTCCCAGATGCAGTTCCACTTCAGCGTATCGAGAGCTTTTTCAAAATCCACGAAGGTCAAATACATTTCCCTCTGCCATTCTGATGCCTGTTCGAGGATTATGCGCAACGTGTTGATCTGATCCGTGCACGATCGGTTGGGTCGGAAACCAGCCTGCTCTTTGCGAAGATGAGGTTCGACGGCTCTCGATAATCTATCTAGGATAATCTTGCAAAGTACCTTAGACGGTATCGAAAGCAAGGTAATGCCCCTCCAATTATCACATTCACTGAGGTCTCCTTTCTTAGGCACAGTGATAAGAAGGCCTTTATTCCAGTCGTCGGGTAACTCTTCCTCTGCCCAGATGTTCTGCAAGAGGGGTGTTAGCATATTCGCAGCGGACGGTACATCAACGTTCAGCATTTCCGCCGTGATGAGGTCCACTCCTGGTGGCTTGCCGTTCTTGAGTGAACAGGAGGAGACACATCAATGTCTAGGCTTTGTGCAGGCAGGCAGTTGGGTGTCACCATAGCGGGATCATTTGGGACTCGGAAGAAAGTAAAGTAAGGCCTCTAGACGTTCTCAGTTCCCCGAATCCGTTTCTGCGCATTTCACTGAGGCCGAGTATCTGCAGTTTGTACCTGAGCATTTCTGCTTCTGCTTGGGCAAGTGGGCTATCTTGCTCAATGTTCGCACGTTCCAGCAGGCAATTTATTTATTTATTTATCGGTCCGGTTTCTATCTGTGTCGGTTTCGTTAATCTATTAATTTCCGAGTGCCCACTATATCCTAGCCCACTGGGGGCTGCCACCTTAGATCATGAGCATGCTCGGATTATTTCGGGTTTCTTCCCTAGTGAGTATGTTCTGTTTTAAGGCGCAAAACGTTCGCCTGTCGCCCCTTAGCTCAACTGCACCTCGAGGTGGCGGCGCGGTAGCAGCAGTTCCCTGGATGGACGGCGGGGACGTGGGTGACTCGGACTGGCCAGGGCTCCGCTTACTCTCGGTGTTCCGCAACTAACACAGCAAATGGTTTCTTGGCACTTTGTAGGTAATGCTGCCCTCACATGCAGCGATCCCCACCAAGACCATACCCTGACTTCCTCTCCTGACTCCGACATGATGTCACCTTTATAATTTGCTCTCCGTTTAAGCATATTTTATGAAAAGAACGAATTGGTAACAGTATTTAAAAACTTATAAGTACACACCGCTGTGTTTCTAAATAGAGTAGTCAGAACTGCGGGACCACGAATAATATCCTACAGCCACGCTTAGCATAGCTGTGCCGGATGTAAAAGATCAGTGCCAAGTTGCTAGCTCGTCGTTTAAGACTTTCGACTCTCGTGACATGCACGGAAGGAGATGCAGCTGATGTTTTGTGAAACCACGCGTCAGCATAGAACACTATTCAGAGAACTAAAAAGTGGATGGGACTTTCATAATTCGTTATTGTACACAGAAAAACACACAAGATAAAATATTTTAGAAGATAAGTATAAAGTATAAGATAAGTACAAAGGCGGGCTTATCTCTGACAGAGGTTTCTTCCAGCCAACCGTGGCTGGGAGTTTCGAGCAACGAAGCAGTAATGGATTTGAGGGGTCTGTCCCGTATGTATTCAAATCGCTCACTAAGGTATTGAGGGAAAGAATGTAAATTTATAATTATAAAAAGAAGAGTAAGCATATGGGCGTCGCGAATAAGACGGATTGGGAAAATGGGAAATATGGGAGATATTGTCGAATTTACGTAGCCCATAAATAAAACGGATACCTAAGTTCTGAAGACGTTAGAGTTTATTAAGCAGCTCCTCATTGTCGTCGGGGTAACAAGCATCCGCATAGTCTAATATTGGAAGAATTACAGATTGAGCAAGATTCAAGGTAGAAATTTTTGGAGTCTTGAGGACTTTTCTCATCCTTCATCTTATATTATAGGAACTAAGATATTATCATGGTCTTTCGAGCTCACCGAGTCTGATTTACTGTTTTTATTCGTTTAGTAAGTATCTAAATTTTCTTTTCTATCGTTTCATACAGGCGGCGAGACCGGTGAGAGTCGTGAGTGGGAAGAGTCGCGTGCTGAGGAGGAAGCCGCCGCTGTCAGCTCTCAGGGCAGTGAGCCGTCTTCGCCACAACAGGTACATTATCTACCTACACATTTCACACCCCATTTTTTACATGCTACAGTCTTGTGCCAGCGGTAATCCATAACTCGGATAAACATAGATTTTTATACCATATCAATGTTTTTTCTACCAAGAATTTTATTCTAGCTGCGGATTCGAATCCACCTTTGACCGGAGCTTTGCTGCAATTGGTTATCTACTTACACAAGATAAGCAACCCATCAAAAATTATTTATGTCGCAACTATAGGGAATATTGATCTAACATATAAAACGCAATAACTTTAAATAGGTTTGCAATATTTTCCCCGACTTAAGTTAATTTTTGTTGCTGTTTAACGTTACGTGAGTGTTCCTAAATGGAATCACGTACCCAACTGGAACATAGGTTAGACGATGTTGTTTTGTGCGGCAGATAGCGGAGGAGGGTCGCGAGGCGGAGGCCAGCGCGGCGCCGCGCCGCTCGCAACCGCACTCGCCCGCGCCGCACCGCTGGATGCGCGCCGCAGGTAACGCACAGATAGCCTGACTTCCCACTGCAGATGTACGACACTCATCTGCTTAGTGAATCTTCGGCTAGGCGCACACTATTAATTTTTCGCCGCGCGGCAAAAATGCTTTGAAACTGTAACATTGAGTTTTCAATATTATTGCGGGCACTTAGCTACAAAGTCAAACTCAATGTTACAATACTGCGGCACGATTTTATGCCGCGCAGCGAAAAATTCATAGTGCGCACCTAGCCTTCTTCTTCAGCCTATTGCAGTCCACTGCTGGACGTAGGCCTCCCCCAGGGCACGCCACAAGGCTACTGCCATAGGGGAGTTTTGCCCATAGTCACCACGCTGGGCAGACGGGTTGGTGACCGTAGTGTGATTTTCGGACTATGTTGTCAGCACGGGAGGCGGGCAGCAGCGCCTCCCGTGCTGACAAACCCTTAATCGCCTCGTACGTTACCCACGGGCTGGCATGGGGTGGTACAAACTGTACTCTGCCTCCACCACGCGGTTTAGTGAATAAAACCTTATTATTGCAAAAATTTACGGTTAGGAGAATTTATTATATCTACTGTGTTGCCTGTCAGGATCTCATACTAACTCAACCGGCCCTGATGACGTACCTTGCAGAAGCAGAGCGATAGCAATGCGATAGTGAAAATTGAGAATGTCTGGTGCGGGGCGAGCACACGCTCTCGTCCCGCACACGAACACACTCATTCGCTGTCGCATTGCTTCGGCTCTGTTATTGCAAATTAGGATTGCTGCCTGCTTGCCTGCCGGATTAGCCCACCACTTTAAGGTTTATTATTCACGCCACTTTAAGGGCCCTTAAACACCACGCCAACGACCCGCGTTTCTAATAAGCGCGTCCTCTGCGCGTTACTTTAAGAAGTGTATAAGATAATAAAGTGATTTCATTCTTGCATCTTCTGCCTAGTAGTTCGCGTGTTCTTCAATATACGTTCGAAATATGCATGTTTATATTTTAACTAAGTAACTTATAACTTTCAGATAGTGAAAGCGGACCGCGCGGCCGGGGTATGAGACCGAGGGGACGATCAGCTAGAAGGAATTATAATATGAGATATTAAAATACTTCACACTCGTCATATTTTATACGGAGATGTAACCTAAGGACATTTTTCTGATATAGTAAGATACGATATGATTATCAACATATTACTGTGATTATATATCTTTGATTATGATTGAATTTAAAGAATTGTAATTTTTTGCATTACCTAATTATACAGGTGTTTTTTCGTTGCCACCCTTAACGAAGGGTACGTACTCTATACATCAAATAAAGTATGTTTATGCAAAAAAAAATCCTGGGAAATGATGTAAATAAAAAAAAAATCCTTGATAGGGTGAAATTTATAGTCTTCTTCTTCAGCTTATTGCAGTCCACTGCTGGACGTAGATCTCCCCCAGGGCACGCTACAAGGCTACTGCCACAGGGGGGTTTTGCCCATAGTCACCACGCTGGGCAGGCGAGTTGATTTTCGCACCGCAGTGTGATTTTCGGACTATGTTGTCAGTACGGAAGGCGCTGCTGCCCACCTCCCGGAAACCCTTAATCGCCTCGTACGATACCCACGGGCAGGCAGGGGTGGTACAAACTCTACTCTGCCGGCACCACGCGGCTTTGAACCCCTAATATCTTGGAAACCAGACACTTCCCAGGTATGCTTCCATGAAGAAAAATGATTGTGATGATTAGATTCTGTAGTTTTCGGGAACGTTGACGACCAAAAATCACCTGTATAATCCCCATTTATCGATTTGGCTTTGTTTGGACGTACGCTTATTCTGCTCGTGTTATTTTATTTATGTGTGATCTACTTGCCAAGCAACTGAGCTGAAGTGTAGGGGTACGGTACGGGTAGGTATAGCGCGGCTTTAGATGAGTGCCAGGAAACAGAATGTTCTCTGTCAAGTAGAAGCACACCCTTTTACGTGACAACATTCTACCTAGCAACATGTAGATACCTAAAAACAAATTATTATGGTGCAAAAATCATGCGTGTCGTTCAAACGCCCATTCTTACTTATATGTCGCTCGGCAGAATTCAGTGTTAATAAAATTTTCGTTATCAATACTTAATTTAAACTACTTACCTATGTCATCTAGCTTCTATAGAAAAGTAAGTGATAATTTTCTTAAGTCTGTAGATTTAAGTATTAGAAAATAAGTTTAAACATTTCCAAACTATTATAATGTAATTGTAATTATTCTAATGTAGAAATAAATGAGTCTGAAATTCAAGTGTTCTTTTTATCGCATGCATTTTTAGACAACAGGAAAAACAACGACATGTGTACCAATTTCTTTTCTGTATGTATGTTATTAAAGTTTAAAACCAATCTCTTATACAGGATGTGTGTGACAGCCAGACAAATACTGAAATACTGAACAAGTACCATTGTTTGAGTTATACAGATAGAGGCAAACTTTATGAACATACAAATATTTGCCTGACTGTCACAAATACCCTGTATAAGTTTAATACGCCGCTTTTCGTACGAAATGTCCTTTCTCATAATGTCCTTTTCTCGATGTTTGCCCGAAAATTATATGCACGAATACTCATATGTCAGAATTTTACTTGCCCGAATTTGTTATTTACCATAATATTTATGTCATATGTGTCACTCTTTGTTTGTCCGAAAACCTATTCATCGATTAGTTTAAACAAACAAATATTATGCTTTTTCTATGATTTCATTAGCATATAATAATTATGGCTCACATAAAATTGTTTTTATTTCTAATACTTACCTACATATTACTATAATCGAGCCTTTATCCTAAAAAGCCATTAGCATTTTGGCACTTCGCCGACCGCTGCCGCGGCACACTCGCTTCGCTCGCTCGGCTTGTGCGTTGTTTGTCATACTCCAACCTAACCTAACCTACCCAAACCAAAGCTAAACCTATTCATCGATAAGTTTAGAACCGATTTTATGCTTCCTCTAGAATCAATTTCTATCGCAAATGATTTTATGGCATATGATAATTATGGCTTAAAATGATTATGACAAATGATGTTATGAAAATTGACTTTATGGAAAACAAAGTTTCTGGCATATGACTATTATGGCAAACAAGTATGACATGAAATTATGAGAAACAATATTGGCCATTATGGCAAATGAAATTCTGGCAAGTGGAGGTATCAATAAGTTGTTTGTTAAGAGTTTAAGATACTATATTTAGGGATGATATTATCACCCATACATTACCACGTAATAAATACATACATTACATACACAGCACTCGTAAATAGTGAAATTACTTCCTACCTAGCAGCGTGATCTAGCTTTATATACCTACTCCTGTCATATGGCGAGATTAAAAGTACATTCATGATGGCATATAAAATGTGGCTAAATATTATAAACGGAAAATACAAATACTACAATTAATCTATTAATTTGTACCTACCTGTAATAAATCAAACACTTGATATCAAGTATGCTCAATGATTTTCTGACAACTATCGAAAGTAAAAAAGTTAATTGCATATTAAAAGGACTTTTTAAGAAAGGACATTTCGACAAATGGACTTTTTGTGCTAAGACGGAATATCATTTTTTTTAATCTTTATATTGCAGCTTCATGATAGTCAGACACTTATCACTCATTTCCTGACCATACATATGTAGGTACTATGCAAATACCTACAGTTTTATTTTCCTACACTATACTTATACATGTCCTGTGTTGATAAGCAGCTAGATCCTAGGATATATCACATGCATCTCTTTCAATGCATGTTGTAAGAGTCGACTAAGAAACTGTCACTGTTCATTTACATCCACTATACCAAATGGGGCTGTAGGACTCTCAATGATCCTGCAGTTCTCTCTACCCCATTTCGGGAAAACGACCATGTGTATTATGTAAGTATAAAATATAAATATGTACTTATGATATAATTTGAATGAACGTTTAGGCCATTAGATATTGCAAACTCGCATGTCTAGCGAGCAACCCTAACTTTCGCCAATTAATGTGATATCAAGCTATTGGTCCTAACCTTACTATAAAGTAAATGATTGTTTGACACAGAAAAACTGCCAAACACATTTTGATGAAAGTTGGCATTTTTTAAGTTCACACTGTAAGAGGGTGACTCAGATGAGCCTGAAACGGTTCGCCAACAGTCGATTGTCCCATGAACGTTTGGCCAATAGAATTATTGAACCTTTAACTTTTCGCCCAAAAGATTTGATTTGACCCATAGTTAGAAACTAACTATTTGACCCATGAACATTTGACCAACAGAATCTTGACATCGGCTTTATGGTTTCTTTCCTTTGTTGACTATGTTCAGTTTTTGAACTGTTCACATTATTATAATAACACCGCTCCAGAAGCAGCCTTGTAAGTAAATTTTTGGAAACTTTGTCTATGCACGATGATATCTAGGAACTGGTTGATGGCATGCAGCCAGACCGTTTAGATTTAAACCAGGAAGACAGTCATTTTGCTGGTGGTGTCCAAAGTTGTGCAAGAGTGGGCAGTCTAATAGCTGTGCACACTGCTGTGACAGCTGATATCTCATTGGTGGAGCTAAGAATACCTACTATTTAATTAGAATGTGGTTACAGAACTGTAAATATTAATAGAAGTAAAAGGTTCTAAATATTAATAGAAGTAAAACTTGAGATTAATTGACAACATTTTGAAGAAAATGGTTTTTTTTCCTAAAACTTAAGTCAAAAGATTCTGTTGGTCAAATATCTTTTGGGTGAAAAGTTCAATAATTCTGTTGGCCAAACATCTTTTAGGCGCAAAGTTCAAGGTTCAATAATTCTGTTGGCCAAACGTTCATGGGACAATCAACTGTTGGCAAACTGTTTCAGACTCGGCTCAGATAGCATACTATTATAAATTAATGTGTTTATCATTTGAATACAAATGAATATAATTTTAATAAAACAAATAATTTATTATGTATTTAAAGAGATTTTTATTATACAGAAATAATTACATATTCCTTAACCAAACAAAGAAGAAAGTGCCCACTTATGTGCTCCATAAAACTAACATTGAAATTGCAAACATAAATTGAATTGTTTATCAATATAAAATAATACATCAATCAATAAAAGCTAGGCCTTAAAACTAAAATGTCACCATAATGGTCAAGACAATGGTATGGAAATTATGATTAATATAATTAATTTAGGTTACATTTAATTTCCATATACATTTTCGTCAGAAAATGCTATATAGAGAAAGAAATCTTCATCGTGATGTTCTTGGTACAGCGATCCCATGGTCGCAGAAGTAGGAGGGATCACATTGTTAACAAAGAAGAACAGAGCGTCCTCTGGGCGTAAATGTATGCGTTTCCTAATGAGGAAATAAAACTGTCCAACGGTAAGATCAGATGGTACCAGATATTTCTTCTTGTCAAGGTCTCCCAGCCTAGCCTTCGGGGCTTTCTCTACAATAACTGGCACGCGATCTGGATATTTCCTGCGTATTTTCTCACCTTCAGTCTTCCTTTTCTCGAAGGAATGTTCTTCTTTATATTGGAACTTCA
Source organism: Carposina sasakii (assembly GCA_014607495.2). Classification (NCBI taxonomy): domain Eukaryota; kingdom Metazoa; phylum Arthropoda; class Insecta; order Lepidoptera; family Carposinidae; genus Carposina; species Carposina sasakii. The sequence continues at coordinate 7,554,272 of CP053155.1, forward strand.
TTATTATATTGATTTAACACTGGAATTTCCAAAAGCGTCTTAATCGAAAAACTGCGACTTGTTTTTTGTTTTCTGCGTTTATTGTTGCAATGCAATGACGCAATCAGCTGATATGACAACAAAAATGACAAACAAAGAAAACTGTCAACAGTCAGTCCTCGTCAAGTCAAAGGAATAAAAAAAACATATTGCCAGTTATATGTAACGAAATTGAATCTATAGACTCCTTAACAAACTATTAGGGTCGATTCTGACCGTCACACTTAGCGAGGCCGCAGACGTCAGGTTTCCTGATCAGGAATTCAGATCCGGAAACCTTAATGCTCTGCTTACATACAAAATTTTCAACAAGGCGCACACTGTTCTTATTTTTCAGAACGGAAAAAAACCTGACCTTCGGTTCAGTGCGTTCTGAACGAACCGAACGAAAAAACCTAATGACGTCATCCCGAACGCAGCGCTCGCGTACATTTAGGCTCGACCGCCGCACACGCACGGAAATTTTCATTCTGAATCGCGGGAGCCTTGTACCGAGTGGACGTGTCAACCCGTGGTCGGTCGTAGGTAACAAAATGTGTGTAATCTAAAATTTTACAATGGCGGTGAAAAATATCTATACATATGGAGTATTAATAATGCGGACTACCATAAGAGACGTAAAGGACTTGGCTTTGGAGCAGAAGGTGCAATAGCAATCAATTTGTCTTCGTCGTTCATGGCGTGTGCTTGCACAAGCATCTCTACACGTTTTTGGCTCCGTGATCTTTGTACTGGTCTTATAAAAATCAGAATGTAAAAATGTCTGAATCCCTGATCAGGAAACCGTATCAGAAAACTGGACGTCTGTGGCCTGCCTTAAACGTAAACTTAATCTTAGTCAGGTCTATCTCTCTCCGTTCTTAACATAAAAGTCTTAGAGAGAAAGGGACAGAAAGGACTAATTTTACCTTTAGGTTTAAGTGTGACGTTCATGTCAACTAATCACTATCTCACACACGATATAATGCAATTGAAAATTAAATTGAAAATTGCAGAGTAAATGAAATACGCGGTAAGCTGTTCCTAGTACTTGTACAGTTGTACCTAGTCGGTAACCGAAGTTTATTCACAGTAGGTAAATAATAACATTATTAATGGAGAAAACTTTAAACAAATACAAAAATGCAGTAGGCAGGCGTTAAACTTAGACATAAGTACTAGACCTTACATTATGCCTGTGCCTTAAAAACCATTTAAAAACTTAAAAACTGACAAAGAAGAGAGAAAAAACAATCTAATGGACAATAGTCTAAGACAGAAAGAGTCAGAAAGACAATTCAGACATTGTCTTATATAAAATGAATTCTGAATTTATGATGTATGAAAATCCTCAAAAACGAGTGTAAATCAGAAAGACAAGGCAGTATTATGCCCTGACTAACGACAAACTACTTTCACTGGTATAATTTTTTACTGTGCTATCTTCTTTTATTAGCAAAAGAAATTGTATCGTGGGGACAAATAAGTCCTATTAGGTACCGAGTTCCCTATGCCAAGTTGTTGGCATGTGCTTTCTTTTGCCTTTACCAAGTCTGCCAGCTCTATGTTCGGTTTTTGTGTTGCCATCAATAAGTAATTATTCTTTTTTTACGGATTTTACATATTTTTAGTGCGCCTTCTTCACTTGTAATTATTTTAACTTTTATAAATATTCTCAGAAATAAGCGCGAGGTTCCGCGCCATAAACGTAAACGTAACCACATCACCGTATTTACGTTTACTAGTTGGCGAATATTGTGTGATACATTGCTGATTTTCTATAACTAAGCTGTCTATCCGTCTGTTTGGGACTAGGCTGTGTCTAAAGTACCGCATAGCTAGAAAGTTAATATTTTCCTAAATGATGTATTTCTATTGCCGCTGTAACAACAAATACTAGAAATAAAAAGATACATGTTTAAGGCTGCATGTCCATTGAAGCGGAGCGAGTTTGCGGAGCGGAGAAACGGAGAAATATTAACCAATAGGATTGCATATAAACTCCGCTCAGCTGCAGTGAAAAGGGATTTGCGAGTTAGTTTAAAAATTCATATATTTTCGGAAGCGACAGCGGTGCGGGGCAGCGGAGGGAGCCGGCGGGGCAAGCCGGCGGAGCGGGGCACCGGCCTTACTCGGGCGGGGGATGGGATGATAGTATGAACTGAACGGACCACCCACCGTCCTCCGCTCAAATGACTCGTCGCGTGAACTCAGCCTAGCGCCGCAAGTCCGCTCCGCAATACTTGCTCGCTCTGCTCCGCAGCCTCGCTCCGTGCAATGGACAGACACAGTCCGCAACTCCGCTCCGCAATTCTCGCTCGCCCCGCTCCGCAAGCTCGCTCCGCTTCAATAGACAAGCAGCCTAAGGGGGCTCCCATGCAACAAACATGATTTTTTTTCCCTTTTTTGGCTCGATACAATAACGGCAACACATACAAAAGTGTCTATCATTAGAAATATCTACAAAATATTTGGTTCAAATCTATTTTTAAAAAAAATTAAGCAGGCTTCTATAGGTACAACAAATTATTATATTGCTGTTTTCTTTTTATAAGGAACCCTTTTGGTATCGCTACTTTTAAAAAATCCTGCATTGTTTAAAATTTTATATATTATTTAAGACACTAATTTTTTAACTATTTTTTAATTAACTACACCATTTTGGGTCTAAAGGAATATAATATTAATTCGAATGAATCCCTTGTTTGAAATCTAGATTGTTCTTAGTAAAATGTGGGAATTTTTAAACCAAATCTAATTTCAGGTCTGACAACACTGTATCGGTCTTTCTGCTTGTTGCCTGCCGCCGAAATTTTATATAGCAAAGCGTGGGTTTCTGGTGATTATTACTTGCATTCCTATTAACTAAACCATAATGCGTAAAAGGAAGTCTCTTAAAAAGGGTGACGAGGAATCAGACGGTTCGGAAAATGCTGTGGAACCTGAAGAATTTCAGGACTCTGGGGAAGATTGGACGCCGGATGCCGACTCGGTATGTATTGTATTTACCTGTTCTCCACGAGTTCCTATACGTATTCTTGGTAATATAATTCTAAAAGAAATATATTCTGAATTGTTTTTTTCACACACATACACACATGTACAAATCTTACAGATTGAGGAAACCATAATTTCCAATTAGTTATCAGGATCTACCTTAACGATGACCAATATTCATTTGCTTCTTACAGAATGAACCAGTAAATCGGTCCGGCCGCAAACGAACTTCAAAGCCCCCAGTAAACAATTCCAAAAAGAAACGTAAAAACTCTTCATCTGAAGAAAGTGAAGGAGAAGGCGAGGGTGAAGAAGATGAGGAAGGCGAGGATGAAGAAGGTGACTTGGATGAAGAGGAAGGTTCAGATGATGAAAAAAATGGCTCAGATGGCAATAAATCTGATTCAAGTCAATCTAAAGATGTACCAAAGCATTTCCATGTATGTATTAGTAGATTGACTTTTCCTTACTTTTGATAAATACATTTTGATTGGCAGTGATGACTGTACTGACATCAATATATATATATATAAAATCACTTCTTTCAGTCTGGGAACTTTGTCTTACTGAAATCAGATGTTAAATGGGACGGGGACACTGTTATCAGTAAATTGGAAGAACTCAATTTGTGGAAGATCGATGGAAAAGCATTGCTACAGAAATTCATCCCAATGGAGTCCAATGGAAAATATTTACACAAATGTACATGTGTGGTAAGTGATTGGAAGTAAAGTTAGCCATAATAAATTGATGCCCTTACATGATACCAAACCATAAACGTTTAATACCCTGTCTGTAAGTGATTTTCAATATTGTAACATGATTTGGAATTAACATACATATACATAGCTTGACGGGACTTGGACTAGGTTGGCAAGAGATAGAGCCGAGTGGCACCCGTTGGAGGAGGCCTTTGCCCACAAATGGGTTCTCCAATAGAATTTAGATAGTTTATAAATTTTATTATGTTAATTGAATAGAAGTGCAGGTTCATAGAGTAAATGATAAATTCATGGATGAAATGTGTGCCATAAATAACTTTTTCATTTTCAGTATTCTGGATGGAATGTTGACAATCGTGACAACTACTACCCCATTACAGAAATATTGGATCGAAACCCTCGTACAGACTCTAAGGAAATTTGTGTAGCATTAGATCTTAATGATCTTATTAAAGTAAGAGACAAGTGAATCCATAATTTTAACTAGTTAAGTGGAACCACAATTACAAAATAAAGTTTTCTTTGGTACTTCATTCCAGGCTACTTATGTAATTGACACATTTTATATAAAATGGGAATTAAATGTGCATTATCATAAAAATAGCCTTATTTTTAGCCATTTTACACTCGCTTATCTAAGGTTAACTATCCTATAAAACCTAAGCTATTTGCAGCAATAGCTTTTTTAGTACCTAAAAATATGTATTGAAACCATTTTTATACTAATCATAATAGTCCGGGAGGTAGCGTTGCATTTTACAAAATAATTTCTGGTCGATTGATTAATGTCATAACGTACTTTTCATGGATAGTCATTGAGTAACTCGAACGTCAGCAGCTCCAGTAAGGGTGGGGAGAGAATTTCAAGTATGTCAAAAAAAAAAATCCAAAAATTATTTCTGTTCGTCCGAAAATTTGCACATCAGTAGTTTTAACAATAATAATAATTATAGAAACCGTCAGCTGTGAAGAAAATGGCGGGTTGTACGTCAGCAGGTTATATATACCTATATTAAAAATAATTATTTTCATTTCATTTCCGGTCGAATGAAACTGATACAGGTTATTCTTTATGCTATAAAAATGATAAAAAAAAAGCCTCAGCAGATCTATCGATAGGGGTAAAATCGTCAGCAAGGGGATTATATGTGCCGAGCAGGTATTCAATCCGAGTATGATGTGCAAATTTTCGGACGAACAGAAATAATTTTAGGATTTTTTTTTACATTCTCTGCCCACTCGCCCCACCCTGAGTGCGCCTGCTGACGCTCAATTCAATTGATGTCCTCATCTAAACTATCAATTGCACTCAAAATCGATCGGCCTAAAATCACCATCAAAAATGCAACGCTACCTCCCGGACTATAATGAGTATAGAGGTGAGATGAAATAATAAATCTAAATGGGATTATTTATGAGGATGTATGTAGAGAAGCCAATGGAGCATTTATAGCTTTGACATTGTAGAAATAGATGGTATTTTAAGATTTAGACAAGGCTTGATTTCCCGTTTTTTGCCATCCAGTCACTGCAAGCCTTTAAGTCTTCTTGAAGTCATCAGTCGCTCTGGCCGGAGGGTGACCATCACCACTCTTCCCAAGGTGTGGTCTCCGTTCAAGAACAGGATTTCTCCCCCGTTCATCGGTTCTACAACAGATGTGGCCAACTGACCAGCCCACTGCCACTAGTAGTTATACTCATGTGTATAACAAATGATTGGATGGGCGAAAAAGTCAATTAGAACTCAAAATGTACCACTGTCCTGCACTAGTCTCCATTGTGTTAGTTAGCATGGCTGATACAGATTACCTAATTTAAATAAATGGATATCAGGTAAGCTGCATAGGTACAGATTACAGAACCAATATGGTCTGTGGTATCAATCATAATAACGTATATAGGTAGTATTCTGTGATAACGAGTGCCCAGTAGAGATGGGTCGGATTAGGTAAAAATCGTTCGTGTTCCACCCAGTGTTGCCACCTCGGTTTTTGGAAAAGGCCAATCTGGATTACCAATGTTGCTATAAAAAACTAAAAATATACCGAATGAGTGATCATAAAGTGTGACTGAAGAAAATTGTTTCATAACTTGGTAATCGTGGTGCGAAGTTTTCGTATGGCTTGAAAAGGGCTAGATTGCTCTTTTCGGGCTAAAACAAGAAAAAACGAGTTCAACCACAGTAAAAAGTGCTAGATCTAGCCCGAAAAGGGGCTAAGGTGGCAACACTGGTTCCACCTATAGATTTATTACGCTAGTGGGTGCATGTGTCCGTAAAGTGATGTTTTCTGGTAGATAAGTTATATTTTGATTACTTGTGATGTGAATCTAGTGCGTGTGCATGGTTTTATACGCAGGTAAGCTGAGTAAAACTTTAGCCGGAATACGATCTCTTCATGGGCCCATGTAAGTTATTATTAAAAAGTAAAGTTGCTAGGCAACAGCCCAATGACTTGTTTATAAGATTTTGTTTTGTGTTGACAAAAAGTCTGTCAGTCATCTGTGTTTATGAACTCTTGTATTTATTGTAATTATTCTGTTTTGTGCTTTTCTATTCAATATATTAGTATACACTTATTCGCTTGTATTCCTGACTAAGTCCACTGCATAAACTCCAACGGGTTATGGGCCCAGGCCTGCAAGTGAAATAAAATATGGAACTCTCGAAGATAAGTATTGCTAAGCTTGACGGACACAATTGGACAGCATGGAAGTACCGTATGCTAGCCCTGCTGCGAGGCATAGATGGTCTCATGGATATTGTGGATGGAAAAACACAAAAGCCAGTAAGACCCGCGGAAGGCGGTGATGCAGTGGCTGAATTGTATGATAAAAGACTGAAAGAGTTTGTTAAGTTAGAGAGTACTGCCCTGCTCTTGATAACTAACAATGTGACAGATGAGACCCTAGACAAAGTAATAAGATTGACTAGTCCGAAGGAAGTTTGGGATGAGCTCCATAGGTTATACGAGGGACCTAATGAAGGCCGACTCTATGAGCTGTGTTTGGAGTTTTTCAAGCTGAAAAGAGATGCTTCAGATGACATGTCGACTCATATATCTAAGCTGAAAAATTTGTGGCATGGCCTGAAGGAAGAACTGTTGAAGGAGGAGAAGGTGGAAATGCCTGAGGTTCTCCTAATATGCAAGATTCTAGATACGTTGCCGGAAACATACTTTTCGTTTAAATCGAGTTGGCTGTTAATGTCTAAGGAAGATAGGACAGTAGACAATATTACTAGTCAGCTATGTTCACATGAGAAAGCGCTAAATGCAAAGATGGTCGATTCAGAAACAAGTGAGACTGCACTTTATGTGAAGGTGAATAAAAAGGTTGATAGAGGCTGTCGCCAAAAAGACCAAGGAACCAAAAGGTACAAATGTTTTATTTGTAAGGAGTTTGGTCATCTCAAGAAGGATTGCCCAAAAAGCGGCAATAATAAAGGCATGAAAACTCATAGTTCGAACAATATGATGTTACAAACAGTGAACACTGTGTTTCCGGGCATTGATCGTGATGAATGGTATGTAGATAATGGAGCTACACATCATGTCACTATGCGAGGAGATGTGTTTCAAGATTTTGAACATTTTGGTGAATCTCACACAGTAACTACGGCTGACGGAAACATTATAAAGGCTGTTGGAAAGGGCACAGTTAATGTTAAAGCCAAAGTTAATGGACGGATTGAGGACCTGCTTTTGAGAGATGTTTGGTATGTGCCTCAGATTCAAAAGAATTTATTTTCTGTACTCAACTCACAGGACAAGAATCCTAATAGCGTATTTGAATCACATGTTTTAAAATGTTCCATGAAGATAAATGGTAGAACTGTCTTCATAGGAAACAGGCAAAGGTACGGTGGTTTGTACAAGATAGATGGCAAAACCGTATGTCCTGCTATTGCAGTCAATTTAATTGAGCATGAAGATACGCTGCAACTATATCATGAGCGTATGGGACATCAAGACAAGAGGCATGTCAAGAAATTAATAGAAAGAGAGCTCGGTATAAAGACGTCAAATAGTGGAGAATTATGCGAAGGTTGTATATTTGGTAAAGCACACAGGAAACCATTTGGTGTTCGCGAAAAATCTACTCAACCTGGCGAACGCATACACTCGGACGTTTGTGGACCCTTCCCCTTGAGTTACTCTAACTATCGGTATTTCGTGGTGTTTAAGGGAGAATGATGTTATAGATGATGAAGCTCAAGATAACGTAAATGAAGACGTAGAGGAAGATCATATTGATCATGAGGATGTGTTCCCTGAGCAGATGATACTACGTGACCGTTCTCTCTTGCGGGCCCCAGATCGATTCAAAGACTTTGTTATGAATGCTATAATGGGATATAAGGATCCGATATCTCATCAAGATGCTATTAGCAGCCCAGACAAAGAGCTGTGGAAAGTAGCCATGGACAGCGAAATTAGTTCCTTGAAGGAAAATAACACTTGGCAGCTTGTAAGCCTACCCAAGGGAAGGAAAGCAATCCCATGCAAGTGGATATTTCGTGTCAAGATGAACGCTGATGGCTCTGTAGATAAATACAAGGCAAGGCTTGTAATAAAAGGCTTTCACCAGAAAAAGGGTATCGATTACGAGCAGACATTTAGCCCGGTAACCAGGATGGGAACCGTTCGTTCAGTGCTCAGTGTAGCAGCTAGCGAAGGAATGGTAATGCTCCAGTTCGATGTTTCAACTGCCTTTCTATATGGGTCTTTGAATGAAGAGATCTTCATGAAGCAACCAGAAGGGTACAATGATGGTTCTGGTCGAGTCTGCCTATTGAAGAAGAGTCTGTACGGCTTGAAACAAGCACCGCGATGTTGGAACAGGTGTATACTAGACTTTTTCAAGGAAATTGGCTTCAAGACGAGTGAAGCAGATCCATGCCTTTTAGTAAGGAAAAAGGAAAGTGGAAAAGTTATAGTGGCCTTGTACGTGGATGATGGTCTGGTCGCGGGGACCAGTCAAGAGCTGATAGATGAGTTCATTAAGGAGCTAAAAATGCGGTTTAAGATAACCACGAAACCTGCCTCCTATTTCTTAGGGATAGAGATAGAAAGCAGAGGAGATGGAATTAAGATATTTCAAACCTCCTATGTACAGAAGATTTTGCGAAAATTTGGAATGGACAGTTGCAAACCTGTGTCTACGCCGATTGCAAAAGAAAGTACACCAAGCGAAAAGGTAGATATGGGTTACATGAAAAGTAACTACAGGCAAATTGTCGGAGCCTTGAATTACTTAATGGTATGTACTAGACCTGATATTGCGTACGCTGTCAGTATTGTCTCACGGAGTCTGGAAAAACCAGACGTGGAGGACTGCGTTCGACTGAAACGTATACTGCGCTATTTACAATATACACCAGATCTAGGCATCAAGTATAAGAGAAATTACAAGGAAGGCATTTTGGAATGCTACAGTGATGCAGACCATGCTGGAGACATCAGCACAGGAAGGTCAACCAGTGGCGTGCTTTGCATGTATGCCGGAGGTGCAATCACGTGGCTCAGCCAGAGACAGTCAAGTGTATCGATTTCGACTACGGAAGCTGAAATTGTAGCTGCCAGTGAAGCAGCAAGGGAGACGGTATGGCTGTCCCGGCTTATGAACGAACTTGTTGTTCTAAGGAAGACTCCAAGTCTTAAAGTGGACAATGAAGCTGCAATAAGATTAGCAGAGAACCCTGAATTCCATCGCCGAACGAAGCATATCAGGGTTCGACACTTCTTTGTAAGAGAGTTGGTGACTGGCGGAGAGCTGTATGTTGAAAAGGTAGCCAGCGAAGATCAATTGGCAGATATCTTTACAAAGCCTTTACCAAGACCTAGACTGAGAAAAATTTCTGAACTCATAGGGCTGTTGAGAGGAGATATTAAAAAGTAAAGTTGCTAGGCAACAGCCCAATGACTTGTTTATAAGATTTTGTTTTGTGTTGACAAAAAGTCTGTCAGTCATCTGTGTTTATGAACTCTTGTATTTATTGTAATTATTCTGTTTTGTGCTTTTCTATTCAATATATTAGTATACACTTATTCGCTTGTATTCCTGACTAAGTCCACTGCATAAACTCCAACGGTTATTTCTGCAATTATTTTTCTTTTTGACTAACTTTACACTTGTTCTTGAGGATTTTCCCGACGTTTCCATTCATCATCATCATTATCATCCATCATAAATTCAGAAATCATTTACTAAAGACAATGGCTGTATGAGCTTAGTTCCCCTTGCCTTTCCTTCGGGATAAACTAAAAAAAAAAAAAAAATGTGTCTCATTGGCTTAGAATCGTACCCACAGACTACATAGTGCAGATTACTTAGTGTACTATCGGGATTCGGCGGGAAAAGCTGGAAGGGTGCAGGTGTAATTTTCTTGTGAAAATCAAAAATTATTTGTAAATGGCTTGCATGTGTCCGTAAGGTGATGTTTTCTGTTAGAGAAGTTATATTTTGATTACTTGTGGTGTGAATCTAGTGCGTGTGCATGGTTTTATACGCAGGTAAGCCGAGTAAAACTTTAGCCGGATTACAATCTCTTCATGGGCGCATGTAAGTTGTCTCTGCAGTGATTTTTCATTTTGACTAACTTTACACTTGTTCTTTAGGATTTTCCCGACGTTTCCATTCATCATAATTATCATCCATCATAAATTCAGAAATCATTTACTAAAGATAATGGCTGTATGGGCTTAGTTTCCCTTGCCTTTCCCTCGGGATAAACTAAACAAAAAAAAAAAGTATGCTATCGTACCTTTATGTTATGTATTGAATCTTATATTTAATGTTTTACGTAGTAATTTAAAGAAATTTAGAGACTGGCGTAGATTTAAAAGCTTCTGTAGGCATAAAATCGGTTTCGATTTTTACCTAACGCAAGCAAAAAATATAGGTACCCACTCTAACGTGTAAGCCTTTGGAGAATGACTGATGATCAAGGTATGTTTTTCATATGCCATACTTAAAATTTATCGTAATTCTTCTTTCTAGACATTAGAATGAGTAACATACATGAGGTTATTAACAAAATAGTTGTAAATGTTTTGTTAATTTTACATTAAAAGTTTTTCTTGCAGATGCAGACTGTGCAATCTGTTTACAGTGTTGTCATCATCCAACTCAATTACCCTGTGGACATGTCTTTTGTTTTCTATGTGTAAAGGTATATTCATTTTGGTAGCTAGGTAAAGGAAAACCATAAAATAAGAAAAACCATGAATGAAAATCTCAATGACTCACTAAAAATAATATTTTTTCTTTTAGGGAATTGCTTTTCAAAACAAAAAATGTGCAATGTGCAGGGCCGAAATTCCTCATGATTACTTGGATAATCCTGTTCTTCTTAAAGATTCTTCTGAGGTAAACAATCCATCAACAAACAATGATCAATTCCAATGGTATTACGAAGGAAGAAATGGTATGTCCTTCTCGAACACGGTTTTTATCTTTATATGAGCTTTGTCCTCCATTTAATTTGTATGCCCCGAGCTCTTCATGGCCATAGATGTGCTTATTTTGAGTTTCAAAGAAATTAAATAAAATATGCCTCCGTGTGTCATACGAGATGGAGATGTAAAAAATATTTAAAAATCTATACATATAATAAAAATGTAACAGATCGCTGTCTGTACATGGAAGATATATGAGAAAAGATATTATAGGAGACCTTTATCAATGCAATACTACCCAAAAGAAATATTTTTGTATTTTTGTCGGTTTGTCAGTGCGTTTGTGCTCACTAATCTCAGGAACGGCTTAACCGATTTCGATACAGTTTTCAGGAATATATTGTGACAGGTCCCACTTAACATATAGGCTACTTTTTATCCCGGGAAAATGTTTTTTACCCAGATAATTCCAATGTTTTTTGTAGTCCACGCGGACGGAGTCACGGGCGTCCACTAGTGTGTAATAAAAGTTTAGGAATTACATTTCACCGGTAACTTATATTTATTTATTATTTAAATCATAATTCGAGTCTGACATAATAATAATATAACCTCTTTATTCCGAGCTTTTATAATATGTCCCTCAGCTCGGTGTGCCTCTTGGCAAAGGCCTCCTCCAAGCTTTTCCATTGTTGCCTGTCTCGGGCAACCCTTCTCCAGTTTAGTCCCGCGGTCAGCTTCAGTTTGTCCTGCCATCTCAACAGTTGTCTACCACGGCTTCTGCTGCCGTCTCTTGGGTACCAATCTGATACTGCCCTGCTCCACTTTCCCCTGTTGTCGCGCATCATATGACCTGCCCACCTCCATTTTTGTAAATCGATGTGTGTTAGGATGTCTGTCAGCTGTGTTCTGGATCTTATGTCGCAATTTTTGACACGATCTTGGCGTTTATACCCAACTATGCTCCTCTCCATAGCTCTTTGAGTTATAGCTAGTTTTTGTCGCAATGTTCTTGTTAGTGCCCATGTTTCACACCCATAAGTCAAGCTTGGTAGTATGCAGGTATTTAAAACTTTCCGGTTTATTGACATACTTAGTCCTTGGATTTCATTACCTTCTTGAGCATCCAGTATTTCTTCCAACCCACTGCTATCCTTGTATTTATCTTCTTAAGCATCTGGTCTTTGGTGGAAATAATTTGGCCCAAGTAAGTGTAATTCTCTACTTATTCCAGCGGCGTGTCATTGATCTTAATATCTTGTTTTGTGGCATATTTGTCATAACTTTCGTCTTGGTGGTATTCATTTTTAGACCGACCTTTATACTTTCGTTGTTTAGGTTATTTACCATAATTTCAAGGTTTTCAGAGCTCTCTTCAAGTAGTATGAGGTCATCAGCGAATCTGAAATGGTTTAATTTCAGTCCGTTGATGTTGATACCATATTTTTCCCACTTGAGTTTACGGAAAACCTTTTCTAGAACTGCTGAAAACAATTTGGGGGAAAGTGGGTCTCCTTGCCGTACGCCTTTTTGTATAGGAAAGTCGTTTCCTAGCGTTTCCAACTGGATAGTAGCGCTAATGTTATAATAAATTGCCTTCATTATGTTGATATAAGTGTCCGATATTCCTTGTTGCTCTAGGCTTTACCATATATACTTGTGGCTTAGGCTGTCAAACGCCTTAGAATAATCAATGAAAACCACGTAGATGTTCTTGTTATACTCGTTTATTTTTCAAGTATCTGTTTAATCTTATGAATGTGGTCTATTGTCGAGAAGCCCTTTCTGAAGCCCGCTTGTTGGACCGGTTGCTGTTCATCTAGTTTCGTGCTGATTCTATCCAAGAATACTTTCGCAAAAACTTTATACACATTTGACATCAGGCTAATTGGACGATAATTTTCTATGTTGTCAATTTCGCCTTTTTTATGAAGCAAAATGATGTGTGATTTGGTCCATTGTTTTGGTATTTGGCCTGTTCTCAGGATTTCGTTGAAGATTCGTGTCAGTATAGGAGTGAGTTCCTTCAGCATTTCTTTTAGAAATTCATTCGGTATCATATCTGGGCCAGAGTCTTGACATATGAGCTGACAATTTTATGGCCATCTTTCAGTTTTCATAATTTATGACAATGACGCGTCTACCATTTCATGTGACAAGCGTGCTGTGCAATGTGCCTGTGCACTTCAGCGTGGTTGCTTATAAAGTATTGCTAACTGTATCTTTCTTTGTCACTCATTACTACATTTTAATATTTATCTAAAAAATATTCTAGCTATCGAACGCGTCGCGCGGTTTATCAATTTTTTTACGCAATTTACTATGAACATTACCTATCTACTGTTGTAATAAATCATAGTTGAGATCACTTTTAATTTTGCCAATACATTTTAAAACAAATCTTTATAAAGAAATTGTATAGTTTTCAAATTATTTATTACTTTTAGGTTGGTGGAAGTATGATGAGAGAAGCAATATAGAACTTGAAACTGCATATGTATCTGGTGAAGCTGAATGCATGCTATTACTCGCGGGAGCATTGTATAGAGTAGACTTTCAAAGTATGCTGCAAGTTCGCCGTGGTGATCGTACAAGAAGAAGAAAAGTCAAAAGAGATACACCCACTTTGCCTGCTAAAGGTTTTGAAATGATTTCACAAGTAGTAAAATCACCTAAAAATTAAATGAAGGCATATCTTTTTTACTTTTTGTAGGTGTTGCGGGTATAAAACAAATAAAAAATGATCCAGAACCAATAAAAAGAGAAAATGAAGTGAGGTCTACAATTAATAATATTCCAGAAGTAATAGAAATATCAGATGATGAAAATAATTCAATAATAGATGAATCTGAACTGATCACTGAAGTTACTGGCACTCTCAGGTAAATATCAAAAGTTGAAATGTATGAGTCATGCCTTTTAAGTTTTGTAGTTTGAAGAAAAAAACACCTTATAGAACCTTATAGTAGTTTTTATTGTTTTTCAAAGTATTCACCACATAGCTTAATACACTTTTCCACTCTAAAGTGGGGGTGTTCAAAATGGCTGACTTGAAAGTGTCGACTGCTTCTTCACCAGACTGAAACCTTTGACCACGAAGACTTTTCTTAATTTTAGGAAATGTAAAGAAATCGTCAGGGCTTAGGTCAGGACTGTATGGAGGATGGTCAAGAATTTCTACTTTTTCCTGCTTCAAATACTCAATCGTTTGACGAGCGCTGTGTGAGCTTGCGTTGTCGTGGTGCAGGATGATGCGTCGCTTTGAGTTAGATTATCGAAATTCGGCGATTACTTGTGGTAAACAAACTGGTATACCACTCTGCGCTAACCGTTCTACGATCTTCAAGTGCAATAATCGCAACATGGCCGGTTATTCCGACTAACGTGGCTTCCATTTTCTTTGAAGTGCTTCGAGAACAAATAACTTTAGTCGGCTTTGGCTCGTCTTGAAAGACCCAGATTGTAGATTGTTGTTTGGAATCAGGATCGTAGGCATAGATCCAAGATTCTCCTCGGTTGAACCTTTGCAGAGTTTTCTTACACCATCTGACGCGGGCCGCCTTGTGATCGTCGGAAAGCAGATGCGATTCAGTAGAAAGCAGATGCAGATCTTCTGAATGGTTGTCCCTGAGATGCCTAATAGTCTCTATCTCTCGATACGTTACATGACGATCTTCGAGAATTAGTTGTCTCACACCAATGATGTTATCTTTAGTGAAGGCGGATTTTAGACGTCCTTCGCGAGATTTGTCACTAACACTAGTATGTCCACGCTGGAATTCTAAATGGTAGTCCCTTTCTTCTCCGAATATCGAACGTCCTAAAATCATAATCCCTAACAAGTTTGCTATAATCATCACTTTCCATAATGTTCGCGTATACGAAATTGTATATTACCTAATCGTCTTTAATTCTAATACTTTTGTGCCATAAGATCGGGTGCTATAATGATTAGATGTCCTTATTTTTCTTACTATAAAGTCACATGTCCTAAGTGTTATATTGTATAACAGGTGGACGCCCGCGACTCCGTCCGCGTGGACTACAGAAAAAACAAAATGTCGAAATTATCCGGGATAAAAACATTTTCCTGGGATAAAAAGTAAAGCCTATATGTTAAGTGGGACCTGTCACAATATATTCCTGAAAACTGCATCGAAATCGGTTCAGCCGTTTCTGAGATTAGCGTGCACAAACGCACAGACATAAATTCTAAAAATCATCGTTTTGGGTTCTATTGCGTTGATAAAGGTCTCCTGTAACATTTTTTCTCATATATCTTCCATGTACAGACAGCGATCCGTTACATTTTTATTATATGTATATACAGGTGTAACAAAAAGGGTATGTTAAGCGAAAAGCTACGTAAATAGCCCACTGTAGAGAACCTATCCACAAAATTTGAGACTCGAAATCACATGTTTATTTTTCAAGATTATATGAAAATTCGTGAGATATTTAAAAATTCTCCATACTATCGGGAAAAATAAACATGTGATTTCGAGTCTCAAATTTTGTAGATAGGTTCTCTACAGTGGGCTATTTACGTAGCTTTTCGCTTAACATACCCTTTTTGTTACATCCTGTAGATGTATGTTAGACCGAATGGTGGTTTATAATAATATTATTATAAGGAATCTTTCTAGAGCATTATTTAAAACAAAAATTTGGATGAATACAAAAAACAGGCACTTAAATCGACTCAGTTTACTCCGACTGAACACAGATGTTAGCTGTTCAAAACACTGACGCCGTGTGAGGCCTCTTCTAGTTGTAGAAAATTATTGCACGAACATTTTCCTTAGAAAGATAAATTTTCGTACGTAACCTGACAGATTCCAAAATTGACGCTGTGATTAAAAATTTAAACACATTCGAATATAGAACAGTTCAAAATTTCCGGGAAATATGGAAACGACAGAACTTAAAAGGCATGCCTCGTAACAATGGCCACAATCCCATTGGCAGCAGTGCTAGTGTCTACATATTTATATTGACAACTGCTTGTATAAATTGATTGAGATAGTGTAACGTTGCTCATGTTTGTTACAATAGCTAATAATACTAACAAACCTACTTAATAGATATTCTGTTTTATTGCAGTAACTTGAATATGACGTCAAACTCAGAGCAGACCTAAAGAAAATATTCCATTTCAGGAATCAGGATATAAAGTAGTTCAATATGTATGATAACATCTATCTACAAAAATTCTTACTTAGCTGAAATTGTTAGCTCGAGTTTTTCCATGGAGTGCACCTTTGTACCTGTTAATATATTTTGTATGTAGTTACTAGTTAGGCAGGTCCATCCACTCATATGTATGACTATAGGTATAGTCATCCAATCAACCTTCAACAAATGCTTGTTCTATTATGGTATAACAAAATTTATATTACATATATCTATACTAATATATAATAATATTATAAAGCTGAAGAGTTTGTTTGTTTGTTTGTTTGTTTGAATGCGCTAATCTCAGGAACTACTGGTCTGATTTGAAAAATTCTTTCAGTGTTAGATAGCCCATTTACCAAGGAAGGCTACAGTCTATACAACAACCTGCCCGGCTTCGCACGGGTACAACGCCCCCTCACGCAGACGAAGTCGTGGGCGGCTGCTATTCTAGAATAAAAATATAAGGCAGGTAATTGTAGTGTAAGTATGTAAATTTGATTCGAATCAACGAAAAGTACTCCTGTTGTGTTAGTGATGAAAGAGACTCAGGCTCACCTAATTTTTGACGCCTCACAACTGAGTCAGTCTTTTACTCCTAAAACTAGCCTTATTAGTCGGTCTTTTAACGTAAAACGCTCAGCAGTAACAGCTTAAAGGACTTAAGACTTGCAACTCATCGCCTTAGTTTTAATCATAAATACAATCAGCATAATCATATTTAAGCACCAAAGTTATTGAATACTAGTGGACGCCCGCGACTCCGTCCGCGCGGACTGCAGAAAAAAAATGTTAAAATTAACCGGGATAAAAACATTCAGCCGTTTCTGAGATTAGCGTGCACAAACAGCGATTAGTTCCAGTTTTATTATACATAATATATGTATAGAAGATTGGTGTGAATAATAAGAATTAATAATAATATTATTGTCATTAATTAATATGACCACATCATATACATATATTGCTCAACACAAGACAGAGCCCTTTAAGGTGTTTCAGTCGTTTTAGTGTAACCAGTCTTACACGACTGATAGAGTCGTATTATTTAAGACTAACAGCTAAGTCTTAATTTTCAGACTAAAGTCGTGTAAAAGGAGACTAGTCTTATTTATAGGTAAACGACTTAAAGGGCCGAGTCTCTTTCATCACTATAGGTATACCTAGTATACTTATTTATATAAATTAAATATTTTTTATAATCTGTATTATAAATAAAATGGACCTACTTACTGTAGAAATAAAATGATTATCATGTTTACTTTTATTTCAATAATCACATCCTTATAACCTTAGATGAAAACTAAATAGTGGAAAATTTAGGGCACGTCCTTAGATGAAAACAAAAAAGCGGAAGATAGTGACTCGTCTGCAGCGCGTGGACCGCTTAAATTAGGCC
The DNA here is from genome assembly GCA_014607495.2 of Carposina sasakii. Lineage (NCBI taxonomy): Eukaryota > Metazoa > Arthropoda > Insecta > Lepidoptera > Carposinidae > Carposina > Carposina sasakii. The sequence goes on from CP053155.1 coordinate 7,571,980, forward strand.
AACGTCGCATGATTTTACTCATTTGCAGTTGAGAGTAGCAATAGCGCGCTCGTGTGACGGAAGAAATTCTTTTTTTATTTTAAGCGGGGTAAATGTGTGTTCGTGCGTGTAGTTGTGTAGCATGCCTAATTTCTAGTTGACGATTTTAAGGACGTGCCCTTAGATGAAAACAAAATAGCGGAAGATAGGGCATGTCCTTAAAATCAATGAAATTGTATTAGGCGTTTCTCGTGGCGATTGTAGTTAGTGCAAGTGCCTGTTGGCGCAGTTATGAGTTATCAGATCCGAGGGTCAGTGGAGGGTTGGGAATGCTACACAACTACACACACGCAGCTGTAATTGTATTTAACGTTGTACACTACTGAGCCATAGACCTATTTATTTCGACAGTAGCGCTAGCGAGTTTCAATAGAGCATCATCGGAATAATTTCGGGTTGAGTCGTGTCAGCTCGTGTCCCAGACAATAACTATGGTAAGAAGCTACTGCAAAAACGAAACACAGCGGGCGCATTCGCACACGCACAGCACGTGTTTGTTGCTTGTTTAACTTGTCGCACATATATGTAGCATATATTTTTATCTCGCTCTGCAAAATGGCGATCAAAACAATAAGTGAATTTACAATTATTAACCTAAGAATTTAAAGTTTTCGTGTACTTATGCGTGAAAAATGATTCCATGTGATTTGTTTTTTTTTGAGTGATTAGTACAACGCACAAAAGCACATGAAGGCATTTTGATAACTTTTACCCCGCTTAAAATAAAAAAAGAATTTCTTCCGTCACACGAGCGCGCTATTGCTACTCTCAACTGCAAATGAGTAAAATCAGGCGACGTTGGCCTAATTTAAGCGGTCCACGCGCTGGAGACGAGTCACTATCTTCCGCTATTTTGTTTTCATCTAAGGATGTATCATATATTTTTATCTCGCTCTGCAAAATGGCGATCAAAACAATAAGAGAATTTACAATTATTAACCTAAGAATTTTTGGTATACTTACGCGTGAAAAGTGATTCCATGTGATTTGTATTTTTTTTTGAGTGATTAGTACAACCAGGGATTTGGTATCTCCTCTTAGGATGGATTCCAAGCTTTGAACAAGAAATTGAAACATGAAAAAATGACAGCCTCCCCCCCTTGTTTTCCCACAAGGGATCCCTTACACAGCAAAAAAATACCCTATAATGTAAGTAAAGACGTTGAAAAAGGCATAAATATAATATTATAATGAAAAACTTGGATTCGTTTTGAAAATGTTTACATATTTAATAGAGTAATGATATGTATTTAATGTAATTTGTATTATAAATAAAGTGTACATAATATAGTAAAACAAACCTTCGCGGTAGCAAAAATTCCGTATTTTAAGGAATGTTCTGTTGCTATGTAATGGTATCCCTGGGTAGCACATGACAATTTTGTCAAATCATGTCAAGTCGATTTGTTTGAATCGCTTCGCATATTTGTGTGGACTAAATAAGATATTTTGGTGGTATTGATATAAATACAGTAGTGAAATGTATTGTTGGTGGTTGCAGAAGCGAGTGGCATCCAGGATCCAACTTATTATATCACTCGTAAGTACAAAATTGAATTTCCAAACTATGGCCCTAGGCAAAAACTTAAACGGCAAATTTTAGGCAATATTCACTCTTGCTTTTTTAAATATTTGTCACAAAACTTTATTTAGTTAGTTGCTTGTCCTCATAATCCCAATATTTGCTTCTGAAGCTACTTTTTAAACATTTTCTGTGTATTGTATATTTTTGAGTAGGGTGCACATACTTTTCCATAACAAGAGACCGACCCTACAATGAATTTATTTTGAAATGTTATACTTTTTATTATCATATATAACATTATAAATGTGAAAGTAACTCTGTCTGTCTCGCTTTTACGCCTACTGCCGCCATTTACTAAGCGGATTAATTTTAGTGATAATTTTCTCTGCGTAGCTTTAGGTGGACCCAGAAAAGGTTTAAACGCCTAGCTTGGTGGCGCCTGTCACTGTAACATTTTGTAATCACTAGTTAGTATAGGTGCTAAAATTTAAATTTTCAGATAATCAAGGAAACCCACGTATGGATTATAGTAACGTTACAGCTACCGAAATATTATATCACTGGATCAATTACTGGCAGATAGAGCAGAAAACTTTTGTCGTTCATTACAAAAACATTTATCGTTCTTATGCTCAGCTTCAAAGAACGATGGAGAAACTTGTGCAAATAAAATAAAAGATATTTAATGGTTATTTATTTAATAGTTGTTAAATCCTTTTAATCTAAATAAGACACTAAAGCACTTAAAACAACGTTTCTTATTTGTACGTATGCAATAGTGGTACGAAATATAAGTATTCATAATTATGTACTCGTAAATATACCAATTTACATTCCAGGTCTTTAGGATCACGGACAATATCACAATGGCTAAGACCATCCTTTTTTATTTTGTAAATGTGTAATGTAAATTGTGCAAATTTTATGTTACCTATTTTTAGGCCAATACAAATTCCATTGGGTTCTCTGCAATTATTCCTACTTTTCTTTAGAAACGGATAATCTAATCTACTTATTAATTATTATGTATACACCATAAAAATTAGCTGTTTAAAAGAACTCAGTTGACCTTCAAAAATGCAAGCATTACATTGATTCACGTTTATGCTACTTAGCAATACTAGGCATTTCCTTACTAGTTAAAAGTGCTATTAAATAACGAAGGGCACTAAAACAGCCCAAAGCTGTAGAATGGAATTACGCTGCATTATAATAGCACAAGTTTATGCTATTATGCAGCATTAGGCATTATCTTACTATTTAAAAATGCTATTGTAGACCCTTAGACATAAAAAACAGCTAAAAGCTGTATGGCATTTACATGACATAATGGTTTATGTTACTAAACAGCATTGAGCATTTATATCCTACTTAAAAATGCAATTGTAGAGCCAAATGTACTAAAAACAGCTGAAAGCTGCAAAGCTGCTTTGTGTATTGATGCACTAAAACTACAGGCATTACAAAATCATTTTGATATGCCATTATCCACCCCTTATCAAGTGTAAAGCATCATAATGGTTTCAAAATGCTCATATAAAGCATCAAGATGCTCGGTAAACTCATATAAGAGTTTCTACGAACCTTAAGTTCTACATAAGCTAATTATCCGTTTGTTAAAATGCTTCCTGTGTTACTTGGGTTGTTCGTGGTAGAAATGTCATTGAATGAAATGTCCATTAAAATTAAATTGTGAGTACACTCTACTTTTTCCCCGTCTAGTTTTTCAAGGTCAAATTGGTCAAATTTTCGGGAGGCAGTTTTTAGTAAGAAACGCTGTTTCCAGCTTGTATACATTTCTATGAGTACAACGCACAAAAGCACATGAAGGCATTTTGATAACTTTTACCTCGGGATAAAATAAAAAAAATACAAAAAGACAGATATAATCACTGAGGCTGAGGGCCGGACTACACCAGCCTTATTACCTAACTAGCAAAGCGATAGCGAAAATTGTACAAAAATCGCTGATCGCTCTTAGATGAAAACAAAATAGTCTATCTTCTATTACTCGTCTCCAGCGCGTGGACCGCTTAAATTAGGCCAACGTCGCTTGATTTTACTCATTTGCAGTTGAGAGTAGCAATAGCGCGCTCGTGTGACGGAAGAAATTCTTTTTATTTTAAGCGGGGTAAAAGTTATCAAAATGCCTTCATGTGCTTTTGTGCGTTGTACTAATCACTCAAAAAAAAATACAAATCACATGGAATCACTTTTCACGCGTAAGTATACGAAAAATTGTTAGGTTAATAATTGTAAATTCTCTTATTGTTTTGATCGCCATTTTGCAGAGCCCATACAGCCTAATCATTGTTTAGTAAAATGTATTCTGAATTTATGATGAATGGAAACGTCGGGAAAATCCTCAAGAACAAGTGTAAAGTTAGTCAAAATGAAAAATTATTGCAGAAACAACTTACATGCGCCCATGAAGAGATCGTAATCCGGCTAAAGTTTTACTCGGCTTACCTGCGTATAAAACCATGCACACGCACTAGATTCACATCACAAGTAATCAAAATATAACTTATCTACCAGAAAACATCACTTTACAGACACATGCAAACCATTTACAAATAATTTTTGATTTTCACAAGAAAATTACACCTGCACCCTTCCAGCTTTTCCTGCCGAATCCTGTCTTTTTGTGAGATTGACACTGAGTAGGTAGGCAACTACATCAAATAATACCATGGAGAAGGTAATACAGTCAGGATTTTTCTATATTTAAACTCGACATCTGTAGGTATATTTACTAAAAACAGTCTCTCCGCTCCGACCAACTAGTTGTACCGAATGGAACTCAGCTGTGGTATTTGTTCCAATGAAACCAACTAGTTGTTCGGATGCCTAATTTTATGTTTTTTAATTCCTAACAGCAGGTAGAACTGAGCTTTATTAAATAACTATAAACCTCCTACTATAAAATCGTGGACATAACCAAACTTTATGAAAAAAAAAAAGTTTTATGTGTGAATAGGAAAAGGGTACTAAGAAAACTACATGTTATATTTCTTATTATGTAGCTATATTATCTAAAAACAGAAATGGTTAAATCTATACTACCACTCCCTAACTTTACTTTGACTGGCATGAGTAAGTATCCAGGTATTGTGGGGCTTAGGTTTCATGGACATTTGCTTGTGTCTGGGATGTGCAGAACACATTATATACCAGCGCTCGTCTCTAACAACAAAGTAACAAGATTTGCAACGTCTCCTTACGACCCCTTTTATTTTCATGCCACATATTTGATTAACCAATGGTACCGATGGTTCTAATAACATATTTGGTGCCTTTGGTGGTATTTCGGCACTTTTAGTAATCAAATGTGATCCCATTCTGGCGAATGATCGCACACATGAGAAGATTCTTTGCATTATTTCTGAAAGGCCAAAGAAATATTAGTTATTAAAATTTTATAGGTTATCTTATAATTTTTGAAGATATTATATATGGGTACTAGGTAATTAAAATGTTTAAATACTCACAGATATTTATAAAACGACAGAGTAAGTATATTATTATGTATTATCTAAGCGTTTTTGAATTTATGAATTTCAATTCAATGTTTTATTTATACTAAAAACCATAATTCGAGAGACTAAACTGACAAGCAAGTGACAGCTAAAGGGTTACCATAAATAGAAAAAAATAAATAGTGACGTTATTATAGTCGATATCGATAATTACTTTAGACTCTGCTATATAATAGGCTATTAGAAAATGTGAAAAATATAAATTACTGTATCAGTATATATATTATGAATTTAGAAATAGTTTTCTATTAATGTTATTTGAAAATAAACACTGATTTATATAAAATCCGTATGTAAATAAAAATGAATTTTCTTTAACTTTTGTCATGGCATAAGATTTATCTTTAGTTTTCCGGCAGAATTGTAATATTCGTTCCCTAGCATGTATTATTATTCCAGCAGAGCATGTATTTTACTTTCCGAAAAATTTCTGCTTCAATTTTTCACACTTTCATAATAAAAAAATTAAATTATGAATTCCAGAAATACAAATAACCAGTTTTCTTTTAACAAAGTAGACTGGCGGATGATGTATAAAAAAAACAAAGAGTTCTAAACAGTTATCTATTGTTTTTTTAATTTCTTATCTATAATATGAACTGGGTTAGAAATATGACATACTGCACTCGTTATAGATAAAGAGATGCCGCTCGGATGCAGGAAGCTAGGACGACGAGGTCGTTGATGACTAATGCAAACAACGTACGTCTTTTCATTTCATGTTAGGAATATGATAATGCCTTGGCGTGCCCTTGTTAGGTATAGAGCGGTGCCTCGACAAGACGATTTTGCATTTTTATCTTTTTATTTGGGTCTGGGTTTTTTAAAATATTTTTTTAAAATACTTTTTATTATGTACAACTTACCTTTAAATTGATACCCCACACATTTGTACAGGTACATTTGATTTTTCATCACTCCTCACTGTTTCACTCCTCAAATATTTCAAATTGCTAAACCGGTTCTCATGAAACATAGCTAAGAATATTCTCAACTAAGCCATCTTTAAAAGAAAACCCTCTTTTGTTGGGGGTTTAAAATGATTGGAATTTGATTAACTTACTCGGTCTCAATGTAATTTATAGGCAGATATTGAAACATACAAAATTCTAACACAGAGATATGACTTACAAGATTTTCATAAAATGTTTGTGCGTAATAAAAATACAAACCTACGAGATCATAATTTAAAACTTAGCACAGGCATCTCACACAGCAATCCCCGCAAAAACTTTATTACCAACAGGGTGGTGAACCCTTGGAACAAACTACGAGAAGAAATGGTTTCGGCACCAAGTGTCAATAATTTAAAAAAAGCGGGTGGGGCTGTGTCGGGGCACACGGCCGTTGGTTTTAACGTGAAACGTCTATGTTAGCGAATCGCTTTTAAAGTAAAAGATTGAAATGAAAACAAGATGGACGCTGTTTTAAGTATTTTAATAAAAAAAGAACAGGTACGTAATAGAAACATAAAATACATAGCAAATGTTTATATATTTATTGTCACTTTCTGGTTATTTTAAATAGCAGCCGCCCACGACTTCGTCCGCGTGAGGTGGCGTTGTACCCGTGCGAAGCCGGGCAGGTTGTTGTATAGACTGTAGCCTTCCTTGGTAAATGGGCTATCTAACACTGAAAGAATTTTTCAAATCAGACCAGTAGTTCCTGAGATTAGCGCGTTCAAACAAACAAACAAACAAACTCTTCAGCTTTATAATATTAGTATAGATATAAATACTGTCCAAATTACACTTATTTTTGTATAAATCAATCGGTTCAAATAAACTTGACAAACACACGACAGAATCACCACGCTATAAAGTCGGAGTCACGAGTTACACTGAATAGAAACAAGCGTAAGCGCCGGTTTCGCACAGTTATCGCAGTATCCCTCCCCCGCCGCCCCGCTTGACCCCGACACGAACTCAATGTCATAACAGCGAGCTGACTATATAAGTGAAATATTTACACCACATTTTTGTTTCTAAGACTAATAGTTTTTTAATTATTAAGGTAAGATGATATAGACCTTTTCGTTACGGTCCAGTTTTTAAACCTGGTACCCGTATGTTTCGGCGCGATTTTAAAGACGTTTCACGTCAAAAAAACTAGACAAACACATTAAAGAACATAGAAAAACCTAAGAAGACATTCAGATACTGGCAAAATTAGTTGCCTCAACTGCCTGCCTGTTTACATATATATTATAAAATAATATGAAAATCTTTTTGTAGTGGCACTCCATTACTCACGAATGTTTCGCAGCCAAGATTTCTTTCGTCTTCCGACGCGTCTTTTCCCCTGTATTTTGCCCACATTATAAGTAGCAGCGAAGCAGCGGTATCTATCATGCCTTAAAATATGACCCAGATAACCAACTTTTTTCTTTTTCACGGTTCGCATCAACTCTCGGAATTTGTGGACGCGCCGGAGAACTATCTCATTGGAAACTTTCTGCACCCAACTGATTCGAAGCATACGGCGATAGCACCACATTTCAAACGCTTCTAGACGTCGTCTTGTGTCTTCCATGATTGTCCACGCTTCGCAACCATAGAGCACAATAGGCCAAACATAACACTGGAGCAAGCGCGTTCTGAGTCTTAAGTTCAATCTACGACAACATAGTATCTTTTGCATTTTGACAAAGGATGCTCGGGCTATTTCTATCCGGGTTTTTATTTCCCGGCCACTATCCCATTCTTCATTAACCCAAGCACCAAGATATTTATATTGTCGCACCCGCTCTAGCTCTTTACCATGCACATATATTTTGGGGTCAATGTTCCTATCTCTGGCCACTGCCATGTACTTTGTCTATTGATATTAAGCCCAGCTCTACTGCTGCACTCATTAACTTTGTCTATGACAATCGGTAGATCAATGGCTGACGACGTGATCAATACGATGTCATCAGCATAACGCAGAATATTCACGGACTTGCCGTTTAATGTAATGCCAACATTCAAGTTTTCGAGGGCCTTGGTCATCACAGCTTCAGAATATACATTAAAGAGCAAAGGGGACAGAATGCATCCCTGTCTCACACCTCTACACACATTGATTTCCTCAGTTTCGTCAGATTCAAACTTCACTGTAGCTTTTTGGTGCCAATACAAATTTTGGATAATTCTGAGATCTTTTCCATCTAGGCCAACATCTTTTAGCCTATCCATCAATATGTTGTGCTTTACACGATCGAATGCTTTTTCATAATCAATGAAACACATGAAAACATCACTTTACATGTCTCTGCACTTTTGTATTAGGACATTAAGAGAGAATAGGGCTTCGCGAGTACCGACGCCTCTTCTAAAACCAAACTGACTCTCACCAAGTTGTTCGTCGCATTTCGGTCTTATCCGGTGGTGTATGATACTAAGAAATACCTTCAGCATGTGACTCATTAGACTGATAGTGCGGTAGTCCTTACATTTCCTGGAATTCTTCTTTTTCGGTAGAGTGACAAATGTTGATCTCAACCCCTCTCTGGGAATTCGTCCAGTGTCATAGATTTGGTTAAAGAAAAACGTTAGTACGTCGACATAGTCGTCCTCAATTAGCTGAATTACTTCAACAGGAATGTTATCTAGTCCTAGGGCTTTTCCTTTTTTGGCAGATGTTAATGCTCTTATCACCTTACTCTTCAGTATTGGCGGGCCAGTCTCATCGGATATATGACTCATTGCACTACGTGTCTCGTCTGTGAACATCCCTTCCATGTATTTCCTCCAAGCTGTCTTTTTGCTATCAAGGTCAATTAACAGTTTTCCGTCACCATCGGTAAGAACATGAACTTGAGGATTTCCATTTACTCCAGCCATATCTTTGATTTCTTTATGCATATTAAAACTATCATGTTTTTCCATGAGCTCTTCGATTCTTTCGCACTTTTTTTGTATAATAAGCAGTATGAGCTTGAGATATTTGAGCTGATATAGCATCGTCTAATATCGCATATCGAATTGGGTCAATACCTTTACAAGTCCTCCTTTCGTCCATTAGTCTTAGTATGTGGTCAGTCATGCATTCTTGTTTCCTTGTCACATATGGTTTTAGATCGCTTTGACAGATATCTCCGTCACTTGAATGCAACGAGGACCAGATTTCACCAGTTGACGTAGACGTAAGACAAGACTCGGCCTATTTGTTGATTTTGACCGAAACATTTGATCGGATACTATGATCTTAAAGCTTCTTAGTGTCTACCCTGAGTTGGCGTTTCTTCCGGATCATTTTCAATTTACACTCAAATGATATTACAATTGGATTATGATCAGATCTTATGTCAGCCCCAGGGTATGTTTTAGCACTTTTATACAATATAAATATATAATATATATTCATAACAATAAATAATATCATAAATGACACTGTAAATCAATAAATTTATTTACATTTTCATAATTTTATGAAAAAATAATTACGTAAAATATCGATAGTTATCAAATCTGTATTTTTAAAATATCGACACGAACATCACTAGCCTGACCATGGCAACACTTGTGCAAAATGAACTGTCAAACTAGTATCTCGAATTATGATTTCGAGTATAAGTAGGGATGTGCGCAAAGAGTAGTATTATTATCGATATAAGTCTCCGAAGTATCGATATTTATATATCAATAATTATAACTTTATAACGCCATATCGATATTTTTAACATGATATCGGAGCATTCTCGAAATATCGAAACTCAATCACATTTTCTATCAGTGCTCTTTTGCTTATGTAAAAAAAAATTTAATGTATTCATTCATAAACATCGATATTATAGGAGTTTTTTTTTATGAGTAAACTCGACAGTCAGAGTGCCATCCCTATTTTTCAGTCAATTCTCACTCATTCCATTCATTTATTTTTAGTCAGCGTAGAAAGAGATTGGTATAGAACTTATAAGTTCTAAACAAGTTTGACAGCTAACATCGCGAATTTTACTTCGAGTTTAATATTTTGGAAAAAATATAATAATTACAAGCGAAAGTTCAATTCCAGATGATTTACGGTGCCGAGACGTGGTCTCTAACTGTGTGCCTCATAAAGAAGCTCAGGATCGCACAGCGGGCAATGGAGAGAGCTATGCTCGGGATCTCTCTGCGTGATAGAATCAGAAATGAGGAAATCCGCAAACGTACAAGCATCACTGACATAGCTCAACGATCCAGCAAGCTAAAGTGGCAATGGACAGGGCACATAGCTCGAAGAACTGATGGCCGATGGAGCCTGAAAGTTCTAGAGTGGATACCACGTATCGGCAAACGCGGCTTGGGAAGGCCACACGCGAGATGGACGGACGACCTGGCCAAGGTCGCGGGTGTCGATTGGATGCAGGCTGCTTCCGACCGGTCGGTATGAAGGTTGTTGGGGGAGGCTTATCTCAGCAGTGGACTTACCAGGGCTGAAATGATGATGACCAGCCCAAATGTATTCAAGATTAATGCCGAAATGTATTGTCAATGTTATTTCATATGAAGTAATAAGTTCCAATCGATTCCGAGTCAAAAACATTAAATTTAAATATTATGTTGCAATGTTGCTAGGTTCCCGACACAAATTTTCCTCAAAATTATTAGTTATTATGGGTAATTTGAAAAATGTGAATTATAAAATAAAAATGCAATAACTCTAAAAACAAGTTCTATAAACATGTTAAAGCCCACTTTATTAATTGATGATTTCATTGAGACTTGGAACTAATACAAGCGTTAAGAGCCGCAGAAATATACCTTCATAGAAAACCATAATATGAAATTGATTTATAATTTCTACTTACAAGAAAGACAAGCAAGTATTACATGTAAATATTTTCCGTCATGCTGCGACTTGCTCACATGAAGATATTATGGAAACTGTTGTTGATGAAAGCTTACATATAATATTGTTGAAGTAAGATTTGTAAATATTCTTTTAATAAAAATATAAATTTATTTTGGAGTGCGTTTTATTTATCCTGTGAATAATGCAGGGCTTTTCTTAAATACATATAAGAACTCAAGCATTTTCTCAGGCGATAAGGTAGTAACTTATAACTGATCATTTACATCTATTCCCGCTATGCTAATCGTGGCTGTGGGATCTCCTTGATGATTCTACAGTGCCCCAATTCTGAAAAACGTGTGTAATATGTACTATGTGCGTTTTATTAATGTTCCACCCACTCTCTAAATAATAATAAAAATATTAAGGCGGTGGTGGAATTGCGGTTATGTTTCTAAACTCACGAGACCGGTTATTTGCGTGGTTACGTAGTCGTCGTGGTTGAGGATCGCAAGACGGGCAGTTAACGATCAGTTGAAGTTCATACCACCAATCGATCGCAGATTCCATGTGACAAGCGTGCTGTGCACTTCAGTTTTAAAGCGGTTGCTTATAAACAGAGGTGGCTCCTGGTATTTTTAGATGGGATTGGGAGTTCACATTTTTTTCATTATGAGCAAAACCCACAATATTATTAAAATTCAGAGGACCTAATGAAACACATTAAATGCAACCATATCGCGTTCTAACTCGGACTAAGCGACATCTAGTGGCCGCATACGTACATTACGAATTAATGTGAGCGGCGCTCCAGATAAGGCTAATTTTTCTCACGAAATCTTCTGTTTCACGCGCCGACCTATGTCGGTATGTCTCTTTCACACTCATTGAATACTGTAATAGGAATCGTACCAAATTACGTTTCATTGGAGCGCGATCGCTAGCGCTCCACTCGATGCATAAGATTACAACTTACTTGAGACGAACGCGCAGACACTATTGTATAAACATAGTAGAATTGAAAGATAGTAATAAATATAGAGAAATATAGATTGCCTATGTAATCTTCGTGGGTGGGAGTGCACTGCACGAGCGCTCCTTAGGACGAGCCGCCAGTGCTTATAAAGTATGGCTATCTCTTTTGCGGTCATGGCATGACCGTCATGCTAACTGTATCTTTCTTTGTCACTCATTTCTACTTTTTAATAGTTATCTAAAAAAATATTGTAGCTATCAAACCGCATCGCGTGGTTTATCAATTTTTAACGCAATTTACTAGGAACATAACCTATCTACTGTTGTAATAAATCATAGCGCTCCGTGAGACCTTAATAATGGGATAAGGGCAGCAAGATGTTAATGATTTTTTAGCATGAACACTTTCACCCGTTCATAAAATGGGGCAATTTTCTATCGACTGGCCACATTGCATTTTGGATGTACCTAATGTCCTGTCCCTATCACCGGCCACGCTCGCTATATTTCTTGCTATCTTAGATTATTATAATCTAAGCTTGCTATACACTATTCTCTTTTTACGCAAGTCAGTCAGTAGTCAGCTCAGTTCTCAGACTCTGTACCAGCAACGAAACCGGCTGAAAGGAAAATTACTGTGAAAGTTGCTTTATATTGCAGAGCATTGACAAAAAAACTATGGGAGTTTAGTTAATAACCTAACCTAACTTTTTTGTAACCCGTAATTGTTTTTTACCCGACGTGTTTAACAGTCTATGTATGTTCGTATGTTCCTTTAGCACTACACAGACCAAACGCCTCAGCCGATTTTTATGATTCATACGTCAATCGATTCCTCTTAGTACGTCGAGTGTCACTAAAGATATGACGTTAGTGAAAATCTAATATGGACGCCATTTTGTGAAAATTAAAATAAGTAAAGTCGACAAACTATATCGAGTGGGGTATCGTTGTATAGGTATTTAAAAATCATTTTTAGGTTTCTCAACATTTTTAGATTCGACTAACCGTTTAGGATCTATATCGATTGAAAATTGCGTAACAACCATTCTCACACATGGAGGAAATAAAAATACCGGAGAGTCCTATTATTATTTTTTTGTTTAGTTTATCCCGAAGGAAAGGCAAGGGGAACTAAGCCCATACAGCCATTGTCTTTAGTAAATGATTTCTGAATAGAGTCCTATTAAACAAAAAGTGTGACATCCTTGTGTGTTTTTCAAAGTATGACAGTCGACATCATTTGGCTACTGACGTTTGATGTGTGAAGCTCGTTTTCGCAGTGCAATAAAATATAAATAATGCCGTCGTGGGTTGTGAAAATCTGTCGAAACAATAACAGTTACATTAATAAAAGTAAAGGGATATCATTTCATAGGTAAGAATGTAATTATTTATATCAATTGCAGTATTTTCAGATAAAAATTATTAATCGTTTTTTAAATTGAAAACGTTGTTTTTACTCACCAGTGTTGTCATTTAAAAAATGGGGAAATTACCCCAGAAGTAGGGAAATTTGTATGTACTAACTGAAAATTTAAATTATAACTCATAGAAAACATTTATGTAGGTATTTATGATACAAAAAGTTAAGAATTTCCCTGTCAAAGTAAAAAGTCACAGTAAAATTTTATGATAAATTTTACAGATTCCCATCTGCAAATGATGCGTGGAAAAAGGAATGGATTAACATAATAAGACAGTGTAGAAATGACCATAATTGGACCCCGTCTACGTCTAGTGTGATTTGCAGCTTACATTTTGAACCCAATGATTTATGTTCTACTAAAAATGGAATGATTCGTATTATTGCTTATGTTGTACCAAAATTGGTAAAAAAAGTTATTTGAGTAAATATTATCTTTTTATTATTGCTTTCATAGACTTATCTTGTATGTTTTTTTAAAGTTTTTATCTAAGATACCTACGACCAGAAAGCTACCATATGCTGAAGAAAAAATATCAAGACAGGATAAATTTGAAATAGTACAATAAAAGTATTTTGAAATATGAACGAAGTATGGTAGTAATAAGGCTCTAATTCATTTGACCACCGCGGCAACGTCTCATCGCATTGTCATCGAATGTTACACGACTACGTTCAAAAGCCGTACCGTCGCGCGTCGACGCGGTCTCGTCGAAATAAACGTGGACTATTTAAAATAGCCGTCTATGAATTCGACTAGTCTACGAACGAACGATAAACCGTTGAATCGTCGAATGTAGACGGACTAGTCGATTCGTTGAATAAACGCCCATCGCTAGTATCTACTCTAGAACTTTCCGGTAGTAGGTACCTACTGCTATATACGTCGATATAAATATTTATTTACAATATGTATATTCAATCATTCAAATATCTATTAACGGTTACACCTAGGTTCTAAACTGCCATTAACCGGAAAGGATTTTCTTGACACAATTTAAAATTAAAAGTTTTGTGAAATAACACAAGAACTTTCAAAAAATTTATTCCCAACAGATTTTTTCTTCTTGAGAATAGATCCAGAAATAGTATCTAAAGGTCATAACTTTTTTTTTTAATGGGGTAATTTCACGTCATAGATAAATGCGGGCAACCCTATTATGACAGACCGCCGCCATTTCTACATAACAGATGTTTGTTCTTGAAGGCTACCTCCGGTATTTTTATTTCCTCCATGTTCTCACATATAAGTTTTTAGACGAAAACTTTTTGCTGCCAAGCATGTTGAGCATGTTTCTTGAAGCGTACTTATTAGTAGCTAGGTACTCATAACAAAAAGGTATATAATAAACAAACATAATTTAAAAAATTCAAAAACCCGACTGCTTAAAAAAGAACCAAATAATGTACATTTTTTTAAGCAGTCGGGTTTTTTGTATTTTTTTAAATAAATTCTGATAAAAAATGTTATGTCTATTACTTCTCACATTTTTAAAAATTAGTTTATCTCGAAAGAAAGGCAAAGAAAATCCTCAAGAACAAGTATAAAATTAGTAAAAATTAAAACTAATTGCAGAAACAAATTCCATGAACCCATGAAGAGATCGTATGTCGACTAAATAAACCATGCACACGCACTAGATTCACATCACAAGTAATCGAAATGAAACTTATCTACCAGAAAACATCACTTTACGGACACATGCAAGCCATTTACAAATAATTTTTGATTTTCACAAGAAAATTACACCCGCACCCTTCCAGCTTTTCCCGCCGAATCCATTATTTCTCACGATATTTTTTGCACATAACTATATTTATATTTAGCTATCGATATCAATATCGATGTAGATCGATAATAATATCGCTCATCCCTAAGCGTATAACTTTTTTTTTGTTTGGTTTATCCCGAAGGAAAGGCAAAGGGAACTAAGCCCATACAGCCATTGTCTTTAGTAAATGATTTCTGAACTCATGATGATGTATGATAATGATGATGAATAGAAACGTCGGGAAAATTCTCAAAAGCGAATGCAAAATTAGTTAAAATCAAAATGAACTGCAAAAACAACTTACATGAGCCCATGATATGATGGTATTCCGGCTAAAGTTTTACTCAGCTTACCTGCATATAAAACCATACACATGCACTAGATTCATATCACAAGCACTGGCGGCTCGTCCTAAAGTCAATTCTACTATGTTTATACAATAGTGTCTGCGCGTTCGTCTCAAGTAAGTTGTAATCTTATATATCGAGTGGAGCGCTAGCGATCGCGCTCCAATGACACGTAATTTGGTACGATTCCTAGTACAGTATTCAATAAATGCGAAAGAGACATACCGACATAGGCCGGTGCGTGAAACAGAAGATTTCGTATGAAAAATTAGCCTTATCTGGAGCGCCGCTCACATTAATTCGTAATGTACGTATGCGGCCACTAGATGTCGCTTAGTCCGAGTTAGAACGCGATATGGTTGCCTTTAATGTGTTTCATTAGGTCATCTGAATTTTAATATGAGTGAGGATTTTGATCAAAATTAAAAAAATGTTAACTCCCATCTAAAAATACCAGGAGCCGCCTCTGATCACAAATAAACACAATACGATTATAACTTATCTACCAGAAAACATCACTTTACGGACACATCGCAGCTTTCTATAGGGGCACATCTCGAAAATTTTGTGATTTCGAGTTTTTATAACATATCGGTACAGAATCAATAGGTACGCAAACATCTTAAACGTATTTTCCCAATAACCATTTTTTTTCGAGTTGTGCCCCTATGGTATGAAAGCTGCGACATGCAAGCTAGGCATGGGCTAATCATATCCGGGAAAGGATTGAACATGTAGTATATCACTCCGACTAAGGATATATATCCTTTTAACATATCCAACTCCGCGTGCATATCCGGGAACGAAGAGATTTAAGTGAAGCGAGATATGATTGGGATTGGTTTGGTTAGGTTGTTGTATGTGTCCTTTTAACAGATCCAACTCCGCGTATATATCCGGGAATGAAGAGATTAAGCGAACCGAGATATGATTGGGATGATCTATCCAAATAATAATTAGAATATTTGATAGGCGTATTTAAAAATTGAATTAAAAATTGTCCTAAAAATAATTCCAAATCCAAACAGCTTTTATTTGCATTAAAAACAAAATACTTAAGATCAAATATAACAATAAAACGGAATGAATAGAAATTTTGAAAATTATAATTACGAAAACAAATATTTATACTAAACGGCATGCCTGTCGCTCGTGAGTATTCGTATATACTCGTGTAATGTCGTTACATTCGCGCTCATGCGTCTACTGCGATAGTACCGCGCGTTCCGGCGCGTTCGCATTCCGTCTCGCTCACTTATTCTTATCTTCGGCATTATTCGGTAGGTCGGAGTGGGTCGGATATAGGATATGGTAACTTTCTTTAAAGTGAAGGAGTTGATTCATATCCACCTCTGGATATATATCCGAGGATATAGTTGTGTCCGGAGTTACCCATGTCTAATGCAAGCTATTTACAAATAAATTTTTATTTTAACAAGAAAATTACACCAGCTCCATTCCAGCTTTTCCCACCCTTTATATTCTGATGCAGGCAGATAAACAAAAACTTTTTTGGTTCAGTTTACTGAAGAAAAGCTAAGGGAAACTGTTTCCATATCGTCATTGTCTTTAATAGAGTTTATGGATTTAACATGGATGATAATGATTGAAAACATACATACATATATATAATCACGCCTTTATCACTTACGAGGTAGGTAGGATTGAAAACGTGAGAAAAATATTCGAAATCGTGTGTAAAAAATAATTAACTTTAACTCTCTGCAAAAACAAATTACATGAGGCCATGAAAAGGTCATGTTATTTCATAACTCAAGTTTTACAGTTTACCTCCATATATCTAAAAAGTACCCAGTAGCTACTTACTTACATTTTCACTGTAGGTCCAAACTCTTTGTTTAAGTTTTTATCGCTCTTATCAGGTAGCTATGAACTCTTGACCTTCAGTTTAGTATCACGTCGAATGTAATAAATATTTATACTTACTTACACATAGTCTGTGCCAGTGCTCACATCTATTACACTAGCGTCAGCACCATTAACAAACTGACTTACAATGGCTTCTAAATCCAAAGTAATAAAAAATATTGTCAAAACGGCAGCTACCTACCCTCCAGTAGGTGCTTACAGGTAAGTCATCCAATAACTTCATTTCCTATTTTACTTACCTAGGTACTTACGCACAATAGAAATATAACCTATTATTTTTATACAGTGTTTTTTCGTTGCCACCCTTAACGAAGGGTACGTACTCTGCATATCAAATAAAGTAGGTAAGGTTATGCCAAAAAACATGCTGGGAAACGATGTAAATTTTTTTAAATTACCTGATCGGGCGAAATTTACAGTGTCCAGTGTTTATGCTAGTTTTTTCATAGACAGATATTAATTATTTCTCGTAAAAAAATCTTGCTACACGCGTCAATGTGCATTTATGCAGAAAAACGCAGTCTATTTACTCAACTTTGGACCCCAATATTTTGGAAACCAGACACTTTCCAGGCATACTTCCATGGAGAAAAATGATCGTGATGATGGGGAGATTCCGTAGTTTTCGGGAACGTTGACGACCAAAAATCAGCCTGTATAGGTCATATTTCTATTTTACGCACATAATTTTGTGTTCTGTGCTTATAGGTGTATAAAAATCGAGCACTATTTTCGACAAATAAAATAGCTCGTTAATAAATTGGAGAGGGTAAAAATGGTGTCGGCCGATGGAGTCGGAAAGTTCTAGAGTGGGTACCACGTATCGGCAAGCGCAGCTTGGGAAGGCCACCCGCGAGGTGGACGGACGACCTGGCCAAGGTCCCGGGCGTCGGTTGGATGCAGGCTGCTTCCGACCGGTCGGAGTGGAGGTTATTGGGGGAGGCCTATGTCCAACAGTGGACTTCTCAGGGCTGTAAATGATAATGATGATGAAAAATAGTGTTATCCCTGCATAATTAAATTAGTTACCTTATGGTTCTTACCTTGTCCGTCATCCATCATCAGTGAGCTGTTGTTGAGCGAGAGTTGTTTTTGATAGTTATTTTAAGAAATAACGGATATATTCAAGTTTGATCTAGCAGATATTTTCAATTTAGTTCGAACAGGCAGTTTCATAATTAATTACCTGCTTTTACTAAAACGATGTTTAGACAATGTAACAATTTTACCAACGATATTGTTGTTCGCAAAGTGGTGGTTCCCTGCCTTCCATGCCTGTAGTCCGTCAAGCTAGTGACCTGCATTGTAGACAGCTAGCAACCACGCACGTCTATGCAATGTAAGGACGGCGAGTAATGAACAATTTTATTTTTGGGGAGCCACTGACGACTGACTGATTCATTTACCTCTTAATACTTATTACGAATACAAAAGTCGGTCTTCGTGTGTTAGTGGTTACCGGAAGTACGGTATAAATAGATGGGTCACTTACCTAGGTAGGTACATCATATTTCAGTCAAGCAGTACTAGCCGATAAGACATTGTATGTGTCTGGCGTGCTCGGAATGGATGCGCAGGCTCGGCTAGTTCCCGGCGGCGTAGAGGCGGAGACCCGGCTGGCGCTAGACAATCTGAAGAAGATACTGGAAGCCGGTGGAGCGTCCCTGGAGTCCGTCGTTAAGACGACCCTGCTGCTCACCAACTTAAACGATATGCCCGTTGTCAATCAGATCTACGGTGAATGTTAGTATCGCTGCTCATGTTTCTTCCGCAGTGCCTGTACTATTACCAGCAAATACATACAGAACCGCAGCAGTACCTACTGTTATTTATTTGTCACACATAGTTATCGTCTTTGGGTTTGACATTCGATTGTTCATAGATTCTACTTACCTAGTAAATAAATTGAGGAGAAGATCCCACCGTCGATTAGCTAGCAAGTAGGAACTTGTCACTCATCTCTTACATCTGGCTCCGCCACGTTAAACGCGGCTGTAGGATCTCCTTCGCGATCTCGCAGTTCTGGCTACCCAACATGGCCGTGTGCATATTATGTAGGTAGATATGTACACCTTTAACCAGTGCGTGATGCCGGTGATGACCTACGGTGCCGAGACGTGGTCTCTAACTGTGTGCCTTATAAAGAAGCTCAGGATATCACAGCGAACAATGGAGAGAGCTATGCTCGGCATCTCTCTGCGTGATCAAATCAGAAATGAGGAGATTCGCAGACGTACTACAAAGATCACCGACATAGCTCAACGGTCCAGCAAGCTGAAGTGGCAATGGGCAGGGCACATGGCTCGAACTGATGGCCGATGGAGTCGGAAAGTTCTAGAGTGGATACCACGTATCGGCAAACGCAGCGTGGGAAGGCTACCCGCGAGTTGGACGGATGATGGCCAAGGTCGCGAGCGTCGGTTGGATGCAGGTTGCATCCGACAGGTCGGAGTGGAGGTTGTTGGGGGAGGCCTATGTCCAACAGTGGACTTCCCAGATCTGTAAATAATGATGATGATGTACATAAACATAATTTTATTCACAATGTTTCAGATTTCACTAAAAACTATCCAGCGCGTGCAGCATACCAGGTGGCTCGGCTACCACGGGACGCGGCCATTGAGATTGAAGCCATCGCCCTCAGCGGCGACCTCCTCGTCACAGACACACCAGTTCACTTCTCTTATTAATCCACGAGGCTAGCAGGGACGGATTCAAGTGGATAAGTGTCGATTGCTCTTATTTATTAAAAAAATCAATTTTTGTTAATTGATAAAACATACCATAGCCCTATCAATATTGCTAAAAGGTGCATTGTTTTTTATTTAATTACAAAAGGTTATAATTTGTAGTGCTGTGCATTTTTTTAACCTTTATACCTACCTATACGTGTGCTTAAGATTAAGTATATATAACTTTTTTAGCCGACACACCAGGGGCGTAGCTACCGCTGTATCAATTATACGGAGTCCCCGGACCACAGGGGCTCCTAACGTGCGTAAGAAATAAATTTTAAAAAATAATAGACTCTTTCTATTTTTTTATTTCACAAATGACAAAAGTAAAAAAAGCGATTTCTTCTTTTCCCGCGTAAAGCGTGATATCAAAAGTTACCCTAAATCGGTTATCGCGAGCTGCGGGATTTCCCCGTTTAAGTCATTTACTGCAACGGGTGAATCCCACAAAAATCGATGTACATACGATACGATGATAATTAATGATACGATTAGCATGCTTTTTATTATTGACCCTTCCAGTTACAAACGCAACTGCTGCAAGAAAGTCAGTACCTAAGGTGCCTAATAAAAACGAATAGCAAAGTTTATATTTCTTTGAAATGCTTTGCAGTAGGAAGGAACAGAAAAGACGGTGTCCCCACTCACTCCACTCAGACAGATCCAGCCATAGCATACATAGTGTGTTTCGACCACAAGTGATTATCAGGTTTTGCTGGCTCTAACAACAGCCCTCCATGATGGGAACTAGGGAATACGCAGGGAAATCTCATCGGTTCGGTGATACTTAAATAACTACAATATTTTCAAGTCATTGCTGAGCAAAACTATATGTACGAATTATATTTATAGCCTTCGTAAGCTCTAAAACTGTTACCTGTCGGTTATTATTTTATTATTCCGCAAATTTCTCTCTTCCATGACTATTTAATAGTTAGTACTTAGGTAATAATAATTCGAATATAAGAACTAGCCAAATCAGACTTCAGGCTACAATATATTATCCTAAGTTATAAGAAGAAATTATATTTTATGTTATAAATACATTTCAGGACTGGCCATTGAACTTGGCACCCATTTAGATATCACTTCTTTTGTCTTTGGCTCTCATTTTCACATTTATGTTTTTGATGATCAACAACCCCTGTCAACAACAATGCAAATCTTCTGTTAGTGTGTTTTGTGATTGAACTCCTTCTAAAGGGCTAGACCGATTTTAATGAAATTTTTTGTGTGTATTCAAGTTGGTTCGAGAATTGTTTAGATTCACAAGTCACAGTCAACGACATTTTGATTTTTTTGCAGTCCACGCGGACTGAGTTCAAAAACATTATTTAGTTGACCGAATTATGAATCTAAACCATCTTCGAACCTACTTGAATACACACAAAAAAATTCATCAAAATCTGTCCAGCCGTTTAGAAGGAAATCCATTACAAACGCAAGAATAGAAGATTTATTTATGTAAGGAAAAGGAAACATTTCCGAGATATAACAACCATCTACCGGGCGTAACTGAAACTAAAGTATATTTTTGAATACTTATTCGACACTGCCGGATCCAATGAAAAAAGTTCTAACATAAACAACAATACAAATCTTCTTTTTGTGTAGTTTTAATTGAACTCCTTCTAAACGGCTGGACCAATTTTGATGAAATTTTGTATGTATATTTAGGTTTTTAATTCGGTCAACTAAATAATGTTTTTGAACTCCGTCCGCGTGGACTGCAGAGAAAACAAAATGTCGTTGACCGAATCGTAAGTCTAAACCATTCTCGAACCCACTTGAACACACACACAAAATTTCATCAAAATACGTTGAGCCGTTTAGAGGGAAATCCATTACAAACACACGAACGGAAGATTTTTATATATTAAGATATACGATACGTGTAAGGTGGTCATGAGGGTCATCATATCAGGCCAAGCGATATAGAAGTTAGAATTTTTTTTGAAACATTTCCAGCAATAGCGGTTAGATTTCATCACGAAATGTCGTGAACGCATTAAATTATGGCTTTGGAATCGGAGAAACTCACGATGGTCTCGTCTCGGAGGATATATCGGTGCAAGTGGGTGTACGATAGGGGTGCCTTCTCTCGCCTCTTCTATTTCTGGTTTCCTTTCAACAAGCAATAAGCGCATAGAGGCATAGAGTGGGGACTATCTGCATTTTGGAACACCTAGATTATGCTGATGACCTATGCTTGCTTGCGTCGAGAGGCGAAGGAGGCTAGACTTCAAATTTACACTCGAAGTTCGACGAGCTCCTTGCCGTTGCACATTAGCGTAGAGAATGTTAAAAGGGTCCACAAATAAACTTACCTTGGTAGGGTACTGTCGGAACTGGAGGGGCTGAAGAGGACTTCACTCTGGGCATTGCCAAGGCAAGAGCGACCTTCACACAGCTGAGCCCTGTTTGGCAATCGCGGAAACTGACTAGGAGAGTCAAACTCAAGACATTCCGGTCCAATGTCAAAACCGTGTTGCTGTACGGGTGTTAAACGTAGAACTTGAAGAACTTGACTGAGGACATTGTCGCATCTACTCCAGGTCGTAGTTAACTGCTGTCTTCTCAGTATTTACTAGCCCAAGGGAATACCGAATTTAGAACTGTGCTTTTAAGAAGTCTATTGGACTTCGGACGAAATGTTTCTATTATGTCTTTACCGATTCTCAGTAGAACTTGCATTTTGAAGTGAAACGCACCTTACCTAGTAATTGGCACAAAACTTATTACCATGTGTGAAAAAAATACGCGATCGCCTCGCTCGCTCTTTTATTCTATACTTGTTACTTGTTTTCTATTATTTGGCACAAATTCTTGGTACCTAATACGTTACACGTAAGTTAACGTTACATGCAAGATGTGGTAGCTAGCAATTTGGTTTGCCTGGATACGCCTCTGAATATTCCATCGGTTCTTCTGTATGTGATGTCTAGTCAAAAATGTTTCTAATATCAAATATCAAAACCTCTGCCCTGATTGAATCTCGAGTATAACCACCCTCTGGCTCCAAGTCTGGTTCGCAATTTGTATTGAATTGATATTATATTATTTTAATTGATGTTATTCGAATATCCGAATATTTAGCTCTGGAAGTATTTATTTTATTCGAATAGTAAAATGAAACGAATATTGCAAACCCTAGTGTACTCTCACTAAAACTATACTCGCGTTAGTACGACATTTACTTATAGCACCCACGGATATTTGAAGTCAGGGATCCACACGCACGCACGGTCCACTCAATCCACAACGAAGGTTTCGGCTTTTTCGAAAGATGTTGGTGTGATATGTTGGACTATTAAAGAAAGTAACCCTAGATTGCTCGTGGCCCTTTACCGGTTTCATTTATTTAGCTTAGGTTCTGCATAAATTAGTAGGTAGGTAGGTACCTACATATTACGCCTGAATGTCGATAACATCTAAAAATTATTTACCCGATATTGCGTGATTATAATTATTTTCGGTTTGTAGAACTTTCATACTCAAAGCTTTTATTAAATACTAGTGGACGCCCGCGACTCCGTCCGCGTGTTACAGAAAAAACAGAATGTCGAAATTATGGCCATAGCTAGTATTTTTATTTGGATAGGTGAAACCGTTTTAAGAGTCGGCAGTGAAATAAAAATCCCACGTTTGCTCCGCCCACATACTCCGCCACCCGCAAAACAAAGTTCTTACGCGTAAAAACAGCGAAGTTATATTTCAAAATTCGCGCGCTTTCGAGCAGGCGGGTCAATGCAAGGTCAAGCGCAGAAAACATAAAAACGGAGTCATTATTATAAGTAGTTGACTTCAAAGTATTATAATTTTGCATAATATAATAAATTTAGTTACTAATAAGTAATGTCATCATCTATATATCTACAGGTGTTTTTTCGTTGCCACCCTTAACGAAGGGTATATACTTTATACATCAAATAAGTATATGCCAAAAAAATGCTGGGAAACAATGTCATTTTTTTTAAATTTCTTGACCGGGCGAAATTTATTGCGACCAGTGTTTATGCTAGTTTTTTCATAGACAGATATTATTATTTCTCGTGAAAAAATCTTGCTACACGCGTCAATGTGCATTTATGCAGAAAACGCAGTCTATTTACTCAACTTTGGACCCTAATATTTTGGAAACCAGACACTTCCCAGGTATGCTTCCATGGAGAAAAATAATCATGATGATGAGGAGATTCCGTAGTTTTCGGGAAGGTTGACGACCAAAAATCACCTGTATACAGGGTGCAAAAAGACAACTTTGTTCTTTTAATACCTCGTATTCTTTGTAACATCACGATCATTTTTTTTCTATGGATTCACTGGGAAATCATGGGTTTCCAAGTTACATAAATATTTTTTTTTACATAAATCCATCTGAAATCGGTTAACAAACATTTTTTTCAATGATACCATGTCAAAATGTTATAATGTTAGTTTTGTAGGTACATTTGAACTTTGCGCATCAAACGAATACATGGCTTGCAATAAAATGACAGTATTTTTTCATAATTTTTTTGTCATTTCCCAGGGTTGGTTCTATAGAAGAAAATGATCGTAACCTTACAAAGAATACGAGGTATTAAGAAAACATTGTTGTCTTTTTACACCCTGTATGTATACATATAATAAAATTGTAACGGATTAATGTTTGTGCACGCTAATCTCAGAAACGGCTGAACCGATTTCGATGCAGTTTTCAGGAATATATTGTGACAGGCCCCACTTAACATACTTTTTATCACGGATAATTTCGACATTTTTTTTTCTGCAGTCCACGCGGACGGAGTCGCGGGCGTCCACTAGTACAAAAATAAAATCCTAGACAATAAATCAGACATTTATTTTGAACATAAAAAATAGTATCCAATACATTATGTGAAGCCGGACCGATAGGGAATATGCGTCTGACACGAAAACAGATTTTTTCAATATTTTATTCGAAAGATATTACAAATATAAACCTAACAGTGTAAAAGGAGATTGGCTAAGCGCATCTTCTTTTCTGAACTAGAGGAAGGCAAGCGGAAACGCGGCGGGCAACTCCTCAGATACAAAGATGTTCCGAAAAGAGATATGAAGAGATGCAATATAGATCCATCTAAATGGGAAGTTTTGGCAGCACAACGACCAGAGTAGCGCAGGACAGTGATAAAGCAAGTACACGAGTTCGAGGAGCAGCGTCAAGCTGACCTTGACGCTAAACGTGATGAACTAAAGACTTGTCCTCCTGCTGCCATTATCTATAATTACAATAATGGCGCACTAACCTGTCCTCTGTGTGCGCGGGCGTCCAGGGCGAAGATTGGCTATGTAAATGTAAGCCATCTCCGAGCGCATGAACGCCAACTTAGTAATATCTAGGAGTAGAAGTGGTCGCCATGACCGAAATCGGTCGGAGGTCATCATTATCATCATCATATTGTCAGACGTAAAGTTTCGAAGCCTAGTCCTTTTTCTCTTTTGTCATGTGGCCTATTTAATCATTTGCTGGCATATAAATCTCACAATATTATGCCTCCTAAACTTCGTACACGGCTTAACGCAATATATATTTGCCCTTTAGTAAAATTTTACTTTAGTAACTTCGAGTTTTGGGAGGAAGTCGGTTTTTCGTTTTAAAAAAATTATGTCATATATCTTTCATGTACAGACAGCAGAAAAAAAACGTATAATATTACAGCTGCTACTCTTCCCGGGCATACTGTACAAGTCAGTAGAGGGACAAGAGGGTTTTGGTGTTTTGTAGGCGATGGGCTGTCACTACTAACCGAACTTGTACATCTCAACTATACCCTCAAAATTGGTCAGAAGTGGCACCATGTGGTCTATCGCCCCTTGGTGCTCTGCCTACCCCGTAAGGGATAAAGGTGTGATTATATGTGTGTATGTATAGATTATATTGTTACTATTGTATTTACATTTTTTTAGGTCCACTAAATTGGTGACATTCGGTAATTTCCTTTAGGGACCAATATAAGAACTTCCGCAGAACAGCAATAAATAATCTGAAACTTACGCAAGTCCTTTGTTCCACGGAAATCAGTGGCGTTCGCTGGAATTACGTACAACTCGAGGAAAGCTCTTTCACTAAACATGCGCGTCAATGTGAAGGAATGTACGTACAACGTTGTTTTAATTGGAAAAACGCGATGGGGGTGCGAGGTCAGCTGAGCGGGTCCCTCCTCCCTTAATAGGAGGTACGATACGATCTCCGGAGCGGGCAGTAGAGCTCGCGCCGCTGGTGAGGCCGGGTGGCTGCGCCGCCGGGCTCCACCTTCCGCTGGCGGCTCCAGCGCATGGACCTGCTCCTCCTGTCACCACCGACGCATCATGGGCTGCTCCAGCAGCGCTCCTAATTCGGTAGCTCCGTCCCCTACCGCACACTCAGGTAGGTACTCACGCAACTTGTTTAGAGATTCAATAAATTAATTTATGTTATTTTCATAAATGCGTAAGGTAGTTACCTAAGTGTGTACTTATAACATGTTATGGAAACAAAAGACCAACAAGACTAGAGTTCGGTACCGTTTAATCTTTCGGTACCGTTTAAACACAATCCGTGTTTGTGTCAAAATAATACAAAGTTTTATGTTATCTAACTTAAGAATGTTCTAATAAAAGTTTTAATATATATAAAAGAGTAAGGTAACATGAATTAAGAAAAGTATTGAAAAGGTATAGCTAAATAAATTCACCTACACTATCTAGCTGATGCCCGCAATTCATCCGCGTGGCAATAAATAATAAAAGGCATAAAAATACACATTTTATTAATAAGCTAAGCATTTTGCTGTCAGATGTCATGTTTTAACTTTACGCACGTTTTATTAATAGCGCCGGTAGGTACTTTACGCTTTTATACTTTTATAGATATGTAAGTATAACTGCCAAGTCCGTTCAGTTCATAGTTTTTCTGTTAAACATTCAAACATATTTTATTATACTTAGTTACCTTTACATATACTTATATATTTCATACAATAATGTTGGTAGGTATATTAATGTTCTTAATGCCAATTAAGCAAACAAACATAAATTATACCATACGTATTTCCGTCAATAAACTTTGTATTCTTGACATTTATGTTCTTTGTGCTTTTATTAAGCGATAATTTGTCGGTGTCGAGCAAGTCGAGGTTATGAGCGTGCTAAATGTTTGGAGGTCAATACTTAAGGCTAAGGACTTAATTTTTCTTCTACATATTAATACCAGTAGGTAGATGGAGAAGGTTTGCAAAGGCTGTATGTAGCTGGCCAACTACACTCCATTATAATTAATGACGTTATTGTACGTACGTATACATATTTACACTCTGTATAAACAGAGCCAGTGAGTGGATAACTAAGCTTGGACTAGCTAGCGAATAGGGTATGTATGTATATGCATGAATTTTTTTATTTAATTTTTAGATTCTACGAAAAAAATGAATAGTTTGCCCTTGGAATGGCATAATCTAAGTCTAACCGTTTTGGATTTACAGCGATTCAAAAATACGAGCCGACAAAATGTTTTTGAAACGCTCCGTTTGCTCCATACTAAAATGGCATAGACTTTGACATCATAATACACAACAGTCTCAAATTAGTAGAAAAAAATGCGATGTTATTTTATGAACTTAATACGAGTAAAACATTTTTGTGAATAGTTGTCAATAAAAATTGTTTATTAATAGGTACAGATATTAATAAAGTATTTATTTAATCAATGGCATAGTTTAAAAAATGGGTAAAATTTTATGTTTTTACACCTTTTAGGGGCCATCCATATATTTCGCCACAGGTTAAGGGGGAGGGAGGGGGTCGTCAAACTGTGACATTGTGTGACAAGGGGGTGGGAGGGGTCCTAAATTTCGGGACATCACATTTTCATTCAATAATCTCTAAATATAAATTTGCAAAAAAATGTAAATGTGACGTCACACTAGGGAAGGGGGGTCTCACAAATGTGACCATCTGTGACAAGGAGGGGGGGGAGGGGCAAAAAATCGTGAAATTCGTGTGACGAAATTTATGGATGACTTTACAACATAAAAGGAGTCAAAACATACAATTTTACCCATATTTTGAATTATCTCATTGATTTAATAAATACTTTTTTAATATGTGCACATATTAATAAACAATTTTTATTAACAACAATACACAAAATATAAAATATTACGTTTATAAAATAAGTTTACATTTTTTCCCCATACAAATTTGAGACGGTTGTCTACTATGACGTCAAAGTCTCTGCCATTTTAGTATGGAGCAAACGGAGCGTTTCAAAATCATTTTGCCGGCTCGTATTTTTGAATTGCTGTTAATCCAAAATGGTTAAAGTTAGATATGCCATTCCCAGGGCAAATTTTATTCATTTTTTACGTAGAATATAAAAATGAAATAAAAAAAAATCATGCATATACCCTATTGTACATATACAGGATTAAATTTAAAACACCAATTACCTCGCAGGACTAGATAGCTAAAATCAAACAATAACGTTTGTTCTACAAGTTTTATCATAACTCAATACATTAATTAAAAATGATTTTTCAAGCTTTTATTATACTGTCGTGACATTTGTAAGTCTATGTTCCATTCGTATGTATATGAAAAGGTTGACGCGCGCGATCGCGCGCGCACCTGTGTTATGTACACACTTGAGAACATTCAGAGGTAATATTAAATTGATATTTATTTTTGTATCCAAGTAAAATGTGACAAATTATCAAAACTCGTAGAACAAATGTTGTTGTTTATGATGGTAGCTACCTAGTCTTGTGAGGTTATTGATGTTTTTAAATTAACCCTGTATATGACGTTTGTAAGTGGAGCGGAGGTGTCTATAAACCGCGCGTAAAGTTAAAACCTGGTTATAATAATAATAATAAATAAATAATAGAATTGTTTATTTGGATTTTAGCATTTACACATATACAGACAACACAAATCAAGAAAAAAATAGATAAAAGGGAATATAAGACAATAATGAGATTATAACAGTAAGTGGCTACAGGCAAATGACAAATACATAAAGACGATACAAAGAAGTATGGCATATTTATATATGTTATACTTTATTTATGACAGCAAAATACACTGGACAGCAAATAAACCGCCCCTTGATTACGTAAAAGCGATAGCAAAGCCGAAGCAAAGCGATAGCGAAAATTGTACAATATTTGATAAGGTTGATACTTTTTGAGACAATTGAATTAGAGTTCCAAGGTGACGGGTGGCTCGGTTTATTTGCTGTCCAGTTTATATGAAATATCTCTTAAATTAAACTGTGAATAGCTTATACCTAGTTTATAGCTTTTTATTTTAGTAACGCCCGTAACGGTAATGTATTTTTTTATAACTTACAGATAAAAATATAAAATTACCCGATAAACCAGAAACAGAACTCAACAGAGATGTCCAGAACGACAAAGAAACAAAAGGAATCAAGGTGCTTCCCACGTGTGATAATTTAGACGAACATATACAATTAGATAGAGATAACAAATCTTTGCTAGAAAAAAGGATCGCCTATATTGACCAAGGTACAACTTTTTCGTGTTTGGCCGTTCACTATTGCAATGAATGCAAAAATAACTCGTATTGAATAATTTACCTACGCTTATCACAAATGGCACCAATATCACAAATAAGTTATTTGTTGTTATATTTCTGGTCGTAAAAATAAACAACGAGATCGGACTTTCCGGAATCTGGCTATTTTAACCCACACCAGTTGTTATACCCCTCTAGCACGCTATCGCAATTTATTAAAATGAAGCTTTTTATAATCTAGAATAACCATTGTCCAATATTCCTTTGTTTGAATTTAAGCTGTGCTTTATTTAGTAGTTGAGTAGTTTTTAAAACTGTAGAAAGTTACACGCAATAAAACGTTATGTTATCATGTTTTCTACCCAACAATACTTTTTAATATAATTAAGTATTTATTAAGCACACGATGACATAGGTACATACAATATGTAAAGATTTTCAGCCCGCGTGTTACGGGTTACGATGTCGTAGAATGAATTCAGTCATATGAATTACTTTCCTTGCTACGCGTGTGCTACGAGACGTACATTTTCTCGCGCGCGTAGTAAGTACATTACTACGAATTCGTAGCTCTTGTTACTTGTTAAGTTGTTACCTTACCTTAGAGGTAGGTAGGATCGTCATTTAGCTTTTCCCGTGTTATCTAA
Organism: Carposina sasakii; assembly: GCA_014607495.2. Classification (NCBI taxonomy): domain Eukaryota; kingdom Metazoa; phylum Arthropoda; class Insecta; order Lepidoptera; family Carposinidae; genus Carposina; species Carposina sasakii. The sequence goes on from CP053155.1 coordinate 7,602,172, forward strand.
AAAGGAATTGTACAAAACATATTTTGACTCGAGTACGATGCTATTCATTCAGTAATCGACTTTCTTATTTATTTATTAGTTAACATTAACATATTAGATGTATTAAATTAAAGCTATAAATTACTATTAATTTTAAGTAGTTACGTCTAGGGGGAGGCCTAAGTTCAGAAGTGACCTTCCTATCACAGAAATTAAGTAGTTACTACGCTACAGGTAGTCCGGCAAAACTGTGCAGGTACATAATACGAGTAGTTCATATAAGTAGTAGGACCATGAAGAAGGTATAAAAGTGGAGGTGGGACTATGAACTGAGTCGTGTGGCAAACGTGAGGTCATGACGTCGTGATAGGGGCGGAGCATCAGCGCCAGTGTAGCTGTAACCACACGCTTGTGCTACGAAATGTAACCGTATTAAAATTACAAAGACACTAGCGCTTTTATCAGGGTACTTTTTTTTACTAAAAACGTAGTATAATATTGCCATCTAGTGATGAGTAATTGCACTAGTAAAACAATCTTGAACCATATTGATAATGAGCAAGTAGTTTGACTAGTCACTACTGGGTGGTTTCTATGTAAATGGGCAGGGCTACAGTGTTCAATGCTTCCCTCGTCGCATACTTCACCCCCGCTCCGCGGCACACTATTTTTGTATGAAAATATACTTAGGAGGTAACTCGGCGAATCCAACTCGGCTGGGCAGCGTTCGGGAAACTACGAAGCTTATTTGTGTCCAAGATACCCCAGTCCTTAAAGACGAAGGTGTTCAACCAGTGCGTGCTGCCGGTGATGACCTACGGTGCCGAGACGTGGTCTCTAACTATGTGCCTCATAAAAAAGCTCAGGATCGCACAGCGAGCGATGGAGAGAGCTATGCTTGGGATCTCTCTGCGTGATCGAATCAGAAATGAGGAGATCCGCAGACGTACAAAGATCACAGACCTAGCTGAACGGTCCAGCAAGCTGAAGTGGCAATGGGCAGGGCACATAGCTCGAAGAACTGATGGCCGATGGAGTCGGAAAGTTCTAGAGTGGATACCACGTATCGGCAAGCGCAGCGTGGGAAGGCCACCCGCGAGGTGGACGGATGACCTGGCCAAGGTTGCGGGCGTCGGTTGGATGCAGGCTGCTTCCGACCGGTCGGAATGGAGGTTGTTGGGGGAGGCCTATGTCCAACAGTGGACTTCTCAGGGCTGTAAATGATGATGATGATGATACTTAGCCGCTACTCCTCTCTTCTCCATGAGTAGGACCAAATGTTAATACTACACGATTCGAAATTGCTGTAGTATAGGGTTGCCAACCGTCCTGTTTTCCCAGGACATGTCCTGCTTTTTGGGGTGTCCTGGGCTGTACTGGATAGTTTTTAAGCATCGTCCTGAGTTTTAAAGTCCTGACACATTCGCTGTCGGCAGATTTTCTAAGGGTGCCGACATCGGGCAAATAAGCGTCAGCGGCACCTTTAGAAAGCCTAAAACAAGCAAATACGTAGTCACCGGCACTGAATGTGTTAAAGACCTATATTTTGAAATTCGCTCGCCACTAACTCCAATCGTATTGTCACTGTGCTCGCACATATATAGTCCTGGCTTTTAATCGAAATGTCCTGGTATTTCTTCCTCAAATCCTGTTTTTCAAAGTTTTGAGATGGCAACCCTACTGTAGTATTACAATTTTCAGGCACCGACATGAATGATGACACCGATTTAATCACTAATGTAGAGAGTTCGCATTCAAAGCCAGAAAGTCATCCAGAGAAGCTATCGACAATGGAGGAAGTTGTCGAGAAAATTGTGGAGTTATACGTTGAGGAGCATGTTTACGAGACGAGAACTGATGCGGGGGGCGACCGGGACGAGAACCACGAGAATCAAACTAACCAAACCGAAGTTAAAACTCAACATCTGGAAGTAATAGCAGATTTGACAAAGTAAGACTTATGTATTATTCAGGGTTCCAAATTATCAAGATAAATATTTTTCTGGATAATTATCCCATTTATCCTAGCTGATTTTCCATTTAACTTCTTAAAATTTTCTTAAATGATAATATATTTATCTCAAGGAGGGTGTAGGTAGGTAAACAGGTGATTAATGTTAAAATCAGGATTGTTTCGATTGTAGAAGCTCGACCAGAATATGAGCAGTATAGGGCGATATATTCATGGAGAGTTCATGGTAACCTGTGTTTTTACAAAACGCCGCGGACGGTTCAGGCCACTAGTTCCTTTGATTTCTAGCTATTTCTCCTTATAATGACGATTAGTATTCAGTTCACCTATGGCAGGATACATAATTTTTGTGCCAGCAAAACGCTCACGTAAAAACTATCACGTTTTTCCTTTCGCAGGGAAGACAAAGTGCCCGAATCGTCGAGTCCCACGCAATCGGAGAGCAGTCGTGCGACGCGCTGGGAGGCCCTCGCAGACATCGTGGCAGAACTGCCCCCTTCGCTGGCCGTCGACCCACTTACTGGACAAATATATACCCTCTCTAAATAGCTTACACTCGCTGGGTCCTATATGGAACCTGTCGGATCACTCAAGCTTTATGCTGTGCCTGTAGGTAGAATGTGGAACTTCCTGAGCTCGTGTTTTACTGGTTTTGAAATCAGATAAAACACGAGCTGGTCTTTTTGGGTGTTAGTAAAGGAATATGTAAGCCAGTTAGACCGTGACTCCATCGTTACATTAAGATTACGGCGAAAAAGAAGCTATGTATCTCATTTGCCGATATTTGTGGATGCATATTTATATGAAAGTAGTCTGGCTTTAATTAAAGTTTCTAATCCCGAGATTGATTTCGGTAAGGTTCGTTCGATTACGTTCGAGAGCGGAAGCTACCTCCACTCACAACATCTATACATATAATAAAAACTAGTGGACGCCCGCGACTTCGTCCGCGTGGACTATAGAAAAAACAAAATGTCGAAATTATCCGGGATAAAAACATTATCCCGGGATAAAAAGTAGCCTATATGTTAAGTGGGACCACAATATATTCCTGAAAACTGCATCGAAATCGGTTCAGCCGTTTCTGAGATTAGCGTGCACAAACGCAAGGATAATTTCGATATTTTGTTTTTTTCTGTAGTCCACGCGGACGGAGTCGCGGGCGTCCACTAGTAATAAATAATTGTTGAATTCATCCATGTGGTTTTTATAAAAGTCGGAATTCCAATTCCACCCGGAATCAGCTATCATGTTCAATCAAGGGGCGATCATTCACTTCGAAACACCAACTTGAACTTAGTGAGCGAGATGCAGTGACCTTGGCCTCGCTCGACCATATTTACCACCACTATAAATAAGCATAGTATAAGTACAATATATGTAATAGTACGAAGAACAAAATTAGGTCCTTTCCCAACATAAATTTTTAAAGATAAATCTTGTTGTTTAATAAAATTCATGTAATGATTTCTCAATATAGAAATTGTACTGTATGTTATTGCTCTCGAATTATTGTAATTATATCTATATGATGCCATAATGGTACAAATTAAAACCAACACATTTGTCAGCTAAATATGTACCCTTAAAGATTTAAAAAAATAATAAGAATCCACTTTGGTAACAGTAAATAAATCCCCACTATTCCTAGGTGTTTATTAATGAAGTAAGTACTTTCAATAAATGTATACTTAACTACCTATATATACTATATTTATGTATGACCACAGTTAAATTTATTTTTATGAATTAATAGCCTAATTTTATTGATTTTGTATAATGTATTTTACTATTTTAGGGTAGATTTTTCCCAATGTCAGATAGGCTATCTGAATAATGATCTGTTGATGCTGTCTCTCCTTATTCTATGTCAATTTCATAATTTCTCTAAATTAAAAATATTAGATATTTTCCTTGTGACTTTCTGAACATACCTTATTTGTATTGTTTCTTATAATAAAATTATAGCACTATATAATGTTTGCAAAATGTATTTGTACCAGCACCCATATGATGAATTTGGTGAGAGTTGGATGTCTCACTTTTAAACGCCAAATTCACAGAGCTATTAATAAGTAGATAAACTAAGATAGACACTCGTTCTCATGTCAGGACTGAATGAATTAGGGCTGATAGAAGTGGTTTGCAATCCCGTTTTACACACCAAGTTGAAACACTTGCCTTGTCTAGTTATTACTTAGTTCTGTGGATTTGTCGCGTAAATGTCGAGACATCTCACTCTCACCAAAGTCATGCTATGGGCACTGGTTTACATAAAAATGGTGTTTAAAACGATTTTACCTATCCAAATAAAAATACTTCTAGCTATGGCCAGGTTTTCCACAATAAACATGAAATTCTACAATAAAAACCATGAAGGGTTTTTGCATCAGCATGGCTTCTTTTACTCAGTCTTACTTAATGCTACTCAAAGACAAAATTATAGAAAAGCTTCAAAAGCATTTATTTAGAAAAGTATAACATTGATAGATTGACAAGATATTGCAAGGTATCTTTTATTACATAACTTATATTTACACTAACACTATAACAAACTTTTCACTTTCATCATAGCTACACCATTATCTTCAGATGTACCACCAAACACCACAACAAATAAAGACGATTGTGCTAGGCTTTTCCAAATCTTCTCTACCCAACTGTCTATCTTAGTAATATCTACAGACTCATTATCATTATACCCCAGTTTCAAATGTGCCAAGACAAAATTGTAATTACTAGCAGCCTCTGTCACTGTAGATATCACTTCATCTACTCCATCTACAGTACTCAGTTTGACTTTTTTAGGTTTTCCTTTTTTCAACTGGAAACATACACTGTCTTTTGCTTGAGTCAGGTAGGAGTGATAGTCACCAGTGATGTCTTCACATCCAACAACAAGGGATGACTTCTTCTGTTCTATCATATGGTTAAAAATTGATAAAGCTAACTCTGGAGCTGATGTCAATTTACTAACATAATTTTCTTTGTATTTCTGCCGATTCGTATGCACAGCATCACCAAATTCCAGGCTCTTACTGAGTTTAAGTTGCACTAACTTCAATGATGCCAGAGAATCCTCTACAGAGTCATGCCCTTTGCTACTACACTGTATGTCCTCATTAAGAAATTCCTTGGCTAATGTTTTTAATTTAGGTTTTCGTGTCCTCTCCCCTGTAAAGTTATATATAGAACTAGTATCTATAATATAAGGATGCATTATTTTTAATGCATGTAAGTCAACATTCAATGACTGACCAACCAGAATTGCATCAGAAGGTAAGAGTTCCCTTATTTCTTGCTGAACATCTGACAGTCTTTTGGTAACATTTTCTAACATAGACTTAGTAATGCCTGAAAATCTTGTGAGGTAGTCTGTGATTTCATTATAAGGCTTTACCAAAGATTCATAAACAGTTTCATGATTCTCATTGACAATAGATACTCGGGTTAGTTCAGAGCCAGCACTTGTTACACACATTTCACAATCTACTCCAAACATTGGAGACTCTGGGCCAACAGGTTTGTACTCTTCTTTAGACATGAAATAATCTGAATATGCACTTTTAAGTTTACCTTTCAATGGTAATGGATAGTTTTCTTCAATCAGTTGCCAAGCTGAGAGCATCAGTTGTGTTCGAGGGAATTTATCAGGAGATTTATAATCTATTATTTCCTTGGGTTCATCATTGATTGGAAATACTGCTTTCATCATGACCATCAAATCTTTCCTCGCAGCAAGAGCCAAGTTCATACTTCCATACTTTTGGATTATATTTACTTTTTCTGCTTCAGACAAAGGCACAAGTGCTAACTCTTGAACGAGAGAACCTTTATAAATTGATGGTGTCAAGATTTCAACATAATCATTAAATATTTTGTTAATCCATTCAAATTTTTGAGAATGCTTTTCCCAGTGTTTTATAGATAATCCTTCTAGTACGAGACACGTAGTTTGACTAATTTGGTCACACTTGTTCAGAACATACCAGCGAGGAGGCTCAGACAAGTTAAGATTACCTAGCAGTGAGTGCAATAATAGATGCTGGACATCTGTGAGTACTAAAGGTATACGCTCGTTATTAGGTGTAGATAAAGAAGCACTCTCACCTGTAGTTTTTAAACGGAACCTCGGCAAGGCTTTCTTGTGAAGTCTAACTCTTGACTTTGTCTCTTTTGCAGGTTCAGTCTTTTCCGCAGGGGATATTAGAGGAACTAAAAGAGAGTATATAAAACAGATTATTAACTTGAATAGCTATTATATATATTGAAATATTAAAATTTACTGCAAAATAAACATTTGTTTACTTACCATGCCCATTGACAAGGCGCCTCTTTTTATTAGATGGTCCCTCATAATTGGCGTTACTCATTTTCTATTATTTGAAACATAAATTACCTAGCTTTAATCAACACTACAGTATACACATTTTTTCATATAAATTTTAAAAAATGGTTTTAAAAATTAGGTACCTATCAAAGGCAAAGCCACAGACTACTTTAGTGTACTGGGCAAAGCAAGCATGAATAGAAATATAACCTATAGAAAGGTGTTCCAAGCAAAAACATGGCGAAAAAACAGGCATAAAATATCGAGTTGACGTATGCATGATTTTTTTTTTTTGTTTAGTTTATCCCGAAGGAAAGGCAAGGGGAACTAAGCCCATACAGCCATTGTCTTTAGTAAATGATTTCTGAATTTATGATGGATGATAATGATGATGATGAATGGAAACGTCGGGAAAATCCTCAAGAACAAGTGTAAAGTTAGTTAAAATGAAAAATTATTGCAGAAACAACTTACATGCGCCCATGAAGAGATCGTAATCCGGCTAAACGTATGCATGACATAAAATTAATGTTGCCATAAAAATGTTATTTCCCTAGATGTGGGGAAATAGTCGATAAATTTATTATTGATGCTGAGAAGTATAATGATTTGCAAAATCTTATTGATTATCGTGAAATTTAAATATAAAATATATTAAACAAAGCTGTCAAAATTCTACGTGATTTTATTTAATTCAATAAAGGAAAGGACTATGCCCATTTTTAAGATTTAATTTGAATAGAACATAAATATTGTAGTAACGGTAAACATCGTTTTAATTAATATAGTGAGTGAGAGCCTGTACGTAATTCCACAATCAGTCAATCAAAGATAAAAAAGGTCCCACTACTAGTTCCGCCACTGTTTAAAGTTCAGAGAATAATTATCACAAAAATATTATTAACTCACCAAAATTAATATTAAAATATTTATTTAAATTATTTCTTTTTATCTATGTGAGCTAAATGAACCTGAATTAAAAGTGTGTAGCGGTGCTAGTAAATTGATTTATTTTGCCTTAAACAACATTTTTTATTCATTATGATGCCGCCCCAGGGTTAATTAATAATAAAATGGGTATGTCAAACTTTTTTATTTTAAAATTACTTTAAAAAATGCCTTGCCAATTATAAAAGTATGTAAAAATAAAATTGGTCTGAACGATGTATAGTCAGTAGTATTTTGAAATATATTTACCAAAACGAAAACTTAACTTTGTTTTCATAAAAACAACATGAAATTCATGCTTAGTTATTTTTTTTGTAAAAAACGGTCGTTATTATATTAGCATTATTATTCTGCAATTTTATCTAATTGTCAGCAGTTATTGAGTTAGCAGGATATCTAAAATTCCATAGTAATGAAAGAATCTGGATTTATTCCTATCTTCTTTTTCTTCTTTAAATATAGAAGATCAAAATGTAATCTTATAACAAGAAGACTGTAGATAAGTATAACCGGGGAGTATTCATAGTTGCGATAGGTAGTTACCTCTCAATGACAAATTTTAAAAAATATGAAAATTTTATTCTGTATTTATTTATTGAATTATTAATGAAATTACGTAAAAACATCAAATATCTACCAGTGAAATGTGATGTTGTTTATTTTCTTATGTTTTTGAGAAAAAAATTGGCAGGATATCAGCATACATTTCGTCATGGTAAGTCCTTTAGGTTGACATACACTCGTAGCCACTGACCGCTGAGTACTGAATGCCAGATGGGGTATATACAATTCCGCGCTCGGAAAGCTAGCCCCAGTAAGTTACCAAGTTAATGACCCGTGCGCACGTGCATGTAAATTGCATTGTTTTTATTTTAAAACTTATTACTTTTCATTAAATAACCATGTCATCATGGGTTATTGTTTCTTGAAATGGTGTGGAAAGAACGCTAAGACGTCAAGTTACAAAAAAGATGGCATAACATTTCACCGGTAAGTAAATTAAATTTTCTTATTTATGTTTTTTCAATGGACGCGGAGATCAGTTTATACTGGTCAATAATCGCACTACAATATGTCGTCTCTTTTTCTCAATACATTAATTACTATTGTTGTCACTGTCAACAGTAATAGTTTTTTTTTTTTGTTTAGTTTATCCCGAAGGAAAGGCAAGGGGAACTAAGCCCATACAGCCATTGTCTTTAGTAAATGATTTCTGAATTTATGACGGATGATAATGATGATGATGAATGGAAACGTCGGGAAAATCCTCAAGAACGAGTTTAAAATTAGTAAAAATCAAAAATAATTGCAGAAACAACTTACATGAGCCCATGAAGAGATCGTATTCCGACTAAAGTTTTACTCAGCTTACCTGCATATAAAACCATGCACACGCACTAGATTCACATAACAAGTAAACAAAATATTACTTATCTACCAAAAAACATCACTTTACGGACACATGCAAGCCATCTACAAATAAATTTAGATTTTCACAAGAATATTACACCCGCTCCCTTCCAGCTTTTCCCGCCGAATCCTCAACAGTAATAGTACGTCGTGAGCTAGTGAAGTGAATGTATAACGTAATCGACTTTGTATCGATAACAATAGAATAAAATATTTTATTTTATAGTAATTTAGTAGTTTCGATGACAAAGCAGTTATGGAGTAACCGGCTCTCCATACTAAAACGACGTGACATGTGACGTAATAGTCTACACTAGTCTCAAAATAGTATAAAAAAATATTGATTACATTTTTTTTTAAAATAAATTTTATAAACTTCGTTTATGTGTATAGTTGTCATAATAAAAATTGTTATTTACCAGGTCCGGTGCATTAATTCCCAAACCATGCATACGAGCTATTTATGAAACGGAATCAAGTGGTCACCTCATGGTCGTTTGGCCATATTAGACTATTTCGATATATTATTTAATTAAAAGTATTTCTAGTGCACAGCGTTTTCGCTTTACGCATTAATATTGATTGTGTTATTATTATATTTTTAAACTTAGGATTTGCTTTCATTTAACATCCTACTTTTTTGGCTGTAAATTCCGTAATATACATTTGTATATACGTATATTTATTTTACTAGAAAATGTAGTTTGTCACCCGGACCATAGTAAAAAATCGATTTACACCTCTTTTACAAAAAAATAATTGAGTAGTTTAGCCGCTGTAGTACACACCTATAAATTTAGATACATACATAGTCTGATAAAATTATTATACCTTTTTGGCCTTGCCGCAGCTGGGTAAAAATAATAGCAAACATTGTGTACTGTAAAACGGGGCGAATTGGTATAATATCAAATTTCGTACTGAAATTTATTGAAGTTTGTAGTTGTTTTCTTACATAATGTTATTGGAATAAAATTCTGTCAACTCAAGCAAACATGAATTTAATCGCAGAGACCTTCTGAATTAATCTGAATTGAACAGAAGTGTGAATATGTATGTATGTAAAATAAAATGATTCCGATAAAATAAAAATCGCTTAAAGTGCATAAATATCGGTACTTAGATAGTTTCGTTCTACTTTGTCGCATCACTATTTCCCTCGCCATTTTCAATGCGACCTTGAAATAGCCAATCACAATGCAGTGTTACGTCCCGCACTTCTTTGCATTCCGCCAAATTCAGTGAACTAGAGTTCATACTAAAATCTTTGGAAACGGAATCTTTAGGAGGTAATCTATGGTAGGTGGTGTATGCCACTGGTGTAATAATTATAAGGTTCTTGATTGAATATTTCGTTGTTATTCACAATATGGTGTCTGATTGTTGCCATATTGTTGTCTTTAGTCTCTTTAGTGATACTCAGACATAAGTGTAAATGTAATTTAAAAAAAATAAGATTTAAAAGTATTGTTTAATTCAAGTTTTTAGGTACTTACATCTACATACAAACAGTATCATAATGCAGTAAGTAATCAAAAGTAACACTTTAAAATAAATTTAAAAACAGTCTGATCTAGGGGACTTAAAATAAGATACCACTACCACAATTGCAAAGGAGGTGCAGAGGCATTTCATCTGCATTCTAATAAGTCCGCTTTATGGCTCCACTTGGCATTACTTGAACCCATCCATTTAAAAGAATGGTTTTAATATTATTTAAGGAATAAGGCTCTGAGCTCAATAATTCCTAAACGCGAGACCTTCATTGTTGCTTAAGGCATCACTCGCTGGTACACGAGCATCATTTTGATCACCCCCACTTGCTAGCAATTTCTGTTGTTGAGACCCCATATAATTTTGACCTTTTGAAGTCCAGGTCAGCATGATCAAGGCAAATATTGTGTAGAACACAAATTGCCAAAATTGTAGCAGGTGTAAAATTTGTTTTGTTCATTTCCAAATATTTCAGATGACGGCACCTGCCAAATAATAGAGCAAAAGCTCTTTCTATAACTTGTCTGGTTTTAGCATGCTTCATATAAAAATTTATTTGTGTTGATGTCAATTCTCCTCTTCTAATATATGGTGGTACACACCACAACTTCACAGGATATGCTTTATCCCCAAGCAAGTACTCTCTGGGCTCAAAATCCCAGTATTTGTTGGAAGCAATATTTTTATAATTATTACTGTCTTCGAACACTCGCCGATCTCCAACAGAACCAGGGTATCCAGTAACTACCTATATATCAGTAAATTTTAAATCTGGAGTTGTAATTACTTGAAGTTGCATGGCATAGAAGTATTTTCGGCACGTATAGACATTAGCGTGCTCCTTTTATTTCAATAAAAGTGCCATCAATTGCACCAATGACAGCTTCTAACCCCGCAAAACTTTTAAATTGTTGTTTTATTTCATTCCTTAAGGTAACTGATGGCCATTTCATAATTCTATGGGCAATTTTATTTAGTGCCTTGATGACTCTCACAAAGCAATTATAAACACTACCTTTCGATAAATTGAATCGTTCTCCAACAGATCTAGAAAAGAATAAAGCCTTTAGTTTGTGCCCTCGTTAGAGAGTAGTATATTCTTTGGTTTGTGCATATGACATTTTGACGTATGTTATGACAATTTTACATTGAGCATTAACATCATAATATTTATGAATAACCTGAATGAATCTGGAGTCGCGAGCAACCAGACTTGACAATAATTGCTTTTTTCAGATTATTTTCCAGGGCTTCAAATGCAACATAACGCAGGCGGAAATGGCTCTGGAACTCTTGCTCGGTATAATGGGAGACAGTATTTTCTACGTAGTTCTCGATCCTTGTTGCTCTTTCCTTTAGGGAGGTTAAGACTTGTAAGAAAGTCGCATTTTCCTCTTCATCATCATCATCACTATCTAAATTAATATCAGCGTGCCACATTTTTTGAAGGTTTTCCATCGCCAATTGAAATATTACACCGGCAAATTGATATCTCGTGTTGCGATCCATTTTAACTGCGTAAATATTTCCAAATCACGAAGATTGCAACAAAAATAATAAAAACTTTCCAAGTGTTGAGTTGTAGAGTTATTGTTTGACAAACTGTCTATTGAGTTGACAGCTAACATTAACATAAGCACTATGACTCCGTTCAGCGATCCCTCGCTAGATAATTTTTAACCGGCTAAGATTTCACCGGCTTAGATAAACGCATCTCAATGCCTTTGACAAGAGCCAGCCATCATTCATCGTTCGCTTAAAGCATTATAGTAAAGCAAATCACCTTAAGAATTAAATTATTGTATATAAAATATTGTTAAAGATTAAATAAAGAAAATGTTTGTAATTTTGGTTTTTCTTTAACTTTTTTGTATAGGTATATTGTTACAATAGTTAGAAAGTGAACCAAATTTTCAACTGATATTCTCAGGAAAATTTGGTTCAATTTCTAACTATTGTAATAGTTTCCAAAAAAAATTGTGCCTGCTATAGTAGGTACCTACGGACGATTCAAATTTCCCGCCTAGTTATTAACTCATATGGGATAGAACTAGATGGCGGTAGTCAAATTTGTCTCTTGGAGTTCGTATGGAGTTGACCTTCTTCTCCGCTAAGAGTAATTGTGTTCTGTGTTCATGAGTATATAATCTAAGGAGGCCAGCCAGCTCGACATATCCCCGTCATCCTCTTTGCGGGGGGCGTCGTCGTAGGCGTCCCCGGGACGTACTCACGGAGGAGGACGACGCCATTACGGCGTATTTGGCCACTTTATCAAATCGATCTAATACTAATACAAATAATAAGCGGCGCCCCCGTCGGAGGGGTCGCCGCACCCCTCTCATAGAAGCTCACACACCAGGCAGGAGACTGGCCGAGCAGGCAGCCCTGACCTGACAAAAAAAAAAAAAAAAAAAAAAAAAGCTCGACATATATTTTTTAAAGCAATTGAATTATGCTCTTTCCTTCTATTTGCTGTATTTCTATTTAGTTTTTCCTACCATTTTCTTTTAGGCCCTCTCCCACCATATTATAGTTCGAGCACAGGGTTCGAGATGAGTCGATGAATTATGATCACAGAATAATGGTTAGGTACCTAAATTACAATAGCATTATTATTGTTAAGTATGATAGTATGAGCAAGTTTTGTTTTCAGCACAGCAAAGACCTTGCATTGCGTCTATGCATAGCACATCTCTACCACGAAACTAAGTTGTTATAATAGCAGAAGCGATTTCTGGTCAATTTGTAGAATCGCTACATTAAACTTTATCGCAGCGATGTCACTACTCGTATTCGTATTTCGCAACAAGGAGGACTGCTAGGGGCGTAGGTATGTAAGGGTCAAAACCGGTCAAGCTGCACTCGGAAACAATCGAATGCAGCTCAGCTACCTCAGCAGAGGAACGTAGAGGGTCTACACAGCATGCAGGGTCACTGTAAGCGAAAGCGTACGGCGGCGGCGGCACCGTGCGGTCGTCAAGCAGTTACCTACCTACCACATATCCAAGTAGAGAAATGCGAAGTTACATCTGCCCACGAGTAGGTAGACTATTATAAGTAAGGTAGGTAGGTACATAATACCTATTATTCGTGCTGAAGATGGCTGAAGGGGGGGCTTTATTACAGGTACATAGATGTATCATCTTCCGTTCTTGCCGTAAGAGTCGACTAAGGAATTGGAAGCGCTTTCTCGGCGATGAGTTAGCAACTGTCATTGACTATGCTAAGCGTGGCTGTACACATCTCCTCCGCGATCCTGCAGTTCTGACTACCACTATTTTAGGAATACATTCGTGTGTAGAGGTAGGTATGTATCTTTACTATTAAGTACTATATTTTTCTGTGGAGGAAATACCGGTATCAATATTATAAAGTACCTACTCTGTGGACATTACCTTATAGTTATATATTCTACATCTATCTACATTCATTGTGAAGGACATGGAACTTTGGTATAGAAATTTGGTGTAGTTGAATTTTGGTGTAAAATTTTGTATTTTTTTTATTTGCATTAGAATTTTGGTGTAATAGTATCACAAACACAAGCAATTATGAGGTCTCTTGCAGTGACCCGCGTAAACAACTAATGTGTAACAACCTGGGTTATTGTAAACTTAATAAATATGTTAATACATGACATCCTATGTAGGTAGGTACTACTTAAAAATAAAAATTCAAATAAGATTAAATAAACTTTTTATTTCATTAAATAGGTAGGTAGGTACCATACTTGTTCGCTAAACTTACCTAAAAATATACATGATAACAATACATAACCTTAATAATGAACAAGTTCATGTCAACTTTTTGTGAAATAAATAGTTACTGTTTCATGTGGGAAGGTAGGTAAACTATTTTACTGGTTTGCAACTTTTTGTAAAGAATTTACCGCTTATGGGCGTAGAATTGACCTAGTTTATTTATGTGGGTATAGCTGGTATAGTTTTTTCTATAAATGCCCTCATATCTTTAAGTTCAGCATCGGAGGAGCTGTGGGAAAGTCCTTGATAAGTTGTGAATTCAATATTCTTCATGAATGTTTTCAGGAAAGATGCCGTCATCTGACCCCATTTGAATGGTACAACGGGATCACAATCACCATGAGCTTGGAAAATCTGAAAAAAGGGCAAAAAATAAAAACACTGCTTGTTCATTCATTCATACATAACACACAGGAATGGGACACGCATGTGTTGTTTTATGATAAGGTTGAAAATATGTATTACAATAAATAAACTACGACCATATTCGTATTAAAATTTGAATTCACGTCGCTACTATGACGCACACACACAGAGGTGGCTCGTCCTAAAGAGCGCTGGTGCACTCGCGCACACACACACACACACGAAAATTACATGTAATCAAATACTCTTTATATTAGCTAGTTACAGTCATTCATCTGAGGTTACCAAGGTTACAGTATAATATATTTTTCTATTTAAATCTACTATAGTCGAACCACGCTAAGTTTGCGAATTAATGAAACGGCAACCCCGCAAAATTATTTATATTGCAACACAAGCAAATTGTCATTTTTGTCATTTAAGTAATTTTATTTCAGTCAGTTGATGATAATAAATATTTAAATTATGTGAATTTAATAAAACCATGGTGAATTCATGTAAATACGAAGGTTATGAATAAATATTTGCTATGAAAGATGCCTATGATCGTGTAAAGGTGCAATGGTTATCTCAAGTTTTGTAGAAATAGCAATGTTTTCAAGAAATCGAATTGTAAACAAGATAGCTGGCTTTAAAGGTTTTGACATGGAGGTAATAAAAAAAATATTACTTTTTATTACCTCCATGGGTTTTGATGCTTTGTATGGAAAAGAAACATAACTAAAAAAATTAATATGTTTATTATTATTGAAATTATATTTTACGAATTTAAGAAAATCTTTTAAAATGTAGCTCATGCTGTCTGGACAAATCTTCAAAATAGCTTACATTTAATTAGGTCAATAGGGCACTTTATGTGACGGCTAAACACCCTTATTTCAGAATTTGTGACGCTACAGAATCTTAGATAATCAATCGAAACGTGTCCAGACGGCTTGAAAAACCACTTTTCGCTGGTCTCTCAATCTCGGTAACGGAAGTGATTTTTTGCATATCAACGGGCGTCACATAAATTTGTGACAGGCATCGAGCTAAAAGTTTTATGATACGTGCAGCGGTTTAGTAGAAAAATGCAAAAATCTGTGTCCAGCCGGCTTGAATTTACGTATAAAACTTCTGGCTGGCAGTTCTGGAACTCAATAACGGGAGCGTTTTCGAATGAATCCTTTACTAACATTTAGTGACGCAATTTGTGGCGGTAATAACGTTTGATTTATGGCGTCACATGTAAGGGTTTACGAGAAATCAATAAAAACTTAATGTCCAGCCCTGTCCAGCCAGAATGCGTTCAGGCTGGCTGGACACGTGTATCTTCGCTACCTGATGGTCTACGGCCTTCGAGATATGTTCAAATTTTTGTGACGGGAGCGATAATGATAACCTGAATTTGTGACGGAGAAACTACGTAGTTTCAGAAATATTGATTAAATGAACTTAAATAAGTTTTCCCATACAAACACTGCAGTAGGGTAACCAATATTATATGATTTTTTTTTTAAGGTGTTTTCTTTAATGGACGAAAATCCGTGTATTGGTGATACCTATTAATACGTACAACGGTACGTAGGTATTTAAATTGATAGAAGACAAAAGTGTGACGTGGTGAAGGGGTGGGTCATTTTTTATTGTTATTGATTACTAGCGGACGCTCGCAAGTACAAATTGAACGGTCAACACGGCTATGTCAGATAGGGCGTGTTAAAATTTTTTATTTCAATTTTTAAACTTTTAAACACTTGTAGCTTTGGTATTTACGATTTATGTTATTTTTGCACTATTTGTAATATATTTCGAATAAAATTTAAAAAATTTGTTTACGCAAAATGCCAGATACGCGTATTGTCAGATCTGCAATTTGCCAGAAACTCATTATGACAAATACGCAAAATGCCATATACGCTGAAATGAAAGTCAAATACTTAAATTGACAAATACGCACAATGCCATGATTGCATTGAAAAATCAAATATGAACGACAGTATAAAGGAAGTCAATAGTTTTTTAAGATATAACTTTTGCCGCCATGCATCTCCCACAAAGTATACAGGGTGGAAGTGACAGCCAGGAAAAAATGCAATCTTATTTTGTAAACGTATAAAATTTTTGTGTACAGTTTTCAATAAAAAATGTTTATTAATAGGTACAGATATTAATAAACTATTTATTAAATCAATGAGATAATTCAAATTATGGGTAAAATTGTATGTTTTTACAAACTTGATGTTGTAATTTTTTTTATTTAATATTTTTTTACGTTTAAACACTTGTAGCTTTGTATTTACGATTTATGTTAAGTTTGCACTGTTGGGTTTGTATTTGTAATATCTTTCGAATAAAATATTCCAGTATTAATTTTTCCACTTTTTTAATTATTTCCGGAGTGGTCACCTCGATCGGCCGTCCTGGCCGAGGATCATCTTCAAGTGAGGCCCTGTCTTGCTTAAAAAGGGTATGCCACTTATAAACCATGGTTTTACCGAGGCAAGACTCCCCGTAAACGGATGACATCTCTTCTAGTATGGTTTGAACCGATTTACCTTGCTTGGTAAGGAACTTTATGACAGCGCGGTGCTCGATTTTCTCCATTTTTCACAATGTTCTTCCCAACTGAGTTGTTTGATCGACGATAATTCAAATAGTAATGGCCCGATTAAAACAAAACGTTCTATTTATACTAATAATGAGCTACTTAACCAGTTACGACTAAGGAAAGTACCCTCATTTATTAATTACCTACCCATTCCGCGAATATAAAAATGCACCCTCGTATATTCGAGAAAATGAAATTGCGATGTAACCTAATTCTAGGATTTGTTAAATATTGTACTAAAAGTTCTGCAAATCGTTTTATGGGTAATGAAAATCGTTGAAAGGAATTTGCGATAAAATGATGGATTCCCAAGAAAGTCGCTTGCCGCTGTCTGTCCTTCCCTATGTATGCAAACTTTCAAACTAGGGAACGGATTTTGATGCGGTTTTTTAATAGATAGTGATTCACGAGGAAGGTTTATAAATAATGTATAACTAGGGATCCGCCCCGGCTTCGCACGGGAGTAATGCACTCACACGCGGGCGAAGCCGTGGGCGGCCGCTAGTTGCAATAAAAGGGGTTAACGATGTACTATCAATAACCACCGTGACCAATGCGCCAACGCTGTAATGTCGGAAATAAATATGTACCTACTTATCTGTAGGTATAACTTCTGATAATAAACTAATCAAGAATCAAACATTAAATTTAAATAGCAACTTGCCCTTCCTGCGATTGTTATGGTAATATCAGCACAGTTATTAACTTATTTTACTTGTATATTCATTTAAACATTTAGCTACTTAGGTAACAAATGAAACATTTTACATTTCTCTAATAAATTAAGTTGTTTGACCCTATGTAAAAATGTAGATTAGGTAGTTTACCCAAAGACCTTACTCAGTCAAATAACTACTAAGTATTCAACGTGTAGATATGATATCAATGGCGATGTAAGTATTATATTTTATAGTAAGGTTATTAGAAGTATCTCCTTTTAGTAAATACAAACCCCACAAAACTTAATAGGTACAAAACTTTTATTTTCAATTTACAATTTACGCTCCTGTCAACGACTCCCTAGAGCTACTCTCATCCAAACATAAACACATCTCAAAAACAAAATAGAAGCCAATGTCATAAACTAAATAGAGGCTAATGTCATAAACAAAATTAGCGACTAATATTATATTATATAAACATTTAAAAAAGTTGAAACGAAATAGAGGCTGATGTTCGAACGGTCGGCCCGTCTTTCTTTTCCAATCGCAAAGAAGTAAAAGAACTTACGTTCTCTAACAAGGTGGAGGAGGAGAGGAGGTTTCTAAGGTAAAATGGTGTGAAAAATTAAACGTAACTATACATAAATAATACGACATTTTTCTGTATGTAGGTTCTTATGCATGCATAGTGACGCACATTACAGGTTGACGCATTTGCTTTAGGAACACAGACATAATAAGTATACGAGTAATAATAACTATGAACTTTGTAGGTAAAGGCGTAGAGCTTGATCTCTTCAATTTTAACATAACATAGCGAGGCGTGTGCTTAGTGCGAATATTTCCGTCAATAAGTTAGTAGGTACCATTAAGAAGGTATAAAAGAGGAGGTGGGACTATGAAGTGAGTCGTGTGGCAATCGAGAGGCCATGACGTCATGATAGGGGCGGAGCTTCAGCGCCAGTGTAACGCGGTAGCTGTAACCACACGCTTGTGCTCCGAAATGTAACCGTATTAAAATTACAAAGACACCAACGCTTTTACCAGGGTACTTTTTTACTAAAACGTAGTATAATATTGCCATCTAGCGATGAGTAATTGCACTAGTAAAACAATCTTGAACCATATTGATAACGAGCAAGTAGTTTGACTAGTCACTACAAGGTGGTTTCTATGTAAGTGGGCAAAGCTAGTGTTCAATGCTCCCCCGTCCCATGCTTCACCCCCATAAATAAATAATGGTTATGCCCTATGCACTTACAAGATATTTCGGATATGACAGCTGTCGAAATCTTGATTATTGACTTATTAAGAACTAGTGGACGCCCGCGACTCCGTGGACTACAGAAAAAAAAACAAAATAACCCGGGATAAAAACATTTTCCGGGGATAAACAGTAGCCTATTTGTTAAGTGGGACTTGTCACAATATATTCCTGAAAACTGCATCGAAATCGTAATTTCTGAGATTAGCGTGCACAAACGCACAGACAAACAGAGAAAAATTCCAAAAATCATTGTTTTGGGTACTATTGCATTGATAAAGGTATTCTATAATATTTTTTCTTATATATCTTCCATGTACAGACAGCGATCCGTTACATTTTTATTTGTATGTATAGATGGGGACAGCGTTCCCTAACATGAACTAACATCTTGCAATAAAACTTGATTTAGCTCACAAACCACAGAACCTTCTCGATAAAGCTTTATTCGGTGCCTCTGAACAGCAGGCAAGCGCTGGCAAGGTGGTGATTCAATAGTATCTCAGTTGCATTTTTTTTTGGAATTTTGGTCCATCAAACTAACAACGAAAGTGGTTCTAACTACAAGATGCAAATTTGAATACACGCAGTATCAGTTACAGTAACAATAATTTTTTTAGCTGAAATACAAATGTTTTGATGGTGCAAACATTTGTATTTTTCATATTGACGAAAAGATTGCATCAGCATTTTTGCAGCATTTGTGTTTCAGCTGGATTGAACACAATGGAGAATTAATTAGTCAAATTTAAGAAAGCTGATAGACTTAGATTTAAGGCCTTTAGTACAAGAGTTGTTTTAAGGGGGTTTGAATATTTTTGGCATAGCATAGGACTCATCTTGCAATAACTATTAATCATACATGTTTTAAATAAAGATGCACCAAATAGTAGTTACATCAAATAAACTGAATATTATTCTGTTTAACATTTATCAATTTACGAGCTGGTGCATCTAGTTTTAGTAAATAGATTAAGTTAGTCTGCACATTGCTCATCTTATGCCAAAATGGTCTAACTCTTTCTGAATACTTTCTGTATAAAAAAAATTACAAGCCCAAAAAACAGGGTTCGAAGTATCATCACGATAATTATCTTGATAAATATACCTTGATAATTGTCTTTGATAATTATAAAAATCAAACACTTAATAATGTAAGTTTATTTAGGTATCCAAAGCCACTAGACATAAGAAAATGTTTATCAGATGAGAGAAATGTGAATTTCTTTTCCTTCACATTTTTTACTACTTTTGTTTGACGCCATAAAAACAAACACCGAATTAAATTGTATACAGGGTGTTTTTTCGTTACCACCCTTAATGAAGGGTACGTATTTCTATACATCAAATAAAGTAAGTTTATGCCAAAAAAAAATGCTGGGAAACGATGTAAATTTTTTTGACATTTTTTTTTTTAATTTTTTGATTGGGCGAAATTTACAGTTTCCAGTGATTATGCAAGATTTTTCATAGACAGATATTAATTATTTCTCGTGAAAAAAATCTTGCTACACGCGTCAATGTGCATTTATGCAAAAAAACGCAGTCTATTTAGTCAACCTTGGACCCTAATATTTTGGAAACCAGACACTTCCCAGATAGGCGTCCATGGAGGAAAATGATCGTGATGATGAGGAGATTCCGTAGTTTCCGTAGTTTCTCACATTATTTTTTGCTGTTTATTTAATAATGCCAAAAAACTGAGACCCTCTCTGCGATAAAGATATTATCATTTAAATAAAGAAAATTTTAAGAAGTGAAATGGCAAATCAGCCCCCCCCCCCCCCTAGCATGACCACGCATCGTGGATATCGTATACTACGATATCATATCGTCTCTATACAAAATTCAACATGGCGGCTATATTTATCGTATTTGACAGATAATGTCGATAAATCGGTTTATCATATCGTGTTTCGCAAGTCATACTACTTGTGCTGCTAGGATAATTATCGGATGATCATAAAGATAATTCATACAAAAAAATATTTATCTTGCTTGATTTTTTCGAACGCTGCAAAAAAATAATCTGTAATGTAGGTACTTACAGGCAAATCTAGGGGGGCTTTGACATCATCTGGGAAGTGAGCGTGCCTTGGCAGCCAGCAGGACAGGGAAACCACTCCAGCTAAAGGCTGAGGGTATGTTAGGGCAGCATGAAGAGCCAATGCACCTCCTTGCGAAAATCCTCCAATCATCACACGGTTCGCAGGAATACCTGACTGCAAATATTACACATATATCACATAATGAAGATACTCACTAAAACTTAATAGTGTCTACCTAGGTTAAGGTTAGACTAATTATACACATGTTAGTAAGATTTCAGAATGAGAACTGTAAAGAGTAGCCAATATTGGTCATAATGGGTATGAGACTTTTTATTTTCACACATATTATACTACTAGCTGTGCCCGCGACTTCGTCCGCGTGAAATAGTGACTTTCGGCAGCATTTTTAATTTTTTAGGCTAATGATTTTGCAAGTAAAACACATGTACATTAAAATAAGTTTTACGAAATAGCTAAGTACACTATTTTATAAGAACTTAAGATAATATGTAAGAACCTAAATAAATTAGTATTCAACTACTTTTATTGTCCCAAATAAACAAAACCTCTATAACTTTTAACTTATGAACGTAAGCAAAAAAAATATTACTATTACTTTGGATTGTGAAAAAACCTTTGGCGTGCCGTGCTTGGCAAGTTTCTTATTTCATTCTCTGTATTTTTCTGTTCTATATTTTTATTTTCTGGGCCCTAAGCTTTTTTGCCGACGTCATCCATCACACAAAATATTTTTACCCACTTTAGGGTATTTTTTTACAAACTTTGGATGTCGTATTTATTTTTATCTAATCAAAAGCCTAAAAAATAACTTTTAAGCTTCTACCTTAAAAAATGACGTAATTTCCATACAAATTTTCATCCCCTATTACAACCTTACATCCCTTTTTTGCATTAAAAAGTAGCCTATGTCCTTTCTCAGGCTCTAGACTATCTCTGTACCAAATTTCATTTAAATCGTTTCAGTACTTTAGGCGTGATTGCGTAACACACAGACGGACAGAGTCACTTTCGCATTCATATTATAGTAAGGAAGTAAGGATAAAAACGTATAATACTACAGCGGCTTCTCTTACTGGGCATACTGTACAAGTCAATAGAGGGACAAGACCTTGTATTTTGTAGGCGATGGGCTGACCACCTGTCACTATTAACTGAATGTGTACATCTCAACTAATACCCTCAAAATTGGTCAGAAATTGCAAAATGTGGTTCTATCGGCCCTTGGTGCTCTGCCTACCCCGTAAGGGGTGAAGGTGTGATTATATGTATGTATTTATTTATAATTAATATAAATAGGTATCATGGAATATAAGTGAATGTATGTAATATTGGGGGAGACTCATGTTCAACAGGACTGCTTATCACTGTTGTTATGTTCAGAAATTCCTACGAGGCATGCCTTTAAGTTTTGTTGTTTGTAGAAAAAAAACACAACTAGAAACTTATAATAGTTATAATACTTTTTATTGTTTTTCCAAGTATTCACCACGTAGCTTAATGCACTTTTCCATTTGCTCAAACCAGTTATTATAACATTTATTGCACTCTAAAGTGGGGGTGTTCAAAATGGCTAACTTGAAAGCGTTGACTGCTTCTTCAATTCAATTCAATCTTTCGTAGTATGGCTCTGTCGATTGACCGACGATTCTGCCAATGTCAGGGTTTGACAGGACAGTGTTACAGTAAAAAAAAAAAACGAATGAAACTACTTGCCGACAAAGGGCAAACGTTGAGTATCCTGTGAACAATAAAACAAAACAACAATAAAATATATACCCATCACCGTTAAATAATATAGGAAGGGGAACTATGTACAAGGTAAGAATAACATTTAGCTATCTAAAAGAATTAATAATACAAAATTTACATACTTACCTTAAAAAAAAATACAAGCTACCTACAAATTATTACACCTATCCATTAAACTCAAGACTGCTTCTTCACCAGACTGGAACCTTTGACTACAAAGACTTTTCCTAATTTCAGGAAATGTAAAGAAATCGTTAGGGCTTAGGTCAGGACTGTAAGGAGGATGGTCAAGAATTTCTACTTTTTCCTGCTTCAAATACTCAATCATTTGACGAGCGCTGTGTGAGCTTGCGTTGTCATGGTGCAGGATGATGTGTCACTTTGAGTTAGATTTTCGAAGTTAGGCGATGACGTGTGGTAAACAAACTGTGGTATACCACTCTGCGCTAACTGTTCTACGATCTTCAAGTGCAATAATCGCAACATGGCCGGTTATTCCAACAAATGTGGCCTCTATCTTTGAAGTGCTTCGAGAACAAACAACTTCAGTCGGTTTTGGCTCGTCTTGAAAGACCCAGATCGTAGATTGTTGTTTGGAAACAGGATCGTAGGCAATCGTAGGATTGTATCCAAGATTTGCCACTATTGATGATGTCGTAGACGTGATTTGACTCTCCTCGGTTGAACCTTTGCAGAGTTTTCTTACACCATCTGACGTGGGCCGCCTTGTGATCGTCGGAAAGCAGATGCGGTATCCAACGGCGCACTAGCTTTCCAACACCAAGAGCTTCATGCAAGATCTTCTGAATGGTTGTCCCTTAGATGCCTAATGGAACCTCTATCTCTCGATACGTCACATGACGATCTTCGAGAATGAGTTGTCTCACAGCAATGATGTTATATTCAGTGAAGGCGGATTTTGGGCGTCCTTTGCGAGATTTGTCACTAACACTAGTATGTCCACCCTGGAATTCCGAATATCAGCTTTTGACAGTCCGCAGACATGGGTCTTCATCTCTGAACACAGATGTTAGCTCTTCAAAACACTGAAGCGTTTCAGGCCTCTTCTAAAGTTGTAGAAAATTATTGCACGGACATTTTCCTTAGAAAGACTAATTTTCATATGTAACCTGACAGATTTTAATCGACACTGTGACTAAACAATATCATTAATCTTAATACTTTCAAGTGTTTTGAGATTCAAAATTTAAACACATTTGAATATAGAACACTTCCAAATTCAAAATTGCTGGGAAATATGGAAACGACAGAACTTAAAAGGCATGCCTCGTAGTGTTAAATAATTTAGATCCTTTATTTTAAAAAGGTTATACTTTAAAAAATGCACATTATTTAATCTATAGGCCATATTCTAGAGTTATAGATAAGAAGGGATAGAAAGCTAAGAGGGAAAAAATGGTAATAAATGTTGCACTATGACAAACACTTACTTTTATTTCATCACTTATCAATCCATGTATTTCCGTAGTAGCTCTAATTATTCCCTCTTCATCTTCTGGGGCAGTAGCATCCAGTGTTCGCAAGTCAAACCAGGACGGCATTCGGAATCCCGCATTCAGGGTCACTGGCATAGTTACTGCTGTTGGGCATATGACCTTAACATGTGGACCTCGAATGGCAGCTATAGTGCTAGCCCATCCATGGCTGTAATATTAAACTTTTTAATTACAATACAAACCAAATTTTAATAAAGTATCTACAAATAATAACTCCAGATAATTAGGTACTCACCCAGTATCTCCAAGACCATGTAAGAAAATAAGCTGAAACAACACCAAAGTGAAGAAAGTTTAGATATTATTTTAATTATTACATACCTATAATGTAGTCTTTCTTTAAAAATTACTTACTGAAGCTGTTTGTTTGGCGGTTGCCGCAATTATGACAGGGTTTGGTTCCATTA
This sequence comes from Carposina sasakii, assembly GCA_014607495.2. Taxonomy (NCBI): domain Eukaryota; kingdom Metazoa; phylum Arthropoda; class Insecta; order Lepidoptera; family Carposinidae; genus Carposina; species Carposina sasakii. The sequence continues at coordinate 7,626,693 of CP053155.1, forward strand.
TTAAGATTATGAGAAAATCAATAAAACTAAATGTCCGCACTGTCCGCAAACTATGTACTGACAAAACGTTCAAGGCGGGTTTTATTTAGGTATCTTGGGGTGGCACTTAGCAGTGATAATAATATTCGATTACGTATGTATTGTATGTGTATGTGGACTTAGTAATTAATAATCACAGACTACTTAGTGTACCGACGTATTAATAATAAATAAACTTTGAACATTTGAACATGTAGGTGGGTATGATTATGTCTCAGATTAATGATATCAAAGAATTATACTACTCTCTACGAGAGAAATGATATACTTTTATGTATGTACCACAAACAAAGTAGAGTAGAGATGCTAACGCATACCATTAGTCCATTAGACCCATAGAAATGTATACAAGCTGGAAACAGCGCTTCTTACTAAAAACTGCCTCCCGAAAATTTGACCAATTTGACCTTGAAAAACTAGACGGGGAAAAAGTAGAGTGTACTCACAATTTAATTTTAATGGACATTTCATTCAATGACATTTCTACCACGAACAACCCAAGTAACACAGGAAGCATTTTAACAAACGGATAATTAACTTATGTAGAACTTAAGGTTCGTAGAAACTCTTATATGAGTTTACCGAGCATCTTGATGCTTTATATGAGCATTTTCAAACCATTATGATGCTTTACACTTTATAAGGGGTGGATAATGGCATATCAAAATGATTTTGTAATGCCTGTAGTTTTAGTGCATCAATACACAAAGCAGCTTTGCAGCTTTCAGCTGTTTTTAGTACATTTGGCTCTACAATTGCATTTTTAAATAGGATATAAATGCTCAATGCTGTTTAGTAACATAAACATAAACCATTATGTCATGTAAATGCCATACAGCTTTTAGCTGTTTTTTATGTCTAAGGGTCTACAATAGCATTTTTAAATAGTAAGATAATGCCTAATGCTGCATAATAGCATAAACTTGTGCTATTATAATGCATCGTAATTCCATTCTACAGCTTTGGGCTGTTTTAGTGCCCTTCGTTATTTAATAGCACTTTTAACTAGTAAGGAAATGCCTAGTATTGCTAAGTAGCATAAACGTGAATCAATGTAATGCTTGCATTTTTGAAGGTCAACTGAGTTCTTTTAAACAGCAAATTTTTATGGTGGATACATAATAATTAATAAGTAAAGATTAGATTATCCGTTTCTAAAGAAAAGTAGGAATAATTGCAGAGAACCCAATGGAATTTGTATTGGCCTAAAAATAGGTACGAGTAACATAAAATTTGCACAATTTACATTACACATTTACAAAATAAAAAAGGATGGTCTTAGCCATTGTGATATTGTCCGTGATCCTAAAGACCTGGAATGTAAATTGGTATATTTACGAGTACATAATTATGAATACTTATATTTTGTACCACTATTGCATACGTACAAATAAGAAACGTTGTTTTAAGTGCTTTAGTGTCTTATTTAGATTAAAGGGATTTAACAACTATTAAATAAATAACCATTAAATATCTTTTATTTTATTTGCACAAGTTTTTCCATCGTTCTTTGAAGCTGAGCATAAGAACGATAAATGTTTTTGTAATGAACGACAAATGTTTTGTGCTCTATCTGCCAGTAATTGATCCAGTGATATAATATTTCGGTAGCTGTAACGTTACTATAATCCATACGTGGGTTTCCTTGATTATCTGAAAATTTAAATTTTAGCACCTATACTAACTAGTGATTACAAAATGTTACAGTGACAGGCGCCACCAAGCTAGGCGTTTAAACCTTTTCTGGGTCCACCCAAAGCTACGCAGAGAAAATTATCACTAAAATTAATCCGCTCAGTAAATGGCGGCAGTAGGCGTAAAAGCGAGACAGACAGAGTTACTTTCACATTTATAATGTTATATATCATAATAAAAAGTATAACATTTCAAAATAAATTCATTGTAGGGTCGGTCTCTTGTTATGGAAAAGTATGTGCACCCTACTCAAAAATATACAATACACAGAAAATGTTTAAAAAGTCGCTTCAGAAGCAAATATTGGGATTATGAGGATAAGCAACTAACTAAATAAAGTTTTGTGACAAATATTTAAAAAAGCAAGAGTGAATATTGCCTAAAATTTGCCGTTTGAGTTTTTGCCTAGGGCCATAGTTTGGAAATTCAATTTTGTACTTACGAGTGATATAATAACTTGGATCCTGGATGCCACTCGCTTCTGCAACCACGTACAATACATTTCACTACTATATTTATATCAATACCACCAAAATATCTTATTTAATCCACACAAATATGCGAAGCGATTCAAACAAATTGACTTGACATGATTTGACAAAATTGTCATGTGCTACCCAGGGATACCATTACATAGCAACAGAACATTCCCTAAAATACGGAATTTTTGCTACCGCGAAGGTTTGTTTTATTATATTATGTACACTTTATTTATATTACAAATTACATTAAATATATTTCATTACTCTATTAAATATGTTAAACATTTTCAAAACGAATCCAAGTTTTTCATGATAATATTATATTTATGCCTTTTTCAACGTCTTTACTTACATTATAGGGTATTTTTTTGCTGTGTAAGGGATCACTTGTGGGAAAACAAGGGGGGGAGGCTGTCATTTTTTCATGTTTCAATTTCTTGTTCAGAGCTTGGAATCCATCCTAAGAGGAGATACCAAATCCCTGATTAGACCATATTGTTCCACACGATATGATTAAATTGGCAATTAATAAGGGAGGGAGCTATTACGTTCAAACCATCATGTTCAAACACACGCGACGGCCAAAGCATGACAAACCGAATGACGTTTCTTTTTCGACAAACAAGGAAGGAATGAAATAGAAAGAAAAGTACATACATATGTACCTACTTGATAATTTTATTGTACAATAAACAAAGCTATATCGTAAATACATATTTAGATGAAATATTTACTTTTTAAGCTTTACAATATACGTGTCTGGACTTACCAGGTATGTTCATTAGGTTTAACTTGAAATATGACGACAGTTCGTGTTTAAACCAGTTTAAAACGCTCAAACAAAAACGCATTCACACGTATGTATGTGCCTTTGAAGTTTTGTAGAACCCATAATATGTAGGCAATAATTTCTTTTTAATATGTCTATTAAGTTTATATGATGCCAAGTATCGTTATACAAACTGGTAATCATACTGATAACTAGTTGGCATACTTGCTGGTTGCTTTCTAACTAAATGAACTAAAGAGCCAGGAATGTATCCCTGCCTAAAGATATCTGTATCATAAAATTATTAATAAAGAAAATGGAAAAAATTCTTCACCCTAGTGGGAATCGAACTCACGAATCATCTCATCTATATATACAGAAAATTATACCATACCATGGCCATATGCATTTATTTGCTAATATTTTTTTTATTTTGTATTTTTTTCTTCTATGCTGCTTTGAGAGTGAAAAAAAAAGTATAATACTACAGCTGCTTCCCTTCCTGAGCATATTGTACAAGTCAATAGAGGGACAAGAGGGTCTTGGTGTTTTGTAGGCGATGGGCTGACCACCTGTCACTACTAACCGAACTTGTACATCTCAACTATACCCTCAAAATTGGTCAGAAGTGGCACCATGTGGTTCTATCGGCCCTTGGTGCTCTGCCTACCCCCCGGTATAATATGTTATATGTATGTATGTATTTTTTGCTAAAATGTGCTGATAGTGTCCTTTATTGTGATATTTAGTAATAGTTTTACCAACAATATCTTCTGTCACCACCACCATTTTCAGATCAATTCTTTATCAGCATGGCTTATATATACAGTAATACCCCGCTTTACGCGAGGGATATGTTCCGGATAAAATCGTGTTAACTGAAATTCGCTTATATCAAGGTTTATGATTAAACATATTCAAAATTTAATCTTTGCCATAGAACAAAGTCGTAGTAGGGGAATCCCCAGTTCTTCAATCAGAATGTTCAGAGGACGCGAGGATTCCCGCGACCAAAGGGGAGTTAATGACTAAATTATATTTATACACATTCTTTCGCATTATGCGAAGCATTTAAATGTGAATTTTAAAATTCGCGTTATAGTGAAACCGCGCATAATGGGGTCGCGTAAAGTGGGGTATTACTGTATATATATATCAGTCTTATTCTTATCATATAACAGAAACTCTTTTATTTCAGGAATAATGGCAAAGGATGATACATTGGGGGTGGAGATGGGAAAGCTAGAAATAGAACCTCAAAATAATAAAGATTCTAAAGATTGTAATCCATTTCATTTGCAACAGAGAAATTTGTTTATTACTAAACCTCTCACCCAAAATCTACAATGTACATGTTCTATACGGAAAAAGAGTAAATGCTATTCTACACACAAAAAAAAAATTAACAGATTAATTAGAGAGCCTACTTTGAAGTTGATCCGAAAAACTGGAGACATTGAAAATATATTTCAAATTACATTAAGGAAAACTGTTCCCCCAAGTGTACACAGACAGGTTAATTCTGATAGTATTAGTTTGTGCACCTTAGTTGACAATTGTAACCAGTTGAAAATATCCTCAGAATCTTCTCAACTAAACTCAACTCAAGAGCTAAGAAACAAGAAGACTGTTCAGAAAACTATGACACAGTGTAGACAAAGTCAGGGTACTTCAGAGAAAAGTATTGCAGGTACATGTTCACAACAAGTGCTAAACCCACCTTGTGACATAACAATTGATGAACTAGCCAGTTACTTTGAAACACTGGTGCATATACCTAAGAAAATGTCTTCTATGGCTGAAATGATGTATATTTAATGAAACGATATGTTTAGATAAGTAATTAAATATAATTACCTATGTATAATACAATATTTTTTTCTGAATCAATTTTATTACTATAATTTAATATATGTGAATTATTTTGTGTTATTGCCAACCAGATATTTTACTTACCATTGTAATGTTAGCTAAATAACACTGTCTATTATATATTATAATATATAGACAGTGGCGGATTTACAAATTTTCAAGGTATAGGCTGAATAGTTTTTGCCGCCCTTGCCTCAACAATTGTCATATCATACATTATTTTTACAATGCAACAATTTCGTTGAAATTGCACGTAAAATAATTTTTCGGTATATTTTTGAGACAAAATTTGTTGCAGACTTCTATCTGTAAGACATCAGAAAACCGTCATAGAAAAATATTTTTGATTTCTGAGGTAAAAAAAAAAATCGTTCCCCAAATTTGCCGCCCCCAAAATCTGCCGCCCTAGGCTCGAGCCTACTCAGCCTGCTGGTAAATCCGTCACTGTATATAGAGCATTGAAGTGGGATGGTTATTCTTTACAACCATTACTGTCATGCATACAGTCCGTTTGCTAAGCTACGGTTAAATGAATCATATCATGTAGGTAGATTTTTATAACCCTGAATGTAAACATACAATAGGGTCGATTCCGGCAGTCACACTTAAACCTAAATCTTAGTCAGGTCTATCTCTCCGCAATTAAGCGTCGCCGGCATCTCTAAAAAGTCTAGAAGACGCAAATACGTAGTCAACGGCACTGAATGTGTTAATAGATAGAATGATTCACAAGGAAGGTTTATATTGTACGTGTAAAATAAATAACATAAGGTGTTGCTCGCCAGTTCTGCTAGCTGGAACTTTGGCTCGACACGCTACCGCATATCTAGATAACTAGGGACCCGCCCCGGCTTCCCACGGGAGTAATGCACTCTTACGCGGGCGAAGCTGTAGGTGATCGCTAGTTTTCTATATGTACCTATTTGTATACCAGAGTGAAGGCATCAAACTTAATTTAACTCTTTAGATAAGTTTAATAATAAAATTTGAAAAAAAATCATGATATTTCATTAAATAGGTACCTACCTACACATAAATTAACAATGGCCTTAAATTAATTAATTGAATTTACAATAAAAAACTTGGGACTGTCATCATCATGTTACTACTTCGATGAGGACTGGATTGTTTTCGTATTTGGGAAGTTAGCCAAATACTTAAGTACCTACATGAATACACACGACTGTGTTCCCGAAATGAGGCATCCAGAACTGCAGGATCATAAAGGAGATCCTATAGCCGCTAATAGGTATTAGTAATAAATAATTAAAGCCCTGGGAATGTCGCCTAACCCCCCGGGTCGCTGTCGTCGTGGTGGCCTTTAAGATTGGTGCTAGTGTTTATGTGCCTTGTGTTTCGTATATTTTCATTTCAACTGATGTGTACGAACACCGTGCACAAAAAGGTAACTAGATAACCAAAGACATCTATGCAGTGCGTACATATTATCTTATTTCTATGAGGAAATATGCGTTAGCATCTCTCTACTTAGTTTGTGGAGGAAATGCATGCGAGCACGTTACGTCTAGTGATGTGTCGAAGATCCATATCCGAGGCAAAAGAAAGATCCGCATCCGTTACTTTTTTGGCGGATCTTTTACGGATCTTCTTACTTAATTAAAATTCTTTTTATATGTGATTAGATAGCAACAAAAAAGTATTCAATTCAATACAGATATTTTTATTTTTCTTAAAATCATTTATAATTTGGCTCCTTTATGTTGCAAACTTTATAGTTATTAGTTACTATACTGGGTGTAAAAAGACAACTTTAATCTATAATTCTTTATTGTACACAGAAAAAAAACACACAAGATACAATAACTTTGTTCTTTTAATACCTCGTATTCTTTGTAACATTACAATATTTTTTTTCTATGGAAGCTCCCATGGGAAACCACGGGTTCCCAAGACATTGAGGTCCAAAGTTACATTAATGTTATCATTTTTTTTTTACATAAATCCACCTGAAATCGGTTAACAATCATTTTTTCATAAATACCACGTCAAAATGTTATAATGTTAGTTTTGTAGGTACATTTGTATTTTGCACATCAAACGAATACTTACATTGCTTGCAATAAAATGGCAGTATTTTTTCATAATTTTTTTGTTGTTTCCCAGGGTTGGTTCCATAGAAGAAAATGGTATCCTTACAAAGAATACGAGGTATTAAAAAAACATTGTTGTCTTTTTACACCCTGTATACATACAGGATGTAACATAAAAGGTATTTTAGGCCAAAAGCTATGTAAATAGCCCACTAAAGAGAACCTATCCACAAAATTTCAGCCTTGAAAACACACATTTTCTTTATTAATAATTTTATAAGATATTAAAAATCTCAGTACCTGAACATGGCTTGCATGTTATAAAACAAGTAGCAAGGGTTGGCTGATGAGATGAGATCATATCATAATTCATAACCTAGAGCCTGCCTATCTTCTAAAAAATAAGCAGACGAAGTTTATTTTTTTAGCAATAACTGTGACTTACTTATGGAATGAAATATGTAGGTATAATCAAAGTCGCCGCCATTTTGAACTTTTTAGTAAATGCTCGAATTGCCATGAAAATCGATATCTGACGGTCTTTTAAGTTCCCAAACACATTTCCGATGTCAAAAATAAATAGCCGCCATTTTCAACTTTTTAGTTAAGAGCTGGATTGCTTCCAAAAACGATATCTGAGGTTCCTTGCAGTTCCCAAACACATTTCCGATGTCAAAAATAATTAAAGTGGCCGCCATTTTGAACTTTTTAGTTAAGAGCCGGGTTGCTTCCAAAATCTATATCAAAGTCGCCGCTTGCCACTTCAGCTTGCTGGACCGTTGAGCTATGTCGGTGATCTTTGTACGTCTGCAGATTTCCTCATTTCTGATTCGATCACGCAGAGTGATCCCGAGCATAGCTCTCTCCATCGCTCGCTGTGCGATCCTGAGATTCTTTATGAGATTATTTATAGAGACCACGTCTCGGCACCGTAGATCATGACCGGCAGCTCGCACTGGTTGAATACCTTCGTCTTTACTGGGATATCTTGGACACAAATAACCTTGTCGTTTTCCGAACGCTGGCCAGCCGAGTTGGATTCGCCGATTTACCTCCTTCTCAAATTTGGACCTACCTAGTTTGACCGTCTGTCCTAGGTAAACATACTCGTCAACACTCGTCAATTTCTATTTCATTTATTCATTCATTCATTATATTTACATATTTATTATATAACACAATATCAAACACTACACACACATATAATCTACATACAAGCACAATACATAAACATCAACATACAAAACGCATCCACAAGCATAGTTGGGCGATATCCGTAGTATGCGCACGCACCTCTATAATACCTACATAGATTCTCGCTATCTACCTATGTACTCGCATGCTTAGATCTTCAAACTGCGCAACGGATTTTAATGGTTGTTTTTTTAAAGGGTTATATATGATATTCCTTTTATATATTATTAAATTTTCTTTGTACTTAATGGTTTGCTGGACGAAATCTCTTTTAGAGATAAGCTCGTCTTTGTACTATTTCTTTACAACTTACTGTCTATGATAAAAATTTATGTGTACAATAAAGAATACTAAGAGTTTTTACCTAGTTGACTATAAAAGTTTAAATGGCTTATATTTTATAGATTTTAATGTTCGACATGAGTTTAGCAACTAAGTACATGAATGGCGATATTGACTTTGAAAGCAATTGGACAATTAAACTATTATTTTTTCTGAGGCCGGAAATGTGTTTGCGAATTGCAAGGACCGTCAGATAATAATTTTGTATACAATCCGACCCTTAACTAAAATGTTCAAAATGTTTGGGAACTGTAAGGAATCTGAAACATCGATTTTGAACGCAATGCGGCCCTTAACTAAAAAGTTAAAAATGGCGGCCACTTTTATTATTTTTGACATCAGAAATGTGTTTTGGAATTGCCAGGAACTCCAGATATCGAAATAGAAGGCAATCCAGCTCTTAACAAATAAGTTCAAAATGGCGGCCACTTTTATTATTTTTGACACCGGAAATGTGTTTGGGAACTTTCAGAAAACTCAAATATCGAAATTGAAGGCAATCGGCCCTTAACTAAAAAGTTCAAAATGGTGGCCACTTTTATTATTTTTGACATCGGAAATGTGTTTTGGAAGTGCCACGAACCCCAGATATCGAAATTGAAGGCAATCCGGCCCTTAACTAAAAAGTTCAAAATGGCGGCTGCTTTTATTATTTTTGACATCGGAAATGTGTTTGGGTACTTAAAAGACCGATATCGATTTTCATGGCAATTCGACCATTAAATATTAAATTGAACTTTTTCAATTATCTCAATGGCTCAAAATCAGTAATATTATTATTCGGCAATACAAAACGCGTTGGAACAATCGCAATTGTTTCCAATAATCATTGTGTGCTCATGATCATGTCTAAAGAAAATGATAAAATAATGCGAAAAAATCGGAACATAGTCCGTTCATTATTTTTAAGAGTCTTTGAGGGCTATAAATTTTATAGCTGGCAATTCAATTGAACTGTCAAACTCACCTCGTTCGCGCTATTTTTAAAATTGAAAATGATAAATTATTTCTTTCATTATTTATTAAAATATGGATAATTCTGCGTTACTTACCGATGATAACTTATTTCCGCCGAAGATTTTAGGCGTCCTTTGTAATTACGACAAACTTTTACTGCGCAACACGCCATTTTATATGTAATAAATACACCGACAGCGACTGCGTAAGAAAGTTAAGATCCGTATCCGCGAATATTGACACCAAATATCCGTATTCCGATCCGTATCCGCGGATATACATTTTTGACGATCCGGCACATCACTAGTTACGTCCACTCCGCGCCGCCGCCCCGACTTTGGCTCCGTGATCATTGGCCACGACGCGGTATGCAGGTATGCACCTGAGTCCCCTGATTGATTGATCACATCAATGGCAGACTTACTAGAGTCCCTTTCATAGAATGACTTCTACACCTGATTTTGGAACTAACATTTTATGTATGCGGTAACAAAGATTTTGTAGTGATACACATAGTCGTAGCAGCGCCATCATTCTAAGGAACTAATTGGTGGAACTGGGTGAAACGTACTTAACGGTTACGGGACTAGTCAACCCGTTTCCGTTGTCCACTGTTTGGTGTTAACTTGTTCATTATGGTTTTCATTTATGTCGGAATATGGATACCTGGGGCACACCTGGGGTACATACCTATACGTCAGATTAGTAAGTATATTCTTTGGTCAGATTTAATGTCATTTCTTTCTCCATCAAACCATGATCAAAATACGTAGTATTATATTCTCTTTGATCAAAACATCTGTGCACCATATTGATCAAAGAATTAACTTACTTTACCTACCTACTCTCATATTAATCATTGTATAAGTACAGGAACATAATGAACAACTTTAATTAAACAGAAGGACAACTCTGGGCTGAATGATAATTAATTTGTTCCTTTCGTCGTCAAAATAAACCTATACGTAGGTACATACGATGCAACGAAATGCAAAGCCTCCACAATAACTGTTGGTTCAGTGTATTTTCCTATGCCTATAGTTATTCAAGCAGTTATTTGCTGTTCTCATTAACTATAACGGTTATTTCAATCCTGTGTGTATGGATATATGAGAACCCTCGATTTTATAAGGTACTTGTTAAGTTATAGCCATTTGATTAACTACATTCGTCCTGTCTCAATAGGTGCACGTGCGATAAGTACAGCAAAAGTAAGAAATTGGTATCCACCACGGTTGCAAAATCAAGTAATCTAAGCTAGGGTACGCACCGTTGGTAGTGCGCGGTGCGTGTCTGCCCGTAGTTGTCGACCGTGCGCGATGATCACGCACCATGGGAAGCCAGCATAATAAGGTTCATAAGACGCGGCTCGCGTGGTTTAGTCCTGCTTTTTATAAATAGAGGTGTAGGTACCTAAGTTGTACCTTAAACTGGTTGGAGAATATCATCACCACTAGTCTATCCAGCCAGGGTCTTGAGACGGTCAGAATGTCTTCCTGTTTAACTAAGGAACTTAGAGATAGGTATATTGGTACATTGCTAACGAAACATTTCTCTTACAGCTAATATTTAAAAAGAGCAAACATTCTGATCAGTTAAGTACTCAAGAAAGCGACTCATATTTTCTGGAGCACCAGTTTTCAGCAAGCCTCGTGTCTAAGATGTCTGCTCAATACATAGAGCACAAATTGAGTGAATTGGAAACCAAGGAAACTAAACAATAAGATGAGGTAAACATATTTAATTACTTACACTTACTTATTCTGCATTTACCACCATATCCTCCGCCTTCTAGTGAGTACGTAGTTCATCATACCTATACCATAATATAATACTATATTACCTGTTCTGTGCCTATCCTTAGCCCTATACCCATACCTACTACATAGATGTTCCTGCCCTATAGATGTCTCCAACTTAGCATACATCAGCGGACACGATAACGAAATTCTATTTGTTGTTAAAAAACATCGTCTCATCTCCGCTTGGGGGCTTTGGAGGTTGGAGACATCTATCTAGCCTAGACTCTCATACATAACATAACATAGTATAAAACAAAGTTGCTTCCCGCTGTCTATCTGTCGCAACTTAAACTACGCAACTACGATTCAAAAGGAAGTTTTATAATGTATAGTGTGAGCATTGCACCCGTGCGAAGGCCGGCCGGGTCGCTAGTTATTTTATATAGGTACCTACTTTAAAATGTCCTCACTTTATTGCTCCGCGAATTCTGGCTTGTGTTCTTTTATGGTTTTAGTTTTACCTTTAATAATAGAAATATTACCTAATGAAGAACAAAGAACCTGCGGAGGATCATACATATATGCACCTACTACAATATGAACAATAAAGTTATGATAATAATTATTTGACAATGGTCCCATCTTTGGTCCCACTATCGTTCGAGCATGACGTCATAAGGGGCGTGGCTTAGGTAGGTATTTTAGGCAAGTCTGGCACTATGAAAAACGGGCAAGTGTGAGTAAACGGCAAAAATTATGTCTGCTTATGCTCATGGGACCCCCTTAGATAGCTATTTTATTTGTTGTAACAGCGGCGACAAAAGAAATATCAACGACAATGATCCTTGAAATTTTCAACCGTCTATCACGTTCACGAGATACCAGCCCGGCTAGCACGGCCAACGATACACGATATGATAAGTCAAGTTATCGATACCCAGCTGTCAAAATACGATAAATATAGCCGCCATGTTGAATTTTATCGATACAGCGAACATAACCATGCCGGTAACGTTACACGGCACGATACGATATGATATGATAGATAAAATGCGAGCATGTCCATCGGTTACTATCGATAGCGCCGAACATGACCGTATTTTGATGTTAAAAATATCGAATTTTGACATCAATTCAAGATATTGTTATCGATGAACATTGTAGTGCGCGATAAGCGTAGATAGGTTAGAGAAATCGAAAATACCTATTATATTCTTTGGTTCGATAGGTTTTCAGTGATATGCTCCAAACTTAATATTTTTAATTTAGTGTTTTAGTTTACTCGTTTTTAGTTTACATAGGTAGGTCAAAGGTAAAATTAAATGATTAGTAATTGGTATCGATAACATTCAACATGGCGGCTAATATCTATCGTATTTTGACAGCTAGTCGATAAATAGGTTTATCGTATCGTGTTTCGCTGGTCATGTTAGAGCAGCTGGTGATAACGGTCGGACAGTGGTCGCAAAACGATAGGGTCTGGCTGGACTGGAACCCTTTGGTGCGAGTCCCTAAAATCCATAGATTTATTATATACTAATAAATCTATGCTAAAAACCATGCTTGCTAGATAGATGATAGATTACCTCTCGATACTTCTTACTTTATGACTCGATTGACAAATTTAATCGATAGATTGAATACGAAATTGCATCTTTAGGTTTTTTTGCGATTTGAGCGAGTGTTTTCTTTGAATACAAATTAATAAACATTTAAGGTAATCTTACCGCAGCAAAGCGCAGGTTTCTCGAACGTTTTGATTGTTGTCGATTTAAACCAGGGGTTCCTAAACTTTTCTCTCATAGGCCCCTTCAAAAGTTAACTGGTTCTGGTGAATCCCCTACAGGCCTACACTTCATACGAAATTAATTATTATCCCCCATTTTTCCACGTCAACGTAGACCCCCGTAAAGTCTTTGGGAACTTTGGGAACCACTGATTTAAACTGTTATTTTACTTTAGATTTGACATATTCGTATAGTGAAGCATTAACGTGGCTTTAAGAAACCCTGTTAGTACTGTAACTTAAGTAAATAAAATATTAATTTATGATTTACATTTTATTAATTATGCTGTACAAATTTGATTAAATTTAAAGTTGATGCAATTTTAGGATCAAAGACACTAAAACGTAACTAAGTTACTACCTATACAGAAGTGTTATGAATCTAAGCATGCAATACATAGGAGTAACCGAATACATGGAGTCTTATACTCATAAATGCTGGCGCAGTAGGTTTTTAGCACCGGGCAGCATTGACTTTTGTTGCATTGTATGAACTAACGAAAACAGCACAGACGAAGCTATCTCATAACCGTCCATTCATAGAGTTCTTGGAAAGTAGCACATTTGCATCCAAAATTGCTTGTCTTCACATAGTCTTAACACACATTATATATGTATAACAGTTATGTTAGGTAATCTTATGGATGATTACTTACGTCACAACACTACCCACAAATATCAAGAACAGGAGTATACCTAGTAGGGACCGAAATGAGTAGGTACCAAAAGGCCCAAAATAACGTTATCTTAATAGTTAATTAAAATAGAAGCATGTACATTATTATCATACATAACATACGTGGAACAAAAATACAAGTAAGGCAAAATATTTCTTCTACTAAAAATGTCGTAAAGCAATATTTATTGAGCACGATTGTTATTATTACAACACGTATAAATATATATCTTCATTCCGAAAATAACAATAGCTAGGCGTCGAAGGGTCGACCACCTACGACAATGTATCTGATTGAATACACTCTTTACTTACATAGTTAGTTTCAAACAAGATACCGTTACTGGCACGCCATCTTCATTTCTCACACATGTAAGTAATATTAGGTACTATTATGTGCTAAAAAAACAATCATCTTATATCATAGTCAATCAAATCGCTATATAAGTATAGGTAATTAAAAAATACATCACCAGCATAATGATTTTATACAATTTTTAATGTAATTTTTATATAAGATGTGTATAGGCAACTATTAAAATGGCGTAACAGCTACGGTTGAAATACTAATCTTAATATTATTGAAGATATTAAAGTATTACTTAGCGAAAACAATGACAACGATTCCTGGATATTGCGTCAGCTAAAAGGAGTAGTAACTAAAGGGGCAATGTAAGTATCACTAATTTATTGTACGAGAAAAATAATTTCATAGTCTATAATAACATACATATACAGGATGTTTTTTTGTGGCCATCTTTAACGAAGGGTACGTATTCTATACATGAAATAAAGTAAGTTTATGCCAAAAAAAATGCTGGGAAAAAAAAAATTTTTTTTGAAAAAAAAAATTAAATTCCTTGATCGTGCGAAATTTATAGTGTCTAGTGTTTATGTTAGTTTTTTTATAGACAGATATTAATTATTTTTCGTGAAAAAATCCTGCTACGCGCGTCTATGTGCATTTATGCAGAAAAACGCAGTCTATTTACTCAACTTTGGACCCTAATATTTTGGAAACCAGACACTTCCCAGGTATGCTTCCATGGAGAAAAATGATCGTGATGATGAGGAGATTCCGTAGTTTTCGGGAACGTTGACGACCAAAAATCATCCTGTATGTAGGTACATTAGAAGAGAAATTTAACTGCAAAGTCAAGTCAAATAAGTATACCCATTGCGATGTCTGACATCAAAGTACTATAACTATACACAAAATATGTAAATCCATGTCCACTTATGATTTCCTAATTAGTTTTTCCAATATTCATATACAATAAACTCGTTATTGTAAATTGTCAAACTGATGCTTATTTACAAACAACTTTATTAATTTGTATCTAAAAATATAACAATTATACAATGATGATTCAGAAAAGAGGTAGATAAGCCATAATATAGGTACCAACCTATATAAATAGGTACTGAGTGATAGTGAACGAAGATAGACATTTTGCTCTGCCAATTCTGAGACTGGCATCATCTAGTGTATTTGTTTTGATATCTTATATAGTATTATGTTAGGTAATAATTTATTATTATTGTGTCAAATCTACCTATTTTAACATCATTGCGATTATGTTAAGATTTTGTTCAAAAAATTTATATACTTAACTAAAATACCTATTATGATTTGGTGTGTAAAAAATAATAATAAAATAATCCATCTAAAATATATTTTGTGGTTATCTTACCGTACAAGAACACGTTCTAGCTATAAAATTCACATTGCTTCGATAATACAGGGTCAAAATCTACCATACATGTACACTTTTCGACAGGTCGACACGTAAGAACTAGAAAGAAAGGGACGACAGAACTCTCTGACTTTACTGATTATGTAGCCCCTTATGTGGAGTGTTCAATTGGAATTAAGCTGGCATAGTAGGTATATGCTCTTCGCTATATTTAGCGCCCTATATGATTTTTTACGAGTTTGACCTTGAAGTTATGATTTGTGGGCCACTGGGAATTTTTGAGAGAATTATATTATTTTTTAAAGTATGATTACATAATGGCCGCTAAATTGAGTATTCTTATTCCAAGATTAGCACGTAGGTATCTACTATAGCGCCATACGCCAAGCTCCATATAGAAATGACTCAACTCCTTTGATTTCATAGACATGGTTGTTCTTAGACCCTTCTATTCTCCAGCGACTTTGATAATACCTATAGCATTTAAATGAGGGGAGGTGAGGCCTATGTTCAGCAGTGGACTTCTCAAGGCTGAAAATAATTATTTAAATGAGACAATGATCATTCAGTTTCGCATACGTTCAGAAAAGAACGTAAAGCTGATGACAATTGTTGTATGTCATGTTCAGCACGCAATGGAATCTACGACTTCTACCGTCTGAGAGGACGGGCTTAGCGGTAAATAAGTAGATCTTTGCCATCAAATTAATAAAGCCGGATATGTTCGAAGTCTACTAAAGCCTGCTCAGAATAAAATATAATGCAGTTAATATGGTCGATTCCGGTAGTCACACTTAAACCTAAACGTAAAATTAGTCCTACCTGTCCTTTTCTCTCTCAGCCATTTATGTTAAGAACGGAGAGAGATAGACCTGACTAAGATTAGGTTTCATTCTTGCTTCGTGATGGTCATGCTTCGTGATCTTTGTGAGGCTGGATGTGCCTGAACAACCAATCTATAGAGCACAGCTAGATCATACATATATGTATATCATATGATATATTCATGCGATATGGTCGATTCTGACCGTCAAGATAAGTCCTACCTGTCCATTTCTGTCGTAGCCATTTATGTTAACAGACCTGTCTAATTTTAAGTTTACATTAAATTGTGACGGTTAGAATCGACCATAATGTTTACATTTTGTAATTTCAAATATGTAGTTGGAAAAGAGTACAATTTACTGTTTGGTGTCAGGGTCCCACTTGCATCAAGTGTTGAAATAAGGTTATGTCGTTTTGTTATTTTACACATAATTTGAAAGAGACGGCGGTGTAAGAAGCCTCTTAAATAAAAGGTATCCTGCATGCGAGTTTGAAAATCGAACTCATGCGCGGTAATGTAAAGAGGCCAACCAATCACATACGGTGATAACGTCACGTAATAAATGACACAATGTGATTGGTTGCTTGGTTAATCTTACTCGAACTAGTTCGAGTTGTATACTAAGCATGCTAATTTAAAATACTTGGTACAAGTGGGTCCAGACAGTAAAAATACCTGTATATTTTAGCGTCATATTGACTTTAAAATAGCTTAAACGTTAACTATCTAGGTATATATTTTTATTAGCAACAGTTTGATCTAAAATTAAAGAAATATTGTGCAGTAAAGCTCTATTCAAAACAGTTTTGCAGTGATACTATAGGTTTAAATAGAGCTTTAGCGGTTCCTTAAGGGTTCGAAAGTTAATGCATAAAGTAAGTAAAATAGATAAAAAAGGTTTGTAACTAGGGGTACAAGTGCAACCAATAGCGTTACGAATTACTCGATATATTGAAGTACAGTGTGTTCAGTAAGAACGTGACCGCTATTATACAGATTAAATACAACACAGGCTTGTCTTTTAATTTCTTTATAGCAATCTTTGACTCGTGTGCTGAAACGCAATATAACTTCTATTGGTGTTTACCATTATTAATTGTAGTGAATTGTTAATTGTGAGGATGAGTGAAAAATACTTGAAACGGTACGAAGCAGTATTTCTTGTTCATCATACTAAAGGACCGAAACTATCATACAAATCGGCTGCTAAATACATGAAGAGGTCTGAAAGTTTCGTCAAGAAATGGGTGAAGCGATATTTAGAGGTTGGGAACGTGGACGACCTACCAGAAAGGGGATCAAGCCGAGTGACAACTAAAAACCAGGACAACGCGATTGTTCGTCTTTTTCAAGATAATCCAGGACTTTCATTGCGTTCTGCCCAATCAAAACTACGACAGAAAGGAATAGATATATCCCTAAATACAATCCGTAGTCGTCTGCGTGAAAAAGAAGTATCTTTTCGGTCTACTTTGAAGAAACCTTTATTATCTGAAAAACACGTTCAAAAACGACTCAATTGGGCAAAGGAAAATTTGGATCGAGATTGGGGCAGTGTTATTTTCACAGATGAATCTTCTTTCTGGGCATGGTCTTCTCTGTCAAAAGCTTGGATCAGTAAACATAATAGATTTCTTCAACGTACAGTAAAACACCCTATAAAAGTACATGTTTGGGGATGTTTCTGCAAACATGGATTTGGTTGCCTTTTTGTGTTTACTGGTATTCTAAATGCCGAAAGAATGTGCAAGATTTATAAAAAATGCTTAATAAGGTCTGCTAAAAAGTTTTATGGGTCAGATACAACAACTTGGGTGCTGCAGGAAGACAACGATCCAAAACATCGTAGTAAACTGTGCAGTGTGTGGAAACAGCAAAATAACATTACAACAATGGAGTGGCCGGCAATGTCCCCAGATGCAAATCCTATAGAAAACGTGTGGTCCTACATGAAAATGCGACTCAAAGGAAAGCCAGTGTACACTGAAAAACAACTTTCTTATCAAATTAAAAAGATATGGCGATCTTTACCACGGGAGTACGCCGAGAACCTTGTTAAAAGCATGGATAAAAGGTGTCAAGCTATTATCAATAATGACGGCGATTGGACTAAGTATTAAGTAATTGCGTAATCACCAATATGTACTTTAATAAAAAAAATATCAAAACAATTTGAGTGTTTTTTTTTATTAATAATACTGGTCACTTTCTTGTTGAACACACTGTAGAAGCTTTACCGATACAACGACATGGGCGATATTATCCTGTTAATATTTGTTTATCCGTCACATTAGGAGTCCCCGTACAATTTTTAATTGTTTATGACTCAAGGTGATTAATTAATTGTAAAGACTGATTTAACGTAAGTTTTCCCGCTATAAAAATATTGGCATATTTTTAAAAATAAAACATATTGCCAATATCTTGATTGCTTACACCAGCTGCTATTGCCGATAACGTCCAAATTATTCAAAAAACATCGATATTCGCATCGCATCGGCAGACAGCACTGCCCTAGTGTCAACATTTAATTCGTAACCCTAAGGAACTTATCATTCTATCGTAGGATTCGTCAATATCGATATACTTACCTACCTAAATTCTTGCGGTACTTAAATAAATACAAAATTTTCGATACGTTTAACAGGATAACCTACTGTGCATATGGTTTGAGAATCTCTGTACTGTAAATTCATAAATAGATACAATATGGTCGATTCCGGCAGTCACACTTAAACCTAAACGTAAAATTAGTCCTACCTGTCCTTTTGTCTCTCAGTCAATTATGTTATAAGGACGGCGAGAGATAGACCTGACTAAGATTAGGTTTAAGTGTGACTGCCGGAATCGACCCTAATATTGATTGATAACATATTGAACATGATTGACTACAGCACCCCGGTACAATGTCCAGCAAAGTAACGCATGGGGTGTTAGTGAATTATTACATATTTTACATTCTCATTCACAATACCATAGATCACTTTGCTCTCCATTAGAAAAATAAATTATAGATGCTCCTATACCTGGGTCTGATGTTTATCTTGGCATGTGTTCACTGCAGACCTGAAAACAATGATTTGCATTTCTCAAATATAAATTTTGATTGACTCACGATGAATATTGAACAAAAAATACGATAACATAAATGCAAGCTTAGATATCCTTCCGTTTGGCCAAATTATTTTTCGTCAAATTTCACTTCGCAAAAAACTTATCGCTAAGTTTCATTTCGCAAACGTGCTTTTAGCAACTGTACATTTCGCACATAATTCATTTTGTAATATTATTTGGCAAACTTTTACTTAGTCAAGTTTTATTAGGACAAAATATAGCAAAATATGTTTTATTTTGGAAAACATTATATTCCAAAAAAATATTTGCTCAAATTATCACTTCGCATACTTAGGTATACTAAGATCGATATCCTGATTTCGTCGAAAATTGTTTAGCGTGTTTAACAAATTATCACTGGCCAACCATGAATTCTTAAGTTAGGTTAGAGTATGAAAAACAACAAAAATAAATCGCTTCTAGCCATGAACGTATAAAGAATAACGGACAGAGTGTTGTCCATACACAGAGTGAGGCATTCATAGTAAGCTCGGTAACGATATTTCATGGAGTAGGGATGTGTTATATTATGACGCGTTATATACCCACACATACAAACCATAGTAAGCTCGGTGCCTACTAGAAAACACGCACACATGGGCAACGCGCCGCCATTTCGGTGTTTCAATCTGTGCATTGACAACATTACGTACGTTGTTCTTTATACGTCCATGGCAACAGGTTAAATAATAGTAAAAAAAATACTATATGTAGTTTTGTTTTAATGAAATAAATAATAAATAAAATAATTACATTATTTGCAATACACATTAGTAATTTAACTTTGGAGTATCTACTTTCAGTAGAATACGGAATAATATTCAGCTTTGTGTTGCTGTTTTCATAAATAAAACCATCCTTGTATTTCAAATGTTTTGTAAATCATGTCTTGCAATATTTTGACAAGATTAAGTTTTGCGAAATGAATTATTCGATTAAATAATATTTAGTTAAATGAAATATTGCCAAACACTAGTATGCCAAAAAAGAGATTTTCTAAATAAAAATTGCCATTGTTTTGACAAATGTTTTTTTGCCAAATGAATATTTGCGTTATAAAGTTTGCGATGTGATTAAATTATCTTCTTCTATATCTATACATATAATAAAAATGTAACGGATCGCTGTCTGTACATGGAAGATATATGAGAAAAAATATTATAGGAGACCTTTATCAACGCAATAGGACCCAAAACGATGATTTTTGTCTGTTTGTCGGTTTGTCTGTGCGTTTGTGCACTTGTTGTGTAATCTCAGAAACGGCTGAACCGATTTCGATACAGTTTTTACGAATATATTGTGACAGATCCCACCTAACATATAGGCTTTTTATCCCGGGAAAATATTTTTATCCCGGATAATTTCAACATTTAGTTTTTTCTGTAGTCCACGCGAACGGAGTCGCGGGCGTCCACTAGTTTATAATAAATAAATATTATTTATTAGCAAGAACCTCTCGATAGTGCGAAACGCTATCACCACACACGCGCAAAAAGGTTCATGTTAGCCCACACAGTTGGGTCTAGTACTTTTACTACATAAATGGCAATAGCAACGCTCGAATAGGTCGCGCGGGACGAGCACACTCACAATTTTCAAGATCGCATTTCGGCTTTTCTACTGCAAGATACGTTGTTTTTATTAAACTCTAGTCAAAGCTGAATATACTCACAGCAGTCGAATAGGAGAGCGGCGAGTAGTTTGTTTGCGGAGGCTGGGCGAACGCGTTCGGCGGCGGCGGCGGATGCGTGGCGAGCGGCGACACGGGCGGGCCCGCCGCCGCGCCGCCGACGCCCGGGCTGCCCGCGCCGGTCGTCGACAGCCGCGAGAACGCCGCCAGCGCATCCGGGAAGTTCGGCGGCGTGGCCGGCGTGTTACACGGCGTCATTAGTTGCTACAACCATAGCTCGATATGAGAAACGGCACGGGGACAACCCGCCTCTTGTTTGATTACTTGATTATCTAATTTGCAATAGCAAAGCCGAAGCAGCGCGATAGCGAAAATTTTGTGTTTGCGTGCGCGCAACGAGCGCGAGGTGTGTCGTCCCACGCCGCGCACACACATTCTCAATTTTCGCTATCGCATTGCTTCGGCTCTGTTATTGCAAGGATTACCTGAGCAAATAAAGGTTATTGTATTGTATTGTACCTACTATGGGTAAGGGCGGATTTAGACTTGGAGTCAAGATGTGGTCATAATTCGAAAAAACTTTGCGAACTTCGATGTCGCTCGTAACATGTTAGTTGTTTAAGCTGATGTAAGGACGCCGGGGGTGGTCATATAAAGATATATTTCTGTCATTTGATGATTAAGCCTTGGGTTTTTATGGTATAAAACCAAGGTTTAGACAAGTGGTGGAACACAATATTGATATCCAAAACTGCAGTTAACAACTAAGAATTCTAAAAGAATCATTGATGATGTAGCCATGTTGTAGGTACATGCATTTTACCTTAGATAACATTCTAAGCCTGTACTGTCATCATCATCATCATTTACAGCCCTGGGAAGTCCACTGTTGGACATAGGCCTCCCCCAACAACTTCCACTCCGACCGGTCGGAAGCAGCCTGCATCCAACCGACGCCCGCGATCTTGGGCAGGTTATCCGTCCACCTCGCGGGTGGCCTTCCCACGCTGCGTTTGCCGATACGTGGCATCCACTCTAGAACTTTCCGACTCCATCGGCCATCAGTTCTTCGAGCTATGTGCCCTGCCCATTGCCACTTCAGCTTGCTGGACCGTTGAGCTATGTTGGTGATCTTTGTACGTCTGCGGATCTCCTCATTTCTGATTCGATCACGCAGAGAGATCCCGAACATAGCTCTCTCCATCGCTCGCTGTGCGATCCTGAGCTTCTTTACGAGGCGCACAGTTAGAGACCACGTCTCGGCACGGTAGGTCATCACCGGCAGCATGCACTGGTGGAATACCTTCGTCTGTAAGGACTGGGGTATCTTGGACACAAATTGTACTGTGTAAAACAGTAATAAAATAGTAAAAAAATCTATATCATAGTATCAAAAATAGTATAATTACTAGAGATACCAAAGCTGACCAATTTGTGACATCTCAACAGCTCTCTTCTAATCATACACCTCAAAACCTGGTCCATAATCTCTATAATCAAGTGATTTATACTATAATAATAGGTATAATATGTATTTTTCAATAGGTTACCTGACGATAATGTGATGCAGCTATGCCATTTGCTCCGGGTGGTAAGGCAACCTCTTGGAAGAATATTGATAAAGCAGTCTGTTGACAAACAAGTGTTCTATAGTTGTAAATTAACACTCACCAAGTGGATTAAATTTTTTTTACTGGCACTGTTGGTGACTATGTGCCTATTTGCATTTCTTTCATCTAGAGGTGCCACTGATACTAATTTGTGTTCTGGTTCTAGATGTTGAACTGATGTTGGCAAGTTACGAAAATAAGTTGGCAGTGAACAAAATAAACAGACTTGAGAGTTTCTATAGGTTTATTCAAGTCAATTATGTGTTTTAAGTTTACTTTGTTTATTTTTTTTGGGATTATACCAACAAGGTATAGTTTAAATACATACATAGGTCAGTCTTAATAGTATTAATATTATAAGTAGACTTTTTTTCTTTAGTTATCACTGTTTTAAGTGTTTCATAGAAAAAAGTAAATACATACTAAATATAAATAAATATTCACACACTTCACAAGACATTAACCTAGTCCCACACTAAGATTTTAAGTGAGTACTAAGCAATGGTATATACACATTACACACACACAACTCGGAAAAAAACAACAATATATCTGGATTCAAACCCAGGACCTATATAGCTGAAGCATTAATACCAGCTAAATCAATTGGCTGTTTAAAGAGCCATATTTTTATTTTCACCTATTTATCTTCAACTTAGATTAGCTCAGAATCTTCTAATACACATAATTCATCATGTCAATAACTCGAAATAATAAATTTTAGCATCCACAACTATAAACCTAGATATCAGTGTATAACTGCTTCTATGCTGCTCTGGAAGTAAAAAAAAAAGTATACAGCTGCTTCTCTCCTGGGCATACTGTACAAGTCAGTAGAGGGACAAGAGGGTCTTGGTGTTTTGTAGGCGATGGGCTGGCCACCTGTCACTACTAACTGAACTTGTACGTCTCAACTATACCTTCAAAATTGGTCAGAAGTGGCACTATGTGGTTCTATTGGCCTTTGGTGCTCTGCCTACCCCGTAAGGGATAAAGGTGTGATTATAAATATGTATGTAACTGCTGGTGTTAGATAAACTTAACAAAAAAGAAAAATGTGACTAATCTAGCAGTATTTTTTTATATTCAGACTTTCTAAGGTGTTTATACGGATTTTATCAAATTGAATTTGAAATGCACATTGTTTGTAAACATTCATGTCAATATTGTGCATAACCTAACCTCAATCTACTTCATTATTATGTTCTACAATTTATAGAATTAGTATCATTGTAGGTATATTCAATTTATTTTTCTAATTAAATACTGAATGGGTAAACGAGTAATGCTAAAATAAGCATGTTGTTGATTGGACACATAATACCTACCTACTGAGTACCTACTCTTGTAATGTAAAAAAATGCTTGGTTTGTACCTGTTTATTAAATATGTACAAGCTATATGGTCTAGATAACTATGCAATGGTGTTTATGCGTATAAAATAACCACATAGTAGGTTCGATAACTAAGTATACATAAATTTTAATTTCTGAAAGTTCTCAGATATGACGATCCTATCTTGGCTCTCCTACGTAATTCGCCTTAGATTGTTTTTGCTTGCATCCCGGAATGTATTACGACTATTCAATGTTCCAGTGCATTGTATAACTATGAAACTGGTATTATTACTTCCCAAATTATGAAGCAGCCATTTCATGATTATTGTTTGTTTACATAAATGTACCTCGAATTGCCAATGAGCAGCCTGTAGTAATTGTTTTGCTTGTTCTCGAGCACATCCTGCTGCTAACACAAACTGATTAATCATAACTTGTTCACGTAAAGCTGTATCCATCTTAATAAAGTCTATAAATAAATAAAAAAGCACCACAATTTGCCCACAAAATAGAAAATAGTGAGACGGAAAAGACAAGAACGAACAACGAATGTTTTCCTCGGGAGTACAGTCGCACGCAGGAAAGAATACACAGTCAGCAGGTCAGTTCCGTTCGTACAAACCCTCTACCTACTAGTCTGTGCTACCTACAACGACAGTATATCAATGAGAGGCAAACGTGAGAAAGAAATGCAAATATGAAAAAGCCTGAGCGAGAAAGAGTTAAAACTATGTTTACGTAATCTGCTGTGGTACTGTGTACAACTAGGTACTCCATGAAGTTAGAAGTTTGTAGTACATACACCTCTAGACACAGCCTAGAGGCGTGATCTAGAGATCACACGGGTCAGCATGCGTCATAATCTGTACTGGTATCGTGTGAACGACTATAATTTTGGCATGGACTCACTTTGATATACATGACAGACGGTGGCAATACGTAATATCGTGTGTCGCCATAAAAAAAAACATACTCAGATGACAGCTGACTGACAGTGACAGTATTGATTGATTTCAAGGGGATTCGGCGGGAAAAGCTGGAAGGGAGCGGGTGTAATATTTTTGTGAAAATCAAAATTTATTTGTAAATGGCTTGCATGTGTCCGTAAAGTGATGTTTTTTGGTAGATAAGTAATATTTTGTTTACTTGTTATGTGAATCTAGTGCGTGTGCATGGTTTTATATGCAGGTAAGCTGAGTAATACTTTAGTCGGAATACGATCTCTTCATGGGCTCATGTAAGTTGTTTCTACAATTATTTTTGATTTTTACTAATTTTAAACTCGTTCTTGAGGATTTTCCCGACGTTTCCACTCATCATCATTGTCATCCATCATAAATTCTGAATACATTTTACTAAACAATGATTAGGCTGTATGGGCTTAGTTCCCCTTGCCTTTCCTTCGGGATAAACTAAAAAAAAAAAAAAAAAAAATTGATTTCAAGGTTATAAAATGGTCTAATTGAGAAATTGATTAGTGATTGTTAAAATGTTTATTTAATAACTCAGTAAAACAAGGATATTATCATGTTTAAATACACACACATTCTGTTTTGCATAAGTGTTGCGTGCATTATAAATAATTCATATTGTTTTCAAGACGAGGCACCGGATGAAAATCATAACAAAAATGGGTTGCAGACAAACTTTTTACTTGAATCTGATAAAAATATTAATGACACCTCAAGGTCGAGAAGGGATATTGAAATAAAAGGAGAAAGTTCTAGTGAACCAAATAACATAAGTGTAACTGATAATGTTACCTCATCATCTAGCTCCACGACAGGAAAACCAGTTTATGAATTAGGGCCTTCCAATAACTCTGTATTGTCAATAAAGCAAGTGAATGTGTCTTCTACAAGTTTAAATAATTCAGCACCAAGCCCATCCGATGCTGCACCATTGCCTGAAAAAAGTTCAGCTGAAGATGAACATAACAGTTCAATGGCAATATTTTTTGTACTTTGCATTCTTGCACTAGGAATTCTTTTGATACATCTAATGTTACAAACTGGATTTTCTTACTTACCCGAAAGTGTTGTAATAGTGTTCCTTGGTGCACTTATAGGCATGATAATAAATTTGATGACAATCAGGAACATTGGCAATTGGAGAAAGGAAGAAGCCTTTTCACCCACAGCATTCTTTTTGGTTCTGCTACCACCAATTATTTTTGAATCTGGGTATAACTTGCACAAGGGTAACTTTTTCCAGAATATTGGCTCTATCTTACTATTTGCAATTGTTGGGACTGCAATATCAGCATTTGTAATTGGAGCAGGAATATATCTATTGGGGCTTGCCCAAGTTGTTTATAAGTTAAGTTTTGTGGAATCATTTGCCTTTGGGTCTCTGATTTCTGCTGTGGATCCTGTAGCTACTGTGGCAATATTCCATGCTTTAGATGTGGACCCAGTACTGAATATGTTAGTCTTTGGAGAGAGCATCCTGAATGATGCTGTGGCTATAGTACTGACCACAGCGGTCTTGGACTCAAATGATCCACTGATGTCTACTGGTGAGGCTATCTTAGTAGCCATCAACCGTTTCTGGCTCATGTTCTTTGCATCAGCTGGAATTGGAGTGGTGTTTGCCCTCACAAGTGCATTGTTATTAAAACATGTTGATTTACGCAAGAATCCATCACTTGAATTTGGAATGATGTTGGTATTCACATATGCACCATATGTCCTTGCAGAGGGCATTCATTTGTCAGGTATTTTTACATTCCTATAAAAAATTATATTTGGTGTACATAATGTTTGCAATTAATAAAATAATAAATGTACATTGTATTTCAGGTATTATGGCAATACTGTTTTGTGGTATTGTAATGTCCCATTATACACATTTCAACTTGTCTACTGTAACTCAAGTTACAATGCAGCAGACCATGAGGACTTTGGCCTTTATAGCAGAAACTTGTGTTTTTGCATACTTAGGACTTGCTTTGTTCAGGTAATAAAGTAGTAAATAATGTTACTTGTTGTTGCTCAAATATACTTAAAACTAACTGAAGATGACTCAACAGTACAATGCCATTTGACTATTCAGAGATATAGGTTGGTGATAGTAATGATAATAGAAGTCAGATATCACAATAACTGTTGGATGTCCTAATGAATCGAAATCCTAACCAAAGTTATTGTCATGTAATTTGAATTATTTTGTTTCATAGTTATTTTATTTAGAATTAGTTAGCGAAACATAACTTGCTAAGCTTTCTATTAAGTATTAATTTTGTATATCATTCAAACAGGGTTCGCAGTGATAATTATCATGACAATTATCACGATTGATTAAATTGAACACTTAAATAATCTATGTTGTTATGTATGTTTTTTATGTGTATCCGGACATTATTTGCTTATCCAAACTTGCTAGATATCAAACTCATTAAACAATGAATTTCTTTTCTTTATATTCTTTCCGGTAGGTACTTTCTTATTTTAGTTTTACACCATAAAAGCAAACTCGGAATTAAATTGCATATTCTCATAGTTATTCTTTCCTGTTTATTTAATATGCTGAAAAACTGAACCCTCCTTGGGATAAATATATTATCATTTTAAATGGTAAATCAGCTAGGATAATTATCAAGATAATTATAAAAAAAATATTTATCTTGATAATTTCGAACCCTGCATTCAAAATAAAAAAAAACCAATTTCATTTCCCTAGTTTCCGTCATCGTGTAGAGCCAGCTCTAGTGGTTTGGAGCATCATAATGTGCCTGTTAGGAAGAGCTGCCAATATATTCCCTTTGGCTCTACTTTGTAATAAATTCCGAGAGCATAAAATCACAAAGAAGATGATGTTTATCATGTGGTTCAGTGGTAAGATAAATGACTTTTTATATACATGTTAAAATTAAGTGTGATTATTTGCATAATTAGCTTAATGACGAAATACTAGTCATATCTATGCAATGGAAACTTACAAATCATTTGTGGTTGCACAATTATGTTATGTTATAAGTTGGTACAGTTGTTTTTATTTACCCAATTGTTTTTTTAGGTTTGAGAGGTGCTATTTCATATGCTTTATCTCTCCATCTTGGATTTTCTGATGAGACTCGGCATGTGATTATCACAACCACACTAATAATTGTTTTATTTACAACTCTTTTCTTTGGAGGATCAACCATGCCTTTATTGAAGTTTTTGCGGGTAAGGTTTACTTGGTAACATAGAATAGTGTAAGAATTAATCATAAATATTTATGAATAGCAGATAATAATAATTGACCCGGTAGCACTGGCGGCTCGTCCTAAGCAGCGCTTGTGCAGTGCACTCCCACCCACGAAGATTACATAGTCTATATTTATAACTCTAAATCTTTCAATTCTACTATGTTTATACAATAGTGTCTGCGCGTTCGTCTCAAGTAAGTTGTAATCATATGTATCGAGTGGAGCACTAGCGATCGCGCTCTAATGAAACGTAATTTGGTACGATTCCTAGTACAGTATTCAATGAGTGCGAAAGAGACATACCGACATAGGCCGGCGCGTGAAACAGAAGATTTCGTATGAAAAATTAGCCTTATCTGGAACGCCGCTCACATTAATTCGTAGTGTACATATGCGGCCACTAGATGTCGCTTAGTCCGAGTTAAAAGTGGTTATTTCGCTAGCACGGTATGCAGAGGTCGTGGGTTCGATTCCCACTCGGGTGAGGAATTTTTTCAATTTCTTTATTAATAACTAGTGGACGCCCGCGACTCCGTCCGCGTGGACTACAGAAAAAACAAAATGTCGAAATTATCCGGGATAAAAGCATTTTCCCGGGATAAAAACATTTTCCCGGGATAAAAAGTAGCCTATATGTTAAGTGGGACCTATCACAATATATTCCTGAAAACTGTATCGAAATCGGTTCAGCCGTTTCTGAGATTAGCGTGCACAAACGCACAGACAAACCGACAAAAATTCCAAAAATCATCGTTTTGGGTTCTATTGCGTTGATAAAGGTCTCCTATAATATTTTTTCTCATATATCTTCCATGTACAGACAGCCATCCTTTACATTCTTATTATATGTATAGATTTTATAGATAATAATATGTTTAAATTTTGCTTTTCCTATATAGAAATGTTAAATAAATGAAGGTCCTTGTTTTCCTTTACTAATTTATCAATATTTTGGTGAATTTTTGATTTTTTTCATTAATATTTAACTAATTCACCCATTACTATTTGGTTTGTGTGCACAAATAGTGGTATGAGTTATCAGATCCGAGGGTCAGTGGAGGGTGTAGGGCCCGGTGGTGGGCGCACCCATAGTGAATAAATGAAGGTCATTTGAGAGGTAGACAAATAACAAGGCTGTTTAATAAGACTGTTTAATTTCAGGCAAATAAAAAACCATCCAAACGGTCTAGGTCACTTAGAAAACAGAAGGAAGTGAGTTTGTCCAAAACAAAGGAGTGGGGACAGGCCATCGATTCTGAACATCTATCAGAACTGACAGAGGAAGAATTAGAGGTAACAAATCTCTTTATTTTCCATCATTATCATCTTCCTGCCATTCGAAATTCACATTAAGTACTAAAGATTTGGTATTTGTTTTACGGCCGGCTGCCTGCCTGAAGCCAACCCTTTAAGGAAATCCGTACATGAAATAGATTCAGTGGTACTGGCACGTGACAAACTTTTGATAACTTTTGATTTGAAAGTTTTGATACTAGTATCAAAACCACTTCTGTCTGAAAGGCGCACGTCTTTACCACTAGGCTATCACCGCATATAAATCTCGTTATTTCTATTGATATTGTTACTATACCTAAAGATATTGAAAACTGTTCAAATATTTTGAACTTAGAATTTACCTGTTTCTTCTATGCTGCTCAGGGAGTGAAAAAAAAAAGTTTAATACTACAGCTGCTTCTTTTCCCGGGCATACTGTACAAGTCAGTAGAGGGACAAGAGGGTCTTTTGTAGGCGATGGGCTGACCACCTGTCACTACCAACCGAACTTGTAAATCTCAACTATACCCTCAATATTGGTCAGAAGTGGCACCATGTGCCTCCCTATTCTATCGGCCCTTGGTGCTCTGCCTCCCCGTAAGGGATAAAGGCGTAATTATATGTATGTATGTAATTTACCTGTTTATAAAACTGAGAGAATGATTTTATTTTTCAGGTGAACTATTCCCATACAACACGATTGCGTGGGTTTGTAAGATTGGATATGAAGTATCTAATACCATTCTTCACTAGACGGTTTACTCATCAGGTAAATAAATATCACAACTTTTTTACCAATAAGCCTTGCACAACAAGAGTGGGCTTGAATCAGGAAGAATTTCATGTATGTTTCATGCTGTCAAAATATTATAAGTAGAAAAAAAATAAAAAGTGATGTACGTAGGTACATATGTATTCTGGAAACACTTTATCTGCTGAAATGTCAACTAAACAAAAGTTACTGCAAGCTAAGAAATTTTTTAAGTTATGTGCACAATTGCACATGGATTCAAATCCAGTTATAAATTTTCAAATGGTTACAAATCAAATGCTATTTTCAGGAATTAAAAGATTGTAAAAGTCAAATGACAGACTTGACGAACCAGTGGTACCAGGCTATAAGGATAACGAACGACCGAGAAACTGACGAAGAGGAGAGCTTACAACAGAGCTCTCTTTCTAATTCACGCAGCAGCCTACAAAGGGGCGTATAAATATTACGTATTTATAGAAAAGTTATGATATTAGATGAAATATATTATGTATGACAGGTCTATCGGGGCCAATGTTAACGCCACTATAGTCCGTTTCACGAGTTGAACTCATAGGAGAAGATAATACCCGCAGCTTGATTGGTCAATTCGCGCGGCTAGAAATAAGGGAACCAATGGGCGAAGCGGACCGCTTTGAAGGTCAAGCGCATTAACCAATTGGCTCACACAGATGATTTTCTTTGTAATCTCGTTTCGTGGAACGTATTAAAGTCTTAAGGTGCTGTTATTAGACAAAAGAGGCATTTTAGAACATATAAATAATATACTTGTCCGACTACCACAGCTCCAATTTTTATATACTGGGCGTAAAAAATCAACTTTGTTCTTTTAATACCTCGTATTTTTTGTAACATCACGATAATTTTTTTATGGAAGCACCCCTGGGAAACCACGCATCAAATGAATACATTGCTTGCAATAAAATGATAGTATTTTTCATAATTTTTTTGTCGTTTCCCAGGGTTGGTTCCATAGAAGAAAATGATCGTAACCTTACAAAGAATACGAGGTATTAAAAAACATTGTTGTCTTTTTACACCCTGTATATTTTTATTTAAACCTTTATGAAGTTTTTAGCTAACGTCAAAACTCAATTACTTTCTACGTTCTTTTAAGTTAAATAACTTGAAAACTATTGTGAATATGAACACGAAACTTGAACACGAAAATTTAGTTTGTGATAAACGTACTTTTTTTTGTAAAATTTATAGATAGTTAATTAAAAACCAAATATTTCGCTGGTTGCGGGTGCGCCCCGCTATACGTCTACCTCACTCCCTCATTAGGCGTTTGAGGGAGTGAGGTAGACGTACTGCGTGTTCATCTATAAGATCGCCTTAACTACTTTTTAAAGGATTGTTGGCCTAGAAGACCTTGTGTATGACATTATAATCACTGTGATTAAAGCTTATTCCGGAGGTATATTTTATTAGATTGAGACGTAAAGGTCTCAATAATCAGCCTAATGAGACTTGATTGTTGTCCAAAACGAGACTAAAGTAAAAGTTTATTCCTGAAAGCTAGTCTACATTTTGCCCTTATAAAATCAAGATAAGATAAGAAATCAAATGACGCTTTATATGAGTTAAAGCTAATCAAATAGTTTTAAAACTTAATTTATCTAGTTATTTTGTGACATACTTAGATATTTAGTTTTAGAAGGTGCTGCAATTTGAAATCTGACAAACCTCTTACCTATGCTACTTGTGTTTTGTAAATATAATTTCAAAGGCCACTTTCGTACTTATAAACAGGAATTTAGTGATATCATATTAGGAAAAATTTGAAGCGCAAGTAATTTTAGGTTAATTCAATACATATTATATTAATAATGATAGTTTAGTAGTCGCGACAAGTACCTACTACTTAGAATACAGTAATTAAGGCTCAATTTACACCGCCGCGGAAAGGAATGGAAGCGAATTTTTGCAACGAAATCGTATATAGCATAATGAACTTTATATCATCAGCGTCAATTTCCAAATTCCGTTACGTCAAATCATCGGAGAAAATTATCGAGAATGCGCGAGGATTCCGTGGAAGATGCGCAACTTTTTTTTAGGCTCGTAGTTAGTTTGTTTGTTATACACTTGACATAAAGTTTATTATGCGATGTACAAAAATTTCCATTCCGTTCCATTCCGCGGCGGTGTAAATTGAGCCTAACAGTAAGAATTGCTCACGTTATACATTCACACAGGGTGCTTAGACAAGTATCTAATTTCGTTTCATCGACTTTTATTGTTGTTACATTTCCGCCAATAGCAGTAAGACTATTATGTTATTTAACAATCCAAATAAAGGCTTCCTTATTGAAGGAAATGTTTCGATGACAAATATTGATGAGCCTCTATCGATCGATCGAGAATAATGTAACCTAAGCACTTTGATTTTTTTGTTTAAAACGAATTACTGTGCTGTGAGTAGGTAAAGACAATTTCCCGTTTACAAATTTAGTTTTAAACACACTAGGCATCTATGTGTCTAAATCCATTACACAAAGTCAGATAATATCTTCTAGTATGGAAGCCTTAGATTAATTACAAATTCAAAGGTTGGGCCATAGACATAGTTATATTCTTTTCTCTATGGGTTAGGCAGTCATAGGACTTAGATTTCAACCCTCGTTGATACGCACACACGTTGAGAAGGTGAGAACATAGTAGTTTAGTAAGGAAAGAAGGAGGAACCTAGCCTAGCTATTGAATTTGTATCCGCTGGGTAGGTTGGCCAGATGTGTGCTGATAATCCCACATGTACTTATAATTAAGGTTATTTTGCGTGTGTCTACACAGGTATTAAGTTATTTTAAAAGCTTATAAGCAATTGGACTCTTTAATCACAAAATAATGTCGACTTTTGATAGTCTACTTTACAAAAATGCCAAAGGTGTAACAAATGTCAGTTCACTTACCAAAACTTGTTTCAAAATTATAGTTTCTTATTCTCTATAAGTCTACTTACAAGAAAAAGCATCCACAGGCAAGAGTTGTCATGCCATGTAACTACAAATACTAATCTATTGACTATGAGAGTGACTATTATGCGACTAAAGAGATTGATTGAAATATGGCGTAAATTTTTTCTAAGTTATTATTATACTACTATAGTTAATGTTTCACATAATATAGTGAGTTAGGTAACAAATCAACATATTGAATATGTATATGTAATGAAAATAATTTATTACTTATTTAGTATTATTTTGTGATATTGTCATTTATTATTTAGGAATTTATTACACCAAAGCCTTAAGTTAGAAAGTGGTGTAGTCACTGGCTATATGTAAAAATTAAGTTAACTTCTGTTACAGCCACACTCAGAAAAGTTAATTATATTAGGTAGTACTAATGAGTATTTAACTAATTACAATTAATTAATGTCATATGCCATATTATTCCAATGGACGATTCTGAGTCATAACTATTTTATCTTTACTAACAAGTGGATTTGGTAACTTTCCGAGTGTGGCAGTACCTCTAGGAACACCTACCTGTCACTCCTGTGTTTATACTTATATTGAGACAGCCATAGGCTGTTCCTGTTTAACAAAGGTACTTAGACAAGGATAAAATATAACACAATCAATGTAGGTATTGGCGTCAAATTGGTAGGTACAAGTGTGGACTTTACATTTTACCATTTAGTTTTTTTTTTGGTATATTATGATGGCATGGATATATAAGGTCTACAAAAAAGTACTGATTATCTTTTGACACGAAACTAGGTAGGTAGATAATCAGTACTTTTTTGTAGACCTTATACCTATAGGTATTAATTGTGATTGGTAGTGATTTTTAATGAAAGTATTCAAAATATTATTAATAGTATAATTTTATTAATATGTTGATTGTGTTTAACACAGTTGTAAGTATTTTATTGTAGCTACTTAAACATTTTCCAGTACCTACCTGGATAATATCTAACATAGTAATAAGAAGTGATGTTTAATTTGCTTTAATTTACTATGTTTAGATGATTATCATATAATGATACAAAATGCAATATGTATGTAGGTATGTAGCAACTAATTACATTTCAAAGTGCTGGGAAGTGTATATTTTATTGTCAAGTACAATTTTGCATTATCCTGATTTATTTTTAATATTTACTACTACAGAGGTTGCTCTCATATTTTTACTGTACTTTCTCGAATAATATTATAGTGATTTTTGTATCCAATATAGTGTAATGGCATTATAATAATATGACTACATGGTTGTTGTCATACACCACTTTGATACAACTAAAACACAATTTATTCTATTGAGCTACTGTGCACTAATCTTTGCAAAGGCCTTATGAGTTCTATATTTCAATAGTTATTCACATACTTAAGGTTGCCATGTCAAATCTTTAAAAACCAGAATTTGAAGAAGAAATACCAGGACATTTCGATTTAAAGCCAGGACTATACACGAGAGAGTCCAGTGACAATAGGATTGGACAGAGTTAGTGGCGTGCGAATTTCAAAACATAGGTCTTTACACATTCAGTGCCGGTGCAACTACGTATTTGCGTCTTTTAGGCTTTCTAAAGGTGCCGTTGACGCTTATTTACGTCTTGGAACTGGGCGTTGACCTGATGTCGGCACTCTTAACGGCGAATATATCAGGACTCTAAAACTCAGGATGATGCTTAAAAACTATCCAGGGCACCCCAAAAAGCAGGACATGTCCTGGGAAAACAAGACGGTTGGCAACCCTAACATACTTGTAAAATCTTTTTGATGTATTCTTTGAAATTTATTTTTATTTATTTATTGATATTTAAGCAATTGTATGTAGTTTATTGCATAATTACTATGAAACTTGTTTTTCTTGTTGGACTTTTGTGTGCAGAATCATGTCAGACCTTAGGGTAACCATAAAAAAGGATTTTTTTCCATTTTAGATGTGAGAGATATGTCAATTTACACTTGCCCACTCCAAAATGGAAATAATGATGCTTTATGAGTTCATTCCCCTGTTGTATACTACTAAGCAAAGTCAACTGGTAATGATAAAATTAGTTTTCGTTTCTGGGTACCTATATTAATGTTGTTTCTTTTTTTTAAAGCAATCATTATGCTTACTGGTAGAACAGTTAGGAACTTGCATTTATTCACAACATTTTAACATCTAAAATAGCCATATTCAAACACCAATAGTAGACCAATCATGATTTTCAGTTATTTGTAGGTCAGAGAGGAGTAAGATGTCATAGTGCTAATGTCATACACGTTTCGATGCACCATTAGACTTTTCGGTGCCTCACAATTCCAGTCCTTGACACTTAGATTCTATTAGTGTAATGTATAGTAATGTACTGCATTACTAATGTACTACATTATTAATGTATTGTAACATACAGTAATGCAATCTAAGTGTCATGGACTGTAATTGTGAGGCACGGAAAAGTCTAATGGTGCATTGAAACTGTATGTCATTAGCACTCTGTCTACATCTTATTCATCTTGGTAAGGCTGCTGACCGGACCCCATATAAAATGATGTAAAAATTAAGAAGTATTGTTGTATATTAAATTAATCTATGTTGGACATATTTTAATGTAAATTATTATTAAGTTAAACAAAATAAAGAGATATTATAAAAACTTATTCTTCCTCATTTTCTAAATTGATATGGCTTCCAAATTTTCCATACAGGTGTGCCTTCAATTCAACCATCTCAGCTTTGAGCTTTTCACATTTTTCTTCTAATTCACTAATTTCTCCGGTTTTTTTTACCTTCGCATCTTCTAGAGATTTCTGAAAATAAAACTTTTATAAACACAATGAACCATTTTTACAAAGGTGATCTTAGTCCCACATAATAAGAGTGACAACCACCTCTGTTGGTTGGTTCCCACAACAAATAATTTTTTAAATTATTTACTCTATAAACCAAGTTTGGAAGATGTTTATAACAAAGAACAATCTGTAATGTTTATATCACAACTGATAGGTATACCAATGTATCTTCCAGGTTTTGATGAATGAACACTTCTCCAATCAAATAGGGAATTCTTTCACTGTCGTCAGCAAGACCCAGCTCTTCAACTGCTTCTTCTAAATTTTTCATATCATTTAGTTTAACTTTTAATTCATCCTTGAAATCCTCTACTTTGGCATTCAGACGAGCAAATTTATTAATTTTTTGTTGATCCTCAAAAGATATATGAACATCAGAGTCCTGGAAAATATTTGTTAGGAGAATAAACCACCAAAATTATCCCATTTGGTAACAAACCTAAATCATTCTTGCAAGAGCATGGAGGTTAAAAAAATAAGTTATAAAATGAACATACCGGTCGAAATGTGCCTTTTCCTGAATTGGCCATTATAACGAAATATTTTATTTATTTTGCAGTTTTGTTAACTAGAACTGTATCTTAAAGGTGAAGCTGAAAAAAATAGGTATAATAATTTCACGAATCAAATCAAATACATAACTCGGTGTAGTGATGAAATCCGTGAAACTGTGAAATTAACAATATTTTTGCGATTTAATCAATCCTTCTCAGTTTAGTAATAGTATAACAAATAAGACTATCCTGCTCGTTCAGAAAATTTTATTATCTCCTATATCTGTCTTACATTTCTGACAGTGACAGTTCACCATGTTGTGTTTGTTTCATTATTCAGAAGGAAGGTTTTGAAATTATAAATTATCTCCACCATATATATCTGTCTATTTACATTTCTCTTTCTGATTATACAGTGATTTTTGGTCGTCAGTCCCGAAAACTCGGAATCTCCTCCATCACGATCATTTTTCTCCATGGAAGCATACCTGGGAAGTTTGTTTCCAAAATATTAGGGTCAAAGTTGATAAATACTGCGTTTTTTCATAAAGCACATAACGCGGAAGATTTTTTCACGAAAAATAATTAATTTGTCTATAAAAAAACTAACATAAAATAGACACTATAAATTTCGCACGATCAAGGAATTTTAAATTAAAAAAAAAAAAAAAAAAAATCCCAGCAGCATAAACTTACATTTCATGTATAGAAACGTACCCTTCGCTAAAGGTGGCCACAAAAAAACATCTGTATAGATAGGATGGATGGATAGAATAATATAATTAATGCTCTATTTTCAATCAGGCTCAACCTTTCTCTTTCTATACGATTCAATCCCGAAAAACGGAATCTCCCATCATCACGATATTTTTCTCCATGGAAGCATACCTGGGAAGTGTCAGGTTTCCAAAATATTAGGGTCCAAAGTTGAGTAAATACAGTGCGTTTTTCTGCATAAATGCACATACGCGCGTAGCAAGATTTTTTCACGAGAAATAATTAATATCTTTATAACATAACTAGACACAACCTTCAAAAAAAAAAACAATCCCAGCATTTTTTTTCCTGAATTTTTTAATGGCCACAAAAAAACATATAGGCCCGTTGGGAGTACGGAATAGGCCCGTAAACCACGCGGACGAAGTCGCGGGCAATAGATAAATCTATACTTCTATATCTATATCTATACTAATATTATAAAGAGGTAAACTTTGTTTGTTTATTTGCAGTGAATAGGCTCCGAAACTACTAGACCGATTTCAAAAATTCTTTCACCGTTAGAATCCTTATTGGACCTGGATAGATAGATAGATAGATAGATAGATAGAAAGGACGTTTGGCGTACACATATAGACAACCAAATCAAGAAAATATAGAAAAAAAAATATAAATAAACCAATGTGATTATAATAGTAAAAAGGTACAG
This sequence comes from Carposina sasakii, assembly GCA_014607495.2. NCBI lineage: Eukaryota > Metazoa > Arthropoda > Insecta > Lepidoptera > Carposinidae > Carposina > Carposina sasakii. The sequence continues at coordinate 7,664,463 of CP053155.1, forward strand.
GTAAATGACAAATACATAAAGGATACAAAGAAGTACGCTTAGCAGTCCCCTACCGGCATGCATAGTAATGCCAAAGGTCCCCTTTCATATGCTGCTTGAGGATTCTACCATCAAGCAGCGCTGGTTTTCAAAAGAGACCTGGTTAGTGACATCTATACTAGTATTATAATGTGTGTATGTGTGTGTGTGTGCGCGCGCGTCTTCTCCGTCTTCTCCGTCTTCCACGGCAAAACTATAAAGATTTGGTGAAATTTGGTAACTTCCAGAGCCCAAGAAAAGACATAGGGTTTTTTATTTTTGCGGATTTTTTCGATTTTTTTTTACCGCGCGGGCGAAGTCACGGGCAATAGCTAGTAAAAATATAAATATAATATTTACATAAACAAAATACATGTTAAATAGACTGAAATTAAAATAAAATTGTGGGGGAAGATCGTTCCAGCATTGCGATGCTGCGTATCTAAACGAACCTCGGAAGGCTACTAACTTATGCCTTGGCGTAACGAATACGTGAGTCACCGTTAGAACTTCCTTCGGGATTGGAACCTGGATGAACATAGGCTATAAGAATTTCCCGATATTCCCACGGGAAGGCGAACAACGGGAATTCTATATTTTTTACGATATACACATGAAACTGAAATCGGGCATATACAGGATGATTTTTTGTCGTCAACGTTCCCGAAAACTACGGAATCTCATCATCACGATCATTTTTCTCCATTAAAGCATACCTGGGAAGTGTCTGGTTTCCCAGATATTAGTGTCCAAAGTTGAGTAAATAGACTGCGTTTTTCTGCATAAATGCTCATAGACGCGCGTAAGCAAGATTTTTTCACGAGAAATAATTAATATCTGTCCCTGAAAAAACTAGTATAAACGCTGGATACTATAAATTTCTCCGGATCAAGTAATTTAAAAAAAATCCAAAAAATTTACATAGTTTCCCAGCATTTTTTTTGGCATATCAACTTACTTTATTTGATCTATAGAGTACGTACCTTTCGTTAAGGGTGGCAACGAAAAAACAACCTGTATGATCATTGGGGACAGCGAGGGAGGACTAAAAACGGATTTCCCCCAAATTCTCACGGGAAGGAGACAAACGGGAATTAATAATTTTTACGAAAACCGCTATACATATGAAGCTAAAATTGGGCATATATGTTCATTAGGGACTGCGAGGAAGCACTAAGAACAGATTTCCTGAAATTCCCACGGGAAGGGGACAAACGAGAATTCAAAATTTTTACGAACACCGCTATTTGTATGAAGCTGAAATCGGATTAGGGACTACGAGGAAACACTAAGAATGGATTTCCCAAAATTCTCACGGGAAGGGGACCAACGGGATTAATTTTTATTACGAAAACGGCTACATATATGAATCAGAAATTAGGCATATATATTCATTAGGAACCCCGAGGAAGCACTAGGATCGGATTTCCCAAAATTTCCATGCGAAGGGGACAACGGGAATTAATTTTTTTACGAAAACTGCTATTTGTATGAAGCTGAAATCGAATCTGATTATTTCTTATTAGAGTTCAGTTTATGCCCTTTCTAGTGATATATAACTCGTGCTAAACTTAGCAAGTCGGTTAAAATTTGTAAGATTTTTGACTTTTCTCCTTCGACAACTTTTTATTGTTTAAACTTAGAAATAAGATATAATTAGATAGAGCTAATTATTAACAATGTAAACACATATTTAGTATGCGATGACGGCTGATATCGGAGCTGCGCACACGGGTGAATGCGCGAGGCGGACGCGATCGGGTTTGGGAGTTAGGCCCACCGCGTTCGTCAACCCTGAAACGGGAGCTGGCCACAACTTATGTTCATTAGGAACCCCGAGGAAGTACTAGGAACGGATTTCCCAAAATTCCCACATGAAGGGGACCAACGGGAATTAATTTTTTTACGACAACCGCGATACATATGACTTTATAATCGGACCTGTACGTTCATTAGGGACTGCGAGGGAGCACTAAGAACGGATTTTCCGAAATTCCCACGGGAAGAGGACTTACGGGAATTATTTTTTTTACGAATACGGCTACACGTATGAATCTGAAATTGGGCATATACTTATGTTCATTAGGAACCCCGAGGAAGCACTAGGAACGGATTTCCCAAAATTCCCACATGAAGGGGACCAACGGGAATTAATTTTTTTACAACAACCGCGATATATATGAATTTATAAACGGACCTGTACGTTCATTAGGGACTGCGAGGGAGCACTAAGAACGGATTTTCCGAAATTCCCACGGGAAGAGGACTTACGGGAATTTAATTTTTTTACGAAAACCGCTATTTTTAACCCCCGACGCAAAAACGACGGGGTGTTATAAGTTTGACGTGTCTCTCTCTCTCTCTCTCTCTCTGTGTGTGTGTAAATGTGTATGTGTCTGTCTGTGGCATCGTAGCTCCCAATGATCCGATTTTAATGCGGTTTTTTTGTCTGAAAGGTATATCAGTCGAAAGTGTTCTTAGCTATGTTTGGTGGAAATCAGTTCAGGTCTTCAAAGTCATCAGGTCGTTTTTTAGGTGTGATAGGAACGTTTTGCACGCTTAGTTTGCTTGCAAGCATATGTGGAATCTGACATTTGAAACACTAATGTCTTCTGGAACCACTGAGCTGGTCTGCTGTTAGGGCTCGAAGATAGGAGACGTAACCCTGGACTGCCTTTTAGTAAACCCATCGAGTTTTTGGGTTCGTTGGATTTGTCTTAACTAGTTCTCTTTATGTTTCTAATTGACGAGGACCTGATGCTGGAAATGGGATGTGGCGGATGAAACCCTGGAATGCCGGAATGAAACGGTTAAACCGATTTATATTTTTGCTGAAAATCTAGAATGACCAAAGTTTAATCTTTATTGTTTCTTAATCTCTGCAATTCTTCCAGAGCAGTTTGTCATGTCATGAGGATTGTTAAACAGCTTCCTTTGGTCGAGATCGCATATAGCGAACCCATCTAAACTTTTTACGCGGCGAAAAATAAAAGAAATTAAATGAAAGAATGAAAAATTAAGGAGCTCCTTCAAAAAGCATGAAATAAAAAATTCAATAAAATTTTTAAAAAACCCCCGACCCAATAGTACGCAATAATTATGTAGGGCTACCCTCAAGTAAATTACGGACCCAGGACAAAAACTCTGGACATTTGGGTGCAATAAAGAAAGAATTTTCCCCGGACAGCCTTGAAAAAAATACAGTAAAAACGTAAAAACCATACGTACACAAGTGTCTAAATAATGCGGTGCGCACGGAGTAAATGTTACCTAATATTTGATGCACCATTTTTTTTCTACATAGGTTACAGTTCTTAGAATAAGTATTAACAAAAAAAATAAGACATCAATGAAGCCAAAGAAGTATTACAAAAAAGCGCGTTTTTTTTTCAGTTTTTGGCACAATTACTTCTCTATCGATGAATTGGTAAAATTGGTGAAATTGCCAAAATATAGGAAAGTAATATTTATAAATGAAATTGAGACATCAACCTGCCCAACCGGGCTCTACACCCTCCACTGACCCTCGGAGATAACTCATAACTGCAAAAACAAGTAATCAAAAGCGCGAGCACCTAGCAGCAAGACAATACATTGCACCATTCCGAAATCAAAAACTGGATAAATAATCTACATTTTTCGCCAACAACCGTGGCATCCTCAGGATTATAGAAATTAGTAAATTGTAAACCACTAATTATTATGAAACTCTAAAACCCACAATTACTTTTAACTAATTATTTATTAGTTATTCCTAAAATAAGTTAGGAAAGTTCACATAAGTACCTAGTTAAAGTTTTAGGGGTGTATCCCATCTGGCCCGGTGCCTGGCCCGGCGCCGGGCCAAATGGGAAAAAAAAGTTTCATCTGGCCCGGTGAATGCTTACCGGGCCAAATGACACAAATCAAGTGCCATCGTCCCCGGTGAGGGGAGAAAAGAGGTGCCTCCTATTTGTGAAATACTATTACGCATCTATGAAAGGAATTGAACTAATAAATCAAACTGCTTGAGTTACAGTTCATTTTTTATCAGCTTGTATAAAACTACTGAAAATTAAAAACTTCTTAAAAGTAGATATAAGTATGAATTTGAACATAAAAATATTTTTATTATAATAATAATGATTCGCCCAACCGGGCCCTACACCCTCCCTCGGATCTGCCGATATTCACGAACAGAAACAACGCAGTCGCAAGGAGAAGCCAGATACCTAGTATGCAAATACAAGCACTTTCCGAAAATAACAATAATAGTTAATCGCATATGTTTCATCAACACCCGTGGCATCTTCAGGATTTAAAATAGTAACGCCTGATCAATTAAATAAAATGAATTAAACAAAATTATTTATAAGTAACTCGTAGTAACCTTAAGAAAATTTTTGATGTTTATTGTAACTTTCTCATAGGTTTTTAAAGCTTTTGAGATATATTTATAGTTATATATTTAGTTTAATGTTTGTTTAATGGCTGGTGGTATGTCCCGATGTAAAAAAGCAAGATATTTCGTGATTACATGTTAAAGCAGTGGTTGCGTGATGAGTTTATAAACGTGAGGTGCGTTTTCGGACAACGCCCTACGACAAATGCCTGGAAGCTGGCACAGCACTAACAAGACAATAAAAAAACAGCCCAATATGATAGAGATGTTTAAAGCCTTTATGCCGACGGTCTTATTCTACAAGATAGTACAAATTCAAAATAAGAACCTGTACTTGACGCAAATCAAGGACATGCTCGAGAAGCTTTATTCAGACGCAAGACAGTGACCGGTCAAATAACCGTGGTCATTTTTTAGAAAAAATGCGATAGAAAACGGAAATTATTTATTTTATTCAAAAGATTCAATTTTTTAAACTGTGATTTATAAAAGAAATCAATCTGTGATTATTAACATTTGTGATAACTATATATATACCTATAATATAACTATATGTATACCTACTAAATGATTATTATTATGTTAAAATTTTTGACCATGTAAATTGTTGATTTAAAAAATTCTTATTGAAGAGAAGAATTGTTTGTATGTTACAATAAGTATTTATAAATAATTTTGTTTGATTCATAGCATTTTGGCTTCGTTGATTAGGTATTACTATTATTTAAAAGATTGTTCTTGACCATTTCATATATATTGTTGATTGTTTATAAAAAAAAACCATATTGAAGACTGTTTGTATGTTATAATAAATACATATTTATTTATAATTTTGTTTGATTCATAGCAATTTGGCTACGTTAATTAGGTATTACTATTATTTAAAAGATTATTATTCTATATCATTTTATAGTACGTATATTATTGATTTTTTATAAAAAATCATATCGTAGACTGTTTGTATGCTATAAGTAACTACTTATTAATAATTTTGTTTGTTTCATAGCATTTTGGCTTCGTTGATTATGTTCAAATTCAAAAAGATTTACTTATAAGAAGTCTATTTCAGGTTGAGTTTAATGACACAATTTGATATCGCATCACTCACAATAAAAACTGATTATTGTACCTATATACTAAGCAGTTTGACTTATAAATTCAATTCCTTTAGATGCATGTAGTGAGTATTTCACAAATTACGAGGCGTATCCTCTTTTCTCCCATTACCGGGGACGATGGCACTTGATTTGTGTCATCTGGCCTGGTAAAAATATCACCGGGCCAGATGAAACTTTTTTTCCCATTTGGCCCGGCGCCGGGCCAGGCACCGGGTCAGATGGGATACACCCGTTTTAGGGACTAGTCACATTCTTTGGCTAACTGTGTTATGGATGCGTTGTGGAGCATCGTTTTCTATATAAATAAAATGTATCAAAATCTCGACTCTCGTTTACTGTAGCCGGCCCTTAAAAATTATTATTAAAAGTTTGTGACATTTACTATAAAATAGTCTAGTTTCGTAGCATTTCGCTTAACGTGCTCCATTTGTTACACCCTGTATACTGACCGTTACATACCTACCTCAAGTTTGTTTGCTCTTAGGGTTCTGATAGTAAAATTGTTTTTGTTGTTAGATAGGTACAAGTATATGTTACCTATCTGCCTTACATACATTTATTCATATACCTATATACACGGTTGTGTTCCCGAAATGGGTAGTCAGAGTTGCAGAATCACGAAGGAGATCCTTACAGCCACGTTTAGCATAACGGGGTCCGGATGTTAATGACCAGTGACAAGTTGCTAGCTTATTCATCGTCTGAGGGAACGCCCCTGATTTCCTTAGTCGACTCTCACAAAAGCTCTCACAACATGCACGGAAGGAGATGCACAGCTGACTGTATTCTAGTAAAACCCCGCATTAGCACAGGTTAGTATGTAAAAACATTACAATAATTAAGTACAAACAATAAATCGTTGTGCAAGGAACTTTTATAGTGCAGATTGATCCCGTAAATTCACCGTACCAGTGTCTTAACGATACAACTGCTACAATACAAGAACTGTAAAAGTTATTTTGACGGTTTATTAGTGCAAAATAGACAGGTACCTAAGTAGATAGGTAATAGTGTCAGAAAAGTCGTCTTTAGTAGGAACTTTAGAGTAAGTAAGTACCATAATCGCAATTTTCGTATTTACTGCAGTGATTGATCCTGTAGGTACCTAATCGTTCTAGTATTAGCTAATTAAAAGAACTTAATTGCTATTTAATAATGCACTAAAAAGCTCTGTTAAAAACCTTTATAGTTTAGGTACACTACTATATTACTGTTTGGTGATAAAGGCCTTGGTTATAGAAACTTATGTTACGTAGGTTAGTAAGTACTTACACGTGTAGCCTAGGTAGCCTAGGTGTGTAGGTAGATGATGAAATGAAGAAATTTATTTATTTACTGTGGATATATATAGCTATTATTATGGATTTGAATAATAGATGATGCATAAAAGGCAGTAGTGTCACACAATCACCATCTCCATAGAAGTGAAGGCAACCCCACTACGGCTGCGCGGGCGCCGCTAGACCGCTCACTCGCAACTCGAACGTCAGACATCGCGCGCGCCACTTCAGTATTTAAACCTTTTAATTGTGAACAAAGCTCCGTGATGGAGAAGGAACACCAGCCAGACTCGATGGCTACTATCACGATGAAGCCGGAGTACCCCCCCTCGGAGGTGTACAGCACGTCAGAGCCACCACCGGTAAGTGCACCCGTTATTCCATAATTATGTAGAGTCTGCATTGTAGAGACTATTCGGGGACCCATGCCACTGATTTGCTTCAAATATTTTTCCATGGTGATATAAGAAACAATTAGGTACTTGCTTACCTAAGTATAAATAATAACATAAAATACTGCAAGGCAGTAACTACAGGTCCTAAGCTCCCAAGATTTTAATGTTAGACGGTACTTAATAAAAATACCTCTCTACGTATTATACATACATTACTGTAGCAGTACATATTTTACTTAATTTCTTTATATACTTGATAGATCCGTAACGACAACATAAAAATTTATTCGTGAGTTTAATGGGGCTCGTTATAAAATCTTATGATTGTCAAAGTTGCACGTCGGGAAAGCGCCTTTCTCTGCGCGGGCGCAGGAGAGGGAGTTTGTGCGATACGGCTGTTTGTAAACAGTCTCTCGGTGCGGAGGTGGCCGTCACTGTGTAGTCAAGCGTGTTACCACAATGGGCACTATTTTTTTTGCTTAGAATACATAGTCAATACTAACGTGTTTCCGGATAAAGGCCAAACGCTAAAACAAACACCTCAGTTAGTTGCTCACAAAATGCACAATATGTAGGTACTTAGATACCTTAATTAGGCTTTAGCTGAATCTAGAAACATCTTGTACCTATGACATTAAAGTGTAACATAAAGGTCAACCAGTCAGTTCTTAAAATGATATATGATCTAGCTATTGTTAACTTTTAGCATAGAGGAATAAGATTAAATACCTAACAATATTCACAATAGACTTACTTCTTCTTATTATGGAAACACAACAACCATTTTCATAGATATACAACAGTGACGGTAGAAGTAACAAAGATAGAGCAAATGCTGAATAAAAGTTTAAAATACCTATGTAGAGTTGTTTACTTTTAGTAGCCACTACACATCTTGTTCGAGGTTTCAAAAGTCTCCATTATTATTACAAAAGTGCGACAAGGTCAGTCAGTCTACTACGTGTCCATAAAAATTGCCTTTTGTACTGAAATTACGTGCTCCGACACACTTAGGTAGTACCTACTTAAATGTAGAGCCGAATATTTGTGGACTTTACATGGCCTAATCATCGGGTTTAAAACATTGGTACGAGTTCTAGGTATGTGGGTACGGTACTACCTATTTACAATGTTGGGATTACAAGATTTATTTTTCTGATGTAATATACAAATTAATAATTATTTTCAAATACTTATAAATAATATTTTTTGCCTTCTGTAAATAATTTACCTAGCGTGCACTCGAATCCATAATGTTTACTATCTTATTTCCGTAAATCTGTCAAAGACATAAGCGAAGCAGATTTACGGAGACGACTCGCTTAAGCATCGGATACGTTACGATACTATGTAGTTAGGTTTCTATTTAGGAGTGATTTCAGGTCTGTATCATTAGCTATTTTTTCCTAAGTGGCTCCTCAACCATTGTATGTTTGTAACGTGATTGCAATGTTGTTATAGCATCATCACGTCAATTTACTGTGTTTGATTCCTTTAAAATAACATTAAAGCTAGCTTAGTTATCTCTCAATAGACGTTTCAATCGAATCGTTCGTCGTCGTCAAAGTTGCGGATACATGCAGTGTAATCCGTTAAGAATGACATCGAAGGGAATTGACGAACACGTCATAATAAGCGGAGGTCATACAAAACGTTTTGTAAAAAAACCTATTTTATGTATACGAGTATGTACTTGTGTAGATCAAGCTAGAAATTCAAGTGCCAATTGCTGAGATTGGGCGATTTTCCACTAAACGACACAACAACGACACGACCACGACATTTCGTCATCTAGTATCGTCTAATGGAAAAACAAGCCATACTATAGGTACTATCTAATACATTTTTGCTCCCGAATAAGCCGTGTCGTTGTTATGGCCGTGTCGTCTAGGGAAAAAATCCCAATCCAAAACCAAAAGTCGCTGGGAATCAACCAATATTGCGACTGTTCGTCATTAAAACTAAATAAAAATGGTCATAATAAGCGACATGTCACCACCGACATTTTACATTATATTTACCATAATAACTGACTTTTTACAAAGAACTTTATATGAAAACCAAAGTTCGTTGTGTAATTGCGTCATTATAAGCGGTAGGTCAATATAGGCGGAGTCACAAGCGGATTCTACTGTACAATATCGGTTTTACCTTGTTTTGTTTTACTCGTATAAGCTTATAATCCTAAAACCTTAGATTATTGATAGGTCTTCGCTCCGCTCGAGCGAAGCGGAGCGAAGCGGAGCGAATCATTATTCTAAGCCTAAAACTAATAAATGACTAACAAAAGTTTAACATTATAGAATATCTTCTATCTAATAATCTAGATTCAGATTTGTCAGGATTGTTGGCATAGCTAAAAATCCTTTTAAATCTCTTAAAATCTATTTATCTAAGTATAGGATTTAAACCACGAAGAAAAATAAAATAAAAACAAGCCAGAACTACGCAGGAAATATGGTCATCATTTAGTTAGATTAATTTCAAGATAGATTTTCCTAGAACTGCAAAACTGATGAGATACCTATGCATGTGAAAAATACCTCATTGTTCTATTGTCCCTTACCATTTATTATCATACCTATTGCACTGATAATAACGCAACTATCGTTTATTTACAAAAATAATAATAACATAGGTAGTGAGGATTATGTAATACAAATCTTCTGGTATTAACGTGGGTAGGTAGGCTCTTAGGAATTAAAATAATTAATGTCCATACTTGTCTATATAACTTGATATATTGATAATAATAATCTCAACTTACTAAATCACTGGTTACGTAACTTACCCATACTAACTTTAATTTAATAATAATAAAATTTCTCCAATTATTTTGCATTTCATTCAAGTAAGTTTCTGAAGTTACCTGTAGGCACTGCGGCATCTAAAAGTAATGTAGAGCCTACTGATATATTAGAATAAAAGAGTAAAATTTGTGTTTTCCTGCACTTTTTTTGCTGACGTTACGTTGATGAAAAGATGGGCAGAAATGGCAAGAAAGAAACCGAAATTTACTCTTTGGACCCATTAGCTCTCTTGTGTAATACATAGCCTTATGATTTTAAAATAAGTCGATATTTAAGGCAATGGACCTAACTCAAAGTGAAATCGCCTTCAGTTGACATTGCGTCATAAACCATATAAACGACAACTCGCTCAACTGATATTTAGAGAACATCCTTATTTTGGTAGACAAATAGACAAAGTGTTTACTTCGAATCACATACAGACAGAGGACCGGACGTAAGGATCTTTTGCGCTTGATTTCGCCTGATATTTATCTACGGTATAATAGTAGTACAAACCGGCGATGGTCTCTTCAATTTAATTTTCGAAAGTAAAAAATCGTTTTGTGACTAATTGGAATACTAGAGATCGAGATCAAATTCAGATATATATTGCAGATATGTATTTAAATTGTTTAAGTACACACACAAAATTTAGAATCAAATAATCTGTGAAACCAATGATTTTTAGCCTATCTAGGTTTGCCAAAAATGTGGCACTGTAACGGTTACCTTACAGTACGGTCATAGTTCGACAAACGCGCTGATGACTCTAGTTCCACATAATGGCTAATTGTTGTATAATGCGCAAGCGCTGTAAACAGGCACAATTTAGTGCGCAGTGGTACCAACATGTGACTGGAACGGTAATATAACTGGGCACCTATTTACATATTTCTAAAATTTTACAAACCGGTTATGTTGAATAACAGGAAAAAATAGAACATACGCGATTCATCTTAATAAAATAATTTTGATTATGTAAAGTTGCTAAAGTTTTGTTCTCCTAACTCTTAGATGAATCTAGTTATATTCAGTGACAGCGCTCAAAAAATGGCACTACAAATAGCTGCTCAATTGTATGGCTGGGCATCTATTGTCAAAAATTGATACAAGCAAAGTCGAGTCTTATGGTAACTACATAAGATTCAAGTTTAAAAATCTAATCTAATGCAGTTATTACGTTTACATAGATTTACTGGTGCCACTTTTTATAAAGATTTCATTATGAAACCCCGCGTCTACCTATAAACACGTCACTGTCGTAAGTAAAGATTCTATAAAACTTTATTTATGCAAGTGATGTGCTGGACATGCACAATGTGTATGGGCGTAAATATTAGACATGACTACCGAATGTGCTTCACATGTAGTTTCAAAGCCGGCTTTAGAAAGCAGTTTGGCTCAATATGGCAACTGGTTACGTACTAGGCAGACTCTTTGTTAAACTTTGTTTACTTATATGTTCATCAAGGGAATATTCTAGTTAAATAGTTAGTTTTTAAGTTAGCCATATAAATTTCTACCCTTTTGTAAATACTTAATGTTCTTAATAAATAAATTTAGTTGTTAAATATTCTATCTGTGTTGGCTGATTAGTCAATAGTAAGAGATTACAAAATATTTTGGTTGTAGACCGGTCACTGGTCATTGACACAGCCTCGGTTTGAACACCCAGCAAGCTATTGTCATGGCACGCACCACTTAACTACAACATTGCATAACTCAAATACAGTGAACATTGTCATTGCAAAAATGCTTTTAAACCGACTAGCACGGTTGACAGACAGAACATGAACAGTTGGTTTATTATTTAATATACATACAATGTGTCGATACTTGTATGATACCTATAATACGAGATAAATTGTACAATTTGTACTAAAATAAATCAGATCATTTATCTACTATCGGCATGTTTAGCTTTAACCACTGAAGAGCCATTTTACCTAACCTATATGCAGAGACATATAGAGTTTATTATTAATAGTTTAATCCTCTAATAAAGTTATAAATTGAACATCTTCCATTCTGAATGTTCTCTACATAGTTGAGTTGTTAACTTTGAGAACCTTTAGCTGGCAAGGTCGATTCAGAAAGGTAACTGATAGATAGATATGAGGGTTCTCTTCCATATGCATGGTCCCACAGTTGCTTGCAAATCTTGCAATCGGACAAGCGACTTGTTCGATAGTTATCAAAAGTGCATTTATCCCTTAGCCTATTTACAAAAATTAAAAATAGCAGCATAATTTTACCAGCAGTTTAATAAAAACAAGGGATATCAAAATGCTTTATTTTAGATATCGTACTGTGTGGTAAGATGAAGGCATTTTCCAAATCAGCTGTTGCAATATTCATAAAATGCAAATGGAGCTGTAAAACTGAATCGCTTCGCGCCATCGGATGATGTTGATGGATTTCTCGATGCAATCGGCGAGCACTTTCACTCGCTCCTCCCGCCCGTGCCCTACTCCCCGTGCAATACTTACATAATGCTGCGCCTGCGTCATCGTCGGTCTGACTCTAGCTGGTTAAGCCGACCACTACACCTCATTAGTTCAGCTTTCCGAGGACCAGCGGCTCATCATTAACTTTAAAATGCCTATGTTTATGTTTATTACTGTATACTTTACAAAATGACTCCCTTTATTATCATAAATATGCCTACCACAGTTTAGAAACTGCGTGTAAACTGAAAGTGTGACAATATACAGATTACGCAATTATTTGTAAATAAAATGCGTTAAATCTGTTTGGGACGGTCAAAAGAAAAAGCTAGATTTCCGGTACCTACCTAACTAATTGTTATTGAATTGTTCTATTGAAATGAGTTATTTGACAATAGTTGAAAGTAAAAAAAAACAATAACAACACTTTAGGAAAATCTTAGTTAATCAATCTTTGTAAATAACTTTGCACCTGCGAAAGGCAACTAGTTTACTTGCAGGCTGAAAAATATTATTCTGATATTTAACTTATACCTAGATTACTTCACAACTAAACTTCTACGTAGTCTCTATTGTATAGATAGTAGATCATTATTTAACTGATAATTAAGTATTTTTTTACTAAAATCACAGTTTTTACTTCGTATAGAGGCTCTACGGTCGTAGTATGAAGTTAACAGAAGAAAATTAAGGTTACTTATATGTTACAACATAGGCATACAGACAACGAGCATCATCAGCAGTGCAGATCGCGAGGATCGCCGCATACACCGTGGTGGCCTCCTCGTTCATCCTGGGAACTTTCATCCTGGCGTCCAGCTGGGTTGCAGCCAGGGCGTCATGCCATCAGCTGGAACAGCTAGACGCCATGCTCGATAAGGAGCTGGCTCTTGAAGGAAGACCGTACGGGAATGATGGATTATTAGCCGTGAGTAAATTTGATATATCTTTGTGAACAGGTTGCAAGTTACAGAGCTGAAGTTCACGCCCTAATAGAACTGATAGCTTTTTGTTAAATAGTTACACATACATTTAAGAAAAAGTATCCATAAACTGTTGTATAATAGGTGTCTACTCTTTACTCTCAATACAGCAACGTTAACATTGATACGCAGAAGGTTAGGTCGGTAAATTCTTTGTAAGTAGGTATATTAACTTAAATAAGACGTGGGTAGATAGGACCCAGGCAACCTACGTAAGTAAGTTAGTACTGAGTACCAAATAACATTTTAAGTTGAAATGTAACATGACATGAGTAGCCATGTAGCATTCTTTTAGCTTTATGTTCTGTAGTGTCATGTGTAGCTTTATTCCCCATCTGTGGGATTGGATTATGATACAAAGCCTCTCTAATATCAACCTTGGGCTACATGTAGTTGCAAGTAAAAACGTTCCTTGGACTTTACTTAATTTGAAGTAGGTACCAAATATAGGTAGTTCTAGCAAATCACTTCATCTAGTGGCCTACTTAGTGCATTAAGATCTTCTTTATAAATGCAGTTATATGGCTAATATATACTTACATAACTGCATAAGATTAAAAGCATATTCTTGCTCACTTTTTCTATTGAAGATACGTTTGTCTATTGTTTGCCAGCCAATATATAATCAATACCATCTAGGAATATGGTATCCTACTAATATTATAAACAAGAAAGTTTGTGGGTATGGATGGATGGATGTTTGTTACTCTTTCACGTAAAAATGGCTGGAGCGATTTTAATAATATTTGGTATGGAGTTAGCTGACACCCTTTTTTTATGACTCACCTCCGACCGGGAAGATGGAAAGTGGCCGGGCTATACCCACCCCCACGGTGTCCTCTCCGCCGCATTGCACGGGGTCGTGGGACGACTGAAGCATTCTACCTCAGACCCCGTGCTGCTGCCTGTCCGCTCCGTCTGGGCGGACTCTCCTAGGGATGCTCTGCAAGCGCCCCAGGGCGCCTCAGGCGCCCTATTATCTCGCGGCGCGTGGGACGATAAGCACGCGCCGTTCGACTTGAGGACTCGTGCAATGGGTGGGCCGTGGGCACTCCGGTGCGCAGCCTGGTGCGCAGCCCGGTGAGCCCACCACCGTCTCCCTTATCCAAAGGGAGAATACTCGCTGGCCCCCGCCGCAGAGCATGTTCCAACGACACACAGAGCATGATACGGCGCGGGACCCCACCTCCCGGGGGTATCCCGGATAATTTCGACATTTTGTTTTTTCTGTAGTCCACGCGGACGAAGTCGGGGGCGTCCACTAGTAAGTAATATTTAAAAGTGTGAGGGTACTGTTTTCGGCTTGTATATGAATGAGTATTATAATATTTTGTAGTTAGTATCTTTCCATCTAGCTCTATCTATGTCTCCGTTAGAAATACATAAATGCTGCTGCTATAAAACGATGAATCACGTTAATTTAAATTTTATTGACTACCTGTTATGTAAATGGCTCTAAGTAGGTATGTGAAAAATTTAAATTAAGTATTTTGAAAAAATGTACAAGTAACAATATGCATAGTTTATCAATAATTTCAAAATATTAGTATTTGCTATTACTAAAATACAAACTATAATAAGAAAGTCGTGACTAATACCACATTGTTAGGGCCACGAATGACATCGGTCGGACGTACATTTAAATATAAATAAGTATATATAAGTGTGTAGGTATACTTTATCGCCGAGATCCGGCTGTGCTATGTCACTAAATACAGCCTTGGAGTTCATCATTTACTTTGTCTCTATTGTGATATTTAAATACCTGTTTAAGCATGCTTACCTGAACGATTAGTGTCAATGTGGGAAACTTCCATAAGTTCCCTATGTTTATAAATTCTTTATAAGTTACCGAGTTACTTTATTATTTGAAGTCCTTATTTCATAAACGATTCATTGCAAACATACAAGAAGCAATGGGACATTTATTTCGTATCAAAATCTATTTTTGTTATTAAAATTATGCACCTAAATAGGTAACTATTATTTAAGATTTTTAAACATCGGGTACTTTTACAAGTTACTTTAACTTACTTAAGTAAGTACTTTATTCTTATGATTCTTAGACATCGAAAGTAATTGTAACTTGTACATCCTAGTCAATTATTTGCATGGGTAATAGGGTCTGAGTAGGTATAATTCTATATACGAGTATGGTTAGTAAGTAGGTATGACTGCGCAGACCTGTAAGTTGTTCACCTTGAATCTCTTTAAATGTTGCGCAAGATGCAATTATACACATTCGAGCTTTAGGCTCGACGTTTGTTAACGCTGAAATGCGTGAAAACATAGCTTTGTGAGGTGGTAGAGTTATGTTCTGTCAGTTCTGTGGTTACGTTAGACAGTCAATTAACAAAGCAGAAGCCTATCCCTTGAGAGTTATTCAAGACTCTTCTTCCTATGTATCTACGAGTAACTCATAGTAACGTATGAAACGTATCTTCTATGCTGCTCTGGGAGTGAAAAAAAAACACGTATAATACTACAGCTGCTTCTCTTCCCGGGCATACTGTACAAGTCAGTAGAAGGAAAAGAGTGTCTTGGTGTTATGAAGGCGATGGGCTGACCACCTGTCACTACTAACCGAACTTGTACATCTCAACTATACCCTCAAAATTGGTCAGAAGTGGCTCCATGTGATTCTATCGGCCCTTAGAGCTCCGCCTACACCGTAAGGGATAAAGGCGTAATGTATGTATGTATGTAGAAACGTATGGAAGCAATGAGTTTACGAAGGTTTACGAAAGTGATAAGGTAAGTTATTATTAATTTTGCCTCTTCCCATCGGAATCATTATTGTTTTCAAAGAAAGTTTATTAACATATAGGTACTATGTAAAGTTGTAACTGCGAAAATGTCTTTGTTTATATATCTACTTGCATAAATCTAAGGTGGTGTTTATTGTCTTTACAATGGAAGAGCTTTACAGAGACTTTGTTTTTGTGAGTTTAAAAATAAAAGTATTTTTAATATAGATATATGTGAAAATTAATGAATTTCAGACACGTACCTACTTTTTAGTTACACGAAGTTGCATTTCAACCAAGTCTAAATGATGCAAACATCAAATTGTATAAGTGTTTATCATTACACCATAAAGTACTTAAGTTACCAGAAGAGGTCAGAGATCAAACTCGACAGTTATTGCAGAGTTTGTAATAAAACTAACTCTTACACTACCTGCTAATATGTGTTTGAGGCGAAAGTAAGACCTGATGAGGTCGATGACTCCGACTGCAGACGCATCATTACGCGGCGTCAAATCTGCGCGTTTCAAATTCGACATTTACCTGTCAACTGACATTTTATTGCTTGTGTACTTTAGAGAGTGCAATGCTAACAAACTTGCGCGACATTACGTAGGCTTTGGTGCCTTGATGTAATAGCTGTCCTCACCATGTCCTCACTACCGGGCAATGACTCTTTTCAAAGATGGCCGACAGTTTAATAGAAGAAATTATGTTTGAATGTGTCGTTGTTTTAATATTCTGTGACAGTCGCTTCGAGGCACCATGTATGGATTAATATTCGTTTTGTTAGCCAAAAGGAACTCTCTCTGCGTTATTGTTCTTGTCATACATTTCTCTTTTAACTAGTACCTAACTTGTTAGTTACACCGTCATCTATTGTTATGTTAAAAATGTAAAATCTGGGTATTCCTTATTTTTTCTCACGTTTAAATATTTGTAAGAATCGGTCTCGCCTACTCTGCATAGGTAGTAACTTACCTATAGGTATAGATAGTTTAGTGTGTGTAGTTTAGCTTAGTGTGTTAGAGGCTAGAGCCGGCAACTGCCCGCATTATTTGCAATTGGTTACTTTCCAATCCACTTTCATAACGAAAATTGCACATGGACCTAGCTGTTTTGCAGACGCTTTTAATCGTATAAATACAAATTTAATACAACAGCGAATATTTCAAAATCTATAAATTCTAATGTGCTAATAAATCTACAGGTATTGAAATAAGGAAATGCTATATTATTCTAAAAGCCTGCACTAAGTGGAATTGCATCTTAGCAATAATATGGCAAATCTGACTTACACATTCAAATTGAATTCAATGTTTTTGACGAGTTATCGAGTTAGAATGTAAATACAGCCCACACTGGGAGTCCTTGGAGCGTGCACCGTGACCAATGTATTGAAAATTAGCGCGTACTTGGCCCCGTGAGCACCACAATGATAACTTTTCATCGCCTGCTAGGTTACCGGTACGAATGGTTGCCCAATTACCGCTGTTAAAAAAGCATTGTGATTGATCAATGATTACGAAAACAATCAGACTGGGGTTTGTTCTCGTTTATAGATCTAAGGCACCAAATCAACCAAATCATTACGTGTACAGGTGTGCTGCACTTAGCTCCCCTTATACTTAACTTAATCTCACCTTACCAGAAATAAATTTTCTCTGCCCTTTCGAAGGTTTCAAATTAAATCGTTGATTATAATTAATAAATAATCTTAAGTTTTCTGTGAAGATGGTTAGAGTATTTCTACATCCATATAATCTATTTCAAACACTAAGTTATCAACTTACGTTTATAATAAGTATTACAAGAATAGGTGCTATTGTATGAGTTTAAACTTTGTTACCTTTTTGTTATTACCCGACTGCGCGACGCTAAGGAGTGGTAATGTGTTTATTATGTTCTTTTTCAATATCAAAATATTAAATACTGATACATAATAGGGAAAACATGATACAAGCACCTACAACCACATCATTACTTATTAGGTTAGTACCTACATTATGTATACACACACATATGTATACACACACATATGGGATAGCCAGAACTGCAGGTTTATGAAGGAGATCCAGCAGCCACGTTTAGCATTGCGGAGCTAGAAACGATTAGTGACAAGTTGCTTGCTTATCCCTTTAGAAAAATCTTTGAGTTCATTAATCGCCTCTCACGACATGCAAGTGGAAGGACTTGAAGCTGTATTCTAGTGAAGCCCCGAATTAGGATAAGTAGAGGTACCGACACGAAAAAAACCTCTCAACATTTCATAATGAGGTATGCTTGAGTATGCTCAGAAGAAGCTGATGAATTTTTATTATTACGCCCACACAAATACGAGTAGCATTATAGGTTCTATGTTAGGGGACAGATCGGAAAAAAGTTTGGTCTATAACTATACAGGGTGTAGGTGACAGCCAGGCAAATACTGAAATGCTGAACAAGTACCATTCTGGTGAGTTATACGACAGTGTTATTACTCGCAGGATATGTATTTTTGATATGATTTTCAGTAATCTTTGCTCTTCACGCTAATTGAATCGGGCGATCCTGTGACTAATTAAATGGGCTTATTAGTTATTGTCTGACCCATTTCTGTTTTTTGGATCAATTTTGACTCTCCATTAGAAATGATCAGTTTTTTGAAATTTTTTGAGGGCAACTTTTTTGAAAATCTTTTGGTAAAAAAAATATTTTTATGTCATTACCTATTTAAGGCCTAATTAAGCGAACTAAACAATTTTTTTCCTAAAAATATGAAAACTTGTCGGAAAATTTCGGAAATTTCCTGCGAAAATTTTCAGTGTTTTCCGCCTTAGAATCATGGTATGAAGTCATGGTATCAATATATGCCTGGCTGTCACAAACACCCTGTATATTTGTTTGGTGATTGATCTAACTAGATACCTACAATTAAGAATTTGAAATACAATGGTAGGTAAGCTTAATTCCTGCCTTCTTACGGCATCCTCTATCAGGTTACTTAAGAAACTAATTAGGATATATCTCGCTACGGGTGGCATAATATGATATAGCGGAATAAACCGATTTGATGTGGTCACATTGTATTCTGTCTGATTGTGTTTGATAAACATTGAACTATTGCCAGTACCTTATATATGTATATAAGCGTGATATTCAAATTGCGATTAGATTTTTGTATTGTCATGTCACGTGTCGGATAGTATGTGGGCATGCCAGCGGATGTCAGCGATTTTCCGTACATACGCGGCAAGATCTGCTACTGTGTTCGGCTAATTGTTGGGCTGCAGATATTATTATCGTTAAGTCTTCACGCTTGAAGCACTCTGATCATAACATCATGTTGCTATCCGACTTGAATACATGCTAATATCACAAAAAGTTGCGACCTTTAAATGTAGGTATAAATTATTTTAAATTTCGGTGGTTTGTCGTTGTTCTCAACATCGTTGTTTTGGTTGTTATGAGCCTCAACAGTTTAGTTTCGAAGTGGATAAGGACTAAAATGCGGGTTTTCTAGGGGTTGTTAAATCTAAATTTAAAATCTTTATAGCATGGGGTTTGCTTGGTTATTAAATTAGCAAGCAACCTTTCTTTCTCACAGATAAAATCTAATGTGAATGTCGTGTTAGATTAATAATCTCGGTAGACATGTTGTCGAGAGTACAGTTTAGGCCATTTGCCTTTCTCCGTGTGTTAATAACTTTAGACATTAATGTAGCTATCTGCTATAGCTTAATAAAACCTAGTAAGTGCTAACATTAAAGTGGTAATATAAAGATGGGCAATCAAAATACTGACATAATTACTGTGCAGTTAACGGAGGGTTGGATGTTTTTGGTACTTCTACTCTTCTTCTATGGTTTCACGAATTCTGATATAATTTTCGGATTAAGTTAGTTTACCAGAAAATGTGTTTTTTTATGCAACAGTAAAAATATACATAATATAAATAGCGTTGAATGTCACCGGACATTGTTTAAATCGCCCACATTTCCTCTGTAAAGAGATCGCAATGAGATGGAACTCAACCTCATTAGGACATCCTTTTCAATTACATATTCTAACGAGAGGCACCTACCTAATACACCTAGATACATTTGTGAACGATACATAACAGGGTAACTTTATTATACACTAGTGGACGCCCGCGACTCTATCCGCGTGGACTGCAGAAAAAACAAAATGTCGAAATTATCCGGGATTAAATATTTTCCGGGATAAAAAGTAGCCTAAATGTTAAGTGGGACCTGTCACAACATATTCCTGAAACCTACATCGAAATCGGATCAGCCATTTCTGAGATTAGCGTGCACAAACATCGATCCGATATATGCAATATATAGATAGAATAGATAGATATAGATTTCAGAACTACCATGTTAAGGCACCTAGTCCTAATAGTCTAGGAACCAAGTCACCGGAATCACAAAATATTCACCTACAGGACGGCCATCGGTTAACAGTAACAGTTTGTAATTTAGCCGCAATCACGCAACGCTCAGGCTCAGGTAACTACAGCTGTAAGTGCTTCAAATGTTTCGCAAATGCAGTAAAAGTATGGGCGTAGTGTTCCTACAATGTGACAATAGCTGCATCTACGTAATCGGTGTTTTCTATCAGTTGCGGTGGCGGGCACGTCGCGCTCGGCTGCCCCTGATAGTCGACACGACACCCTACAGTATTTTCACACCAGTCATCTGCTGGTAAACCAAAATAGATTTCAGATCTTGTCCTACTAATATTATAAACGCGAAAGTTTGTGAGTACCTATGGATGGATGAATGTTTGTTATCCTTTGACGTGAAAACGGCTGGAGCGATTTTAATAAATGTTGGTACGGAGTTGGCTGACACCCTGGATTAACACATAGGCTACTTTTTATCCCGGGATAAATATTTTTATCCCGGATAATTTCGACGTTTTGATTTTTCAGCAGTCCACGCGGACGAAGTCTCGGGTGTCCACTAGTTAATCATACAGAGAAAGCCCCTGAGATTATAGCTCGTCCACTTTGCCCGGGGCCTAATCTGTCGTGAAGTAAATAAAATATCTAAGCTAGCGACTGTCACGCATATTCTATGAGTAGGTATAAATAATGCAACAATGCTAGTAACTAGTAACATTTGGGGTGTATCACTTAGAACAAAATACTTTGGCATGATAAAGGTTCCATATAATACGATTGGAAAGGGTTATTGATATTTTTAGTTGGAAAATTGTTTAGTATAAAATTGCCATAACACAGTGTAAATCCCACAGTTTGTGTTATCTTTTGAGGAGATTTTGGTGTGCTGGTATGAGCCATGCTGTAATGGCTCAAACATTTTTCGTCTAATGCAATAAAACCCTAGGTGCATTTGAGACAGACTCAAGTCGTCGATGCGGTATGTTTTGTCAATTTTCAGTCCACTACCTCACACGGAAACGTTGGAAAACTCTTTAGACGACCATCATTTGCTTTTATAGTAACACGCAATATTCCTGAACCTAGACATAGACGACCGACTGTAAGATAAGTGTCAAGTAATCTCAGTTACAGTTTGTTCCAGTTTCACTCGAGAATCGTCAAATAATTTTAAAGTTATTATTTGGGCGAAACAGGAACAAATCGATAAAACACCTAGGTATGCGATTACCTGGAGACTTATCTACCTACAGGCAGTATGGTATCAAATCTGTGGTAATATAGCTAAGTTGTAAATACTTTGTCCTTGTAATTACTGTCCCTAATATGATGGTCATATTCCGAGTACTCCTATAAAACACTCCGAGCCAAAAGTGAGAGATTGTATGAGAATCTTCGGTTGTATCAGCGCTCCTAACTGTGTCTGTCCTTAGCCAAATAGGTATCTGTGCATAGAAAGAAGCAAGACACCCCAAAAAGCATGTAATAGCTCCCGATGAGAACGCACCTTAACAAGGGAACAAATAGGAGTTTCTCGCTATAACCGACTGGATCAATTGGATGGAGCAATGTTTTCCAATGTTTTCATATCTCTCTATTTACGTAGCGGGTATAATAAAAACAAACAATCGGCGGGTAACCTTGCACTTTTCTTGCGGATGTTCTTTAAACGCTTTGCATGATTGTGTTAGTAGTCAACTCCAGCTATTATCCAGTGAGAACACGGCAATTGACATGAACAATGACAAGCCAGAGTGCGCGTAGCTACTTTATAGCCTACGTGAATAACTTACGTAACCGTGCGGCATGCAAAGGCATCCGCCATCTTGTGATGAACACTCCGATGGCTTTTGCTTGAAAAGTGAGTGGTGCTTAGCTATGTTTTTGCTTCAAACGCGAACGTTTCAAAGCCATTACAAATGCGCAATTCGCAAAAACAGATTACGTGGAAAATTACTGGGTACTTATTGTTACTGCACTAGATTAGTAGAACTTCATGGAGCGAAATATTTAAGTTTTAACTGTTTAAATATTTTTTTAAAATGCGGTTCTCCGTTCTCATATAGCTACTTTTTTATTAATACTTTAGCTCAAAGCTAAACATTGATGGTGTTCGTAGTAGAGACATTTTATGATGTAAAGGGAGCTACAGTCGTAAGTACGACTTCCCGCCCAGGGTTTTTGGCTAGTCTAACTAATAGTCTCACGCAAACTATTTGAAACCATCAATATTTAGGAAACATATTCTCTAGACCAAACTTTGGCACGTTGCTTCAGAAACAATCACAGCCTACATTATCCCCCTACCATATACAGAATAGGTAGAAAGTTAACTAACATGATTTCTTACAGGATGAGCCGCTGCCGATTGGCAACGCGCATGCGCTGCATGCGGAGCCCCCAATGACTGCGGCGCCGCCGGTGCACCAGACATCGCCGCCCGCTCCTGAACACCAGGTCAAGGATGACGCGCTCAACCACGCCGAGTCCAAGATTGATGAGGATAAACTACAAGTAAGGCTTCATCAATGGTTAAGGTTATTAATAAGGTTTTATTATCGAACTAGGTACTTAACGTTTGGCTGTGCGCCACCATACCGGTTGCTTGACTTTTCACATCCACACGCACTAAAGCTTTAGGTTTCCTTGGAAAGCAGTGCCATCATGTAGCGGCCGTGAAGGAACTTTTTAAATGTCGGCACCGTAAAGTTAGCTGTCTTTTTGCTATCCTAGGAAGCTTACGCGTTTTGTACTTCCAGAAACTTCAAAAAATTAGTGAATAGGTATCTTCTAGGTAGCCATGTACAAGTGTCCTATTAATGCTATATCGCGTATCCTCTAAAACACCGTCATAAGACTACAAAATAGAGTTTTTGTTGAGTTAAGTTTGAGTTTTGAGATTTAGTGGAAATGCGATTGTACATATTTTGCGTGTGTGCAATATGGCATCTGTCTGCATAACAAATAGCTAGCTCATAAAGAACATTCAATCCATCTACGAATGATGTTCCAAAGGAAAATTAATAGCAAAAGATTTGCTTACTGTTGGCAAAATCTGAGTAATAGTTAAGTGTATAAGGACAACGACAATAAAAAAAATTGACTTCCCGTTGTCCCCATGATGGGGACAAAATCATGGGCTAACGGGAATACAGGTAATTGTTTTATAATGCTAAAAAAGAAAACGGGAAGCATTTTGCTGCACGCATTATGTACAAATGATTCATACGAATACCGGACTATAGTTATGTCTATCTACATACATTTTCCCGTATAGCTCTCTCTGTAACATAGTAGTTTTTAAAGATAAAACTAGTGTTTATGCCAGCAAGCTCTTTGTTTTGATTTACATTCGCGTTACAAATCGAGTCGGTGGTATTTCGTCCAGCATTTATATACGGAGGCGTGAGGCGACTGTAAACACTTCGGTTTTATACGCACTTTATGTTCTGGGTTTTACGCTATTAACATGCATGCTCAAATTAAATATTAAAAATTCGTTTTTATTTATTCACTGTGTACTTGAGAAACATGGAGAGACGTAATAAATTGTAACTTTCAAAATGATTTAAATGACTGCACGTGTAAGAGATGAATCTTAAAAATGTACTATGTAGAGTAATTTGCCATGCATATTATGATATGATATTGAATGCCCACTAGCGGCTGGCCACGCCTTACTTACATATACCTACTGTATAATTATGGAAAGGTTGGCTTAGCATGTGCAATAAATCTTTGCGTTTTTGTTCCTAAATTTATTCAGACAATACACAAACCACAATGTTTGACATGGCTTATGTAAAGTGATAGTTTCTAGACGCATAGCTTATTGTGCCGATATATTGATGATTAATGATGATGTATCGAGATCGGATGTGCAGTTAGGTTGCCAGGCAAGCACTAGCTGCGTAATGACGTCACGGCTTTCACTGAGCTGCGCCGGCGCCGGGTCCGTTGCACCGCGAGAAAGCGACCGCTTGTTATTTTATAACCAACTTCATATCTTTTATTATTGTCGCAACATGTAACATTATCTGTACAAATTAACGAGATTTTATTATATAGCCTCAAGAGTTTTATGGCCGGATATCATAGCGTTACCCAAACATTTTGAAGGTAAAAGGTAATAGTATATTCAGAGTAGATTGCTTGGCTTGGATTCACGCAGTTATGGCTTAGTCAAGGTACCAACGACACTATTTCAATAATTCTCTTTATCACCTCAAAACTGGGGAATAAAACGTCCATAACTAGGTATATTATCGTAAATAAAATCTATAGGACCAATTACTAAACATCACCAGCAAGTACCTATGGACTTCCTGTAATAGTTATCGTATAACAATAAAAATCATAACATTGTTACGCGCAAGTGTAAATTCTTTAGAAATTCTAATTGTTTTTCTTGTACTTATGTATAGTAAAATAACGTGCATTCGTTTCATGACGCTGATGCCATTTTTACAGAATATAACCACTGAATTAGACCCTAATATTGTAGCTTTATACCTATTTGTATTCGTTAAAGTTTACTAGCCCAAGAAGGGTTAGTTATACAATCAATTGATTATATGTTTATTACAATTAATATGTTGACGCAGTTCATGCCAAAGTTAGTTTAGTTTATATTCCATTACTTTTCATTACTGATAGAAAATTCCTAGTGACCTAATCCACTTATTTATACAAACATAACAGCACGCGACGAATAGCAACAATACTCTTATAAACTGTAAGCAATGTGTGCCCATAATTAATAAGATTATTACAAATTGAAAAGAACAATAGTAAAATAATTTTCATATAATTTGTAACTAGTTATGTATTTCTGAAACAATAAACAGGAAATCTGACATAGCTCTACCACATAAATAGATGAGGTCAGTAGATTGGTGAACGAGATCTCTCCCGTGATGATATATGGTATAGTAGTGTAAAGTGCACCTAAGGGTCTATTCACGAAGTGCAATTAGTTGCAGCACTGCGCTAGTGAAAAGGTGCGCACTTGTATGGATCTGAATGCAATTAGCTGCATCAACCTGACACGTCGTAATCGACACTACTGAATAAGTTCTTTTTCAAGAACCAAGATACGAGTACGTTATCATCTGCTAACAATAATAGAACCTAAAATTAAAATTAAATATTAACTACCTATTAACTCCAAATATTTACAAATAAAAGACGGCCTGCAAATCCTCCACCGATGGCAGCGTGCCCAAAAGGCTGGCCGCGTTGCCCCGCTGTATAGCAAGGCTTACGCGTTGGCCAAAATAGGCACCAGCCCTCCGGTCATGGGATGCTTCGACCAATCTTTTAGAAATGCCCCTGAAAAGGGCATGCGCACCCGGACCCCATGGCCCCATGGTTTCAACCCCAAACGGCTCAAATATGTAGTCCCCGCTTATCATCTGCTTATATTTCAGTTGTCGCACAATATTTTATTTAAATAGACACTCTATCTACCTTTAAGTAATCTCAAATTTTTGTTTATTAAAAACTTGAGCAGTTTTAGAAAGCTAAACAAACAAAATTACCTGAAATACATATTTCGGGTAAAAGTGTAAATAGAGCTTAATCCTGGACAATAGTGCGCGGGCGCATTGTCTCGCGCAGGATGTCCGAGCGCTGCATTGTGCCGAACAAACAGCACAGAACGACAGTCTTGTTTTACATCGAATTTGCATTCACCAATCGCTGTGCCGATATGTATGACGTTTTTGCAACTGTCAGTTATCAGAATAGTTGTCTATTCTATGTACTATTTGCCCTGTAGTTAAAGGTACTTGTATAAGAATATATGATACCGTAAGTTTATATTATGATTCTGTCTTTGCCAACCGTGATGCTCTTCGCATGACATTCAGATAAACATTTCCTCAATACTTTTTCCTACATCTGATTTGATATTCCTACATCTAAATAGGTACATTATTATCATCTCCTTGCGTGGTTGAATTTTTCGCTATGCAATGTTTTAATAACAATGTTATTATAATATTTTGCATGTATAAACTTCAACGAATAAATCCATGCGTCATATTTCAAGCTTTCTTTTTGTGATTCAACACTTACCACTACCACACGTAGGTACAGAGGTTTACATAATGTAAACGTGTAACACATTCCATTACCACATTACGACAAAGGAATTCACAATTAAAATTAAATTATTTCCATTAGGAATAGAAAACGGGTTTCCCGCACGTTTTTCTTTTTTATTTATTAAACCTAGCTAAAATGTTGTTTTTAAACTAAATTTAGACATTTATTATATTTAAACGATTTTGAGCCAATTTTTTTCAGGCACAGAGCTGATAATGGCGATAATATTGCAAAAAGATTTTTTCTGTTACCTTATGTTAAAATGAGCTTTACAAATTATACGAGTAATTTATTATTTATACATTTTACATGTAAATTATGGTACTATCTGCTATATCGACAGGTTCTCGCTTCATATAACCTTAACCTTTGTTAAGTTCTGTTACACTCTGTATAAGTGTCGGTTATCGCCTATTCTTCAACTGAATCATCTTTCATATTTTAATTCCAGAAAATCGACGACGACAACTCCAAAAATGACACACCGAACTCCAGCGACGAGAGTTCAGAGTCCGACAGCTCGGCCGAAGACGACGAGGAGCTGGACAGCATCAGGCCGATGTTCAAGCTGCCCATCCAGTTCGACCTGGACGAGCTCGCCGGCGCATTCCTTGCTAACAACAACCAAAAGTAAGTAGCGAACGTCTGAACCATAATGTTATTAGTAAAGGCGAAATTAACAGTCTACTTGTAAAGTTCTAACGACGATGCCGCCGGGGATGATCCAGTCTTAGGCTAGTTTGTATGTATATAGGATACTTCGAGATCGAGAGATGGTCCACACGATTGATATGTATGTCTTGGATGTCTTGTTTACCTATTGGTGTCAAAATGGTATTAATCATTGAGACTCTACGTTAAACTACAACTTTGAGGATTAAGTTCAAACTTGAGTTGATTGATTGATTTTTAGTTGGATTTACATAAATTGTTATTTCCTCTAGTGTTATGTCTAATTTTACTGCTACGATACGAATGTTTGGGGTTGTTCAATGCGTATCGTTCTTGAGATTTAGAGAGAGGACATTACTTTATTATATTTTTTTATAATTTTATTGAACAGCCTGCTCGACCATAGCGGGTACGCATGACCAGCTGTCTCGTTTCTAATAGGCAGCTCTACTAATCTTTTCGTTTATTATAAAATAAAATAAACAAAATAGAATTTGGACCAGTGGATTCCACCAGGCATGGCTTAGGTACTACCTACGTTAAAATTAAATTCTTGAAATATTCGTTATAATTGGCCATTCATTCCAGTTCTAGTACCTATATACCGGAATATATTTTTCTTCCCAAGCTCTCAGCTTAAATCTAAATCGTGCCTATTAGCAAGCCTTGTGGCCTGTAATGTAATATAAAGTTTTTTTTTTTAATATTTGTTACGATATATTGGAAATCAATTTATTTACATAACCTTATTATCGACATATCGACATGTAAGTTATGATAGTTGAGTAAAAGATCATGTAAAACTGTAGAAGTACCGTAACATGAACAAGCATCATCATCATTGCTGCATGCGAATGTTACACTGCACAAAAACGTGCCAACACGCACCGGTAGGTAATTGCTGTAGCTCAGATTATGCGTGTTCCTATAGGTAAAAGGAAAATAAAACTTTGGAATTCTAGAAACGTGACTTCATGACCTTAAATACCGTTTCGGGAGTCCTCCCTATACCTACTGCTCAAGGAATATACATACATGGCAAAACTTTCATTTCCTATACCCTGTTTCGGTTGTACGTTGTTTGTTAGCAGACACTCAATAGAGGAGAAAGATTGTGCTCAAAATAATTTCGATACTTTCCAGAGGCCGCATGAACTGCGTCGTAGAGAGACGTCGTGACGACCCCATTGAAAGGCGTTTCCCCTTCAACATCCTCGGCGCCTTCGCTCCTCGCAACGCTCATGCTGAGCGCGTGGCCATCATCTGCCATGGCGGAGATGAACCTAGGTAAACCATTCTACACCAAAAAAGATTGTTTAAATGACTGTTCAAAATCATAAAAAAATTGTCTATGTGACAGTTTTTCACTGTGTATATAAATAATATCCTATTTTATAAATGCTACTTCGAAATTTCTTATTTAAACTGACTTGACTAAATTATCTTCAGTCATATTTTATTAACTCTATAAATTTTTAAATTAAATTCTGTCATTCTATGAAATCGATTTATAATTGGCATAATAGGCAAGATTTTAAATATTACATAAATTGAAACCTTCGGTTTTAATTGAAGGATTTATAAAGTTCGTGAATTAATTAATTTTGCCTCCCAATTAAATTAATCAAAGACCTTGCATTTCACCTTATGAAATTACTTACTAGAACGATATCAATTTGCCTACACCTAAAATACGATTTATGTAAACTTTTAATAATAGTTACTTTATACAGGTGATTTTTGGTCGTCAACGTTCCCGAAAACTGCGGAATCTCCTCATCATCACGATGATTTTTCTCCATGGAAGCATACCTGAGAAGTGTCTGGTTTCCAAAATATTAGGGTCCAAAGTTGAGTAAATAGACTACATTTTTCTGCATAAATGTACATTGACGTGTAGCAAGATTTTTTCACGAGAAATAATTCATATCTGTATAGGTATATGAAAAAACTAGCATAAACACTGGACACTATAAATTTCGCCCGATTTAGTAATAATTATTTTTTTTCAAAAAATTTTAATCGTTTCCCATTTTTTTGGCATAAACTTACTTTATTTGATGTATAGAGTACGTACCCTTCGTTAAGGTTGGCAACGAAAAAACACCTGTATTAAATTAACAACGGTTCTTTGTGTGTTTTTGGAACTAACTTTTTTGCATGCAGCGAAACAAGAAATGACGTTTTTGGTTTTTTTGGTTCCATTTGACAACGTTTCAGACGTTTCCAACGTCTCACTTTTGACTATTTTATATGGTTTTGACGTTGCTAAAATTTAGCGCGAATCGAAATATGCATAACGTAACGTTTTTGGTTGCGGTTTACTTTGGTAAATACGTTCAACATTTACGCGATTGCCCTCCTGGGAGTATTGCAAAAGCGGTCGAATTCATAACTTTGTTTAAGGTTCCTTAAATATATGCATGGTGTCATTCTCCTTTAGCGAAACGTATTTGAGATAAAATTAAAATTTCCTACTTTCGTTGATGTTTCGTAGTTAAACAATTACAACTGTAGGTAGGTACGGTGAATAGGTTACAATTCGAACTCGATCGCGTTTACATCCGCACTTAACCAAGTGATAAATCATGATAAATGCTACAACGTTATTGGTTTACTGCGAAGGGTTAATGCTATGGTATTCGAATGACACTCGAATGAAAATTCATTCCCACCGTGTACTGGCATTATATATTTAGATAAGCATTTCTGAAGCCTCGTTATTGCAAAATTTTATGGATCATTTATCCGTTTGCCGTAGGCCCATGATCCCCGAACCGCAGTCGCAAGTGTTCGCGTTCCCGCTGTCCGGCCCCGTGAGACTGCCCCTGAGGCCGCAGCCGGAGCGCCCCATGCCCCCCGCACAAGAGTCGGAGCCCCGTCTTGCCCCGTTCGCGCCTATGTCCCAGCACCGACCAGCGCCCTTCCCTTTGCCGGTAAGTACTATAATAACTATACTCGTAACTTGTGTTATATGAAGACTGGTTTTATTAATGAATTCACCATAAATATCGGAAAGCTACACTCGCCATCAAAGGTAAGGCAAGGGCAACTATGCCCCTACAGCCATTGTATCATCTCCCTCTCACTAGTGGCGTGTCACATTCATCGGAAGTGACCAACCAGTGATGTACTTGGTTGGTTTTCTCATGCTAACAGCACTTATGTAACTCATATATTCCGAGAAAAAAAATCGAAGAGTACGCACGAATTGACTTTTTATTTACAGAATGGAGAGGAGAAGAACAAAATTGTGTATTTTATTTATCTGCAAACACAGTCACGCACGTGCATTATCCCCAAGGGGGTTGGATAGAAGTGTGCACAGTACCTACACACATACTTTTCCCCAGTTGTTAGCCCCATAGGTATTAGTCCCAAGTTGTAAGGGCTGAGTCTACCGCCACTTTTCGGCAAGCAACCAGTAATGCTTCGAGTTTATTATATTGACAAACTATAGGTACCTCTACCTACCCGCCACCAGCATAGACCCATTGATTAAATAAACTAAATTTTCTTACACAAAAAAATATAGGTAAGTGAAACTACATGTAATACAACAAGTAGGTATAGTCGAAGTTTAGATGTTTAATGTTAGTTTGCAAGATGTTAATATTATTGGCCAATATACCAGGTAAGCTAAGTCCATAGAGCTATGCTATAGAGCAGGGTTCGCCAAATGGCATACCGCGGTCCGCATCCGGACCCCCGCCGACCCATTTTGTGCGGACCGCGAGAATACAGCAACTTGGCCATTTTTCTCATTGATATGTAAAAAATTACCTTTGTTATTTCCATAATTACATGTGTTTAATTTTTTTTCTATAAATAAAAATAATGTGCGGACCGCGATGGTCATTTCATTTCTTAAAATGGACCCCGAGCGAAACTAATTGCTGACCCTTGCTATAGAGTACCTAACAGCGAGATCGATCAGCCTCATAAAGATCAGCCTGCAGATATTATAATCTGGGGTCCAGAGTACCGGAAATTGATATAGTAGGTTCCCATATTTAATCACGAATCACAAAGAAGATAATATTCCAAACCAGATTAAAATGTAATAGGATCGTAAATAGTCTGGAGCTGCGCTTTCCGAGATACTTTTGAACGCGGGATAGAAGTATCGAATAAATAATAACATTATTGCCCTAGAATAAAATAAGCATATCGGTGAATATAATCTTTGAATTAAATTACTCGTATAATATATAGGTATATTGGACTCCACATCTAGAAGTTCGTCTGATCTTATATTATTTAGGTTATTTATAAGTACTATTGATTGTCAAAAAATTTGCAGTTAATTTATGTATTTAATATATCTGCAGACCATAATTTGACCTGTCTTGTCTAGGGATCTAAATGCTGGGTTTTGAAGAAGGATGAAAATCAACTGCATGTAAGCGATATGCGTTCGAATGTTGAGATGTATTTGTGGAGTTACAAGAATGGAAATAAGAAATGAGTAGTTATAAGAGGAAGTTTAAAATTGTCGCCATACAGACAAGGTTCGAAGTAACGAAGTCTTGGTACTGAGATATTAGAGGGAAGGGATGCAAGGCATATTTTACAGCGTTGGATAAATGTAGATAGTCATAGGGGTAGAAGCAGACTTAAGAAGCGTAGGCTCGTGAGACAGGATGTGCTCGTTTTGTGAAGCGTGTACTAGGATGAGTGAAAGAAGAATATTATTGTCTAGATCAGGGGTTCCCAAACTTTTATTTTTCATAGACCCCTTTCAAAAGTTAACTGGTTCTGGTGGACCCCCTATATACTTACAACACATACAAATTAATTGTGAAATCCCATTTTTTCACGCCAACGTAGACCCCCATCGAGTCCCTTGTGGACCCCTGGGGGTCCACATAGACCACTTTGGGAACCACTGGTCTAGATTATGCTCATGACATAGTATGGAATAAGACGCTAAACAAATATTTTATAATAGTTATGACATTATAAGTAAGGTATTTGCATATTGCAAACAACAATACAAGTGTTTCTACTAAAGTGTAACAACTAAGAATATTGTCGTAAAATTACTTACAGTTCGCCAGAGGTTAGTGCGGAGACTCAATTAGTTAAGTACAATGTACTTACAATATGTATTACGTCATAAAACTCGGGTTAAACTTAGCACTAGGGAAGTAAGGAGAATCGTTATAGCCACAGAAAAGGTACTAAATCTACAAAACCTGCACGTAGGTACCTACCCCAGAATTTCTCCTATCTGTGTACTTAATAATATCATGTTGCTTTTGACTTGCTTCCTAACTATTTTGTTGAACTGCCCACTTGCGGTGCCTGCATACGAGTACTCGTATACAGAGCAAAGTTGTAATTATTAATTACATTTCTTCATTTGAAAAACACGATTTCTCATAAGAAACTCAGATAATTAAAGAAAATAACAGTTGAAAAATATATCCTGAAACAGGCAGACGCAATATATCAAAATAATATTATTTTTCAAAACGCTTAGCCATTCTTGAAAAAATGTTTTTAACATGATGGTAAGAAGACCTCATTGTATTGACAGTAACTATTGCTTTTGCGGTTTTTATTCTTTTTTGGTTGTTCCTGATGAAGCCATCAAAGTATCCTAACCTAACATTTCCCTACGGTACAAACCTATATTTAGAGAGAGCTTAAATGAAATAGTTTCACTTCTGGAGCTTAGAAGTTTGATTGGGTTAGCCATTGAATTTACGTATTGATCTGCTTTAATTTCACCTGCCACAGTGCCAGTTTGAATCAGCTACTAGGAAATAATTTTGAATTTATGTAGGTACTAATGCTTTTAGTTTATTTTAGGAGGCAATTAATTGTATGTGTAATCTAATAAACTATATTTATAAAAAAACGAGTGGAATCCCGCGATGTTGCCTGCATAAATATAAATCCCGTTCTTATTCTGTTATCCCGTTATTTTCGTGAGAATTTTGGGAAATCTTTTCTTATGGGATGTTTACGTCGTAGGTACGTACAAAGAAAACACCCTTAAAGTTTATCTCTAAGATCTAAGATAAGATAGATGTGTTGATTCTCAGTCAGAATTTTATATATACTTATAAATAGCCTAACAAGCAAAGTAATCCTATAAATAAAAAAACATAATTAAAAAAATCCAAAAACCCGACTGCTTAAAAAAGAACCAAATAATGTACATAATAAAAAAAAAAACTGAAAAGAAAAAAAAACAAGCACTTAGATGTCCGGTGGTCCAGGATTCTATAATATTATTATGAAATGAATACTATTGAAGAACATAAAATATTTTCTAATGATCGCAACATAACAACTGAACAGCCAGGATCCATTGAAATATTAGCTTGGCTGTCGGATAATGGATCCCGACTGTTCAGTTGTTATGTTACGATCATTAGAAAATATTTTATGTTAACTATCTATCGGAGGGCATGTTTAAAATAACTAATTTGCAGTACACATTTACGGTAAATATGACTTCCCCACAAGTTTGCACACTATATTTCATACATAATTAGTTATGTTTACTTGTTACAATAATACATTCGTAATTTTACATAAGATTATTACCACCAGCCGAAATAACAACAAGTATTACCTGTATTAAAAATACATTTATAACGAATACCTAAGTACATTACTGGTGACATATAAACACGTTTTTACTTGTAATTGTATAGAATCATATCATTATAGAACCTTTTGTGCATCGTCAAGTACTATATTATAGGGCTTAGTAACATTTTATAAGTTGACTAGTGGCCCGCCCTCGCTTCGCTTCGGTACATATCAATACATAGATACAACTTTATATGTAGGTACAGCGGTTTTCGTTTAAATTTGGAACTCCCGTTGGTCCCCTTCCCGTGGGAATTTCGGGAAATCCGTTCTTAGAGCTTCCTTGTAGCCCTAATCCGATTTCAGCTTCGTATAAATAGCTGTTTTCGTAAAAAAATTAAATTCCCGTAACTTCCCTTCCCATAGGAATTTCGGGAAATCCGTTCTTAGTGCTCCCTCGCAGTCCCTAATGAACATACAGGTCCAATTTCAAATTCATATGTATCGCAGTTGTCGTAAAAAAAATGAATTCCCGTTTGTCCCCTTCCCTTGGGAATATCGGGAAATCCGTTTGAATTCCCATTTGTCCCCTTCCCTTGGGAATTTCGGGAAATCCGTTTTTAGTCCTTCCTCGTTGTCCCCAATGAACATATATGCCCGATTTCAGCTTCATATGTATAGCGGTTCTCGTAAAAATTATGAATTCCCGTTAGTCCCCTTCCCGTGGGAATTTCGGGAAATCCGTTTTTAGTCCTTCCTCGTTGTCCCCAATGAACATATATGCCCGATTTCAGCTTCATATGTATAGCGGTTTTCGTAAAAAATATTAAATTCCCGTTGGTCGCCTTCCCGTGGGAATATCGGGAAATTCTTATAGCCTATGTTCATCCAGGTCCAATAAGGATTCTAACGGTGAAAGAATTTTTGAAATCGGTCCAGTAGTTTCGGAGCCTATTCATTACAACCAAACAAACAAAGTTTTCCTCTTTATATTATTAGTATAGATATAGATTAGTATAGATTACAAGATAGTTATAGAAATAGACCGTCCTATAACTGCGCCCAAATCCTTGTTTGTAATTTGCTACAAGTTTCTTATAAGTAAAAATAAAACTAGTTTCAAGATTGCTTGAAGTGCTGATTTTGCTTGTTGGCGACCTATATGAATAGACTACGTTATATAGGAATTAAAATGAAACGACGTTAAAAGCAACATAGTTTTTTCATAGAGAAGACGGAACCGTGAACATTGTCATGCTATCTAAGATGATGAACAACAAATAGTCATTATTTAATTAATTTTAATTTTATTATAGAGTTTACACGTAAAAGATTCTTATATTGTTCCTGCTATTAACGTAATTTGTAACTTCCTTATTCATAAAGTTTCATTATTTTATGATCACAAGATTAAGGACAAGAAGATGGTATATAGTTTATTATGATGAAGATATGTAGCTTAAAATACTCATTAATTATCGATATAGGTTCAAGGTACTACGTAACAGGCTTGTGCTACACGGAGTGGATAATTTTAATCTCGGTCGTAAAACATTACTACTCGTACCTATCTAATACGAGTAATGTTGCTACATTAAGGTTTTTGTCGGTCTGGTATTAGTGAAAAGCTGTCATATAGGTAAGATATTTATTTAAAATAAGTAGGTATCACCTAATATCACCAGCGCACTCTGGCCTAACAGAACCCGCTATTCTTTTCCCGCCACTCTATGGAGGTTTAGGATCCTCCACCTATGTATTTGAAAAAATTTTAATAATAAATATAAAAAATTTATACTCTCAAAATCACTTACGGTATATTAGAATAATGTTATCCATTACAAACAACACCAAAAAAGTAAATATTTTGTGGGTACTTAGATATATTAATGTGTTTTTTCGTTCGTCTAAAGCACTATCTGTGGTCTAAAGTTATACTTAACCGCAAAGTAATTCGTTTAGGCATTCATTGTTATAATATAATTTTTTCGTTATATTTATGATTTCTAAAATTAACCCAGATAAGCCTGAAACTAACTATTATCCTACTGTCCTATATATAGTACGCTAGTATTTGTAACAAGTTATACGTAATTTATTTATATTATTTTGCTAGAATAATATAAATAAATAAATTTCTAATAAAGCTGACACGTTTCTTACTGCAAATCATAAGACTAAATAATCTTAGATAAAGAGGGTATTCTGATATTTTTTTATTTCTACTGTCCTAAATATAGGACAGTAGGCTTATCTGGGTTAATTGTAAGCACTCGAAAAGCTTTTAAATATCATATGGCTTGCGAGTTACGAATAAGTGATGAAGTGCTACGAGTGGACGAGATTTGACATAAAAATCACGAAAAATGTATTGAAAACGAGATTTATATTTTTCTTTTGTGTGAAAACGTTTTACTAGACTAGTTGATGGTAATTGGGTGTGATGAAACCAACATCAATGTTGAAAAATTCGGTGATATTATTACATTAATATTAGCAAATATACCTGAAAAATCTAGATCTTGCAGGACTATATCACGTATATTCGGAGACTGAGATCTGTACCTACCTACCTAACCAATACAAAAATATTAATATCGAAGTACCGACATTCTACGAACATCACACCTCCCGACCTATTTTCTAAATATGTATACATAGACACATTTATTAGTAACATACAGTTCAATACAATAATGATCTAGCTGGTTTACATAATTACAAGTATCTTCAATCTAACCCGAGGCCATGTGTTGTTTGTCAAATCAGTCAGTCAGTAAGGGACAAGAGCCTAAATTAATTAATTTGATTATACAATATAAAATATAACCATTACTTAATAACTACGTATACATATAATAACAAGGGGAACAGATGACTGTACATTATCAATGTAAACGACTTGTCTATGCAACAAATGCTTGTATACAAATAAAAATAAGAATAATTGAATAGCTAACTTATCAGTAGGTAAACTAATAATCTATACCGTATCTTGCAACGGCCTTACGTAATCGTTTGGGACGGCTTATCGGAGACTCTGGTATATCTGTGTGTTCCGACTCGGGTACATCGGTTCTTAATGTACGTGTAGGTTCAATCGCGACTGCATCACTGGCTTCCTCTAGAACCCTTTCCTCTTCCGCGTGAACAAGCGGGGAACTGACTCCAACAACCGGCCGCGCGACGTCCTCCCCACCCTCGTTCTGAACTGGTGCCATAGATAGCCGCGATTTACGCCTAATTTGGTCGATATGCCTGTGTATTAATTGACCGTTACCGTTATCCACCAAGTACCTATTAGAACCCTCACCGCGGACTACGGTACCGTTCCGCCACTTGTCTCCGCCGCTATAGGCCCGCGTCGCCACCGGCTCGCCCGCGTGCAGCTGGCGCGGCGCGCCGCCCGCGTGCAGCACTTGCCGCGCCTGCGCGTCGCGCACGCACTCCTCTCGGGCCCGCTCGCCCCGCAACAAGTCCAGCCGCGAGCGCAAGCCGCGTCGTTGCAACAGCATAGCTGGGCTTTCACCGGTGCTACTATGGATGCTATTTCTATATGATAATAAAAATGTTTGTAGTGCGACGTCTACATCTACCGATTCTCTGTTCGCTTTTTTTATTACTCTCTTACATAATTTTACTGCGTTCTCTGCTGCTCCGTTTGACGACGGGTGATAAACAGGTGAAAAAGACTGACGAATGCCATTCTTAATTAAAAAATCCTTAAACTCGAAACTAGTAAACGGTGGACCCTGATCCGATACCAACTCCGTGGGCAAACCAAAACGCGCGAAAGTAGTTCTTAACACTTTAATGACGTTAGTTGCATTAGTTCTTGGCATCTCGAAAACTTCTAGCCATTTCGTACTCGAGTCGATAAGTATTAAAAATGTTTTACCGTTAAGAGGACCCAGAAAATCAATATGAATCCTACTCCACGGGCGGAAATCGTACGGCCAAGGGCTTACAGGTGCACGTGGTGGGGACTGTGCTTCTGCCGCGCAGGTCTCGCACTGCCGACACACCGCCTCGACGTCGCTGTCCACGCTCGGCCACCACACATAGCTCCTAGCTAGTGACTTCGTCTTTACTATGCCCATATGACTAGCATGGAGTTGCTTAAGGACCACTCCTTGTAATACCCGTGGAACAACTATCCTATATCCCCACATTATGCAACCTCGATCTAGGTATAGTTCATTACGCTTATTGAAATATGGTTTACATTCATCTTCCATACAAGTTAACGGCCAACCAGATTGAATATAAAGCACTATCTTACTTAAAAGTGTATCATTTCTAGTTGCTACTTGTACATCGTTGTTAGTTACGGGAAGAAACTTCTCAACAAAATGTATATAGGTAACTTCCTTATCTATACAGTTCCTTGAACCTGTCTGCGGAAGACGAGATAAGGCGTCCGCACAGTTTTTATGCGTCGAAATATACTGAATAGTGTAATTATAACCCGATAATAACACTGCCCATCGTTGTAGGCGTGATGCCGCCATAACCGGAATTCCCGTTTTATCGCCAAATATATATGTAAGCGGTTTATGATCGGTTTTTAACATAAAATGCCTACCGTACAGGTATTGATGGAATTTTCTGATTCCATAAACAATAGCCAAGGCTTCCCTGTCTATTTGAGCATACGCCCGCTCGGTGGCACTAAGTGACCGCGACGCAAATGCTATCGGCCGCTCGCCGTCCGCCGTGACGTGCGAGATGACGGCGCCCACGCCCACGCCGCTCGCGTCCGCCGTCAGCACCAGCGGCTGCTCAGGGGAATAGTGTACTAACACTTCGCTCGAGGTCAGTTGTTGCTTAATGAGAGAAAATGACGCCTCGCAGTCCTTACTCCACACGAATTTCACGTTTTTCCTTAATAAATTATACAATGGCGCTAAGGTCGTACTAACGTTATTAATGAACTTAGCATAATACATCACCATACCTATAAAAGACCTAAGTTCCGACACGTTTGCAGGTGCTGGAGTTTTAACAATAGCCTCAACCTTTGCCGGACACGTATGCACACCTTTTTTGTTAATGACATGTCCCAAATAACTTACTGACTCCTGAAAAAAATTACATTTGTCTTTTTTTTACCCTCAGACCACTAGCCTTAAGGCGATCAAAAACTTTATGCAGGTTACCGATATGTTCCTCCGTGTTCCTACCAGTTATAATGATGTCATCTAGAAATACACCTACATACGATAAGTCTGCGAACAATTGTTCTAAATGTTTTTGAAATATACCTGGACTGGACGAAAGGCCAAAAACTAATCGGTTATACATAAAAAGGCCCTTATGTGTGTTTATTACAGTACACGCCTTTGTTTCATCAAGTTCAAATTGTGAATAAGCTTGAGAGAGATCGATCTTACTAAATCTCTCACCGCCGTGCAATCGCGCTAGTAAATCCTCTACTTTTGGTAACGGGTAACGGTCAATCTCGATTACTTTGTTTAAAGTCAATTTGTAATCAGCACAAATACGAATAGTCCCATCTTTTTTTACCACCGGCACTATCGGAGTGGCCCAGTCCGAGCGGTCCACGGGGTGAGGACGCCGTCGCGCGTCAGCTGCTGTAGGGCGCGCTCCACGGGCTCGCGCAGCGCGTACGCCAGCGGGCGGGCGCGCATGTACACGGGTCGCACTCCTGGGCGCAAGTGAATACTCACCCTGCCGCCGGTAAACCGTCCCAAGCCTTCAGCGAACACTTCACAATATTTGGAACTGAAATCGTTAAAATTAAAACAATTATTTGAAAAATTGTAAACTTTACTACTCTGCTCGAAACTAGGTAACTGTAGTTTTAATTCTATTAACCATTGTCTTCCTAATAGTGACGTTTTAGCGTCATAAACAACATACAAATCTAAATATTTCTCTACGCCATTATACTTAACAAGAGGTTTTACTAATCCCACCGGGCGAACTAGTTCGCCTGTGTAATATTTGAGTATCAATTTACATGTTTTTAATGGCAAGTCTGTAAAATGTTTCTTGTATAAATCGTAGCTTATACAGGACACCGCACTACCCGTGTCACATTCCATGCCGACATTTATGCCATTTAAATTTAATGTTACTATAAACGGTTTACACAAATCGAGGGATAACTGATTTATATTAACGGTAAGTACCTCGTCACTGCCCTCACTATCCAGCACATTATCTTCATCCATTGGTGTAGTTACTTCCACATTATGATGCCCCGTCACCTCAGGGCAAACGCGACGCAGGTGACCCTGGCGATTACACACTCTGCATACATAGCGTGTGAATCTGCAACCCGCTTCCTCATGAAGTCCACCACATGCCCGACAACGGTGTCCCGCCTCGTGCCGGGCTCGCCCCGCGCCCTGCGCGGACCCGCGCTGTGCGAACCCGCGCGGCCCTTACCGACATTCTACGAACATCACAATACCTAATACAGAACGAGAATGGGGGTGGTGGACATAGACATCGATGTGCTTTTCAATATCACTGTATATGTAACTGTATATGTAATTCATGTTCGGTACTATGTGTAAGTATATTTTATTTGTGGTCGATGTTATTACCAGATGATGAAGGTATGTTTTTATAAACTGTGATAGATAAGTAATATAGCTTCATGGCATTGACGTGGTTACGAATATGATGGCAAAAACCT
This sequence comes from Carposina sasakii, assembly GCA_014607495.2. Lineage (NCBI taxonomy): Eukaryota > Metazoa > Arthropoda > Insecta > Lepidoptera > Carposinidae > Carposina > Carposina sasakii. Next base: position 7,705,010 of record CP053155.1, read on the forward strand.
GTTTTTTTTTTAAATCTGTGATAGAAATATATTTTTTAATAAGCCCGCGTCATGCGTCAAACAGTGGACGTGGCCCTGATTGTAGCGATGTGCTTTAGCCGTAATATTGCAATCTTTGAAACAGGTCACATGCACACTACGGAACACCAATGTCCGTTTTCATCACAAGCGAACTTAGGTCGAAGCGAGCTACACTTGCTCTGAGTCTTTTCACCAGGATTAACTTTAAAGTGATGTCTACTTGCATTTTTCCTTATAGTCTGCTAGTAAAATTGATTGCATTTTTGTTGGTTAACCAAAACAGGATAGTGTTCAATAGTTTATTGATAGTAGTGATTGGGATTGCCGACATACATAAATAACAATTTGCACTTGCACAACATACTGCCAACTTCTTATCTAAAGGTTTTAAGCAATTTCAAGTAGGTTTAGGCCAATTTTGTTTACCTACCTTTCGCTAATAAAAGTGGGCCTCGTGAAACGTGTCGAATGAAATAAGTCCTTCGTTAATATGTAAGGAAATTTCCCCGAGACAGCAACAGTCGTAAACTTCTCGAAAGTTTCTCCAATTCGCAATAATTTCGCGGAGATGTTTACATTAAACTTGATATTTTCACAACTTTCCCACATATTTGAGTGAATATTCGATATTGAAGTAATATTGGGTGAGAGTTGTTTGATACTTTAAAATCATATTTACATAAAACTACGCCATATATTTGAAACAAAGACATGAGTCTGTAAAGTTTGAATATATTTAAATTTTCGTAATATTTATACTAAACCAGACAAAGTGGTACTTTAGAAGATAAATGCAGCTATTAAACTAATACTTGTAGCGAGTAAATGTTATGAAACGGTCTGCAGACTTTTGTAATAGTTTAAAATTTTTATAATATTTTTTTTATCTAAATACCTAAGTATGTAACATTTTGTGATTAAGTTAAAATACGTATTTATATTGAGTTTAATATTTACTAACCATTCGTTGTTTACATTGTTTCAATAGGTAATGTACATTTGAAATATAATAGTTATATAAAACATTATATATTCATAGATACACAATGGAATGCTTGTCTGAATTTATAATTTGTTTGACAAATTTTACGACTGCCTTAGCCCAGCTCATGAGTTGGTAAACTTAAGTTTCCGGATCAAAATCCCGTCTGAAGTAAACCATATACTTACTTATACCAAATGCCAAATGTTCTTTAACAATGGTTACATTTCTGAGCGCTGTCAGTAAATAAGCAATAGCTAGATAAAGGTATGATCGAGTCGTGCTAGTTTTTCCTGGGACAAAGGGATATTTTTTAAATTCTACATAGCAATGCAGTGTGACGACGTCATCCTGAAAATAATACAATTACGTCGTCTTTAGTTTTCATTAGGTTTTATCTCAACTAAGTTTTAAATATCTTCCAATTTGTACCTACTGTCTTAAGTAGCTACTTATCAAGCACAAATTGTGTTGAACATGGAAGTTGTAAAGTTAAATACACAGGAGAGAGTTCCCTTTGAGATCCTTCATGTGACAGTCGTCCGTCAGACTTTCTTAGTATCTCTGTACAAACTGGAAGAACTCTTTTAACACAGGTAAAGTAGCGGTAAAGTAAAGTGCTTTTGGCGTTTACACCAACTCTGAAGACTAGTGTGTAAAGAACAAAAACTGGTTGTAGGTTACTTCTCCTAATGTTGATAATAAGTTGAATAAGTTTGAATGTTGCCAATGATTACATAATAATAAAAAATCAATATAAAGTAATTTCTTCAATTTTATAAATCAATTAGATACACTACAAACAGCAGATTTACATGCATAAAATGACCTAGATATTATACTTAATATTTTTATACAGGGTGTGACAAAAAGGGTATGTTAAGCGAAAAGATATGTAAATAGCCCACTATAGAGAACCTTCTCACAAAGTTAGAGACTCGAAATCACATGTTTATTTTTCTAGATAGTATGGAGAATATTTAAACATCTCAGGATGATTCATACAATATTGAAAAATAAACTTGTGATTTAAAGTTTCAAATTTCGTGGATAGGTTCTCTATAGTGGGCTATTTACATAGCTTTTTGCTTAACATACCCTTTTTGTTACTCCCTGTATTTTACCGTTCATACTCACAAAAATTAGTTAGTATGTTTCTGTTTTTACCGAAAAGTTAAGTTAATATATCTACTTATGTTTTTAAAAGTGCCGGAAATTCGAGACTTGATCAGATATTTGTAAAATAAAAATATGAATCAATAGGTCAATGCCCTTCAGCCTTTGAGTCTGAGATGCATGTTTTGGACTTATGCAATTCCAATGCCGGTTTTGCCAAGTATGTTTTTATTTTTCTTTTTAACCCTTATAGTACCGTTGTTGTTCAAGTGAGCAGTGGAAGCCTCATGCATTAATAATTATTTCAAAATACCAAACTATGTTAATAACGTTGCCTAAATTATTTTAGCATTTTATAGCTTTATTTTAAATAAAAATTAGTATAGGAATTTTAATTTATGTCTATAATAAAATGCTTGGTAACCCCTATACTTATAGACCTAAAAGAAAGCTCTATGTAGGTAGTACTGTTTTTTATGTATTAGGAATTACTTAAAACACTAAAACGTAAAAAAGTCATATATTATATACAATCTTCTGATTTTTATGTAATGTATGTTTACACCTATACAGAATTATGTACAGTACAATGATTAATTTGATACTCATTAACTACATCCTACATTTTAATGTCTATAAATTAATATTTACCTAATTATTGGCACTTCCTTAACACGCTACACAGTAAGAAATAACGTTAATCTCAATGCAATCATATTAAGGAACGTCCGATTTAAAAACTTCATAATGTAGTAGCAGCCATGTTCCGCCTCAGACAATGGCGACAAATTACGAGGAGCTCCCGCGAGAGTGGAGCCAAGTCTCATGTGTTCTTCAGCAGGAGCCCTATTCTCGCAGCCCTTGACAAATATCAAACTATGATTCAAATAAAAATGAAATGGCTGAACAGATTTAAGATCTGATGGTATTTTTAGTAAGTCTTGATGTCGCCGGCACTTAACATTATATCGAGATAATTTAGGAGTTGATGGGCAAAAGTATTGCCGATGCCAATCGTTCGTGTAACGGCCATTTTGTTTTTCAGTTATATGAACGAAAATATCGAAGGACGCGAATATTAGGCCCCTTTATGCCCTGGGGCCTCGTCTTGTAACGAGATCACGTCCGGCTAGCTTGGGCCCGTCATCTCGATATTTTGGGCCGATACGTTTTTATGGCCTGTTCGCGCCCACAAAGCACTGGTATCAATACCCTCTTGACGAGAACGTAATATTATGAAATAGTGGGAGGAATGTAAAATTTAGGAAAAAATGCTCTATTTTTCATTAATTTCACGGTCATTCACCTGTACTTATTCATAGGTATTTGGTAATGATTGCGTGTTTTGTATTGTTTTGTAACAAAGAAAGAAATGCACACCAAAATCAGCACCATTATGTGATGTATAAATACCAAGTCGCAAGTATAAATTCCTATTAGAAAATATTAACAAACATTTCCTCCAATAATTTAGGTTTGTTTTCTATAATTAGATACCACAGATAAAAGGAGAGTATAGCGGTATACATATAACCGATATTACTATGTACATAAAGACAATTAGATGTCTGTGGCCCACTGAGCTAAATTGCTTTTGAACTTGAATGTTAACTGTACCCGACAGTGATTTTGAATATGTACTTACAACCAACAATCTGATATACCAGTTTTGGGAGTCATTATGCGAATTAACGGTATTTACTAATGCTGTTAGTGCTATGAGTTAGATATAACTTTTAGAAAACGGATACAACACTAAATTAGTGTACGCCCGTAACTCCGTACGCGTAGACTGCAGTAATTTCGGAGCCTATTCGTTACAAACAAACAAAAAAAAAACATTAAATGCCAAATGTGAAATGCTAGACACGATAGTTGAACGATATATATTGCGCCGACACCGATGATGGCGACATAATGAAAATAGGTAAAATAATTAAACGAAAAAACATAGTGACAAAATAAAACCGAGCTCAACTCAAAGTCGCCGAGTTAACCTTTTCCATAGGTAATTACTTATACAAACTCAGTTTATAAACAAACGCTTTAATTATATTGTTCGGTAAAACTGTTTCGATCGAAACTAAACTTTTAATTGGTAGTAAACTACTAATACTATTATTTCACTTATGTCGATTTCTACAAAATACGTATTACCAGGAAATAATGTCGGTCGTTCTCCGATTCTCCATATGAAAGGTACTGGTAGTAGTATATACTGACGTTGTTTCTTGAAATACTCGATCGATAGCCTGTTTTACTATTTACAAATCCACTAATAATTCTGATCAGTGTAATAAAAAGAGATCTATTAGTTTCTCAAGTTAGTGGTTTATGAAGAGTCAAGCATTAAGGTAGTAGGTAGGTATGTAGTAGCTTTAGTAGTAGGTACTTAGCATAAGATATTTCGAAAGCAGCATTTACTTATCAGGAAAACGGCCTCATCTCATTTAGAGAGAAGCAATTTAGAAATTTTTTAATTTCTAAATTGCTTTTATAATATGCCACATGTCATAAATTTTACAGTGAAACCCGAAAATTCAATTAAAACTTGTACATTCGTGATTTTTACTCGTAAAATTTACATTAACGCTGAAGCGGCATCTTGAGAGAAGCGAACGACGTAACTTTAATTTTGACCTTACGAGAAATAAATGTGATCATATCGAAAAATGTAGGCTCTTATATTATCATTCAATCCATTATAAGCAAGATTCATGTGTCTAGCTACTCAGATATATTGGAGAGATCAGTGTAGATTCGTTACAATAATGGGCGTACCTAAAAATTTTAAGAGATAATCAAACATGAAAAGAATGAAAATTATTAGTTATAAATAATAACAGATTTACGAATTATTTTGGGCATTTTATAAAAGCTAGGTATTTATTATTATTAACTTCTTAAAATATTTATTAATAAAAAAAAAAAATATATATATGAACCATATACTCGTACATACACTGCAGCCAGACATTCCTCTCAACAAATACATCTAAAGAGCGCAAATAAAAAACCTACTACTATGTATTATACTAGGTATTGAAGAAAATAAAATATTTTCTAATGATGTAACATAACAACTGAACAGCCAGGATCCATTGAAATAGCTTGACCGTCGGATAATGGATCCCGACTGTTTATTTGTTATGTTACATAGTTTGGTTCTTTTTTAAGCAGTCGGTTTTTTTGATTTTTTAAAATTATGTTTTATTATTTTATACTTTTTTGTTATCAGTACCTAGCTACTAATAGGTACGCTTCAAGAAACATGCTAAACATGCTCGGCAGCAAGAAGTTTTCGTGCTGCTTTCTATAAACTTATATGTGAGAATGGTTTGTTACGCAACTTTCAATCGATATAGATCCTAAACGGTTAGTCGAATCAAAAAATGTTGAGAGAAACCTAAAAATGATTTTTAAATACCTATTCAACGATACCCCACTCGATATAGTTTGTCGTCTTTAATTTTTTAATTTTCACAAAATGGCGTCCAGTAGTCGCCATATTGGATTTTCACTAACGTCATGACTTTAGTGACACTCGCCGGACTAAGAGGAATCGATTGACGACATGAATCATAAAAATCGGCCGAAGCGTTTGGTCTGTGTAGTGCTTCAAAGGAACATAAACATACATACATACATACATAGGCTGTTAAACATAATACCACTCCTTTACGTCGCGTAGTCGGGTAAAAAAACCATTGGTTTAAACCTGTTTCTGTCCTTGATCGTGATTTTTTATAATACATTTCTTACGCGCATTCTAGTATGGTCACTCACGCTAATTACTCCTTATAAGTAACAAAACTTTTTTTTGCAGTCTTAGCTGTCCCCCAAGAACATTGATATATTTGTGAAAACGCAACATAAAATGCATAATCAGGAACTTGGTAGTAATTTTCTATGGACATAATCTAACGAAATGTCGAGTGACTATCGTATATTATTTTGCTATTTCACGAATTCAATACCACCAAAATTCTGAGATGTCACATAACAGGATAACACCCAAACTAGCTATCAAGTTTAATGGTGTTCATTTAAAGGATCTCACATGTGAATTATTTATAATATATATATATATACAGGATGATTTTTGGTCGTCAACGTTCCCGAAAACTACGGAATCTCCTTATCATCACGATCATTTTTCTCCTTGGAAGCATACCTGGGAAGTGTCTGGTTTCCAAAATATTAGGGTCCAAAGTTGAGTAAATAGACTGCGTTTTTCTGCATAGATGCACATAGACGCGCGTAGCAAAATTTTTTCACGAAAAATAATTAATATTTGTCTATAAAAAAAGTAACATAAACACTAGACACTATAAATTTCGCACGGTCAAGGAATTTAAATTAAAAAAAAAAAAACATTTTTTTTCCCAGCATTTTTTTTGGCATAAACTTACTTTATTTCATGTATAGAATACGTACCCTTCGTTAAAGGTGGCCACAAAAAAACATCCTGTATACGAGTATATATATATATATATATATATATATATATATATATATATATATATATATATATATATATATATATATATATATATATATATATATATATATATATATATATATATATATATAAATTATATATAATTTGAACAGCCTATCTTTCTACTCCCAGTGGAATTGATCAGGAAACCGTAACTTGATAATTCCCTCAAATAAATCTTGGTATTATGATGTGTAAGCAAATACAACGAAAACACCCTGAGGTGGTAAACAAATGTTTATTTTAATAATATTGAAACCTGTTCTCAATCTTAACTGCAAGCGCAACATGACAGACATCACAACATCTTGTAAACTTAAACGTTTTATATTTGCAGAAATACTACACATTTCGTACCTTTGAAGTTAATGTTAGCCTTGATTAGTGAAATCAAGAGGTATTCAAGAATAACGGAATGGCTTAGGTAGAGAGCGTAGCTAATAACAATAATTTGTAGGATATAAAAACCTTTGATAATAAAAAAACACGACTAAACTTAACAAAATCATAATAACGAGTTGTGAATGCTTAATGGACCTCAGTATCGTGTCACATATTTAATATAATATATTTCTTAGGTCATATTTCTATTATCTTTCGTATGTAGAGTTATTTTACTTACTATTTATTATGATGCAACTTGTGACTCTACCTGAATAATCTTTATGAAACTTTAAAAGACCAATTATTTTGAAAATGTCATAGATAGATAGTGGTGAGGGTGCTGTCCCATTGCTTACGGCAAAACCACATAGGATACTCTGGTAGTTTAGTAATTTGTCTAAAAATAATATAAATCGAGAATCATTAGTGCTTAAGTCTAAGTTGTGCTTCGCTGCCGAGGAACGAGTCCTCGTGACACAGATTGTGCAAATTGCATTTTAAACCTGCATACATTATATTTCATTGTTCCCATTACGACATGATAGGGTCTAATTACTGTAATATTCTAGGTAGGCTATCAGTCGTTCGTTCGACACGCAATGCCTTGAACACCTTAGCCACTCGATCCACTCAATACTAATGCCCCAATTTCCCAAGAAATGGAAAAAATTCTTCACCCGAGTGGGAATCGAACCCACGACCACTGCAAACCGCGCCAGCCGCTCTAACCACTGAGCTACCGGGTCAATTACTATAATATATTTTATAAAACAAACTAAACGATTTTATCGTAACCTTATTCAATCTGACGGCTGGTTTAATTAAACCTATGACTGATTTGTACCTATAGTTTTTACGATTACATATTGCTGTAATAATATATTCATGGTCGTTGTACTCGCGTATGTGTCGGTAGGTACGTACATCAGGTTCATAACGACGTTTGGGTTCTAGGTCACCAATTGTATAACTTGTAAGGAATATTTTAGAAGGAATATACTGAATGGATAGATTTAATCACTGACTTTGTATTACATCATATGTATTTTTTTTATAATGTCGGGGATTTTATTAGAATAGAACGTTCGGAGCATTCAGGTTCTCTATTCTGCATTTTTTTGTCTTCTAGTCCTTTAAAATAACATGCGATTTAATGATGTTTAAAAATAAATAAATTAGTTGATTTTTATCGTATAATAATCAAAACATTTACATAAATTATATTTTCACTAAGATGCCTTACACAATATTCATAATTATCAAATACTCTGCCAATCATCGCCTCCAAAAACAGTTCAAGTATCGGCACTAACTTGAGCGTCTGATCACAGCCACTTGGCATAAATAGTATAACAACTAGGTACTGTCTGTGAACTGAGCACGACCGAGGGATGCACATTCAACTCCCACAATAGAGTGACGCCTGCGCAGCCTTGACATTTGTGCGGCGCGGCGCGGCCACTAGCCCCAGCGGCGGAAGCGGGTGAAGCTCGGCACCGGCAGGTACGGGTACCGCGCCGGCACCCGCACGTTCTCCAGGTTGTACCCGCGCCGCCGCCGCACCAGCGCGCCGCCCTCCTCGGACACCTTCTTCGCGGGTCGCACAATTTTCACTACATTGGACTCCAGTATCACATTGTCCGATACTAGCGCCTCGTCCGCTCTCTGTTTGGTCACTAGTTTCGCTCTGTTCTTCTGGGATGCGAGATAGTCCTGTGTGAGCACGAAGTCCAGCAGCTTGGGCACCTGGTTGTACCTGGAGGCATCGATCTCCCGCTCGTAGCCGAGCCGAGCACCGGCGGCGAGCGCGGGCGCTGCTAGCACGAGGGCGAGTGCGAGGTACGCCTGCATATTGCGGTGTGTGTCGACTGTTTGAGCCGCGCGCGTCCATCACACATTTTTATATAAGCGAGCGATCGATACCATCCGTTCCCAATTTGAGTCGATTTTTTGTGATTGTTATTGAACTTGGAAGTGTGTCTCAAGCCGGGAACAAATGCGCCGCTGTAGACTCGTCATTGGGTCGTGCTCAACTCGCCGAGCTGCAATTACACACATAATTTGATGCACTGCTGGCTACGAACGCTCATGAACCTTGTTCCACTTCTATTACCTGACGTTGTTCTCAACTTTACAAGGTGACCCATCATATAGGTGCAGTTAACATAGATTGTATCACACTTTATGTCTAATTACACTGTAATAATAATAAATATGATGATATTTAACCAGCATGATGCTCTTGACGATCCGTTAGTGCATCGATAACGTCCAAATAAAATACCAATACATATTAATCAAAGCAATCAAAGTAATAAACGTAATATGTATCATTTAAATAGCGATCTCTATTGAGATATTAGTGTCGATTCCGGCAGTCACACTTAAACCTAAACCAAATCTAAGTCAGGTCTATCTCTCTCCGTTCTTAACATAAATGGCTGAGAGAGAAAAGGACAGTTAGGACTAATTTTACGTCTAGATTTAAGTGTGACTGCCGGAATCGACCATATTGTTGTTAAAATTTATTGTTTAGTTAGTTTAGTAATAAATTGATAAAATTAAATTCGATTGTTTTTATACAAAATTAGATTAACTCGATTTCTAGGTGTAAACTAATGTCATTGGAGATGCAGTTACAATCACTTATTATTACCTATTATAAAATACACCCTTCGTGTTTCTGTATGTTTCACGCCGGATGTTTATTGTTCTGAACATATTAAAGCAATAATAGCTCTAAAAATATTGAGAATCAAAAATAATTGCTGTTAAGTACAGCAAAAGTATATCGTTTTAATGTAAACTATATAATGAAATCAAAATTTCGAGGTTATTTTCAAAAAATACCTATAGATACAAAACCAGAATATTGAGGTAGGAAGCTAAATGCCGGCCTTCCGAATGTAGGTACTTTAGTTCGCCGATTACATTAAAAATAATACTGTAATAACGTAAATAATGGTGTTAGTGTTAAACATACAATGTGCATTATAGTAATAGGCATCATGGTCATTTAAATATTGTTAGGATGTATTTATGTTCTGCCATTCATATTTATATTTATCTCTATACAAAAATACTTCCAGTGTGTCGATGAAAGTGACCAAACCTGTATTTTAGTATGGGATGGAATAATTTAGACCTATATGCTAATAGTAACCTTAAACGTATACTATAAATGTTGGAATTAATGATTATTTTAATGTAAATATTTTGAATACACGCACATTGCATTATTTATTCTCAATTTCCGTAATAATTAATGTAACTTACCGAGCTAATTTGTATCGGTTAGGAAATTAAACAAGAATTAAATGTGAAGTTATTCGGATCTATATATTAAAAATGCAAATGAGACAACGATCAAGTTTGGTTTTAATGTACGGAAGTAAAGTGGACGTCCGCAAGGCAACGGAAGTAAACGTCAGCACCAAACAGTGGCAACTGTAGGTACCTACAGTGAGATCTACACGGGATCACTTGAAATACCCTGCCGAATTTTATTTAAGCCCAATCAATCCAACATTCCTCGAGTCTCTTTGCTTATTTATTTGATTTGGAAATTAGTTTACTCAAGTGGTAGATTTTAAATTACTTATTAACACTTATCTACTAACTACCATGAGGAAAATTACTGACATTGATACAAGTACAAGCATTACTACCGAATTCATAATTTATTAATTACAGTACTGTACCGAATATTTTATGGGAATGTAATTAAATAAGGTGGTGCAAAGGCTTCTATAGATATTTTAAGATGTGCAATAGTGCAACTTGTACTGTCATGGCCGTAAATCAGTCAGACGCAAGTAACATAATCATGTAATTACGATTAATTCAATTATTTCTGATGAAAAAGTGGTCGTAGTCACTTCTAACTGTGGGACTGAATGATAGTAATTATGGATAACAAAGGCATGCATCACATAATACGACGGTTGTCAAAGATCTCGCGACGTGATGTCGGTTCCTCGGCGAGCACCCGCGGCGTTTGCTCAAGGACGTATGGACAATGCGTTTAGCGGCTACTCTTCCGTGTTTATATTTCGTTCCGTATCATCAGATCATCATTGGAATATTAATATTCGTCCACCGATTCGATATCCTCCTTTGTTTATTTACCTGAGCGTTTTTGTTAGTGTCTATGTTAAAAGTCTGCACGCGCCAAATTGCTAAGATTAGAGCGTAACCGGTTCTTCTGTTTGTAAATATTTTAGATGGATTTCTCTTTTTTATTAAACCCAAGGTTCGTTAGGCAGTTTGGGAGGATCGGTTTGTTGACATGGTGAATATGCGAAAAGTTTTGGCGGAGTTGACGAGCAAACATCGGAGAGGCGTGACATAAAGAGAGTTCGTCGGCTTTGTTTCTCGTTTCTCCGGCGTCCTCGGTCATTGCTTCCTGATGGCGCATCATCCCTGCGGTTGACGATGCGTTTGCGCAACGGCATACATTATTCATTGGAGTCGACACGATCGACTCTATATTATCCTTTGTTCTTTAGTAATTTGATATTACAATGCTAATCCGTTAACTGGATTGTGATTATTATTGCGGTTAGATGTAGAGCCATTCACTGTAATGTATGGAGATTTATGGTGTTTATTGTTTGCCGGTAAACTGAGATACTGCGGAGTAGTGCGCAGCCTCCGTTAATCGCTCGAACGTGCTGACTAACATGAAGATAGTAATAAAAATAAATATTGTAATTTATAATGAGTTACTATACTTTTTTGTGGTTACCTCTACATTTAATATATGCATTTAATGTACCTATAATGTATAATGATACATTTATGTGCTTTGTTGCAAAGAGTGTTTAAAGTTTTGAGTTTTTGGTGAAGTCAATATTGGTTACTATGTTCAACGTTACATAAAGTTAAATTATTTTTTCTACAAATTTTCATTGCGTTTTTTTTGTATGAAATATCAAGTGTTTATAGCGTAGGTAGGTAGGTAGGTACTGTTAATTTAGTTGGCCCATACCTAAAGCAGCACTAAAATTCAATGGTACCTAATAAATTAACCTCTTTTACAGATGCCATGGGACTCCTCAGAGGAACAAATGGGTGGACCACGGGAGATGCGCATCCACGTCCAACGCGTGATCTCCATCCCAGCGCCCCACAACATGCCTCACCCCCACAACATGCCGCCCCCACAGGACAACATGGGTCCCTTCGCACCGCCACCACCACCTCAGCAGAACCAGGATCTTAATGACGTAAGTGTTCAATCCAGGCTATTTTATAACCTCGCAGAAAATATGAGGCAACTTGGAATCCCCTGGGCTCATAGTCCCTAAAATAATAAGTCCCTCCGCACATGGAGCTACTCAAATATGACGGAATTAATCAGTAATTAGAATTACAAACTAGTTATAAACTGTATTTCGCACACGACGCTACTCACATTGCAAGGTTTCAGTCACTCCTGTTATTTCTACTACCAAATAAACACGTGCGAAAAACCTAGCAAGGGGAAATATTGGAAGCAATAAAAATGTCGAGTGGATCGAGCGAAGATGACGATGTCATTATACTATATTATCATCATAACAGACGCCGAAGGAATCGACGCAGATTTTGGATTCACCCATATATCCAAAATAATGTAAACTGCAGATTGTCAGTTGCAGCACGAGAGCTGCGTGAAACAGATAATAAATTTGTGGGATTCTATAGAATGTCCAAAGATAGCTACGTACATTTTTCACATCAAAACACAGTAAACTCGGGTAACCTAGTAGCTCGGCGACCGGCACGACGCGTCGCGCGCAATCAGTTTCCAACGCGTTACTAACTGGTTAGTGACTAGTCGCGTCGTGTGCGAACCTGTATGGCAATGTATGGGCGGTGACGCTCAAAAAACTCGTTAGTAATTTCAGTTTGTGATTAGTTCCTTTTGAGTAGCTCCATGTGCGGAGGGCCTAAAGGAAACCAATAAGGAATTTTTAGATTTTCTATCTGAAATAATCTGAATGTAGTGCATAATTTGTTTTCTTCAGTTCAATGAATATTTGCGGTAATAACGCATAAAATGAGGCAGTGTTAGTTCGTATAAATATATTTATTTACTATTACTATTGTATTGTTGGATATATTCAACAAAAAATTTATTATACTAAAATAAAATAAACGTATGTAGTACCTAACGTTAAAGTTACATACAATTTGACTACGAAACTTTTTGTAGGTAACCACAGAAGGCAAAAAACTTTGTCCACCACAAAAACTGAATTCCGTTAGCAACTCAGTAATTTACATTATTAGGAGCGAACTCTCGTAATGATACACACGGAAGCATCGGATAATGACATGTGCCAATAAGTCCAACCAAAGCAAAAAAAACAAAGTCTGTCCGTCCCTATGTATCCTTAGATCTTTCAAACTAGGGAACGGATTTTGATACGGTTTTTTAATAGATAGAGTGATTTACGAGGAAGGTTTATAATGTATAACTAGGGACTCGCCCCGGCTTCGCACGGGAGTAATGCACTCTCACGCTAGTGTATTATAAAAATATATCCAATTCTCGAGTAAGTGCCAGAACTACTAGACATACAAAGTAGTCACGACAAGAGGTTGTATTGATACCTATTTATATTTTAAGTAATGGTAATTATATTCCGTAAATATTTTTTTCCTAATGGTTAAGAGAAAAATGGGAACATAGAGTAGGTCATACTTACTGTCCTGTGGGATCGCTTGTTGTTTTCATTCGGTTGTTTTGATAATATTTTTTTTTTATACATAAATATTACAGCGCTACCAATTTTATTTATTGACTTACTTTACTTACACACAAGCTTATGTCCGTGAAATTAATTGGAGACTAGTTTTTTTTTTTACTTTTAATAAAGGTGCTGCGGCGGTGTAGGAATAACATTTAAAATTATACACACTAACCATTATGTACCTCTACCTACTCCATCGCAGTTTTGTAGTACTGTATTAATCTTCATGATGTATCATATAATATCTTTCATTAACTGCACATTCAGGCTATTATCTATACATCGTTTATGTACAGATAAAATACGACGCGATGTTAGGTCATGACTTTCAAGACGAGGGGTGAAAGGCTATTTGGTATAAGCGCTACTATTGTAAAGAATTTATTTGTATACCTAAGTGTAAAAATATTTTGGAGTGATACCCGCAATAAATAAACGAAAATTGCAGGATAAATCATATTTTAACATTTGTTACCGTTCTAACCATGGTCTAAACAACTAAAATAGGTAGGTACCTTCGAAATGAAGAGGTCAAAGTGAATATCCATGCGACCCTGTTTACATAATTGTAGTGAGCAGGCCATTAACATACCTACAAGAAAATACTTAAGTACAATAATTAGTCATTCTAGAAAGAATGTAGCAGATACATAGTAAAAACAAAACAAGAGCTCAGTGAGGCGTGCGGCCGAGGTTAAGCACCCTACTTAGCATACGAATGTGTTCGCGGTTTTTTTTATCTTATTTTCTTATTGTTTGAGACACTCTGTAGGGTTCAAATGATCTTTTCCAAAATTGCCGTGTTTAAAACCAATGGTCAGTTTATAATAGTTAGTAGTACCTACGGATATTTTAACTTGTTCATATAACAACTGAATTTCCAAACAGGGTGCTCGGATAATGTTACATGGTTTGGCATCGACGTTCGATGTCGCAACATTCCCACCAATAGCGGTCGGAATTAATAACGTGACATGACGAAAATAAAGGCATTGGAGCAAATGTGTCGGCGATGAACATGTTTCGTTTCAATCGATAAATAATGCTACTTTGTCTAAGACTGCTGAAAACTAATCTGGGAAAACACAATCTAAGATGAACGTTTCTCTCCAAACTCTAATCCTTGATTTACATGCGACCTAGTTCATACGTTTGTTTGTGTAGGTCGGTACATACTATGTTGTATGTATATGTACCTATACAGGGTGTTTTTTGGTAGCCACCCTTAACGAAGGGTACGTACTCTATACATCAAATAAAGTAAATTTAATCCAAAAAAAAATGGTGGGAAACGATGTAATAAAAAAAAAAAAACCTTGATCGGGCAAAATTTATAGTGTCCAGTGTTTATGCTAGTTTTTTCATAGACACGTATTAATTATTTCTCGTGAAATGATCTTGCTACACGCGTCAATGTGCATTTATGCAGAAAAACGCCATCTATTTACTTAATTTTGGACCCTAATATTTTGGAAACCAGACACTTCCCAAGTATGCTTCCATGGAGAAAAATAATCGTGATGACGAGGAGATTCCGTAGTTTTCGGGAACGTTGACGACCAAAAATCACCCTGTATACGCAATACAATATCCTCTTTTGAGGTTCGTTCGGTGGATGCAATTCGTTACCAATTTCCCTCTATTTCTTGATACCTGACATGGGCCAACTGCAAACATTGTACGAGTAGCTCTCTTATATCTAGTTTACACGGGCACAGGCGTTCATAGTTCATCTGATAAAGAGAAAATAATAAATCATTTAAATTGTGAAGAACCTCTCCCATCAACACCGTCCGAAAGTAGAGAGCGTTATTTTCCGGAAAAAAGGTTTTTACCATGATAAAATGACGCGTGCATTCGGTATGTAATTTATGGATACATACCTATATATTTGTATCCAGATCCGTTCAGCCGATATGTAATGTAAAAGAAATTCTCTTATAATCACATCAGTAATAGTAGGAGTTAATAGCTGTGAATGATAGTGATACTCGTGTAACTGAGAAACAACGATATCTACTGTGTATACATAATTCAATTTGTAACTATCACTTCTCGGTTGATTTACTCGACTACTTAGTCATTTAATCAAGAAGATCGTCTACCATTAATTGCTTAGTTAGTTTTACTTCTGGGGTGTTAACGAATTGAAGAGTACTTAGTACGTGTACACTGACCATTAGAATAGTTGCGTATTTAATCGGTACCTAGTTTATTCATTACTATTTAACTAGTTAGTTACTGTACATACCTACTTAAGTTATTTCATCTTGTAGATAATTTTTTGAAATACTTTTTATGAATGATTTTATCAGTCAAAAATCACTGACATAAAAATTATATACTTAAATTTAATAGTTCTAAAATAAAATCGTTTCCTTCCTGGAATTACGCGTATTATTTTATGAGCATTCAAACTACTAATTAGTGTATTCAGATAATTTTTAATAGTTTTACGAGTAAATAGTCATTCCTGAATAAACAACCACGTCATTTGCCATACATACATACTTAATTTTGCAAATTGCTTTACAGTCTTGTGTCTTAACTAAATGTAGAGTTTGGTGGATAGTTACAGCTTTTCTAAACGCGATGGGTTTTGTATAATTTATACGATTTGATTTTATAAATTGTCCATTATAACAGTTGAAACAACGGTTTTCATACGTCATAATCATAATCCAAATTATTTGATCAGTAGTTAAGCTTACTAACAGTTAAAAACCTTTGTCAAGCTAAAGTATAAAAAAAAAATATAACGAAAAACCGACTTCCTCTGAAAACTCGAGCTTACTAAAGTAAAATTTTACTAAAGGGCAAATATATATTGCGTTAAGCCGTGTACGAAGTTTAGAAGGCATAATATTGTCAGATTTATATGCCAGCAAATGATTAAATAGGCCACATGACAAAAGAGAGAAATGAGTAGGTTTCGAAACTTTATGTCTGACAATATAAGCAACATTTAATTACACTCCTTCTTCCTGCCCTGTTCCCAATCATTTGGGGTCCGTGCAATATGTAGGTACTCTTCTTTCATTCATCCCTATTATCCGTCATCTCGTTATTCTCATGTCTACCTCTTCCTCTATAACCATCTTACTTCGGACACGGCTTAACGCAACATATAATTTCACGACTTAACACAATTATCTTCATCTTCATGAGCCTCTTGAAGTCCACTACTAGACGTAGGCCTCCCCCTGCCATAGGAGGATTTTGTTACTAAAAAGTTCCACTATCTGTTTTTCGGCGGCTCCATCATCAGACCCTCGTTTCCTTTATATTATGTGTAGCTGACCAAAATTCTCTATAAAAATCTAAAAACGGGCTACTCGTGCCCTTTATATTTGAGGATATCCCTAGATTCCTTAGAGATTCCATCATCAGATGTTATGTTTTATATGTAGGTGATCAAAATGCTCAGTAAAAGTATAAAAATAGACTACATGTGCCTACAATATTCGAGGATTGCCCTTGATTTCTCCAAGATCCCATCATCAGATCCTGATGTAGTGAATATGGGACCAACCTGGAAGTATACCATGACCAACTATAAAAAAAAAAAATCGGTTCATAAATGACGGAGTTCTGAGGTAACACACATAAGAAATAATAAAAAAAAACATACAGACGAATTGATAACCTCTCTTTTTGAAGTCGGTAAAAAAAACATACAGGCGAATTGATAACCTCTCTTTTTTGAAGTCGGTTAATAAAAATAATATCATAAAAATATTTTATTTCAAACAAATAAGTCCATAGATGTTAGTAATCAAATAATCTTACAAACTTTGTTAGTTAACATAAATATTTTCAATCAAAATTAAAATAAACTGAAATAAAATAATATGAATAAATTATAAAATATTAATTAGAAAATGAAAAAAATCTTCACTCGAGTGAGATTATGTTTAGTTCTCTTTCACGATTGTTTTGCTGGAAGAAATCTCTCTTAGAGATAAGCACGCCTTTGTACATTTTCTTTGTCATAAACTTTATTTGCGAAAACTTTACTGTGTACAATAAAGCATAATAATAATAATTATAAGCCCGCAGCTTGTGGCGAGCTGTTGGGAGGTAGCGTTCCCACGGATCTGAAGTGCGCCCGGGAGAAGAACCTGGGTGTAAGCACGAACCTTTTTACGCGGCGTAACGCTAGCGACTCGCTAGCAAAATCTATGTGATTTGACAGTTGGACGATAGCGTTACGGACTATCGAGAGGTTCGTGCTTACCCCTCTGTTCCTCAACTCCGGCGCCGGAGTGAGGTCTGACGAGGAACAGTTCTTCCTTCGCCTTCGCCGGCCGGGCAGAGTGGAGTCGCGAGAGCTATGACAGCTTGAGGGTGGACGTGCCCGTCCGTAAGTGACGAGTTGGCCTCGGTTTAAAATCCAGGGCACCCCTCCACCCTAGCCGCTCACCAAATGTTTGTCGCTCCATGTGTGCGGCCGTTTCAGGGGCCCATGAAATGAGTCGGCGAGTCACCACCTGCCACCCAACAAATATGAGACTTGGTTGTAATGGCAGGCATCCGTTAGTCTCCTTCAATAGCCCGATTATCCAACCCCACCAAAAATTCAGCCCCATACCTTGACCTTGTTTTCCATCGCATGACATAGCTCTGCACTCCAATAGTCTTGCACATGGCGGGGACCATCGCCGGGTGTATCATATCGTGCGCTTGGTGATGGTATCCGCCATGTGTATCCCACACCATATTAAAGTTCTCTAAAAGGACCTCTACATATTGGCTACGGCCCGATGCACGCCTCTCAAAGGACCGGGACTCTGTAGCCCCGAGAATCCAAACAGAGATAGAAATAATAATAATAATAAATCAAATTAAATTAAATCAATCAAATTAAATAAAACCAAAATAAATCAAATTAAAATAAAATCTACATTTAAATATTTATTAAAATTACTGGCAAGAGAGACTCGTGGTCCCTAGGCCACTCACTTTCCCGCACGATGAAAGTGCAAGTCTGTGAACCGTCCGAAGAACGCCGCGTCTAGATAATTTGCCCTAAGTAACATGATATTGCTGGCAGCACCGGTGATGACCTACGGTGCCGAGACGTGGTCTCTAACTATGTGCCTCATAAAGAAGCTCAGGATCGCACAGCGAGCGATGGAGAGAGCTATGCTTGGGATCTCTCTATGTGATCGAATCAGAAATGAGGAGATCCGCAGACGTACAAAGATCACCGACATAGCTCAACGGTCCAGCAAGCTGAAGTGGCAATGGGCAGGGCACATAGCTCGAAGAACTGATGGCCGATGGAGTCGGAAAGTTCTGGAGTGGATGCCCCGTATCGGCAAATGCAGCGTGGGAAGGCCACACGCGAGGTGAACGGACGACCTGCTCAAGGTCGCGGGCGTCGGTTGGATGCAGGCTGCTTCCGACCAGTCGGAGTGGAGGTTGTTGGGGGAGGCCTATGTCCAACAGTGGATTTCTCAGGACTGTAAATGATGATGATGAACATGATGTACTTACATTACAGTTGCATTGTTTTATAGTGAATGAACTTATATGGTTATTAGCACTATTAATGATACCTTAACATTAATGAAATACGCATGTAAAAGGGTTAATTATTAAGATTGATATTTGTTTTCAGCAGCCCACCATCCTCCACCAGTTCGTCCCTCAGTTAGCTCCTACTCAAGAAATGGAACAGCCTGAGGTGAGAAATTAATCACTTTCTTTATGCTATTGGACAAGCATTATACATACCAAAATGGGTTGGCCAGAACGACAGGATGATAAAGGTGCTCGTGGAAAAATATTTATTCGATATATAAGATATTCGTTCTTCAGACACTGTTTAACTATTTAAAAAAAAGGTTGTAAAAATAGTCTATCTTTGAATTAAGCTTGGCTGTATTGACATGTGTTTGTTTCATAGAAATTTAAAAAGACAGAATATAGCTCGTTTATTTACACTAACTAACTAAGCTTTTTCTTTAAGCGTAAGATGCCTCAACATAGCTCAATATCATATGAAATCGAGCGCACAAAAAATATAAAAGACTTATAATAAACTTCGCCTGAAAGTTTTAAAAATTGTTCAGAAATTAACAATGGTTATGGAATGAAAACTAAATTTAAATTATAAATTACACTATAAAAGTTATGACCGAACTTGTACATCTCAACTACACTCTCAAAATTGGTCAGAAGTAGCACCATATGGTTCTGTCGGCCCTTGGTGCTCTGCCTATCCCGTAAGGGATAAAGGCATGATTATATGTATGTATGTAAGTTATGATTATATTTCTGGTGATAAGGACTTTTGATTCCTTGTCTTGTTTTCTGACTAAACCATATACATACCCACAGTTATGTTACCAATAAATAAATAAATAAATAATAAATAAATATTCACACACTACACAACACATTAACCTAGTCCCACATTAAGATCCCTAAGGTCTTGTGTCGTGGCTAAGCAACGGTATATAAATACATAGATAAGTATAGAAACATCCATGACTCGGAAACAAACATCAGTATTCATCATATCAATGTTTGCACCTACCGGGATTCGAACCCAGGACCTATGGCGTCGCAGGCAGGGTCACTACCTACTAGACCAAGCGGCCGTCAAATGCTATAATTTAATAATCCAATGGCTATAGACAGATTATTTTTACCTCAATGCTTACGACCTGTTATCGAGAGCACTTTAAAAAGCTCTCTTACCTAAATGTACCCTTGTGTGAATCAGTACCGACTTATTTATGCTTATTTCTAAACCCAGGTCCACAAGATCCAAATGGAGGGCAGCCAGATGCAGAACCTCCCCTGGGGTCTATCCCCTGAGGAGTTGCACGTCATCCACCGTGCTGCTGAGGACTCCCAGCGACGTGACCAGATCGACAATGATATGCAAGAGGTATTAGATTTATTCAGGTTTCTGCTTTTTAACTGATGTTAAGGTCATTATGATGGAGAAGATAAAGAGGAAGGGGGCGTAAAACATCTCTGTTCAATCATAATCTTGCAAAAACACGACACCAACCCGAAATATACCAGGTGTCCTACTCACAAGATACTGGACAATTATTTTTCGATTAATTAATTTGACAACCTGGAATTTAGGGGCATTCTCACAGGCGATGAGCAACTTATCACTGATCTTCAATATCTGAACCTGATTTTTCATGGTTTACTTGACTCATCTGAAACCATACCATCGAGTAGGACCATGCATGTATGAAGAAATGCTACATTAATGTGTTATTAAAATCTTCTTGGCAAATGTTAAGTGGAGATACTACATTTTCTTATTTACGTGTTTTACATTTCGTATGCTATAAATCATATTCACGAAATGATATCGTAATGGTATCGTTTGTTTGTTTGTTTATTTTCGTACAACGGTACACCTCTACGTGTCCGATATGATTTAATCCGATGGGCAATTGTTTTCGGGGTTTTTACATTACATATATCGCAAATGGACCGTTGGGATTCGCTTTTCAATTTTATTTTGATTGAGAGTCCATTCTCACAAAACATTCTACGGATTAATCTCGGCTATGAATATAAATAAACATAATACATTCAAACAGTAGTAAGTTGACCTTTTGAGTTTAAAAATATGAACTTTGTACAAATGTGTAATAAGAAGATTGATTTTATTGTTCAATTTTCTGAATTATATTTCTAATTAAGTTATTAATTAAATCACAATCCTGTGCCGATGCGGGGCTTCACTAGAGTAGGTACATCAGCAGCACCTCGTTTAGTGCATGTCGTAAGCGTCGACTAAGGAATTAGGACATTCTCCCAGGAGGGATCACGTTTATGATCCTTTAGTTCTGGCTTCCCCATTTCGCGAACACAGCTATGTGATGAATATGTTCTATCTTACCGTCTTATTAACATAGATTGAATGAGACATTGTGTGTAGTGTAAATATATAACACCGTCAGTGCTCCCAAAATGGGGTAAATATATTTAAAAAATTAGATAAAGTGATTAATTCCCTCCAGGTGAAGACCATAGTGAACACCCTCGCAGCGGCCGCAGAGGCCGAGGCGGAGGCGGAGGCCCAGGGCCAGGAGGGCCGCAACCCTCAGAACGCCGAGAGTGCGGCCCCGGCGCCCCGCGCGCCCCGCACCCTGCTACTGCCCCAGGATATGCCTGTCGACGGCAGGCCTCATTGTAAGTTACTACCTACAGACAGTTTGTCAATTTCCCTCGTATCAATATTATCCTACTATACAGGGTGTAAGAGACACAGTAACGAACACTTTAGGAAGTTAATACGAGATCTTTGTGAGACTCGCATGAGTTAATGTAGTGTAAACTTTGTGAATATGTATTTTATGTGTCTACTTACCACCACAATGAATATATTCGCGATTTTAAGTCGATAATTGATGTGAAAAGTGGTGAAAATTTGTTTAATATAATTTTAACAATTAGACTAATTTGTCAATCTAAAAATTTGCATAACTGTACATACTTAACATAATATTATAATTCCAGACATGCAGCCGCGATCCGTGCGCAGCGTGGACGCGCTCTTGCACCGTGAGAAGCGCGTCAAGCGTTGCGCCTGCGACTGCGCCTAAGCGCATGCGCCCAGCGCACGCGTCTGGCACGGCCGGCGCACATTCCGTCCATCTAACCCTACAATAAACGAACACCCTTATTGTAGTTCCTTCCTACAGCCTGTAAATAAACCTCTTAACCCTAGCTTCGATTGTCGTTTTTAATCACCTGGCAAAACGTAGTATGGTTGTATATTATGGGAATTTTATCATTTGTTAAGTATTTCATAAATTATATTCTGATCTAGGTTTACGGTGTTTGTATTTTCATTAATGCAATACTATTTGTAGTATTTATCTTAAATGTGATATATATAGGTCGGCGATGCAATATCTCCGTTATTGAATTCGAGACACGCAATACATTTCGATTCGATTTATAGTAGTTCTGGATAAAAATGAGTTTGCATATTTAGTGTCGTCGAGATGAGAACATTGCATTTAGTCGCAGTTTCATTCCACAGTCATGAAACCTGTTAATAATAGACCAGGATATTACAATGATCTATTGTTATAATTTTAATCGACTCTACATTCCACGAGTATTGTGATTCTAAATTAAATTTTTATTAGTTTTATTTGCCCTTAGTTTCATTGTAACCTTTCAAAATACTATTTTCTGTTTGCACCATGTTTGCACTAACAAGAGATGTTTGTTTACAAAGAATATACTTATTCTTGTTTGTTTATGTTAAGATCATTATTATTCTGCCCATTTTAATTTGAGAATTTCATAAATAGAGTTATAGCTTTATTATTTTAAGGAGTTGTTCGTACACAGTTTAAGGCATTTCGCACACTGGCTACTTCAGTTAGATCTGCCTGCAACACGTACGGAACTCAGAGTTTTTATTATGAGCTTTTTGTTTCCAATTGCAGTCTAATGCTGTTCTTTTAAGGTTTTTAAAAATCATGCTAGGCAAACTCTCGGTAAAGATTTTTTTTGACATCTGCTACAGTTTTCAATCTATTTACAGTTTGTAACCTACGACCACACTTTCTAACTGATAATATGTATTTCCATTGAATTGAGTATGAGTATTTCCTATGTAATAGGGAAGTGGCTGTCAAAACCCCATTTCCTACTACAGTTGCATCGCAGATACTTTGCTCCGTGTGTAAATAGCCTTTAAAGGCTCGAGCTCACCGGATGCGTGTGCGTGCACGTAAGCGTAGATGTGCACGTGCCTCTGAGTTTAATGTATAGAACTGTCGCCGCTTGACGTCTATGCTTACGTCTACGCATACGCATCCGCTCTGCCCGTGCCTATACAGTTCCATACATTACAACTCAGAGGTACGTATACGTCTACGCTTACGTGCACGCACACGCATCCGGTGTGCTCGAGCCATAATTCTGTCGATTATAACGCTGATGTAGGCGGAACCTATCGAAGCAAACACCGCCTACCCGCAATTACGGAACTCCAACAAAACAATACTGAACCAAAGCCTTGAAAACTCTGAATACCTCATCTCTTTGTACTCCATTATTACACTTGGAATCCTTTTGCTCTGAAGAATTATAAACGTATTTCGTACGTTTCAGAGAGAGTAATCACCAATTAAGGGGATTAAATGATTTTGTGAGATTCGCACAAATTTTGTGTATTATAGGCGATTGTGGGAAATAATATCCCCAGATAAGTATCTTCAGAATACTGAAGTGAGAAATAGCTACGTTTTTCGTAGGTACACAGAGTAAAAATTTTATGGTTATGAAATTGTACATGCATAAAATAAAAAAAAGCTTATAGGGCCATGGAGCCTTCGTTTAGACATCAGACTCTGGGATCATTTGTCTCCATAGCGAAATAAGAGACCTTTTGCTGAGGGTACTGAATAAACTAAGAAATTGCGGTTGGAATATCGCGAAATCCTTATAAAATCATATGCCTACGTCATACGAAGAACGCAACACCTCGTTAGTTTTAAGTCTCTAAAGATCAGCGATTTAGGCCGTGTGTTAATCCTTCAGAGTCAGTAATTCAGAACGAAAAATTTTATATGTACATATTTTTATTTATTGATTTAAAACATTTTTAACAGCATTACAGCTTGCGCCAGTGCGCCTTGAAAGCGTTTAAGAGCTACTTTAACAACTGAGTCACTGTTAACCTGTGTTCTCGTGATATCGCTGAGTTGGCTCGAGAAGGTTATTTTCTATTCTGATGCGGATATTTTTGGTTCTTTTCCTCCTGAGTGGATTCTCCTTTCCTGCGTCTCTTAAATGCTTACTCGGTACCTTTAAATGACGTTGTTATTCTCTTCAACGTTATTTTTTAGGCTATGTATTAATGTAAGTAGATGAAGGCATCGTAAGTACAGTCAGTAATTTAATTTGTAGAAAAGGTTTATAAAAGTTGGAAAGGTATTTTGTTGGCAAAATTTTACAATCAATCACGGTAATCCATGTTTATTTTCGTTGGTTAAACAAGTTACAATAACATTTTGTGGCTGTGATGTATTCAAATTATCTTCTATGTTCCGTGAAGCTTCATTTTTTTTACAACGAAAACTCAAATGTATCAATATTACATACAAAGCTAATGTTAAAATATTTAATACTATCCCTAATAAGTAACTCAACACACTTGTTACAAATGATTTCAAGCACCATAAGAAAATAATATCTTTAAGGACTAAATACATATTAATAACTAAACATAATAGAAATGTTAGTACTGTCAATACTCTGGCGAATTGTCTTGTTTTACCCTTAAGAACTCTATATAATATAACTATGTATATCCCAGTGCCAATGAGTATTATCGGCCACCGAAATAGGCAAGAAATTAAACAGTAAACTAACCATTCGTCGAGTAATTGAGTCACTATGACTGAAGTACACCCGACACTCACCAACAGTGGCATCAACCAGGCACAAAAAATTACTCTACGCAAATTATTTTTCTTAATTTTTACTAACACTATAATCAAAGTCTCATACATATGCCTAATGAAAAATAACACTAAAATCGATACAACGAAATCTAAATAGATCTGGGAACTGACGAAAAATGTTCTAAGTGCCACTGAACTTGATATCACATGGGTTTCTTCAAGAAAAACAAATAAGAACACAATGCGTTTTAAAAAACGCGCTAAACTAAGCTGCATTAACATTTGGTTTCTGTAATTCCTCCTCCATCTTGGTAACTTACTAGCTGCAAGAATCGATAACCCTAATTCCAGCGCTGTCATTATGATTTCAAACACGATAAAAGCTCCGAAAATCGTCAATGTGTCACTAGTTTCATTTGGCGACGGGTCGATCGTTGTGTTTAGTACATTTTCCATAGTCGCTAGCAATTTGTTGGCGAAGATGTCGTTGGAGCGCTGATTTTCATTAAACGATGTCAAAGTCGCCGAGGTGAAATCGTTTGGGAGGGTGACTTCGGCCGAAAACACACTCCCCATGGAACTCATTTTGTTTACATTGGCAATCACAAATAATGCTATTGACAGACACGTGCGTTTTGCGAAGCAATTTGGACGGACTAAACACTTGTAATTATGGTTAATGAGGAATTAACTATTATGTTTACGTACTTGTTGACCCAATGCATTAGAATTTGCGGTTAATTTACGTCATAACAAAACCCAATAGTCATAGAGCACATTATAGGAAACATGCAATGACTTATGATCTGCCTGACTGCAAGAATTGGTTTTTGGGAAAACAAATAAGTATTTTTATACATATCATAATTTCTTTGAAATCAGACCTAGATACAACGTCACGTTGAATAGACTCCTCAGTATAATTATTTTATTTAACATAATTTATATTCGTGTTGAATATGTTAAAGCCCTTTTACACAACACGATCAATATAGGTTTATAGGTCAAGCTCACTTTTCCTCAACTTCACCGTCGTTATTCCTGTGAATGTGAGTGTGTCCTATGTGAAAGTGACTTTATATCGCCGTGTGCTCCTTATTATGTAATATATAGGTAGAAAAATGGAAGGAAAGAGTTGTTTACCCAATAATTTTATATTAATCAGACTAATAATTTTATATCAAACTTTCATGGCCATACTTAACTTATCATCACATAATCTACTATGCTATAAAGTCAGGTTTTGCATGGTTGTTCTGCCTATTT
Source organism: Carposina sasakii (assembly GCA_014607495.2). NCBI lineage: Eukaryota > Metazoa > Arthropoda > Insecta > Lepidoptera > Carposinidae > Carposina > Carposina sasakii. The sequence goes on from CP053155.1 coordinate 7,731,431, forward strand.
TGATTGAGGTAAGATTTTCAAACGTAGTTTATTCAAGCTGCCTTAAATATATTCATCCATCCTTGTACAACGTAGTACAAAGCATCTGAGAGGATGGTCGGAACCTACATTACTAAAAGAGCCTACTCAAATGCATTATTATGATTTTATCATCAAGGGCATTCTAACTGAACTGAAGTAGTACTGTGACAAAAAATCTTTAATTAAGGGAAGGGTCATGGAATATTGTTATAAATAATAAAATAGTTTTTTCAAATTTATAACTTTTCTGTACCTACTTGATGTAATATCACATTAACAAAATATATAGATTTAGGTAGACTATTGAGGTATATTAAATTATTTTATCCCTTTTATGGAAAATTTAAAAATCAAAAAGCTTTGTGTGAAATACGGATATCTATCTATTACCTAGAGCAGGGATGGCGAACCTTTAGTGATATACGTGCCATTTTTATGAGACAAATATATCTATGACTTGCCATCAAATAATTTAGGCATATTGATATTATTGAACAAAAATAAAACTAGATGATATTAAGTATATACTATTTATTATAAATTTAAAAGTACAATTATCGGTATTTAATGTTACTATTTTAACATATAAAAAAATTGTGTAATTTCTGCTGTTTCAAATAAGATGCTAAGTATTTTATGTCAGGCTCTTACTTTGTTACTTTCAGCAGAATGCAAGCTGCTGAACTAGAGTCATCTGACAAACGGTTTCGATGCAATTTTTTTATGTTATTCATTCTTATCTGTATCATTAGGCGTGCCTGAACTATTTTGTTGCGTGCCAGGGGTGGCACGCGTGCCATTGGTTCGCCATCCCTAACCTAGAGTTTTTTAAATACGTACGTACCTACACGTACGTGCGTACAATAATTACGTATATTATCCCTAAAGGCGATTTTTGAAATGATTTCATATGATTCATATTGCATAACTATTTCTATATTGAGAAATGGTTTAGTTTTTTTTATACTCGATAGAGTACCTACCCAGTTATCGGTTAGTAGTAGGTACATCAGACAACGTCGTTAATTTCCCGCGACGCGACGGCCGCTAATCATCAACGCAAATTCCTCTTGTGCTGGGAAAAGTACCTTTTTCAGATTAATTCACGTAATAATTGGAAACTAGAAGGAAAATTCAATGTTAATTTAAGTAATAGACGCCTGCGGTTGGCTTTTCCATTAGAACGCGATTAAATTCGACGACCGATTGGCGTAATTGTTGGTAGTGGTCCTGCCTGCTGCGCCATAGGTCCTAGATTCGAATCCTGTTATGTTGATGTTTGTTTCCTATACGTGGATGTTTCTATATTATTTACCTATGTACTTATTGGCTGGGTTAGTGTTGTAAAATGTGTGAATATTAATAATTGTTTAAACAATTTGACTAAAAATTCATAATTATCAGTAAAAATATGTACTTAGGTTTAGGTAAAAATAAAAGCCTAGTGAGTAAACTAGATGAGCATTGAGCTCACTGTACCAAAAGCTACATGATGCCGCGGAAGCTCATTTCCTGTCACTACGATAACCAGTGGCGCTATCTGATACCTATACTTGTAACTTTAGCCACATAATAGATATAGATAGGTTTGTTAAACATTAAAAGCCACCAGGACACTCCAAGTACCTATAGGGGTATTTTATGAATTTTTTTTCAGGTCAATGATTCACTAGCTAGACAGATCACTCAATAAGAAGTCACGCGGTTACTAATTAGGTCATAGACAACTCAGAACTTCGTTCTGTTTTGTGTGAGTTAGGTAAACACTTATCTAGGTATGGAGAGTTATGGTTGATTTTGTTTCCTCAAGCGAAAGTTTATCAAACCTATATTGCAAGTATGTAGGTAGGTACTCGATTTATCCAGTCGTCGTGTTTGTACAGTGATAATATCCAATAAACTGTTTTATCGCGCCAGTAATAAAGCTCCAGGATACCTTGTTTACGTGTTTTTTTTCTATTATCGTTTATTACGTGGTGTAATAGGTTTCGCCTTTGTTCTGACGTCAGCAATCTTGAGGCGAGAAATATGTAGCGATCGTAGTGTACACAGACGTGATGGGTATTGTTGTGTGCGTATAGCGCCTACTTGTATACGTATTAGTCTCATATTTCTCTTATGGTAAGCAACCATACCAGCCCCCTTATTACCTAACTAGCAAAAGAAAAGCGATAGCGAAAATTGTACAAAAATCGCTGATTGCTTGTCAAATTCACAATTTTCGCCATCGCTTCGGCTTTGTAATTGCTTTTACGTAATCAGGGGGCGGTAATTGCGTTATTTCCTAATAAAGATATAAAATTGCACATGTTGGCACCGTAAAGAAAGCGTGGATTTGCCTACGAAGGTACAGCTATCCTAGGAAAGAAAAGCGTACCTACCTTACGAATAACTGTTTGGTTGCATGTAGATTGGACAGATATCAGTGACTTTATACTTTCCCACAAATGGGTTTTCAATTTCAAACACAGTATATTTCATGCATGTTCCAATTTTTTGTTACTGATTGTCTGTTTCACATTTCTTTCAGGTAACAGAATACCGTTTGCCAATATTGAAAATATTGTGTGCTAATTTCCAGATTATATAAATATCTTAATTGGAAATTTATATTAAAAATTTGTGAACTTTAATTAATGGGTATCATTCGGTAATATTATATTGAAAGAAAATAAACGTGTAATCGGAAATGAGATCCTTTCTTCGTTTTTCTTGGATTCTTAGAAATTTATTAAGAAATATATGGTGTTATTACAAAAGAGCGCCGAAAGTTAGACTTGATTTAAATATGACATTTGACAGCAAAATGTATGGCATATCTGTCAAATTTAAGGTGTGTTTAGCTTAAAAGATGTTTACATAAATTCTTTTGTAATAACACAGATTATCTCTTACATTTCTGTCAAAAGATTGTCAATATTGTAATAGAAGATACAAATTATTAACGAAGTCTTCAAAATTGATTACCTATCACATTTTTGTTCCAAGTAACCTTTTCTATTTTCCAATACATAAGAGGCTTAACCAATAAGAATAAATTAAACCTTGTAAGTAGTTTACTATTTACTGTTTAATTTGACAGATATACAATCAAAAGTCTAGTTTAACTTATACGCGTGGTTGCACCGTTAGCGTATTCCCTAAATGCTTCACTTTTAAAAAGTAACCTTCTTCGTAAAAGATGTAGGTGTGTGCTAAAAGTTGTAAAATATGGCCGTAGGTGTGAACATAAATATCGGTAACGACCCCTCATTCACTTGACCCTTCAGAACTTCACGATCCTTATGGGGCAAGCATCAATTATACCATAGAAACCTACGCCATTTCAGCAGATTATGGACTCGAATATAACAATACTTTTAAAAAGACTGCTTTTAAGGTGTTTGAAGCCACTACAGACTGTCAAGTTTTGGAGCATATTAAACATAACCAATGCTATTACAAAACTGCGTTTAAAGTTAGACAACCTTTAAAAATTACTTTAGACAGCACAACATTGATCGATTTTGTCATATACATACTTATCTGTCAAATTAAGGCAACGATTAGCTTAAGCAATGTTCCAATCCTTTAGTAATAATAATAACACAAAATGCGCCATATATCAATATAATATAATATGTGTATAATAATAATAATACACATTATTGCTGTCGAACATTGTATTCCAGGTACTATTTGCTTCCATTTATTTTATACAGGGTGTGGGTGACAGCCAGGCAAATACTGAAATACTGAACAAGTTGTTTTAAGGTACGACAGTGGACCGTCAGTGGAGGGTGTAGGGCCCGGTGGTGGACGCACCCATAGTGAATTAGTTACGACAGTGTTATTACTCGCAGGAAATGCATTTTAAATTTGATTATCCGCAATGTTTGCTTTCCGCGCCAATTGTATTGGGTGATTCTGTGACTAGTTAAATGAGCTTATTGGTTATTGTGTGATACATTACTGTTTTTTGGACCAACTGTGAATCTCCATTGGGGTTGATCAGTATTTTGAACTTTTTTGGGACAAACTTTTTTTTTGAAAATAACCCAAAATTGTGTTTTAAAGTCATTATCTAAGGCCTACTTAAACGAACTACACATTTTTTTTCCTGAAAAAATTTCGAAAAAATTTGGAATTTTCCTGCGAATATTTTCAATGGTTTTCGCCTCAGAAGCATGGTCTGAAGTCGCCATATCAATGTTTGCCTGGCTGTCACTTCCACTCTGTATATTCGTAATTTTCTCACGTCAAAATAAGTAGTATTCAGAATAATATCTACTCTAACTATACGTTATTTAAAATTATTAAAAAAACTCTATGTACCTACAATTTTCTATAACCGTAACATAGGACGCCATAATATGGCACTTATTTACCTTATGGAAAATTGGAAACTAATAAAAGTAATCAAACTAAAGCAGAAACATAATTTTAAAGTAAAATTCATATTCTCAAAGGTTTCTATGGTTCTGTTCTAGGGCGCTTAAGTTGTTATTATAGGGAATATTATTATAGGGAACGATTTATTTAAGGGGTATGAAGGGTCTCTAAAGGTTCTCTGGATATATAAAACAGAATAAACAAGAGCTGTACTTACTACGTAGATACCTACATACATATTATGCAAACATTTAATTAAGCCATTGTTCAAATAATTTACGCTCATTAAATAGGTATAATCCCGTTCCATTCCATTATTGGGTAAATATTAGAGAATTAACTAAAACGATAGACAGCAGCATTGCCTATAGCTTTTAGGAGTCGATCAAATACACAAGATCAGAAGATTATCTATTGGATTGTATTATTATTGTAATTAATAGGATTATTAATGTAAAAAATGAAATGGATATTCATCAAAAATTTATTCTATACTAATTGTTTTAAAGACTCATTAATTACTGTCATTAGATATCACTCAAATAATTATTTTTGACATAAAAATAAAAGATTAATGATTAGATATAAAGTAAGTCACCGATGGAGGTTATACCTAATACTCGTACTTGAGTTGTTTATCTAGTAAACACTTCGGTGAAAAATCAAGATCCAACGCACTTCACCCTTTATTATCATCAACTTTACCCCAAGGCAATGCGGCTGAACTTTGCTAATCACTTCGAACAGGCGCTCGTTTAAGAATAAATTACTGGAGGAAAGTTTCCCGTCAAGTTATTAAGTTACTTGAGACAGCAACTTTAGGCAGAGTTAGGTAACACACTTATTACAATCTTATTTGATCACAGACATCCTGAAGCAGTAAGTTGCAGTAAGAGTCATTAAATTATTTCAAATTATTTATTATTTGTCTTTTAGACAAGGCAGTCCTTAGAAAAAAATAGGTAAGTACGTTTCCTAGATTTATGGTTATACATAATTTGAGTAAACACATATACGATTTAACGATCATGCCTGCCACGTGCGATCAATTTGTGTAAAACATAATTCTAAGGACTGTTAGGTATCCTTAGGATTATGTTACTCTTGATTACCACATTAATTAACTACGAAATCCTAGATCGGCGTAACTAACTACTGTTACATTACATACATTAGTCAATATTATATACAAACTATCCACTAGAGACTCAAATCATATGTTTATTCTTCAAGATTCTATGAACATTCATTCCTGAGTAGGTAGCTTAAGATACTATACTGTCTGGAAAAATAAATATTATTTCGTTTACATACACCATGTATTAGGTACGTTCTTCCTTATTCGATAAAAAACCTTATTATTTTCGTCTAATATTATCTTATGTGAGGTGCCGTTAATTATGTTTAGTGATTCTTTTATTCAAAGTTTTTTTTGAATAGTTTGGTATGGATTTGAGGTTTCAAGCGCGCGGTTTTGCTAAACCATAACTATTAATGACTCACTATATTAATTTGACGGTAATTTTAGACCTGAAAATAATGTACCTCCTGCTATATGTACCTCCTGCTATATGGAACACGCTAAAAACAATTATGTAAAAGGGTATGCTAAAATATTTACCTACACTGAATTTCCTAATTTGAGTAAAATTATGGGCAGCGTAATCGGATTACAGAAATGTAATGTATGTGCATTTATATATCGCTAGGGAAGCTTTTGCGCCATCGCGATACACTGTGGATGAATTATGTTACGGGAAAATTAATTTGGACTAATTTAATTTCCCGAATACAAGGAACGTGACAAGGTTCACAGTGCGATGTCTCTTCATATGACTCCAACTAACCTCTTATAATAGCATAAAGCCCGGTACAGAGTTAGAACGAACGCAAGCGAACGCGAACGAATGGGTACTATTGCTGTTTGTCATTGCTGGAGTTGGCTAAAAACGAGCAATCCTGTTCGCTTGCTTTCGCTTAAACGTAGGTATACTTGTATTATCGGGAATTTGGGAATATATTTCCCAAAAACACCCTTGTGTTGATCAGAAACAACCTATTCAAACGTTATTTTCCAGAATCTGGCATGTCCTATGCTGATGCGGGTATTCACTAGAATACATTCGCTGTATTTTCATCGGTGCATGTCTTAAATGTCGGCTACGGAGCTCGGGCATTTTGTCACGATAAGCTAGCAACTTGTCACTGATCTGTCCCCGCTATGCAAAACGTGGCTCCCTTATGATCCTACAGTTCTGGCCATTTCGGGAATACAGCCGTGTCTATGTCTTATTTGTACTCTTATTTGTTTACCTGAAAAATAATGAAGTACCTATCTGATTCGTTCGTCAACAATTCCTGGAATACCATCCATCATACTTCGCTGAGCGATCTGAGACGCTCGTAAGCAATTACAATCGATATTATTTATCAGTAAACAGTAGTAAGTGATTAAAAGTGGTCTGGGATCACCTGTCGCGTACACGATCAACAGGAAGCATATCTGGGCAGGGAGGACTCGGGCGGCGAGGCCAGTCACCGCCCACCCGCCTTACGCGACGGTCGTGTTCCGACGCACCTCCCGACTTTGCCACTTACGCTTAACGCGCGACTCACTCTTGCCTGCCACATGAACAGTGACTGAAATCAGTGAAAAAACAAACCGCGACAGAGGCAGTGTCCGTCCGCCCGAGACGTTAATCATAAACAGTTTAAAGTTTGTTAAGTGCTATTAAGGGCGGACTCTACGTCTTTAAAGGACTCTTTTGACGGAATCCAAGGTAAGTTTCAAATTAGCTATGGACTAGAGCAGGGATGGCGAACCTTTAGTGATATACGTGCCATTTTTATGAGACAAATATATCTACGAGTATGACGTGCCATCAAATAATTTAGGCATATTGATATTATTGAACAAAAATAAAACTAGATGATATTAAGTATATAGGTATATTATTTATTAAAAATTCAAAAGTACAATTATCGGTATGTAATGTTACTATTTTAACATATAAAAAAATTGTGTTATTTCTGCTGTTTCAAATAAGATGCTAAGTATTTTATGTCAGGCTCTTACTTTGTTACTTTCAGCAGAATGCAAGCTGCTGAACTAGAGTCATCTGACTAACGGTTTCGATGCAATTTTTTATGTTATTCATTCTTATCTGTATCATTAGGCGTGCCTGAACTATTTTGTTGCGTGCCAGGAGTGGCACGCGTGCCATTGGTTCGCCATCCATGGACTTGAGGATTGAGGGATAGTTTAATTGGAGCCCAATTTTACAGATGATTAAATTGTGTAATATTGAGCTTGACTTAAAAGGAATCTGAATATAAGTGTGAAGATACAACACAAATACTTAGATATAAAATACTAGTGGACGCCCGCGACTCCGTCCGCGTGGACTACAGAAAAAATAAAAAGTAGCCTATATGTTAAGTGTAAAAAGTAGCCTATATGTTATCGCGGTTGTCGTAAAAAAATAATTCACGTTTGTCCCCTTCCCGTGGGAATTTCGGGAAATCCGTTCCCAGTGCTTCCTCGGGGTCCCAAATAAACATATATGCTCAACTTCAGATTCACATGTTTAACCGTTTTCGTAAAAAATAAATAATTCCCGTTGGTCTCCTTCCCGTGGGAATTTCGGGAAATCCGTTCTAGTGTTTCCTCGCAGTCCCTAATGAACATATATGCCCAATTTCAGCTTCATATGTATAGCGGTTTTCGTAAAAACTATGAATTCCCGTTTGTCCCCTTCCCGTGGGAATTTCGGGAAATCCGTTTTTAGTCCTCCCTCGCTGTCCCCAATGAACATATATGCCCGATTTCAGCTTCATATGTATAGCGGTTTTCGTAAAAACTATGAATTCCCGTTTGTCCCCTTCCCGTGGGAATTTCGGGAAATCCGTTTTTAGTCCTCCCTCGCTGTCCCCAATGAACATATATGCCCGATTTCAGCTTCATATGTATAGCGGTTTTCGTAAAAAATATAGAATTCCCGTTGGTCGCCTTCCCGTGGGAATATCGGGAAATTCTTATAGCCTATGTTCATCCAGGTCCAATAAGGATTCTAACGGTGAAAGAATTTTTGAAATCGGTCCAGTAGTTTTTGAGCCTATTCATTACAACCAAACAAACAAAGTTTTCCTCTTTATAATATTAGTGTAGATTTATTTAGGTATAGATACTTGAAACCTGAAAAGGGAAAGGAATCAAACCCTCGATAGGATTAAATCAATAATATTTTGTTTGAAAAAGATAGACGTTCGAGGCAGATAGTTTTTTTACTGCTTCAATTGACCCTCTTGTTTTGTTACGACGCAAAAAATCTTACATAAAAAATAGTGGTATGAACTCATAAAATATACTTACCATGATACATCAGGGCGAAAGTGTTGAGAGTTTGTGACTAGCATTACTTGTCTGCATATTTGTAAGTATTCCTAAGTAACACTTCCACGATTATTTCCGTCTGTACGGTTGCAGCGACCGATGATGTGATGACACGCTTTTGAAGCCCAGGGAGCTTATTAGACCTGACTATAGCGACTACTTCAATGGAATGGCCAGTCGTACAAGTCTCTCATTTGTTATGTTTTATATTATGTTTGTTAGTTCTTACATTATAAATCATCGAAATATTGTTATTAAGCTTAGAGTCCATCTTGTTTGTAGTCAAGGACTATTATTTTATAATTCATTATATCAATGAAAGTTACAGTAACAGAACGTCGATTTACAACTAGTAAGCATTTAAAACAAGGATTTGTAACCGCACCACAAGCTCTTAGCAAAGCAACATAGTTCCTGGGATATTTTGTTTATAAAATTATTAATAAAGAAATGGAAAAAAAATCCTCACTCGAGTGGGAATCGAACCCACGACCTCTGCATACCGTGCTAGTGCATATTTTGTTGAATAACATAATACGAGTACGTTACGTTTTTAATGACGTTACTTGTTTTAACAAATTATTCATGCCAGTAGCGGTCTAATTTCCTCGAAAAAAATATAAGATTTTTTAATAAGTTAGGTACTTACACGTTTTGTAGGATGTTAACTTTTTCTGATGCGGCGATTAGGCCCCCTTTTGCGAGGCAAAGCTTACCTTTGTCAAAACTTTTAATGTCCTATTAAAGCAACTTATTTCGTTTTTAGACAACAAAAGGTGTTTCTACAAATCGTACAGATGAAGAAAACTCTTGCTCGTTATACCTATAAGTACCCCTATTTAATACGTTTAATATTAATATTATTTTGGTAAGATATATTTTACTATGTATGTAATGCAATGATCTAAATATCTGCAATACCGCATACATGTATATTTTTTGTATTACTATGAGAATAAATAACTAAGTCTCTTAGGCACATTCCTACTTTGATAAAAATTTTACTTAGATAAATACATACATATGATCACGCCTTTATCCCTTACGAAGTAGGCAGAGTACCATGGGCCGATTGGACCACATGGTGCCACTTCTGACCAAATTTGAGGGTATAGTTGAGATGTACAAGTTCGGTTAGTAGTGACAGGTGGTCAGCCCATCGCCTACAAAACACCAAGACCCCCTTGTCCCTCTACTGACTTGTACAGTATGCCCAGGAAGAGAAGCAGCTGTAGTATTATACTTTTTTTTTCACTCCCAGAGCAGCATAGAAGAATACTTAGATAAATCATAGAATTTAATTAGTTATGTACTTTATCAAACATATTTTAGATTTTTACAAAGGTAGAGCGTTTGTGCTAGACAAAGCCTAATGCTGTTAGAAACGAAAACTCAAATAGATTTTGGGGCAGCAAAAAATTTGCTTTGATCAAAGGTTGCCACCAATGATTTCAATTTTATCAATTATAGTGGCTTTGATTCATCAAAGTTGATAAAGGCATGCTATTTTTAACCGACTTCAAAAAAGAGAGGTTATCAATTCGTCTGTATGTTTTTTTATTTTGTTTTGATCACCTAAATATAAAACATAACATCTGATGATGGAATCTCTAAGGAATCTAGGGATATCCTCAAATATAAAAGGCACGAGTAGTCCGTTTTTAGATTTTTATAGAGAATTTTGGTCAGCTACACATAATATAAAGGAAACGAGGGTCTGATGATGGAGCCGCCGAAAAACAGATAGTGGAACTTTTTTGTGTTTGTAAACAAAATCCCCCTATGGCAGGGGGAGTCCTACGTCCAGTAGTGGACTGCAATAGGCTTATGAAGATGAAGATAATTATGTTAAGTGGTGAAATTATATGTTGCGTTAAGCCGTGTTCGAAGTAAGATGGTTATAGAGGAAGAGGTAGACATGAGAATAACGAGATGATGGATAATAGGGATGAATGAAAGAAGAGTACCTGCATATTGCACCGACCCCAAATGATTGGGAACAGGACAGGAAGAAGGAGTGTAATTATATGTTGCTTATATTGTCAGACGTAAAATTTCGAAGCCTACTCATTTCTCTCTTTTGTCATGTGGCCTATTTAATCATTTGCTGGCATATAAATCTGACAATATTATGCCTTCTAAACTTCGTACACGGCTTAACGCAATATATATTTGCCCTTTAGTAAAATTTTACTTTAGTAAGCTCGATTTTTGGGAGGAAGTCGGTTTTTCGTTTTTAAAAAAAATATATTTATTTTAATTTGAAATTCAAATTTATTTGAGTTAAGCTTTGTTTACAAATACGTAGAATACAACCGCCCTGTGTACCGCGCGCATACTTACAGCGCCATTTACGACTCTTCCAATTTTATGTATAATGCTATAACCTGCTGTTTTTAATCCTCTATATAGCTCTTAAAAATCGAACGATTTATGCCGTACCGTAATGAAAAACATAGACTGAAAGTTTTTATGAATTTCACAACAAAAATACCACTTAAAATCTCGCTACCATATACTGATACACTCCCTGGAAGTTTTTGTTACGATATCACTGTCTATCCTGTATTTACTCTGACATTTTCTTTTGTTATGGTCTTCTATCCTCCATGTTATTTTACCTACAATAGATATCATGGAATACATGCATTGTGTCATGTATGGTATACCGAGATAATAATAGCCACGTGGGTTATCAAACGTTAACGCTATTGTTTAGGCATTCCCTAGTACGAAGTAACAGCTGGTTAGTGACGTAGGCTTGTGTCAAGTTTACAATGTTTTCTTTGATTTAATTAACCTTGGAGTATTCTTAGAGTGTGTATGTAGCAAGAGTGCGCTTTACAATATATAAGGAAGAGTTATAAACAGGAAATCATATGGTCGTCTCACTGTCAATCAGTAGAAAATCTTGAGTAAAACAGAAAAACTTCGCTAACGCTCTAGGTACAATAGAACGAAGCGATATTGGCGCTCTATAGCGTATACATGATATACTTGTTTCCATCAAGGGTTCGCCCACCACCGGGCCGGATAATATATCACCAACACCCGTGGCATCTACAGGATTAAAATTAAATAAACAATTAAATATACTCTATAGTTTATACCTATTTACAGACTCATTATTTTACTATTATCGTTTATTTTCTTTACTTTAACTACATACGAGTATAAATATTGAGCTTAGTTTGCCAATAGGTTCTAGATCAAAGAACATTTTTTGTAATGATATTCGGTATCCCATTAAAGGTTCCTTCATGATATACAAACGTAATAAGTAGATTCACAATTAAATTGTTATATTTAGATAGGTACTTATAACCAAACCACAAATCTACTGATGTGCAAATGGCGAATGAACAAAATTCTATTCAGATAATAACTTAACATTTCAGAAGGGATATCAAAAGTATTTTGTTTAATAAAAAAACTTCTTGGTGATTTAAGATTGAATTTAAGCAATTCAAATAAAATTAAATATTAACGCACCCATTTAGAAAGATTTAATTTGTTTGGTGCGCGCCTCGGAGTCATATTATACAGAATGGGGAAACTTGGTAAGCTGCTTATTGCAGGTGGCAATCAGCTTTTAGCGATGGGTGGACATCGTACTTTAACTTTGTTGAAAGTCAATTCTATTCTATTCTACATTAACAATAGTCGCCGGGAGCGCGAGCGAAAAATCACTGACCAAAAATTCTTTTCATTCCCACAATCGCAACATATAACGAATGCCGAATGGACTGACCTCGGCCGACGTTGGGGCATCCACCACATAATACACCGTAATGCTCGTTTTTAATGTAAGATGCTCACACTGGTATTGTGTTCTGTAGGGTAAGCGCCGTAACGCTATCGACTCGTAAGCAAAATCATAGAGGAATTTATAGAAACGACAAAAAGGGCGTTGTCGGTATAAGATTATCTTTTCATTTATTTTCTAATAAAGGTATTAACTGATACTCTAGCAGCTATTAACGACGGAGAATTTGTACCGAGACTGCCTGAGGCACTCGTAGATAAAATTTATGTACTCTGTTGATTCAAGTTTTTAAAGGTTTTGGGTTACTCTGTTTACTTGTTGAAATTAAATCAAAACTAATTAAAATTCGAAAATCTTTGAACCCTAAAATACAACAGTGGAATGGAAATATATGGAAGGATATTCCAAAGAATTTCAAAGGCTTTGATGAAAGGTTTCCTTTAATTATTTTTGTAGATTACAGGATTTAGAATCAAGCCATAATAATGAAAATAAAAATATGCCAGCTTCTGGTCATTATAAAAAAATCTTGAAAGCCGAAGTGGAAGCGAAACTTTGGTTTGGTTTTCTTACAACATTATCGTGGTTGTCATTCCGAAAGTTCAATTCCGGAGCAAGTCCCAAATGAATATTCATAGCTGCATTTTCTATACAACGAAAGTTGCAGCAGCATGAATCTTCGACGGCGTCTGGTCCCGGCTTAAAGTTTCATATATTGGCCAAGGATAGTCCGAGGGATGACAGCGTGAATATAGAACTCAAATATCTGCTAACTAGAAATATAGGCACGCGCATGAGCTGATACGTAATCAGAGTTTCTGAATTGTAGCGAAACTTCTGTTAGTAATTTTGGTATTTTTAAGTATACTTTGGATAGATATAAATTTTTATTAAGGTACCTTTTTATTTTGAAGCACGTAGAATGTTATGGTTATACAGAATGATTTTTGGTCGTCAACGTTCCCGAAAACTACGGAATCTCCTCATCATCACGATAATTTTTCTCCATGGAAGCATACCTGGGAAGTGTCTGGTTTCCAAAATATTAGGGTCCAAAGTTGAGTAAATAGACTGCGTTTTTCTGCATAAATGCACATAGACGCGCGTAGCAGGATTTTTTCACGAAAAATAATTAATATCTGTCTATAAAAAAACTAACGTAAACACTAGACACTATAAATTTCGCACGATCAAGGAATATAAAAATTTTTTTCAAAAAAAAATTTTTTTTTTCCCAGCATTTTTTTTGGCATAAACTTACTTTATTCCATGTATAGAATACGTACCCTTCGTTAAAGGTGGCCACAAAAAAACACCCTGTATGTATAGGTGCAAGGTTCCCAATGGACGTGTATTGCAGAAATTTCTAAGGAAGTTCACATTAATTTATAAAATATGCAATAATTTTACTTCATGATCCATAACCATAATCCTACTTATCATCTCCAATTTCTAATTATTATAACGTTGTTTTTTCAACGTTTCCAAGTTCAGGTACTATACAATTAACGTGTATCTTGTGCCATATTAATGGAAATTAAATGCGTAGATTTTGTGTTGTCTCCCACAAAATAGAAACTTGATTTACACTCTAAAAATAATATATAAAAAGGATGAAGGCTTTGTACTCTGTTCCATCAAAATTAATGTTAGTCGACAAAAATCCGGAGTTTGTAATAGAATTTTTGTTTTGATGCAAACCGACCAAGGGAGGCGAGCGCACTTTATTTGATTTGTTCCCGGGCAAAAATTACAAACTCAATTATCGGCCATTTTTGCCACGTAGCATTTGTAAATACCTGAAAATTCAAATACGATAGCAAAATCGCACAATGTTGTTATACCTACTATGTAAAAATGGTTAATTTCATATATGTATAAGTATGTACTCTTCAATTTGAATTTAAATTTGTAAAATTATTGTGAAATAAAGTACCTAGTAATTCAGTAAGTAAAGTTCGCGGCGAATTGCTAGAAAATTTAGAGTGAGTTTCAAGAAGTAAGCCATTTACACGCGGCGCTAGTTGTTTAGCGTATCTGTCTATTCAAGCTAGGTAACTGTTTACGAAAATTTTTAGTTCCGTGAATGTCCATAGGAACTTGTGCATGAAAAGTACCTCTCTAGCACTATTAGTCAATATCAGAAGGTAACTCAGCAGCACTTCTCCAATATCGAACAGGTAAATGGATTACTCAGCTCGTGTGGCAGTAGGGGGAGAGGGAGGGAATATAGGTACTGGATATAGTGTGACTAGTAGAGAGCTAAATTGCTAAAAACCATCATCTTATCATTTATTATAGCAAATCGGAGCACAAGCTTCTCAATGTTACAGTGCATGTAACAGGTTGGTGTTTCGTCACTGTCACCTCTTTTATATGTATAGTTAGGTGTACCTGACATGAGACTAGATAGGTGAAAAGAAACAACTTTTACTATGGAACTAACGTTGAAATCGCAAAATAAATACTACTGTTCCATATATTTTAATGCAGTATGTATTCAAGTTCGTCTGGAACAGCAGTTTTTTTTAATACAAACTTACAGTACCTACTTAAATCACATTCGAGTATCAGTTCTTTTTACCTACTTATTAGTGTTTTGCCTTAGTAAATGTTGCCTTTATCCTCTAAGCGTGTAATTTTCCTGAATATATCTATATTAGTTTTTTTTACTCATGTAGGTATGCTTCAAAATGACAATAGATTTGGAAAGAATTTCATTGTGTAAAAAACTTTACTAAAAACCACGCCGATTCACCTTAAAAAAGCTATACTAAATTGTGTGCACACTGCATGCTTAATTAACTGAAAAAAAAAAATCTGGCTTGAAAACATCTCCAGATTGTACCGACAGGCACAAAACAGTCCAAACTCTTAGTGCACAGCTGATCGTACTCGTAAGCAGATAAGTAAGTAACTTAGAGGGGTAAGCACGAACCTTTTTACGCGGCGTAACGCTAGCGACTCGCTAACAAAATCTATGTGATTTGACAGATTCACGCTAGCATTACGGACTATCGAGAGGTTCGTGCTCACCCCACAGCTAACATTTTTCATACCATGTTCTCCAGGGGAAAGAAACATCATCGCACTAATGAGAATCGATCGCAAACTCGAAGTGGCAATAAACACTCCCAATACCTATAAAATCGTATGTACACGAGTAACGTAAGTACTTAAACCATTTACAGCTGTTGCTTGCGACTACATCCTTTATGTACTTAAATAGGTCCTGTATACATAGATTTTCCTTACAAGCTCTATGGGGGTATGACCTCAGCAAACTTTTTTTGTGATTCGTATTGTCATTTCGCACCTAAAGTGGTTTTCCCACTTCTCGCGGAGATATATTGATCTTAGATTATTGTCGTTGTTGTACTAGTTTCAAAGTTTTCTCTGTATCAGTGGAAATCATGT
The DNA here is from genome assembly GCA_014607495.2 of Carposina sasakii. Taxonomy (NCBI): domain Eukaryota; kingdom Metazoa; phylum Arthropoda; class Insecta; order Lepidoptera; family Carposinidae; genus Carposina; species Carposina sasakii. Next base: position 7,747,399 of record CP053155.1, read on the forward strand.
CGAAAAAAGTATTATACTCGTAACTACGACTGTTCATACAAATCCTGTTAGTGAAACTAGTTTACTAAACCAATAACTAAAACCTAACTAGCCTATCAAAAGTGTATGTACTAATATAATTTAGAGCTTTAAAGCTATTTAAATTCGCCTTCACTCGGACGAGGCCATATTATTACAAAATTTTCATTGTAGTGATATGGCTACAAAATTAAACTTATTAGTTTATCGTCGTAGCACATGCTACGAATAGTGTCTACGCGTATTTGGCTATCCACGACAACCACTTGTAAGTAATTTGTAAAACATTAATGGCGTCCCAAAGACAATGTCAATTCTTAAAGTTTTCGGAAGATAATTTTATATGAGCCCAGAATCGTAGCTGTTCTAAGTTTCAGTACAGTTCCACAATATTCCAACATATACCTAGATACGAGTATCACGATTTTCTCTCTGCATTTTATAGTTATTTAACTTAGGAACTGGATGTAATATAAAATATGGACGAATAATAATCGAAAATCACCCAAAAGTCTTTACGTCAGCGCTGTAACAATTTCTCAGATCGCTGACGGTAAGGCGCGGTGGGAGGCAGTGTTGCCATTTCCGAGAGAGAATGAACAATGGAAATCATTACCTCGCAGGACCGATTGAAGGACGCAGTTCTGGGAAAATCACAGGAAATCTGACTCTTAAAACGTTCTCGTGCTGTTGTTATTTAAGTCTCGGTGTACCAACCATTTATTTATTTACTTTTTTATATAATTACTAGCTATTGCCCGCGGCTCCGCTCGTGTGGAAAACCTTTATCACTTAGGGGTTTGAAAAATAGATAGTAGCCGATTCTCAGACCTACTGAATATGCATATAAAATTTCATAAGAATCGGTCAAGCCGTTTCGGAGGCGTATGGTAACTAACACCGTGATACGAGAATTTTATATATTACACTTGCTTATTTTTGGGTTATTATTTAAAAAGACTTTTAGTTATTAACTGTAAGGTATTTCTTATCTAAGTAGGAAAAAAAATGTTGATAACAAAAACCTTTTTACAAGTGTGAATAGACTGATATTAATAAGTATAGTTTATTTAAATATATCCAGTTGGATGGATAGTAAAATCTAGTTCGTCATAATTTCATTTCAAACACTTTGAACACATGTTATACAGGGTGTAACAAAAAGGGTATGTCAAGCGAAATGCTATGAAAATAGCACACTATAAAAAACCTATTCAAAAAATTATGGACTCAAAATCTCAGGTTTATTCATTATCTCGATACGTGGAAAAATCTTACTAATATAAACGCGAAAGTTTGTGAGTATGGATGGATGGATGTTTGTTACTCTTTCACGTAAAAACGGCTAGAGCGATTTTAATAAAATTTGGTATGGAGTTAGCCGATACCCTGGATTAACACATAGGCTACTTTTTATCCCGGGAAAATATTTTCATCCCGGATAATTTCTATATTTTGTTTTCTTCTGCAGTCCACGCGGACGAAGTCTCGGGCGTCCACTATCTATTCTATACATATAAAAAATGTAACGGATCGCTGTTTGTACATGGAAGATATATGAGAAAAAATATTATATGAGACCTTTAGCAACGCAATAGCACCCAAAAGAATGATTTTTGGAATTTTTGTCTGTTTGTCGGTTTGTCTGTGCGTTTGTGCACGCTAATCTCAGAAACGGCTGAACTGATTTCGATGCAGTTTTCAAGAATATATTGTGATAGATCCTACTTAACATATAGGCTACTTTTTATCCCGGTAAATGTTTTTATCCCGGATAATTTCGACATTTTGTTTTTTTTTGTAGTCCACGCGGACGGAGTCGCGGGCGTCCACTAGTACAAAATAAATACCTAACCCAATGAAAAAGATTGCGGGTGCGATTTTGTGCGGTGCGTTAGAGACTTCACGTTAGACAGTTTGACGTCTTTTATCAAACTTGTGAGAAAAAGCTAATTAAAACATTCAAAAGAAATGCAGCTTGCTTTTAATCTCAGCTGTCCGAGGCGAGGCCCTGACATTTTGTTATAAAGTAATTAACAGAAATAAAGTGCGGTTTGTCAAGGGTTGCAGGCTGCGGCAACTCACCCGAATTTGTTCATTAACCCGGATCACGACTACTTGTCATATTCCACTCGGACGGAATTTTCAATTTTAAGTTGTGAAACTTTGTAACATCGCTCTGTTTTAACAAGAAGATTACTTGTGTTCTGTTAGTGAGATTTTAGGATGAAATGCCATTTTGTGTAAATGCGCAGGTTTGCTTAAATAACGATAAATCAATGAAACTGCTCTAATAGTAAACCTAATAAATTTAAATACTTATCTTACTTACTATCATTTGTCTTAATGAAAAACACGATGTTTAATTTCACTGAATGGCTAGGAAAGTTCATTAACCGGCGGCCGCTGAAAGTTACGAGTTAGCACACTCCGGTAAGGTAAAGTTCATCTCCATGAACTTGTAAGGCAAAACATTATTTCTGGTCAGTTCAATACGCTAGTCATATGTTGTCGCTTGCATTTGATAGGTTCACCACTTGACTCTGTCAGACTGTATGACTACGACTCACAATTTTTTTGGCCTATGGAATAGAATCTGACGTAGTACGTATGTGTTCATTTATACCTAATATAAATGAACCTTCGTGTCGGCTTTCCATCCCATCGGACTATGAGAGTGAGGGAATAGAGAGTGCATCTGTGTTTGCGCACACACTTGTGCACTATAATATCTCCTGCGTACCTGGCCAATCTCCGTAGAGATTGGTCGCCTTGGCCTCATCAAATGAACTGAAATGAAATGAAGCCTTGGTCATCATCAAATGAACCTTGGATGAAAAGCTATAATATATGTTTTTTTTCTGGATGTACGGCTCAGTTATAAAACCGACAGTTGCTCTAGCTAGACCAAACCGGTTGTCATCTGTTTTTGCTTTTTTCTTGGCAATTCGTAATTCATATCCATCGGAAATGACGTTTCATTTCCTTAGTAACAAGGGTCCGCTTGCAAAGACAAGAATTGAATGAGCAAACAAGACCCAAATGTTTATTTATATGTTTATTCTTTGTGTTAAAGTCAAATGTAAAAATTGACGGCCGACTGGTCTAGTAGGTAGTGACCCTGCCTGTGACGCCATAGGTCCTGGGTTCGAATCCCGGTAGGTGCATACATTGATATGATGAATATCAATGTTTGTTTCCGAATCGGATGTTTCTATACTTATCTATGTATTTATATACCGTTGCTTAGTACCCACGACACAAGACCTTAGGGATCTTAATGTGGGACTAGGTTAATGTGTTGTGTAGTGTGTGAATATTTATTATTTATTTATTTATTTAAATGTAGGCTTCTTTTGCACGTTTCTTATAAATTGATAGGAGCGACGTGATTAGTAAACGCGTGTTGTTACCAAGGGTGTATAAATAACAGGATATTTATAAACCTTGTATGCAGCGAATAATGTTCTACTCTGCTGGATCAATTTTGGCAGGATGTAACGAGACCTGAGCGTTATATTGGATTTTTCTTCGTAGATTCTCTCCATACAAAATTTGTCTTCATTATTTTTCGTCGCTGTTTTTCATTTGCTCATGTATGCTAAATTGTGAATTTTCTTGAAGTGTTTTGGATTTGCATAAATAATAATCACGCCTTTATCCCTTACGGGGTAGGCAGAGCACCGAGGGCCGATAGAACAACATGGTGCCACTTCTGACCAATTATGAAGGTATAGTTGAGATGTACAAGTTCGGTTAATAGTGACAGGAGGTCAGCCTATCGCCTACAAAACACCAAGACCTTCTTGTCCCTCTACTGACTTGTACAGTATGCCTGGGAAGAGAAGCAGCTGTGGTATTATACTTTTTTTTTTCACTCCCAGAACAGCATAGAAGATATAAGATCCTGGTCATATCTACAAACTCATCTGCCGTGATATCTACATGTTTCTAACTCTGCCTTTGGGTTAGTTCGATAGTCATTTATTACAACTTTGTCAGACTTTTATAAGTTAGACACCAGAGATTTGTGAACGCAATCGTCTTTTCCAAAGTTTTTACATTTTAATTTTCCATCTGAATCCCGGATTTAGAAACTTCAAATAATTCGTAAAGAGCTCGTGAAATAAAGATTAAGGTTTTCGGTTGGGTCAATTAATTTTGCACAAAACTTTCAAGACCTCGAAAATTCCATAAATCTAACCAACAAGCAACTAATTTAAAAATGCATGCTTAGAATTGATAATTAAATAACTTAGAAAGCAGTATGTAGGTATTCTAATAATTGTATTTTATGTAGGTAGTTACCAAATAATATATCAAAATACATAACCATTATTATGGTAAGAGATACAGGTATTTAATTACAGATAATGTACTGTTCTTAGAAAATAGTATTGTTTTATTTGTTATAATTAAAATATATTCATAAATCAGGATCTATCCACAGGCGATAAGCAAGCAACTTATTACAGATCATTTACATCTGTCCCCGATTTGCTAAACTTGACTGTGGGATCTCTTTTATGATACTGCAGTTCGGTCTACCATATTTCGAGAGCAAACATTCTTTATTATGACTCATAACAATTTAATTCTACTGTCCGAGAAATAGGAACTCATCAAAAACATTAATGTGAAATGAGAGCCAAGTTCAGTATTATTATATTTTATACTTATACCTTGTTTGTTGACTTTAACGATAAAAGAAGTGAGATCTAAAAGGGTGCCAAGAGACCTAGAAAGTTCAAATTTGGCATATAGATAGGTGACTAGGTGAATGAAAAAATCTGTAACTGGTATATTTTTATCATTTTATTATAATTTACAACTTATATTTCCTTGACATTGATATTATTATTTATTTGTGATAAAGTTGCAATATACCTATAACTATTTTAAGTCTAATTAGCTTTTTAACAATTATTTTAGTAGTGTTGTAGGTACGATTGTTTTAAGATGCATTTAATTAATCTGAAACAACCGTAATCTCTCGTAAAAGAACTGACTAATCCAATCAACAAAGAAAGTTGGTCCTTCCTCACGTCATATGTGCGAATTCCCCTGTGTGCCGATTCCATAACATGGAATGAAAGTTTAGAAAGGAAAATGTGCTAACTTGGGCACTTGGTAAGACTTTTTACGAAGGTTCCCAGAATACGCAGACGCACGAATGAATTTGTGGATAAAATTCGTTTCTCTGCGGAGGAATTCATCGTCTGTAGAAAAAGGTTAATATAACTTTTTGTGCCTATACTACATTTTTCTTATTTTTATAGCATTTGCTTAGTGCGTATTTTAAATAATTTTTACAATTAATAAAATATAATTTTAATACTTGTGCTTCTAAGTATCTTTCTGTACCTATCAGTGTACCTATACATACATGTCACGAAGACATGTAGGTAAGCAAGTATAAGAGAGAGCGCACACCATAGTCACGACAGTCTTATGACAGTCTTGTCTCACATAGACAAGACTGTCTTAAAACTGTTTTGTCTACAACGCGCCGCACACCAAAGACGAAACTGTCTTGTCTATACTAATATTATAAAGAGGTAAACTTTAATTGTTTGTTTGTTTAACTAACGAAGAAAGTTGATGAAAATAAATCTAATCTGACAGTCCTTTGGAAAATCCATTTTCAGTGCTCTCTTACACCCCCTAACGAACATACTTACCAAATTTTATCTTATTCGACGGGAAAAGCTAGAAGGGAGTGCGTGTAATTTTCTTGTGAAATTCTAAAAAATTTTGTATGTGTCCGTTTCTTCGTGGGCTCATATAGGTATGTTGTTTCTTCAATGCTTTTTGATTTTGACTAATTATACATTCATTTTTGAGCATTTTCTTGACGTTTCCATTCATCATCATTATCATCCATCATAAATTCAGAAATCATCAGTACTAAAGACAATGGTTGTATGGATGCTGTATTACTCATGCCTTTCCTTCGGCATAAACCGAACAAAAGTTATTCCAGCTCAGTGGAAATTATGCGAAACTCTATAGTCTATGTTCATCTGGGTCTAATAAGGATTTTAACGGTTAAAGAATTTTTGAAATCGGTCCAGTAGTTTAGGAGTCTATTCGCTGCAAATAAACAAATAGGCAATTAAAGTTTACCTCTTTATAATATTATAATTTATTAGACAAGATAGTTTCGTCTTTGTAAGTGTCTTAAGACTGTCGTGACTATGGTGTGCACTCTCTCTTAAGGTTTTATTTGACCTGTCACTCTGAAGATAATAACTACCCAAGATACGAAAAAGAAATCATTGGTGGAACTGTTATAAATAAACATCCTAGCTAAGTCTTGGGTTACTGGAATATGGTGTGATATATTAAATACAAGAAGCTTTTTTGAAACAGAACGATCAAGACTAATTAATATAGTTATTCTATGAAACGGACTCTAGATATCAGATAGGTAATAATGTGCATTATATGGAGATATTCTGTTTCTCATTTTATCTAATACCACCTTGATTTAGGTTTAGGAGGCGTCAACAGTGCCGGACCTAATCAAGTCCCTCGGGCTGCGTCGACACGACTAGCAAGAGCCAAATCCCAATATTGAAACCAAGGTAGTGAGGATTATGCGGGCTTACTGCTAGCCGGTCAAACAGAGGGCCTTTTGTTTATCATGATAACTAATACATGCACCCTTTAATTAACACGTGAATGTATTTGTCTCAGAGGTCTCAGAATAAAATTTTGCGTCCAAGTTCAACAGTGTTCATGTTAGTTTGGTGTCGTAAATGGATTTCAAAAATAAGTTGGCTTAGGTTAACGCCTGCTCTTAACATTAATATGATCAGTTGTTTTAATAGACATTAAAAAGACTAAAACATCATATACGAAATAAAAAGTAGGTACTCACATCGCATCTACAACGTCTAATAAAACATATTTTCAAGAACAATTTCACGAGGAACATAAAATTTTATAACTTCGTGTTATAGTAAGAAATATAGCTGCAAGACCGTACTCGTCCTTAATTTTTTTAATGGCCCGCATTCTTCGCTTTATGTTTACCTTGTGAAATCTCATCATACTGTCGTTTACAACAGGCAGGTACAAATTAGGACGAAATGTCAATGTAGGTCATCGGTCGTGAGTGGCCATAATGCTCGTGTCCAAAAATTTCAATTTCTTTTAGTGCTTTCATGGCATACCTAATAACTGTCTAAGTAGTATTAAAGGCTCGAGCAGACCGGATGCGTGTGCGTGCACGCGAACGTAGACGTGCACGTACCGCTGATTTGTAAAGTATGGAACTGTATAAGACAGGGTACACCGAATACGTGTGCGTAGACGTAAGCGTATACGTATGCGTAACCCTACGCAATGCAGATCCCAAAATACAAAAAGACTGCGTGACTACGTGCGTACCCACGCAGAGCAGAATGAGAATGTCGCGTTGATGACGTTGTATTCTATGGCGCGCCATAGTAGACGTCACACCGAAAAAATTTGAGCACGCATGTATCCTTTGACTATCTCTTTCTACGCATGTATCTATGCTGTGCGTTGCCCTCTTTGGGTTTGATGGTCTATGACAGTGTCAAGTCGTGTGACAATTATTATTTTATATTTATCTCGGAATTACTCGAATTACTATTAGAATAATAATTTTGTGCCTCGTGGTGCCGGCAGAGTAGAGTTGGTACACCCCATGCCTGCCCGTGGGTGGTTTTCGAGAGGTGGGCAGCAGCGCCTCCCTTGCTGAAAACATTTTCCAAAAATCACACTGCGATCACCACAGAACACTATGTGATGATCACCAACCCGCCTGCCCAATAGGCTGAAGACGAAGAATAAGTTTTTAGATGCATGAAATCGATATAAATAATGTATATATGGGAGTGGAATCTACATAAATGGATTTGACCAATGGATTATAGTGGAATAGATGTACTCTAATCCAGTCCCCAGGGTGTTTTATAGCAGTGGGTCAGAGTGGACTTCAAAGTGGAATTTATGGATTAGATGGTTTAGTCCAGTGGATTAAAGTGGAATAGGCCTTCACGCTGCACCTACATAAAGTAATTGTGTAAAGGTATCTCAAGTATACTGGATCAGATACCAAGATAATATATTACCATTCATACCCTTAGACATTATTTTATATGATTTATTTATTTATTATAAAAACAGAATAAATATAATTTTTCCAACATTTTCATTTTTACTTATTCTTTTTCAGTAGATGGATATTTGCGTATCCCCTATCTAAGTAAGTGATTCCCCTATCTACGAGTAAGTGAATGCAGTGGAAATGAGAGCATTGAGAAGTATGTGTGGAGTCACTTTGCAAGAAATGAGGTGATAGTATAAATGAGGATGTTGTAACGAAGATTGAGAAAGGTATGTTGAGGATGGATGAAAGTAGATTGACAAAGAAAGTGTACAACGGAGGAGTGGATGGAAGGGTTGAAAGGGGAAGACCTCGCCGGACTTTCACCGATCAAATTGGTGAAATTCTAGAGATAGGTCACGTCAAGAGTACCCTAAACCGACGAACGTGCATGAAGAAAATCATGAAAGTAGATGAACCGAAAGAGGTGTGTCAGGATCGTAGCAAATGGAGATCTATGATCTCTGCCTACCTCTCCGCGAAAGAGGCGTGATTTTTATGTATGTACTAGCTGACCCGGCAAACATTGTTTTGCCATGTAAAAGGGGTTGATCCTAGAGGGGTGAAAATTAATGGTTGTATGTATTTTTGTATGCTGTATCATAAAAAAATAAAAACAAAAAATTTTGTCAAAAAAAAAAAATTGGGGTGGACCGCCCTTAACATTTAGGGGGATGAAAAATAGATGTTGTCCGATTCTCTACCCTAACCGATATGCATGTTAAGATTTACGAAAATCGGTCGAGCCGTTTCGGAGGAGTTTAACTTCTAACACCGTGACACGAGAATTTTATATATTAGATGTAAGTATAATGTAGTTAAGTGCTGTTTGGAGACTTCGTGCAAAAAAATAATGGCTGCCGCAACCGGGCACGCAGAGCCTGCGCTGCGTACCCAACTAACTGCGTATGCGTGAGCGTGTGTGTAGACGTATGCGTTACCCGATGTGACATCGGGGTACGCCGTAACCACGCGCGTGACTACGATGTGGTTACATACGTGGTTACGTTACGCATCCGGTGTGCTCGAGCCTTTATACTTAAGGTTTATGTTTCTGTTCGTTTCGTTTGCTCTATGATTGAAGTTAAAATCGTACCTACCTATAAGATACTATCTCTCTGTGTAGTCTAGGTATTTTTAGAGTAATTCATCATTTAGTATTGTTCAGTCTACAAAGTCCCACTTGTAAAAATGACATAAATTTTAAACCACTTCCTTCTTTCCAGATAAACATGAACGCCCCAAATCAAGTGTAACAAGTGCGGCCAGTGGCAGTGTTCGAAACGGTGCAAATGCGCTAAGTGTGCTCAGCATGAGTTTCTTCTCGTCGCTGGGTCAGTACGTGGCCGGCGTGGCGGACAGCGTGGCCGGGTTGGCGCTGTCGCCGCGCCGCGCGCCGCCCGCCCGCCACCGCTCGGCGGAGGAGTCGGCAGCCGCCGCCCCGCAGCCGTCTACGGCCACTATGAGAGGTAGCTTGGTTTGTTTACTAGTGGCCTTTCTGCTGCTTTATTTGATGGAACCCGATCATAAAGCGTTGCTTTCCCTGGGCCTAAAGATACATAGAAAATGTAATTACATTCAATCTTGCTGTTTTCGAGTTATGAGACGATCGATAATATATAGGTATATAGGTATAGATATAGAAGAAAGACAAAAAATACTTTTTATGAGGGCTGGTATGATAATGCATTATTGCTGCAAAATATAGCGTTAGTAGAGTATTTGAAAACAAGCTCAACTTCAATAATTTATTTGTAGCATTTTTGTAGTCTTTATTTTACTATTTACTATAAAATATTCTGTAACATCATTCATGAGCAAGTGAGCTGGTTTCAAATGAAACCCGAAAGCAAAATATTTATTCGCCTGAATATGGCATAATAAATGTAAGTATGCATCCATTTTCACTTCATTAAATTAATTAATTGCTAACTGCAACTAATTAAAAGTTATTAATTAGGGTGTATATTTTTTTATTACAAAATGCTGCTACTGGATGGAACCTATCGATATTTACTTGTGATTTCATATACGTTTGTTTAATTCTTTGTCAGCATATCCAGTCTTTGATTGTCCATTATTGACAACATCACAAAAAAGTAAAGTGAGTTAAGGATAAATTTTAATGTTTCACACAGGTTTCACATGCTTTGAAATACTTCTTTATAAAATTATGATTTATATTTTTGTAGAAGACAGGTCCTTATACTAGACATACTATACAATGACACTTTACTGAAATAGTGTTAACAAAACAGATATAGAAAGTATTATGTACATTAAAAAATACTATAAAGGTAGAGAGATAAGTTGTATTCAGTGTATAATACGTAATGTTTTCATGTCGAACACATGATTTGATTTCTTGATTTCTCGTAATGTATTCTGAGCCATATATAGCAAATGGATTTCTAGGCCCGAAGATTACCTCCGATTCTTTGAAGTTTCTAATAATAATGTAATTTCTATTTAGCTAAATGTTACCCGTATTCACATTATTCTAGAAAATCAAGAATCCGGGAGGTGGGCAGCAGCGCCCTCCCGTGTTGACAACATAGTCCAAAATACAAACTGCGGTCACCAACCCGCCTGCCCAGCGTGGTGACTATGGGCAAATACCCTCATGGCAGTCTTGTGGCGTGCCCTGGAGGAGGTCTACGTCCAGCAGTGGACTGTAATAGGCTGATGATGATGATGATGATGACAACTATATTAATCTTTATTACGAGTACGGCACAATAATATCAACAATTTCTTTCTCGAATTTCCTGAAAAGTTTCCACATGAATACTATAGCTTCCCACGATATTGTTTTGTTATGCTGGTATGTAGTTCATCCAACATCACCTGCACGTGATTGTTCTGCTGACCAACGAACGAGGCTCGGGCAGTGAGATCTTAGGGTCCAATGGGGGCTTTTTCTTAAAAAATGTATACATACATAACACACACGGCCGAACTGCAGGATCATAAAGGAGACCCCACAGAGCATAGCGGAAACTGATGTTAATGATCACTGACAGGTTGCTAGCTTATCGTCTTAGAGAATGCCCCAGTTCCTTAGTCGACTCTTATGCACGGATGGAGATGCAGCTGATATAAGTATCCTAGAGATGCCCCACATCAATACAGGCAATGAGAAATACTGCAGGCTTATGAATTTTTGTTTCCATGACATACGAGAAAATTGTCTTTCCTCGTCGCCCATTCTCGTTACTCTACTTTCTACACGTCAGTGTGATCCACCTCAGTCACGTAACTGACTTCATTATGAATGCTCCTTTGCATTACCGTCAGGGAGGCGACAGGGCGGCCCATTAATATCAACAATTCAGATATTAAGCTTGCTGTGTTGAGTTATTCCTTATAGATTAATGTCTCTGTTTCTTGCTAACGAAGGTTGATTAAACTTTACGGATGTCGTCATGTTTATAATAACAGAAACGGGAACAGGGTTGGTGAGTTTTCATTGTGACGTAACGGATTGAAATTGAAACCCCTTGGGAGTACCTACCAAGTTTTTAATGAAATACATACTTAGAAGTACTTAGAAAATGTTTTGATTAGACGTAAAATGGATGTCAGTACATAATTTTTAATAATAAAAATATTACCAAATCTCCTACTAAAACAAAAACTGTAGGTACTTAATCGACTGAGATTGGTTGGTGCAGGGCAATATTATAAAACTGTTGTGATGCCTATAAAAAGTGCAGCAACATCTTACTCGTAGTTTAAAAGGTCAGATAAACAAATCATTTGAAGCAGAAATCGCGAATCGCATCATCGGCTCTGATAGTTAGTTCCACTATTCGGAGCAATAACTTGAATCGTTCACACGCGTCCCGATTCCTGAGTAGTTTCTCGTCGCGTCGACGATAATTGCCGTTCATACTGACTAATTGAATTGTCAGAATTGAAATTGTATCGAATGATTTTTAACGATTCGTTTTATATGATTACTTTATATGCAAATGACTACAAACCCTAGTTCCCCAAGTATCTTCATTGTGAATAAGCATATTTACATACTTATTACATACTAGCGACCCGCCCCGGCTTTTCACGGGTGCAGTGCTGAAACTATACATATAAACCTTCCTCGTGAATCACTCTATCTATTATAAAGAAACCGCATCAAAATCCGTTCCCTAGTTTGAAAGATCTAATCTGTGATCTGTGATAACACACGGCTCTGTTCCCTAAATAGGGAAGCCAAAACTGCAGTATCACAAAAGACATCATACAGCCACGTATAACGGGGACTGATTAGCAATGATCAGTAACAAGTTGCTATCGTATCGCCTAAGAGAATTCCCAAATTCCTTAGTCGACTCTTACGACAGGCGCGGAAAGAGATGCAGCCGATGTATTCTATAGGTAGTGAAGCCCCACATCTATTTTGCCTACTTACATAATAGATAAGTACCTAATAAATTCACCTTACCTAATACTTTAATTATAAGAAATTCTAATGAGACAAAAACCTATTGCTATCAATAGTTAAGATACTCGTATTATGGACCTTTAGTTCGTGCCCCAACCATACAAGTAAATTGGAACACATGTCTTAAACCCTCCGAAGAGGATTACCCTATTAGTGGTCTCCTTGTGAGGTCAATCCTATCGAACGATAGACTTAATATGATCTTCTTGTATTATTTGTATATTTTTTTCGCTAACGACGCTGACCTTTTTCTTGGGTCGCGATTAAATTGATGAAAATATTCTAAAAACGGTTATTTTGAGTGACTTTAAGTGAGGTTCAACCTTGCGTGCTTCAATGTTAGTTAATTAGGTATATTTTTAATATACGAGTACGAGTACATACTACTTATATTAATTATATACTGCTTTATCATATGCATTAAATAATACAAACCAAGTCACTAGATATACAGCTATATTTGTCGTAATAGCGGTTATTTACTATACGTATTGTACCACTACTAGTGTTCAGTGAAGACCAGTGGGGTAAGCACGAACCTTTTTACGTAGCGTAACGCTAGCGACTTGCTAGCAAAATCTATGTGATGTGACAGTTGGACGATAGCGTTACAGACTATCGAGAGGTTCGTGCTTACCCCTTAAAAAAACAATATGAACTTTCGCTAATCTATGAGTGGTCGCATATCCGCCCCCTGATTACGTAAAAGCAATAGCAAAGCCGAAGCAAAGCGATAGCGAAAATTGTTCGCCTTGAAATGTCAAAGTTCCTTTGAAATTCATTTTACGTAATAAGAATTTGTCAAGAAATCAGCGATTTTTGTACAATTTTCGCTATCGCTTTGCTTTTGCCAGTTAGGTAATAAGGGGGCCGTTTACCGTAAGGATTGTGATGGATACCATTCGTTGGCCTTTCTAACTGAGAGGTCTCCATGTCCTTTTACCTTTAAGAATATTATATATTGTCGTCTTGACGCGGTTTTACCATAAGTCTAACCTGCTTTACCACGTCAAGCAGGTTTCCCGCGCGTGGTGCCCACGGAGGGGGCGTCAGCGCTAAGCTCCCGGCGACGCACCCTGGACTGCCTGGCTCCCACCGCGCCTGTGCGGCGAGGAGGCTCACTGCGGGTGCCGCGCCATCCGCCGCCACCGGAGAAGCCGACCCTCGTGTTCTGCAAGCGACGACTGTCCTGGCCTGAGGTTGACAACTCTGTCAATTCTGGGTGAGTTACATTTTTTATTGAATACTCGTATACTAATCATTCAAATAATTACGATGGTAAAGTAGTGATCTTCAAATGATCGTTTTATTAGCGAAGCTAGGATATTTACCTAATCTGACGTGACAGTGGTATAAAATGCAAATTATAAGATCTGAAAGGCGGTAATGAAAAAGTTATCTCAAACTATCCTTCCCCATCTACCTACAAAAATAATTTAGAATAGATTCCGCTAGGGTAATTATTAAATAGTACCAAATTAAGCAGTTTATGGAAAGAAAATACAAAATCAATTAAGTATCAGTAATTTTTTACAAAAATTATGTGTATTGTTCATTAAACGAGTAATCTTAGGGCTTTGATTTACTCAAGTCAATGTAATAAATGTATGTAAATATATAGCTCTTGTGATTTGGAAAATCCCGTTTATTTAGTGCTGTCGTTCAGTGCGATCTCAAAAGGAAAAGTACTTAGACGGAGTAGGCAAAAATAAAATAAGTTTATTCTTCTTTATTTTGCGTCGTAATTACCAAGGTCTGTAATGAGCCTTTTTTATTATTTCTATTTCTTTTTTTGTGCCTCATCAGATTCCTAATGATGCCATTTCATTTCGGTTTTCTTTAAAAAATAAATTTAGATCATCCGGTACAAAAGAGGTTATTGTTTACGTGTGGATAAACCGCACGTCAGAGATCAAACTTACCACGGACATTTATCAACGGACCACTAATGCATCGTTACAATATTATCAGTGTTATTATCATTCTGCCCTTATCCCATTATGTATGGGGTTGGCGTAATATGGATTCTTTCTAAACTCATATTGCCAAGGATTTGGCGTTTTGTTTACGGCCAGCTGCCTGACGTCAACCCTCCTCGGGTAATAGTGACAAATTAAGAATAATGTGTATGTATATTAGTATATCAGTATATGGCCGCGTGGTGCCGGCAGAGTAGAATTCGTACCACCCCATGTCTGCCCGTGGGTATCGTACGAGGCGATTAAGGGTTTCCGGGAGGTGGGCAGCTGCACCTCACGTGTTGACAACATAGTCCAAAATACAAACTGCGGTCACCAACCCGCCTGCCCAGCGTGGTGACCACAGAACACATTTACTCCTAGCGGAGAAGAAGGGCAGTGCGTACAAAAAGTATCAAAGGATCAAAGGCAAGCTCACTGTTGCCATCTTACTTCACCCCCGCAAAACTGACGATAAATATGGAATGCAGGGATAGGTAGGTACTTGGAAATGTACGATACATTCCGGAATAAGGCTTTTTCACTTGCAGAAAACTCAAACCAGAGTTCTGGCTCGAGTTTCCTACAAGGGAAAATGCCCAATCCGAAATATGTACACACGTATCGATAGTCATTTTATCAAATAAAACAAGGATATTATTGTTATGAAGAATAATACATTTTACTTTATTTTAATTTATTTTTAATTTAAAGAAATGACACAAAAATAAATACAATCCTTCCAAAAAATCCATCCATGATAAAGGATAAACAAATAATAAAAAAATACAAAACACTAAGTATCTTGCAAAAACTAGTTTATAAAAAAAGTCATTATCTTGAATTAAAAGTGACTATCTTAGGTTATATCACTATCAGAATACTCTTAAATATCTCACACACTAAACGGAAAAACCGAAACTGTACTCAACATTACTGGAGCGAATAAATAAACAGAAAAATTCAGAAACAAACCGACCGCCAGAACAAACGAACGCCATGTTGGATTTACTTTGCTTGCTGCTGTGCTGCTATACCACACGGTCGTACCATTCACTCACAAAATATGTCTATCTCAAACTGCAGAAATGGACGTTGGCATGTGCGAAGGAGATATAGGAACGAGAATGCGCTAACATTTTTTGCTTCAAGAACGTTGTAAACCAAGGATGTTATATAAAAATGGAGTTGTAAGCCAAGGATGTTATACGAGTATAAAAATGGACTGAAAAGCAAGGAAATAGGAAATATATACCCACTAAATGAACCTCAATTTTTCTCACAGGTTCCTGTGGGATCTCTATTTTATAAGTTTACATACATATATATAATCATATAGTCACGCCTTTTAACCCTTATGCGGTAGGCAGAGCACCAAGAGCCGTTACGATTAGAACCACAAGGTGCCACTTCTGACCAATTTTGAGGGTATAGTTGATATGTACAAGTTCGGTTAGTAGTGACAGGTGGTCAGTAATCATCGCCTACAAAACACCAAGACCCTCTTGTCCCTCTAGCAGCAGCAGGAGGTGATAATAAGTTTAATAGTCTATAAATAGGCACCTACATATGAAAAAATAAAAATATAATAATCTCCTATCTATACAGGGTGATTTTTGGTCGTCAACGTTCCCGAAAACTACGGAATCTCCTCATCATCACGATAATTTTTCCCATACCTGGGAAGTGTCTGGTTCCCAAGATATTAGGGTCCAAAGTTGAGTAAATAGACTGCGATTTTCTGCATAAATGCACAGAGTCGCGTGTAGCAAGATTTTTTCACGAGAAATAATTAATATCTGTCTATGAAGAAACTAGCATAAACACTGGACACTATAAATTTTGCCCGAACAAGTATTTTTTTTTTTAATTACATCGTTTCCCAGCATTTTTTTTTGGCATAAACTTACTTTATTTGATCTATAGAGTACGGACCCTTCGTTAAGGGTGGCAACGATAAAACATCCTGTACATACATATAATAAAAATGTAACGTATCGCTGTCTGTACATGGAAGATACGAGTATATGAGAAAAAATATTATAGGAGACCTTTATCAACGCAATAGTACCCAAAAGAATGATTTTTGGAATTTTTGTCTGTTTGTCTGTGCGTTTGTGCACGCTAATCTCAGAAACGGCTGAACCGATTTCGATGCAGTTTTCAGGAATATATTGTGACAGGCTACTTTTTATCCCGGGAAAATGTTTTTATCCCGGATAATTTCGACATTTTGTTTTTTCTGTAGTCCACGCGGCCGGAGTCGCGGGCGTCCACTAGTAATCAAATATATGTATACTAGGTAGGTAAGTGGTACCTAAGTCGAAGGCGTAATGCAAATTGCTGGTATGTACCTGTTCGTTCATCAACTTATGATGTACTTTTTAGATCTTACATAAGGTTTACGTCGTCGTGATATAAAATAAAATGCCTCCTTAAACAAAAAGCAAAGCGAGATCATACAAGTATAGCTAGTCGATGTATACGTGCACTAGCTGTGTGAAAAGGTACCTATAGGCTTGGATAAGCCTAAGGCCGCACTACGGCAAAACCGCCGCGGTTTATAACCGCCTGAATTTGTAACTAAAGGAAACCAATAGAAGCGGCCGCAGTCGGCCGCACTGATGGTTTTTTCCCGCGACTGATTTTTAAACGTTTTGTTACATGACTAGCGGGTAAAAACCGCGCCAAAATTTGTTGTCCATAGAACTTATATTTAGAATAGAATAAGTTTTTATTTGAGGATTACACACACAGATACAATAGCAACAGTGAGACAAAACAAACAGAGTAGAAATGAAGATAGTGAAAAGTAGGTATGTACTAAATATAAAAAATTGTGCAACATAAAAAAATCCAGAAGAACCGTTTATTTTATTATTATTTAGTTTTTTTGCGGTTTTTAACCGTGTTGTGTGCGTCTCGAGCGGTATTGCGGTTACGCGGTTAACCGCTTGCGGAATAAAACCGTGTGGGGCCTGGCACTAAGAATAAAGGAACAATAACGTGATTAATTGTTTGACAATACCCCGTAGCTAATAATGATTGATGATAAACATTTATTAACCCGTAGACGATGGTTAAATTCCGTAACGTCACAATTTCATCGAAAAGCGTAAATCTGTTATATTAAAGGTTGTATCAGGGATATTGGGACCTTATGTTCAAGAGTGGACGTTATATGGCTGAAAAGATGAGCGTCTTTGTTTTCGAAACGTAGATTCTATACGACGCGTAAACGCGACGGCTTTACTATGACACGTAAATATTTATATACATATGATGGTCGTTTTTGATAGAATAATAATAATTTTGAGGTCAATAAATCGAGGTAATATGATATCAACTGTTTCAAATATACATACTTAGATTTATATGTTTTTTTGTTTGTTTATTACATGTGATTATTCTGTCTCAAAATGGCTATATAGGGAAATTTACCATTTTATCAATAGTTTAAAGGGTTATTTCCAAAAAAATTACCATTTGACGCATGGAGGTATAAGTTTGACATACACCATAGAATAACAAATCCCCAGAAGGAGTCATCAAGGACATATGTATTCCGGGTAGTGAAGCAAAAACGAGTAAAAAATCCCGCATCGTCCGCTCATCTTACCCGCCGATTGTTGCCAAATCGATAAATATTATCAGTTTTTTAGATACAGTAAAAATTTTACATACTAAAAAGTTGCTTCAAAAGTGTGCGTTGATCACGGGTTCTGGGAATTCATTATTCTGTGACGTACAGATGACATGACACAACATGACAGATGGAATTTGTTTTTTTTTTTGGTTTATCCCGAAGAAAGAGCATGAGGAATACAGCAACCATACAGCCATTGTTTTTAGTAGTGATGATTTCTGAATTTATGATGGATGATAACGATGATGAATGGAAACGTCGAGAAAATCCTCAAAAACGAGTGTAAAATTAGTCAAAGTCAAAAAGAATTGCGAAAACAAGATACCTACATGACCCCACGAAGAAACGGACACATGTATACAAATAAATTTTAAATTTCACAAGTAAACTCCCTTTTGGTGTTAATGTTCGTTAAGAGGTATAAGAAAGTACTAAGAACGGATTTCCCAAACTTCCCATGGGAACGGAGCAGACAGGAATTCCAAAATTTTACCGAAATTTCCCCTGTACCGGAATAAAAGCTTATTCAATAAGTATAAAAATAAACCGTTTGCCGTACACAGATGAAATTTGGTGTGTATGTTTGTTAGGGGGTGTAAAAGACCATTAAGAACGGGTTTCCCGAAATTCCCATGGGAACTGCACAAACAGGAATTTCAAGTTTTTATGAAAACCACATGACATAAGAGATGAAATATGACAGGTATATTCGGTAGGGAGTGTAAAAAAGAACTGAGAACATATTTCCCGAATAGGGACTGCTAGAGCACAAAGAACGGATTTCCCGTAATTCCCACGGGAACAGGACAAACGGGAATTCCCAATTTTAACGAAAACCATTTGACACAATATAATGATGAAATTTAGTAGGGAGTGCGAAGAAGCACTAAGAACGGATTTCACGAAATTGCCACGGGAACGGGACAAACGGGAATTCCCAATTTTTACGCAAACCACTTGACACATAATGATGAAATATGACAGGTATATTCGGTATATTCGGAGTGTAAGGAAGCACTGAGGACTTATTTCCCGAAATTCCCACGGGAACGGGACAAACGGGAATTCCAAATTTTAGAGGATATGTACCGAAGCGAAGCGAGGGCGGGTCACTAGTACCTTTATATACTCATTTATACAAAAGTGTTTGAAATACGTACCTACCGTAGTTTAATATGTGTTTACAATACTAGCGGCCGTCCACAATTTACCAATTTACTTTTCTGGCAATAACAAAGAAATATCTAATTTGTCAATGCGGCTTAGAAGTTACAGATTATAAAGGTATTCTTAACTTAAAGCATAAAGGGCTAAGGGCAAACTCACCTATATTTTGCAACCCTCGCCCTAACATTTGTTCGGTTGTTCCTCCGCGCCTGAGTAAATATCTATGTCACGCGCTACGACACGCGTAGTCGACCTTCGTAGTCTCTTCGTAGCTATCTACGAACCAACTTTTTTATTATTATGTACGCCTGTGCACACAGGCTACGAAATCTTTTTTACGTAACTTTATGTGAAACTCTTTGTTATAATACGCATGAAAGCAGTCTTATAAACTTAAATAAAAGCTTGGAATATAAAATATTTTATATCAACTTAGCTTTAAAAAAAAATTCCATATTTCCAGTACGAAGTGTATTAAATTGAAAATTTTTGCAGCTCATAATGTTTGGGTCGTGGATTTATCGCTATCTGGAGTTATTCCGTCAACAAAATGAACCGAATAAATTACAATCCTAAGAAATCTTCAGGTAAATTTATCTTCGCCGTGCGGGATCTTTATCAAGCCCTATTTATTTATAAA
Source organism: Carposina sasakii (assembly GCA_014607495.2). NCBI lineage: Eukaryota > Metazoa > Arthropoda > Insecta > Lepidoptera > Carposinidae > Carposina > Carposina sasakii. The sequence goes on from CP053155.1 coordinate 7,767,415, forward strand.
TAAAGGTTTCCAAAAGCTTCTGTCAAAAGTCTCCCAATTTCGTCTATATCGGTCTGTACTAAGTTTTTGAATAAATATAAAATTATTATCTCATTATGAAACAGAAAGCGAGATTTAGATCAGTAATTACAGTATTATAAAATTATTAATAAAGAAAATGGAAAAAATTCTTCACCCGAGTGGGAATCGAACCCACGAACGCTGCAAACCGTGCCAGCCGCTATAACCACTAAGCCACCGGGTCAATTACTCGGATGACGAATTTTACCATCTCTTTTCTAAATTACATATTGGCAACGTTATTCTTCATCTCGATAGCTATACACTAGCCAAATCTCGGCAAACAAAGCTGAATCCCTCAGGACAATGTTTAAAGATGAAACGATCAACCATATCCTAACGGATTATATTAACGGAGAAGTGTTTTTATAAATTAATCTTAGTCAAGATATTATATATTATAAAATTATTAATAAAGAAAATGGAAAAAATTCTTCACCCGAGTGGGAATCAAACACACGACCGCTGCAAACCGTGCCAGCCGCTATAACCACTAAGCCTCCGGGTCAATTACGGGTAATTACAGTATTCGTTATGACTAGGGCATAATGTTATTATATGCTAAAAAATGTGTCATAATAGATGTTAGGTTGTATACATAATTGTATATATTACCTATGTACTATAATTTCAAAACTAGTATAAAATAACCGAAGGATATTATGATAGTAAAATTAACTTAGTCTCGCATGTCCGTTCGTTTATCCGCGGCAGACTTCAAATTTTAATAACATCGCTTTTTTTTCCAAAATTTAAAGTAAACTTTTTAACAATATATCTAGAAACGTCCATCTAACTAATGTGACAGCTAAATATACTACAGATCTTAAATTTACGCATGGTCGAAGCATGCAGACATACGAGTAGTATATCTCAGCACATTTTTTAATCGTTCCATCGAGCCAGATAAATTCAGCTCAGGTGCGAGAATAGCTTAATTTAGCTGAAACATTAGGGAAGATTATTTAATTTCGGTAATGGTATCAGTAAACAAAGTGTGGAAATGGCGCGGGAACCCCGCGGATGAGGCGATTTATCAGCGGGGGTGTGTTTGGGAAACAGGGACCATGCCGTACTTCAACATTACAGCCCGTTTCAATAACGTAGTCCTACAGATTTTTATGGAACTTATTAAAATAAATAAAACCGTGTTGAATTATAAAGACACTAGTGCATATGTGAGCGGGCTTCATTATTGAAGATTGATTTCCAAGATATTGAGGTCCAAAGTTACATTAATATTAGCATTTTTTTTTAACATAAATCCACCTGGAATCGGTTAACCAACATTTTTTTTTAAAGATACCATGTCAAAATGTTAGTTTTGTAGGTACATTTGTACTTTATGCGTCAAACGAATACATTGCTTGCAATAAAATGTTTTTTTTTTCATTTTTTTTTCTCGTTTCCCAGGGTTGGTTCCATAGAAAAAAATTATCGTAACCTTACAAAGAATACGAGGTATAAAAAATCAACGTTGTCTTTTTACACCCTGTATATGTTGTCCATACTGTACCTATATAAATGTTCTTTTAGTGGTAAACATATTTTTAACATGGGTCAATGGGTCAATGGTAACGTTTACAATCTGACTAATTCTGGAATCGAAATAAACCACACTATAGACAACGTAAATAATCTGCGACACACACTGGCCTGTGGACCTTTACCGAGCTAAACCTTCCTGCCTCTATCACGGTATTACCTCATATTATTTTGCTGTGTCGGTTAATGTTTTAAACACAATGAAAAATAGACTCTTACATGTGAACCTCTGAATCAACACTGTTCTGTGACACTCATTTGAGCGAATAGAATATTTGATTAGATCCCCGCTGGCCCAACTCTTTATTTTTGCTACTTTGAATATAATCATATTTTACTCGACCATCTCTCGAGCCGGGCTTGATTTATCTTTTATCCGTAAAGAAATGGCGGCCATTTGGGGAATTCATAATACAGTCTTTATTATTAAAGGTAAATGGCATGTATCTTTTGTTTCTGAATTATGGAAACAATCTAAATATTATAGGTACTGAGATATAAGATATATTATTATATTGAGGCCGCACGTAGTGCTAAGCTGAGCTAACAAGTATTTAGGTATGACGTATTTCTAAGATATTATAAATATAAGTTACTGAAAATAAATGCTAATTTTTTGACTCACTTCGTCGTGCCTATAATTACTCTTCCACATATATTTCATGACGACCCTGCCAATAGAACTTCGATTAGAAGAAGGAAGAATTTAAAATCAATCAAGCTAAATTATTATTAAAGAAAGAAGGTCTCAAGATTACTCAAGTTTTTGAAGAAAGAAACCTCGAAAATAGTCAAAATTTCACGAACAAGAAGATATATTATAAAAACATCACGAAAAATACAATATTATATAATGGGTTCCAGTCAAACTAAAGAAGAAGTTGTGATTGCGCAAACAGCCAGCGGTGACGCAAAAACGACAAAGAGCCAGGGTCTGAACACAGCCGAGATCTTAATCACCGTTGTTATTGTGATCTTCATTCTCGCAATAATCATTTATGTGGTAAAACGGTGCTACAGGAGGACCATTAAAGTTTTACGGTGCGAACTAAAAAAGCGTAAACATCGAAGCGGCGACGACGCACTAAAAGCAGCAACGGAGCGGTGTCCAGGGATATCCCGGCCCACGGTGTCCAGGGGATAATCCCGGCCCATATCAGAAGGAGCGGTGTCCAGGGTGGTCCCGGCTCACGGTGTCCAGGGGATAAACCCGGCCCATCATCAAAAGGAGCAGAGTCCAGATAGTCCCGGTCCACGGTGTCCAGAGATATAGCCTGCTGCCCGGCCCACTCAGCGCGTGCAATAGTCAACAGCCCTTCTGCTGCCACGCCCTGACTTTGAAGACGCCGCCATGAACCAATAAGGTATTTTTTAAAACATTAAATAGTATATTATAGTTAGGTAAATCATAATGGGAAGTTAGTTTAATATGACAACAGAACTAATAGAATTAAAAACTAAGTTGTGTCAGATTAAAGAAAATGTATGTAAGTTAGGCCCTACAAGGAGGCATAGACATAAGAGTTCAGAAGTTGACAGAAGCTCAGGTTGCATACGGTAAATTAGAAAACTGACTTTTTTAAAAAAAATTAACCGACTTCAAACTTTAACTAAAAAGCGATAAATAACGTAACTAATTTATCTACTTAATACATATTAAATATCTCAAATTATTTAAATATTTACAACTTAATACCTAATACTGTAACAAAGTCATCTTTAACTATTTAAATATTTATAATTATCACTTATTTTTTGAAGTCGGTGCCAGCCTAGGTAACGTAGTCTGTTGTGTTGATGGACGCGCGTGGCGGGCAAAGCCACACACACGGCAAAATACAATATGGTGTAGTAGGCAGCGTTAATGCAATTTCCTATTCTTGGTTTTACTATTTAGTGTGGGTCAGTTTTCTTAATTACATTGATTTGTTTGGCTGGCACCGACTCCAAAAAATAAGTGATAATTATAAATATTTAAATAGTTAAAGATGACTTTGTTACAGTATTAGGTATTAAGTTGTAAATATTTAAATAATTTGAGATATTTAATATGTATTAAGTAGATAAATTAGTTACGTTATTTATCGCTTTTTAGTTAAAGTTTGAAGTCGGTTAATTTTTTTTAAAAAAGTCAGTTTATTTCTCGATTTTTAGTTGTGTTAATGCGTTGTGGACTTAAATAGATGCTAGTTTATACATGGTGATTTTTGGTCGTTAACGTTCCTGAAAACTACGTAATCTCCTCATCATCACGATCATTTTTCTCCTTGGAAGCATACCTGGGAAGTGTCTGGTTTTCAAAATATTAGGGTCCAAAGTTGAGTAAATAGACTGCGTTTTTCTGCATGAATGTACATAGACGCGCGTAGCAAGATTTTTCACGAGAAATAATTAATATCTTTCTATGAAAAAACTAGCATAAACACTATACACTATAAATTTTGCCAGATCAAGTAAAAAAAAAAAAAAAAAATCCAAGCACATTTTTGGCATAAACTTACTTTATTTGATGTATAGAGTACTTACCCTTCGTTAATGGTGGCCACAAAAAACACCCTGTATAGTTTCCATCGACCAATTGCAGTACTGTCCCCTAACTCCTAACCGTTAAGGAGTTCTGTAGCTTGACCATCAGCACAGCAGCATCAGATGTTGATTCAAGTAACACGTTAGCCCTGCATACTACTAAATAGTTTCCATCGACCAATTGCAGTACTGTCTCCCAACTCCTAACCGTTAAGGAGTTCTGTAGCTTCATCATCAGCACAGCAGCATCAGATATTGATTCAAGTAACACGTTAGCCCTGCATACTACTAAATAATTTCCATCGACCAATTGCAGTACTGTCTCCCAACTCCTAACCGTTAAGGAGTTCTGTAGCTTAACCATCATCACAGCAGCATCAGATGTTGATTCAAGTATACCTCACAAGCAACAAGTTAGCCCTACATACCACTATACAGTTTCCATCGACCAATTGCAGTACTGTCTCCCAACTCCTAACCGTTAAGGAGTTCTGTAGCTTCATCATCAGCACAGCAGCATCAGATATTGATTCAAGTAACACGTTAGCCCTGCATACTACTAAATAGTTTCCATCGACCAATTGCAGTACTGTCTCCCAACTCCTAACCGTTAAGGAGTTCTGTAGCTTCATCATCAGCACAGCAGCATCAGATGTTGATTGAAGTAACACGTCAGCCCTACACACTACTAAATAGTTTTCATCGACCCATTGCTGTACTGTCTCCCAACTCCTAATCGTCAAGGAGTTCTATAGCTTCATCATCAGCACAGAAGCATCAGATGTTGATTTAAGTAACACGTTAGCCCTACATACAACTTAATAGTTTCCATTGACCAATTGCAGTACTGTATCCCAACTCCTAACCGTTAAGGAGTTCTGTAGCTTCATCATCAGCACAGCAGCATTAGATGTTGACACCCTGAAGCATATACCTGAGTAGGACATGATTACGTAACAAAAGCACCATACGAGCATACAATTTTCGGTGGTTGCCCTAGATTTCTCCTGGATCCCATCATCAGATCCTGACCTGGTGAAAATGGGACCACCTCAGAAGTGAACTCTATCCAACCAAAAAAAAATTTTTGAAATCCGTTTATAACTGACGGAAATATCGGTGAACATACATAAAAAAAAAATATTATACATACAGACGAATTGAGAACCTCCTCCTTTTTTTGAAGTCGGTAATAATATCCTAGAACAAGTAAAGTTTGCAATAATTAAAAACGAGATAAGTGAGGCAGATTATAAGAAGATAGAAGTTGTAATAAACGAAATTCATGAACTCTTTTCGAAAATAGAGACTTTAGTATTAACAGAAATTCTAGAGCTTAAAATAGCTGGAGATAAATTTGACCTCAAAACGGCCCTGCTGCCTATAATGACAGGTCAGGAGCAAATTACTCGTCAACTTATAGATAGCATAGAGTTGTACTGTAATATATTAGAGCCTGATTCTATGTCTAAGTTAATCGAATTCGTAATTAAAACTAGACTATCACCTAGCGCTAGATTACGTATGCGTCAATCATATTCATCGGTAAAAGATATGGTTGCCGATTTGCATAGATACCTGTTACCTAAAATATCTAGCCTTGCCCTACAAACACAGCTTCAATGTACGTAAACTTTTAATCAGTGTCTTAGCATCTTTCTAACGTTTCTCAGATTAACTCATTGACTATCACATGTCCGCGTATTTTTATGTAAGTAATTGGTAATACATATATAAATAATACACAGGAAAAAAAATACAGTCAAGAGAGGACGTAAGTTAACTTTAATGCCAACAACCAAAGTAAGATTTTACTAAAATAATAGGGGTTATTAATATTTTTATGGGCGTTGATCGGAGTTGTGCTAAATAAACATATATCTCGTATAATCTTTAGCCATGGTGTCTGAACAAAGATATTCTTGTATCTTGTTATTTTATACCTACTTATTTACCCGTAGGATGCTTCATTTGAGCAGAGAGAATATTTGATCATACCCCCCTGCTTTATTTTATGCTACTTTGAAGGTAATCATATTTCCTTTGACCTCGATAAGAGTCATGTGGGTTGGAAAATGCTCCCTCAGTTAAGTGATCCATATTTTTAGTTTTACGTTGAATAATATTTATTGAGTTCTTTATACATTTATTGACTGCCTACAAAATAGTGGGTGGATTCTGGGAAGATTTTCAAAAATAACTTTGGACTCGGATATCTACGCGACATATGATAGTTCGGAAAAATAACTAAAGATATTTACACAGTATAAATGAATGTATGTATTTTTTATTTTTTATACAAAAGTATTTTCTTTTTTATACACAGTTATAGTATTTACAAGTCAGCCTAATGGAACAATAATGAGGTGAAAAATACATAAGTGAATCTATAAAAGTTGAAAAATAAGACTAGATAACTTTTCTATGATAAAACACGCTTATTACTGGCTGTTTGATATTCACTCAGAATCACCATTTATTAAGCTGTTTCAAATATAAACAGTATCGAGTAAGTGAGTGGTCGCCAGCACTCTCCTTGGGGAAATCTAGCCACCAAGCAATAATATAAAACCTTTATATAAGTATATTTACTTTGTACAACATCAACTAACGACATCGAGAACGTTACTTTTCTTAAAATAATGTAATATATAGGTATACTTACAAAATGTAAATAAAGACTCCTAGGTATATGGTGTAACGAAAGTAATTCCCATTCTTGCTTTGCTAACTACCTACTTATTTCTTTTATGATTGACCTGTTCCAGTATTTCACTTGAAATACCCCTTTTGTAACAATCTCTATTTGTTCATAAAGGACATATTTATAGCAAAGGAATGAATGGGATTTTGTAAATTTTATGCCATTTAAAAAGCTTAGTCTTTTGTTCTGTACAAAAATAATAATATGAATTTTCTGTAAGTACCTACTATATAAGACATAATAATGTACCCATGCAGATTTTCAACAACTCAGTCACAATGAATATTCACACAATCTTAAAAAATAAACATGATGTAATTTGGAGTCACATTTTTTTCGAAAAGGTTTTTTATAGTGGCCTATTTTTACCCGACTGCGCAACGCAAAGGAGTGGTAATGTGTTTAACAGCCTATGTATGTATGTATGGTTGTATGATCCTTTAAAGCACTATACAGACTAAACGCCTGGGCTGATTTTTATGATACACACGTCAATCGATTCCTCTTAGTCCGGCGAGTGTCACTAAAGACATGACGTTAGTAAAAATCCAATATGGCGACTACTGGACGCCATATTGTGAAAATGAAAAAAAAATGTGAACAAAATATATTTAGCAGGTATATCAAGTATTTAAAAATCATTATCAGTTTTCTCTCAACATTTTTCGATCTGACTGACCGTTTAGGATCTATGTCGATTTAAAGTTGCGTAACAACCATTCTCGCATGTAAGTTTTTAGACAGCAGCAAGACGAAAACTTGTTTCTTGAAGGCTACCTATTAGTAGCTATACTAACTAAAAATTATTAAATAAAAAATAATAATTTAAAAAATCCAAAAACCCGACTGCGTAAAAAACAACCAAACTATGTAGGTAATAATAAAAATAAAAAACAGAAAACAAGCACTTAGATGTCCGGTGGTCTAGAATTCTAAAATATTATTATGGAATGAATACTATTGAAGAAAATAAAATATTTTCTAATGATGTAACGTAAGTGTTTTGTTATTATTACATAGTTTGGTGGTTTTTTACGCAGTCGGGTTTTTGGATTTTTTAAATTATTTTAGCATTTGTTGATACAAACAATAACTAAATTCTCAAAATTTAACTTTGGACATATAGGATTATGTACGTTCATAATTACTTATTTAACTTCTAATTTTCCTACAATTCGGAGTGGTTGCTATGTCTATTAAAATAATACAAATGGTTTTTTCAATGAGTGATACATGTTACTAGAAAAGCTACTCTACTCATATATGCATGTATAATGTAGTGAAAAGTTTAGTTTCAATCCGATTAGTGGTTTTTGGTGAAAAAGTTTTGAAGCTGTGAGCCCAGTGTGAGTTTCACTTAAAAGTTAACATGAGAATATACAATGGACATATGCCTAATTAAAGTTTACTACAAGTGGGTACTTTTTGCTTTCCTTCTTTGAGTGTATTTTTCAAATTAGTAACATATATTATACAAAATCTATTAACTATCTATTATGTATGTTAACTTTCCGGTCGAGCACACCGGATGCGTATGCGTGCATGTAAGCGTAGACGTACACGTACCTCTGAGTTTAATATATGGAACTGTCACCGCTTGACGTCTATGCTTACGTCTACGCATACGCTTCCGGTCCAGTTCCATATGCAGTTCCATACATTACAACACAGAGGTACGTGTACGTCTACGCTTACGTGTACGCATACGCATCCGGTGTGCTCGAGGTTTAAACCCTACGATTACCTTTAAGCTCTGAAATGCGTAATAGACATTGTATACATACGTACAAATGTCGGTGCAAAAGTCACTGTCGACTTACACATTATATGTGTTTATGTTCCGGGTACAGCATCTCACGATGATTCACTCAAAGTTATCGCTAACTATATACTGAACATACCCAACGACGTAAACTTTTTGCTACTAGGAGACTTTAATTTACCTAATATTAACTGGGATCAAACTTCGTCACATGGTCTTTCATTATTTCCTCACGGGGTTCCTTCGGGTGGTAGCCAGGAATTGTTTTTTAATGCCGTAACATCCACGGGTCTCGAGCAATACAACGGGATTCTAAACGACAACTACAGGTTACTCGACCTTATTTTCGGGAACTCGGAATTGGTGATCACTCGCTCTCTAAACCCTTTAACACGTGAGGATATGCCGCATCACCCTGCCCTGGAAATTGATATCCCTAATATTTCCATCAAATGGTTGCGTTCGACTACAAAACGAATATTTAATTACAGAAAGGCTAATTATGCCGAAATCAATCGTGTTCTATCACAACGTGACTGGGCAAGTCTCCTTTACAATAATAATCTGGATGATGCCGTTGATGCATTCTACTCGGAACTGGACATAGTTAAGACGAAATATGTTCCATCTTTCATTAGCAACCCTTCCGGATACCCCATTTGGTACTCTAAACCTTTGATTAAAATAGTAAAGGAAAAGCATAAATACCATACCCTGTGGAAGAGATTTCGCAATCCTCGGGATTATGATAGCTTTTTAACCGACTTCAAAAAGAGAGGTTATCAATTCGTCTGTATGTTTTTTTTTATTTCTATTTTTTATGTGTGTTACCTCAGAACTTCGTCATTTATGAACCGATTTAAAATTTTTTTTATAGTTGGTCATGGTATACTTCCAGGTTGGTCCCATATTCACCACATCAGGATCTGATGATGGGATCTTGGAGAAATCGAGGGCAATCCTCGAATATTGTAGGCACATGTAGTCTGTTTTTACACTTTTACTGAGCGTTTTAGTCACCTACATATAAAACATAACATGTGATGATGGAATCGCTAAGGAATCTAGGGATATCCTCAAATATAATAGGCACGAGTAGTCCGTTTTTTGATTTTTATAGAGAATTTTGGTCAGCTACACATAATATAAAGGAAACGAGGGTCTGATGATGGAGCCGCCGAAAAACAGATAGTGGAACTTTTTAGTAACAAAATCCCCCTATGGCAGGGAAAGCCTACGTCCAGTAGTGGACTGCAATAGGCTTATGAAGATGAAGATAATTGTAAAAATGAAATTGTATTAGGCGTTACAATTCGGAAGTTCAAACATTCACTATGGGTGCGCCCACCACCGGGCCCTACACCCTCCACTGACCCTCGGATCTGATAACTCATAATTGCGACAACAGGCACTTGCACTAACTACAATCGCCATGAGAAACCAGACCCGAGCACCTAGCATGCAAGACGATACATTGCACCATTCCGAAATCAAAAACTAGATAAATAATCTACATATGTTTCGCCAACAACCGTGGCATCCTCAGGATTATAGAAATTAGTAAATTAGTAAACCACTAATTACTATGAACCTCTAAAACCCAACACATTACTTACACAGAATTAACTACCCTCTACTAAGTATTAAAAAATATATAAATAATTACCCACCATTATTTATATTTCAAATAAATATATACTATTTGTGCACACAAACCAAATAGTATTGGGTGAACTAGTTAAATTTAAATGAAAAAATTCAAAAATTCACCAAAATATTGATAAATTAGTAAAGAAAACAAGGATGTATGGAACAACATATTCCATTGTCCACAAAAACAAAAATTGTTATTGACATTGACAAGCCACTACATTCTAAGGTTACTGTTTATTTATTTATTCTAGCCAATGAGTTCAATAGCGGAGACGAAAATTCAACCTGTTCATTTAAAAGGTTTACACCAGAATATTTGGCTTTCAAAATCTCCAACTGTTCCAAAATAGATAGACGAATGCCCTTTTCACACGTATGCAGACTAACAAAACTGTGGTCATCTGGAATTTTATGATTTGAAACTAACAAGTGTTTGGCAAAATGTGATTTTTCAGGGAAATTGTTCCTATAAGCTGCCAAATGTTCTTGGTATCTAATCTTGAAGTTACGACCCGAAATGGATATAGTTCACAACTAATTTATAACCTAATTGATAAAAAGAAAAACATTTTAGTTAAACAAATGTTGTACCCAAAAATAGAGGAGATTACAAATATTTACACTGGTAGTTTACCATATTTTGGCTATATCTCAGAGATGATTGCAAAATCATTGAAAAAACAAAACATCTTGGTGGCTTTTAAGACTTTTAATTCTTTAAATAGATTAATTAACACAAAACAAATATTACCAATTGATAAAAAATCAGGAGTTTATAGCTTGCACTGTCCTGACTGTAATTCTGTTTATATAGGTCAAACGGGTCGTAACTTCAAGATTAGATACCAAGAACATTTGGCAGCTTATAGGAACAATTTCCCTGAAAAATCACATTTTGCCAAACACTTGTTAGTTTCAAATCATAAAATTCCAGATGACCACAGTTTTGTTAGTCTGCATACGTGTGAAAAGGGCATTCGTCTATCTATTTTGGAACAGTTGGAGATTTTGAAAGCCAAATATTCTGGTGTAAACCTTTTAAATGAACAGGTTGAATTTTCGTCTCCGCTATTGAACTCATTGGCTAGAATAAATAAATAAACAGTAACCTTAGAATGTAGTGGCTTGTCAATGTCAATAACAATTTTTGTTTTTGTGGACAATGGAATATGTTGTTCCATACATCCTTGTTTTCTTTACTAATTTATCAATATTTTGGTGAATTTTTGAATTTTTTCATTTAAATTTAACTAATTCACCCAATACTATTTGGTTTGTGTGCACAAATAGTATATATTTATTTGAAATATAAATAATGGTGGGTAATTATTTATATATTTTGTAATACTTAGTAGAGGGTAGTTAATTCTGTGTAAGTAATGTGTTGGGTTTTAGAGGTTCATAGTAATTAGTGGTTTACTAATTTACTAATTTCTATAATCCTGAGGATGCCACGGTTGTTGGCGAAACATATGTAGATTATTTATCTAGTTTTTGATTTCGGAATGGTGCAATGTATCGTCTTGCATGCTAGGTGCTCGGGTCTGGTTTCTCATGGCGATTGTAGTTAGTGCAAGTGCCTGTTGTCGCAATTATGAGTTATCAGATCCGAGGGTCAGTGGAGGGTGTAGGGCCCGGTGGTGGGCGCACCCATAGTGAAGATAATTGTGTTAAGTCGTGTAATTATATATTGCGTTAAGCCGTGTCCGAAGTAAGATGGTTATAGAGGAAGAGGTAGACATGAGTATAACGAGATGACGGATAATAGGGATGACTGAAAGAAGAGTACCTACATATTGCACCGACCCCAAATGATTGGGAACAGGGCGGGAAGAAGGAGTGTAATTATATGTTGCTTATATATTGTCAGACGTAAAGTTTGGAAGCCTAGTCATTTCTCTCTTTTGTCATGTGGCCTATTTAATCATTTGCTGGCATATAAATCTGACAATATTATGCCTTCTAAACGTCGTACACGGCTTAACGCAATATATATTTTCCCTTTAGTAAATTTTACTTTAGTAAGCTCGAGTTTTGGGAGGAAGTCGGTTTTTCGTTTTAAAAATATTATCTGTAATAAGGAAACGATTTAAAAAATACCAACGGGAATGCTGGAACAACTATTTATCGCGAATAAACGACAACATAAAAAAGCCCTAAGATGTTCTGGCAATACACTAAAAATCTGCGCAGAATTGACGGGATTCCAGCATATGTAACATATGAATCTCAGTCGGCTGAAAACGGCCCCGGAATATCCGAACTTTTCTCTCAATACTTTCAAACAGTATATTCATCCTCTTATAATATACCGGTACCAGCAACTATTCCTTACACCAACACCGTGAGCTAGTGTGGTTCTATTGAACTGAACAAAGACATGTTACTTAAGTACCTAAAAAAGATACGAATAGACAAGGGGGCTGGATGTGACAACATATCTCCATTTTTTGTCAAATCATGTGCCGACTCCCTCTCCGAACCCTTGTTTCATCTTTTCCGGAGATCTTTGAATGAAGGCAAGTTTCCCGATGCCTGGAAGCGTTCTTACATTATTCCCATTCATAAAGGAGGTCCAAAGCAAAATGTAAAAAATTACCGCCCCGTATCGATTCTTCCTGTCTTTAGTAAGCTTCTGGAACTGATTGTGCATGACCAGGTATACCCAATATTATCACACTGTCTACCTATACAGCAGCACGGGTTCGTAAAAAAGCGGTCAATAGTCACAAAGCTAGTGGAATTCGTTGACACTGTCACGAAGCATATTGACAGGGGTCTCCAGGTAGATGCTGTGTACATCGATTACTCTAAATGCTTTGATCGTCTTAGACACGATATTATCCTAACTTAACTGTCGAGAGTTGGGGTGCACGGCAGTCTGCTTCGGTGGTTCGAATCCTACTTAAACAATAGGAATCAAGCCGTAAAAATCGGCTGCCACCACTCTTGTTTTGCTCCGGTACCTTCTGGTGTTCCCCAGGGCTCACACCTGGGCCCCCTTCTCTTCAATGTGTGTTTGTACGACATTGGTGATTGTTTCTGGCATGCAAATTTTCTAATGTACGTAGGCGACACTAAAATATATATGCCAATCTCCAATTTGCACGACTGTGAAAGGTTACAGGAGGATTTGGATCGGCTTTCCATCTATTGTAGGGCAAACAGCCTTGATCTTAATGTCAAAAAGTGTCTGGTGATTACATTTTCCAGGAAATATAATCTTTAGACTTCAGGTACATGCTCGACCATTCTATACTGGTACGCGAGTCTAGAGTGCATGACCTAGGTATTCTATTGGACAATAAAATGCTACTCTCATTTCACTATGACAACATCATCGGCAGGGCAATCAAATCTCTTGGCTTCATATACCGTGCGACCAAACCTCTCCGGGGCACTACCGCGTTTAAAACTCTTTACTACGCGTATGTCAGAAGCATACTGGATGATGATGGATGTGCATCATGTCAGGTCTGGTCTCCGTCCTACGTGACGCACATTGATAGATTGGAGGGGGTTCAACGATCGTTTCTCCGTCAGCTGCACTATCGACGCACAATTAGTCAGGAGCGCGGAGATGTACCACATCACTGCCTATCCTTACAGGACCGTAGGACTATAGCAGATCTAAAATTACTGCACGACTTATTAAACGGACGCCTCGACAGTACTACCCTACTAGAACGCGTAATGTTCCGAGCGATTCGAGCCCGTTCGCGGCGTGTTCACCCTCGTCTTCTTGACCATGCTCCCACTCGAACAAATTTCGCACTTTTCTCTCGGATAAATCGTATTATTGATGAGTACGAGAAAAGGTTTTCGGTTGCCGACATCTTCTTCCTCAGCCGTGCTAAATTTGTTAACCACATTTTAGAGCTCATTCAACGATCGGAGTGACTTGCCCCCTATTAGGTACTACTAATTACTTTTTCATAATATTTTATTACATAATATTTATATTTAATTAGGTCTCAGTTTTATTTTTATTATAATATTTCCTTATTTATAATGCATTACATATGTATACCATATTTAATAAAATTTATTGATTCATATTACTCCCCACTCCCATTCTTTTTTCTAGTCTCGGGATGTATGTTATATAATCTTACTATTGTGTTTTTTATTTTTTTATTTACAGTGTATATCATGCTTAGACACTAAGTCATACTTTACTTTGCATTATAATTGTTATTACCGTTATTGGCACTATAAAAATTATATACAAACTCAATTACTCATTTATTCCATGTTATGTGCTGTGTTGTAATAACTTTGTAAATAAAATAAAATAAATAAAATACGTGAACTGGTTGGCAAAAACTGGTAGTGACTGGATGGCAAAAACGGGAGATCGAGCCATGTGGCGTACACTGGGGGAGGCCTACGTCCAGCAGTGGACTGCAATAGGCTGACGATGACGATGACATAAGTGAAGGTACTTATATTCCTTGTAGCATGTAACTTGTGTACCTACCCCAGTAAGTTAGTGCCGCTTAGTGGGTTTACTAAACAGGACAGTCTGCTTAATTGCCTCGCATCCCTAATGGGACCAATTAAAGGGCTCTGCGTTGCCATATCCTCTATACGGCAATTCAATTATTTTCCTCTTAATACTGTTGATACCTATTTAGGGCGGTATGAAGTGACGAACTGTTGCTCCAGAATTTCATAGTTTGATGAACATTGCTTATAATAGAGGAGATCGTGAAGCTCGATCTTCACCGATCTGATAACTTGATGAGACATATTTTTTATCAAATATAATTTATAAACAAATATGCCTATTCTGACTTGCCTATCGAGAAGTGTTCATAGCTATTTTTAATTTAATTAATTTTAATTAATTTTCTTTCATCACCTGCATTTACAGGCATGCCTATTGATCGGTTTTGTAATTAAAATATCTTATCTATGATATCAATTTCGATTGGTTAACAGATCGGTGTAGTTACCTATATTGACTTACCTATTCACAATTCACATCCTTGCTAGGTAGCTATGCACAGAAAGACATAAGTAGGCAAGCCTACATAGCATACTCTGTGTGTCAAAAACTATCAGTTGAGATAAAACTCATTCGGTTATCAAAAGAGTGAAGGTGATGAAAGAAAATTAATATAATAAAAATAGCTATGAACACTTTTCGATAGGCAAGTCATCATAGGCATATTTGTTTATAAATTATATTTGATAAGAAATATGTGGTTAGAGCACTAGCACGGTATGCAGAGGTCGTGGGTTCGATTCCCACTCAGGTGAAGAATTTTTTCCATTTCTTTATTAATAACTCATTGAGTTATCAGATCGGTGAAGGTCGATCTTCCACATCTCTTAGACTATTAGTACACACGACTTAAGGATTTAACCTTAGGGATTTTAGTATTGGACTAGGCTAATATGATATATAAGTTATGAGTGCTTGTTACTTGCATCCGATTTGGATGTTAACACAATATAATTTGTTGTAAATTTCTGTTCAAATACTGAGTAATACTACAGAGTATTTATTGTTATATTATGGCGTATTACCAAATAGTTACCACGCTCTTTGCATTCCAGATGCCGTGGTTTAAATGAATTTCAATTTTGGATATTTGGCAAGTATAGGAATTTAAGCGCTGAAATGGTTAATTTTATTTAACGTACCAAATGTAAAATGTACGTTAATAAAATGGTACTGATCAATAGAATTGTAGTCGTTCTCTTTTAGGTTTTTGATATCTAAAAACCTAGCACCATAGTTAAATATCTTGACATAACAAGTAATCACAAATGATTTTTTTTCTATAAACTTACGAATAGACTAACCCAAAAATAGATGCTGGCCTTTAGAATTTGTTTGTATTCGGTGCGCGAAGTGTTTACCATATACTCTAGAACTCGGAACAAATCCATCCATTCCCCATGGTGTACGGCGGGAATTCGTAAATACAGCTATTCCACCCCCAGTATAAAACGAACTGTATCCTAAAATTGAATCACGTCTTTCTTGAGTTTGCTTGTATTGATACATAATGTAAATCTATTTCGTCAGATATTTTCATAGTTAAGATTTATGAAGCTATCTATTTTGTGTCTATGAGATAATACGTCAGATATGTATGTATGAAGAGTGCTGTTTAGAAACTGCATCTAGTTAATCATTTTCGACTATTTACATACATATTAATACACATTAATCACGCCTCTATCCCTTACGGGGTAGGCAGAGCACCAAGGGCCGATAGAACCACATGGTGCCACTTCTGACCAATTTTGAGGATATAGTTGAGATGTACAAGTTCGGTCAAGTTAGGTTCGGTTCGACTATTTATTTGTAGATATTCGCGTAATAAAGCGAGGAATGCGAACTCCAACTGTACCCCGACCTAAAATTACTTGAGATTATTTCAATCTTGCAACATTCTCGGAGTAACTTTAAGAAGCAGGAAAAGGTTTACTTAAACATTCACTTGGTATATTATTATATACTGTGAGAGGCAGCCATGATGGGGACGTATTTAATTAGATGGAAAGCATGTAATTTGTCAGCCATAGAGACGGAGGAGAGGGCGAAGGGCGATGGGCACGTGCAAGGACTGTAGTTAATAATGTTTCACTCACACGAAACTCGTGTGACACTGGCAAGGAAAATACTATAGGTAAATATTTTCATCTAAAGTTCGTGGTACGGTGACAATTATATATTCTTATTTATAAATCTGCATTAAGCTTATAATCAAATGTAATTGGTGTTTTAATTGCAATGAAAATGCATTTTTCAGATTTCGACCTAGGTATGAAATGCTCTTCCAAATTATGAGAATTATGCATTACCTAATTAACATTTTTTTTGGATTGAAATCACTAAATTTGATACATAAGTTACACGAAATAGGTTGCATTATGAAACGGTGTGTAAAGCTGTAGATTAGCGAATTTGTATGTTTTTATTATTTAGTTCTATACACATTTTATGGAAAATCTCCGAAATAAGTTTGTTTGTGCCTTGTCATGTCTCTTAAAGGGGTCATTTTCAAAATAATTGCTCATTTCAGAAAAAAATCTTGTCCATCATCTTTCCTTAATTTCTACAAAAAAACTGTAATGGCAATATTAATAAAATACTGAACATTACAAAGAAGCCTTTCTTTATATTGTATTATAATGTCATTGTTGGTAGTTGATACTTCATTTTTTATATATTGCGAAATTTTTAAAGCATGTTTCTGGTCTTCCTACAAAAAACGTGTGTCCAACTTCCAGCACTGATATTTTAAACTTGAAAAAACATTAAAAGTATTTTATTTATTATCAAACAAAATTGGCTATCCTCTCTAATAACACTGTAAAATGTGTGTAGAATCCTTGAAAATTCATTTGACACATTAATTTTAGTTATAAATAAAAAATAAAACTGGTCTCAAAATTACTTCATCGATGTTATTTCATTTATGTAACGCATTATTTAGTCGCGAAAAAGATATTTTGTTAAACTTTAATACTGGCAACATTTGCTGTCACTGTCCGAACCTCAGGCGACCAATCACAGGGCAGCAGCCATTTTGTTCTCGGCAAAAAAGTTGGGTGTATGGTGTGCGTCGATAAAAAACATTTATCTGGTTTCTTTTTGGTAAATTGGAAAAAATACGCAAGGTAAGTAAATTTAAACTATTTTTAATTGTCAGGAAACTATTATGATAGTGCTATTCTGTCGCTAATTAGCTGCAACGATCGAGTGAATTATGTTCTGTGATTTGAGGTTAGTTTGTAGAAAAACATGCTTACTTGTTCCTTTATGTCACACTTATGTAACATTTTTTATGTTACGTTACATAAAATTGGATTAAGACGTGTCCACAGCATGATTTTAAAATATTATATAAATTATAATTAAACCAATAGTAAAATAAACATGTTTTTCTATGGTCGTATTCAGTGTTTTGAGTGATGCTTGGATAACTTAAAATCCTCAAATTGGCCCTATAATAGCTGACTGTAATTTTCTAATAATTTTATACCTTCGTTTTGGTTTATACTGTACAAGTTGCGCGATCGAGTGTATATTGCGATCTGCAGCTTTGAGTTATTAGTGTAATATATTTATTTAATATAACCCAAGTATTTTCGTCTAGCATTAACAGGCTCTGACTTATTCTAGCATGACAAGTTTGATACTATTCTCAATGTTCAAAATACTTGTATACAATGTGATTTGTTAATGTGATGCAAAATTTAATTTTCACGTTAAATTTTACGACGACGTATGCTTCAAAATAGACTGCTTTTATCGTTAAATATGATTTTTTTAATTATTATTTTCTGAGTTATTACATTGTATTTTTTATTCTTTACAGAAAATATGCCTTTGTCTGCGGCAGAGAGGCAAAAACGGTACCGAGACCGACTAAAATTGAATAATCCTCAAAAATGGAAAGCACTACAGGAAAAAAATTTAGAAAGAGCTAAAAAATTTTATAAAAAAATTGGGGAGCTATCGGATCGAGAGAAAGAAAGCAGGCGAAAATATTGGAGGACTTTAAAACAAAAATCAGACTATAAACAAGAAGTTATAGAAAAGGGTAAAACTCGAAAAGAATACCAAAGAATATATCAGAAAAGATATAGAACATTAACCAAAGAAAATAAAAATATGAAGAAAAAAATTGAATTATTAATCAAAGAGAATAAAGCTTTAAAGAAAAAAATATATAGATACAAAATTTTGCAAAACACAAAAGAAGACGAAGAAAAAGAAAATATGTTTAGCAGAGAGTCATTTTATACTGTGTCAAGCCCAATATCAAAAACCAACTCATTTGTTGCTAATTTAAACACTACTGAAGAAGAAAAAGAAATTATTAAAAAGGAGTTATTTGAAAAGAATGTGTTAATAGAATCCTTAAAAATACAATATAATGCAGCAGGAAGTAATGAAAAGAGAAATGTATTAAAAGAAATTGTAAGTAACGACATCGTAAAAGGGTATAAAATTAAAAGTAAATTACAGTCTGCTATTGGGATTAAATACCCAATCAGACGTAATGCAAAAAAAGTTAATATTAAACGAAATAACCTAGCAAATAAAATTTATACTTTTTTTAACCAAGATGATGTCAGTCGAGCTACTGCAGCTAAGAAAGAAACTAAAACAAAAAATAAAGTTAAAATGCAAAGACGATATTTGCTAGATTCGATGGTAAATTTACGGTTAAAATTTGTAAAGGAGACTGGAATTCCAATTTCATACGCCACATTCAGACGTTTCAAGCCATTTTACGTATTGATCCCAAATTTATCAAATCGAAATACTTGTCTTTGCAAAAGACACAGTAATATAGATTTCAAGTTTACATCCCTAAAAACACTAAAAATTTTTAAGGACGGTGATACTTTGGACACCGTTATAAAGTCTACAGTGTGTGATTTATACTCCCAAAAGTGCATGTATTCAACATGTGATATTTGCAAAAACAAATCAATCAGATATGACTTACTGAATATAAAATTGAATGAAAAAGTGTCATGGCTAGAGTGGACGGTCAAAACCATAGAATATGAAAAGAACAATGAAAAAAAATCAACCAAAAAAACAATTAAACAAATAATATCAGGTATGTTAGAATCTCTATTATCAAATTTTGACACGGAATTAAGAGGCTTTAAAATTCATATTTACAACATTTCACATCAATACAAAATTTATAAATCATTGAAGGAGAATTTACAAAGAAATGAAATTATGCTACATTGTGACTTCTCAGAAAATTATAATTGCAAATTTCATAATGAAATACAAGCAGTACATTTTGGAGCATCACATTCACAAATCACCTTGCACACAAGCATTATATATAATGATGAAACTGATCCCGAATCATTTTGTACATTTTCCAACTGCAACAAACACACACCGGAATCGATCTGGGCTCACTTGGAGCCCCTGATGCGTGACATTAAACATAGATTTCCTTTGAAAGACACTATACATTTCTTCTCAGATGGTCCGTCAAGTCAATACAGGCAAAAGAAGAACTTTGCCCTTCTTACCAAAATGATAGAATCTTATGGTTTTATTTTTGCAACCTGGAATTTTTTTGAAGCGGCCCATGGGAAGGGTGCAGCGGATGGGGTTGGGGGAGTAGTAAAAAGATTGTTAGATAAACAAATATCATACGGACATGATATACCTGATGCTGAAACTGCGATTCAATTACTTGAACACAATACTGCTACCACTGTAAAATTATTTCTTATTGATCAGGAGGACATATTGAGAATAGAAAATCAAATTGAGGGTTGTAAATTTGTGGCCGTTCCAAATACGCAAAAAATACACCAAGTAATACCAAACGAAGATAATATAATTCAATATCGAATTTTAAGCTGCTTTTGTTTAAAGCCCAATATTTGCCAATGTTATGCCATAAAAAGTCACAAATTAATTACTGATCATGTTAAACGTTCAAGAGCAAAACGACTTGTTATAGAATCTACATCTGAAAGTGAATCTGAGCAAGAAGACCTAGAGATGTTAGTAACCAATAAAGTTTTACCTAATTCTGATGATGTCGAACCTATAGGAGAAACTAATCATTATCATGTCAGTAATGCATCTACTTCAAATGTTACTATTTTATCTGATATTAAAGTAAATTTTAAACCTAAGGATCTAGCAAAGATGGTTAAAAAGCCATCAAAATATTATAATGTTTCTACGGTTGATTTGAAGAGAAATTTCTGGGATCTTTTTAGTAGCGATAGTGAATAATATGTATAGTTATATAAGGTCTACCTATTCATACACGAAATATTTTAAGGGTATCATCTAACGGTTTTTAACTGTTAGACGGTTATAACGAAGCCATTTCAAAAGTTTTTTTTCTAATTTTATTAAATATATTTACATTAAATAATTTAAAATTACTTGAGCTACAAAATAAATACTGGTTTCTTATTTTTTGACCTTTAACATTCAGAACGTTTATTTATTTACTTTCATTTAAGGGGTTTTCATTAAAGGTTTTATGCAAAATATATAAAAAAAAATTGAATTATAATAATTTCGTAAAAAGAAAAACACTTAAAATATTTTTTTTTGTTGTTTTGTATCTTTAGATACGACTTAAGAAGCTACTGTTAAAATATTTCATGTATGAATAGGCAGACATTATATATAAATATTAGGAAGTTAATCGTGCAGTATTATCATGACGATAGAGAGAATGTTCAAAGTTCGCATTTTAATATTATATTTTTATTTTCGATTTATGATTAACTGAGTAACCATCTTCAAATTAAACATAACCCTGACGGTTTTATTATTGTCATTATTTTGTATGTTTCATGTTTATGTTCACTATGTCCAGTACAGCCGCGGGGTCTACGCTAAGCTAGCTATTCATGTGAGTGACTTAAAGAAATGTAGGAGCGCGACGGAGTTACGCCGATATAAACCTAACCTGTGTCTATGTGCACACTCACACAAATGCAAAGCTCGGCTTAAACCTCACGAACTGTACATAATAATGTACGTGTACGTGTTTGATTAATTATTACAATATTAAATACTAAAAAACTGTTTTATTTACCACTGTGAATGCAGCCCTTGTTTTCTTTTATGTTACTTTTATGTTATTGTGACATAAAAGTAACATTTCTGAAATGAGCAATTATTTTGAAAATGACCCAAAGGGCTCGTCCTTAGGGCACGTCAGATTTAGCATTGTCATCAGCTTTGCTGCGAACACAGATAGTGTCACTCTTGTTAAATCATTACCACAATGTAATTCACGGACGGGAAATGGTCAAAATTTTCTAGTGGTTCCGCTGCTACCAGTACTGCCTTTAAAGTAGGTAGAGCCAACTTACCTTTGCACACTAGAGGCGCTCCCTGTTCAAAATAATTTTTATATAGACGCAACTAAACGTTATTAAACGGAGGTCAAAACCGACCGTGAAATCATGAAATCAAATACACACTAAAAACATGAAAATAATTAAGATGTTATTGTATTTTTAATATTCTTCCGGATCTTATACAGGAATTCAGAGCTCCAATTTTTTCCAATATTACAGAGAGACGACTTATCTGTCTTGAAATTGGGATAAGATTGGGGGAGAATCAAGTCAATCATTAAGCTTTAGGAAATGTGTTTAGGGATTTAGGGGGTCGCGTCGCTTCAAAGGGAAAATAGAAGTAATGTCCAAGAGAGTTACCTGTGTGTTTTCTCTTCTTTCTTCTTCCGCGCGAAATTTATCGTGGGGTTTAGGTTCACAGTTCACTATAGTCCACTTTTGGGGTAAGGGCACTCTTATTGGTTAGGTCAGTTTGTCACACCTGAAAATTCACTTGCCGAGACGCGAGGTTGGTACCGCGATGGTTGGACAACAACTACTAGCGTGGCCGGGCGAAAAGTGGGCCCTCGTCCGGCGACGAAGAAAAGAGCGGGCAATTCAAATAGGGAGATACAAAATTATAGTTTTAACAAAATGAATAGATGAAATTGTATTAGGCGTTACAATTCGGAACTTTGAACATTCACTATGGGTGGTAGGGCCCGGTGGTGGGCGCACCCATAGTGAAAATGATTAGAGCTAAATATCGATAAGTACCAAGCTTTTTAAGTAGTACCAACTTGTATATCATCAAAAACCATCCTGTTCAGTGGAAATAAAAAATACGGAAATCCATAGAGTACTTATTAAACACTGAATAGGCACGAGTGTATCGTATAGCATGAGCTTGGATACGTGCGCTAGCATTCATCACCCGCCGTCAGCCGATGCTGCGTGTTCAGATAACAAAACTGTACCCGCTCTGAAAGCTTTTTAAGAGATGCTCGTGAAAATATATGCGTTTTATATGTGTGAAGGAAATTCGTAATAAACTTATGTTTTTTTATTTTGCAAGAACCGGACTGCTCTTTAAATATTAGCAGTGAATCATTAACATTTTATGATTTATTTTATCGTTAATTTTATTATACATATAAAAACCTTAAGAAACAGGTTATCTACAAAGCTTGACTAAAGGTCAGTAACAAGATGCATTTTATTCCAAATTAAACACACACATCAGTAAATATGGTGCAATAAACGCAAAAACAACAGTAACCTATAATTGTACCTACGTAGCCCATAACCGTACAACATGGTCGGCTCTCACGCAAAATTTCCCGAGAGGCTTATTTATTTAGGGATCAGTGAAAGGTTTCAAATCCGAAGGCCACCGAGTTCTGTGTGATTGATGTAGTCGGCGCTCCACATGTTGATTCAATGGCTGTGAATTTTAATTCACAAGAGCCATCCATTTTCACATCAATCACTTTCGGAACATATCATATTGACGCTGTCGAATCTTTCGTCATCGTACGTAATAAAAATATATTGAGTATTTTATTGCTGAGGCATTCAATGGGCATACGTAAGTGCTTTACCACAAAATCAAGTCTACAGTTCCATAATTTGTTAATCGAGACATCTGTCAGCAAAAGTTTTGGGAAATATCATGAATTCGTGATGTATTTGTCAAAACTGTTAGGTACTTATTTAACTGAACCCAGTTTTAAACCAACTTTACGTAGGTGTCTTACGTTTAGACCCAAAAACGTTTCCAAACATGTAGTAAAAATTAAATAAGAATAAGAGTAGTTAGATAGAAAATCTCTTCTCAAATTTCAAATCTCGGATTGATCTATCTACTTTTCATCCCGGGCCACATCACTATTTTTCGTTACACATCAAAAATACATAGACCACATCAAAAGGTAATATTTTATTTGCCAAAAACCGTGTAATAAATTTTCAGAAATAACCTACCTATCGCTTATTTACATAAAATGTATTCTAAAACTTACGAAAAATTGGTTATGGCCATTATAGCCGTTTCAAATTCGAGGGCACTCGCATGACAGCCACTCGCATTAATTAAGTACTTACGTATATATACTATTTTGGTTCCGAGAAAACATTAGATGTAGGTACCGATTTTGCCTCGTAACAATGTTTTTACTTCTAGTGTTCAAGAAACGGATGGATCATACTTTGAGAGCTTCACGGCGTTGTCATGGAGACAGGAGAACCGGCGCCTCGCAGCGCTGCGCCTGGCCGAGGCGAGGGCGGAGCGCCCGCCGCCCGCACCGCACGAGCTAGGCCTCCCAAGCGTGTCCGCACAGCTGTCGCATAAGGAGCACGAGCATTTGTATACTGAGGTAAATAAAATATGTCCTGTGTTAATGTGGGAGTTTACTGGGATATCTCAGCTGCCTCTCTTTATTTCCGTAAGAGTCAAACTGGGGCATTCTCACAGCAAAGCTAGCATTATCAAGCTCGCAACTTGTCACTATTAATTCATTACCAGCTATTCTAAACGTAGCTGTGGGATCTCATTTACGATATTTCAGTACCTAGCTAGCTAGCTACCACATATCGGAAACACAATCCTTATTATTAATTCATATTTTGCAAATTATTACTAGCTGCTTCTCTTCCCGGGCATACTGTACAAGTCAATAGAGGGACAAGAGGGTCTTGGTGTTTTGTAGGCGATGTGCTGACCACCTGTCACTACTAACCGAACTTGTACATCTCAACTATACCCTCAAAATTGGTCAGAAGTGGCAACATGTGGTCCTATCGGTCCTTGGTGCTCTGCCTATCCCGTAAGGCGTGATTATACTGGGTGTAAAAAGACAACAATGTTTTTTAATACCTCGTATTCTTTGTAAGGTTACTAATCATTTTCTTCTATGGAACCAACCCTGGGAAACGACAAAATAATTATTAAAAAATACTGTCATTTTATTGCAAGCAATGTATTCGTTCGATGCTCAAAGTACAAATGTACCTACAAAACTAACATTATAACATTTTGACATGGTATCTTTGAAAAAAATGTTTGTTAACAGATTTCAGATGGGTTTATGTAAAAAAAAAAAGATAATATTAATGTAACTTTGGACCTCAATATCTTGGAAACCCGGGGTTTCCTAGGGGTGCTTCCATATAAAAAAAAATGATCGTGATGTTACAAAGAATACGAGGTATTAAAAGAACAAAGTTGTCTTGTTACACCCAGTATGTATGTATGTACGTATGTATGTAACCTAGTCCCCGGCAAATCCCTAAGTATTATATCGTGGGTAGAAAGCAACGGAATGTAAATAA
Source organism: Carposina sasakii (assembly GCA_014607495.2). Lineage (NCBI taxonomy): Eukaryota > Metazoa > Arthropoda > Insecta > Lepidoptera > Carposinidae > Carposina > Carposina sasakii. The sequence continues at coordinate 7,792,818 of CP053155.1, forward strand.
ACATCTACCTAAATTCATCATATCAATGTTTGTTCCTGTCTGCATTCAACTTTACCTTCTCAGCTCAGCTGGCTTTATGACATTTATAATTGACTTATGTTCCTGTGATACCCTAGCTGGGGCAGAGGGCCTCCACAGATCTCCGCTATCCCGTCCGGTTCTGTGCTTCGCATTTTTATTCGCTTTAGGTCTTCCCTACTTCGCCTGTATCTTATCATAATATTTAATTATTATTACAAATTTTAAAATTAGTGCACAATATTAATATTGCACAGGTATTATACTGCATTGAGAACGCAGTGGGAGCGCCAGCCCCGGACGGGCAGTTTGGATCATACAAAGAGGAAATGATCGAATATGCCCGGCGCGCTTTCCGGGTATCACCAGAAGTGCACGGCCGGGCAATGCGGGCAGCGGGCAGCGAGCGACCACCCACTGTCGTGCTTGGCTGCTGCGTGCTGGAAGCTGATGGACTTGAGGCCAAAGATGCAAATGGTTGGTATAATCTTTAGTTAGGATTTTTTGACGTGAAACGTCTTTAAAATCGCGCCGACACATACGGGTACCAGGTTTAAAAACTGGACCGTAACGAAAAGGTCTATATCATCGTACCTTAATAATTAAAAAACTATTGGTCTTAGAAACAAAAATGTGGTGTAAATATTTCACTTATATAGTCAGCTCGCTGTTATGACATTGAGTTCGTGTCGGGGTCAAGCGGGGGGGCGGGGGAGGGATACTGCGATAACTGTGCGAAACCGGCGCTCGCGCTTGTTTCTATTCAGTGTAACTCGTGACTCCGACTTTATAGCGTGGTGATTCTTTCGTGTGTTTGTCAAGTTTATTTGAACCGATTGATTTATACAAAAATAAGTGTAATTTGGACAGTATTTATATCTATACTAATATTATAAAGCTGAAGAGTTTGTTTGTTTGTTTGTTTGAACGCGCTAATCTCAGGAACTACTGGTCTGATTTGAAAAATTCTTTCAGTGTTAGATAGCCCATTTACCAAGGAAGGCTACAGTCTATACAACAACCTGCCCGGCTTCGCACGGGTACAACGCCCCCTCACGCGGACGAAGTCGTGGGCGGCTGCTATTTAAAATAACCAGAAAGTGACAATAAATATATAAACATTTGCTATGTATTTTATGTTTCTATTACGTACCTGTTCTTTTTTTATTAAAATACTTAAAACAGCGTCCATCTTGTTTTCATTTCAATCTTTTACTTTAAAAGCGATTCGCTAACATAGACGTTTCACGTTAAAACCAACGGCCGTGTGCCCCGACACAGCCCCACCCGCTTTTTTTAGTTATACGTGGATACTATCTATTCCAGGATGCTTAGATTCTTAGATATGACATCGTATGGCATGTTCGGCTCGTTGTCATAACACTCGGTTAGACTTTAGACTTGATCATAGGATTTGACGAACGCACAAAAATTAAATAAACGTGTCTTTACAGACTTTTATCTCTCTTTTCGAGAAAAATTTATACTTTGTCTGAAGCCATACTAAGTTATACATATAGGCATGCTTACGTTATATAGGTAGAGTACTTAGTAAGTAGATCATTTCAGTTCGGGGACTTTTTATTGCATACCTACGTATTCAATTATACAGTGATTTTTGGTTGTCAACGTTCCCGAGAACCAAGGAATCTCCTCATCATCATGATCATTTTTCTCCATGGAAGCATACCTAGAAATTGTCTGGTTCCCAAGATATTAGGGTCCAAAGTTGAGTAAATAGACTGCGTTTTTCTGCATAAATGCACATAGTCGCGCGTAGCAAGATTTTTTCACAAGACATAATTAATATATGTCTATGAAAAAACTAGCATAAACACTGGACACTATAAATTTCGCCCAATAAAGTTTTTTTTTTTTTTTTAATTTACTTACATCGTTTCTCGGCATTTTTTTTGGCATAAACTTACTTTATTTGATCTATAGAGTACGTACCCTTCGTTAAGGGTGGCAACAAAAAAACATCCTGTATACGTAGATATACCTGCAATCCTGCATATTTTTCCATCATTTTTAATTAAATTAAATATTTATTTTCAGTTTTGTTATTCACTCATAAATTTTATCTCTAAAATATCTGTGTGTTTCAAAATGTATAGCCAATTACTTGTGTTCCTCTCTAATATATTTCTCTTTTCGTTTAGCGTCGGTTCTCGAAAGTAGAAAATCGGATTTCGTTACTTGCTGTCTAATGAAAACCTTTTGAAGGAATATTGTATGAGGACCATTCCCTTAAGTTTTCCACTTCACGTGTTTTGGTGAAACCCAAAAGACGTTTCCACGAAATATCTTTTGCGGGTTCAAGGGTGGGTATCGTAAACATTAGAGCGGACCACGCAATACTTAATAGCATAGGAACAAACTTTATTTAATGATAATTTCTCTTTTAATGTCTGTTTTGACTGTGTAGGTATTATACATCGATTCAGTACGTACTCGTGTCTGAGGAGAATTATGGTAGGTAGGTTATATTTACCTATGTTTATCTCAAAGCGATACTTTGTAAAGCTCCAATAAGTAAGATTGAGGTCAAACACAAGTATTCCATGAAAGGCAGGTTTTATGTAGTTACAGTCGTGGAATAAAATGGTTCGTTATATTAAAATTGACTTTGCTCGAAGTTATGCAAGAAATACCTAATAATGCCAACTAAATTGCAACAGTGGAGAGTACAACCTGTGATGATTTATTATAATGAGCCTGGGATCGCACAGATTTTGTAATAATTTTATAAAATATGTGTAAGTTACTCAAAGAATAAGGCATAGTGAGCTACTTTCTTTGAATAAATTACTAATATTAAAAGTTTATTTATGAGCTTTAGACCGTACACATATATGTATAGTATAATCATAGGAACTGTATCCTACTAGATAGGTATAAATGTAAAATGTGAATACCAAACGGATTTTGATAAAACTTGGACATTATGTATATAGGTTACACAAAGTCGCAAGCTGCAGCTCACTATTACGTAATATTCTATAATTTTTATACTTTTGAAATTAGAGGTTAAAGTTACGGAACATGTCACAGGCAGAAGTTATAAACCGAGTTCAATTGTTAGCGTAATTACAGTAGCTTGTAGTAATAAGTACCTACGTACGTGACAATTCACAGTAATGGCGTATGAGAGTAATGGGTAGAGTGCGTTTCACCGTGTAGTTGCGATGGATGATGGCGCTAGTTACTATGTGTATGACCACATTTTCTATTTCATTGCATACAAAAAATGTTAGTTCCGAAACCAGTCAATAGTCTACTCTTGACAAATCCCCGGGCGAGGCATGTAGCTAATGGAGTCTGGAGACTATTGTTTTCTGAATTGTTTACATTTTGTATTTGATTACAAGGCATTTATTTACTTGAGACGGTGAATAAAATGCATTTTCTATTCACTCATTGACATACTTAAGGTCTTAATTATGGGCCTTATGTACCTACACAAAGTATATTCGCTTAACACACATACCGTTTCTAGTTTATACCAAAAAGATTATAAAATCTAAAAGAAGATCTAAAAGTGGAAGACGTCATGTCATAGATATAAAATAGTCCGTACAACTCAAGAAAGCAAGTGTATCTCAGAGTGAATACCGCTGTGACAGGACGCCCTGCTCGACTGAGAAAACAAACGCCGAACCGAAGCACGCTCGCCTGATTACTCGTCCGAGGCTACAGCTAGGCCGAGTAACATTTCGTTTAGTGCTTGGCCGAACACTCTCCGTGCATTTGTTATAAGCCATATGGTGATTAACATATTCACTTCTATCATCCCGTTAGAAGTCAAAGAGACACGCGTTCGTGTTATTAAAAAATTGTTCAAGCTAAATATTGTCTAAATTTGACAGATATTCCATACATTTTGCTGTCAAATGTAACTTTTAATCAATTTTTATACTATCACTGTTTTTTGAATAGTGGATAATTTTAGACAAATTCTTCTTTCCCAAAACAAGATACATAAAAAAACGTTGCTTTAATTTTTGATGTTATTCCTCTTTGTGAAAATATTTGGTACCGTAGTCGAAGTATAGGTACTACTATATATGTATAACCAATATAATTAATATTAATGCTGAGTGAAATGTTACGTGGTCATATAGGTACCTATGTATGCATTAAATATTTTTGTAAAATGTTAAAATTCTCGCCTCTGCTATTTTAAAACCGGATTACACGCCAGAATAAAATGGAATGTAGAAAAATAAATTTGCAATAACGAAAAAAATTCAATTCGATGTTTTTGACGTCCGCGTTTATAAACTTGTACTATATTCTGAAAAGCCGTTGGCGATATTTAAAACTGACAGCCTGACCGGTGTAGTGCTACGTTATGTTAGCTAGAAAATATATTTTGTTATATACGAGACTATTTCTGTTAAAAAATTCAGTCGATAATATTATAGAGGTAGCCTCTTACTTATAATTTACTGTCAAGTTACGCCGTAAATATGTACAAATGTTAATGTTTGTTTAAGGGCAAGTTGCTTACGAGAACTTGATCATTTTCACCCGAGCACCCCTCCAGGCCTGCCCTTGACAGCTTTGACTTAAGTTATTTAAGTATAATTAATTCAATGTGCCTACCCAAGTTTTGTTGTAATTACTTATGATGGATATTGGATGTTTCCAACCAGTTTCGAAAGAAAAGGCTTCCTTTCGATATTTTAGTTAATTTTAATGTTGGTTGTTGAAAGATTGCGTTTCTTCGAGTATAAATAAATCTATCTGGAAAATAAGTCTTATGCCATTAATCCCTTTAATAGGATAGAGACATATTTTTTATAAACATAAACTCTTTGGCTACTTTAGTGATTAAATAACATATCATTTTTCCAGCGGTTATTATATTTAGAAGTCTATTGCAGTCACATAAGCTCTTCATTCTTCGTGGCCCTGAACAAAACGGTATGTTACAGGATTCAGTGATCCATACTGCATGCTGGGGATCCAACCGGCGTCTCTCCCAGCGTCTCCTCGAGCCTCGGAGGACGAGGGTCGTAAGCACGGATTCCGCCTCAGCTTTAAGCGACGAGATGGTCGCCAGCAGCGCGACAGCTTGGGCAGACTGCCCGCGAGATACATACGTGCTACCAGCGTACGACCACACACGCTATCACCGAAGTGGAACGAAACTTTTAAATTGTAAGTATGAAAAGGAGTTACTCTACGATACAGCAAAACCGAGAGATCTAGTCTTGTGCATGCTCTGGGGCAGGCCTACGTCTAGCAGTGGACTGCAATAGGATGATGAGTTCCTTTGAAGGTTGGATGTTTTTTATATTTAGTCTCAGACGCTAAATGTAGATCATTAACACAACAATGTAGGTAGGTAATAATTTTATTGCCATATAAGTAACATAATCGCTATGTGCATTCGAATATAAATATTACCGACGAATCTGAAATTTTACGATATTTCGCGACAGCTTGAGACATGATTGAGGTAAATAAAACTGGAACAAAACACCTATAGGTACCTAAGTAGAAATATTATCTTAGCCCAAGGTAGGTACGTACGCATTTGGAAAATCCCTTTTTCACATTTCCCTTTCAATACATAGGGCATCTATCAGATAAAAGAAATGCCGAAATACGAATGGAAACCTTCCGGGATAATCCGCAAAACATCGGAATAAGAATCAAACCGGTAAAAAACGTACAAGTTTTCCGCACGCACTGACGGGATTTATGGAAAACTTTATGTGCTTTATTTTCCCTTTTTCCTTAACGCCGTGGGTCCAGTTGCAAACAAATTAAAATTTATTCCGAGTCCCGAGATTACTAGGCGACAGGAATCTCACCTTTGTAACTCAATATTGACTTAGTAAAACGCTGTAAAAGGTATGCCAACTTATTACGGCAGCAATACTGTTTCAGTTACTGTTACTAGTAGCTACCTACACCCGTATATATAAAGAAAAATATATAATTACTATTATTTAAAAAAAATACTTCAGTAATTCCATGTCAACCACTTATAATAAGAAGTACCTATGATATAATTCTATTTATTCACGCGTACCTGACCAATCTCCGTAGAATTGGCCGAAATACGGTCGGAGATCATCATCATTTATTCACGCAACGAAGTTAGTAGCTATGGAGTTCTCATCATCATCGTTACTGCGCTTTTTATCATAAAATGGTATTTCTCCTGATGATAATTTTTGCTGTTTGTAAAGCATGAAGAAATTATAAGATTGACTCTAACAATATACAATAGCTAACGTTGTTTTTTTTAATAAATCAACATTTTTAAAGTAGGTATATAGGTATATTCTGTAGGTATATTTTAATAAAACTGCTTTTTCCGCTATCGGTCCTGTTCGCTTTGCATCTGTTTTGCATTAATATTAAATTGAACTTTGTGTCCCTCCTCCGCTCACACAGTATTAAGACGCTCAACTGTACGCCACCGAGGATCTGGCTAATGCGTCCCACTTCTGTCTTATAGGACAACAGTCACTAAAGGCATTGTGATCAGCCTTAGCCAGCCCCGAGTGCGCACAGTTAAGGCACGCTGGTGGTGCGCCCGCCATCCAGTCTGGGCAGTTTGCCCTCATGTGGAGACCGCCGCAGTGGCTGCACTTTTCCTCCGTCTGGCAGCAGAAGCGACGGCCGTGTCCGTATTCAAGGCACCTCGAGCATTGAACCAGGGGGGACTGGTCTTCCACCCTGACTCTCTGCAGGTCCACAAATACCGACCCCGCCGCCGTCATCCTTTGCCAGACTTTGGGCGATACCCGCACCACGACGTGTGCCACATGTGGGTTTCTCGTCCTTTTCCGATAGCGGACTTCCATCCCTATTTCCTCATTGTTGAGGGAATCGAAAACAGCCGCGTTCTGGTTCCGAAGGGCGGTTGTGATGTCATCATCACTGTTGCTCTGCAACACGCCCCTCAGAACCACCAGCGGGTCCCTGTTTTTTACTAGTACGGTTAGTAGTGACAGGTGGTCAACCCATTGCCTACAAAACACCAAGACCCACTTGTCCCTCTACTGACTTTTACAGTATGCCCGGGAAAAGAAGCAGCTTTATTATTACACGTTTTATTTTACACTCCCAGAGCAGCATAGAAGAAATTGTAACCCTTCGTATTTTGTATTTCCTTAAATGACCAAGTGTACCTTAGCTGAATGTGCACATAAATAAACCTGTCGTAATCCAATGGACCGTTTTCAATTCAAATCCCGACATTTGGGCGAAGGTTTTTGTTTGTATAGATGAAATAAAGTGTAAAGATAAAAACACACATGGAAGAAAATGAGTTTTTGTAAATTAAAAATACCCCATGACCTTCAGCAGGAAAAATTTAAGTAAAACCGGTGCAATTTAGAGAGCGTTTTAAACAAGCTTACTTGTTGAAAATTTACTTATAATACCGAACGAATGTATTCTAGACTCTAATCTGCACTCAAGTAAACTAGAATCTCAGAGTTAAAACAGTGCGGCTAAAACAAAAATCTAGGTAGTGCATCGAGCATAATTTTCATTCCATATGAAATTCAATCTGCCTAGTTTCTAAGAAAAGGCCTCGACTGCCGCAACAGACGGACAACAAAGCGATCCTCAGATCTATAACATAATTACGTAATTCTGCAAAGTCTTGGAAATCCCTTTTCCGGGTATGTTTACCTTAATTCTTATAATCTGGGTAGGGTATAATATTAAAGCGAGTATTTTTTTGGAAAGGGTACAATTTCACAGGAATTAAAATCTTTTTTGCTTTAATGAAAGGTAAATGAATGTACGTACATAATTAGGAAATTAATAAGTCTGTTTCATGGAGGTATGAATGATTACAAGTATTAATTGGCCTTTCTAACAATGAACTAACTTGACTAACAATTTAAAGCAATAATGAATAGCAAATATCATTGAAAATCTACTAATGCCACCACCACATTACCTGTTACGATTTCCTTATGTCAGATGATAAAATTAAAAAGATCACAATGAAAGAATGGAGGTTAATCGAATTCAAATTCAAATATTTTATTTCGGATATTACTCCATAGTGGTTAGCATGAGATGACTTATATATTATGTTAGTAAACAGTTATAAATAAAATAAAATGACAATTAAATACAAATTATTGAACATAAATTAAAATTACATTAAATTAATTCAATTAAATAATAATAATAACAGAATTGGGCTTAATTAAGGACTCAACTTGTGCACCTGTGTAACCGCATCCACCTCTCCATTAGAGGCGAGTCCCACCTGCTGGCTAACACGTTCAGTATGCTGTTTGAACTGCTCCGAACGCGATATAGCAAGGACGCACTACGCATTCTGATAATTGCGTAAAAACAATTTGTATCCGCGAACATGGTAGATGCGCTACAGTAGCGGGGCAGTCCAAACAACACCCTAAACGCATTATTATATTGGACACGATGGGCCTCATATGCCCGCTGCGTGTAGCTAACCCACAGATTGCACGTGTAGAATGACTGGCAATAGGCTTTAAAAAGCGTCAGTTTTACATCATTGCTACGGCGAGCGAATCGGCGAGCCAACATGTTACAGCGCACACAGAGAGCCCTTCGCTCCCTCTCGATGTCCAGGTCATCATTAAGCTTACTGATGACCCAATGCCCCAGATATTTAAATTTATCAACCATTTCTTACAGTTTGCCACAAAGTGTCACTGGAGGAAGTTTCTCATAACACCTGCTTCCGGCTTTGAATACCATTAGCTGACTTTTTTGGGAATTGTATCTGAGTCCGTGGGCCACCGCATAAGACTCACAGACATATAGAAGCTTTCTCAATGCGCCGACCGATGGACTCAGCAGCACCATATCATCAGCGTAGCTGATATTGTTCACACAAATACCTTCTATATGACAACCGATATTAGTGCTGCTGAGTTCACCGATCAGCTTATTCATGCACATGTTAAAGAGTTTTGGCGAGGTCAACCCGCCCTGTCTCACTCCACACTCCAATCTGTACACGTCCGATTCGAATTTGCCCACCTTACACTATTCGTTTGATTGTTGTACCAATATTGAAAGACTTCAGTTCAGCAGTGGACTTCTCATGGCTGAAATGATGATACTATAGGTAGATGTACCAATAAAATTTGTCTTTCGTCCCAGTGACATAGATGACATATCGTCCGACGTGTTACACCTGGATATCTGGGACCACGACGATGAGAGCTCGGTGATGGATGCGGTGTCGAGGCTGAACGAGGTGCGCGGAGTGCGCGGCCTCGGCAGGTTTTTCAAGCAAGTCTGTCAGAGCGCGCGACAGGGCAGCCAGGACGACTTTCTGGGTACGTAACAGTACCTATAAAAATAATTTTACTGATTAGTCAAAAGAAATGGTATCGATTTATAAGTTACCGAATTTAGACATATAGATTAAGATTGAAGAGAAGCTCATGTCACACAGTATGAAGATATGGGAGAAGGTGAAAGAACGATGACTGAGAGAAGACAGTGAAATCTCACGGAATCAATTCGGTTTTATGCCTGGTTTAGGCACGCCAGATGCCATTTTTGCAATTCGGAAATTATGCGAAAAGTATCGACACAGCCACAGAAACTTGCACATGGTGTTTGTGTTCGACCTGTCGTCTTATATGGATTTGAATGCTGGGCCGTAAAGAAGAAGAATGAAAATCAACTGCATGTAAGTGAGATGAGAATGTTGAGATGGATGTGTGGAGTTACAAGAATAGATAGAATAAGAAATGAGTATATAAGAGGAAGTTTGAAAGTTGCGCCGATCACAGACAAGTTACGAAGTAACAAAAGGTATTTGGAAAATGTCATGTGGCTATAATGTTATTTTTCTTATAATTAACATTAATAATATCTATGTATTTGTAAATATTATGAGTGCTATTATTAAATGGCGTCTAAAGTTAGACGCTGTTTAAAAATGACAATTGACATCAAAATGTATGGAATATCCAGGGATTTGGTATCTCCTCTTGGAATATCGGGAATATCTGTCAATTTTAGAAAATTAAATGAAAATTATTATTTATTTGCTCAAAACATGGTAAAATAATATTACTTTATTAGATCAGAGACAACATGTTTTGTCAAAAAATGTGGCATGCAAATATTTTTATTTATTGGTAATTTAAAGAAAATTTACATAGTTGAGTTGATAATAATAACGCAATACAAAGCTTAAAATCTCATTAAAATCTAGAACATACGAGTATTTACAAGTAGAAAATTGCCTGCAACTCCACAATTCAATATTTTTAACTAGAAAAATAAAACTAAAGCCAAAAACAATCCGCCAGTTCTGTTACTCCTGTACAAGAAAAAGGGCAAAGAAACTTGCCATTTCTTTGCCGGCAAGAAACCTAATCAAACCCTAATTTTTAAAAGTTAATTGTCTATAGCTTACATATAGAAACCTCCTCCTCCTATCATGGAAGCTCGATAGCTTCTTTTATCATCAACAATATTTAACTGCTGACTTTTCCTTTTTTGGCCGTGGGATTTGTACGTCAGTATCTATATTTACATACTAATTGAGAGCTGTGGATTTTGCATAACAAATAAATAAATAACTGAAGATTTAACTTTTTCTTTCACACATCCTTAATATTTATTACAGCGACGTAAAGAGAAAGGTCGACACCGAACGTCCTTTGTCGGCGTTAATTAAAATATTCTATCATTTTGAAGTGAAGTAGAGGAGGAAGGTAAACAATCTGATTACCTAATTTGAATTCAAATGGGATGAGCGGAGGGCTTGCAGTTGAGCCCTAGGGAAGAAGGGAGGGACCACCCCTTCCCCCAATGGCGTCGATGTCGTTATAATGCACATTTTCTATATTTGGACATAAGAAAGTTTCACATTTAAGGTTCAAGTAGAAAAGGGTTTTATATCAAAATGTCGGCCTAATTATATGAAATCAGTGGTTCTATAGAGGGATTTCTTGATTTCTTTTATAAAATTCTCCCAAATTAATACGAACTAAGTATCAGTTTACATCTTTATAAGAATTTAAACTCCTTTGTTATGTGCGAAAATATGTTCATAAAACTTATATTAGTGTAGGCCGGGTAGGTCTTCTAAATGGTTCATCACAAATTTTACCAAATAGAACTTAGGTACTCCTCTACATATAGATATACAAAGACATTGTTTATTTTACACGAGGATAATAGTTTTTATGAGGCAATTTGGTTGTAACATCACGTCGTTATCTATTCTGTTTGGGTCGAACTTGAGTGACCTTCGATAAATCGCTTGTATCGGTCTAATCCATACTCCGAAAGCCTCTTTCATGATATTTTGAAATCTGTTCACGCAAAGTATGAACAGTAGGTACACGCGACGAAAATTGGATTCCCTTACATCAAGATAGATGTTAGAAAGCGCATATTCAATATTTATTTATCAGAATGTATGTGATTTCATTCGAAATGGAATATATTGGTAAAATGTTATTTGTTAGTTGGTAAATGTTATAACATTCCACTAACAACCGCTTATTGGGCGTTTTTGCACTAGAAGACACGACAACGACATGCCCACGATTTTTTGTCATCTAGTACGAGTATGGGGGATGTGTCGTCTAATGGAAAAACGATCTATACCTACTCTCTAATACATTATTGCTTTCAAAAAAGCCGTGGTTATTTAGTAGGAAAACGTCCATTATCATATCGAATAACACAAGTAGGTAAATTAATTGGAGTGAAGAGTAGAATTTCGTCACAGAAAACTCAATAAATTCCTAGGTTTCACCTGGGCGGTAAAACAAAGATGAATGGCTACAGGACGATCGTTTGTCATTGTCATACTGCATTAGTTACACCATATCGCTCGTTGGCATCTGAAATCATTTGGGCAAGTAGATTTTTAGCCGTCCGTTCTTTGGATAGCCGTGAGCTTAGAATTGTTTGTTAGCTACTTTGAGCTTAGTTTAGTTAGACACAGAATAACTACGAGTAATTTCTAGGTGTAGATTAGACTACGGGTTATATAATATTGTATACAGGATGTAAAAGGGGTATGTTAAGCGAAAAGCTATGTAAATAGCCCACTAAAAGGAACCTATCCACAAAATTTCAGACTCGAAAACACATGTTTATTTATCCAGATTGTATGGAGAATTCCTAAACAACTCAGGAATGTTCATACAATCTTGAAAAATAACATGTGATTTCGAGTCTCAAATTTTGGAAATAGGTTCTCTATAGTGGGCTGTTTACATAGCGTTTCGCTTAACATACCCCTTTTGTTACACCCTGTATAAGTAACCGGATTTTCGCATTATTATTAATTTTAATATTACACATTTGTATAGAATATTATTATCTAGATATACTTATATTTCTACAGGGTGTAACAAAAAGGGTATGTTAAGCGAAAAGCTACGTCAATAGCCCACTGTAGAGAACCTATCCACAAAATTCGACACTCGAAATCACATGTTTACTTTTCAAGATTGTATGAAAATTCCTGAGCTATTTAAAATTTGTCCATACTATCGGGAAAAATAAACATGTGATTTCGAGTCTCAAATTTTGTGGATAGGTTCTCTACAGTGGGCTATTTACGTAGCTTTTCGCTTAACATACCCTTTTTGTTACACCCTGTATAATCGTACCCATCTGGTATTTAAAGTGAAAACCATATTTCAGTGTTGTTTGAGTTATTCAAACAGAGAGCATTCGAAACCATGACTATGTAAATTACAAAGGTTCAAACAAAATAGTAGTACAGGTATGTATTTGGGTGGCTTTGGCCTATATTTCACAGGTAGCATTGTGGCGATGAAATTGACATGGTTTTCAATTAGAATTCCTTTCTTAATGACTGCCTATGAATTGTATGTAGTGTAGGTATGAAACACGCTAAAGCCGGATACAGGTTAATAAATCGTGTAAGAGCTTAATTCTAACCTATATATTTATATGGTAGCTCGCCCACCACCGGTCCCTACGCCCTCCGCTGACCCTTGTGTTCGTGACCATGAGTCGGCAGATCCGAGGGTCAGCGGAGGGTGTAGGGCCCGGTGGTGGGCGAGCCCTCGATGAAAAAAATGTTAATAATGAAATGGAAAAAATTCTTCACCCGAGTGGAAATCGAACACACGACCTTGCATACCGTGCTAGTGCTCTAACCACTGAGCCGGGTCAATTACTCGGATGACGAATTTTACCATCTCTTTTTTGTAAATTACATATTGGCAACGTTATTTTTCATCCCGATAGCTATACACTAGCTAAATCTCGGCAAACAAAGCTGAATCCCTCAGCACAATGTTTAAAGATGAAACGATCAACAATATCCTAACGGATTATATTAATGGAGAAGTGTTTTTATAAATTTATCTTAGTCAAGATATTATATATTATAAAATTATTAATAAAGAAATTGAAAAAATTCTTCACCCGAGTGGGAATCGAACCCACGACCTCTGCACACCGTGCTAACCTAACCTAACCACTGAGTAAATTACTCGGATGACGAATGTACTAACACAAATGTTTGTATGCAAAAATTTTCTTAATTAATTATTTAACCAACGCATAACCTGTAGGTATAATAATAATAGCATCACTGAATTACGCTTTAGATCATGACCCTGAACGTTATTTTGACCGCACACGATCGATTAAGCTCTCCATATACATATGTAGCGTCCCTAACGCAGTCTGTCATTCTTTTATTTAGGCTGCGTCAACATACCACTACGTGAGATCCCGTCAACAGGAGTGGAAGCGTGGTATAAGCTGGAGGCCAGGTCTCAAAGGTCCTCGGTTCAGGGCCGCATCCGCCTGCGCTTGTGGCTGTCAGCCCGCGAAGCAGGGCGGCATGATGACGACAACTGGCCACAGGTAGGTTATAAGGTTATGATATAACTGTGTTTATGCGGTGTGAACTTAGATTATGAAGTGCTTGCTCCCTGGTTTTAAGCATAATGGGCTTGACGCACGAGGGACATTTCTTGCAGAAATACTCGAATGACATTAATAGCAGATGTTAATTGAATTTGGCTCTTTTATACTTACCTAGTTTTATTTCATAGTATAATTTCGAAACCTGTAAAGAAATATAATACTAAGTTATACATATAATATAATCATATAATCACGCCTTTATCCCTTATGGGGTAGGCAGAGCACCACGGGCCGATAGAAGCACATGGTGCCACTTCTGACCAATTTTGAGGGTATAATTGAGATGTACAAGTTCGGTTAGTAGTGACAGGTGGTCAGCCCATCGCCTACAAAACACCAAGACACTTTTGTCCCTCTACTGACCTGTACAGTATGCCCGGGAAGAGAAGCAGCTGTAGTATTATACGTTTTTTTTTCACTCCCAGAGCAGCATAGAAGTAAATAATACTAAGTTATTGTCCGCAAAAAAATCTTAGATAAGATTTCATTGAAAGTGGGCGCTGCTGATATAAAAGTTAGATATAATTCTCTGAAAGTTTGTATTTCCATTTCTCCTCATCCTTGCAGAATAAAGTAGAGCCGCTTGCATGCAAAAGAATTTTATTTAAAATTGTTTTATTCACAGCGTATTAAGTTTTCTGCGAAGTTATCCTTCTCGGTATTTGATTACAAAATAATATTTGGCTATTGTTTGATGGATAAAGTTTTGGTCATTAAACTAGGTACACTTTCTGTAGGTATATAAAGTCTATACTATGTTTACTAATTTCAGTAATTAAAGTAATATTTGGTATTGGCATAATAGGTGAGTGGTAGTTTTTAATTGTAGTTTCGGAAATATTTACTACTACATTATGCTACTGCAGAATAAGAATACATTCGGTATTGAGAAATCTTCACAATGACAAATAATACTTATCTACTCCTTTTATTCTAGTTTACACTTTGATATAAAACTAGCGGCCGCCCACGGCTTCGCCCATGTGAGAGTGCATTACTCCCGTGCGAAGCCGGGGCGGGTCCCTAGTTATACATTATAAACCTTCCTCGTGAATCACTCTATCTATTTAAAAAATCCGAATCAAAATCCGTTCCCTAGATTAAAAACATACATAAGGACGGACAGACTTTGTTTTATAATATGCAGTGACGATAATGGTAGTCCCTTTCTTCCCCGAATAAAGATGGTCCGAAAATCATAATCCCTAACAAGTTGGCTATAATCATCACTTTCCATAATGTTCACGTATACGAAATTGTATATTACCTAATCGTCTTTAATTCTAATACTTTGGTGCCATAAGATCGGGTGCTATAATGATTAAATGTCCTAATTTTTCTTGCTATAAAGTCACATGTCCTAAGTGTTATATTGTATAATGTACCTTAGACCGAATGGTGGTTTATAATAATATTGTTAATAGGAACCTGTCCAGAACATTATTTAAAACAATAAGGATGAATAAAAAAACAGGCACTTAAATCGACTCAGTTTATCCCGACTCCACGCAGTCTTGTCTGCCCTACCCCTAGAGTGCACTGTAAAAACGCGTAGGCGCGGAGGGGCGAGGCGCCATGCGAGCTTAGGAGCAGGTGAATGCAATGCTTGCTTGCATGCTGCATGCTTGCTTGAATGCTGCATGCTTGCTTGCATCCTGCGTGCTTGCTTGCATACTATATGCTTGCGTGCATGTTTCATAGTTGAATAAAACAAGAAATTTGTTATTGGAAGGTTAGGTCAGTTAGGACTTACAACTATTATAGAAAAGCATTTTATGTCTTATGAATATTATAGATTGTGATATTTATAGCAAAAAAAAAATAGGTCATATTATGTTTAGGGATTTCGGTTATCGGGTAAGTGATATTATAGGACATTAAGTTAGGGCTACTTATCATTCGGACACATGATGATTATGTCACAAAATATTATGACACGTTAGATTATGGATAAAAAATTTATGAGACAAAATAGAGAACCGATGATAATACCTATTGCCTAGTGCTAGTCTAGCTAGGCTTCACTAGAAGGTACATCTGATGCATCTTCTTCCGTAATGTCGCATGTGTCGACTTAGGAATTCCGGGGCGTTCTCTCAAGCGATAAGCTAGCAACATGTCAGATGTTTTATATTATACCACTTATCTCTCCTTTTCCCCTTACAGCGCTTACGTGGTTATTCGCTTTTTCGCTAATTAGCGATCCTGCAGTTTTGATCCTTATTTTTTAGAGCAAGCCACATTATGTAGGTATCTAAGTATGACTGTTGTATTTTTTGTTTTATCATAAAATATGTAGGTACGTATTAATCAATTTGTACGTATGCCACATACGAGGCAGCTTCCTATAATGGAATGAATATGCAAACAAAATAATAAATAGAAAGAATTTTCCTGTGTCGTTTCCAATTTCAAGCCTCCGTATTTCACATGAGCGCCTGCTTGATCAAATTCACATTAAACGAGCTGCTACTGAATCTGGAAACCAGATAGACGTGAAAACGGAAACCAACCAGTTTTCTATCTCAATGACTGGGCTCAAACACATCTCGAATCGTTGAGATGTTGCCATATTTGTTGCGAATCGTAGGTATAAATTTTTATCAAATAAGCTCTTCTGAAATAGTTTTCAATTTCAATATGTAATCATATTTTCAATATTTTTTATTATATATTCTATAGAAGTATAATATTCCATTGACATCATGTCGTACCATAATTCAGCATATTAATAGGCGTGACTATTATATATTCTCGGTAATATACCAAATGTATCGCAATATATCTATATTGGAATGAATTATCGTAATTTGAAATACGATTACACTAGCAGCTTAATTTATTCAGCACCTAATTAATTAGGCACATGAAATCACAGTCCGCAGGGTGTAAACTACAGCCAGAAAACTACTGAAATGGTGACTTCGACTATGATTTTAAAATTAAAGGCACTGTTCAGATTTTTATAACTGTTTTTGCGTCCTTATTAAGATAATATTAAAGATAAAATATTTAGTTACCTGCATGATAGAAAAGCAGCTAAATCCTTAATGCTACCATATTTTGGGAGCACAAGTATATGTGTGTCTATTTATTTATGAAAAAACAGCAATGTTTTGCACACAAATTTTACAGGATGTACGAGTCCTACGGCAAGTAAAAATACTGAATGATGGTTTTGAGTCCAGTATGTATGTTTTTAAGCATATACTTAATTCAACCGTGTTATATAGATAAAGTATATGACATCAATATTACTAATCTTCTGAAGTCAGCGCACCGTAGGTACCTATATAAACCATTTTATTGGCTTTTTGCAGCCGACTATTAGCCTTTGTGAGCGATGCCAGACTATCTATCTATAATCTGGACTATTATATGTTCACAATAGATGTACGTTTTAATTTACCTACAGAGCTTTTGGCTAATGCCGGAAGTTCATATAAATATATTATTATTATTAACGGTCGGTTATTATTATTAACTTTAACATATTATATAGTATTGACCCAAAATTTAATGTAAGTATACATATAACTATATAGGTATTTTCCTTATCATTAATGCTTATAGTTATCAGGCAATATTTCACCTAATTAAGCAAAAATACGCTCTACCGCTCAAAAAAAACCCGCTTCGACTTTATTCAAGACCACATTTAAGTACCTACTTTTATGTCTGAAACCGCAAAAAAGTAAAGCAAAAAGCAGTTGGCTAGTTCATCCATTCTAGGTGGGTACTATATACTTAGGTAGGTGTTTCAGTGAAGGGCGGGCAGCGTCGCTCACGCTTGGCCGACCTTATTGTTATTTCGGACCATATTGCCTTGTTTATTTGCATGCTTGCCGCCTACGACTGGCGTAAATTTACTAAGGATCTAAAAATCTGTCGGGCCTGAGAACAAAACATGTTTACCTAACGATTTAATCTTGCGTGCTAAAAGGTTTTGTGTGCGGATGATCTGCGTAAATGCGAAGCTTGTGGTCTGGTCTGTAAGATTCAAAGAATTTTTTAATCAATTATAACGTACTTTGTATTAAATTAGGCCTTTAATTCCTTCCGTGTTTTCATAAATATACGTACATTGTAACATTATATTTATGCTGGTGTATCCTATGAGAAGATTTTAAGAGATAGTTTGGACAATACATAGAGCTTTCATTCTTTTAAAATAGGGCGATAGCGTATTATATCTACGTTATGTAAGTAGGTACGGCTACAGTTGGAAAAACTTTTTAAAAAAGTTACAAAAAAGACTATATCAAACTAAGGCACCACTTTAAAAACTTCGATCGGAGTTAGCCATAAATCTTTGCATACTTAGTCCAATTATAAGTTAGGTAAAGGTCATCCAATTGCCAGACGCAACTCGCATGCCCTTTGATTTCACAATGTCGTTACGGACAATGCCCTTTCGATCGTCTGTACTTTAATAACAGTATGAAAGCACTTTAACACTATTTCAAGTTATACTCTGTTACAAAGTAGCTATTCGTACTAGGTATGTGGTAATCTAGCCTCCCTTTCAGGTTTGTAGTGAGGGAGCGAGATGAAGCGAATTTTACAATTACAGTATTCAATTTTATTTAAGTAAGTAGGTAGTGCTTCATGGTTCGACAAATTTTCAACATTCAGATATGCCAATTTTGTTACCAACTAATAATTTAACATGTATTCATTTGTGGTTCTTTAGAGGCTCTTAGTTAGCTAAAATTTGTGAATAGGAACCGCAGGGTATGTCGCTAGAATTATAGGAAAGTAAAATGTCATAACGCAGGCCGGGAGCACTTTAGGGATAAAATTGGATATTGCTTGCGCCTCGCATTCAATTCAACGTAATCATAGCTGTCGATAGCAATCTTGCCTGACTCAAATGTTGAAAACTTTTACCGCGATTGTCCTTAACTTTGGTCACAAGAGTTCTTTCTCATTTTTAATGCAATATTTACTCAGTTTAGGCATAATTTTAACAGATTATTTCGCGTGCATTAAAGATACTTCTCCAATTTACAAGAGCAGTAACGTTCAATCTAATATTGACTCGACTAGGTTAATAGAAACTGCGGGTGCACGATTACACAACGCCAGAGAACTTTTAACTCTTTTAGCTAAGGTATTTACTTCTTAAGTGGATCGATTTCAGTTTGAAACAAAACTACTTGTTCAAATGTGAGTACATTTGAAAATCTATAAACTGCTACAATAATTCGTTCATTATTATTGAGAAAATAAAATCTAACGTTCAATAGGTTTCATGAAGCAGACCAGCTAGTCAGAAAAACTTAGATATTGCATTCGTAACTCCTAATCTTATTATTTAATCAATCAATCAAATGGAGCTTATTATATTAAATTGCTACCATTTTCAATTCATTCAGCTAGCAATATGAAAAAACCTCGTGAACACACACAAAATAATATTATAAAAGTATTCTATCTTCTAAGGTACGACAACACGAGCGTCTATTCAGCGTTCTTCTCGCACACGAAGTGGACACAGCAAACAACGCTGGAGCCAACGCGGAAGGGGAGAGCAGTCACTCCTGGGAGGGAGAGCTGTGCAGCGCAGCGCAGACCTTGCTGCATCAGCACGCCGTGCAGAGCGACATGAGCTCGTTGCAGGCGGCTATAGCGCGGTTTGCGGCCGCTTGCCGGCTAAACAGTGACGTCCCGCTTGATCCGAAGTAAGTGAAATCAAATGTTTATTTCCCAACTAGAGTACAGAACAGCTCTTATAATTAATACCTCCGCCTAGTCACCTTTTTCAGGTATTGCAAAATATATTTAACTAGTTACATTAAAAAATATTAAGAGTAAACATACATACATTTAAATTACTTGCCTACCATTTATTTATATAACTTTTTTATTCCTATCAAAAAGTTACACAAATGATTTAATAGTGCTATTAAACCTGTGGGGTTTCACTTGGGACTAATTTTACTTAATACTAACTTAAAACTTACTTACCTACATATCTAGTCTATCTGTACCCAGATCATGCCATTCTATTTACAGCTTTGTTATTATTGTATCATCTTGTCCTCGACCGTCGATGGCATATTCTAGATAAGGGTAGTTTGATAATATTCACATAAATACGACGGTAGGAATCGCCTGCAGCCATTAGTCGTATATCTTGGCAGAGTTTCATGTACGTAATAATTTCTATAAAGGTGATGTTGTCTAATGGCCGCATGCGATGTCCGTCCGCACACCCATGCCAGTCTGTACATATCACCATTTCTTGGTATTTTGTTCGATACAGCTAAATCGTTATACAGGTTTATTCGGCTGATTACACTGTACAATTAATACAATTATTTTTAGTTTTATATTGTTAACTAGTGGACGCCCGCGACTCCGTCCGCGTGGACTGCAGAAAAAACAAAATGTCGAAATTATCCGGGATAAGAATATTTTCCCGGGATAAAAAGTAGCCTATATGTTAAGTGGGACCTGGCACAATATATTCCTGAAAACTTCATCGAAATCGGTTCAGCCGTTTCTGAAATTAGCGTGCACAAACATAGATCTGTTACAATTTTATTATATCTATATAGATAGATTTACTATATGTATAAATAGTACTAAGTATAGGTCCATAATACTGTCCATAATTTTTACTTGAGCGTTGACTTCATTGTTATTGATTGTCTTGGTATGGGTTATGTTTATCAAAGATTATTTATATTATTGTCTTGGTATGGGTTATGTTTATCAAAGATTATTTATATTATTGTCTTGGTATGGGTTATGTTTATCAAAGATTATTTATATTATTGAGTACAATACTAAATGTGCTAATTACATATTACAATATATTAGCATAGCTCCGGTAATAGTACTTGTACTAATGCGATTCACGACCACAGCTTTTGGTAATCAAATTATTATGTAGATACATAGATGGTTGATTGGATTATATTTTCCTATATATAATCATAGATTTATATTTTTTACTAGTGGATAAAAAGTAGCCGTTAAGTGGGACCTGTCACAATATATTCGTGAAAACTGCATCGAAATCGGTTCAGCCGTTTCTGAGATTAGCGTGCACAAACGCACAGACAAACAGACAAACCAACAAACTGGCAAACCGACAAACAGACAAAAAATTCAAAAATCATTGTTTTGGGAACTATTGCATTGATAAAGGTCTCCTATAATATTTTTTCTCATATATCTTCCATGTACCTACAGACGGCGAGCCGTTACATTTTTATTATATGTATAGATAGATATAGATAACGCCATTAATTTGCTGCCATACCTTTTTGGATATCAATTTAAAATCAAAATAGTATACCCCACTAGCAGCGTTGCCAGACGTCCCGATTTTGGCGGGACAGTCCCGATTTTTTATCAAAATTAATGTCCCGCGCGGAACAAGCTCAGTCCCGCTTTTCGGGAATAACTCGACTGTACGTGTAGCGTACCTACTGAAAAAATGGCCTGGCCTTTATATGGATATTTTTACTATCTTTTGTAACGTAAGCGTAATTTGAACTCAAATAAAAAGATAAATATTTAAAAACTTTTCATTATATACGTTTTTGTTACTATGTCCCGCTTTAGACGAAAGAATCCCGCTTTTTTCACTCAAATAGTTCCTAAATCCCGACTTGGCAAAAAAAATCTGGCAACGCTGCCCACTAGCCACCTCACTTCTGCGTAATCTCGCATTTCAGTTTTCTCTATCCAATAGTTTTGGCTATGCATTGTCTGTCTCAGTCACTCAATCACTCGGTGATGGAAGAGTTTCATAATAACACTGATTGACTGAGGTTAACTTTACCTTACCTTACGATATTCAAACTATGGCTATGTAGCACAGAAATACCAATCTAATGGAATGAATATTTATATTCTTTCAACCCTGCAGGTATATGTATAAGTTACTAACCGAGCTTGAGCGTGCTTGGTGCTCAAACGAGGCGTGCAGCGTAGACGCTAGCGCCGCCTCCAGGGACGAAGAGCGATGGCTTGCTGACGGCTTTGGAGAGTTCGTAGAAAGAGCCTTACATCAACTGCGCCTACATAGGGACTTGTACCCTGTGCTGCATCCAAGAAGTTTGACTAAGTGAGTTATTACGTGCTATACTCATATTCAAAAGAGAGTTAACCCCAATGATATAGGTAAACACAATTAGTACCTATATACTATAGGTAATATGCATGTCCGAAATGCAAAAGATCGGTGACTGTACTTAGCTACATTATCGCTTAAAAACGCCCTAGTATCTCCTTTTACCTACCTAATATAACTAAATCTTGATAGCAAACTGGAGAAATTGTATAAGTACTTTATAGAATAAACACTTATTATAAAAATATGTAGGAAATATTGGTATAGGTATCTCTTAAAAGGTTTCGCTGTGCAAAATAAATTTCGAACGTGCTTAAAGGCGGGAAAAAGTAATTCTTGCTTGCTTTGACGAGCGCGCTCAGAGAAATCGTGCCCGTTAATGGTAAAGTTACGTTTAAAGGTAGGGTTTGTAACTACATACCAAATAAAATCGATTCGCTCTTATTTTGTTTTTTAGATGTTATTTCAGTAAAGCCACAAATTTAAGTAATTCTCTAGTAATGGCGTTAGGAATATCCATAAAAAAATGCAAAAGACATAAAACGGTGTGAGTTGGAAGGCCGATATTATACGTGATAACTTCAATGACTTCTGAGCTATATAACTGAAAAGTTTCATTAAAATCCTTTGAGTAGGTATTGCGTGAAAAAGTAACAAACATATACTCGTACACACACACATGCATACATTCATCCATCCACACAAACTTTCGAATTTATAGCATTAGTAGGATATATTCATAATTCTGAAGAAGGTTTCAACCTGAAAAATCTTTGTCTATGTACCTATATTTATAGGTCGTATTTCACATAATTGTGCACTTTGAAATAAAATATTGAAGTAGGTAAATCCCAGAAAATTATACTAGCTATTTCTCCACAGACTAGAGCATCTTCTCCGGTGCTTGAGCCAGCTCTCGCAGATGAAGGCCTTCTGGCGATGTTGCCCTTTCAATAAGGAGATCAGGTGGGTGGTAGAAAATTCTTTAGACACATAACTGGCTTAGGCTATATATTCATGTATATGAAAAATGTATACCTAGGCTCAGTTTTACTGTCTTTATTTTATACCTCTTTGTGTACTAAATTTTAAAAGTACTTTATTTTTAGTACAAAAAAGTTAATCATAGATTTCTTTTACACATTATCAAATTACTCCAAAAATCTTTGTAATTTGGTGATTTAGGAGTGAAATAGTAAGCGCCCTTCGCAAGGGGAGCTCGGAATGGTACGAAGCCCTGTGCGCTCAGGACACCGACTCTGAGCGAGGGGAGGACCTGGTCAACCTCATCACGCTGGTGCAAATAGACTTGCAGCAGGGTCTGACGTACTACCATCCGTTATTTGAAACGTAAGTACAACTCGATTAAGGGCATCATACAGTCACCTCAAGGGACAAACTAGGTAGGTATATTATTATACATACCTAATGTAATTTACTATTATTCTCATTTTTTACATTGTGAAATATACTATAAATAAAGGTATAGAGACATTTAAAAATATAAAAATAGTATATAAAATATAAAAATAGCGGAACCTAGTTCCAAGCTGCCATCGGCGGTCACGGCCCCAGAGTAAGGGAACCTTCTCGATGCGTGCCGTAACGTGTCGATTGTACTTATTGTTATAAAATGTTAATTACCCGAACCAATACTTCAGGTATTTTTATTATATAAATAGGTAAATATTCATATAGTAATATATCTATGGCTAGATTCATAAAAAAAAGAAAATATTTTTTATAGGACAATTTCATTATGTAATAATTTTGCAGGACCAACAATGTGCCCTACTTCAATGTCGTCTACACGCAGATTGATAAAATGGTAAGAGAATAAAATAAACATCATATTACAAAAAATAATATCATGTGCGTAATAAACCAATATACCCCCCAACAGTACCACTTTTTATTTATAGGTATTTATTTAGGACAACAAACAAGTAGAATTGCTTAGGTATGAGTATAGTATATCTCTTTCCGTCACGCTTTTAGATTAAGAATATTTTTAACATATGTATGTAAGTTTAAGCATTATTAACAATAAAAAAATCATATAAAGTAGGAAAAAAAATTATTTATTAAGGTTTTCGAAAAATGAGGTGGTTAGTGCCACTAACCACCATGACTATTGATACAAACTATTAATGATAATTTACGCATTTCGATGTGAATACACTGCAAAAAACTTAAGAGTAGTAGTATTTTCATGTAAATATATATAAAACAGATAAATGAGAATAAAGTTAATAAAAAACATTGAAGATAAAAGCTAACTTACTTACCTGTTATTTTTTTTATAAAACACGCAATTAAAATTACGTAAGTGCAATATTCAATTCAACTAAATTGAGTTGTCATTCTTTCATTTGGCGGTAAATTCGGTCGTATCTTGTCAAGCATGAATCGAACTTTCATGATAGTTCAACCGATTATAAGTAGATGGCATAGATTTTAATTAAAAAATTCAGAAATAGGTGGTTAGTGACACTAACCACCAAGACTGAAAGAGATATCACGCTTATTGACACTGACTACTTTTATTACCTCAGATCAAGAAATCTTGATCTGAGTTTATTACATGGTTGCTAGCATCAATATTGTAGGCTAGGTATATTATATACTCGTAAGTACATATACCTACTCAGTCTCGTACAAAATCTATCCTAAATTGTATCTCCGCGTCAACATTCAAATCAAATTTCAACCAGCAAAGGTTTAGTTTGCAACAATATTCAAGTTCCCGATTATTAATTTCGCAAATAGATTATTTTATTATCTACTCTAAGATGAATTCCATATTCAAATAAAAACAATCTAAGTATAACCTTGCCGCATAATAACATTCTCTTATTTCTCGATGAATAAACAACATTGATATTTTTCCGTAAATGTGACGGCAATTGTTATTCTACAACAATGCCTCCGCCTACGTAAATGTGATGTTATTTCCATGTGTCCTATATTATAATTGTACTTAAACATATCACACTCCGATGAACTTTGTGCGCAATAATTAAGAATGTAGCTTAGTCTAGTGTTTATAGCAGGGGTTCCTTAACTTATCTATTTGACCCGGTGGCTTAGTGGTTAAAGCGGCTGGCACGGTTTGCAGTGGTCGTGGGTTCGATTCCCACTCGGGTGAAGAATTTTTTCCATTTTCTTTATTAATTATTTTATAATCTATAACTGAAAAACACAAGTAATTTGAATGTTAAAATACTATTCAACAAGATTCTCTGCTTGCTAGCGATAGAAATAAGTAAATAAGATATCGTGGAAAAGAACGCGCTATTACACACTTGTTGCTCCATCCCATATTGAATAATACAAATGTTGTGAAAGTTCCCCATTTTATGGCCAAATATCAGCCGTAGCGGAGACGCTATGCCAGATGGCTACGTTACCTATATAATTATATTCATAATGGTAAATTCGGAGATAACAAATACGTTGTTCATATTTCCGCATAAAAATAAGTAAAAATAAAGTACTTTTCTACTAAATAATTGAAACTCAGTAGAAAATTACAATGAAAGTGTATTGACCAAACAACGACGCCATTTGCGGTCAAGACAATTTGAATGTTACTAAAAGATTTTGTAATAAATGAAACGAAGAGAAGCAGTGACAGTTACTTACTCAGCTAGCCGGTCAGCCTTTAACCTACTCGTAACTACATTTAAAAATATATATTTGATTTAACTTCAGTATCTTTATAGGTAAAGTTACTATACACATGAGCCTAATTGCAGTCTACTGTTACTGTACACATCTGCCTATTGCAGCTGGACGTAGGCCTCTTCCAGGGCACGCTACAAGGCTACTGCCATAGGGGGTATATGCCCATAGTCACCACGCTGGGCAGGCGTGTTTGAGGCCGCAGTATGATTTTCGGTCTACGTTGTCAAAAACTCTTACAATACCCTCGGGCAAACATGGGTGGTGTTATTCTACTTATCCGACACCACACGGGACAATGTTACTATAACAATAGTTAATTATAACAAAACTTAGCTTAATTTAGACTATTCGACTAATATCTGTGGCCGTTAACTAATTAAATTATACCTCTCTATCTTCAGATACAAAGTCATAGTATATTCTACACTAGTGGACGCCCGCGACTTCGTCCGCGTGAACTGCAGAAAAAAACAAACTTTTATCTTTATAAAAAGTATAAAATAGGTATAGCCTACATAAAAAGTAGCCTGTCAGTTTTTATTAAAATCGCTCCAGCTGTTTTTACGTGCAAGTAACAAACATCTATCCATTCATCCATACTCACAAACTTTCGCGTTTATAATATTAGTAGGATTCAGTAGGTCTAAGAATCGGCTACTATCTGTTTTTCATAACCCTTCCACGAAATAAGCGATATCCACGCGAGCGGAGCCGCGGGCAACAGCTATTAAATATTGATATACAGGTTATAATGAGTCAATAGTATAAATTAGAAAGTGCTTATCATGTTGAATAACTTTTCCTAAGACGGTATTTTCATATCTCTCAAAATTTAGCTGGGCTGTTAAGGGTTCTGCATCAGGTTATCTAGACCTTCAATTTTATTACGTTATTAGAAAGTGCTTATCATGCTGAGCAACTTTTCCTAAGACGGTATTTTCATATCTCTCAAAGTTTAGCTGGGCTGCTAAGGGTTCTGCATCAGGCAGTCTAGACCTTCAATTTTTTTCTTTCATATCATTTCTACGTCATTTTATTCTTTCATACATATTTTTTGGATAACTTGAACCGTTTACGCAGCGCACGCAACGGAAGTCTCCAAAGTTGAATAATTTTCCCCGTTTTTTCCACATTTTCCTCTTATTCTTCGTCCCTATTGGTCGCACTGTGATGATATATAGCCTAAAGCCTTCCTCGATAAATGGACTATCCAACACAAAAAGAATTTTTTAATTCGACCCAGTAGTTCCGGAGATTAGCGCGTTCAATCAAACAAACAAACAAACAAACAAACAAACAAACAAACTCTTCAGCTTTATAATATTAGTATAGATATACTTGATAATACTGCATACATACAAGCACAGATATGCGGTTACACATTCGTATCTTTCTTAAATGTAGGTATCTATTATCGTTAAAACAAGTAAGGGTAATATAAATTGCTCGACCTACATACTTACCTACACCCGGATTCATTATTTTTTCCCTATTAAGTTCAATTATTACAAGCATGGTACAGTCAGCATCAAAAGTCGATGAACACATTCAGATTTTCAAAATCACTGAATACTATAATAACACATAAATCGCTTAACAAGATAGGCGCCAGAATCGAATGATTATCTTAAAAGGCCATAAGTAGGTGACCATCACTTTTCAAAAGTCGCTAAACAAAATTATAGTCAAAAAAGCTTAACATTATTCGTATCTAAAGTCTCTAAACAATTTTTTTTTACGAAAATAGCATACCATCTTTTATCTCAAAATTCCCTAAATAAAATAAAATGTTTTCTCTTTCTTTACTACGAAATATGACAAGAAAGAAAGATTGTATATGTAAGGTATTTCATTTTGGCATGAACAATCGATTTTATGTTCAGTTCAAAGAGAATAACATATGACTATATAGCTTACTTTTTTATGTTTGACAGCAGATGCCATGGAGGTCGGATAAACAATATACAGAGGTTTTAATTTTACAGCCCATGATACATTCCATTAGGTGTTGCACACTTTTTTGCGGATAGGCCCGCGTTGGACCTAAAAAAGTGTGCAAGAGGGGGCAGTCTGCCATATAATAGACAGCTGACGACGTCGGAGCTGTATCCGCGTTGAACCTGCAAAAGTGTAAGAGTGGGCAGTCTAATGGATGTGCTGTGCACGCTGCTGGTCGCTGACTACAGTGTGCCAAAGCTGTATTCGCATTGGACCTCCAAAAGTATGCAAGAGTGGGCAGTCTAATGGATGTGCTGTGCACGCTGCTGTTGACAGCTGACGGCATCTGAGCCGCGTTAAACCAAAAAAAAAAAGACAAAGTAATGTTCAGTTACTACCCACATGTACCTATTTGCATAAATATAATAACTATGTAATAGTGGTAAAAGTTAAGGTTAAATAAAGATTATTATTATTATTATTGTATCTCTGTTTAAATTCTCGGGACTACAGAGTCCTATTATTATTATAAATGGCTGAGAGAGAAAAGGACTGGTGGGACAAAATTTACGTTTAGGTTTAAATGTGACTGCCGGAATCGACCATAATGTATGTGGTAAAATTAAAATACGCACACATGATAAAGTTACTTTTGTCATTTATGACGTCAAGTTATTTTTGGACATAGCCGTGATTGAAACTAAATAACCAAAACAAGAATTTTATATTGTTAAGTGACTTTTGATAAACTGAATGTTATGATGTTATCAAATGGTGTTCAGTGACTTTTGACGAGTAGCGTTCAGTTAATTTTGAACTTTAATGATGTTCATTAAATTCTGGCGCCTATTTTGTAATTTGAAAATCTGAATGTGTTCATCGACTTTTGATGCTGACTGTACCTACACGTGTTAAAAAATTCATAGAATCATCAATATGTAGGTTCCTATTAATATGCGAATTGATATTCGGGAAAGCTATTAAAATCAGTATTTTGCTGAGAGCGTCTTCTTTAAAATGTAAATCAGGAAACCGGCCCCTGAAATTAGAGAACCACTCTGAATCTAATGGAATCAAGAAATACCAAATTATTTTTTGTTTATCGATATCATTGATCTGGCCCCAATAAGGTGGTTATTTTTGGTAACTCAATCACAAGGTATTGTTCAAAATCGTCCACTGAAATGACAAACAAAATCTCTGAAGTCAACTCAACTCGATCTTACTAGAGATCAATATTCGCAGATCATATAATCTCATCAAAAACATAAATGTGAAATGAGAGCCAAGTTCCAACGAAAAAAGAAGTGAGATTTAATGGGTGCCAAGTTCAATGGTCAGTCCTGAAATTTATTTGTAAAAACATAAAATATCATTTCTTCTTATAACTTAAATTAGGATAATACAGGGTGTTTTTTTGTGGCCACCTTTAACGAAGGGTACGTATTCTATACATGAAATAAAGTAAGTTTATGCCAAAAAAATACTGGGAAAAAAAATTTTTTTTTTTGAAAAAAAAAGTGTTTATGTTAGTTTTTTTATAGACAGATATTAATTATTTTTCGTGAAAAAATCCTGCTACGCGCGTCTATGTGCATTTATGCAGAAAAACGCAGTCTATTTACTCAACTTTGGACCCTAATATTTTGGAAACCAGACACTTCCCAGGTATGCTTCCATTGAGAAAAATGATCGTGATGATGAGGAGATTCCGTAGTTTTCGGGAACGTTGACGACCAAAAATCATCCTGTATATTGTAGCCTAAGGTCTGACTTGGCTAGTTCTCATATACGAATGGAGGAGCCCTATGTTCGATGGCTAGTTTATAACCACCAGGCCAAATTTTCGGACTAATAAAATAATAGGTAAACGACAGGTTTAGAACTTGCGAAGGCTTTAATATAATTCGTATATAAAAACTAGCCAAGTCAGACCTTAGCCTATAATATACAGAATGATTTTTGGTCGTCAACGTTCCTGAAAACTACGGAATCTCCTCATCATTACGATCATTTTTCTCCATGGAAGCATACATACCTGGGAAGTGTCTGGTTCTCAAGATATTAGGGTCCAAAGTTGAGTACCTAAATAGACTGCGTTTTTCTGCATTAATGCACATTGACGCGCGTAGCAAGATTTTTCACGAGATATAATTAATATATGTCTATGAAAAAACTAGCATAAACACTGGACACTATAAATTTCACCCGATCAAGTAATTAATTTTTTTTTTCAAAAAAATTTACATCTTTTCCCAGATTTTTTTGGCATAAACTTTCTTTATTTGATGTATAGAGTACGTACGTACGTACGTACGTATATATATATATATATAGATATATATATACAGGGTGTTTTTTTGTGGCCACCTTTAACGAAGGGTACGTATTCTATACATGAAATAAAGTAATTTTATGCCAAAAAAAATGCTGGGAAAAAAAAATTTTTTTTTGACAAAAATTTTTAAATTTCTTGATCGTGCGAAATTTATAGTGTCTAGTGTTTATGTTAGTTTTTTTATAGACAGATATTAATTATTTTTCGTGAAAAAATCCTGGTACGCGCGTCTATGTGCATTTATGCAGAAAAACGCAGTCTATTTACTCAACTTTGGACCCTAATATTTTGGAAACCAGACACTTCATAGATATGCTTCCATGGAGAAAAATGATCGTGATGATGTGGAGATTCCGTAGTTTTCGGGAACGTTGACGACCAAAAATCAGCCTGTATATATACATGGTGTAACAAAAAGGGTATGTTAAGCGAAAAGCTACGTAAATAGCCCACTCTAGAGAACCAATCCATAAAATTTGAGACATGAAATCACATGTTTATTTTTCACAATAGTATGGAGAATTTCTAAATATCTCAGGAATTTTCATACAATCTTGAAAAATGAACATGAGATTTCGAGTCTCAAATTTTGTGAATAGGTTCTCTACAGTGGGCTATTTACATAGCTTTTCGCTTAACATACCCTTTTTGTTACACCTTGTATACAGGATGATTTTTGGTCGTCAACGTTCCCGAAAACTACGGAATCTCCTCATCATCACGATCATTTTTCTCTATGGAAGCATACCTGGGAAGTGTCTGGTTTCCAAAATATTAGGGTCCAAAGTTGAGTAAATAGACTGCGTTTTTCTGCATAAATGCACATAGACGCGCGTAGCAGGATTTTTTCACGAAAAATAATCAAATAATCAAAAAACGATCAAGGAATTTAAATTTTAAAAAAAAATAATAATAATAATTTCCCAGCATTTTTTTTGGCATAAACTTACTTTATTTCATGTATAGAATACGTACCCTTCGTTAAAGGTGGCCACAAAAAAAACATCCTGTATATATTTATATATCAAGATTGATAAAATTTGGTTGTAAAGTTATAAAGCCAACCTAACCGAAACTTAAATACAACTTAAGGTAGTTCTTCACCCGTAATTATACAGGGTGTAAGAGAACGAAATGCTTTGAAAATAGCCCACTATAGAGCTTGTTTCTAAAATATGAGGCGCGAATTCATATGTTTATTTTACAAGATTGTATGAACATTGCTAAGTTGTTTAGGAAAACACAGACAAGATCTTAGGGATCTTAGTGTGGGACTAGGTCAATGTGTTGTGAAGTGTGTGAATATTTACTGCTCCATAAATGAATAGAATCTCTATAGTACTCTAGTTTCATAGTATTTGGCATAATCCCTTACGTTATAACTTTTTATATATTTTTTACATAATTAATTTACTACTTATGTCTATCAACTAGTTGTCGGAAGACGTGCGGCAGTGCGTGGAGCACTGGGTGGCCGAGGGCTGGTGCGGCGTGGCAGAGGAGGAGGTTTACGATGACCAGGCCAATGCTGGTGAGTATATATATATTGTTGTTAAAAAGACAACAAACCTACTTTGGTACTTTTATAGCATTTTGGTACTAATCTCTTGAGATTTCACACATTGTTTCATGGCTACCAGTATAGGTATGCTTTACAGCAATAAAGTATGGTTCATAAATACTCAAACTTTGACAAATTTAATATATACCTATAAATACAATTCTGTGTTCCCGAAAATCCCACAGCCACGTTTACCATAGCGCGGACAGATGTTAATGTTTAGCCTTGACAAGCATCCTGCTTATAATATTATAAACGCGAAAGTATGGATGGATGGATGTATGTTACTCTTTCACGTAAAAACGGCTAGAGCGATTTTAATAAAATTTAGTATGGAGTTAGCTGACATCCTGGGCTAACACAAAGGCTACTTTTTGTCCCGAGAAAATATTTTTATTCCGGATAATTTCGACATTTTGTCCAACCAGTGATTCTTGAAATGGAGAGAAAAAAGGTAGTTGTGATTGGTCATAGAGGAATAAGATGTAGACATAGAGTGCTAATGTCATACCAACAGTTTCGATGCACCATTAGACTTTTCGTGCCTCACAATTTCAGACCTTGACACTAAGATTGCATTACTATACATTACAATACCTTAGTAATGTAGTACATTACTATACATTACACTAATAAAATCTAAGTCTCAAGGACTGGAATTGTGAGGCACCGAAAAGGCTAATGGTGCATCGAAACAGTTAGTATGACATTAGCACTCTATGACATCTTATTCCTCTATGGATTGGTTCATGGGTGATGTTAGTCAAATCGTAGGATATTCTGGTCAAGTAAATGCCTGAAACAAACGAATATAATATTAATAAAATGGATTAAGTTTTCCAGTCCTAAAATACACGGAAAAAATAAGTTCGCACTCTAAATGTTAATTATCAGAACTGCAAGAGAGTACCTATATAATAAAATAGGGTTACTGTATGTAGGTATTTTAATATAAGTATCAACGATTTATGATATGGAGGTAAATGTCGATAACAATAAAAATACTACTACGCATAACACTAACTGAAGCTATATTTGTTTAAATATTTGCTTAGAAATTGCTTTCAACTGTAAATCTAAGCTCAATTTCATTTATTCAAGGAAAATACAAAGGTCTAGTTACAACAAACGGATAAATAGCGAGAAATAAAAGAATAAAATACAAATTTGCTACATTACCTGTGATATGAAATTTTTACTGTTATATCCGTATATTCTGGATGTACAAGCACACACAAAACACACAAATGTTTTGACATGGTTTTGACACTCGAAATACTTCTTGTTGTAAACACAAACAATGGTCGCCGGTGCCGTTTCTATAAACGTTAAAAGCAAGGAAAAGGTCAGATATCTGTAGTACTCTAATACTAAAAATATGAGTTATCAGATCCGAGGGTCAGTGGAGGGTGTAGGGCCCGGTGGTTGGCGCACCCATAGTGGAATACTAAAATCTCAACTAAAATATTGTGACTTTAATGGCCATCTAACAATTGTGTTAAAAGATAAATAGCTCATAATAGCATATCGTGCAATATGCCAGCTCGGCCGGAGACCAACACAAGGGCGGAATTTAAAATAATAGCATCTAAATGGTTCCTTTTTGTTTTGGTCTGCCTTTTTCTTTTTCCTCAAAGCTTCTTTCCACTTTGAACACCTTAATGTATTCTACTTTTAGACCGTGTATTTGGAGTTATATTAGATTTTATTGCTTGTTGGTTTTGTAATGTTCTATTTTGAACATCCTTATAGAAGAGTTAATAAAATTTTAGAACAGAGAAATAGGTACATTAATTGAGTCTTCTCACGGTCGGTAAAATTGATGTACCCCTCGGCCTTTCTAATGGAGACGTATTTATTTATGGAATTGATGACAAGCGACGCTGCGTTATATATATAAATATGATTACATCCCGTTTGTTTCTGGGGGTCTACTCTGAAATGCCACTTTCGAATCTTTCGGTCCGACCGAAGCCCGACCGAATCGAAGCCCGACCGAATCGAAGCCTACTACAAAATCGCTTCGGATGTTCACAACTCATTCGGAACCATAGAGAATAATTCACATTGACTAATACTATAAGCTTTCTTTTATCTAGCCTTATACCTGTCAAATAGAGTTCGATCGGGCCGAATGAAAAAACGGCGCGACTGAC
This sequence comes from Carposina sasakii, assembly GCA_014607495.2. NCBI lineage: Eukaryota > Metazoa > Arthropoda > Insecta > Lepidoptera > Carposinidae > Carposina > Carposina sasakii. The sequence goes on from CP053155.1 coordinate 7,826,531, forward strand.
TCGATCAAAGGAAGTTCGTAATAGGAAACACCTCGATATGCAGCCGATACTTTGTTTATCATCACTTCTGAGTAGACCCCCTGATATCAATGATTCCAACCATTTCTGCTGTCACGTAGACACCTATTCTATTTACCCGACTGCGCGACGCAAAGGAGAGGTATAGTGTTTAACAGCCTATGTATGTATCTATGTTTGTATGTTCCTTTGAAGCACTACACAGACCAAACGGCTCGGCCGATTTTTATGATTCATGTGTCAATCGATTCCTTTTAGTCCGGCGAGCGTCACTAAAGACATGACGTTAATGAAAATCCAATATGGCAACTACTGGACGCCATTTAGTGAAAATGAGAAAAATTAAAGTCGACAAAATATATCGAGTGGGGTATCGTTGAATAGGTATTTAAAAATCATTTTTAGGTTTCTCACAACATTTTTTGATTCTACCTACCGTTTAGGATCTATATCGATTGAAAGTTGCGTAACAACCATTCTCACATATAAGTTTTTAGACAGCAGCAAGACGAAAACTTCTTGCTGCCGAGCATGTTGAGCATGTTTCTTGAAGTGTACCTATTAGTAGCTAGGTACTCATAAAAAAACATCAACAAAATTGAAAAGAAAAAAACAAGCACAAGACATCTAAGTGCTTGTTTTTTTTATTTTCAGTTTTTTTATGTATCTACATTATTTGGTTCTTTTTTAGCAGTCGGTTTTTTTTGATTTTTTAAATTATGTTTTTTAAGCAGTCGGGTTTTTAGATTTTTAAATTATGTTTTTTTATTTTATACTTTATTTCCTGTTGTATTATAATAGATATGTAATGTAATGTATGTGTACTGCAATAGGGAATATGTATGTGATTCAAATAACGCTAATATTTTTTATATATAATCTTTATTCATTGGAATTACGTACATATTAATATTTTTTTTATTTAATTGCTTTTTTATATAAGAAAATCATTATTGAAAAATGCATTAAATCGTCGGAATAATCATGAATGAAATGTAACGTCAAAATCTGTGTGCATCAAACAATGTTTGAACATGTTGATCTTTCTTTCATCAAATCGGTCAAACTAATAAATATTATATAGCCTGTGCCAGTAAGGACACACTGTTAACACGCCACGCGGTAACACACCACGCCACGCGGTATATGTAGAGTGGGAATCGCGTGGCGCGTCACGTCGCGTGTTTTCTGTGCCAACTGCGCGACAAGTTGGATATGAAATTGAATCGTGAGTAGCCAGCTTTACTTACTTGATGGATCTGTGATCACAGTGTTTGACTGTACCTACAGAGTATGACGTCACGAAAAGAGCGCCTATATGGTGTCGTTTAAAAACCTGTTATTAGCCCACTATTTAAAACAATTTATTTTGTACTAAATATTGTTTTTATGATGCTGATATTTTTTTACATATTTGTAGTCATGTAAATAATTATTTAAAATCATAAAAAAATAAATGCATATTCCCTATTGTCCAACTACAGTTATTAATAAGTTACAAATAATTAGTAGTGCATATAGGAAGGTAATACGAATTAAAGTTATCTATATTGAAGTGCAATTACCGTTAAAAATGACTACATTCTGAATTTATCGATTTGAAAACAGACAAGTTTTGAAATTGTGTCTCCCATTATAACTTCAAACTTTTAGAAATTGTAGCATTTACTACAGAAAAAATAAAGCCATATAAAATTATACAGAGTATTTTTATCTTAATATCGAGGTAATAATATGTCTTATTAACCCTACACGACGCTTATTTACTTCCATAAATCTCCAAATTCAATATGTTTTCATGACGCTGCTGTGACCATTAATATTTATTATGATGCTTATGTATATTCCTCTTAAAATAGCTCGTAACATAGTTTATATTATGATGATCGAACTTTTTATTATAAAGGTACAGTTTTATGAGTTACGGGCTTATGTTATCTTCTAAAGCTGACTTGCTCCTGTTAAATAAGAGCTCTATAATAGGTATATAAATAGATATAAGTATATAAATCTACTTTCTCTTTTGTAAAGCAATAGAAAGAACTATTTACATATTAAATTTTCTTTTCTACTTTCGTATTTAATATTATGCGGGGCTTCGGTTGTACCTATAGGTATATATTAAATAGATCAGCTGCATGCCCTTCTGTGCATGTCATAATATTCGACTAAAGAACTCAGGGGGCAATTCTTGAAATTTTTTGAGCCGAAACGCAACCACTAAGGAACCGTTAACGTACCGCGGTTCGAAGCAATATACAGGATGTAACAAAAGGGGTATGTTAAGCGAAAAGCTTTTCGCTTAACATACCCTTTCTGTTACACCCTGTAAACTTACCTCTTGAGTAATCCTACTAATATATAAACGCGAAAGTTTGTGAGTACGGATGCATACATGGCTGGATGGATGGATGTTTGTTACTCTTTCACGTAAAAATGGCTGCAGCAATTTTAATAAAATTTGGTATGGAATTAGCTGACACCTGGATTAACATATAGGCTTACTTTTATCCCGGGAAAATATTTTTATCCCGGATAATTTCGACATTTTGTTTTTTTTACTGCAGTCCACGCGGATAAAGTCGCGGGCGTCCACTAGCAAGGTATATTTTAGCACGCATCGGTCGCGACTATGACAGAATAAAAACAAATATGTCGCGTGCTGAAATGTATCTAATTACGTCACCATAAAGTAATTATTGCTTTGTTCTGAGCGTCAACAACGGTCCCGTTTCGGCTTCGTTCTAACTCGAGACTTTTCGAGAATTGGCCCCCAGGGACGTTCTCTCAGCCGATGAACAAGCAACTTGTCAAGTTATCACTGTTGTTGCACTTCACTCCCTATTATAAAACAATGTTGCTTCCCGCCGTCTGTCTGTCCCTATGTATGCATCTGTATGTATCTTTCAAACTAGGCAACGGATTTGATACGGTATTTTTTTAGATAGAGTGATTCAAGAGGAAGGTTTATATGTTTATACGTATACCTAGTTACCTGATACCTACGTGTAACTGAATTCGAGCATTTTCAACAAATTCAGCAAAATGCTTACCTACTTGTACGTAATGATCCGCGTAATTTCAAAATTGAAAGCTGTTTAATACCTACGATTAAACTATCTAAGAGAAATTAGTAATTAGGTAGAAGTAACTATTACGTAGAAGTAAGAAAGAATAAGAAATCCGTATAAATAACTTGTACATCTCAACTATACCCTCAAAATTGGACAGAAGTGGCACCATGTGGTTCCATCGGCCCTTGATGGCCTCCTACCCCGCGTAAGGGATAAAGGCGTGATTATATATACAGGGTGTTTTTTTGTGGCCACCTTTAACGAAGGGTACGTATTCTATACATGAAATAAAGTATATAAGTTTATGCAAAAAAATGCTGGGAATTTTTTTTATTTTATTTTTCAATTTTTAACTTCCTTGATCGTGCGAAATTTATAGTGTCTAGTGTTTATGTTAGTTTTTTTATAGACAGATATTAATTACTTTTCGTGAAAAAATCCTGCTACGCGCGTCTATGTGCATTTATGCAGAAAAACGCAGTCTATTTACTCAACTTTGGACCCTAATATTTTGGAAACCAGACACTTCCCAGGTATGCTTCCATGGAGATAAATGATCGTGATGATGAGGAGATTCCGTAGTTTTCGGGAACGTTGACGACCAAAAATCACCCTGTATGTATGTACACTCGTATGTATAAATGTTAATATAGTAAAAATCGATATAGTACATTATGTTAAATCCCTATCGACTCCCAAACGGCTGGAGCGTTACTGATAATCAGGTACTTTACAGTTACAGTTAATCCATTCCGTAAAGTTTGGTGTTGATCGGATAAACAAAATTTATTACCGCTTTCTGGGTACGAGTATTTACATGTAGCTTACAGCTATACGGATTGATTTGCAACATAATAGAGATAGAGGACAGTCATTTATTGTATGGAAGTAAAACTGAAGTAGTATAGATAGATAAAAAAATAAATATAACGATGGTGTCCCTTGCTTGTGTTTCTACCCTATCACTTATGAGCACACGGTGGATTGCCTGAATCTTAATATAGTAGTATGATAGGGAGTTGTTTGCGCACACACTTATACACTATAATATCTCCTGCGTACGTGACCAATCTCCGTACAGCTTGGTCGCCTTGACCGAAATACGGTCGAAGATAATCATAATAGGAGTATGGCAAAAGACATATAGGTTACATTCTGTAGACCACGCGGACGAAGTCGCAGGCAACAGCTAGTCTATGTATAAAATCTAAACAAAGCTTTAGTTCCAGTATGCGTGATAACTGCGAAGACGCTGCCATTTGAGGTGTTAGCTGCGGTGCGCGAGCTGTGCGCAGCAGCCGCGCCTGCGCCGGCGCATGCGGCGCACGAGCCGCCTTCACAGCTACTTGAAGCTTACCTGTAAGTATAAAATAGGATCTAGTGAATTGCGTATTTAGTAACATTGTTTGCATAGCTTTGTCTAATGTAATATCTTAGTAAGAATTGTCTATCTGACATAGTCGAATATAATTTCATTTACTTATTGGTTTTTTTTTTGTAAAGTGTTTGTGTTTTTCTTGAAGCAATTTTTTTTTCTACCCATTATAATTTGGCAACTTGGCAAAACTCGTAAAATATGTAATAGATACTCGAATTTCATTTGTATTTTTCGTAGCAAACTTACCACGCCGAATGACGCCGACCATGCATGTTTCGTAGTAGACTACAAATTACTACGAATACCGTAGTCTCACATTAGACGGCCGATTGGTGTAGTAGGTAGTGACCCTGCCTGCGACGCGATTTTATAGGCCCTGGGTTCGAATCCCGGTAGGTGCAAACATTGATATGATGAATATCAATGTTTGTTTCCGAGTCATGGTTGTTTCTATACTTATCTATGTATTTATATACCGTTGCTTAGTACCCACGACACGAGACCTTAGGGATCTTAATGTGGGGCTAGGTTAATGTGTTGTATAGTGTGTAAAAAACAAAACAAAAACAAACAAACATTTGGCACAATTTATTTATTTATTTTTTACTTATTTGTACAATTTCCTCAAAGCCTTTTGGTTATTATAAAATTATTAATAAAGAAAATGGAAAAATTCTTCACCCGAGTGGGAATCGAACCCACGACCACTGCAAACCGTGCCAGCCGCTATAACCACTAAGCCACCGGGTCAATTACTCGGATCACGAATTTTACCATCTCTTTTTTCTAAATTACATATTAGCAACGTTATTCTTCATCCCGATAGCTAGATAGATAGATAGATTTTGGTTGTGTTTATAAATAGGTAGATAAATATACTTGCTACAAAGAGAGTTATTTCTTCTAATCGTATTGTGTCAGATTTCGTAGAGTTACTACGAAAACTGTAGTCACTGGATTCCTCTAAATTCAAGCAAGATTTAGTGAATTTTCCCTTTTAATCGACAAATAAAAGTTCTATAGTAAAGTTACAGCTGGCAATTACTGTTTGTTATTAATTTGGGGCATTTAACGCTCGTGTTGCGTAACAAGCACGAACAAGGGCGAACCGTGACCCTTACTGGCTAGAACTAGAAATGGTAAGGGTCGGCCTATAATGCAAATGGTCAGTTTTCACACTATAGTATAGGCAGAGTAACAACTAACAACTTGCCGCGAAGATCTTTTTGATAGTTCATAGTGATCATCACTCATTGAAACTTAATGAACTGGATGTGACATGTATGCGTGTCTATTAGCAAATTTTCTTCCGAATAGACATTGTGCCACTTCCATTTGTTAAAGTTTCATTGAGTGATCGTCACCATGAGCTATCAATACAGATAGCCGATACGGGGGCAGGTAGAGTCTGTTTCATAGAATAACTCCTATGCCTGATTCCGAAACTAACATTTTTTGTTTGCAGTGACACAGAAAATGTGGTCATACACATAATAACTAGCGCCATTATCCAACGGAACTATACGGTAAAACGCACAATAATTTTTGAAAAGTCTCGAGTTGGAACGAAGCCGAAACGGAACCGTTGGAGACGCTCAGAACAAAGCAATAAATACTTCACGGTGACGTATTTAGACACATTTCAGTGTGCTAAAATTTACCTTATTACTCAAGCGGTAAGTATATATTGCTTCGCACCGCGATTCGTTAACGGTTCGTTAGTGGTTGTGTTTCGGCTCAAAAATTTTCAAGAATTGCCCCCTGGTAATGACCCTGCGTTTTATTTAAAGGCATCAAATGTCTATAACAATTTGAAATTTAACGAAATAATTAATTTAACGTAATTCGTAAAAGCGAGTAAAACATCTGTGCCGCCTACACTTAGCGCGCCCGCCCACATCAGTGATTTTTTAGGAGAAAAATAGAACGTCCTGATTGCAATAGCGCAACGCACAGATTCTACAAAAAAATAGGTCAGAAAGTCACAAAATCGAAAAACAATAGAATTGAAGGAAAAATCGGTCCTACTAAAAGTCTAACGTGGGCCTTATACACGGGCCCCTAGCAACCCAGCTTGAAATGAAACAAACCGAATTGTTTAATGAACACGAAACCGGATATCAACTACGTTACGCTTTATGCCTCGACGTTTATTATTCGAGGCAAACGTATTCTCCTTTTAGTCCTTGTCTTGTGTATCTAATTACATATCGCAGCTTTCATACTATAGGGACAAATCTCGAAAATTTTGTGATTTCGAGTTTTTACAATATTTGGATACAATTCAAAACGGCTACATCTTAAACGCATTTTCCTAATACCCTTTTTTTCGAGTTGTGCCCCTATAGTATGAAAGCTGAGATATATTACACTAACTTAGATGTGGTACTTTGCGTTCTGTGAGGTTACAAAGATCTTTTAAAGCAGGATTGTTTCCATTGGGGAAGCGAGATATCGCTTTACACACATCTTTTACACTACTACACTACTTTTAGCATGTGTCAGAGGGATGTGCAATGAAAACTGCCGACTATACAGAACTAAAGTAATAAAACTAAATAAAAGTAATGTAAAAATAATGTTTTTTTTTTCAGATCGGTAGATGCATACTACCATATATAGAGTTTTTAAACAACTCAAAAATATTCATACAATCTAGCCACATCTATTTTGCTATACATTGGACTGTTTTTAACTTAGTTTGATGTCTATCTTTTTACCTAAGTACAAATAGATACTGAATCATCCTTTCTGCTATGGCTACTTCCTATAAATATATATTCCTGTATTGTTAAGTCAATTGTAAGTCCTCGTGGGCGAGGCTATCTGAAACGGTTCTTTTTGTGCGCGATCACCCGGATATCTACCCGGTTTTGTTCCGGATAAAAAGAGTAAACGGTCCTGGTCACGCTATACTTTACCTAAACCGCCGCTTTTATTTGACATCACTAACCATTCCTTTAGGTACTTATATATTTACAGGGTGTAAAAGTTGTTTTCAAACACTGTTGTCCTAAACTATCCACTGAGAAAAGCCAAATGTTTATTCCTTAAGATTATTATGAACACTCCCTGAGTAGTTTAAAAATATGACAAAATTATTAACAACTTTCCGTTACAACCTCTATAGGTATATTATACTATACTAGAACTGATTAAAATAAAGAGGGAAAAGAAGTCTCTCCGTGAGAAAAAGGTTTCAAAAATGCTTATAATGGACGCATATCGATATTATAAATTGCATATTGAGTTACGATTTCCGCAATCAAGTAATTTATTTTTAATTCTTTCAATAAAATACAACATTCACTTTTATATTTTCCTTTGTGTTTCTGATAAACCTGTAAAATGTTGCTGTTATATTAAAATATAGTAACAAAGAGCTTTTATAAGTGTTTTATGTGATAAACATTAATCAGGCTATATCCGATAAGACAAGTACGTACAATATGGTTTTAAAGCACGGCCCTGTATAGATATTAATTCATTATTCCCGTATAGAGATTATAGGAAAATTTATGTGCTTCTAATTATTTTTTTTGTAACCTATAAAATTACCTTTAATAAATATCAAAAGTCAATGGAGTATTTAATTAAATTAAGTTTTGTGCTAATTTTGGTCAATGATGAATCTGTGCTAAAATATAGTAGTAATGTACTTACTATAAATTAACTCACTTGTGTGTCTTATGTAGCTATTACAAAATATAATTGTATAAATTATTTAACAAGTAACTACCCGCAGATGGTTCGAGCCGCTGATCGACCGCTGGTTGGCCGTCACCAAAACTATGGCGCTGCAGAGGGTGCGCGCGGCCGTCGAATTAGGTAATTAACTTAGTGTATATAATAAAGTAGTGTAGACAGTAGTAAAATCCAAAATTTCGTAATTTTTCCCAAACATCTGCATGGGTATTAGTATTACCTATATTTCTTTGACAGTTCATAGTGATGATCAACCATTGAAACGTTAACTTATATAGAAGTGATACTGTCCGAAGAAAATTTGGAAACACAATGTGTTCACTCCATAAAGATACCCAATGGTCCCGCGGAGACTCGACTGACAGCTACTTGGTGTAAGTGAATGATAGGTATGATCTCACAGTGGCAAGTATAATAAACAAAGACATTGTAAGCGGAGTTCGGAGTTCTCCTAGATTGAAAGGAAAACACGTGAGACACCGATTCTTATGCGCTATTTGTATTTTTGCGTAGTGAAATGTGTTTCAGATTTCTTTATCATAATTGCATTTGAGTAACATTCGTTAGTGTCCGTACTAAATATCTATAAAACAAAACTATTGCAAAACAAAAGAATACAGTAATATGATCCTACAAATCTTCTAGGTACCTACTAATGGAATTATTAAAATAAAATTAATTTAAATTCTTCCCCGCAATATCTTAGTGAGCGATTTGAATACCTGTTCTCTAGGAACAGACCCCTCAGATCCATTACTGCTTCGTTGCTCAAAACTCCCCGCCATAACTCTGGAGCGTATGGCTATTCATTTACGGTTTATGCCAATATGCTCTGGAACTCCCTACCTCATACTATAAGAGACTCGCAATCTATTGGCACCTTTAAGGACAAGTTAAGAGGTCACTACCTTTCTGTTCAATGATGATGTGTAGTTTTACCTTATGTTCTATTTTATCAAATATGTATGTATGTATTTATTTAGTTATATTGTATGTATTTATTTAATTGTTTGGCTATATCAACATTGTTTTTTTAAATTATTATTTGGTTGTGCACGTATGATTTCCTTTTTCTTCACTAATAACTTTATATTAAATATTTGGCTGGAAGAAATCTCTATTAGAGATAAGCTCGCCTTTGTACATTATCTTCTAAAATATTGTATCTTGTGTGTGTTTTTTTCTGTGTACAATAAAGAATATGTATATATAAAAGATTCCGTGCTAATAACAAGCAAATTGTAGGCAATAAACTGGTGTGACTGAGCCACTAATAAACTAAACGCTCTCTATGTATCACGCAAGGTACGAGTAAAACATTAATCCACTGTTTTGATAATAAAAACTATATTTTGTATAATAGTAGACAAAAACTCGACTGAAAGGAATCAAAACAGCGAGAGCGCCATGGAGAAGGAGAGCAAAGAGTATTTATCATGTATTTCATTTTATAAGTACCTATTATATCGGTGTGACTTTATTTATAACTTTCTCAATTACGCTCAATTTCGTAGATCTCAATACAGCTTGGTTCGTATTGTTTGTCCCTCACCTACGGTTTTAAGTAAAAAAATACAAGCTAAGGAGGTCCGACCGCATTCACACACCGCTTTCAGCTATTTAGATAAACATCGAAATCTAAACTGAACCGTAACACGGAACCTCATTCTACTAATGTCCGGTCTTCCTACCAAAACATAGATAGGTGCGTTCTTTTACGGCACGGGTTTAATAGGTATTTATTTATCCATATAATCAGATGGTATAATAGTAGGTAGGTACATACAGGAAGAAGGATGTAGGTCGATATACTAATATACTGCGTATCAAATGTTATGTGTAGGTGTATGTATTAGGTGAAGTAGGTACAGATCTCTATTCAAAATGTTTTAACTATCCTATGGACACATCGACTGGTATGTTTGTGTTTTACATTGGTTACAATAATAATAATATATACTTGATTCAACTGTAGGTTAGTGTATATAGGTAGGTAATTCAATGTATTCTTTATATCAATAGTGGTAGTCTACACTAATATTATAAAGAGGAAAACTTTGTTTGTTTGGTTGTAATGAATAGGCTCAAAAACTACTGGACCGATTTTAAAAATTCTTTCACCGTTAGAATCCTTATAGGACCTGGATGAACATAGGCTATAAGAATTTCCCGATATTCCCACGGGAAGGCGACAAACGGGAATTCTATATTTTTTACGAAAACCACTATACATATGAAGCTGAAATCGGGCATATATGTTCATTGGGGAGAGCAAGGGAGGACTAAAAACGGATTTCCCGAAATTCCCACGGGAAGGGGACAAACGGGAATTCATAATTTTTACGAAAACCGCTATACATATTAAGCTGAAATTGGGCATAGATGTTCATTAGGGACTGCAAGTAAGCACTAAGGACGAATTTCCCGAAATTCCCACGGGAAGGGGGCCAACGGGAATTAATTATTTTTTATGAAAACGGTTACACATATGAATCTTAAGTTGGGCATATTTGTTTATTTGGGACCCCGAGGAAGCACTAGGAACGGATTTCTCGAAACTCCCACGGGAAGGGGACAAACGGGAATTCATTTTTTTACGACAAGCGCGATACATATGAATTCGAAATTAGACCTGTACGTTCATTAGGGACTGCGAGGGAGCGCTAAGAACGAATTTCCCGAAATTCCCACGGGAAGGGGACTAACGGGAATTCAATTTTTTTACAAAAACCGCTGTACATGTGAAGCTAAAATCGGAGACTGCGGGGAAGCACTAAGAATTGATTTCCCGAAATTCCCACGGGAAGGGACTGTCTGTGCGTTTGTGCACGCTAATCTCAGGAACGGCTTAACCGATTTCGGTGCAGTTTTCAGGAATATATTGTGACAGGTCCCACTTAACATATAGGCTACTTTTTATCCCGGGAAAATGTTTTTATCCCGGATAATTTCGACATTTTTTTTTCTGTAGTCCACGCGGACGGAGTCGCGGGCGTCCACTAGTCATTTATAAAGACAACACAACAAGTTATTATTAAGTATAGAGAGTGACAAGTGCATCTTCGCTCAGTTAAGAGCATTACCTCCCAAGTGGCTGGAGAAACTGGGTTAGAAACACATTGTTGAGGGCTCAGAGACAATAGAATTTAAAGGTACAATGTTGGGAGCAACACTGACATTCGTTTTCAAATATTGAAAATACTTTTGTCTAACTCAAGCTGTAACAGACTTTAAATAATTTACTGGTTGTCCCTTACGCCCTGTATCACTCTGTGTGACTCTTATATATTTAGGAAAAAAATGTCGTGTATACGTTAGCGAACTATTACACATTCGCACAAATCTCATATCATTTATATATAATATATATGTATGTCGTGATTAATCGTAGCTTAAATGAACTAAAAGAGTGTTATTTGATTTTTGTAGGTACTTAGTTTAATTTTATTGTAAAACGGAAGACGAACGTCCGTGACGTCGCTACCGGTGACGGTTCACGTGGATGGAGTCGTTAGGCGAGGAGGGCATTCTGAATCGAACCGTTATCGTATTAACACGTCTCGCCTAACGAATCTGTCGGTTCGCCTACCGTTATACTTCACTGTAATTTTGGAAATACAAAGTTCACTATTCACATCTCTTGTCTTACTCGAGTACCTGCGCCATGGATCCTGTAGCACCAAACCCTACTGATGATGGTGATACCTCTAACTTATCGCTTTCGCCGGCATCAGAAGTGGGATCAGCTCGAGAAAATCAAACCTTGGCAACTGACCCCCAAACGGACGCACACTGGCGGGCTATGTTCGAGCTGCAGAGTCGCACTATGAAGGAACTTATTGAAGCTGTAAGAAAACCATCTGTTGCGAAGATAACGCTACCAGAATTTAACCCTGACATCGAAAATACAGATGCACGTGCTTGGTGTGCCACTGTCGACATTTGCTTGGCAGAGAAGCCCTTAGAAGGAGGAGCATTAATAATAACTCTGAGTAACTCATTACGAGGAAGCGCATCATCCTGGCTATCACAAGTTTCACACGCAGGAATTACATGGCCTTTTTTCAAAGATCTATTTCTTGCTCGATACGCCTGTACAGAAACTGCTGCAGCTACTCTGATCAACATAAACAACAGTCGTCCTAAAGAGGGTGAGTGCCTTGCGGCATATGCAAGTCGCTTGATTACATCGGCGATGATCAGATGGAAAGATATGAGTACTGAAGAGATTTCCATATCCTATGTACTTGCTCACATATCACAATTTGACACGCGAGTGCATCGTCTTGCCCACACTGTCGAGATGAAAACGAGAAACAAGCTTCTCCAAGAGTTGAAATCATTTTCAAGCATGAAACGGAAACAACCTGAACAAGATAACGCACACACCAAGCGTTTTAAACTCGGTGTACCGGCTTCATTCACATGTCATCACTGTGGTAAACCTGGTCACAAAGCTATTGATTGTCGCCTAAGAAAATCGGTGAACACTAAGCCAATTACCTCATATCCGAATCAAACGCCGAAGACTACAGACACTAATAGCCTCATCAATACAAAGAAAGCCACTATTTGCTACCGCTGCGGTGAAAAGGGACATATCTCGTCATACTGCACGATGCCTGGTACAAGCGCAGGCTCTGGCACTGCTGGTGGCAGCATGAACACGGCAAACTCGCAACAACAGCGGCGGGTCGACGTGTGCGAGATTCGTGAGATGTGCGGACAACTACAACAATCTGGTGAGTCGTACCCTTTTTGTTTTGACTCCGGGGCCGAGTGTTCTCTAATTAAGCAAAGTCTATCATGTAAATTTACAGGGACACGATCGCATTTCACTGTACAAATTACTGGCATAGGTAATTCTAATGTGTGTAGTACTGAACAAATACGTAGCAATGTTGTGATTGATGAAAACGAGTTAGCCATTTTATTTTATGTCATACCCAATAGTTGCTTAAAGTATGATATTTTGATTGGTCGTGAAATTTTAACACTTGGTTTGACAATTCATCTTTCTGAATCTACCTTAAAAATAACAAAAAATAAAAGTGTACATGTTTGCAATTTACCCACATTTGATTTTTATAACATTGACACCGACATTACCAATGATAACAAACCAAGACTAGTTTCACTTTTAAACGAATTTTCTAATTCTTTTACGAATGATTTACCTAAGACTCGCGTCACAACTGGAGAGTTGCAAATTCGTTTAATCAATCCGAATCGTATAGTTCAACGTCGTCCCTATAGACTTAGCCCAAGTGAAAGGCAAGTGGTACGTGATAAAGTTAGTGAGTTAGTGCATGCAGGAATAGTCAGGCCTAGTTGCTCCCCCTTTGCCAGTCCGATTATTTTGGTCAAAAAGCGTGATGGTAGTGATCGTATGTGCATCGACTATCGTGAGCTCAACAATAATACAGTACCCGATCGTTTCCCTCTGCCATTAATTGCTGACCAAATCGCAAGATTATCCGGAGCGCAGTATTACACTTGTTTAGATTGTGCAAGTGGGTTCAACCAAATCCCAATAAATCTGGAAAGCATCGAACGAACTGCTTTCGTGACGCCGGATGGCCAATTCGAGTATCTTACGATGCCGTTCGGTTTACGCAATGCACCAAGTGTTTTCCAGCGCGCTGTGTCCAACGCAATAGGTGATCTCGTACATAATTACGCCGTTCTTTATATGGACGATATCCTTATTCCCTCTCGATGTGAGCAGGAGGGGTTAGAACGTTTACGTGAGGTATTAGAATCTCTGACTAAGGCCGGGTTTTCTTTAAAAATTTCAAAATGTTCATTCTTAAAGCGTCGCGTTGAATTTTTGGGCTACGAGATTACTGCAGGTGAAGTGAGACCCAACCCTAGGAAAATAGAGGCTTTAACGCAATTACCTCCTCCAGAAAATGTACATAAGCTTAGACAATTTAACGGTCTCGCGTCTTATTTCCGTAAGTTCGTCGCAAACTTTTCCCAAATTATGGCTCCCTTATTTAGACTAACGACTTATAAGGAATTTGATTGGAAACCTGAGCACGAGAAAACCCGTCAAAAGATAATTTCAATTATTACTAGTAAGCCTGTACTAATGATCTTTAATCCTAGTTATCCAATCGAGTTACATACAGATGCGAGTGCGGACGGGTACGGTGCGATACTATTTCAGAAGGTAGATGATAAAATGCACGTAGTGGAGTACTTCAGCAAACGTACCACGAATGCGGAGTCTAAATACCATTCATATGAATTGGAGACTCTGGCAGTGGTGAATGCTGTAAAGCATTTCCGTCACTATCTTCAAGGGCATAGTTTTACAGTGGTTACAGACTGCAATTCTTTGCAAGCTTCTCGAAAAAAAATTGATCTCACTCCTAGGGTTCACCGTTGGTGGGCTTACCTTCAGGCCTATGATTTCAATATCATTTATCGCGAGGGTAGACGAATGAGCCATGTAGACTTTTTATCTCGTAACCTTCTCCCAGAGTCTTTAAACATTAGTATACATAAGGTTGAGCAAAAACGCGTTGATTTAGCAACTTTATCAGATAATTGGCTCCTAGCCGAACAATTGTGTGATCAGGAAATTCAGGCTATCATAATCAGATTAAAAAACAATGAACTTTCTTCCGACCTTGCAAACACCTATGAATTACGGTCCGGTCTTCTTTATCGTAAAGTACAACGAAATAATCGTACTCGATGCTTGCCGATCATTCCACGAGCTTTTCGGTGGTCCGTTGTAAACCATGTACACGAAGCCGTCATGCATTTAGGTACTGAAAAAACATTAGGAAAAATCTATGAACATTATTGGTTTGACCACATGGCCAAATACGTTCGTAAATTTATTGAAGGTTGTATAACTTGCAAAATTTCTAAATCTGCGTCCGGTAAGGTACAAGCAGAACTTCATCCAATACCTAAGGTTAGTGTTCCGTGGCATACCGTGCACGTGGATATATCAGGAAAGCTCAGTGGAAAGAACGACTTGAAAGAGTACGTTATTGTAATGGTTGATGCCTTCACTAAGTTCATTTTACTACACCACACCTTGCGATTAGATACTCAAAATGCGATCAAAGCTCTCGAGTACGGTATCTCGCTTTTCGGTAAGCCTTGTCGTGTTATTGCGGATCAGGGACGCTCGTTCGCTAGTAAAGATTATAAGGAATTTTGCGATTCCCATGGTATTGCATTGCACTTAATTGCTACTGGCTCTAGTCAGGCAAATGGGCAGGTGGAAAGAGTAATGGGAACGTTAAAGAGTATGTTGACCGCAGTTGAGACTTCTGACCGATCATGGCAAGATGCGCTTGGGGATGTTCAGTTAGCATTAAATTGTACAATGAATCGCGTTACTAAAGCCAGTCCTTTAGAACTTTTGATTGGAAAAGTAGCTAGACCTATTAATCTCTTGACCATTGACGATGATGAACCGTTGGTTGACTTAGCTGAAATTAGAGAACAGGCGGAACAAAATATTCAAAGTGGTGCGATTTACGAAAAGTGTAGATTCGATAGAAATAAAGCTAAAGTAGTTCCTTTTGCTGTAGGAGATCTAGTTCTAATTAAAAATGAAGAACGAAATCAGACTAAGTTGGATCCTAAGTTTAAGGGTCCATTTAAAATTGTAGAATTGCTTGAAGGAGACCGCTATATTTTAAAATCTTTAACTGGCAATAGGACATACAAGTACTCCCATGACAGAGTTAGAAAAATGCCTCTAGGTCAAGTCCCTGTAGAATTGGAATTTGTAAGTGATAATGAGGAAGGCATAGAACCGACTGCTGGTACAAGTACTGAGCAAGTAGATTGACTTGTAAGGCCGTATCGTATGCGCTAGTCGTAGTTGTAACTGCGGCTTTTAGTCGTTCAGAGAGCGATGTGCGTCTAGTGATACGAGATGGGCCCGGGTCTCTATGAGACTATACTATTTGGCTGCCTTGGTGGAGCCCGGGAGTTCTGATGGACTCTAAGTATTTTCAAAAGTAGATTGGGCTTTTATTGAGTGAGATAAAGCTACGGGTGACAAAATTAGCAATTAAATTAGTAGGCAATTATATCAAAAGTTATGTTAAACTTATTGATTGCTTGATAATAAAACTCAGAGTAAAATAAATTAGCGATACGGGTCTTGACCAGAGATGTTTTCCTCATTTAAACTTAATTGAAATCAGGTAGGCCGAGCTTACAAGGAATACAGTTACCTTACACTTTGATACTATTGTTGCAGATGCACACGAGGACGAGTGAAATGTCAGCTTGGCCGTGTCGTGATTAATCGTAGCTTAAATGAACTAAAAGAGTGTTATTTGATTTTTGTAGGTACTTAGTTTAATTTTATTGTAAAACGGAAGACGAACGTCCGTGACGTCGCTACCGGTGACGGTTCACGTGGATGGAGTCGTTAGGCGAGGAGGGCATTCTGAATCGAACCGTTATCGTATTAACACGTCTCGCCTAACGAATCTGTCGGTTCGCCTACCGTTATACTTCACTGTAATTTTGGAAATACAAAGTTCACTATTCACATCTCTTGTCTTACTCGAGTACCTGCGCCATGGATCCTGTAGCACCAAACCCTACTGATGATGGTGATACCTCTAACTTATCGCTTTCGCCGGCATGTATATTAGTAGGATTATGAAAAATCTTAACTGTTGGTTAAAAACACGTTATATACCTGCACACCCATACCATTTTAGATTAAGACGTAATTCTACGTCTAGAGCTGACAAATGATGTAAGCGAGTAGTAACTTTGGGAACCTTTGACCTTTTGTAACAAAATTATACGACAACCTCTGTCCTTACCATTAATTAACTAATCAGTTCTTGTCTGTAACATCAAGCTTGCATTCTGATGTATTATACAAAGTCTAAATGCACAAGGCACATGCATAGTATTAACAACTAAAAGAATATTTCGAGATACCATGCTGCAAAGGATTAAGTAAAATATTATTTCCTTAGCTTGAATAGAGTTCGTCGAAAGCTTTTCAACAAAAACATTTTAATCCAAAAGTACATTTAGAAAGTTCGTTTGAATTGAATGAAAATTCCGAAATAAAAAGGGAGTTCGTTGAAAAGTCCTCGATTCCAGGTCAGCATTATTTCTTTTAGTTTTGCTGAAGGAGATTGTTCGTTACAGACCGGTCGGTGGACGGCGAGCACATTGTGAAGCACAGCACGTCTTCCGTGGACACCGCTGCCTGGTAAGTTTCAGCTTTCTATAACTTTATAATGATAAGTGAACATGAGAATAAGAAAAGCGTATTATGGCTAGTTGTTAAACTACTAGTAGACATACAGACAGTTGCCTATATATGCATATTTATTAGGCGGGTTGTTTTTCACGATTTCAAAGCGGCTTATTTTATTATTTCTTTTTAGTATTTCTTTTAATTAGATTTTAGATTTTAAAGAATTAAGGTGTTATTACAAAAGCACGTCTAATTTAAACACGCATAGAATATAGTTTTAAGTTAGTTTAAATCTCCGTTAGGATCAGCACGCCCTTGTACTCGTACATTAGGTATTGTAAACTGTATGAAATGTTTGTGTTCAACAAAGAATACTATGATAGTTTTATAGTAGAAAATTTGTTAGAGCTAGACGTGTTTAGCTAAATCAATTTCTAAGGTTCACCCAACTTGGATTTACCTAACACATATCGCTCCTCATATTTGACACAGATTATTTAAAATATATCTCGATACTTGCTTTTTCCCCGTGTCTTTAGAATTGGGATATTTCTAAGTCAGACTTATAATTAGATTAGATGCATTATATAACTTTTACTTATAAAATATACTTACTTATACACTTCCATAAAACTTAAGTAATATTTAAAAGATGTTGCAAAGAAAAAGAGCTATCCATTCATACAAGAACGAGCGTTTTTAAACGAAGATAAGACGTCCATATTTACATGTTTATTATGAGATTTCTCGCCTCTTATTCCGACAGGATTTTGTTTACTTTTGCCACAATCCATTTTCTATCTGATATCATGCTCCATTATTTTACAACTTCCATTAGCTTCGTACCTATACACGTATCAGTGTCAGATTTTATCGTTAAATTTATTACTTTTCACTACCGCGGTATTACTGTAATTATAATTTACCACTTGATTGTAATCATGGTATATTACCTTTGATTCTGAACTATATAACTTTTTTTTTACAATTAGCTAGGCAAACATTTGACCGCCATCGTGTCTGATGTTAAGCAAGATGCGGCCTAGGGTGATACATGTTTGCCTAGAAAGTGCCTATTCACTCTAGCTTTGAAGAGACCAATGTTGTAGTGCTCGGGAAATACTTATAAAAATAGAGCTAATCTGATAAATACAACTACAGAACAAACTATAAATAGAAAGTCATAGACTGCTGCTATCATCTTAAAAATAGCTCCGAGAAATTCATCCTGCGAATAGTTTAAGTACTTATTTTTTTCCACGACTATCGATCGGGTTTCATTGTTAGAAATATACTAAAGGTGTCTAATTTAAACCTAACTATGAATTAACGATGCACCACTTGATGCCTGCCCGTGGGTATCATAACAGGCGATTAAGGCGAATACATGAGCTAAACGCGAGTTTTTTAAGGGCGAAACTTACATCTACTTCTTTAAACCAGCTCAAAAAAATATAAAATATTCTTGTGGATATGTAGTAAGTATTTGTGTTTTGAAGGTTTTAGGTTTCCAGGAGGTAGCCCGAAGTGCCTGAAGTGTGCCCGATGTGTTGACAACATTGTGCGAAAATCACACTGTGGTCACCAACCTGCCTGCTCATCGTAGTAACTGGGCAGGCGTTAGGCATGGCAGTAGTCTTGTACTCGTATCGTGCTCTGGGAAGGCCTACATCTGTCTATAAAAAAACCTAGCATTAACACTGGACAATATAAACTTCGCCCGATCAAGTAATAAAAAAAAATTACAACTTTTCCCAGCATATTTTTTGGCATAAACTTACTTTATTTGATGTATAGAGTACGTACCCTTCGTTAAGGGTGGCAATGAAGAAACATCCTGTATAGGTCCCTTACTTTATAATAGAATAAATAGATTAAATAATATATATGACCTTACATATTTCCACTGTAACCAAGTAGTTGATAAGTGCTTAAAAACTTTATCTTATGAAGATACAGAAAAACTGTTAATAGTTGATAAGTAATTAAGTCTTTAAATAGCTAAGAAACGTATTCTCCTCAGTAGTAGGTATACTCGTACTAGTTTTTTTTTTGTGTTAATAAGGTCTTCATCACCTGAAACACCTATCCATAGCGTGAGATATTTAAATGTATATACAGAAAATGTGTGTATTGAATAAATATTATTATTATTAACTTCAATACATAATTTATAGGTAGGTAGTTTCATTAGTAGTAGGTACCTATCATTCGACCTAAACTTTAGTCAAAAGCTGACATAAAATTAGCCCTTATTTTATTTAAGAAACATTGTATGCTGCCTTTTTCTCGCAGGAAATTCAATTTTCCTTGTTTTGTTCTGGCCCGTAAATGGAAAGATTTTTTTTTTTTTAGTTTAACGCTCACTTAATGCTGTATATACACATATTTTTATGTCGGTAAAAAATAAGTTGTTCGACTACAGTAAGTACCTACCCATGTAGATGTTTTTGTTTAACTTTTATGAAGAAAACATTAAAAATATTTTTACCAACTTGGTTTTATCTAAAAAAAAAAACAGAAGTTACAAAAAGTAAATCTAAGATAGTAAATAAGCAAAATTTCGTACTATTCAGCTAGTAGCATGACCTGCGAAACACGATATGATAAACCGATTTATTGATATTTAGCCTGTCAAAATATGATAAATATAGCCGCCATGTTGAATTTTGTATAGAGACGACACGATATCGTACGATACGATATCCACGATGCGTGGTCATGCTAGGAGGGCAGGAATCGAACTCTGTAATGCACCATATACCAGACACCCGTGACTTCGTAGTCGGAGGTTATAAAATTAATGTAGGATTTTAGAAAATTCTTTCTTAGTGCTCCTCCTCATACTATTTTCGGCATATCATTAATTTTCACTATTGCGTTGTCTAATATCAAGTCACTCGCTTGACAACGAAAGACTTAGCAAGAGCTTTACATAAATTGATAATACAGGAATCGCAATAAGTTCTAATACCAATGTTTGTTTTTCTCCAACCAGCCTGTACCACATGCGTCTAGTATGGCGGTCTATCGGTGGAGCAGAGGAGGGACCGTGCGGCGGCAGCTTGCGCCTGCTGGAAGCTGCATGTGCCACTGCTCTTCACTACGCAGACCTCGTGCATGGAGCGTTGGCTGATCAGGGCTACTACGAAAACTATGGTAAGCTTTGCACAAATTCGATCATTCTACCATAGAGGAATAAGAATTTATTCCTCTATGATTCTACTACCTACAGCATCAGCGCTGAAATCACCCTGATTGCTTAATGAAGCTATATTTATGTACCGTCGTCGCAAGGTTAATACAGGTGAAATACAAGAAGATTCAACTCAATGTGGTGCTTGAGAAATTTGTTAAACGTAAAAATATTGTAATGACAAAAATGTTTGGTAATTAAAATTGTCAACGGTCAAAGGTAAAGATTTCTGGCTTTGAAACGGATCAGTAGGCCATTTATTTCTGTTTAAAATTTCTTACCGGAAATCTCAAGCTGTCTAATAAATGGAGGATCAAAAGACACTGTCGAAGCCTAAAATGTATTGGGTTAGTATTGAATTAATTAATTATATTGGTGTATTATAGGTAAAACGTAGGTAGACCACTGCGAAGGAAAGATAAGCCATGTTGAGGTCTGCTATGTGTTAAACTTATCTATTCAAGTAAACTGCAAACCATAGCTAAAGCTATGTTACAAAATTATGTAAGTATGTACATAATAAAAGCAATTTTGCTATCTGGTATGCTGGAATAAATCTCTTGCAGAGATAAGCATGCTTTTGTATGCATTTCTTTTGTAAATTTCTCTGTATTTATTGAAGTGTTTCGTTTACAATAAAGAATAAGAATAAATTATGAAATAGTATAAAATGAATGTCTCTAAGTAATTAAATAACTACATACTTACATCTACTCACCTATAGTTATATGTTCATAATACACTTATATGAGGTTAGGTCGCGAAACTTTAATATCTACATACAGGACATGTGTAGATACTGTGGCCCGCAAGTCCTCAAGTTGTGCAAGAACTTTATTCCCTGAGGCAACTGACCTTATAACAATTTCAATGTAATAATTTTCAACACATATCTATGTGCACATTATCAGTACGTAACCTTGAAAATTATGAATCTAGTTTTTCAATTTTGTTATATATTTTTTCTGAGTATGGACCATATAAATAGTTAAAGTTACGTAAAAGTCTATACAAAAAGTAGACAAAGAATGATACATGCATATTTCATATTTCTCATCTATTTCCATTGAATCGAGCTTTTTTCACACCATCTCAGTTAATCCGACCGCGGCAAATGCTCCGCGGTTTTTCACACACTCTTTTTATTTTGTACTTACACGGGTTAATGTCGAGTTGGGTAAGCTATAAAACGAAAATAAATAAAATATTTTAAGGTCACGTAGCTTAGCATTGGGGTTCTTTTGACATGACCCTTGATCAGTGAAAAAACTCTTTGAGCAAGACGTTTGTACTTTTATTTTAGACACCGTTAAACTCAATTGCACTTGTATTGGGTTGCCTTTCCAGCAGAGATGTGCTATATGATGTTGTTATGGATGCATTTGATATGCTATAATAAAATTTATCAACTTTATGGACCAATGAAAATTATTAGTGGATATCACAAGCATCCGTAGTCTCACTGACCGGCAACTTCTAATAGAATTAGGTACTCATTACGCTTTTGCGTTGGGTCGAGCTTCGTCTGTAGTCTGTACATACTCTTTTTCATTCAAGCACGCATCAAAGTCATATGTGAATATAGTATCTATTATGCGAATATAGATGCAAATGTCACTGAAACCTGGAGATCCAAATGCCGTAGGTACTACTCGTACGTAGAACAAAACCAATGAAATTTAAAATATCTCAACTCTTGCAACCGGCAAACTAACATTAAGAATCTGTTAATAGGCGCACCCATTCAGTAATTAACTAATTAATATATATTGTCCCTAATGGGTTAACGGAGCGTTTGTACACACGCGCGTTTGTTACGCACGAGGGCGCCACGTGGTCACGATGCCGCGATGGCACGAGAATAGCCTCAGGGTATTTTCCTTGAGATCCTCCCCTAAATCATAGAATCCTTTGACGGTATAATGGTATGCTTAGAAAATAAACAAATTTAATTAATCTTTTCAGTCATGCATGATAAAAGTTATGGTAAATACCGAAATCTGAATTACCTATTTATGACAACTCCTCATAGGTACTAGTAGGTACTTTCTGGAGCGTTAACAGATTTTTTGAGGTGGTAGGTACGACTGTGGCTTGCTGGACGAGATCTCTGGTAGAGATAAGCTTGCCATTATACATGCATCTCTTCTTTTATGTTGTATGCCATATTTCTTTTTGTGTATGTGCAATGAAGAATAAGAAAGGACTGTGGGTAGTAAATAGATAAGTATTCCAAATGAATACACAGTTGCTGAGTAGCCTTCGTTAAGTATACATATAAATCATACCGCAGTTTATAAATTAATTAGTATGTACAGATT
The DNA here is from genome assembly GCA_014607495.2 of Carposina sasakii. Classification (NCBI taxonomy): domain Eukaryota; kingdom Metazoa; phylum Arthropoda; class Insecta; order Lepidoptera; family Carposinidae; genus Carposina; species Carposina sasakii. The sequence continues at coordinate 7,849,431 of CP053155.1, forward strand.
GTTAGGTCAATTCATAATTATCATTTATTTTTGTAAACACACCGACTATTTATTACTAATTTCATAATTGTATACAGAGTGTTTTTTCGATGCCACCCTTAACTAAGCATACGTATTCTATACGTCAAATAAAGTATGTTTATGCCAAAAAAAATGCTGGAAAACGATGTAATTTTTTTTGAAAAAAAAATTAAATTACTTGTTCGGGCGAAATTTACAGTGTCCCGTGTTTATGCTAGTTTTTTCATAGACAGATATTAATTAGTTCTCGTGAAAAAATCTTGCTACGCGCAACAGAAAAACGCAGTCTATTTACTCAACTTTGGACCCTAATATCTTGAGAACCAGATACTTCCCAGGTATGCTTCCATGAAGAAAAATGATTGTGATGATGAGGATATTCGTAGTTTTCGGGAACGTTGACGACAAAAAATCACCTGTATACTATTAAGTTAGTCTATTGACTAGTTTCGAAAATCGTCACTTACCTAACAGTGGGGATTTTAATATAAAATAGTCGGCGTGGGTAGTACCTATAACGGTTGTTGTTACTAGTGATAGCAAGAAGTGTTGTATATCTAATTGAACGTTACTGTTGGATGATTGTAAACAATATACAAAGTGGACTATTGATATTGGATTGTTTTGATTGACACACCTAACACCCCAATAAGATTAATAGAAATTTGTTAAAAGGTCATTATTATTTATCTCCTTGTGTCGATTATATACGCATTGTCTCTTCGTCGATTTGTCCTTTATTTTGTCCTTTTTTCGATATAAGTACTTAACCTTTCTGTGACTTAACCTTGCTCAAAGTTTTTGATTCTGTAAGTACTTTTTTCAAAGTGCTTACAAGACCTTCAGAGAAAGGAAACACGTAAAGACTTTGAGAAACTTTAAAGCATTAGCCTGCGAACTTGTTTTACTTGCTTTAAGTGCAACTATCTTTGATCTCAGAATGATAATAATAATAATATTTGACCGAGAAAGTATAAAAATCATCCTGTATATTGCAAAGATTTTGTTATTTGTTATAAAGTCTCTTTATCTTTGGTTGTCTCGATAAATGCTCCAATATTCTAACCACAATGTTAAACAATTTTAACTACAGGGATTGTATTACAAGTCGTAATACAACAAGTTCCCAGTATCTGTTCAGTGTGAATATTGCAGGTCAAAACAAGACGACGGAGGAGATATGCACCATTGTCAACAACTTGGAGTACGTGCGCCGATGCCTGGCCGAGTACGACGATGAGAACATGTGAGTGCACCCTAATCTCTAGTAAATTTGAGACGTGTGGGGTTTATTGTGGAAGCCGGACGAATTCAGGTCCATTAATTTTTATTTTGTTACTTTTCAGACTACTAGGACAATTTTTTTTTATGTGTATATTTAGATGTACCTGCTTTAACGTACACACGAACGTTCATTTATATAAGTAGATAGTTACATTACAAAAAGCATAATCGTCGTCGTCTTTAGGAATCATGAGGAATAACGAACTTTTAATAAATTGAGCTTTTTTGGCATTATCTTGCCAGTGGTTTAGTTAAACTTTAAAATGACATTTAAAATTAATAAACACACTACATAACAACCCTTTTCAAGATGCACACATTTAAAGTATTAAATTATAATCGATATAAAGTGGTGTGTATTCGAGAGGAAAGTAAAAATTGCACTTATCGAATGTTACGTAAGGCAACCTCACAATACACACCCTGAAATAGTCTCGTTTATTGAAAAATATACCTTACACATTCCTTTCAAAATCTTTTTTGCCTTGCTTGCAATTCAAGATATAAAACGACAATATTAACACGTAACTGCACGTGGTTCAATTAATTTCAAATGATGAAGATTTTAAGGAATTTTACCTAATGTGCCATATAATTTTGCTCTACTAAGGACTGATTTTTCCAAACGTTAGATAGCCTTTCAAACTGATCAGAAGAATAAATTTGATGCTGTTTCTATCATGATCAAGTTATAGAGAAAGGCCCTTCGTAAACTACTCTTCAGCCCTTAATTAACTAAAGTTAACGCTATGATGGCTGTTGTTACAGTCCTGAGTATTTATGTAATTTAACCTTTAATAAAGTGATTTAAACTCACTGAATCTAACCCTATAGTGTAACAAGAGCAGAGATAGCGACATCTCTATTTTTTGTCATAAAAGTGCAGTCTCAATTCGTGTTAAAATGATGTTATTGATCTTTTTGTGACAGACATTCTTATTTCATCTATTTAGTCACGCCTTCAGCGTAGGTAATCAAATCAATCTATTCGAAAAATAATTGGTTTATTTAGAAGGCTTCCGAGTGTATTTCGTTTGTATCTATTGATTCAAAAATTGAATACCTTAGTACGACTTGGATTGATTGGTATACTTACGTTCATTCTATACAATCAATATTGACATTTATTATGATTGAAGAACAAATTAGAATTAAATTATTTTTTTGTGCTAAGGGAATTTCCTACGTTACCCGTCTTACTTACTGTCTTACTACACCAGTACACAGGTATCTTTTTACCCATGCTACTTCTGATTGTCTTAGTTGTAACACGGGAGATGTTTTTCTAGTATCTTGTCTAGCTTTTAATAAGAATAATTATATTCACCAAGTAGCATTTGTACTTACAGACATTTAAACATCATTGTATAGTATAAAGTCTTCTAGCTTTGTTACGATTTCCAGCAATTCGTAGCATTAACGAAAAGCGGGTACAATCATTTTATTCTATTAAGGACCGTAAAATAAATTTAATATTGCCTCTATTGTGATCAGTTTTAGAGAAAGACGGCATCAATTTTATTCTTCTGGTGAAAAATCAGCCCTAAGTAGACATTTGATTTAAAAGTGTAGGTAATTTGTTAATTCCGTGCATAAAATTTTTATTACTTTATAATTTATGCAGTTCATGCAAAATGCCAATTGTAATTTCTGAAAAAGTATAAATAACTAGGTATATCACTTGATATTATCTCGTACTTATTATTTAGTAAAATCCTGATTAGATAAGTTAGGAATAAAGCATAGCAAAGACATCCTTAAAATTAAACTTAAGATATATTTTATTTAAGAATTATGTACCTACATGAGTAAATTATTACGCTATCCCGGTCAAAACTGGCACCATGTATCTGGAGAGTTTATTTTATAATAACGTAACTTTCAGTGCGAATGACGATAATGCCCGCCAACTTGTCCGTGGAGCCCTGGGTACCCTTGAAGCGAGGTCCTCGCGCGCTGCGGCACCGCTCGCCGCCAGGGCGCGCCCGCCTTTACGCAAAGCTGTCTTCCACCTTGCATGGTCGCCTGATACTTTGCCTACTACTCAGGTATGTTACAGATATACAGAATTTTCAGATAACAGTCCAACAAGTTCGGTCGAGGCTAAGAATGAACAGTACAAGTTGCGCTTTTCAAAAAAAGAATTTTCGTCAGTTATGACCACTGGCGGCTCGTCCTAAGGAGCGTTGGTGCGGTGCACTCCCACCCACGAAGATTACATAGGCAATCTATATTTCTCTATATTTATAATTATCTTTCAATTGTACTATGTTTATACAATAGTGTCTACGCGTTCGTCTCAAGTAAGTTGTAATGTTATGTATCGAGTAGAGCTCTAGCGATCGCGTTCCAATGAAACGAAATTTGGTACGATTCCTAGTTCTGTATTCAATGAGTGTGAAAAAGACGTACCGACATAGGCCGGCTCGTGAAACAGAAGATTTCGTATGGAAAATTAGCCTTATCTGGAGCGCCGCTCACTTTCATTCGCGTATGCCGCCATTAGAGATCGCTTAGTCCGAGTTAGAACGCGATCTGGTTGTCTTTAAATCGGTCAAATGTTAGTTTTAGAGGTGTAAAAGTAACGAATAAAAGCGTACCCCTACCCGTATGTATTCGTTACTTTGACCATGAGTACTCGTTACTATCGTATCGTTACCGAACTCGTTACTTCTGATACCGCATATAGTATAGGTAATAACTGTAGTATGTAGTATGGTAACTAGTCGAATCGACGTGAACTGTCAGCGTAATATACCAAATTTACAAAGGATTTACTATTTAGAAAATTTTAACCACAAACTTAAATTATATTACAAATAATAGGTAGTACAAAACAGTAAAAAACTTTGTCGATAAAAAAAAAATATAAGTACTTTAAACAAACCCCATTCTTTGAAATAAGCTATTTAAATTAACTGCATCACGCGCATTGGTAGAACATTCGATCAAAAACAAAAGTATCAATACACCACTTGCGATCCGAAACAGTGTACGAGTATTATACGAAAAATACCCATGATACCATGATACGAAACATACGAGTAACGAGACTAATTCCTGGGTAACGTTTCGTTACTCGGTACTTGATGCAGTACCCGTTACTTAGTAACGAATACATACGGTTTGTTACAGCTTTGGTTAGTTTTATTATGAAATTTTGACTTCTATCTTACCCATAAACAAAAGAAAATAAGGATATCTTAAATAGATAGGTATAATAAAACCAGCCGAGTATGTGTTGAGTTGTAACTCAAAGTAGGGTTTCGTATTTTCGTCAATGTTTATTACCTAATTAATAGCAGAAACGAGTACAGGCACGTAAGTTACTCTTCCATTTATAATATTAGTATTCACGCATCAAAATGTAAAGTTAACCCGGTGTTGAGTTAGTAAAATAAATAATTAATATAGATTGCGACCCTGCTCAAACGAAGATATTATAACAATAGGCGAGAACTAAACTGATTAACTTAATTAGTTTTCAGAATCCGGATCCTATGTTATTTTCCTATTGGAAAACGGATTATAATAATTTTATATTAAATTGTTTGTGCCATTTACTACTTATGTTAGAGCAGGCATTTATATGAAAAACCTATTTAAAATTGAAAAGAACTTTTACGATTACTTTTAAGATTACTCTGTCCTACAATTTGCATTCCGTTATCATAATGAAGGCCATCAAAGAACCTCTGGAAGTAATGTTGTATAAGGACTAAACTACATGTTGCAGAAAAACAAATTTGTCTTATTCGGTAGTAATCGGAATAGACATTCCCAAACAATGTGCTTTCTTTTAATATTCGTACCTCCATAAGTTTTTGTAAGTATTTTTTTAATAGCCCACACCGTGCCACTACTACTCCACAATTTGAAGCCACATTGATCTTATTACTTCTAGTGATTTTGATAGATGGATTCGAGTAAATAAAAACAAGTTAACAAAACATCTCTTAATAGCATTTTGGTTCCGTCAAACCCCCTAAAACCTCTCCCAATTCTTCCCTGTTATAGGCTATAACTCCTCTCCTAGAGTTCCTCGACCAGCACCTATCGTCACTGAATACGTGGCTTCTGCCTCGTGCATTCATCCGAGCACTAGGCGGTTGCTGGAGCGCGGTGCTTAAAGAGGTTTCCACTCAAGCTGATGCTGGAGGCGCGGAGCGACCACGGGTCTACCATCACCGGCTGCGGGAAGCATTGGATCTGTTAGCTGAGTTCTTCCATGCGGAAGGGAAAGGTAAGTTCTAATTTTGCGGATGGCACCCTTAAAAGCATTAGGTTCATAGTTTACATGTGTCTAATCAGTTTTTATACCCTAAAATTATTTTTGTCGGACTTTCACCGATCAAATTGGTAAAATTCTAGAGAAAAGTTAGGTCAATCAAAGCACTCTAAACCGACGAGTGTGCACGAAAAATATCATGAAAGTAAGATAAAGCGAAAGATGTGTGTCAGAACCGTAGCAAGTGAAAATCCGTAATCTCGGCCTACCCCTACAGCAATGATTATGTATGTATGATATCATTTTCAACGTAGCTTATACAACTAGGTCTCCCGATGTCGGAGGTGCACAATGCAGAGTGGATCCGTCTGGAACAGAGAATGCAGTACCATCAAGCGCCTACTGAAGAGCTGATAGAGTTCTGGTTACAGGACCGACTGGCTGAACAGGCCCGGACTCCATTACCATCACCATACGGATCAATTCTTGTGAGGTAGTAACATTAGTTATTTATTTTTTCCTTTTAATTTCTGTCTCGAAGGACCAAAATCAATAATTTCATGAAACATTACCTACATAACGTAATTCTTTTTAGGGTGTATTTCAATCACGATTCCCTGTGCGTGGAAGTGCTATCCGCTCGTGACGTCATTCCTTTGGACCCAAATGGCCTGAGCGACCCGTTTGTGGTACTCGAACTGTTGCCGAAGAGGCTGTTTCCTAAGTGCCATGAGCAAAGCACCAATGTGCAAAAGGTAAGTTTAGCATGTCTCTAGACCTACTCGTTGGTATGCTGTGATATTGTGGTTGATTCTGACCGAGTCTTTATCTGTCTTAGATATTCACTAAAAATGAAAAGGGATATGAAAACTAATTTGAATTTTAGGACAAAGAATGACTACATTGTCTTATGTATTATACTTTAACAATTTCTAAAATCACTTGGACCTTTTCTATTATCGTCTCTCCAATCATGTCCTCGCCAACAGAAAACTCTGAACCCAGTATGGGACGAATGTTTCGAGTTCGCGGTCGCACTAGAGTCGTGTAAGTCACACGAGGCAGCACTGTCGCTGTCGGTATGGGACCGCGATGTGCTGACGGCTGATGACTTTGCTGGCGAGGCATTTGTGTCTCTCTCCCGCGTGTCCGGGGTCTCATGCCATGCGCCGTCGGACCCGCTGCGACCTATGGAGTTGCCGCTTATGCAGTTGCATCATCGCAGTAAGTATACTGTTAAATTGTACCAGACCAGCTTTTTTATGGTTCTGCCTGGTGTTATCTATACATCGGGTAACAAAAAGGAAATGTTAACGGTTTCGCTAACAGTTAATTTTCTAAGCATGCCGACATCAGTTTAACACCTATTACCAGGACGAACAAATAAGCGTGGTCGACGAAAACTCTAGAAATCTAAGGAAACGTAAATACTCGTAAGTAGTCGTCGGTAATGAATGTGTTAAGCGAAATGCTATAAGAATAGTTCACTATAGAAAACTTATCTACAAAACTTATTAAGGCTTAAATTCACATAAGTATTTATTTTTCCAGATAGTACTTAAGAAGAAATTCCTAAACAATCTTGAAAAATATTCATGTGATTTCGAGTTTCTGTCGATAGGTTCTCTATACTGGGCTATTTGCGTAGCATTTACTTTAACATAGGTACCCCTTTTGTTACACCCTTTATAATAAGAGTAGTCCTACAGTTTAGATTTGGTCTTTTTCTTAATCTTTATCAAAATTTATAACCAATAGTATAGACCAAATAATAACAACAAGCAATTTCCAATGTTATCATAAAAGTTTAATTAACTGATGCTTATCTCTTTTATTATTTTATCATTATCATTATGTGATAAATGATAAAGCTTAAATTATTATTAATTCACAATGATAGTTCTACTATAAATCTTTCTAATCTTCATTTTAATTAAAAACATGCAAAAGTTAAATCTATTCTGTTGTCTAGCGTATTGCGTGTTGATTGTTACGAAATGACGCAGAAATGTATTTCCCAAAATGATGCCTATTTAAAAGATGTTCACACACTCTACAAAAATACTATACCATTATCATTATAGTGGATGGCGCACTGGTATGATAACAAGATATTGATTCGCCATTAGTATGCGGAAGTATCCTTTCCGTTACAAGTTATTTGCTCGTGTTTTAATAAGAAAATAGCTACGCAAGTTTAGCCCCCGCCATATGTTTACTTGCCAAAACTTATCTACTTATTTAGAAATATTGTACAAACATATGCGACAGTATAATTTACTTTTTTCATGGGAATTAAGTGTCTGGTTCCCAAGACATTAGGGTCCAAAGTTGAGTAAATAGACTGCGTTTTTCTGCATAAATGCACATAGACGCGCGTGGCATGATTTTTTCAAGAGAAATAATTAATATCTGTTTATGTGAAAACTAACATAAACACTGGACACTATAAATTTCACGTAATTTTTTTTAAAAAAAAAATACTTTGTTTCCCAGCATTTTTTTGGCATAAACTTACTTTATTTGATGTATAGAGTACGTACCCTTCGTTAAGGGTGGCAACGAAAAAACATCCTGTATATAATCTTTATACCTACGCATATGGAATCGATAGCTAAATAGTCTTAAGATTTTAATAGCGACAGAATTTGAAATATTAGTACGGCATTTGTACGAGTACCTATGTACAGAAAATAATTCACTAAAATGGCACATGGCCATCACTATATACTAGCACAAGTATTTAAAGTATTAATTGTTTATTCATGTTTATTAATTACTTCCTTTTCAGACCACCCTATTTTACAAATATTGGAGTCACGAACCACAGACAAGTTGGCCCTTGATTTCGTCAAAAAACAAAAACTGAGATTCGCTGAGCAGTAAATAGTAAATTATATTTATTTTGTACTTGTAATACAAACTAAACTGTTTTAAAATTTATTTAACCATTATATTTACATTATATTTCAATTTACCCACAACGTCCATTTAATGTCGACAATATACAAAAGGAATTTTACTAAAAAAGAGTTGAATATTTTTTAAATAATTTAATTATTTACTTCAAAGTATTATTGTGTAAGTATCTATTTAATATAAATACTTAAGATGTAATGACACATCAGTATTAATGTATAAAATACCTGCTACAAGACTGTTAACTCTTCTATTCATGAGAGAATCGTGTAAACTAAATGTGAACTTTCAAAAAATATATTTGTATGTGTATAGCTAGTACGCAGTACGCACCCTTGGAGCTTATGTCCTTAGTCGATAATAGTCTCTTTAGAAATCCCGACCAAGTACTTTAAGACTCGTTATTAATTATTTTGAAATCTCCAACTATTATCAAAAAATATATACCCGCTGTGCAAGCATTTTAAATTTATTTAGGTAAGTAAGCCCTAGCAAAGATAAAGTGTGAAGAAACAAAAATTATTTTTCCAGCTCTACCTTTGATATGTAGGTAGGTGTAGTAGACACCAACCTAAAATAATATTATTCTACTAATAAACTAAGAGATTCAATTATGATAACGATGAATGTCCATGTGCAGTTCCTCAGTTTGTCTATAGTAAATGAACGTCAGCGAATTTATCAATCAGTGGTAGGAGACTATTAAATTACATACGGAACATTGTCCTTATTAATCCTGTACTGATGCGAGGCTTCACTAGAATACGAGTATATGTTGTGTATATACTTACATCAGCTGCATCTCCTTTCGTGCATGTCGTAAGAGTCGACTAATGATTTAAGTCATTCTCTTAGGTGATAAGCTAACAACTTGTCACTAATCATCATTTATAAAATTAACATCTGTTCCCGCTATGCTAATTTGATTTCGATATTGTATATCTTTGCTAGGGTCTACTTTCATTACGTGCATGAAGATAACTATTAATGTATAATTACCGAAACTTAAAGTATACCTGTACTTCAAAACAATAGTAAGGACCTAGTTTATAATAAGCTTAGCTTTTCTATCTCTATCTTTCCGGCTTTAACAATTATATTTAATAGTTATATTATTATTATCATAACCTTTTTTTAAATCAATTCTACGTTTTGATAACTTCTACCGTTTATTGCATTGAGAGCTTTACCTACATTTATATTTCTCGAATACCTATATCCGTCACATGGCATGTCTTTGACGACTGATTTTCATTGTTAGATTTAATAAAATATTAAAATTTTATGTGACATTCGTTCACTGTGTATACAAATATTTTATTGATATAAATAAAAAATTGTATTAATGTTTTCAATTAGCAAGTGTATTTTAAATATACCGTGACTGTAGTTATGTAACAATTATAACATAAATTATGTGTACAATATCAATTCGGAGTATTTAATCGTCTCTGATATCAAAATGTGATCTCAAATATGTATCCTAATCAAATCATTAGCACGTTAAATATAAAATATCCATAACATAAAGATATGGTTTTAAATGTGTGTCTAAAATATACATACTTTCCTACATTAGCTTGTGTCCGAGACTTCCTTCTGGGCAAAAGATATAATATTATAGATTATGATTTTACAGAGTGTAACAATATAAGGTCTGCTAAACTAAATGATCACCGAGAAACTCTATTAAAAGCATTTTCCTGAGCAATTCCAAAATAAAGTCTTGAAACTAAATATAATAAACAATGCCCGTTATACACTGTAAAATTGCCCATGAAATACATAAATATCGTAACAAGGATCCGTGTTCATATAATATGTGTTAATCATAATGATTGTTAAAAAATATTTTAAGTATAGACATGTCTATAGGTACCTACCTAAAATCACATGTCACATTACATTTGAAACGATCGGCGAACTATAAATAATGTGTTATTTAATTGATGTACTAGAATTATGTATTTAAACTTTTCTAAGCTTCTACTACTTATGTTTTTATTTTTGTATTTTGCGTCAATTGATATTAAAATTCATCAAGTCCTAATTATACTGGGAGATTTTCATAAAATTATTACAGGAATATCAAAGTAACTTCTCATATCAGGGAGCTTTTACCAGTAAGCTAAGTGTGTGTTAAATTTTATAATATTCCACTTTCGATACTTTTGGAAACACGACCAGTTCCGTGTCAATTATTCAAATATATTCTATAATATTCAGATGATATATTTTTTAATAATTTTCCCAAAATAGCACGATGAAAAAGCCGAAGTGCGAAACCATTCTTAGTGGTTTCCAAATAACAGGACGAAATAATACCAATTTAAAATATTGGACAAGAACGCCAAAAATGTATTATACTTACGTACCTTTAAGAAAAATGTCAGTAGAGAGTTTATAAATATTTTCTAAATTATATACCTACCTTAGAGACCCTGATATAAGAGTTTATAAACCCTCTGCAACTCTATCGAATATGTCTAATTTATCGCAGAACGTGTTCGTTGTATTATTGTACTTATGTTCCTGGCTTTAAGTAAACTGTATCAAAACAATTCACATTGCAGTTTGTTTTTAATAATTAGTGGTTCCTATATAATTGTAGGAGTATCACAAGAAGTTGAAAACGTTAATCAAAGTCGTCAAAGTCAACATTATTTATTCGACATGAAAGTACGTAATTTCAACACAGAGTTAGAGTCTGTCTAAAGAGAGTTGACCCTAGAATTATTTAAATACTTTTTATATGGCAACTCTATATGAGCGTCAATATCAATATGACAATCAAGATGGCGGTTGTCGTTTCGTCGCTGGTGTGAAGCAGGGTGTGAAGTCCTGTGCGTTGTTGTGATTATATTATGGAGTATAAAATCTTTAAAATGAACAAATCTATTAAAAGTGGAGTACGAAAGATGTTGTTTTGCATGATTAGCAAGTTCAACGATAAACAAGAGCAGCATGATGCCGTATTCAAACAAAAACAAGATTGTTTACATGTGGTATTGAATTTCTTAGGTTAGTATGACAATATAGTTTGATACTTTGTTTGAGTACCTACGTACTCGTCATAATTTTGATTCGTAATAACTCTATTTTACATAATATAACACGTTACTAATAATGTATCTTCCTATTATGTAAGTATAACTACATAATAAGGTGCGGGTGGCTATAAGAAGTCTTATCTTTTAAATGGTTAGAGTATAATTATGTTCATTCGCACATCAGTCATCCTATTCATATACACAACACACCACACCTTATACCTATAATTTACCTAATTAATGTTGTATCGCTGTTGGTAATTTTAAAATCATAAACTTTCTTTAACAGAGAATCTAGAGGATGTAGCAGGTGTTGATGAAATAGTGAGAACTATTGAAAATCTTACTAAATTAGAGCACAGAGGCAGGATAAAAACCCAGGCTCATTACTTGGAGGATATAGCTTCAATAACTGGTAAGTTTCTTTGATAATCATACAAATATAATTATCAAAAACTTTTGATTTTTTACATTATAATACCAACAATTAATTATTTTGGGTTTTTTTGCAGGAGTGAGTATTAGTACACTAAAAAGAATAAAAAATTAAGGTGCGATAAATGAAGGTGTCTGGAGTACACCGGGGAAGAAATGCCCACGTAAACTTACAGTGTCTAACCTAGATAGTTTCGACATATATGCTATTCGTAACAAAATCAATGAATTTTATATTGTAAAAAAACAAAATCCTACACTGAGGACACTGTTGGTGCAATTAAAAGAAAGCATTGGTTTTAACGGATGCCGAGAAACTCTTCGCCGCTTCTTATTGGAAAATGGCTATGAATTTAAGAAGAATAAAAATGAGCGTTCTGTATTAATAGAACACAATGACATATCTGCTTGGAGACATAAGTTCTTAACAACTATAGCTAGAAAACGTACAGAAGGAAAGCCAATAATTTATTTAGACGAGACTTATCTCCATAGAAACTGCAAACCTAAGAAGTCTTGGCAAGTTCCATCAACTAGTAGTGCAATTAAAAATGTTTCATCAGGGAAACGGTACATAATCGTTCATGCTGGATCGGAAAAAGGCCCGGTACCAAACTCCTTGTTAGTCTTCAGCACTAAATTTAAAAATGCTGATTACCACCACGACATGAATGCTGCAAATTTTAATAAATGGCTTAAAGAAAAACTGATACCCAATTTGGAAGAACCAAGTGTAATTGTGATGGATAATGCTAGTTATCATTCAGTTACGAGTATCATAAATAAGGCTCCTAACACACAAACACGTAAAAGTAACATAAGAGAGTGGTTACATGTTAATGAAATTCAATATGAGGACTACCACACTAAAGCAGAACTGTTGTGTATTGTAAAACAAAATACTCCTGATCCAATTTATGAAGCCGATGAAATTTTAAAACAGCATGGTCATGAGGTATTAAGACTTCCACTCTACCACTGTGATTTAAATGTGATTGAGCTTGTGTAGAGTTTGGCTAAACGTAAAGTGGCTAGTAAAAATATTACAGTTACTACAGCAGTGTTAAAAAAAAATATGAAAGATTCCTTCGAAAATGTAACTTTGCAAGATTGGAAGAAAATGAGTGATCATGTCATACATGTTGAAAGTAAATATAAAGAACTTGACAGAATTATAGAAGAAAATTTTGGATATTTTTTTTTTATTATTGGAAACAGCGATACTAGTGATGAATCTTTTCACATGGAAGTGTTAGAATCTGATTTTGACTATAGCGAATAAAACAAAGTTATTACGAAATATTGCAGTTTTTTTCCCCTGTTTATGATAATTACTGTTTCTACGGTGGTATTTACCCAAATAAAAGTACTTTACATACCTATACCCCATCCATTTTAATTTTAATTAATTACCTTTATTTAAAATTATTATTAATTTTAATTTATTCCCAAGTATCAAGTAGGTTATTCCAATTTTTCCTCGAAATAATAATAGTGTTGTCATACTTGTTTTATTTAAAATTGCCGCCATTTTTGAGGTTCAACTTTTGTTAGCCAGACTATAACTTATAGGATTTTTGTTCATCGATTGTTTTTATTACTTACTGTTATTTTTACCTTCTGGCAATGAGAAGTTGGCGTTTTAGGGCTACCAAAGAGATAATTAATGGTTTTGTCGCCTAGTAACCCCGTAAAATTCAGTTCTTCTTATATCAAAACCGAACAACAAGATCATCTTCTAAAGACATTCAACCATTGAAAATAAGATCTATTACCCTTAAATAATTGACTGTCCCATCATAGTTTTCCCTCCCTTCGAATAGATAGAGACTTCATTGAGGTAGTAAAGTCTCCACTAGTTACCTCGTTAGCAAACTTGGACAATGCTATCGCAAACGAACAGGCTACATTGTGATGTCCTTTCCTTGCTCGTGATATGACCTATTCTGTACCTTATTATGCAGACTTATGGCTCAAAGCAACTGGCGAAAGAGCCTGGATGTAGCTGGATCTATTGGAAGCGACGCCACCTGCAGACAATCATTGAGCTTATGAGCTATTCAACTTGGAAAAGTTAGTTGGGAATAAGCAGTGAATGTTCCAGTTAGTTTTGCTACAACGACGGTTAACGTATCTGTTAAGGACTTTATAATTAGCAAGTGTGTATTGCGACTTTTGTTATAAGTAAATTCACTGTTGATATTCTATACGGGTATGACTGATTTATAAAAGTGTGTAAAGAGAAATTCCGTGCGAATCTAAAACGTGAGGTATGTAAACCTTCCTAATATAATAAATGCGAAAGCAACTTTGTCTCCCTGTCTGCCTGGCTTTCACGACAAAACTCCTGAACTAATTGAAATAAAATTTGATATACAGGTAGTCTAGAGCCTGAGAAAGCACATAGGCTACTTTTATCCCGGTATATTTCCACAATTTCTTTTTTCACTCCACTAGTAATGTATAAGTATGTAGGTTGGGTAGGAATTTTCCTCTACGCAGGTGTATACAATGTGAATTAGGTATCCAACTCACCTTCATCTCAGCCTTGTGGCGTCTCTTGAAGGACATTTTTTTGATACTTATAAAAAGTCGGGGAAATATTTTTCTTAATGTTTATATCAATTTCTGGGTAGCATTTTGGCCCCTAGTATTAATTATAACATTTAATATATAGGTAGTAATTACGGAGAACCATGTGTGTCTGTAGGTTACATTTAAAATGGAAAGACAGATTTTGATAAACTATAAATTTGAGTATTTTCGTCCTAGGATTGTTTGTTATCAGCTTCGTCCAGTACTCGTCCTTCTGGCAGAAACTATAACTACACTCTAAAACAATAACAGAAATGTTGTTAGTTGTAGAAACTAAGTTCGTGGTCAGTAGTGGTCGTTCGGTAAACGTATTACATGAACAAGCCACAGTCCAATTATCTAACTCAACAATGTCCAACAAATGCTAGTCAACGTCCTTTATTAAAAGGTACAGACTAGTGGCTTTGTTTCAAATATTTGAATAGGAAATTTTATAATTGTAGGTGTCTATGGGAATGGATGGGACGAAACAGTGGTATTACTGTGAATCAGACAATTTCCTGTATTTACATACGTTTTTGTAGTTGAAGTAATTAAAAAAAGACAAATCGCTACTATACGAGTACCGCATGTCATCCGTAGCACTTCGTAGTAAAAGCTACGAAGGAAATGTCTAAGAACAATGCCACGAGCTAAATGTCAATTTTACAACGTATATCCGTAAGTAGGTACATGAAATTTTTATTTAACAAATTTTCAGTGCTACAGGCCCGTGACTGGGATCGAACTTAAGCCCCCGCACATCTTAACCATTAGGATATCACCACAGAAATACTAGATAAAAATAATGTCTTCATGACGACTACGAGAAATTCAATTTTCTTCATGTTTTCCTTTTCAGGCGAAACTACCTAGTAACCGTCAAACATGAAACTGTTGTTTGTATAATAGTAAGTGGTTTATACAGGGTGTGGGTTACGGCCAGGCAAATACTGAAATGCTGAACAAGTACCCTTGTGTTGAGTTATACGACAGTATTATTTCTCGCAGGAAATGTATTTTTGATTGATTTATCAGTAATCTTTGTTCCCCGCGTCAATTGTATCGGGCGATCCTGTGACTAATTAAATGAGCTTATTGGTTATTGTGTGAAACGTTGCTGATTTTTGGATCACTTGTGACTCTCCATTAGAGTTGATCAGTTAGGTATTGAACATTTTTGAGGGCAACTTTTTTTTGAAAATCATCTTTTGGTTAAAATTCTATTTTTAATCCATTATCTAAGGCCTAATTAAACGAAATAAACTATTATTTTCCCGAAAATACTGGGTGTAAAAAGACAACTTTGTTCTTTTAATACCTCGTATTCTTTGTAACATCACGATCATTTTTTTCTATGGAAGCACCCCTGGGAAACCACGGGTTTCCAAGATATTGAGGTCCAAAGTTACATGAATATCAGCATTTTTTTTTTTTATAAATCCATCTGGAAACAGTTAACAAACATTTTTTTTAAAGACACATATTAATATTTAAAAATGTTAGTTTTGTAGGTACATTTGTCAATCGATTACACTGCTTGCAATAAAAAAAATTTTTCGTTTCCCACGGTTGGTTCCATAGATAAAAATGATTGTTACGTTACAAAGAATACGAGGTATTAAAATAACAACGTTGTCTTTTTACACCCTGTATGTAAAAAATGTCAAAAGATTTTGGAATTTTCCTGCGAAATTTTTCACTGTATTCCGCCTTAGAATCATTGGTCGAAAGTCACGGTATCAATATTTGCCTGGCTGTCACAAACACCCTGTATATTATGAACAAACTAAAGCCTTCTTCGATTTCGGTCAATGGTAACCAATGGTAATAGAGAAATATGTTACTAGCAACACATAATCTTCAAAAACTGATTAACTGATTAACAACTGGTTAACAATAGAAGGCAGGTCGATCTCTAGAGATTCTCCAAAATTTACACTTTGAAGAGAGAGTGTATAATTTGAATACCTTTCAGACACCTTAACCCTTTGTAAGATTTACGTTGTCTATTTAACACAAATACAGTAAAGCGGGCCTCTGGGAAAATGGAAACATTTAAATTTCACGCAGCACCAATGTTATCTAGGACAAAACTACTTACCTACAAGCATTTAACATCAACTATGTTAGCAGATAAGCGTCGAAATTTGGAGGAAATGTTGTAAATTTGCATAGGTTCATAACATAGTTCAAGCTTACGTTTGTATCTACTTGCGGTGCAAATCCATGTAGACAAGTACCCACCTATTTTATAAGTAATTAATTAAGACTTTACAAATGGATTTTATAAAACGTATACTGAGACTTATTATAAGCTTCTTAATAATTGAATTTTATTTGATGTATTTTTCTAATAGCTATCTATAAAAAGCAATCTAATCCCCACCCACTTAGAAGGAAAGTCTTTAAAAAAATCGGGACTAATTCAGTTCACTAGTAAGTGGTTCTATATATAGCTGTATGAGTTACCCTCAAGCCAGGGTACATGGCTTGAATTCTAATCAGTTTCGTTGACTCCCGGAAAGCGGCCAACTTCTGAAGCCCCCACAACCTGCAAATCCTCGTGATCATAACACAAATTGAGCTATTCAAGGGCTTTTCTAAATTTTCCCAACCTGCAACTTCGGGGACACGAAATTAGCTAAAACAAATCGCCTACCTCGAGATAGAGCAACATACGCTCTCGGAATACAGGTACAAAAAGTGATTACTTACATTTTCGTGTAAGTATGCAATTCGCAGGTCCCAACTACTATATTAATGCGAAAGTATTTTTTTTTTTGTTATTTATGTATTTGTTAACTCATAATTTACTGAACCAATCTTCTTGAAATTTTGTATACATAATATAATTGGGAGTTCGAACTTAGTATGAAGAAGGACATTGGCAACAGCTAGATTATTAAATTACTTGTAGCTGTCACTGTATTGTATGTGAATATTAATTAACTTTAAGGCAGTACACAGACGAAGAGAGAGAGTGTAGATAGGTACCTCTGATCCTCTATATGCGGTCTCTTCGGGAGTGATCTGCGGGTATACAGAATTCACATTGTGTGGTCATGTAATCACGCCTTCAGAAATCACAGCCATCTAAGATTGCTAATAAGATAGGTTTTATACCTGTATACAGGATGTAACTGAAGTTATAGTAGGTAATGCTAAGCGAATTGCTATGGAAGCAGCCCACGCATAGAACTATTTTTATCGCATAAAGTACGCTGCTGGTAGGTATTGCTACTTCAGAGAGATTATCCGTGAATTCTACTCATGTTAAGTACATAGGTAGATGTTTTTTCTCATTTTTGTAGATACATAGTAGGTACTATAAGCGGACAAATAGATCTGCATCAATACGCCACACACACAATATGCAGAAATACACCAATATACAGGGTGTTTTTTCGTTGCCACCCTTAACGAAGGGTACGTACTCTATACATCAAATTAAGTAAGTTTATGCCAAAAAAATGTTGGGAAACAATGAAATTTTTTTGAAAAAAATTTTTTCATCACTTGATCGGGCGAAATTTATAGTGTCCAGTATTTATGCTAGTTTTTTCATAGACAGATAATTATTATTTCTCGATAAAAAATCTTGCTTCTCGCGTCTATGTGCATTTATGCAGAAAAACGCAGTCTATTTACTCAACTTTGGACCCTAATATCTTGCAAACCAGACACTTTCCAGGTATGCTTCCATGGAGAAAAATGATCGTGATGATGAGGAGATTCCGTAGTTTTCGGGAGCGTTGACGACCAAAAATTATCCTGTATGTTGTTTACCCACAATACATATATTGTTTTTGGTCCTGTTTTGGCGGGATTTCGCGTAGAATCTTGCCATCTTAACTACGCTATGCTTCTGTGTGAAGTTCTATGAAAAAAGCAGTGCATACCTAAATTGGCAAATTGTATTTGGTCAAGATATTATATATAATAAAATTATTAATAAAGAAAATGGAAAAAATTCTTCACCCGAGTGGGAATCGAACCCACGACCACTGCAAACCGTGCCAGTCGCTATAACCACTAAGCCACCGAGTCAATTACTCGGATGACGAATTTTACCATCTCTTTTCTAAATTACATATTGGCAACGTTATTCTTTATTAATAATTTTATAACGTTATTCTTCATCTCGATAGCTATACACTAGCCAAATCTCGGCAAACAAAGCTGAATCCCTCAGCACAATGTTTAAAGATGAAACGATCAACCATATCCTAACGGATTATATTAATGGAGAAGTATTTTTATAAATTTTTCTTAGTCAAGATATTATAAAATATATTATATATTATAAAATTGTATTTATTAAATTGTATTTGGTTGATTTCATTAGCAGCTAGGTTAATTCAATCAAAGTGTAATGACCGCGTTGCGTGTCTGTCTGTCTTATAGCTTTTTGTTTTATTGCAATGTGAATTGATTATTTTTATCTGTTTATCTACAGGTGTTATTATCCTACCGCTATCAAAGTACAATGCAGTACAAAGTATAATCCTATATGTCTAATGTCTATGCACATTATTGCACTTGCACATGCACATTCTACACACATAGACTTCTATCTATTCTTCACATTAAAGTCATTTGTAAAGTAGGGTATGTAATTTATATGAATTTAATTTCTCTCCAAATTGTGTTATGCTAATTGAATTTATACAGACTGAGTGAGTTAAGTGTTATTATGACTATCTGATATCTAATTCAATGTAAGATTCTTTTGTTAATATGTTACTTAGTTTTGAGTGTGTCGCTGGGAGCTTTCTTGCTATTGCTTCTTCCAAGCAATGACACTTCACTGAAATAGTGTAACAGTAATAGTAGAATCATGCGATGTGTCAGACCTAATATTTGTTTTGCCATAAAGGAGAACTGTCTAGCAGTTCTCCTGGATTTCGTCTTTAGGCGATCTTAACTCTTATTAGCCCCACATTGGTGGCTATTAAGCCCCGACTCGCCAACTTATGCCTGACAGTAACAAATCGCACCTTGGGGTGGTGACCGTTGCCAAAGCAAAAGCTTTGCGATTTATTTTTTTAGGTTGAATTCACCTCCATTTTTTTGTTTGGTAGCGGTTTCATTTTGAGGTGCGAACATAGAAAGTAACAGTGTATAAAATGACCATCGACAAACAAGTTGTTAATGCTTTCATGTCCAATAAATGAATTTGAATACCTACCGATAAAATTTCTAGTTAAAAAGTTTCAAAATTTTCAATTAAAAGTTTTGTTCTATGCATAGGTATACTCGTAAATCTATGGAAGGCATTGTTATTTATTTCAATTGAAAATAGGCTTCGAACAGACCCGTTCCCCTACTCGTATATTCAATTCCTGGCTAATGGTGGTAGACGAGATTCATTTATTTTCATTTATGTCGTATCACATTTTCCTCTAGCAACGAAGGTTCAGTGGTTATTCCTGAACAGAATACAAATTATGTTACGGTTTATACCTCGCAATTCGCAACCAGCTTACAACACAAATGCGTTAAAACACCACAGCCCACGGCTTTTACCTACACTTCGTCGAATAGGCTCTAAAAACTATTTATTGTAGGTACTAGGTACCTATAGGTAAAAATATTATGTATTTTCAACTCAACAGAATACCGAGAATATTTTGTACATAGATATTTATTTGAAACACATTAATATACAGAATGTGGGTGACAGCCAGGCAAATACTGAAATGCTGAACAAGTACCATTGTGTTGAGTTATACGACAGTGTTATTCTCGCAGGAACTGTATTTTTGATTTGATCATCGGTATTCTTTGCTCTCTGCGCCAATTGTATCGGGCGATCCTTGTGACTAATTAAATGGGCTTATTGGTTATTGTGTGACACATTGCTGTTTTTTGGATCACTTGTGACCCTCCATTAGGGTCGATCAGTTATTTGAACTTTTTTGAGGGCAACTTTTTTTTGAAAATCATTTTTGGTTAAAATTTAATTTTTAAGACATTATCTAAGGCCTAATCAAACGAACAAAACATTTTTTTTCCTGAAAATATGAAATAAATTTCGGAAAAAATTGGAATTTTTCTACGAAAATTTTCAGTGTTTTCCGCCTCAGAATCATGCTCTGAAGTGATGGTATCTATCAATATTTGCCTGGCTGTCACAAACACCCTGTATAGAAGCAAACACACCAACCAGAAAACACTAAATTTTATTTTGGTGTTCTAATAATAACTAATAGTATTACCTGAGTTATGTGAATCAAAAGCCAGCCTTGATTTCTTACTGAGCAACCATCAGGACCTTTCATGACAATGTTATGATAAATCGATACATGATACACTTACCAACTTTATACCAAAAGGAAAGTAATAAAATTGTTACTGCAAATTGGTTTACTTATAAAAGTTTTACCATAATATACGTACAGTGTCAATATTTACACAAAATATTAAGATTATATTATTTTCGGACATGTTTCAGCGAGGCAGAAGTTTAGCCACTGATCTTTCGTCGCTGTAAATTATATTATTGTCTCTGTCGAAAGCTAACCCGTAACCATTATCCATTCGTAAGATCCTCTCTAACAGTCTGGTGTCCTCGTTGATGGTATACAGCCCATCTTGCGCTACAAAGTGGGGTTTGCCCTCCACGTCGGTGGTAGCCCCACGCATGTTAATAGCCCTATTGTCGTACAAAACCGGCGTACCATGCCCTTTAGGTAAAGCAAAAACACCGACGGAGTTCAAAAACACAATATCCTCTTTCCCATCTACTACAAAATATCGTATCAAGTGATCTTTCACCTCGGGCATTATGGTGGCTTTCGAGCCATTACAAATATATAGATTTTGTCCAGCAGTATCTACAAAGTAAAGTTTGTTTTTGTAAAATAGATCAAAAATGTCAACTCCATCGACCAGAGGTGGCTTCATGATGTCTCCTGTGACGTAGCTGTATTTGAAAACGCCGTTGCTTCCTCCGAGGTATACGGTACCGGAGTCGTGGTCAACGGTACTAGCGTAGCCATTTCGTATGCTGGGGACAATCGAGGCTCGATTCGTATCGAGGTCCATGACTACCATTTGAAAGCTTTGGTCAGAGAACTGGTCAGCATTTATTGAAAAAAACAAGGTGTTCTTATCTCTATCTATAGAGAATTTATACGGTATATTCACATCATCCAAGATCACTTCCCTTCGAAATTCTTTGCCTTTCAATATAATCGATTTACGCTCTAAATTTGGAGGCATTTTTCTGTGTTTAGAATATAGGAGGCATTAGTAAAAAAGTATTTTGTTTTGTTTAAAAATACATACGTTTAATACTTGCATAATCATATCTGTAATACTTGGTATACTTTTAACTTTGTCATTATTGCCAGTACCTAAACTAGTATTTAAATAATTTACCGATTTATTCATTTTAATTTGGTTAATTGTTGTGGCTGTAGGTACTACACAAATTACAGTAAATATATTGATTTATTTATATAAAAAATGTTATGTGGAAATGTGAGCTAGCTAAGCCCAGCTAAGCCATACTTGATTTTGTTGATTTCTCTGACATGCACGCGTCAGAATGTGTTTCTAAATTCATGATGATATCAATAAAATACATAAAATATAAGTCTAAACTGCCAAAATGTAACAGTAAGATACTGAAGAAGTGCCTCATTATAATCACAGTTTACAAAAGACTTTTTGAATAGAAAAGTCCATACAGTTTACTTAAGTTCTTATTTTTGCTACGAAAAGATCATAGGAGTAGGTATATATGCATCGTAGGTACATGTTTACATCCGCCCAAATCAATTTAATCATAAACCCAGTCCTTAATATTGCAGTAGGTATATTAAAAACTATTTGAGTAACTATTTGTTATAAAAAAAAGTTTCAACAATATCATTAAGTCAGTGTATAGAACTAGTTTTATTAGCTTGTATAAAAAGTTGTAGTCCCTAGCGTTCGGACTCCGTATCAACTCTACTGAATTAAGGCAACACAGATTTCTAACTAGGCGGTACTTATTAAAACTTTGACATTACTCTATATTTGTTTACGTATATCATATAACCTAGGTAGGTAGGTTACTAATATTCATATTTTATCTAACACTGGTTTGCATCATTTGTAGTATCAACTAACTTACAACAAATAAAAAATGGTTCAATTGTCTACTATCAACTTCTATTCCAGAAATTATAGAGAACATTTGGAGTCGGTCCAATCAAAACATTGCTTTTATTCGAAAAATAGGATCAAGTTTGATGTCACAATTATACGCGTTCATTGAAGCCATTGATATCCATTGCTCTAATAAGATTAAGCGTGCGATCAAAAAGCAATGTCTTTGCATCAATGCCCCAAATGAAGTCCAGATGGGTAAATTCAGGCAGAGGAATGCGGAACTTTCCAACGGGCATGGCGAGCTCTTTGAATAGAGTGTCGACGTCGTTTACATGTGCCAAAGGGTCGTTGTCGGAGTAGTGAAGGAAAACTGGCGTCGTGACTTTCGACAGATCGTATCTAGGGGGATTGATGCTGCCATACACCCGTCTGTTCCTCAGCCAGGTGCCGTAGTCGTAGCGACGGAACTGTTTCCCCCAGATCCCTTGCCCGTAGTGAGCAAACTGCCTCACCGCAGCGCCGGCCGGTGTGTGCGCTAATTTTATTGGCAACATCGTCTGTGGAAAACCAACGTTTATGTAACACCTATAAACATGTCATCCTGTGCTGATGCGAGGATCCGCTAGAACACATCAGCTGCATCTCCTGCTGGGCACGTAAGACAAGACGTAATTGATGACTAAAGAACTCGGCCATTGCCTCATGCGATAAGCTAGCAACTTGTCACTGATCATATCAATCTTCTTTATGATCCAGTAGTTCTGGCTATCCCATTTCGGGAACAGCCATGTCCGTGTCTATAAGATATGCATGTATGTATAATTAACTAACTAAAAATATATGTGTGTGACAGATAAAAAAAGATTATGATGACGTCGTCGCGTCGTTTTCACTGATTTCGCTACATAGATACCTAATATACAAACTACTCTAATCTGTTCCACGTTGTCAAGCTATTCGGTAGAACAAGCGTAGATCAAGCTCATAGATTATCTCTGTTATTATAGTACATCGGACGTGATTTCTTATTATTTACCTAAACTAGTAGCGATTAGATAATAATAAGTATTAAATCTGAACACTTGATCAAAACAACTTACTGCATTGTGTTGGCCTTCATTCCATCCACCGAGGAGAAATAGTATATTCGAACAAAGAGGTTGGAAGACAACTTCATCCATGCACAGAGACTGGCCAGCCCAGGTCATGATGTTACTGTTAGGCATGAACTCTCCGATGCCGAATAATGCCGCTAATCTCTGCAGAATAATTCAATAAACATAATTATTTTAAAATGATGTAGATATGTTTTTAAAAGTTGAGATTTTCTATATAAATAATGGCATTCAATTAAAAGCAATCGTACAACATTGCAAATACAATTTACAAAAAGAAATTTAGTTTTAAAAACACTCAAATTTTAATTTTATCACAAACAAATAAAATATCATTTCTGAGCTGAAGCAAATTAGCAAGCAAACACGAAGTACCTACTTATTACTTTGATTCTTTGATTACTTACTTAGATTAAACACGAAGGTAATATCCCTTGTAGTAGGTACCTCTATTACTAAGGTAAGATATAAACGTTGATATTAATACGAGTACGTACCTCGATATTTGTTGAGAATGGAGCCATAACATTGAGTAACAGACTTCTGTTATTGGCCATGTACGCCACGGGGGCAAACGCGTGCATAGATATGATCTTCTGATTATACTCAGGCCGCAAAGATCCCATGACAAAGAAAGCTGTCGTGCCCTGGGAGTGACCAACATAATGTAGTCTCTGTTGACCTGATTGGTTCAAAGCGTAGTCGATCATAGTAGGCAGATCATAATTTCCTATTTCATCCCAAGAGAACTCCCAGAAAGCAGTATTGAGGAGAGCATCGGGGTTCAGACTTAGATGTTTGCGGGAGTAGTAGTTGCCCCTGGCGTTACCCATCCATACGTCATATCCTTCGTCAGCTAGTTGATAAGCTAAAAAAATATTTAGTATAGTTTTCACATTAATCAGTTTAATTAATGACTAATATACCTACACTGTGACTAGATAAACGTGGGTATTAAATTGCGAATACTGTTTAACGCTGTGTTCGATGACTGGTGAGTAGTACAGCGCATAACGATGTACCTACCTACTTACAAGTATTAAAAGCACATTTGTTGAAATACATATTACCTGCATAAAACGGGCAAGTAATATGTATTTCAACAAAGAGTGAAAGTTTATAAGTATACTTATAACAAATCATCGAACATCGTTTTTTAAGAAAATTTAAAAACAACGGCGACTGATCGATTCAATTTCGAATACGAACATATAATGTACTGATACAGCTTATGCCACATTGACTTGTGCTATACCTATATGATTTATTTGTTCCTTACTAAAGTAGGTAGGTACCTACCACCTAATCATTTATTTTTAAGAGTAAAATATACCTACTTACTTATATAAAAAAAGCTCTTATCAGAAGTGTTATTTAACGATATACCTAGAGTTGAGAAATGATCATTACCTACTTCATACAAAATCAAATATCAAGGCAAGAAAGTCATCGTATAATTCGTAACCAATAACGTATAATGCCCAAATGGAATAGAATTGTTGTTAAAGCAAGTAGGATACATACCAAAAGCAGATCCTGGGCCCATGATGACCCAATCAGCGGAAGAGGAGAGTAAGCCATGCATCAAAAACACTACAGGCCTTGGTCCAGGGACGTTGTTAGCATCCCTTCCATGAGGGATTCGATGCATCTCTAGAATGTAGCCATCAGGAGTAGTCACTGAGTGAATTTCAATGGGATATCTGTATTTTGCTATTAATCCAGGCTGAAATATAACGTACCACATGTAAGAGTATAAGTTCCGCGTATGTACCTACGTACACTTAGGTATCGTATCACATAAGTCTTTTACAGTCCACTGCTAGACTTAGAACTCCCCCAGGGCATACTGCAAGGCTACTAGTGATAGTAATAGGGGGGTTTTCGATAGTGATTATAGTCACCATGCTGGGCAGTGTGATTTTTGGTCAACACGGGAAGCGCTGCTGACCACCTCTCGGAATCATTTCCCTTATCACCTCTTACGGTAGGTACGAGTATGTGCGCACGGGCAAGCATGGGGGGGTAACGTGCTATTACTCTGTTGATACGTAATTGATCAAAATTATTGTAGGGCAATTTTCTTATTTGGGACACCTTTAGGTAAGTTGGCCTCCGAGTGCGAAATTTTACAAAACCGAGACTTCCAACAGTGTAGGATAAACGATGGGTGTGTCCGTAAAATGATTTGTACTTACAACATCCAAAGAGGCATCTTCCAGGATATTATCCGAATGCCGAGCTTGAGGGGAGCTATTTAGATACTCCTTGAGCTTTTCGGCATGGGGAGCATCCCGGGCCACCCCAAAAGCGACGCAGGCGCATAGAGCTAACGCAACACGCAACATCGTTGCCTGCAACGACTGTAATACGTTTGACTACCCCACATCAGGAATTGGTCTTATAAAATCTTGCAAATGCGATTACATATACACGGGTGTGTTGGCAAATATGATTAGGGACTGATTATCTGAGATGATAGCAAATACTTAATTAATTAAATAGTGATTTGTGACGGCAAGCGATCAATCAACTCTTTTACACAGATACGTCCACTGTTTATTCACAACATGACAAACATTTTTCAATAGATACTTATATTACTTTAGGTACCTATGTATACCTATTTTAACTTTTGTACTTTAGTTAGTGTGGGACCCATTTATAAAAAAGTCTTCAAATAACGATTTTCGTGGGACTTACTTCAGCCATACGAACTACTGATATGTACGTTTTGGCATATTTTCCTGAACATGAAAAGTGCGGAAGTCACTTTATAGGGGTATGGAGGGGGGGAGCTATGATGTAACAAAGATGGCGGCCGGGCATATACTATTTACGCTGTATTTAGATAACTACTGGGCCGATTTAATCAAATGGGTCTCAAATGAAAGGTATTTAAATGGACATTATTTAATTCTTAACATTCATTCACGTAAACATATGTAGTAACAAAATAAAAATTTCCAAAAACCACATTTTTGAAAAATATACCTTTGTTATCACGTGAAATACTCGATAACCGTTAGGATTATCTAAATTTAGTTCATTATTTAAATATAGCTAGATTTATCAACTTTTAATGCACCTTAAATTATTAAAATCGAGCTATAAACAACGGAAGAGTCGTATAGGTGAGCGTGGGTATAGCGCCGAACTGACTACGTCTAACACTTTAGGTTTGTATTTCATACTAGTGGACGCCCGCAACTCCGTCCGCGTGGACTACAGAAAAACAAAATGTCGAAATTATCCGGGATAAAAACATTTTCCCGGGATAAAATGTAGCCTAAATGTTAAGTAGGACCTGTCACAATATATTCCTGAAAACTGCATCGAAATCGGTTCAGCCGTTTCTTAGATTAGCGTGCACAAACGCACAGACAAACCGACAAACAGACAAAAATTCAAAAAATCATTATATTGGGTACTGTAGCGTTGATAAAGGTCTCCTATAATATTTTTTTTCTCATATATCTTCTATGTACAGACAGCGATCCGTTACATTTTTATTTTATGTATAAATAGATATAGATGGTGTGTCAGAATAACAAAGTTACATTTTCGGTTTCCGACTGACTGTCTATAATGGCTCCTACATACAATCGGCGATGTTAGTTCGGCGAACGTCGTCGAAACTCGTCGAACTGTTACTTAAACAAACGTCGACGAATGCAGACAAACCTGCCCTCTACACAATCGAGTTCGCCCGAGTTCGTCAGAGTTCGCCCATTGTATGGAGGAGTCCTAATATTCTGTGGACTGAGTCGGCGGGAAAAGTTGGAAGAGAGCGGGTGTAATTTTCTTGTGAAAAATCTAAATTTATTTGTAAATAGCTTGGATGTGTCCGTAAAGTGATGTTTTCTGGTAGATAACTTATATTTTGTTTACTTGTGATATGAATCTAGTGCGTGTGCATGGTTTTATATGCAGGTAAGCTGAGTAAAACTTTATCCAAAATACGATCTCTTCATGGGCTCATGTAAGTTGTTTCTGAAATTATTTTAGGTTTTGACTAATTTTACATTCGTCCTTGAGGACTTTCCCGACGTTTCCATTCATCATCATAAATTCAGAAATCATTTAATAAAGACAATGGCTGTATGGGCATAGTTCCCCTTGCCTTTCCTTCTGGAGAAACTAAACAAAAAAATCCGACTGACTGACTGACATTGACAGCAGATGTCAAAACCTTGGACGATTTAAATTCTCTTTCTACGATTTAACTCATTTAAATCATTTATCTGTGCTTTAAATCATTTATTTGTGCTTTAATACTATTAAATAATGGACGACCCAGAATTGAATAGAATCAGGCAACAGCGCCTAGCACAATTGCAAGCTCAACAAGGGGTAAAAGTTATTTAAAAATCATATATTTTTACCTACCACTTGTAGGTTAAGAATAGTAATTTATAAGAATCTTATTTCTATATCCACAACAACAACCAACATATTTTTCAGGGAACAGGAGATCCTAGTCATGGTAAACAGGATCAGGAGCGGATGCAGGCAATGGAGGAGGCGAAACACACGATCCTCGCACAAGCACTTAGTCAAGACGCCAGAGCCAGATGTAACTATTTTGTAGTTATACTAATAATGATAATATCAGTTATACTAATATTTTTTAGTACCTAGTTATAAATGAGAAAATTCAATATATATAAAACAATATGAGTCATGATATATGCCCTGCTTAATTATATTATAAATAAACCATAATAATGTGAGTACATATGGTGCTAGTTTATTCTGTATGTGGGATGTAGATTTATTTCTTGAGGTGGCATTCAAGTTATTGATAAAATTTTACATAAAATCATGATGGTTTTAATAGGTTTCCTGTCTTCATAGGAGTATTGCTCATAATTCCTTTTTTGTTTTCAGTGAACACAATCAAACTAAGCAAACCAGAGAAAGGTGCTATGGTAGAAAATATGATATGCAGAATGGCACAAATGGGTCAAGTAAGCAATAAAATATCAGAACAAGAGTTGATCCAACTATTGGAGTCACTTAATCAGCAGATGCCTAAGTCATCAAGTACTGTCAAGTTTGACCGTCGAAGAGCTGCCCTTGACTCTGATGATGATTTGTAACAGGATCCTGTGACAATAACAATTATTGGATAATACTTAGCTTGTAATTTCTACTCATTTATTTTGCATAAGTTGGTTATAATTATATTTTACTACCTGTACTTCAACATGGTTTTTTATATGAGTTTAAAAACAAGGAAAAATCAGCTGTTTTTAAATAACAAATACTAATATATTTCATTTTTAACCAAATTCAAAAAAAGGAGGAGGTTCTTAATTCGTCTGTATGTATAATTTTTTTTTTATGTATGTTCAACGATATTTCCATCAATTATACAGGTGATTTTTGGTCGTCAACGTTCCCGAAAACTACGGAATCTCCTCATCATCACGATCATTTTTCTCCATGGAAGCATACCTGGGAAGTGTCTGGTTTCCAAAATATTAGGGTCCAAAGTTGAGTAAATAGACTGCGTTTTTCTGCATAAATGCACATAGACGCGCGTAGCAGGATTTTTTCACGAAAAATAATTAATATCTGTCTATAGAAAAACTAACATAAACACTAGACACTATAAATTTCGCACGATCAAGGAATTTAAAATTTAAAAAAAAATAAATAAAAAAAATTCCCAGCATTTTTTTTGCCATAAACTTACTTTATTTCATGTATAGAATACGTACCCTTCGTTAAAGGTGGCCACAAAAAAACATCCTGTAGATGGATTTAAAAAAAAAAAAATTGTTGGATAGAGTTCACTTCTGAGGTGGTCCCATTTTCACCAGGTCAGGATCTGATGATGGGATCCAGAAGAAATCTAGGGCAACCACCGAAAATTGTATGCTTGTATGGTGTTTTTGTTACGTAATCATGTCTTACTCAGGTATATGCTTCAGGGTGTCAACATCTAATGCTGCTGTGCTGAGGATGAAGCTACAGAACTCCTTAACAGTTAGGAGTTGGGATACAGTACTGCAATTGGTCGATGGAAACTATTTAGTAGTATGTAGGGCTAACGTGCTACTTGAATCAACATCTGATACTGCTGTGCTGATGATGAAGCTACAGAAACCCTTAACGGTTAGGAGTTGGGAGACAGTACAGCAATTTGTTGATGAAAACTATTTAGTAGTATGTAGGGCTGACATGTTACTTGAATCAACATCTGATGCTGCTGTGCTGATGATGAAGCTACAGAACTCCTTAACAGTTAGGAGTTGGGAGACAGTACTGCAATTGGTCGATGGAAACTATAAGTATATGTAGGGCTAACGTGATACTTATACGGGTAGGTACTACTCCTGAGATGGTAACGATGAAATCCTTAAGTATACAGGTGTTTTTTCGTTGCCACCCTTAACTAAGGGTACATACTCTATACATCAAATAAAGTAAGTTTATGCCAAAAAAAAATGCTGAGAAACGATGTAAATTGTTTTAAAACAATTTTTTTATTACTTGATTGGGCGAAATTTATAATCTCCAGTGTTTATGCTAGTTTTTCATAGACAGATATTAATCATTTCTCGTGAAAAAATTTTGCTACGCGCGTCTATGTGCATCTATGCAGAAAAACGCAGTCTATTTACTCAACTTTGGACCTTAATATTTTGGAAACCAGACACTTCCCAGGAGAAAAATGATCGTGATGATGAGATTACATAGTTTTCGGGAACGTTGACGACCAAAAATCATCCTGTATAAACTAGCATCTATTTATGTCCACAACGCATTAACACAACTAAAAATCGAGAAATGAACTGACTTAAAAAAAAAAATTAACCGACTTCAAACTTTAACTAAAAAGCGATAAATAACGTAACTAATTTATCTACTTAATACATATTAAATATCTCAAATTATTTGAATATTTACAACTTAATACCTAATACTTTAACAAAGTCATCTTTAACTATTTAAATATTTATAATTATCACTTATTTTTTTGGAGTCGGTGCCAGTCAAACAAATAAATGTAATTAAGAAAACTGACCCACACTAAATAGTAAAACCAAGAATAGGAAATTGCATTACCGCTGCCTACTACACCGTATTGTATTTTGCCGTGTGTGTGGCGTTGCCAGCCGCGCGCGTCCATCAACACAACAGACTACGTTACCTAGGCTGGCACCGACTCCAAAAAATAAGTCATAATTATAAATATTTAAATGGTTAAAGATGACTTTGTTAAAGTATTAGGTATTAAGTTGTAAATATTTAAATAATTTCAGATATTTAATATGTATTAAGTAGATAAATTAGTTACGTTATTTATCGCTATTTAGTTAAAGTTTGAAGTCAGTTAATTATTTTTTAAGTCAGTTTATAATTAATACTAAAACTTCTTTAAATATGTTTATCTTAATATTATTAGTTAGTTGCTAGAGACTAGTATTATTAATTATTATTTCTGTGCTAAAATTGAGAATCTGTTCTACATCAAAATAAAAAATATTATGTAATAAAATTCATTATTTAGTACCTAACTATCAGCCTGTACGAGATTGGGACTGCCCTTAAACAACTCAAAAACAACAAAGCGCCGGGCGACGATAGAATTACATCAGAGCTTCTAAGAGCGAGTGGAACTCCGGTACTGAAGGTCCTTCAGAGATTCTTCAATTCCGTCCTGCTTGAAGGCGTAACGCCGGAAGCATGGAGTAGAAGTGTGGTGGTGCTGTATAATCGGCCACTATGCCTAGCGTTCGTGGACTATGAGAAGGCCTTTGATTCGATTGAGACATGGGCAGTGCTGCAGTCTCTCCAGCGGTGCCATATTGACCATCGATATATTGAAGTGCTGAAGTGTTTATACAGCAACGCCACCATGTCGGTACGAGTACAGGAGTGGAGCACTGAGCAGATTTCATTGCAGAGGGGAGTGAGACAAGGAGATGTTATTTCTCCGAAGCTCTTCACTAATGCAGTGGAAGACGCCTTTAAGCTTCTCGGATGGAAAGGACTCGGCATTAATATCAATGGCGAATACATCACTCACCTTCGGTTCGCAGATGACATCTGTGGTCATGGCAGAATCGCTGAAGGATCTAAGCACAATGCTCGATGACCTCAATCGAGTCTCTCAACAGGTGGGCCTGAAGATGAACATGGACAAGACGAAGATCATGTCGAACGTCCATGTGCCGCCCACTCCTGTACTGCTCGGGGGAGCTCGATGCTCGAAGTTGTTGACAAGTATGTTTACCTGGGACAGACGATCAAACTAGGTAGGTCCAACTTTGAGAAGGAGGTCAATCGGCAAATACAACTCGGCTGGGCAGCATTCGGAAAACTACGAAGCTTATTTGTGTCCAAGATACCCCAGTCCTTAAAGACGAAGGTATTCAACCAGTGCGTGCTGCCGGTGATGACCTACGGTGCCGAGACGTGGTCTCTAACTGTGTGCCTCATAAAGAAGCTCAGGATCGCACAGCGAGCGATGGAGAGAACTATGCTTGGGATCTCTCTACATGATCGAATCAGAAATGAGGAGATCCGAAGATGTACAAAGATCGCCGACATAGCTCAACGGTCCAGCAAGCTGAAGTGGCAATGGGCAGGGCAGGGCAGGGCACATTACTCGAAGAACTGATGGCCGATGGAGTCGGAAAGTTCTAGAGTGGATACCACATATCGGCAAGCGCAGCATGGGAAGGACGACCTGGCCAAGGTCGCGGGCGTCGGTTGGATGCAGGCGGCTTCCGACCGGTCGGAGTGGAGGTTGTTGGGGGAGGCCTATGTCCAACAGTGGACTTCTCAGGGCTTTAATGATGAAAATGATGAGTACCTAACAAGGATTTTTAAAAAGAAAAAAATAACAAATTCCATTTCTTTATTAAGTAGGACCTACTTACATCATTATCTTTTACTTATGTACTTAGTTTTCATTATAAGCAGGGTGGGACTTCATATTGGTTGACCATGGTGACATTGATTTGGATTCCATAGTAAGAAAATGAATCCTTAGTTTTCCATGTTCAGCTGCCTAACTGTTCCACAATCTCACTGACAAGTTATCCTGTTCTGTTTCTGACCAAGACTACTGTGTCAAAAGTCACCAGAACATCCTATAGCACCATCATGCCATTGTAATGTCTGATATTCTATATTTCCAAACACATTACAAGAGGCTAGTACTGCCATTTTGTTTACAGCAACAGACAAACGTCCAAATGCCACTAGACTAGAAGGAGAGAACTGAGTTGCTTGATTGCATATACATCTCACCATGTAAGCAGCATGAAATCTAACGGGATCACCTGAAACGATACAAGATTTAAATCGTACTTATATTTATGAATGTGATAGTTTGTGGGCATGTTAACATTTATCTATTTACTTAAACATTTTAGTTACTATTTCAACCAAAAAACTATCAAACTAAATTCGATGATACTAGACATTTATAGCTTATACTAATGTTGTTATTTTCAGCTATACATAGAAAAAGGTATGTTTTACCCCTATTTGTAAAAATAGCCATTTCCCCACTTCATGTAAATCCTATTCTAAATTATCCTTCAAGCCAGGGGTTCCCAGCTTTTCCGTCTCATAGCCCCCTTTTAATAGTTAACTGGTTCTGGTAGACCCCCTACAGGCCTATACCACATAAAAATTAACCATGAACACCCATTTTTACACACCAACGTAGACCCCCTTTGTGTCTCTTGTGGACCTCTAGGGTCTACCTGGACCACTATGGGAACCCCTGCTTCAAGCAGTTAATTTCAGAACTTCTTTTGATTTCACCTTTAGAACAATGCAGGAAGTTATACCTGGATAAACTAGAAAATCTGAGCCAAATTTAGATCCTTGTGTAATGTAATGCCCTTGTTCCCAAAGGTCTTTGAATATACTATATCTAATGCCTCCAACGTGGTCCAGCACACTTGGCTTCAAAACTGCTACTGTGACATTTCTCTTCTCTGAAAGGTAATTGACTATTAAATAAAACAGAAAATTAATTCTTTTACTCTGCTATTCTAAACATGGCTGTAAAATC
Source organism: Carposina sasakii (assembly GCA_014607495.2). Lineage (NCBI taxonomy): Eukaryota > Metazoa > Arthropoda > Insecta > Lepidoptera > Carposinidae > Carposina > Carposina sasakii. Next base: position 7,883,205 of record CP053155.1, read on the forward strand.
TTTGTGATCTAGCAGTTCTGTATACCCCATTTCATATGTATGAAAAATAAACCTATTGAATTGTAATACCAAGTCCACAGTCATCACATTAATAAAGGCTTGTAAATATAAACAAATATGGCTTTACCTGTGAAACATTTTTTACTTAGAATAATGATTCGCTAGACCGGAGTGAAGACCTATCATTAATCTAAGCATTTTTTAGTTTGCCTTTGTTTCTTATCTTAGTCTTCCCGAGCAAGAGGAATGGAAGGATGTATTAGATTATCATATTAGTATAAGTGCCAATTTTTCCAAATGTCAAATAGCCTATCATGGAATAAAATTGATGCTGTCTTTCTCTAAAACTTGGTCATACATAATAGAGATAGCATTGATTTTATTCCTCACATAGGCTATTTGATGTTTGGAAAAATCAGCCCTTTGACATTTATTTGTCTGAGATAGCAGAAAGTAAATACTTACCTGTTTCTTTTATTATTTCAGTAGGTAGATGTACAAGTGCATGAGCAGGACTCAAATCTGGTAGTTTATTGATTTCTTCTTGCAGTAACACTTGCTTATCCAGATTCACATCTGAAATATAAGTATAGTATGTATGTTAAATATTATTTGAAATACATAAACATTATTTATATAATCAGTCATATGGACCCACACATTTGTTCTACCTGTCCCTTTCTGTCTCAGCCATTTCATTTACATTAAGAATAGAGAAGAGGGACAGACATAACTAATTTTAAGTTTAATTGTATTTTATTGTACTTACTACACTCTCCTGTCTGTCCCTCTCCTCTATTCTTAATGTGATGGTGGGAAGAACATTGGTTTCTTTATTAAGTCTAACTTTAGTGTCAGTCTATACCTAAATATACCTCATGATATAAATTCCATCCATTCCCCATCTTACAAGGAAGTTAGGTACCTATGCTACAAAGAAGTGCTAATACTTACCAATTTAATTTAGAAAATGGCTAGATATTAAATAATATAAAATTTAACAATCTTACCAGTAATTCCTTTTGATAATAGTTTTTGCTTTTTCCCAGCAACAATAATATCAATCTTTTGAGAGATTTGCTCTACTTTACGCTTCCGAAATGCTTCCATTTGCTCAATCAGTACCCTAAAAGATATTAATATGATCAGAAAGGTAAAATAATGGGACTTACTTTATAAAATATGTTATACCTATTACAGTGTGAATACCTTTTTTCTATTTCTTCAATTTTATTTTTTAATTCACTAGAAGGTTTTTCATTTATATTAGGCAAATCTACTAATTCACATAATCCTTTTTCTACTAATAAAGTGGCTTCTTCAGACATGAGAGCTAGTGGTAAACCTAAAAACAAAGTAAAAGTAAGTATAGGTACTTAAGTAGGCTAATTACTTTATTTATGTTTATAATTTGTGTTTATATGAAAGGTAAAATACATATAAGTAATTTTCTTACCTAGAAAATCATTTTGTCGAGGATATGAAGCTACAGATCCAATAAGAGCACCACAAATTCTGTAGTTTGACCGTAAGGTGTCCCAATCTGAAAGAAAATCAGAATTTTCTATTATATTAAGTTAAACCCAGACCCGTCTTTAATTTGATTTAAATAATTATCCCCTAAAGAAATTGGGCAGAAGTGTGCAAATTGCAATCTATTATTATTCATGTACCTTTAGCATTCCACACATGAGCTACGCCATCATGAACATAAAGTGGTATCATAATAATATATTTGGTCCGGTTTGCATTAATCTATAAAATTAAATTACCTAGATAACATAAAACAAAAAGAACAAGAAATAAACTTAACTATAGCTATGGGCGCTATGTAACGTAGATAGTTACTAAACGTTAGAGAGTAGTAAGTATATTCTTTGTACTAAACAAACTATCTATTTAGTAAAGCGTGTCGGCGGGAAAAGCTGGAAGGGAGCGGGTGTAATTTTCTTGTGAAAATCAAAAATTATTTGTAAATGGCTTGCATGTATCCGTAAAGTGATGTTTTCGGGTAGATAAGTTATGTTTTGATTACTTGTGATGTGAATCTAGTGCGTGTGCATAGGTAAGCTACACAGGTAAGCTGAGTAAAACTTTAGGCGGAATACGATCTCTTCATGGGCCCATGTAAGTTTTTCTGCAATTATTTTTCATTTTGACTAACTTTACACTTGTTCTTGAGGATTTTCCCGACGTTTCCATTCATCACCATCATCATTATCATCCCATAAATTCAGAAATCATTTACTAAAGACAATGGCTGTATGGGCTTAGTTCCCCTTGCCTTTCCTTCGGGATAAACTAAACAAAACAAAAAAATAGTAAAGCTGTAACAAACCGTATGTATTCGTTACTGAGTAACGGGTACTGCATCAAGTGCCGAGTAACGAAACGTTACCCAGGAATTCGTCTCATTACTCGCATGTTTCGTAACATGGTATCATGGGTATTTTTCGTATAATACTCGTACACTGTTTCGGATCGCAAGTGGTGTATTGATACCTTTGTTTCTGATCGTATGTTCTACCAATGCGCGTGATGCGATTCATTTAAATCGCTTATTTCAAAGAACGGTGATTACGTTAGTTTAATGTACCTACTTATATATATTTTTTTAATCGTCAAAGTTTTTTTACTGTTTTGTACTATTCTTTATAATGTAATTTAAGTTTGTGGTTAAAATTTTCTAAATAGTAGATCCATTGCAAATTTGGTATATTACATCGACAGTTCACGTCGATTCGACTCGTCACCATACTACATACTATAGTTACTCTATACCATGTGCGGTGTAAAGAGTTCGGTAACGATACGATAGTAACGAGTACTCATGGTCAAAGTAACGAATACATACGGGTACGCTTTTATTCGTTACACTTACATCTCTACTATTTTTATTTATTTTTTTAGTTTATCCCGAAGGAAAGGCAAGGGGAACTAAGCCCATTCAGCCATTGTCTTTAGTAAATGATTTCTGAATGTATGATGGATGATAATGATGATGAATGGAAACGTCGGAAAAAACCTCAAGAACAAGTGTAAAGTTAGTCAAAATGAAAAATAATTGCAGAAACAACTTACATGGGCCCATGAAGAGATCGTATTCCGGCTAAAGTTTTACTCAGCTTACCTGCGTATAAAACCATGCACACGCACTAGATTCACATCACAAGTAATCAAAATATAACTTATCTACCAGAAAACATCACTCTACGGACACATGCAAGCCATTTATAAATAATTTTTGATTTTCACAAAAAAATTACACCTGCACCCTTCTAGCTTTTCCCGCCGGATCTCTCTACTATTTAGCTCAACAACGACAACGCCACAGACTACTTAGTGTACTTTTTTTGTTTAGTTTATCCCGAAGGAAAGGCAAGGGGAACTAAGCCCATACAGCCATTGTCTTTAGTAAATGATTTATGATTAATTATGATGAATGATATTGATGATGATGAATGGAAACGTCGGGAAAATCCTCATGAATTGGTGTAAAATTAATAAAGATCAAAAAGAATTGCAGAAACAACTTACATGAGCCCATGAAGAGATCATATTCCGGCTAAAGTTTTACTTGGCTTACCTGCGTATAAAACCATGCACACGCACTAGATTTACATCACAAGTAATCAAAATATAACTTATCTACCAGAAAACATCACTTTACGGACACATGCAAGCTATTTACAAATAAATTTTGATTTTCACAAGAAAATTACACCCGCTCCCTTCCAGCTTTTCCCGCCGAATCTACTTAGTGTACTGACGTAACAACGCGTTTTGTAGCGAGACACATTTTTTTTAGTTTATCCCGAAGGAAAAGCAAGGGGAACTAAGCCCATACAGCCATTGTCTTTAGTAAATGATTTCTGAACATATGATGGATCATAATGATGATAATGAATGGACACGTCGGGAAAATTCTCAAGAACAAGTGTAAAGTTAGTCAAAATGAAAAATAATTGCAGAAAAAACTTACATGGGCTCATGAAGAGATCGTATTCCGGCTAAAGTTTTACTCAGCTTACCTGCGTATAAAACCATGCACACGCACTTGATTCACGTTACAAGTAATCAAAATATAACTTATCTACAAGAAAACATCACTTTACGGATACATGCAAGCCATTTACAAATATTTTTTGATTTTCACAAGAAAATTACACCGCTCCCTTCCAGCTTTTCCCGCCCGTCCCACAACTATCTACTTTGCTTGCTATCTACATTTCACAACGCCCTAAATGACAGGCAGTCTCGCAAACGCAGCTAAGCGCAAACGTATCAAAAAAAGTAGCGCTATTAAACTATCTACAATAGCCGTTTAGTGCGAATGAATATAATAATGCACGTTCGCAAGTGTGCGAGTGAGATAAATGTTAAATCGCGGGCGTCCGCCCGCTATTATTTCGTTGCATTAGAAAATAGTCCTTCTGTCTGAATATAGCGTCAACGAACATTTACAATAATAAAAGTTGTCGATTCGGCGGGAAAAGCTGGAAGGGTGCAGGTGTAATTTTCTTGTGAAAATTAAAAATTATTTGTAAATGGCTTGCATATGTCCGTGAAGTGATATTTTCTGGTAGATGTAAAAAAAAAATTAAAAATTTAAATTGTGTATGTAAATTCGGTTGATTACGGATCCCAAACAAGCTGTTCATCTATAAATTCGCATTCTTGAGCTCACCTGCTTTAACATATTCATATATATTCACACACTTTACAACACATTGACCTTATCCCACACTAAGATCCCTAAGGTCTTGTGTCGTGGGTACTAGGCAACGGTATATAAATACATAGATAAGTATATAAATGCAATTATTTTTCATTTTGACTAACTTTACACTTGTTCTTGAGGATTTTTCCGACGTTTGCATTTATCATCATCATTATCATCCATCATAAATTCAGAAATCATTTACTAAAGACAATGGCTGTATGGGCTTAGTTCCCCTTGCCTTTCCTTCGGGATAAACTAAAAAAAAAAGTTGTCAAAATCAGAGGCTGTATGGTCTAAGATCTTTGCCTGCCCGTAACGGGCGAAAGAAAAAACAATTGTCAAATTTTTTTTTTTTTAGTTTATCCCGAAGGAAAGGCAAGGGGAACTAAGCCCATACAGCCTAATCATTGTTTAGTAAAATGTATTCTGAATTTATGATGAATGACAATGATGATGAATGGAAACGTCGGGAAAATCCTCAAGAACAAGTGTAAAGTTAGTCAAAATGAAAAATTATTGCAGAAACAACTTACATGCGCCCATGAAGAGATCGTAATCCAGCTAAAGTTTTACTCGGCTTACCTGCGTATAAAACCATGCACACGCACTAGATTCACATCACAAGTAATCAAAATATAACTTATCTACCAGAAAACATCACTTTACGGACACATGCAAGCCATTTACAAATAAATTTTGATTTTCACAAGAAAATTACACCTGCACCCTTCCAGCTTTTCCCGCCGAATCACAATTGTCAAAATCAGCTGACTGACAGAAAATTGGCTATTTGTAAACTTCAAAAAGAAAACAGATGTGTATTTGATTTTGTTACATCATTGTAAACTTAACAGAAAAAGCAAAGATTTTTTTACTATAATAAAAAAAATAATTCCTGCTTAAATTACTGGATTAACTAATCCACCACACAAATGTCGACAAGAAATATTCTCATTGGTATGTTGCTCCAAAAGTATTTATGATTGCACTACTAGTGTTGTGAGATGTTAATTTTAAATTCCCTAAATAAATGCTAAACCTTTTGACATGTTCCGAAAACAGGCGGCGGGACAGGCTTTGTTGGCGGCAGGTTAGGGGAACTATTACGCGCCAAGTCCTTCAATGTTACGAACGTCAGCCGTATGCCAGCTGCTAACAACATATCGTGGACTACATTAGAGACCTCTGGACTGCCGAACAAAACCTTCGCTGTCGTCAATTGTGCCGGCCAACAGTTTATGGACTTTACCAAGTCGTGGACTCCTGGGTCAGTATAGTATGTATAGTACTTAATCCTAACTATAATATTGTAAATGTAAGTTTATCAACATACTGGATAAAGTCTTGGGTAACAGCTAATTATTTCTATTATGTGATGCATTATGAAAATTGTTACTTACTGTTATGGTAAAGCTTGCAGCTAGGTTAATTAGTAAAGCTTTCTTTAGCTAGAACCATAGCCATTTATCCAATTTATTTATTTTATTTATTAAGCCTAAATACAGAGTTTCATACATATGCATTTGATTTATTTATTTATGTTAATTTCTTTTCAAAGTTTACTTGCTACTCTGTGTGTACTGGACACATAGGCTTCCTCCAACTTTTTTCAACTGTCTCGGTCTGGGGAGATTCTAGTCCACAAGGGTCCTGCACAGTCTAATATGTTGTCCACCCATTGTCTTTTTTGGGCGAACTCTCTTCCTCCTTGCACCTTCACCTCTTATCCAGATAAGTAAAATGTTAATATAGGTAGGTGGAGTAACTATGTAATCTTCATGCCTATAATAGATAAAATGTACAATTTCAGGTTCAAACAAAATGTTCGAAACTCAAGAGTGTTTACAACTAAAGCTTTTGCAAAAGTGATCAACCAAAGCCAGGAGAAACCGAAAGTGTATGTTGTGCTAACAGGTGTAGGTGCCTATGAGCCTTCAAGTGTTAATAAATATGATGAGAGCAGCCCCACCACGGGTATGGACTTCTTCTCCAGACTCTGTGTTGAGTGGGAGAAGGCAGCTGAAGTTAAACCTCCTGTCAGACTTGTAAGTATTAAAAGAAATGGAAGAGTCTTTCATAATTTTAATTGTACATCAGCATATTGTAGTCTACTACTGCCCATAGTCACCATGCTGGGTAGGCGAGTTGGTGACATTTTCACATCACAGTGTGATTTTCTGAGTATGTTGTCAAGGTTGCCCACCTCCTAATCACCTCTTACTATATGGAATATGAAATTTACACAGCATATAACCACAAAATACCACAAATGTTTTATAATTATGAACAGTGGTCGGAGTAGGTATATTGAATTAAGGTCATTGACATCAAACGTATATGTTAATATGGATACGCCTCCGAGTTTCAGGATTATTATGATAAAAATAAAATGAGAATACCAAAACTTCGAAATTATTACATGAAACTAGTTAAAAATGTATCAATACTCTCAACGCTATGCTGCTAGTTTTTGGAAACTCCGGTACATACTGGAAAAAATGCATGTCCATGTTATAATATCATGACGCAAGTATGTAAAATCAATATACCTACTCCGACCACTGATTATGAAGAATATCTTACAGTTACATATTCCTGTTCAGCTGGCACAGTACTGAAGTCCCTTCTCATAAATAAACCTTAGCAGCATGTTTCTTTCATTGATGTAAAACCTAACATGCTTAGCACACCTCTACTGCAAACCTTTTACCATAGATTGCCTTCTCATACAATGTACCTAGTATACAGGGTTAATTTTAAAACATCAATAACCTTGCAAGACTAAGTAGCTACCATCATAAACAACAATTTTTGTTCTATGAGTTTTGGTAATTTGACATATTTTACTTTCATACAAAAATAAATATCAATTTCATATTACTTCCGAATGTTCTTAAGTCTGAAAATCTACGAATGGAACATAGACATACAGATATCACGACAGTACAATAAAAGCTTGTAAAATCATTTTTAATTAATGTATTGAGTTATGATAAAACTTGTAGAACACATGTTATTGTTTATGATTATGTTTTCTTTATGTTATACCCTATGGCCCTTTCTATCTTTTTCTAGGTAATAATTCGTTCAGGCGCTGTGCTGGGCCGTTGGGGAGGCATGATCAAAAACATATTTGTCCCTTTCTACTTTGGCGTCGGCGGTCCCTTGGGCTCGGGTAAACAGTATCTGCCGTGGATCCATCTCGACGATCTAGCTCGTCTCATTATATTTGCTATAGAGAATGAAGATGTCAAAGGAATCGTCAATGGAGTTGCCCCTCAAGTAATAACTAACGAGGAATTTACAAAGGTAAGTTTTCAACTAGCTTTTTTTTAGGTAAATAAGAATTCTAAACATGACCATCACGGTAGGTCTTCGACAACGTCATTATCATCATCATTTTCAGCCATGAGAAGTCCACTGTTGAACATAGGCCTCCCTCAACAACCTCCACTCCGATCCGACCGGTTGGAAGCAGCCTGCATTTAGCCGATACACGCGACCTTGGCTAGGTCATCCCACCAATCTCGCGGCGGACGGACCACGTTAGCCTTCCCACGTTATGCTTACCGATACGTGGTATCCACTCTACTTAGACATCGTATAATATTATTTGAAATCATATCATCACGTCGAATAGTTGATCACGTCATATACTCGTATATTTTCTTTTAATCGCAAGCAGCTATGTTACGTGATCAACTCTATCTAACCGCTCTAGCTGGAGGAAAAGATACGATGACAAATAAATTGCTACGAAGACAAACAAATCGCTACGAAGCATTGTTGATATTCTTTTAATTTTTTATCTTTTTATTACCGTTTGTTTACCTACAATCAAGAATAATAAGAAGAATACTTGATCTAAGCATCCCATTTCTCAGAGAAAAATATAAAAACCTATTTTTCTAATCAATATTTTGTATCGCATGAATCTTTCATATCATTTTCAGTCATTTGGAAAAGCACTAAGAAGGCCAGCATTTATACCGGTTCCGGAATCGATACTCAACTTTCTTCTAAACCCTGAGCGGGCAATGATCATGACGAAAGGGCAACACGTCACGCCAAAGAAGGCTCTAGAATACGGATTCAAATACGAATATGGCGACATTGATAGTGCTTGCAAAGAGTTCGCTTATCTTTGCAAAAAGAAGTAACATACTTAGAAGATCATAAGTCTGAAGGAAAATGTAAGTGCATTATAACGATAAATATTACATGCTTAGTAATAAGTACATAAAAGAGTTGATCTAACAACGTCGTATGGCCTTTTCGCGGTCGACGGATGGAAGTGTAGACTAAGGTAGGAGGATTTGCCTTTTAGCCACGGATTGGTTCACACTGCGTTACGTAGGCTAATTGACGGTCACAGTTGCGTTGATATTGACAATCGAATCTCCTATATCCTTTCTTCACGATATTAGGCAAGCAAACCACCGGCCTAAGACCAAGCTACGGTGGTGGGTTGCGGAGAGAGCTCGGCTAGTTCTTATTGGATCTGTCAAGGAAACGTCATTTACAACTTTATGATAGGTTGGACAAAGGGGTGAAGCCCGCAGCAAAGACAAAGCAATGCGATCGCAAAAATTATGAGTGGTAGGGCCACCCCTATCACGTGGTACTTCAAAGACTAACTGGTGTGTGAGTAATTTTATTTATATATTATTTATTAAGATTAGGCACACCAACATCACATTTATTAAAAAGGTAGTATAATGATTATACATTGTAACACAATACTGATACATGCGACAATGACTGGCGCACACAAAACATGCATTAAAATCCTTACGGCCGCGCCGCTCAACAATCCATCTCGCAACAGTTAAGTGAAACAGATATCCCCGCCTCGATCACGAGATAAGTTACGAGAGGCACAACTCGTAAGGTAAATACAATAATAATAAACATTTGGCCTAGGCCCGTGAATATTGTAATACCGGTAACAAAAGCCTACTAGGGTTGATACAAGAACAAAACAATATTAATAATCAATATAGATACTTCAGAATATAGACAGGCAACATAAATGATACACAATCAGCTTTAGCTTAGCTAAGTCGATATCTTAAAGCCAAAATCTAAGCAGGCACAAATTTATTTATGTTATGTTGAAATTTGGATAGAGAGTCGGAGAATATATCAAGTTCAGGAAGTTTAGCATTAAGCTCATATTCACTGCATGCTCTGACTACAGGCGAGTGTCTGCAGACGTTGGTTCTATATAGGGGTAAAAAGAAAGATCTAGACATGGGTTTTCTAGGAATACGACTGTAATTTACACAATTCTACAACTCCCTTATTTGATATAATTAATAAATCACCTAGATTAAAGCGTAGTTTCCGACTTATGGTAGGTAGTAATTTGACCTAAACCTCTATCTAAGTTAACCTCCTATATACCATTATATCAATTAATTAGATATTTTGTGCTCATATTCTCCTAATTATGCCAGTAAATCCGATTCTTTCCTTATTAAACATCAACATATTATTAGATGTTGTTTTGTTTACTAGATCAAGTCAAAGAGGTCGCGGTAGGCGGTAACTGCGATCGCAAACACGGTAGGTAAGTGATGTAATAAACATAAGCTATGAACTAATTCTTTGGTGTATCTTGCCATGTCAAAAACATGCATTTAAAACGTTGTGATAGTTGAAATTGTTAATTAGTATTGTACATAAAAGTCTATTTATTTATTAATTTATTATAAGGCTTAAATTAAATTGTTTGTTTTTATATCTTGTATTTATTTATAATCTGTATTGAAATAAGTACCTATCTACTACTACAAATAATAACAAGTATATATTTATTTTATGTACAGTCAGATAGCCTAAATGAACGATAAATCTATTGGCCTGGGCAGACGACAGACTTTTCTCGGCGGCGGCGGAAAAAAGTACGCTCCGCGAATAAAAGTGCGCCGCGGCTTTACCGCGGACTCAACGCACACGGTGTACGATCATTTGTTGCCCGGAAGTCGAGCGCACATCGCGATCTAAAGTCCGCCATATGCGTTGCTTCGCCTAATTACACGAGTTCTATTTTTTTCGGGGATTCCCCCGTGCTTTTGTCCGGTCCGCTCTCTGCATGTCCTCTGTTATTCGGGGGTTCTCTGTTATTTAATCCCTCGTTTGCGTTACTCAATACAGTTTGGAGCGATGTATTTTAGCGGACAAAAAAGTTCGCGGACCAAAATGCCTCGTCTGCGCAAGCTATATTAGGTAGGTACATACACTTTAGGTAAGCTATGTTATTCCTGCATAACAAACATGTCTCATATTTTATGACATGTGCTAATTGGAGAGTGGTTTATTTGTGAATCAAACAACATAATTATGAGTTTAAAATACTAATATATTCCAACATAAGTATTATTATTTACATTTAAGTTACTTCAATAAGTACTTAATAATAAAATTTATTAAGATTTACCTACTCATTAAATTCTACTAGCTTTTACAATAAACAGTTTACATCAAGTTTCCATAATCAGGTAACCCTAAACATAGGTAGGTAAATAAAAAATATTGTTGCTACTAATAGAAGATACTTAACATTAATAAGTACCTACTTATTTATAAAATTATAATATAATAAATTTAATTTATAAGCTAATAGAAGTCTCTTTAAATATAATATAAAAAAATCACGAGAATATTTTAACTGGCAAAATGATGTTACTAAGGGTATATTTTTCCAAACGTCGCATAGCCTACCAGAAGAATAACGCTGATGTTGTCTTTTTCTAAAACTTGATTATGATAGAGACAGAATCAGAAAATATATCTGACGTTTGGAAAAATCGGTCCCTATAAATTTAATCCTTATAATCATTTACGAGATTCAACATATGCGGAATAATAAGTAGTACGAGTACCTCATTTTAACATCCAAAAGATAAATTTAACACTTACTTAGCTATAACCATGGAGAAGGTATAAAAGAGGAGGTGGGACTATGAACTGAGTCGTGTGGCAATCGTGAGGCCATGACGTCATGATAGGGGCGGAGCTTTAGGGCCAGTGTGTGTAACGCAGTAGCTGTAACCACACGCTTATGCAAGTTTTTTGGCTAGTCACTACAAGGTGGTTTCTATGTAAATGGGCAGGGCTACAGTGTTAGGATGCTAGTCCCATACTTCACCCCCGCTCAGCGGCACACTATTTTTGTATGAAAATATACTTAGCCGCTGCTTCTCTTTTATTTATTCTCCATTGCTATTACTTAGTAAATCTGTTTCACTCACTTGCCAAAAGAAGTCTTACAAAATATGTCATTGGAATTACACAAAATGATAATTATGCTAGTCATCTCATGATCCTAAAAAAAACCTAAACATAATATATTATGGAATGATGATATATTATTTACTATTACTGTAATAGTGTATATGGCGCAGTCATATTGTCCAATGTGGCATATCACACTTTGCCTAGTTATAATATAATTTAATCTAAGTAATTAAGCAGGCAAAGTACTACAAGGCATACGTCCTTAAAACCCCATACTAATCGAAATGCCTGCGCAAAAGTAATATGCCAGATTTTACAATTTGCCTATAACACATTAAGTATAGATAAATAAACGAGACGCGTGATGTGGACAAATCCACTTCCTACATCACACGCTGCCTTATCTACTTTAACCTATTCATAAGTATTGTATAGCGGACTTTTACTACTTACAAGAAATATTCTAAAAGCTTAAACATAACATTCATGGAGATACTTGAGAGAATCTTTGGACTAGTTTGGAGATAAACTTGCGGAGGACGTCTTGCCTCATGCGGCCGACATCCAACACCTCGTCGTGGTTCGCTTCCTCGTTCTGATCGTAGCTGGTGATGCACTCGTTTGTGATGAGGGAGAGAGCGAAGACGTTCATGTCGGAATGCCTTGCCGTTATTACCTGGAAAGATTGCCATAACATACATAAAATCACGCCTCTTTCCCCACTTGCTAGATTGCCATAATCTTAGTAATTTGAATTTGCCTAATAACTACATGTACCCTGCCCTTCCCTTAGCTGTAGTAGCAGCATCTATTTAATAATTCCAATGCCATCATAGCTGTATGTAATATAAAACCACTAGAACTCGTTCGCGTTAACGAACATCATTGAACCAATCACGTTATGCTGAATATTACATTGCATTATTTCCGCATAATGTTATTAGTTGGCTGCTTAAGGTTAATATGGCGAATAAATAACGAGTTACAAAGTTTCGTCTACGGTTTAACAGAAATAAGATTGGTATATTACCTCGTGTACTGTGGACATGCCAACTGCGTCCACTCCCACCATTTTAAGCATATTCAGCTCTGCCACCGTCTCGAAATTAGGTCCCCCGAGGCAAGTGTAGACTCCTTCGCGGACTATGTTCTCCATATTAAGATCTTTGGCAATCTGGAAGTCAATAATCATAAGTAGAAATAGTTTTAACTTAGGGTTGTTGTGATTTCTACAGTACCTAATCAAAGTCATTTACTAAGCGTAAGTATATCATTCTATACAGTACCTGTACAGGCCGTTAGCTTCTCAGTTGGTTGAACCGAGTGGTTTAGCTTAGTAACAAAATTTTAACATCGTTTCAGCTAATGTAGAATTGCGTCCAATAAGTTCCGGAAGCTATAAAGTCCTATTTAGAATGGTCCTACAACAAACATGCATCACAGTCGTTCTAAAAAAATCTTTCATTGCCAAGCTGATCACTTTAACGAGATAAACCTGCCATACTGTAGTAAAAAATGTTATGTTCCCGATATAGATTATTGTGCGCCGCCCGACCTACCGATAACCCTTCTTCAGTGATGTTAATGAAACCTAAGTTGCGCATTTAATGTTGTTTGTTTGTCTCTTGACGTAGTAAGTGTTAATTTATAATATAACTTCCTTCGGGATAGGAAAGAGTTTAAGATTTTACTAATCCATTGAGTCCTGCACGCATTCCGGCCAGATGGACCTATGACTTGAAGAGCGGCTGGTAGTAACTGGATGGTGAAAACGGGCGATCGAACCTTGTGGCGTGCTATGTGGGAGGCCTACGTCCAGCAGTGGGCCGCAATAGACTGATATATGTATGTATGTATTAAGTCCTTTACTCAGAAAACAGGAGATAGAGTTTCTTTTCCGGTGGTAAGATAATTAGACGTGAGCATAGAGATTCCTCTATGACGTGAGCATGTAGGTAGGCTACTAAGCAAACTTATCTGTTAACGTTCGCTTAGGGAAAAAATCACGCTCGTATTCTTCGTAGCGACTTCAAGGCACTCGGCACTCACAAAGCAGTGACTATGGTTGAATATGATTGAAGTTTGAACTTACTTCTTTGGCAATCCTTCGGTATTCCACGTTATACGCCTTGGTCATTGGCGGGAAACGTGGTCCGAACCTCTCATCATTGGGCCCGTGTAGTGGGTTGTTTCCAGAGAAGCCCATGATGTTGATGTGGTCCTTAACGATCATGATGTCTCCGATCTTGTACTCAGGGTTCAGGCCTCCTGCTGCGTTGGTTGCGATCAGGGTCCTGACGCCAATCAGCTTCATTACCCGAATAGGGAGACAGCACTGGAGAGAAAAATTAAGAAAATGTAGGTTTAAAAATAAGAAACTCAACTTATACAGGGTCAGATGAGTATGGCGAACTTTTTGACAAAAAGATTTTTTTCTTACAGCTAATTTTTCCATTCGCGAAATTTACCAAAGTTTTTGTTTTATTTCGCGAATTTTGCCGAAGTTTAATTTACTGATATCGCTTTTTACCAGATGAGATTATTCCATACGCATACATATAATCACGCCTTTATCCTTTACGGGGTAGGCAGAGCACCAAGGGCCGACAGAAACACATGGTGCCACTTCTGACCAATTTTGAGGGTATAGTTGAGATGTACAAGTTCGGTTAGTAGTAACAGGTGGTCAGCCCATCGCCTACTAAACACAAATACCCTCTTGTCCCTCTACTGTCTTTTACAGTGTGCCCGGGAAGAGAAGCAGCTTCCACACGCATACTTTACCAATATTTATTCTTCATACATAATATATTTTAGTCTTTGCAATAGCTTTGAAAAATAACTTCTTTTCGGTACAGCTTTGAACTGCCAAGGTTTATATTATAATTATTCTCTTTCATTCAAAATTCAGTTAAGAACTTTATAAGTACAACATTTGGTGCCTAAATATGACCAGCGTATTCCTGGTTTGTTTTATTTGGATTCTTCATGAGCGTGTCTGTATATTTGTAATAAGCTTTACAGGGTCTTTTTTCGTTGCCACCCTTAACGAAGGGTACGTACTCTAGTATATCAAATAAGGTAAGTTTATAAAAAATGCTGGGAAATGATGTAATTTTTTTTGAAATATAAAATTTTATTACTTGATCGGGACACTTCCCAGGTATGCTTCCATGGAGAAAAATGATCGTGATGACGAGGAGATTCCGTAGTTTTCGGGAACGTTGACGACCAAAAATCGCCCTTATATTTGGAATTATCAAGATTGTTCAATTTTACGAATGGAATTATTACTTTTGACATAAAAGGAAACCGGGGAATTCGATATAGAGAAAATAGCAAATTGGGAAAATTTGTGAATGGAAAAATTGCTTCAAGAAAAAAATGATTTTGTCAAAAATATCGCCATACTCGGTCAGATATGTTGTGACCGAACTACCCCCTAAGCAGTTAAAGGTGTTCTGTAGTTTCATTTCAATATATTGAACGTTAAAGTTGAAATAGGTAGGGATCAAAATTAAGAGTAGGTATGCCTTTAAAATTTTCTAGGTCTTTAAGAAAGACGATTTGATTAATTTTGAGTAGTACCTTCCATTCTAGTAAAAATTTGATTAATACCGATTACATCCATGTAGTAATAATTGATGGATCAGTACACTATAGAGTATCTGATACACGATAGAGTATCTGATGCAAGTTCGAACCCCCGCTGTAGGGTTATCTTTTGTTTTGAGCACAACAATAGCAGGGTTAAGATAACTCTAGCCTCAGCATAGCTCAGTAAATATAGTGTAATTTGTGCTGTTGTCATAATCAATACTAGTAGGTAATTATTGTAAAGCCAATTAATTCGTTTCTCTCCTAACTATAGGAGAAGTGAATATTAGTTCCCTGATTTATTCATAACATTGAATGTCAATAAATACTTATAGATGTTTGTAAAAAAAAAATTGCATTGCAAAATAACGCATTACTTATTTCAGAATGTCCGGCGGTAAGGGTTTGGTACTAGGTGCCAATGTCAAAAACTTAATTTTTCCTACCAAAATTTAATGAACATTCCTAGATAATGTTTACACAAAAGTTGTATTTTTGTTATTTGATTTTATGTTTTATTTATTTAAGTAATTCATAACTAAATGCATGTTTCTCGAAGTAGTTTTAATTTTATTTCCTGAAAACTTTATGTGTCCGCCACTAGGGGGACTTCCCGCCATCTAATAGTTTATTTAGGAAAATCTGAGATCAACAACACGTAGGAAATAGATTTTTAAAAATAATAAGAAGATACATACATACATATAATCACGCCTTTATACCTTACGGGGTAGGCAGAGCACCAAGGGCCGATAGAAACACCAAGACCCTCTTGTCCCTCTACTGACTTATACAGTATGCCCGGGAAGAGAAGCAGCTGTAGTATTATATGTTTTTTTTTCACTCCCAGAGCAGCATATAATAAGAAGATACAAGATATTTATTATTGTTTGTACTGATAGACTTGGGGAAATATCGTATAATCAAAATAACAAGCAACAAACATTGATAACATTAAAAGTTAACTCTGTGAGGGGTGACGTCATTGATTCTGATGATGCAAAAAAACATGATATTTACTGTAAGTTCAATTTGGTCCTCATAAATGAGTGCTATCAGCTTATCGTTCTTATCATTGTTATTGTTATATCCGCCCCCCAAAGACAAAACAAAACAACTAGGTAACGCAAACATAATTACATAATTATGTGAATGTGCCGCTCTTTCTTATGTAGGTACCCAAGTTAACATGTAAAGTTATATGCTTACTAAACGAGCCATATCCCAATACAGTTCAGTCTTTACTCTTTTACTCCTAGTCTAAACGGCAAATTAAACCTACTATTTATCTATGACTAAACATGACTCGTAATCCTCGTCAATATTACATTATGTTTGATTGTACCCAACATAGATATAATGCTAATGCTTTATTGTACACAGTAAAGTTTTCACAAATAAAGTTTATGACAAAGAAAATGTACAAAGGCGTGCTTATCTCTAAAAGAGATTTCTTCCAGCAAACCAACCGTGAAAGAGAAATTAACATAAGAGGTAGGTATGTGTGCACACAAACAGACCAATAAACTAAATAATTAAATAAAAGAAAAGACATAAACCTAAAATAAACAAAAATACCTAAATAGACTACATAAACATAAATACCTAAATAAAACACATAAACATATTCTAACATTCACCAGTTAACTTCCAATTAATTCATCAGGTTTCAAAGTATGTAAAACCAAACAGAGCTTCTAAATATTTTGCTTCCGTCTCCTATTAAGTGTGTGCTCTATTATGTATTAGTGTGAAAAGAATAGGATACCTTCCACAAAGGGTATCCCTCGTAATGGTGGAATCGTCCTTGCATGGCCACTACGGACACTTCGTTGATTTTTCCGAAGACGAGTCTGCCATGATGACCCTCCACCGTACTGACTGGGAAGTTCGGAATGTCCTCATATGGGATGGTTTCAGGGTCCGATATGTTTTCTGCCAGGGAACCTGGGGGACAAGTAAGAATGGGATTTAATTGTGATGTTTATGAAACTATATCTTGACGAAAAAATGTTTTAATGGGAAAAATAGCTATATAATAAATAAGTATTGTAAAGATTAGAGTATCATTGATAAGAGTACCTACAATCCGGAGAGTAGTTAATAATAAAGTAGGTAATAAAAGTAAGTTATCGGTACAATTGATTAATAAGCTTTTTGACTATAAAAATCAAACAAATAAGTTTATATGTTCTTTTGCAATAACTCAAATAGCATGCAAAATAACAAGTGTGTAATATATACCATCTTTCCAATACGAACCCATCCCAGACCCGCAAATGATACCGATCTGCGGCCGCACCGATGTTTGCGAGAGCAGGAAGTTGGCAATCTCGACGAGAGATTCATATGAGTACCTGAAGAAGAAGGAAGAAAAAAGTTATAACAACTGGATTTGATACTGAACGATCAGATTTTTTTTTTAAATAGGCAAATGGCCCTTCCCTCCTCGAATCTGACGAGTCACTATTGCGTTCACAGGCAACTACATTTGCAGAACTGAACTTCCGTATAGTAACGCCTGATACAATCTAAGTACCTAAATAGACTTACAACTTGCCCTATAAAATTTTTAGTATCTAATAGTCTAATAATTTGAAATGAGGTTTTAAACCTCATACTCTAATTACTGTGATTTTGATAAGGCCAGGGATAATTTTTATTTTAAACATGCACTATTAGGTGCATAAATCATGGATGATAAATTTTGATATATTTTGCGACAATAGAGAGGATTTAAAAATTACAGGCAGAGAATTAACACAAAGGTTTAATTATAAGGATGTAGATATAAATAAATAAATATTCACACACTACATTATTTATAAAGGTCTCAATCAACACGGAAATCAATAGAATAGGGCAGACCACGATATATTCATATATAAATGTACTTAATTGTATATATATTTATCTCTACCTACTACTTATTACTATAAAGCTGAAATTGTTATATGAATGCGTTGTTCTTAAGAACTAGGTCAGCCTAATGAGATAAATTATTTTCCACTAGATAACCCGTTCATTGGGGAAGGTTATAGAATTTGTAAGTACTTAGATTTATTATATTTCTATCGAATAATTTTATATTTTACGCTATCAATATTTTACGTTTAGAGGGCAACAACTACAAGGTCTATCGTATCTCGGATAAAAGTTATCCGAGCTATTATTCTAAGTTTTATAGAAAGATGTAGCATCACATTTATGTAAAACCTGTGGTAATGACATGAATTAAATGTAGTAGAGGCTTACCGTACTAAGTCAAGTTTACTGGGAGATACGTTAGCAAATTTTTTTTTTAAAACGAAAAACCGACTTCCTCCCAAAAATCGAGCTTACTAAAGTAAAATTTTACTAAAGGGCAAATATAAATTGCGTTAAGCCGTTTACGAAGTTTAGAAGGCATAATATTGTCAGATTTATATGCCAGCAAATGATTAAATAGGCCACATGACAAAAGAGAGAAATGAGTAGGCTTCGAAACTTTACGTCTGACAATATAAGCAACATATAATTACACTCCTTCTTCCTGCCCTGTTCCCAATCATTTGGGCTCGGTGCAATATGTAGGTACTCTTCTTTCATTCATCCCTATTATCCGTCATCTCGTTATTCTTATGTCTACCTCTTCCTCTATAACCATCTTACTTCGGACACGGCTTAACGCAACATATAATTTCATCACTTAACACAATTATCTTCATCTTCATAAGCCTATTGCAGTCCACTACTGGACGTAGGCCTCCCCCTGCCATAGGGGGATTTTGTTACTAAAAAGTTCCACTATCTGTTTTTCGGCGGCTCCATCATCAGACCCTCGTTTCCTTTATATTATGTGTAGCTGACCAAAATTCTCTATAAAAATCTAAAAACGGACTACTCGTGCCTATTATATTTGAGGATATCCCTAGATTCCTTAGAGATTCCATCATCAGATGTTATGTTTTATATGTAGGTGACCAAAACGCTCAGTAAAAGTGTAAAAACAGACTACATGTGCCTACAATATTCGAGGATTACCCTCGATTTCTCCAAGATCCCATCATCAGATCCTGATATGGTAAATATGGGACCAACCAAAAGTATACCATGACCAACTATAAAAAAAAAAAAATCGGTTCATAAATGACGGAGTTCTGAGGTAACACACATAAAAAATATATATATAAAAAAAAAAACATACAGACGAATTGATAACCTCTCTTTTTGAAGTCGGTTAAAAACATACAGACGAATTGATAACCTCTCTTTTTTGAAGTCGGTTAAAAAACCAGCCATACTCGTAATACAGTTTCACAAACTTAACGAATAATACCAGACTACTATAAACGCTTATAAATTTTTTGAATATTTAGTAATGCAACTGCCATAGCGTCCGATTTCAGTTATCAGCTTAGATGAATTATTACCACGTCACTGGTTATCAGGAAATAAGTGCATTACACGTGCTCTTTGTAATTACTACTCCGACCGAACGATATAAGATTTGCTGAGTTTGCATTATCAATGCCTATAACAATAAGGGGCTTTATAAATGATTGTTACACTAGTCAAAAAATTAATTCTTTTCGAGAATGTTTACATAAAACTAGGACTTAATCATTGGTTAGCTATAACATGGATAGAGACCCAATTTATCAACTAATTAGATCCTGCATTTTATTGTGTTTTAAGTTTCAAATTCGTTGTTGGTTCAAGATTGTTGTTTTGCAACAATACCGACCGACAATACCAACTTAAAATATTATTCCTTGAAAGCGTAATTTCCATGTGTTTTCTATTTACATAGTTAAAAATATTCTGCTAAATGTAGGTACTCATTGACCAGTATGTCAGCAATTTTGCATCAAGACTGTACATAATTGACAGGCTCAAGAATGTGGCTAACAGGTTCCATCCCGCTAAATCTATGCTATTAAAAACTGGGGTGCATGCACTTCGAAGGTATTTTCGTTATAGAAAAAAACATGTTTAAGTTCGTTTTGTCTTTTTCAAACTGCATTAATAGATAATTTCTTTTATTGCAGAACTTTTTTAGATAACGAGATGATGCACTTCATGCAATCACATGGACTACTTCTTGAAGCATGATTCACTGTTCAAGCTAATAGTCAGAAGAACCAAAAAAGGTCATTGACAAAATTGGCTTCAATTCAAAAGGTCTAAAACTGCCGTAATTCTTTTACAATTTCCATTTTGCGGGATCACTTCTGGAATATTTTTTAAACCCAAATGTTTATGGACACCTTGCACCCATTTATCTATGGGTCAAGAATCTGAGTCAGACTCAGGTAACCAGCAAAGGCACCATACTTAAAAAAAAACTGTATACAGTTCGGAAGTTTTTCTAAGTGCCAAGTTTACAAACAAAACAACGGCAACGGAATGTTCGAGATAAGTACCAATTCAGGCTGGAATGGGACTGATAAGGAGTATCTTATGCAACTGTGATTGATTAGTTCACAATTAACCGCGACGTTGATTGAGATTCAAGGGTGGCCATCGGGTAACTATTTATTATTGACCACTTAACCCTTATTGATATTGGACCCGACGCACCACACTTGTGCCTGGTTGAAGGTGTTATTACTGTGCAACGTGTGTTTTTTAATCAACCTGTATAGTAATATGTACCTATTTATAACTGAAGTTAAGTTTATAGAGTTGAAATGTCGATTTCTTTACTTGGCAATTAACCATTGTAAACAAACATTAATTTCCGAGATGACAACGCAAGTATCACATATCAAGGAGTTGCAGTGACGGCAATAAGTGGTGGGCCATGCCGGTAAAAAAAACATTCACAAAAGTTACCAATTGCACAAACATTTTGTTAGTGAAAATTGTAAAATCTGTTTTACATTCGTTGTTTGTAGGGAGGGAACTTCGGATAATAAATTACTACGTTCTCTAATATACAAGAAGTCAAACTGAACTACATTTATTATTATCATCAAATCAGATTTAGTTTAAAATAAACTAAACCTTTCGTATTTAATTCGATGAGAACCTAACAAATTCGGTACACAAAATTCCGCTAAAAATTAAATTAGGTTTTCGTTTCTAAATTCTAACACTAAGTAACAAAATCTATATAAGGTCTTTTCAAAATTAGTTATTATCTTTTGATACGAAACTAGGTAGGTAAAAAGAAACAACTTTTACTATGGGACCAACTCCGAAATAGTGAAAAAAAATCAGCTGTTCCATACATTACAGTGCAGTAATTATTCGAGATTGTATGGAACAGCTCCCATAGTGAAAGTTGTTGCTTTTTACCTACCTAGTTTCGTGTCAAAAGATAATCACTAATTTTAAAAAGACCTTATATAATACAATACATACCCACATGCCTCGTTTAAATTTTCAGAAGCTTCTGGCAACGTTTTCTTAGGCGCAACATAGGCCTTGTTCCCATTTATTTCATTCGCGTTGATTGGCGCCATTACTTGACTAATTAGTTACAATTTATTCCGTAATGTTAAGGGGTGTACTGTGTCCGATATCTGAACATGCAATGCGGAGACCGGGACCTTCGGACGGTTTTATATCTCGACCACGATAGCCTGTCCGTCTGTCCATTAAATCTTAAGACGAAGCTACAGTTCGTTTCACTGTTTGAGTCCCCGTGCACTGTTTCGGAACTATAATTTTTTGTATGTGTTACAAAGAATATAATGGTCATACGCTGAGCAACTAGCGCCACTATTTATAGGAAGTATTTAGTCAAACGTGCTCTACTATCTAACTGACCAAAAGTTAATGTGGACGGGTCTGATACGTTATATGAAAGACTAAGAGACAGCGCTGTTTGCTTTGAAGTTTCCGCTTTTTTACAATTATGGGGTATACTAATGTAATGTATATACCTATGTATATAATGGTTAGGTAATATGTACTTATAAGTTCCTATGCTTATGCAGGTGCTAGAATACATCAGCTGCTTCTCCTCGAATATTCCCAGTCGCCCCCACATGGATTGCCCCCACTTCAAATCGCTGTACATTGCAGCTTGGATCGCCAACTCGTCATCGCTGTCTGTCTGAAGGTGTTGGCGGTCAGACTTTTCCAATGTTTTATTAGTAGATACTTTGACAGGTTTATTTATAAGGGACGGAAGGTAATTTATTAGGGACATAAAAACAAAATTTTCTTGATTGTAGATGCTTTTAATTAGGCTACTAAGTTATTATTAATCAAAATGAAATTGTATTAGGCGTTATAATTCGGAAGGTCAATGGAGGGTGTAGGGCCCGGTGGTGGGCGCACCCATAGTGAATTTTATCATTAATCATAAAAACCGGTGTAAATTCGTATTACAGATTATCTGTCATACGAATTTACACCGGTTTTTATATTTATTGATAACTTAGTAGGTAGGTACTTAATTAAAAGCATCTACAATCAAGAAAATTTTGTTTTTATGTCCCTAATAAATTACCTTCCGTCCCTTACAGCGATTTGAAGTGGGGGCAATAACTTCCCACTTGCCACCGGGTGGCAACTGGGAAAACTATTCCCGATTGCCACCTGGGGGCAATCCATGTGGGGGCGACTGGGAATATTCGCTTCTCCTTCGGTGCATGTTATAAGAGTCGAATAAGGAACTCGGGCATTCCCTCAAGCGATATGCTAGCAACTTGTTATGGACATCTACATTTGTCCCCGCTATGGTACACGTTACTGTGATCTTCTTCATGATCCTGCACTTCTGGCTACCCATGGAGAAGAAATAAAAGAGGAACAGCGGCTAAGTATATTTTCATACAAAAATAGTGTGGCGCTGAGCGGGGATGAAGTATGGGACGAGGGGAGCATCCTAACACTGTAGCCCTGCCCATTTACATAGAAGCCACCTTGCTTGTAGTGACTAGCCAAACTACTTGCATAAGCGTGTGGCTACAGCTACTGCGTTACACACACTGACCCTGAAGCTCCGCCCCTATCGTGACGTCATGTCCTCACGATTGCCACACGACTCAGTTCATAGTCACACCTCTTCTTTTATACCTTCTTCATGTGGCTAATCCATTTCAGGACCACAGCCGTGTCTATATGTATGTAGGTACATGTAAGTGCAATGCAATATAATATACAAATGAAATTGTATTAGGCGTTACAATTCGGAAGTTCAAACATTCACTATGGGTGCGCCCACCACCGGGCCCTACACCCTCCACTGACCTCGGATCTGATAACTCATAATTGCGACAACAGGCACTTGCACTAACTACAATCGCCATGAGAAACCAGACCCGAGCACCTAGCATGCAAGACGATACATTGCACCATTCCGAAATCAAAAACTAGATAAATAATCCTAACTAACCTAACCTAACCTAACCTTTTTTTTTTTTTTTTTTTTTTTTTTTAACCTTGGGAAAATGCGTTACGCATACCCGCCGGCGTGGGGTTCGCGGGGCGGGTTATGTGGGACTCGGCGCCGGGGAAACAAAAGAAAACCCCGACGCAATACCCACTAAAAACCCAAGGGTGTTCCTCAGCGTCGCTTAAGTCCGCGGGCCCATGGGACTACTGAAGCATTCTACCACGGGACCCGCGGGACGACACGCCCGCCGCAAAACCGCAGCGGGCTCTCCTCAGGGGGCGCTTGGCTGTGGCGCCCCTGGGCGGCTACTCAGCCTCCCGTCTCCGTCGGCGACGTGCGGAACACGTGCACGTCGCTCGACTCGTGGGCTCGGTACGATGGGCGACGGTCACCCCTGACCGTAACCCCGAGCCCCCCTATGGGGGAAGGCGGTCGTATGCACGCCGCCTTCTGCGAGGCCTCTCGCGGCGGAGCGGGTCTGCTGCAGCATCTTGCTCTCGCGCCCGCTCCGCCGTCTCTTTGGCCATCATGACCTCTTCACAGAAGGCGACGGCCGCCCTCCAGGCCTCACTGCTGCCGATCATGGCGCTGACTTGCGCCGGCAGCGAGAGGTCCGCCCCCGCTACGGCCACCAGACGCGCTCGGGGCTCCGCCCACGCCGGGCACGCCGACAACGTGTGCTCGGCTGTATCGTCGACGGCGTCGCAGTGGTGACACGACGCTGTCGGCTCCCTTCTCACAACCCTGTGCAGGTAGTGCCCAAAGCACCCATGGCCGGTGAGCACCTGCACAAGGCGGTACGTGAGCGCACCCCGTCTGCGATCGACCCACTCTTTCAGAACGGGCCGGATCGCTCCGATCGTCCGGTGGCCGGCACTCGGCTCGTCGAGCCGGTCCGTCCATTTCCGGAGCAGAGCATCCCGCTGCGCAATTCGGTAGCGTCGCGTCTCCTCCGGAAACGGAAGGTCTCCCCTCCGCCGCTGCTCTGCTACGCGCCGGTGTATCGCCGCCGCGAGCTCTGCGTCTAGGTCCCAGGGAGGAGTTCCTGCGAGCACGCACGCCGCCTCGAAGGACACGGTGCGGTACCCTCTCGCGATCCTGACCGCCGCAATCCGCTGCGCCTGGCGCAGCAGTTTCTTGCCGTTGGCGGTCAGGTTGTCGGTCCATACGGGTGCCCCGTATAGGGCCATGGACCGCACCACGCCCGCGTACAGACGGCGGCATCCTCCCCTGGGACTTCCCAAGTTCGGCAGCAGTCCGCCGAGCGCGCAAGCGACCCTTTTCAGCTTTGGGGCCAGCCCCTCGAAGTGGGCGTCGAACGTCCACCGGGCGTCGAGTACCAGGCCCAGGTATTTCATGGTCCTCGCGACGCCGATGGAGACTCCACCCACGACGATGCCGGCCCCCGCTGGGGGTCCCATCCGAGGCCCGTGAAAACAGATGGCCTCGGATTTATTTAAGGCGACCTCCAGCCCGAGACTTCTGATCCGTCCGACGACGTGAGCCACACCTGCCGTGGCCAGTAGGGCAGCCTCTCGAAACGAGCTGCCGCGGGCGGTAACAAGGGTGTCGTCCGCATAGCAAGTGACATTGACACCCCGCAGGTTAGCGCCGCGCAGCACCCAGTCGTAGCCGATGTTCCACAGCAGGGGGCCTAAAACCGACCCCTGTGGAACACCGCACGACATGGCCCTCTGGCCCCATCCTCCCTGCGCCGGATAGCGAATCGCGCGATCCGCGAGGTAATCCTCTACGATCCGGCGCAGGTACCGTGGCACGCCGTGGTGCCTGAGCGCATACCTGATGCAGCCCCACGGGAGCGAATTGAAGGCGTTTGCGATGTCGATCGACACCGCCAGCAACACCTCGCCCCGATGGACTGCATCCTCCGCCAGGACCTTCACCCGCAGAAGGGCGTCGATGGTGGACCTACCCGTGCGAAAACCGTACTGGGTCTCGCTCAGGTTCGGTCCGACCGTCTCTAAGTGCTCGACGACGGCGCATCGGCCGGACGCCCCTCCTTGGCCAGCAAGACGAGTATTCCCGATTTCCAGATTTTCGGAAACCGGCCCCGCTCCAGGCAGTCGGTGAAGATCCTTCGCACTCTCGGCTCAATGAGCACGGAGCTGAGGGCGTTAACCCAGGCCCGTCCGGGAGTTCCGTCCGGCCCGGGCGCGGTGTTCTTCTTCCTGATTCTCAGTACCGCCGCCCCAAGCTCCGCTCGCCTGACTTCAGGCACCACGGCATCCTCGTCGTCGGAGTCACCACCCGGCGGTGGGGGGAGACTGTGATCCCTCCCCTCCGGGAAGAGCGTTTCCACCACCCTTCCCAGGAGCTCCGGCTGGAGACTCTCCGTCAGCGGGGGCGCCCACGGGCGCAGTTTGCCCCTCACTGACTTGTAAGGGCGCCCCCACGGATCACGGTCCAACGTCTCTAGCATCTCCTTCACCGCCGCTTCCTTCGCCCTGGCGATCTCCACGCGCAGGGCTTTGGTGGCGACCCTGTACGCTTCGTACAGGCGGTCCTCCTCATCGACGTTACGTCGTCGCCTCCTTCGGCTTCGGCAGTACTGGCGGCGCGCTGTCCCGCAGGCTCGACGGAGCCGCGACAGCTCCTCCGACCACCAGTACACCTGCCGCCTGGGGGAGTAGTTCCCTGAGAGGCGGGGCATGGCAGCGTCGCACATGTGCGTCATGGACAGCACCAGCGACTCCGCCTCTCTCTCCACGTCCACCGGACTATCGGGCGCC
This sequence comes from Carposina sasakii, assembly GCA_014607495.2. NCBI lineage: Eukaryota > Metazoa > Arthropoda > Insecta > Lepidoptera > Carposinidae > Carposina > Carposina sasakii. Next base: position 7,909,849 of record CP053155.1, read on the forward strand.
GAACGACTCCAGGCTTCGACCTGCAACGCCTCATAGAAGAGGTCCCGGTCGAAGCGCTTCAGCGCCCAGCGTGGATAATCCGAACGCAAGGAACGGCTCGGGCTGCTCGGGGCACCCGGGAGCGCGGAGACATCGAATCGAATATATCGGTGATCCGACAGGGTCTCCACACTCGCCATCACTTCCCAGCCCCGGACACGGCGCGCCAGGGCGGCTGTGGCGAACGAAACGTCCACTATTGAACAGCCTCCCTGTCGCACGCACGTGTCGACCGTCCCTTGGTTCAGTAAACACAGCCAACCTAACCTAACCTAACCTAACCTAACCCAACACATTACTTAAGTAATGTGTTGGGTTTTAGAGGTTCATAGTAATTAGTGGTTTACTAATTTACTAATTTCTATAATCCTGAGGATGCCACGGTTGTTGGCGAAACATATGTAGATTATTTATCTAGTTTTTGATTTCGGAATGGTGCAATGTATCGTCTTGCATGCTAGGTGCTCGGGTCTGGTTTCTCATGGCGATTGTAGTTAGTGCAAGTGCCTGTTGTCGCAATTATGAGTTATCAGATCCGAGGGTCAGTGGAGGGTGTAGGGCCCGGTGGTGGGCGCACCCATAGTGAATATAATATACCTACAGCAGAATTTTTTGTTCTAGTTCGTATATTTTATTTTTGTTGAAGTTTTCTTTACGTTATATTATACATATAGTGTGATTAAAAATCGATGCCCCGTTCCTCTAAGTAGGTCGGTCTACATTTTTAAAATCAGAGACTATAACATGTTTTTCACTCTTATCAGCAGTAAAACATAATTGTCATTGTGAACCTTTATTCATCCGAGCTCTTTTGCAATTACGGTAATAGACATTGCCGTATTCTTGTAAGTAGTACCTACATATTTTCAATTTATGGTGTGTCTGTGATTTTTTATTCATTCTATCCTCTAATTCGCAAACAGAAGATAAGTTACTTATTTGCACAATAAAGAATATGTTTTTTACACGAGTTATCCCCCTAAGAATAACATAGGCCGCAATGCTAAAATATTAAAAACAAACTTTCGAATTTATAATATTAGTAGGATAAATATTTTATCTCATTTTATATGAAAATCCAAAATTATTCCGAATAGAGATAGTCTGATAATAAAATAACACTTAATTGTAGGCACCGACTGTTAATACAAAATAGATAGCAAAACCGAATTGCTATAATTTAGTAGAATCATAAAACACTGTTTTTTAATGAGTTAGATATTCCTACCCTTGCGAGTTGAAAATTTACCTGCTATGTAAAAGTTTACCTCCCAAGTAGTTTGAGAATGGCATCGCAGATAAAGATTTACAACATAGTTTAAAAAGAGGCTCATTCTTTTCTATAACCAAATCTACTGTTAAAACTGGCAGACCCTTACCATGAGGTCAGTCTATCTAATCTAGACCTCTGAGAATTGGGCCTTGATAATCAAGGCTTGATTATTCTTAGAAATAAGTGATTATTATATAGAGATCGTTAATTCTAAGCCTCCTAATTTAGAAACACAGGTTATAAGTATTTCCGTTTTATTCTTCCGGTATATTTAAATAACAATTTTTCAATAGTGTTACATCTTGATATACTAACCTACGTTCCGTAGCGTGGACTTGTAGACACTTTAGAAGCTTCGATTTATCGTATTTAGGGCCGATTTTTCCAATTGTTCGATAGCCTATCTCAAGAATAAAGTTTTATCGAGTTGATCTCTTGATCGAGTTGATCTCTTGATATCTTGATCGAGTTTTAGAGAAAGACAGCACCAACTTATATCCTTTAGCAATCTGACCATTATGAAATTCACTATGGGTGCGCCCACCACCGGGCCCTACACCCTCCACTGACCTTATTATTTATTATTATTATCATTATGAAATTGGCAAAATAAGTAGGGAGGAGAATTTGTTTCAATCGCATGATTATGATGATGATCGCCGACCGTATTTCGGCCAAGGCGACCAATCTACGGAGATTGGCCAGGTACGCAGGAGATATTATAGTGCACAAGTGTGTGCGCAAACACAGATGCACTCTCTATTCCCTCACTCTCATAGTCCGATGGGACGGAAAGCCGACACAACCGGAGAGAGATCAGGCGCAGGACCAACGGTTTTACGTGCTTTCCGAGTTTTTCGAGGCACGAGCTAAGTGATAATCAATCGCATATGGGTGTCAAAAAGTTATTATAGGACATAAGTTTTTATTGATTGATAAGAAATATTGATGAGGCCAATCGACATCCCAAAGATATTAAAAGGGTGTATGTTCTTAGTGGAAGAAATAATAGTAAAGTTAAAACTAACTAAAACTAAAAATGTAGGTATGTGTAACATAACACGTTCAGTGTCTGCGCTCGTACCATGCTCGCACCTTAACAATTCCCTTCTGTTGACACACTTACCACTACGTAGGTACTGTTCATCTTTATACAGTTATTGTCTTCCTATACGGAAGTAGCCGGTATAGTCTGAAAGACATAGTCAGTCAATATATACCAGTCCATAGAGTTGCCTTCAGCTATGTGGGTGTTAATTTGTGCAGTGATATTTTTTTGTATGTTCTTAGAAATGTTGAGGAGACCAAAATTATATCCGCCAGGTTTATTATTTATTTTACATGCAATAAGAAAACATTTCTAATGATAGAACACAGTTCTTTGAATTTAAATACAGCATTCGCCTGTGCTTATAAAATAGGTCACATTTTTAAATTTCAAAAATACATTTTAGGTCCTACGCCGTTACCGATTTTAGGAAATTTACTATCTCTTTGGCTTCTATTCAAAAAACTGAAATACCATCATGCCATATGTCAGTACTGGAGTAGGCAGTATGGAAACCTCCTCGGTTTGCAGCTTGGCCACATCAAAGTCGTGGTGGTGTCTGGTAGAGATATGATCAAGGAAGTGTGCTCTCGTGAAGTATTCGATGGAAGACCAAATGGGATGTTTTACTTGATGCGATCGTTTGGAAAGAAGATGGGTAAGTTTATTTCAGGATATTTAAATTAGTTACTAGCTCTGACTTTAAGATATTTCTGGGCGTATAATCTACATCATTTGAACTAACTAAGATTTTTTTGTGCAAATTCAAATAATTTATTCGACGTGAAAGAATACACAAAATTGTGTGTCGATTGTCATTTTTTTTAATTTTACTAGCGGCCGCCCACGGCTTCGCCCGGATGAGAGCGCATTACTCCCGTGCGAAGCCGGGGCGGGTCCCTAGTTATAATAAACCTTCCTTGTGAATCACTCTATCTATTAAAAAAACCGCATCGAAATTCGTTCCCTAGTTTGAAATATCTAAGCCTACATAAGGACAGACAGCAGTAAGCGACTTTGTTTTAACCCCCGACGCAAAAACGACGGGGTGTTATAAGTTTGACGTGTCTGTGTGTGTGTGTGTAAATGTGTATGTGTCTGTCTGTGGCATCGTAGCTCCCAAACGGATGATCCGATTTTAATGCGGTTTTTTATAATATGTAGTGACTATGTCCGCACCTTTAAATGAAACCGCTACCAATTTCATTACCTGTCATATATTGGTATCGGTGCTATGTAGGGTTCCGCTGTATGTAGCGATTATTAGATTATTCAATACAACAAAAAATCCTGCTTAATAAATTAATTATTTATTAAATTGATTTAATTAATTAATCGTTACTTAAAGGTTTAGTATTTTCCGACGGCCCTTCGTGGATCAAGTCACGACGTCTAGTCCTAAAATATCTAAAGAATTTCGGCTATAGCTCCAGAAATATTGAGGCGAAAATTAATATGGAATGTCAAGCTTTAGTGCATCTTCGTATGACTGATGCCAACCAGCCTGTGAACGTCAACAGCATGTTCGATGTGGCTATAGTCAATATACTATGGTCATTGATAGCTGGCAAAAGGTAAATGTTATGTTCGTAGCCATAATAAAAAATCGTTTAGGCAAGAAGCAATAAATGTGGTGTTAGGTCGAAGGGTATGCAAGCCTAGTTTAGAAATTAATGTTATTAGCACGGCGCATTGGCTTTTCTGAGCCAAAATGTGTGACAACTAATAATGTCAAAAATGTAAGTACGAGTAGTTCATATTTCTTATCTCGTTAATAACATAGAGTCTATGTTGTATGTAAGGTCTATGTCATAGACCGTTGGTCATAAAGGCCTATGAAATATTAGATAGACTGGGTGAAAAAAGAAGATATGCGCAAACCATAAACAAAGTAACGAGATGATGACCAAATAGGGAGACGTAGTAGAAAATGTCCTTGCTAAGGCTCTAGACCAGGGGTCTCCAAACTACGGCCCGCGGGCCAGATCCGGCCCACAAGTGCCATCAATCCGGCCCACAAGTGCCATCAATCCGGCCCGCGACAGCATAGGACTGGTGTCATCAAACTGGCCCACGACAGCCAATGTTTTACTGTTGTTACTATTACTGTGATAAGTTGAATGGAAGAGAATGAAAACACAGAATGATAATTACTCGATTTTATTTACTTGCAAGGTAAAACTTTACGACAGAAATGGTGACGCAGAAAACTCAACTTAAGTATCTAAGCTTAAGCATATTAATAACTAATAAATAATTAATATATACAGTGTATTCAGTACACTATCAATGGTAATTGAAATGCAAAAAAGCCTATGTTTGCTTGGGTGGGCAGAAAAATTAAATTTGTTTTGGCCCTTTGAACATACCAAAAAAAAATATTATGGCCCTAAGGCTTCAAAGTTTGGAGACCCCTGCTCTAGACTACCTGCGTGTGTAGTCACACACTGAGTGACTATTTTTTTTTTATTTGTTTAGTAGTTTTGGTTTGAAAGCGTGACAGACAGTTACTCTCGGATTTACAATATTAGTAAGTAGTAGAGACTTCTGGTCTTAGCGTCGTACTTGTCGTCTCCGGTTACCTTGATGCTTCAAAATACCTTATTATTTCAGATACGATCTTAAAGATGAACAGCTAATAAAATTGTGTGATCTGATAACCCGAACGTTCAAAGTGGTGGACATGAGCGGTGGTGTCCTAAACTTCTTTCCATTTATGAGGCACATTGCGCCAAACCTGATTGGATATACGGAACTGAATGAAATCCATCATCAGATATACAAGTTCCTAAAGGTAGGTATTTGATCTTTTTTGTACATAAAAAATAGTATAGACTGAACAATTATTTAACGCTCTCAATTATTTCACACTCAACTCTGGAAGAGGTTTACGTATTGCAGTCAGGATGGTAAAAATCTTTTGTTCAAGGGGTTTATTTCATCAAAAAGTTTCTTCTACCTACATGTGATTATTACAGCTAATTACTGTTTTTAGAAGGACCACTTTTTACCTTGTTTACTCTTTTCCGTATTAATAATAATAATAAGCCCGAGCTGTTGGGAGGTAGCGTTCCTACGGACCTGAAGTACTCCCGGGGGAAGATCCTGTTCCTCATCTCCGGCGCCGGAGTGAGGTCTGACGAGGAATAGTTCCCCCACCTCTGCCTTGCTTTCGCCGGCCGGGCAGAGTGGAGTCGCGAGAGCTATGACAGCTCGAGGGTGGACGTGCCCGTCAGTAAGTGGCGAGTTGGCTTCGGTTTAAAGTCCAGGGGCATCCCTCCACCGTTCACCAAATGTTGCCCCCTTTGTCGCTCCATGCGTGCGGCCGTTTCAGGGGGCCCATGAAATGAGTCGCCTGCCACCAAACAATTATGAGACTTAGTTGTAATGGCAGGCGTCCGTTAGTCTCCTTCAATAGCCCAGTTACCCAACCCCACCCAACATTCAGCCGCATAGCCCATGACCTTTGTTTCCATCGCATGACATAGATCTGCACTTCAATAGTCTTGCACATGGCGGGGACCATCGCCGGGTGTATCATATTGTGCGGTCGGCGATGGTATCCGCCATGTGTATCCCACACCATATTAAAGTTCTCTAAAAAGGGCCTCTACATCTTGGCCACGGCCCGATGCACGCCTCTCAAAGGACCGGGACTCTGTAGTCCCGAGAATTTAAACAGAGATACAATAATAATAATGTCATAATAAAAATAAAAAACATAATACAGAAATCGGGATTTTTTCATCACTATGGGAATATATATAGGTAGATAGTTATGAGCTTATTAATGATTCCAGAATAATCGACATATGAATTACAGGGATATTCAAGTGTTTGTTTATAAAACTTCGGAACTAACAAACATAGATAAAACTGCCAGTTCAGGGACATGATAGTATGACGTCTTGACTAGACCTTAAAATTGTTTGCGTGCAGCATTTAAAAACTTTTATGGGAGAAACGAAATTCATTATGCCCTCTAGTTACAAACCCATCAAAACAACACATATACAGGATGTAACAGAAAGGGTATGTTAAGTGAAAAGCTATGTAAATAGCCCACTATAGAGAACCTATTTCCAAAATTTGAAACTCGAAATCAAATGTTTACTTTTGAAGATTGTATGAACATTCCTGAGTTGTTTCGGTATTCCCCGTACTATCTGGAAAAATAGACATATGATTTTGAGTCTGTAATTTTGTGGGTAGGTTCCTTTTAGTGGGCTATTTACATAGCTTTTCGCTTAACATACCCCTTTTGTTACACCCTGTATAGGTAGGTTTTTCAAAGTAATTACCATAGATATCAGATGTTTTATCAAGTCAGCTATGTAATTTATATGCAATTTTACCAGGAAACGATCAAGCAGCACAGGGAAACGATCGACATAAAAAATCCAAGAGATGTCATTGACACATTCCTCGTCGAGATGATGGGAGGGACTGATGACGCCTGTAAGTACATTTATAACTAACTAGGTGAAGACTTTTTTGGCTTCGCATTCATTTTGGACTTTATTATTTCCTATACACTATTTAGCACTAGCTAACTCCATGAGTTACTTAGAAACTTTATGTTTTGTGATATATATTAACATAGTACGTAGCGGAATGGAAGAAATAAGCACATTCCTAGGTATATACGTTTTGCCCGTATGCCTAGAAGTGTAAGTACTCTACCTAGTTACCTGAAATTGACCATAATTATGTTTAATTTGAAGGAGAATATTATTATTATTACCCGTAATATAAGATAATAATAAGCAAGGTATCAGCTGTTCATTAATTATTAAATAATTTGCTTGTATAAGTTATTCTAGCCTGACCAGCCGTATTATTATATTATATATAACAACGGTAAGTTACTATAAACATAAGTGGTCGATTAACGCATTCCCTGCCGGCGAGTACCTATGTGCGTTTTCTTGGCTTTCTAGAGGTGCCAGTGATGCGTATGGGCGTCCATACAAATTTGACTTCGCTTTTAAAGGTGCCGCTACATACGTATTTGCGTCTTTTGTTAACTCTCCTATTTGTATTTTAGGGTCAGTCCCAAATTGCCTGTTTTCAATTTCTACATCTTCATACAAATATGAAAAAAAAGGTTACTATAAACATAAGTGGTCGATTAATCACTTATCGTAAGGTAACTAACGAAGGTGATAACCCAGTAAACTGATGTAATCATAATCGCTAGTTAAACATCTCACTTCTGCCACAAGTCGACATAAGAGTAAATTAAATACCCTTGCGTAACAATTATATTGTATCGTAACATAGGATATCAGGAGGATTTGATATAAGTGAGTTTGCTTCGAGGTAAGGGTTGCATTGTCATTATTTATGGTTATTCTCTACTGATGCGAGGTTTCCCTAGAATAAATCAGCTGCATCTTCTACACTGCATGTCGTTAGAGTTGACTAAGAAACAGGGAATCTCGAGCGATGAGCTAGCTAGCACCTTGTCACTGATCTTATACATTTCGTTCCGCTATGCTGCATGTGCCTATAGGATCTTGTTTGTAAATGTGCAGTTCTGGCTACCCCATTTTGGGTGAGTGTTTCTAAGACATACATAGACCGGAGGCAAAAGTAACAATTTTTATTTAGGATTTAATTACAGACAACTGATAAGTTTTTTCAAAAATGTGTTTCTGCACAGTAATAATAAATTTATCTGGCTACAGAATGATCCTATTCAGGTCTTGCTAGAGTTTATTATCTACAAGCTATATTAGGTTAGATGAGAAAAGGGACAATGTTACAAACGCCCCCTACCCCGGGTCAAAAGTAACATTATTTTAATGTAAAAAAAGATATTAAAATAACCAACAAATAGAAAATCTTTTATTATCACAACGTTTCTTATTTCAGTCTCGTATCTCTGAGAAAAAGACAATTACAAAATTATTAAAAATAAAAAACATAGTACCATAAAATAGCAACCTTTGCTAAAATTTTAAATAATAGTTTTTTCTGGCCCATAGATAGGCGGTGACTAATTTAACTAAAAATAATGTGCTTAAGCTAAATACAATTAAATTAAATGCAAGATTTGGTACGTAAAATCACATTATCCATCTTATATGAAATAACGTCTGTTACAACTAACCCTGCGCAACTATTGCCCCCATATAGATTAACATCAAATACTAAAATATGTATCATATCAAGCGTTTGCTGATGGTGGCGCTATTGATCCTAATTAGCGCAAGATACACACGCAAAATTAGTGTTAAATGAAGGTAACTTTATCAAACTATTTCTTCTTTACACATAAATATCATTTTAAAAGTTGTTAATTTAATTAAGGTTTACTTATTATAAACATTGTCTTAAAATAATAATCATATAAATATTGTACTTTATTACACTAGCTAACTACTTATATTTTTAAATTTAGTGAATTGAAATATTCTTAAAATTTGTATTCATAATAATATCCTTGTAATATCAATCAATGATAAGTCTTCTAAGTAGTAAGTCTTATAAGTAGGTATTCAGTCAGAATCATCAGACTCACAGTTATGACATATATAACTGAAACCATCCTGTGGAGTACATTCCTCGTGAGCCCAAAACTGACATTTACTGCATTTAATCCAGCATTCATTACTTCTGCTATTGGAATAAGCCTCCATACAGACTATGCAAAAACATTCTTCATTTTGTTCTTCTCCGCTTTCACTATCTGTTTCTATTTTCTTTTGTTTGTTTTGCTTTTTCCCTTTTAGTTTTTTATTGTCCTTTAATGATTTTTTTATATCTTTAGCCCTCTTTCTGCGCTCTTTTTCTTCGTAATCTTTTTGAATAGCCTCTTTCTCCGGAGTATCTGTGTATATAGCACTTTTTCCTTTTTTCCTACCACGGTTATTGTTTTTGCGTGGTGGTGCCTTTGGAAGTGGTCTAACAACTTCGGGAGAAAAAGGTTTAATAATTGATGTAGAAGCCAAAGAAACAATGGAAGATGAAGTTGGCCTCGGAGGGCTGCTGATTCCAGCATCAAACAAGTTGACCGTTTTTAGAGGGTCACTGATGGATGAAGCAGGCCTCGGGAGCGAGACAGTTTCAGATGAATGAACTGGTTCGACTTCCATAAATTCAACATGCTCCTGTTGTGCTGTTTGGCTTGAATTATCAACTTTTGTTGACGATTCGATGCTTTTATTGTTTGAGTCCTGGCGTATATATTGACAGGAATTACTTGAAGCCACAGCATCGCTTAAAGAAGTTATAGCAGGCAAATCAGAAGCAAGTGGGTCAATGGGAGATGGCACAAGTGTCACAGGAGTGCTGGTTTCAGCTACGTCAACGGGTTGAGTAACTGAATTTGCTGATGAGGGGTCTGGTCGGTCTGTGACATAGGAAGGACTATAGTCAGACTCATCAAAGATGTCTCTATTGTATGGAACAATTCCAGTTACTCTAAATCCCCCTTGAATATTTCTTGGCGTCAAAGCGATCGGGTAAGCAGAGGTCACTATGGACGATATATCATGTATGGTCATTGGTCTACCGGGGTGATTGCGCATCCAGGCGGTACATGCACTGTTAATAGCTTTTTTCAAAGGTCCATTGACTGACCTGTCAACCGGCTGCAGTTTGTGGGTGCAATGCGGAGGAAATGACAACATAATGATACCATTGCTCTTGCAGTAGTCCAAGGCTGCTACTGTTATATGTGACGGGTGGTTGTCTAAAGTTAATAGGACCTTGTGTTCCAATGATGCATTTGAATGGAGCTTGAAATGTTTTAAAAATATTAGGAATTCTCTTTCTTCCATCCAACCTGATTTGTTTCCGGCTCCAATGCATCCAATAGGGCCATCCCGTATAAAGTGAGGATAATAATTCACTCTCGGAAATACAAACATCACCGGAATTGCGTTGCCAATAGCGTTTACTGCAACTGTGATAGTTACTAACGTACCACGTTCTCCGGAAGTTAGTGCACCCACCTGTCGCATTCCCCGTCTTGTTACAATTTTATCGGGCTTGTGTACTGTTGTGACTCCTGTCTCATCCATGTTGTATATATCCTGGGGTTCTAATTTTTCGCGGTCCAATACAGTGGCGAGGTTGTTAAAAAATGGATCAACATTATTTTTGTTAAAGCTCGTAGCTCGTGATAAACTGGTGGCTTGCGCGCACCGGATAGATAGCTCCGGGTGCCTTTTCATAAAACCAGAAAACCAGTCTTCGCCTGCTGTTTTATTCTCGTCCCATGATATTGGTCTAGATATTTGGTAATGTTTGGCTAAGTCGTAAGCTAATCTTCTCACTTCTTTCGGGGAAAGCCCGAAATATATATCAGCTGTTGTAATTAAATATTCACATATTGATTGTTCTTGCTCTTCTTTGAAAATTTTGCTAGCCGGATTGTACCCCATGGTTACTGTGTGCCCTTCGGGAGAGGTTTCTTTTTTCTTTTTGTATCTCGATAAAGAGACATGACACAGATTGAACATTTTTGCTGCAGCACGAACTGAGCACCCTTGTTTTATATCCTCGTACGCTTGTTCGTATAGGAGGAGATCTTTCTGGCCTCGGTCGGTTTTTCGCGGTCTATTTCTGGGCATCTAATTAAAAGGAAAAAATGGTGTTTAAGGCATTGTTATTAATAACTTCGTTCTTAGAGATGAGACCCCATGTTTATACTAAAACAAAATTATTTTATATTTATATTTTAGTTTAAATAATATTTAAACTAAAAATAAACTTGAGACGTCTAAGCGGTTGTGTTATGTGTTGATTTTGGTGCAATCCTTTGTTTAAATAATGTCTTTATTTAAACAACTTTACTATCTGTACTAGTATAGTATTATTTTATCTGTGGTATAGACTAGAAGAAATTGTGTAACGGTTCCTGGGTCTATAGTAACACGGGGTCATTAGTAACGTTACAACTGCCCCCGAAAATTTTGTTACAACCGCGCCGATAGAAGCTTTCCAGAAAAGTAATTATTATATTCTAAAATACTTTAAATAATACAGATATTTTACTTTTAACATAATCTTTGATACTTTAGGTAGGTACCTTGTGACTTTGAAATAAAATATCTAGCTTACAAATCAATAATTTTACACAATCAAAATTACGTAAATTCTTACCTTGAGAGTCCGAAAAACAAAATGGCGTCCAGCAAGTGACCTATCCACGAGCCGTCGCTCGCTAGACTGGCACGGGTCGAGCGCGTCTCGACGTGTTACTACACACACACGCGCAGAAATACAACGAACGGAGAAGTAGTTATATTCAATGTTTGGATTGCCCCCTGTTACTTTTGCCTCCGGTCTACCCTACATATAATCACGCCCTTATCCCTTACGGGGAGGCAGAGCACCAAGGGCCGATAGAATAGAACCACATGGTGCCACTTCTGACCAATTTTGAGGGTATAGTTTCTAAAACATGAACATTGAAAAACGTTGTTTTAATTAGCGAGTCCAGTTTCAGAGGAGGAACTGCTGGTACTTTGCCGAGACCTGATGGAAGCGGGCGTGGAGACGGTCAGCAACACGGTGGTGTTCGTCATGCTGCATCTACTGCTCAACCCTGACGTCCAGCGGCGGCTGCAGCGAGAGATCGATGACATCATCGGTGGTCGCGCGCCGTCAGTTGCTGATAGAGCCAGGTTTTGCATTTTTTCTTCTGGTTTTGGGATCGGAAATCGGACAATGATGTTTTTAACCAAAGACTGTAGCTATCCATTCGTTATCAAATGTAATGTATTAGTGGACTAGAATCCGTCAGTATATAGGTAGTTCCCTTAAAAACTCATTGGGTATTTCTCGTATCAGTTTCATCATTTTACTTATTATATTTATAATAGGTCCAAGTTAATGTTAAATTGCTATCATAGTAGGTACCTACGGGTGTGTTTGATAAAGTATTTTTCATTTCCATGATAAAATAATTTTGAGGTTCTCTAAATTCCAATGTCTGACTGAACCAGAAAAATCGACTAAGAAGCGATAGTACCTACTATCTACTAGTCGCAGTTACCTATTCATTTACCTTACATAGATTTAGTTTATTTGTTTACATTGTATTATGTTGTCCAAATAATGGAAACATTTTTATCGACTGTCCATAAATAATGGATAACTTAGAAATGTTATCTATGCGTGAATGGAATGTTTTGGACCTCCTTCGATGCTACGCTTAATAAATATCTTTTATATGTCCAGTGACGTGATTATAGATAGACGCGGGATCTTATATGAAATTTGCCTTTTTGGCAATACCTATATAAACGTAATAACCGTTTTAGATTAAATATTCTTCTGAAATTACAATAAGGCTTGACTTTACTCTATCAAATTATATCAATAGATGGCCTAGCCATACATTTGAGTGTGTATTTTATTTATCATGCCATATTTCGAGCTCTCTAATACGTAATCATTTCATCTAAGTATAAGACACCTCTACACTAATATTTATGTGAACGGATTGATATAGATATGTACCTAATTATATATTTCAGCCTGTTAAATCCATCGAAAGATTTTAGCTGTTTTTAGGCATAAGTAGGTACCTACTAACAATGATTATAAGTACTAAGGTACATACAAAGTGTTACATAGTGTGCATTTTTTCTTAAAGTATGGTGTACACCGAAGCCGTGGTGCTGGAAGGCCTCCGAATATCCAATGTCGCTGCTGTTGGCATTCCACACGTGGCTCTTGAAAATGCTCGTCTAGGAAACTATGTTATTCCCAAGGTATATTTTCTTTTATACAGTAACAGTGGTAATACTGTTAAGAAACAGTTGTAATTTATTGAAAAAAAAAAAATTCGTCTACATTGAAGTGCTTAGGCTATATTATTCATGACTTATTTTTATTTAAAACCGTTATATAGGCTACACATAGATACAAATATTCTTGTGTGAAATTATATTCATATCCGTTAACCTGTTCTGCCGTGATTATGTATAAAAATCGTACCTATATCTGTAATCTGTACTGTGATCCGGATCGTAGGACCAAAGTACACATATTCGTCAAATTAGTTTAAAACACAAACAGTGTTATTACAAAACCCCGTCTAAAGTTAAACACTGTTTAAATGACATTTGACAGCAAAATGTATGGAGTATCTGTCAGATTTAGGCAATGTTTACACAATTTTAAAAGTCTTTCGTAGTAACACGATAGGTGTCTATGCTCTACTCATATTGTAATTTTGCTTTAGGGAACGTATTTGTTGCTCGCAATGTACGACCTACACAACGGTGATCATTGGAAGGAACCCGGCATTTTCAAACCGGAACGTTTTCTCACTAAAGAGGGGAATTTGGTGCAAGACGATTGGTTCATGCCATTTGGGACTGGTACGTTTTTAGTCATAAGTTCACAAAAATCTTTTGTAACTATGTCGTTATTCGTTGCGTTGACCCAATCTTCGATCACACTCAACCATTATATCAACCAAGGGCTCTCACGAAATAAGTTACAACTAAAAATACGAGAGTTAAGCGTTAAATTTATTTGATCTTAATGAGACTGTTTATTGTGTGGCAATTTGTGGAAAAATGGTTAAAAGGAATTAAAGTGTTAGAGTATTTAGAACTGTCAAACATCAAGCCAAACGTCATTAAATCAAACCATGACGTCCAAATTTTCAGGCAGAAGACGCTGCATAGGAGAAGGGTTGGCTCGAGCTGAGCTCTTCATGTTCGTGACCCATCTGCTGCAAAAGTTTGACCTCGAACTGCCTAAAGGAGACCCTGTCCCCTCAACTGATCCCATAGATGGGGTCACCTTATCCGCTAAACCGTTTAGGGTCATTTTTGCCCCTAGAAAATGATATCGTGGATGTTTTTTAAAAGTTACCGTCTCTATATTCCAATTGTATTTGTAAACTTTATGTTTATACAATCGTTTATCTGCTAAGACCTAACTACATAACAAAAGGTGTATGTTAACTGAAATACATTTAAAATAGCCCACTATAGAGCTATCCCAAGAGACTCGAAATTATTTGTTTATTTATTCGAGATACGAGTTACCACCTCTATATATTTTAGTGGGTATATTTAACAATATTATGGGTCCTATTAAGTTTTTTGTTTTATTTTCAACGGTTAACATAGTAGGTACGTTAGTAATTTCTGTAACTGTAAGATGTGTTCTCTTCCCTAAAAATCAATATTGTCCGCGCATGTGCGTGTTCACGTAATAGTCCAGCCTGTCAAAAACATTTATTTGTTTCTATTTTGAAATATCTGATATGAGCTAGAAATAGTTAAAATAAATGCTAATATTATATCGACGAATTTTATTCCATTCATGCGTGTAATGTAATTGTATTAAGTAGTAAGTTTAGATATTTATGGAATAAACTTTGTATTACAGCAATAATATTATCGTTTTGTTATTTATGACTTTTTGATAGGTGTAAACGGTGTAAAATATTGAAGTTCAGTGATAAAAAAATCTTACAATCTACTTCATAGGTAGTATTAATAAAATTTAACTATGAACTAAAGATAAAAAAAAATTACGAAAATAAATATGGATCTCCAGAAGTAAGGGTGGGTATACAAGTATGAATGAGACTTTGGGCCGCGGATATGCCCGGATCGAGGCGATTCGGGCGGCGCGAGGGGAGCCTCTGTCGTCGACGTCATCAGAGCCCGGGGCTCCGCCACCGGACCGGTTCAACACGGTCTATTTCACGCTGTTCGTGGCTGGTGCAGCCTTTCTGCTACCGTATAACAGGTATTTAATTTTGTTTTGGTAAACGCCTTTGTTTTGTTATTAGCAAATCAGTTTTCTAGGGTATTTGTATGGTTCTATTGACACAATATAGAAATGACCTAATTTTAAAACTTTATTACACTGAAGTCGTTACTTAGCCCCTTTGTTATTTTATTGGATTTAAATCACTTCTTTAGATTGACTCTTAAACATTTTTATAGGATTCGTGACAGGTTACTAGATTGAAGTATTAAATGTGTCCGAAAAGCTGCGGTAGGCGTAGGTGCCTCTAACGTAAGTATCTCAATGGGGACAGTTGGTGTATAATGTATCAGTGGTTACTTACTACCCAATGCTACAACTGGTGTTCACATGTAATATAAAAATACTCGACAATATATACACGGTATTGTACTTTAATAAAATATGCCTATAATATTATAGTAAATTAACTTGCACAATCTGATTACAGCTTCATAATGGCGGTGGACTACTTCCAGCATCACTACCCGGACAGCACGATAATGTTCGACATGTCGACGGTGTACATCGCGGCGGCGTGCGTCGCCGTCGTCGCCAACAACCTACTGCTAGATGTGTCCACTTATAACACGAGGATTACGTTTGGTAGGTCTCAAGTTATATCAAGATATACAGACATAACAAACACACATGGCTGTGTCCCCGAAATGGGGTAGCCAGAACGTTCAGTGGCGTAAGCATAAACCTTTTTACGCGCCATTACGCTAGCGACTCGCAAGCAGAATCAATGAGATATGACATGGACGTTAGCGTTACGGACTGTCGAGATGTTCGTGCTTGCCCCACGGGATCATAACGTTCCACAGCCACGTTTGTGACAAGTTGACAGCTTGTCACCTTAATCAATGCTCGCGGCGAGACGCATCGTGCCGATATGAGTAATGTAAAACGCTATCTCGATTACACTATTAAAAAAATCCTTAAGAATTCATGGTATACCCCCCTAAATTAACACATTATGCAAGCCACCAGGCTCGATCTGCCGTTTTCGCCATCCAGCTACTACTAGCCGTCCTCTTCAAGTCCATCTGACCGCAGGGCATCCAACGCTTCGCTTGCCGAGGCGTGGTCTCTCTAATGTTATCATTATATTACAGGGATCCTAGTATCAATATCGACCATGCTATTCGTGGCAGTCTGCAACATCGGTTGGGACGGTTTCTCGACGCGCGTGTCGTACACTATCAACCTGGTTGCTATAGCGGTCGTAGCTATCGGGTGCACGGTCCAGCAGGCATCATACTACGGCTTCACTGGCTGCTTGCCGCCGAGATATACACAGGCGGTCATGGCTGGAGAGAGTAAGTTGTTTGAACTAAGTATAGTAAACGCTTTTAATAAAATAATAGATATTATGTAGGTACATATATCACAAACTTAGGCTTTCAGACATCCTATTAATATTATAAAAATACTAGCGGCCGCATACGGCTTCGCCCGCGTGAGAGTACATTACTCCCGTGAGAAGCCGGGGTGGGTCCCTAGTTATACATTACAAACCTTCCTCGTGAATCACTATCTATTTAAAAAAAACCGCATCAAAATCCGTTCCCTGGTTTGAAAGATCTAAGCATACATAGGGACGGACAGACAGCGGCAAGTGACTTTGTTTTATACTATGTAGTAATGATTAGGATTTAGGATTAGTTCTGTTCTGACCATAAGGAGGTATATCTTTGGTATAGAAGGAAATAAAAAACTTTAATTTAGCGGCCACTGAGCGTACACGGTATTTTTGTGGCCAGAATAAATGTTTTGTGAAGTTTATCAATAAAATTATGCAACTAACATTACTAATAAGTAATATAGGTAAAGTTTCTACCTATGTATGGATGGCTTGATATACTATACCTATCAAATAAATACATAGTAATATCAGAGATACATACTTGGGGCTGATTTTTCCAAACGTCAGATAGGTAGCCTATCTGATGGGCCCTATCAGAAGAATAAAGTTGTTGCTGTCACGATCAAGTTTTAGAGACATACAGTATCAACTTAATTCTTCTCATAGGCTAACTGACGTTTGAAAAAAACGGACCTTACTTATGTATTCCGGGCAAATACAATATATTTCCTACGATTACGATTTTTTTATCATCAGCGGTTGCCAGTAATATTCCATCATCAGGTGCAGCCGGCTTCTGGGTATCGCTCGACCGTATAGTAACGAAGTACGGTTTCCGCACGCCCCGCCGCAGTACCTTCATGTTCTTCGTGTTCTCCATCATGATACTCCTGGGCCACTCCATCCTCCACCACATCATGATGAGGCACCCTCTGGTTGTGTACTACTTGAAGCTCACTAAGGAGTCGAGGCTGAAGCGTCGGATCCAGCTGCATTTGAACCCTAATGAGGATGCTACTTTGGTGAGCTATTTTCCCGTTCTACCTACTAATTTCTATACTATTCTACTAATAGTATAAATGCGAAAGTTTATGAGGATAGATGTATAAGAGGATATTGATGAAACTTGGTAGTTATGTGGCTCATACCAAAGAATAACACATTTTCTATAAAATTGAACGTTGACAAAATCGTGGGCAAGCGCTAGTTATAAAAAGGTTGAATTTATTAAAATAGTAGGTACAGTAGATAAACTGCTGAGCAACAGAACTATCTATCAATTTTCAGATGGAAGGTGAAGTTGCTAGTGAACCAAATTTTGGCGTTCTGAAGTTACAGAGTCCAGTGTTGTCAGCGGGACAAGGTACAGTCACTACATATTATAAAACAAAGTCACTTCCCGCAGTCTGTCCTTGACTAGATCTTTAAAACTACGCAACGGATTTTGATGCCGTTTTTTTTAAATACATAGAGTCGCCCCGGCTTCGCACGGGTGTAATGCCCTTTCACGCGGATGAAGTCGTGGGGGGCCGCTAGTTATTTTCTAATGAAATAAAACTTGTATACTTTGCAATCGGCAGTTATTAAAAAACGATATCTCCCAGTTTCAGGGCCCGACATAGAGACAAGCACGTTCAGTTTCGCGAACCCGGTGTACTCGCCGCACGACGCGGGCGCCCTCCCCGCGCCCCCCGCCGCGCCCCCCGCCGAGCCCTCGCCGCGCCCCTCCTACAAGGTGGACGATGTGGTGCTCGAGTGCCCCGAGAGACCTAACTCTTGGAAGGCTTTTAAACGTAAGTGTTTTCCCAAACTACAGAAAAGAACCTATTCCCATAGTTTCGATGCCTAAAGTCTTGTGTCTTGGATATAGTAACGGTATATAATTACATAGATAATTATAGAAACATCCATGGTTCGGAAATAAACATCGATATTCATCATAATTATCAATGATTGCACCTAGAAGTCTCATGGTGCATCGACGCAATTAATAGGATATTATAGCACTCTATGACATCTTATTCCTCTAAGGTATTATGCATGTATGTATGTTTAGACTAAGACTTGTTATGCTGGATGCAGGAGTGAAATACTCTGATGAGTTAATAGATCTTCTTTTTAAGATATAGCACTTCTTAATGTGTACACCAAGAATATATAACTAAATGTATATGATTTCATTAATGTAAATTGTTTCCCAGGAGCGGTAATAGGCCGCTGGGCGGTTGCCCGCGCGATCTACCCATACATGGTGTCAATCGGGCTGGTGTACTTCACAACGCTGAGCCTGTACCCCGGCATCGCGTCCGAGGTACCCTCGTGCAGCCTCGCCTCGTGGATGCCCATCGTGCTCATGTCCGCGTTCAATCTCTTCGATTTTGTGGGAAAGGTAAGGAGGGCCCCACGTTGGGCGCCATTATTGTCTCACTGTAATTAGTGATAAGGTAAGGTACCATGACGGTCCCACGTTGGGCGCCATTGTTGTCTCATTGTTAATTTTAGTGAACTCTTGAATAATAGATACCCATCGTGCTCATGTCCGCGTTCAATCTCTTCTATTTTGTTGACAAGGTAAGGTACCAAGACGGTCCCAAGTTGGGCGCCATTGTTCATTTTAGTGAACCTCTTGCATAAATAGAGGTGCCACTTGGAATGTCCTCTGCAACTAAGAATCTGGTTGCTGATAAATCGTGAGCTGCAGCGAATCATGTAACCCGTCCAGTCGATGTTTCTTAAATATACCTGACTACTATGCATGTGGTACGAAATCTACCCGTACATGTCGAGCGGGCTGGTGTACTTCACGACGCTGAGCCTGT
Source organism: Carposina sasakii (assembly GCA_014607495.2). NCBI lineage: Eukaryota > Metazoa > Arthropoda > Insecta > Lepidoptera > Carposinidae > Carposina > Carposina sasakii. The sequence continues at coordinate 7,929,129 of CP053155.1, forward strand.
ACCCCGGCATCGCGTCCGAGGTACCCTCGTGCAGCCTCGCCTCGTGAATGCCCATCGTGCTCATTTCCGCGTTCAACCTCTTCGATTTTGTTGGCAAGGTAAGGAAGGTACCAAGCAAGACGGTCCCACGTTGGGCGCCATGTTAATTGTTCATGTTATGTCTCATTGTTTTATTTTAGTGAAACTTTTTTATAATAGATGCCTATCGTGCTCATGTCGGCGTTCAATATCTTTGATTTTGTTGCCAAGGTAATACCAAGCAAGACGGTCCCACGTTGAGCACCATTGTAGTGAAACGTTTGAATAAATAGATGGCACCTCATTGTGTATAATTAGTGATATGCTTGAATAATAGATGACATCACTCGTAGTTTCCTCTGCAACTTACTTATATTAGCAAGATTATGCCACTAAGGTTTTTTCACTGGAGTTGGTTTTAGTTACCTTTCAGCGTGAAGGTTCTCAACGGCGATTTACATAGGACATCGTTTCGGGATTGTTGGGCCTTTAAAGTTTACGTAGACAATGTCGCGGACGGCTGCTAATCATATAGCCCGTCCAATCAGTGTTTGTAGTGTGTACTTGATTGTACAATGTATATGGTACGAAACCTACCCGTAAATGGTGTCGATTGAGCTGGTGTTCTTCATGACGTCCCTACCCTACCGACAGTAGGTATTACTGTCGATGTGGGTCCCACGTTGGATACCATTATTGCCTCAATGTAATTTAATTTGTATTTTTGTTTCACTTTTAATACCAGATGGCGCGTGTCTTATACAACAACAAAAGTATTGAGTAAAAATTTATCAGCATTTTTATCATGTATTTTCAGATCGCAGCAGCCTGGCCATATGAGTGGAGTCGCAGTCAGTTACTAATGGCCAGCGGCTTGCGGCTGTTGTTAGTACCTTTGCTTCTGCTGTGTGCCGCGCCGAGGCACTCGCCTCATATTGTACCCGATGTGAGTATGCACTAAACTTCCTACTATTGTTACTCTTTCATGTTAAAACGGCTGGAGTTATTTTAATCAAATTTGGTATGGAGTTAGCTGACACCCTGGATTAACACATAGGCTACTTTTTATCCCGGGAAAATATTTTTATCCCGGATAATTTCGACATTTTGTTTTTTCTGCAGTCCACGCGGACGAAGACGCGGGCGTCTACTAGTATATCAATAAATCGATTACTAAGCTTTTTAAACTACTTACTACTTCCTTTGCACGATATGTTTACCAAGAGCCTTAGACTCAGATAGATATATATACCTACAAAGTTAATACATAACCTCTAAACCCAGTGTATAGGTAATGGACTCGGTTCTGGCGCTTATTTAAAGTGACTCATGAAGTGAGTGGCACGATTTAATAAGCTAACTGCTAAAAACTGGATGTGAAACTCTTTATTTTACTTTTTAAGTAACCATCGAACATTATTATATTCCTTCAGATCTACCCGATACTATTCTCCATAATCCTGGGCTTTACTAATGGCCTGTTCGGGTCCGTTCCCATGATTATGGCTCCGTCGAGAGTGGGACGGGAACACCGGGAAGTTGCTGGTAAATACATTATTGTTTATTCCTTCAACAAAATTAATACGTAAAGAAGTTAATTGAGGAGTTTTCCTCGAACTACCCATGGGTGTATATAGCAAATGTTTATGTGTAAACAAAAAGGAGTGCTACTACGTGTGCGAGTAGGTAGCGAAACCCTAGAAGCCATTTCCATAAATATGTCCATTAATTAATTACACGAAAGGAGATAGGTACAACTGATATGTGACTGTATTCTAGTGTAACCCCGCACATGTGATGAGCTGGCAACTTGTATTGATCTTTTACATCTAGTCCTGCAGTTCTAGATACCTTATTTAGGGTGATATATTCGTGTGTATATGTATATTGCACCCTTGCAGCCAGGGCCGGATTTAGAGATCAGGAGGCCTCGGGGCAACAAAGGAGCGGAGGACCCCTTGCCCCAAATTATTTTCCAAATAAAATGAAAAAAAATCTGTCGAGTTTGAGATCTCTGTTTATATTTAAGAATAATATAATCAAATACCTAATCATGTATGTACAAAGTACTGTAGGTAAATCTAAAAGAGCCAAAAAAATATCAAAGGAAAATATGTTTACTAGTTGTAATTCTTCTATAATAAATCTCTATTGTGGGGGCCCCCCGTTTGTGGATGCCCCGGGGCTTTCGCCCCGGTTGCCCTACACGTTTTTCCACTGTCAAAATCTACGCACGCACGTTTTCTTGACAGTACAGTTGAGAAACCGTGGACTTATAGAGTGTTATTACCATACAACTTTAATTTCAGGTAACATGATGACCTTATCATACAACGGCGGGCTGTTATCCGGCTCGCTGGTCTCATATTTATTGTTAAGCATGTTAGGGCCGCCCTCCGGGTCTCCTTGTAGGACGTACCCTACGCCGGAACTGCCAACCGTGCCCCCTATTACCACTATGGCGACGAATATCACACACATACTCACTGTTGTACATTAAACGAGTATCAATTTGTTCTGTCATATTGTTAATTTAACTCGACTGGATCTATAGACAAGTACAGTCATGTGGGATAAGATGTATACCTATAATTGTTTTTTATTGTTGTTATACATTGAACCATAATGCAAGAGCAAAAGTAGGTACATTTGTGTATACATATTATTGTTCATGACTGTACTAGATCAATTTGTAGGTACACACTGTGTATTTAGGTAAAGTCATCATGACTTTCTTCAATAGCGGTTATATAATATATATTGAACACGTGATAATGATCGGGATAAAATGAAAACTAAGATTTTTAAGACTACTATCCATGTGATGGTACTTTGTTTTGTATGAAAATATACTTAGCCGCTGCTCCTCTTTTACACCTTCTCTATGGGCATAATACTGAACACAAATATCGCAAAGACATCCCCTTCTCTCTAATTTTAATACCAGATGGCGCGTGGTTTATAATCTGATGTAGAAAGATATAGCCAACAAAGGCGATGTCGTTAAGAGACTTAATAAAATCACTAATTTGTACTAACTGATATCACATTGTCTGCTACTTTCCAAAACAAAGGAGTTAGAGAGAGGGGAGAACTAGACGGACTAGTATTTAATATCTATTTCAAAATGCCTATGGTTTGTAATTATAGTACAGAATGAACAACCCGAATAGTTGATGAAATAAGTACCAATAGGCCATTGAGTCAGGCGATGGAATCTAGTGTGTAAAAATTTGAACTTGTTTTTGTGTTTGCAAGATGGTTCTAGTTTTGCAACAGATCATTGTTATTAAGTTAGGTACCTATATTATTAACATTATTGTACATACAATGCAGCAACAAAGTTTTTACCATTAATAATTTTTACTATCATAACATACTTATGTATAAGACTGTCTATCATAATAATGTATGTAGGTACCCAAGTACTTAAATAGTATCAGAAAGTTGTAGAATATAGGTTAAGTACCATATTTTTAATTTACTTTGTAACCTACAATATTGTACTACTTACTTCACCCTTAAATAATTATTATCGTATATTAATATAGTCTAATTTCTAAGTCATACCGCGAGCTATAGGTACTTACCTTGTTATTCGTATAGCACACCTATAAAGTTAGTAAACAACTTTATTATGATCATACCTAGCTGCATCGTGATTACGTATACTATACCTAGCACTCGAGACTATATGGAATTTGGTTAAAATTTGTTGCCTGCACCAATATGTCACCGGCCTCCATAGCTGTATGCTGAGTAGTGGGTGCTGTACAACTCTTATAAATAATTTGAATAGAGATCCGTGAACGATCGAAATTTGCTAAGCTTGTTGGGTTCGCTTTCCTTTTAATACCAGCTATTACACAATATACAAAGGTTTTTTTATAATTAAATAGATAAATAATATATGTAGGTACTTTTACTGTGTGTAATTAACAAATAAACTCTACGTAGATACTTTTTCTAGTGATGCTGTAAATAGTTGTAAATAAAGACTGTATTTCATAAACATATCCGACTTTCTTAAAATAAAGTTTCAGAATGTAAGTGACATATTATAAAGAAATTTGCCTAGTATGATACATCTTCTTTACATGCTTCTTTAGTATTTAATGCATAAAATACATTGGGGTCGCGCGACGGAACTTTGCAGGGGAACTGCGCACCACGCGGCTAACTTCCCACCACGCGGCTAACTTCCCACATTTTTTGTATGCAGTAACACTGATAATGTAGTCCTACATATACTTAGTAACTACCTAGCGCCATCATTCAAAAGAACTATTTGATGAAACGTGCTCAACCTGCTACAGCTTTCGTTGGTACTATTCACTACTTTTATTTATAGACGGTGTGGTTTGCACATAAGATAATCAGAGGGGTAAGCACGAACCTCTCGATCGTCCAACTGTCAAATCACATAGATTTTGCTAGCGAGTCGCTAGCGTTACGCCACGTAAAAAGGTTCGTGCTTACCCCGCAGACGTCCTGTAAAGAAGGATGCCCATCGTCCATACATGTGATGACCTGTCATTCTACTTTTTAGGGTTCCGTACCTCAAAAGGAAAAAACGGAACCCTTATAGGATCACTTTGTTGTCCGTCTGTCCGTCCGTCCGTCCGTCTGTCAAGACCCTTTTTCTCAGGAACGCGTGGAGGTATGAAGCTGAAATTTATATCAATTACTCAGGTCTACTGTCCCTTGAAGCTGTGAAAAAATCAAACTTCTAAGCCAACGCAATCAAAAGATACAGCCGTTTATGCCGCAAATTTTCGACACTTGCAAGGGAATCAAAACCTACAGGGTGCTTCCCGTGAACTCAGAATCTTGAAATTTGGTACGAAGCAACGTCTTATAGCATAGATAAAGGAAAAATTACGAAAACCATAAATTTTTAGTTACATCACATAATATTTTTTTTTTTAATAATTTTAAACTTACTACCCATTTCCTCATAAACGCGTAGAGGTATTAAATTGAAATTCATACCAAATACTCAGGTCTATAATACCTTTAAGCTGTAGCAAAATCAAACTTCTATGTCAACGCAATCAAAAGAAACAGCAATTTAAGCTGCATATTTTGAAACTCGCAAGTACTCGCAAGGGAATCAAAACCTAAAGGGTACTTCCAGTCGACCTAGAATCTTGAAATTTGGCATGAAGCAACGTTTTATAGCACACATAAAGGAAAAATTCCGAAAACCTTAAATTTTTAGTTACATTACAAAATATATATTTTTAGGGTTCCGTACCTCGAAAGGTAAAAACTGAACCCTTATAGGATCACTTTGTTGTCCGTCCGTCTGTCTGTCAAGACCCTTTTTCTCAGGAACGCGTGGAAGTATAAAGCCGAAATTTATATCCCAATACGCAAGTCTAATGTCCCCGAGGAGCTGTAAAAAAATTAAACTTCTAAGCTAACGCAATCAAAAGATACAGCCGTTTATGCCGCAAATTTCCGCAAATTTTCGACTTTCACAAGGGAATCAAAACCTACAGGGTACTTCCCGTGAACTTAGAATCTTGAAATTTGGTACGAAGCAACGTCATATAGCATAGATAAAGGAAAAATTGCGAAATCCGCAAATTTAAAACAGGTTTGTACGGAACCCTCGGTGCGCGAGTCCGACTCGCACTTGGCCGGTTTTTTTATTCGGCAATGTATATTAAATATGAGAGATGTATTATGATCTTGACTATTTCTTGAACCTATATTTTCAATTGGCTTCATTTGTAAGTCAGGAAAATAATTTATAGCAAAATCAATAATTGAGGTTATGTAGCCAAGTAGGTATTGTCCGTTTCTACATAGAATAGTTCCGATGAAGGATGGAGCTAGTTACTATGTGCATTACCACATTATCTGTGTCACTGCATACAAGAAATGATAGTTCCAAAATTAGGCACGGGAATTATTCTATGAAACGGACTATATATGGTGAAACGCACAATGGCCAAGATGGATGATATATAGGTGGAATCCGTTGTTTGACAATTTTTTTCATTTTTGAGGATTTTCTCAACGTTTCCTTTTATTATCATTATCATGAATTCAGAAACCGTTTGCACTAAAGACAATGGCTGTATAGGCATATTTCCCTTTGGGATAAACCAAATAAAAATGGCACGGTTTGCAGCGGTCATGGGTTCGATTCCCACTCGTGTGAAGAATTTTTTCCATTTTCTTTATTAATAATTTTACAAATAAAAAATAACAAAAAAAGTACAGTCCTTTTCATGCGATAATTCCTGTGACTAATTTCGGAACTAACATTTTTGTGTCACAAAAAATGTGGGCATGCACATAGTAACTAGCGCCTTTTTTTATATTCACACACTACACAACACATTAACCTAGTCCCACATTAAGATCCCTAAGGTCTTGTATCCTTCATCGGAACCATTCTATAAAAGGGACAATTTGAACATGAAGTTGACAATGCATTCCTTTATTGATACGTTCATAATGGCTGCGTTTGTAATGATTAAATTCAAGTAAAACATATCGAAACACAAAATATTTACTTTTTTTCTACATTGTAGTTTTTTATTTTGATTTTCATTTCGTAATAAACAAAAAAATACGTATTTTTCTGAACATATCTCATCAATATACACGACAACATGTATTTTTCAATTTGATAGGTCATGAATGGGCATTGTCCTTTACAACTACAGCACATCCCACATAAGTATAACAACACTCAGGCGCGGCCCATTATATACTCGTACATATGTACTTGTAATTTAGCAAAGGCAAATTATTAATCGTGCAACCTACCGACGATATGCATCACGTTTGTAAGCTACTCCAATGCGGTATCTTGTATAGGGTATCTGTGTAAAATGAACATTTTGTCAGCATCGCAATCGCACATATCTTTCCAATCCTAAACAAATTAACTATAAATTTTCGATTTGACTTCAATATATAGTCAGTAAAGCGACCATGAAAATAAGCCCTTTGGTGTACCTATGTAAGTAGATTAGAAAATTTATGCTGAGTTTATTTTTGTAGCACTACTTGACTGTTCCTGTATTGTTAATGTAAGAAAGAATGGGTATGACTTAAATCATTGGACTGAGGTGAAAGCGAAATGTATGTTGATGATACATTTTAATATGCATTTTAATCTACGTAATTCATTCTGTTAAGTTTAACCATGAATATTCCAATAAAGGTAAATATACTAAGTACTTATTTAACTATAAGAAGTGTCGAGAGTACCAACTAAGTTAAAGCTTGTAAAAGTTGGCTGTTATTTTTTTAAATAAAATAGGTATCTACTGAGGTAATAAGTGTTTATATATTTGTCTACTTAATGGCTAAAGCAGAAACAGACTATGTACTTAGAAATTTTCGTTTTATCCACCAAATCAAACTGATTTTGTTAGCAAAATAACTTTAACAAGGTCACAATCTAAGTACTTACCTAATCTATATTTTTATCCCGAAAATAATAATTAGGAAATTGTTTACTTATTTATTTATCGTCATTTTAATTCTGGGCTTATTGTAATAATAGCGCGCAGATTTCATCATTCATTCAGACCTACACTACTAAGTTAATATTTATAACCACTAAGGACTAGATAACCATGTAGGACATTCCACAGTACTACCTCAATAATGAAATATTAGTAGTTATACTCGTAACTAGTGGACGCCCGCGACTCCGTCCGCGTGGACTACAGAAAAAACAAAATGTCGAAATTATCTGGGATAAAAAGTAGCCTATATGTTAAGTGGGACCTGTCACAATATATTCCTGAAAACTGCATCGAAATCGGTTCAGCCGTTTCTGAGATTAGCGTGTACAAACGCACAGACAAACCAACAAACAGACAAAAATTCCAAAAATCATCGTATTGGGCCCTATTGCGTTGATAAAGGTCTCCTATAATATTTTTTCTCATATATCTTCCATGTACAGACAGCGATCCGTTATATTTTTATTATATGTATAGAAGATAGATAGAAGATTAGCTTTAACTAGTAACTGAAGTGACGGTGGGCGGGTCACATCCACGTCTGTCGTAGAACCGATGGACGGTGGAGTAAACGGGTTCTTGAATGGAGACCGCGCCTCGGCAAGCGTAGCGTTGGACGCCCTCCGGCCAGATGGACCGATGACTTAAAGAGGGCGGCTGGTAATGACTGCATGGCAAAAACGGGAGATCGATCCTTGTGGCGTGCTCTGGGGGAGGCCTACGTCCAGCAGTGGACTGCAATAGGCTGACGACGACGACGAGTAACTAGTAGTAGTGGACAAGTTGCTAGGTCATCGCCTGGGAGATCGTCCCTAAATTCCTCAGTCGACTCTTATGACATGTACGGAAGATAAAACTGATGTATTCTAACCCCGCATCAGCGCAGGATGTAATTTGTCTAAACAAATACCTACTTATAATACTTATCTAACTTATTCTGAGTACATACCTACAGTATCAAGACATTGGAGCTAACATGCACGTGACTACCACGATAATTAGGTACATCGTGCATCGTATCACAACGTCAGCCTAGAGGCCAGACTTTCGATGCTTTTTAGTCTGGTCCAGGGGCAAACTACATGGTGGCAAGTCGGCAAAATGCCACGTGCCCCAGCCGAAAGAGGCCCTCGGTCAAAGGAGAATCCAAATTCACAACATATTACGGGGCATGTAATGAATTTGCCACAGGTCTCGAACAGTATAGTTACGCCAATGGATTGGTCCTTGCTCCTTAGCTTTTCTATAGCCTCTTACACGACAATAAAATTTGTGACGTTAGTTGTTTTCCATTATAAATATAGAATATTATATAGGTACCTTATGTATGTCCCATTCTGCTCCACAGTTCTGCGTTTGTGTAGCTAAATTATAGGTCTACGTCTTCAGCCTGTTGCAGACCACTGCTGGACGTAGGCCTCCCGCAGGGCACACCACAAGGCTACTGCCATAGGGGGGGTTTTTGCCCATAGTCACCACGCTGAGCAGGCAGGTTGGTGACCGCAATCTGATTTTTTGATTATGTTGTCAGCACGGGAGGCGCTGCTGCCCACCTCCCAACCCTTAATCGCCTCATACGATACCCACGGGCAGGTATGGCATGGGGTGTACCAACTCTACTCTACCGGCACCACGTGGTAATGTATAGATAATGTGCACTTAATAAGATCTATCGTCTAGACTGGGCAACTAGTAACAATCTGTTCCAAAAGATTACGGATTGCAGGTGTCTAGATAAGGTCTCATCGATCATGTGCAATTTGTTAATTATCGTCTTTAAGTTATCGTTAATTAAATAAATATCTACCTACTTGCTTCTTATTTAGCCGGTAGGTTAACTAGAATATTCCAATACGTACCACTATTTATACCTAGTACCTACCTAGTGGTACACTTATTGCTAATTTAGGTGTTAAAAACAAACAAGAAATAACGTCTAAAAATATATATTTCATAAGTATAATTAATTAACGTAAGTACATCTTCTAGATAGAAATGATACAAAGTTCAGAAGAGAACATGCGGTAGTTGTAATAACTTGCAGCTTGCTATATACGCAACGACGATCAACGTAGCGGCTTCTTGCAGCAGAGGAGACCGCCTCGAAAATAAAATTCGAACACTGGGATCCAGTAACAAGAGTTGCAGACTACCTCTTGCGCCGTCGCGAGTGAGGTCGAGACCGAGTTGAGGATCGAGAGCTCCATTCGAGACTTAAATCGCTGGAAAACGATGGTGACTCCGCAAACTGAGCGTCTGACGTCCACCGGCAAGAACCACACGCTGATTTAGGGGCTTGTGGCACCTTCTCGGCCGGCACACCTCCGCCGTAAGTCTCCAAGATGTGCTTGTACACACACTCCACCGGCTCCGGGCTGCGACCGCGCACGGCGCACAAACGCAGACGGACACAAGCGTTGCAATAGCCGCAACTGTTCTGAAGACCACTCTTCACCATTTTGGACATGTTGACTGAACGTAAGCAAGGAATTGACTGGAGTCTGAAGATCTGCGGTGGTATTTATGTACACGGGCGGATGGATGAATGGCGCTGCGCACGCGCCGCCGCGATAACCCTATCGGCGCTAGCGTTACCCGCGGCGTCGCTGTTAAGCAAACTTGATAAACAGCGTGTTCGCAAGTTTATTCTTCTAAATTTTATCAGTAAGTATTCAGTAAATTTTCCTTTATCAAATTACTGTAGTCAACGCTAACTATCGCTAGGTATTATCATCATTAATATGAATTTTATTTTCCTCGTGAAATTAACTCTAATATTGTAGGTGCCTAACTTTTGTTCTTTCTACCTATTTCCTCTTATTGCCTTATGATCTGAGACAATAATTAAATAGAATACCAGACATGGAGAGGTGATAGGAGATAGAGAAATATTGTTCTGTGGTTACCGTACATGTACATGATGCATGGTATGCCTCAGTCTTTGCTATCTGTGGTGAAAAGTGAGTACCAATTTCGTAAGACGCCAAGGCAGCAGACCATGTTGAGATAGCGTTATGTAGTTTTTAAACCACCTTTGTATATCATTAAGCATAGGTACATAAACTTGTTGCGTCTCCGATAACCCGTTGTTCTAGATCCTTACCAGTAATTGAACACTAGAAAAATCCGGTTATCTCCGTTCTGTCAACCTCTTTGTGCAGTGACTACGTATTGCGTCGTGTAAACACGCCCTTATCGGCCCTCTTCTCAGATTTATGAGTGAATCTAAGTTCATAGTTTAAAATGAAGCCCAACAACATGAATATTAAAGATATTATGGTCGATTCCGGCAGTCACTGTCCTTTTCTCTTTCAACCATTTATGTTAAGAACGGAGAGAGATAGACCTGACTAAGATTAGGTTTAGGTTTAAGTGTGACTGCCGGAATCTACCCTATTATGCTGATTGACTGTACTACATTTTCCCCTTGAAGTGGTTTACATCCTGTTCAAGTCTCTATCTGATCTTATGATTCATTAGAGCTCAGCTTTTACACTTTACGGCGCGGCGTGGAGCTAGCCCAGGGTTCCCAAAGTGGTCCAGGTGGACCCCTACGGGTCCACATGAGACTCGATGGGGGTCTACGTTAACGTAAAAAAAAATGGGGTTTCACAATTAATTCATAGGTATGTGGTGTTGGTCTGTAGGTGGTCCACCAGAACGAGTTAACTCTTGAAAGGGGTCTATAAGAAAAAAAAGTTTGGCAACCCCTGAGCTAGCAGAATGCTCATACATAGAAGGATATGATTCATGACAGGCTCTCCTGAGACCTTCTAACGTGAGTATATCAACTTTATGCTGTGGTAGATCTCGACGGAAAAAGTCTAATTAGTGGGCACAGCTAGCAAACAAAAATAATATTAAAAAATAGGTAGGTAAGTAGCTATAGATAGCTCTACATAGGAGGTTCTAGTGGTACCTACTTGCTCAACGCAAAAATAACTACATGATAATTTAATTGACCTATGTAATAAACAGCCTTGTGTAGGTAGTTACTCAGATATTTTAAGAAATACTCTGGAAATACGTACAAGATACGTCTTATCATAAGAGAAACATTTTCACTATTTTATCTGACCAATTTCAGCATAGCGACATCAATTTTAGTTTACAACTTCTCGAATTAGCAACAAGATAAAATTACATTGTCTTATAAATATGTCTGTTCCGGGCCTTAATTTAGATTCTCGTATTAATTATAAGATGTAAATGATAACATCACCAGGGGAAGATTTACATCAGCATTACCATGCATTACCCACCATAGCGACCTTATGTTTAAAAAATCCCCTTAGACCAATGCCTAAATCTCGTTTTCCAGTAATGCCTTGTACCTAAGGGCCGATTTTCCCAATGACTATAATATATAGCTTATCTGAAAAATAAAGTATCAACTGGCTGTCTCTATCTCGATCAAGTTCTAGAAATACAGCATCAAATTTACATAGGCTTACTGACTGGTGGCAAAATCGGCAGGTCAAAGTAAAAGAGGAAGAAAGGGTTGGGTACTGCAACAATCCTAACAAACATTACAAAGTAGGTAGCGCTGTGTCACTTGTAGTGTGGTGTAATGGACAAGACTTGTCTACTATTACGAGTATCTAGAACTAGGGGACGCCCGCGACTTCGTCCGCGAGGACTGCAGAAAAAACAAAATGTCGAAAATATCCGGGATAAAAAAAATTCCCGGGATAAAAAGTAGCCTATGTGTTAATCTAGGGTGTCAACTAACTCCATACCGAATTTTATTAAAATCGCTCCAGCCGTTTTTACTTGAAAGAATAACAAACATCCATACTCACAAACTTTCGCGTTTATAATATTAGTAGGATATTGTACTTATTATTAATGTAAGTATCTAAAGCTGGCTAGTAAGCATAATCGTATTTTTCCCTTAAGACCACCCTTGCCTCAGAGGAGGTATTAGGAACTTTGTATATTTTGTTTAAGGGCTATCTTTCAATGGCCCATGCAGATGTGGAGTTAAACGAGTATGCATTCTAGAACGATTGATAACAGAAATACGCAACAAATACTATTCCCGATATTGACCGATGCGATGTTATTATTGTATGACCCGTCTTAATATAAATAAATATATAAATAAATAAAGCGAAGTCTCTGGACTCCAGTAAGTACATATTAGCAAATAGGTATAACAATGATAAGAGGTCAATTACTTACATATAAAGTGAAAGGCAGTGTAAACTATCTTTCTAGGTTATGTGATAGTTTTTGCCTGTGCCAAAATCAATATATTTCCTTTCATTTGAAAGTAGACTCCATGCGTGTCTTATCTTTTCCGGACAAGCTGCTGGACAGATATGGATGAAATTTAGTACGATATATATAAAGATCGAAATAATTATATAGTACCCAATACGCTTAAAGAAAACTGTCTACACAGTCATCAGGAGCCGAGACGTGGAACCGGTGGGGCTAGCCCACCGATTGCATGTCACTCAGAGAGCTATGGAAAGGTCCTAATGGACCAAGTCCGAAACGATATTATCCGGCAGAAGATCAAAGTGACAGACATAGCCTAGAAATGTAGTAGACTGAAGTGGCGGTGGGCGGGTCACATCTGTCGTAGAGCCGATGGACAGTGGAGGCGGGTCCTAGAATGGAGACCACGCCTCGGCAAGCATAGCGTTGGTCGCCCTCCGGCCAGATGAACCGATGACTTAAAGAGGGCGGCTGGTAGTGACTGGATGGCAAAAACGGGAGATCGAGCCGTGTGTCGTGCTCTGGAGGATGCCTATGTCCAGCATTAATGGACTGCAATAGGCTGACGACGAGCTACACAGTATGTCGAACATGTAGGGAATCAAGTGCATTGTAGTGCCTAGCTACAGTAGTAGGTAATAAAAAGTCTGTAAGCTAAATTGGATAGTCAATTAATTGTTTTATTAACCTATTTATAAACCTCCATTTAACTTTAGATGAATAAAATAGATTGTGAAATTGGAATTTGTACGTCTTGCTTTTGTAGCATATGTAGTAAATGTCGTAGAGTTGAATCATATTTATATAATTAATGACATTATAAAGAACAACTTTTTACAGGTCAATTACTATTAGCAAATAAGAACTATGTAAGATTTTAGTCATTGCGTTCTAATAAATAACTAAAGATTTACGGTCCAGTCGCAACATCGAAAAGGAAAATTAAGAAAAGCAAATTAAAAAATACAGAAGCTTATCTCGAAGTCTCTAATTTTGGTGCTACTGATTTTTATACATTTTCCTACTAGACTACAGGCCCATGTTGAAAAAATTATGGGTCATTTGAACCACCAGGTGACCTATCTAGAACGATATAAGAGCATAAAATAATAAGATTCAGCACTATGCCGTCACTTGTAAGCTGTCCAACTGAGTTCAGATAAGAATTCGAAAGTACAGCTAGAGTGAGTACATTTTGGTCACATATTTTTGTACGGCATACTTACCACCGATAGATCCATTAAAAATAATAAGAAAACGCGCATTGCCGTAAAAAAAATGGTGCGCCACAAAGTCGGATTTTTTTTTTCCGACAATTACCGGGGTAAATTTAGTCATTTTATTTTATACGGCATCTGTGTCATACTATTTCAATACTGCTTCTAATCCATTATTCCGCAACGCCGTACAAAAATCATGCGATAAGGGGAAAAAATCGAGGGTTGCAATCCCCTCTCTTTCCGTAGTCCAGGGGGTGATTTGAAAAAGTACGGCTTCGGTTCCAAAACATTATGTAGCACTCAAAAGTACTATTAAAAGTAATGCCGTCAAAAAATGATTGTTCCTTTGAATGTATATCAATAATTATCTTCATTTCATCGTATCCTTGATTTATAGAGCTGTAAAGTCATTTGATCCTGTACGAACAAAATCCCCCTATGGCAGGGGGGGCCTACGTCCAGTAATGGACTGCAATAGGCTTATGAAAATGAAGATAATTGTGTTAAGTCATTAAATTATATGTTGCGTTAAGCCGTGTCCGAAGTAAGATGGTTATAGAGGAAGAGGTAGACATGAGAATAACGAGATGACGGATAATAGGGATGAATGAAAAAAGAGTACCTACATATTGCACCGACCCCAAATGATTGGGAACAGGGCAGGAAGAAGGAGTGTAATTATATGTTGCTTAAATAAGTGTGTACATGGCTGTTGTGCTGCCAAATCTCTTATATTCCTCCGAGGCGTGGTGCATGTACCGTCGCCACATACGCACTCTGGATCGATTCCACCTCAAGTGCCTCCGATCCATCATGAGAATCAGATGGTCCAACCGAGTGCGTAATACCGAAGTATTGCGAAGAGCCAATGTAAGTGCCATTGAGGCCTACTTAATGCGTCGGCAGCTTCGGTGGTGCGGTCATGTGTCTCGTATGGCGGAGGAGAGATTGGCTAAGCGCATCTTCTTTTCTGAACTGGAGGAGGGCAAGCGGAAACACGGCGGGCAACTCCTCAGATACAAAGATGTTCAGAAAAGACATATGAAGAGATGCAATATGGATCCATCTAAATGAAAAGTTTTGTCGGCTGTTTGTCATCGTTGACCAGAGTGGCGCAGGACGGTGATAAAGCAAGTACACGAGTTCGAGGAGCAGCGTCAAGCTGACCTTGACGCTAAACGTAATGAACTAAAGACTCGTCCTCCTGCTGCCATTATCTATAATACAATAATGGCGCACTAACCTGTCCTCTGTGTGCGCGGGCGTTCAGGGCGAAGATTGGCTATGTAAATGTAAGCCATCTCCGAGCGCATGAACGCCAACTTAGTAATATCTAGGAGTAGAAATTGGTCGGAGGTCATCATTATAATCATAATCATCATATTGTCAGACGTAAAGTTTCGAAGCCTAGTCCTTTTTCTCTTTTGTCATGTGGCCTATTTTATATAAAAATTATATAAATCTGACAATATTATGCGTCCTAAACTTCGTACACGGCTTAACGCAATATATATTTGCCCTTTAGTTAAATTTTACTTTAGTAAGCTCGAGTTTTGGGAGGAAGTCGGTTTTTCGTTTTAAAAAAATTATGCTCTTATATCGTTCTAGATAGGTCACCTGGTGGTTCAAATGACCCACAATTTTTTCAACATGGGCCTGTAGTCTATACATTTAACAGTGGTAGGTTAAATCCGAAAGTAATTTATCACATGGATGACATGTGACACAGACCTACATCATTTATAGCTAATCTCCAGAGTGCCAAACCTTGTTTTATGAATTGATTTCACAACTAAATTTAAAGTATTACGCGCGTTCCAATATGCATGTTCTTGACAAGTTTTTTGTTATATTATAAATAAAAGTATGTATTAAAATAGTTAGTCATATATATTAATTGAACTCAAAGAAAGAAATAAAAATTACAACGAAAACCCGTTCTACTAATATTATCTGTATCATAATTTAATTAATATGGTCAAACTAAAAACAATATAACTTAATTGAGTTATGTGTATTAACTACTTATTATAATTAAACTAAATATTAAAAGCTCTAAAACTACTAAATCAAGCTATCAGCTAGTTTCTCCAGTGTGTCACTACTACATTGAATATTACAAGATTTTAGATAGTGACAAAATCGATTGTTTCTCTTCATATTATTGTCGGTTTTGTTTTTCTCCAGCCTGCATATTTCGCGGGTAGTCGACCAATAGTCGAGAGCGAGCGCTCTCCTGTCCAAAATGGTGGAAGGATTCAAAAAGCTACTCACATTATGATGTCTCGATATGATTCTGTCTCGTTCCCTGAAATTAGAAGAGAAAAGACTGATCAGAAAATAACTAGTCACTAAAATAATATACTTATAAATAATCATAACTAATAACACCTATTAAGCAATTCAAAAAGTGCTTCAGACAGTTTGGTTACAATTTCACATAGCCATTCAAGTGATTTTCATTTTCAAAAAATGTAAGGACAAATAAAAAAACTACTTTAACTGCCTAAATTTGCAAATACTAACCTTAGGTTTTCCATACTAGGATAGGTCAAATCAGTCTTATTTTCCAGTGACAAGGAATTTTGTGTCTTTCTTATAGAGGAACTGATGACTGAATAGGAGATATGTTCACAAATCTCATGGTTTTTATTAAAATTGTCATTGTATTCATTTTCTGACACACTGTGGTCTTCAGAGGAGTACCATGGTGAAGAACACACATTACTTCTAGAATCTGAATTATTAGAGCTAAAGTAGTCTGCCAAAGATAGGCTATCCATTGTTTTACTGATCAACTGCAAAGCTTTAATATCCGCTTTCTTTTTATCCTCACATATTTTCTGTTTAACTGCATTCATATCTAGCAGTGTGGGTAAACTCCACCAAACATCAAACAAACTTAATGAATTAAAATCATTTTGTATTTGTAAATGGATGTTACTGTAACATTTCCAGATCCCATCTCCTGCAATAGATAATTGTTTATCCTCGGGACCTTCCTGGCTAGCCCAGGACATGCATGAGGTCTCATCTTCTATATCTGGAGTATAGTCACCATTCTGTGAGACATATTCTTTATCTTTTGAATCTGATTTTAAAAATGACATAAAAAAGTGTAGGTAATTTATAGTTTTTCTAATATCTCCTCTAAAGTAATCCAGAAACTTTGCACCATCACCAGGGCAGCACAACCCACTATCTGATAAGCACATTAAGTCAACCCATGTGCCCAGAATCCTTGGTGACAGTGGACGAAGTTTTAACACCTTACCACATTGCACAAACTTCTGTAAATGGGGACAGTTCAGTGCAGATGTTACTAATATTACTGGCCTTTTTGAACAGTGAACTAGTTGGGAGATGGCTGAGCAAAACCCATCATCCTGGTCAAAGATAATGTCAGCATCATCTATTAAAATCAGAGACATTGCTGTTCTTCCATTTGTAGTTTCCTGGCTGGCAGGTAATTCGTTTTTCATATTGTTCTCCTTTTTTACACTTCTGGCTGGTTTTAATTCAATTTTATTCTTTCTGGAATATGTTGCTACAGGTTTCATATCATTAACCTGTACTTTTCTAGGTCTTCCACGTTTTTTTACTAAATTGATAACTGTATTTGTTTCTGCAAAGTTTTGAGAGTTTTCTGGAGTACTTTGAGATTTTTGTGAGTTTTCTGAACTTCCTGTAGCTCTATTGACTTTATGAGACTGAGTTGCTTCCTGTAAATCCTGAAGCATTACCTTTCCAGTTCTTTTACTACTAGCATTAACTTCAATAACCTTAATAGCTAACTCTGCTGCCACTGCATACACACTTGATGTTTTACCAGTGCCCACAGGCCCAGACAAAACAAGCAGATTATTAGTATTTCTCATACTATCTCTGCTATCAGTATCAGACAGATAAAAATCAGACGAATCTGACCCATTTGCATTCTTACTTTTCATTTTTACATCAAATTCAGTCCAAGAAACTAGCCATTTCTTAAGTTCTTTAATAGTTTCAAAATTTCCAATAATTTGTTCCGCTGACATAGGCTTATATTTATCTGTCCACTTTAACTTATCTACAGAATCATTATTAAAATCAATGATACTGTTAATTACTTCAATGCTATTATCCAAACCAGAGAAATTTAAATTATTAAATTCACCTTTGCTTTTATTCTTTAATGTCTTAAATGTTCGGTAAACAGGAAATCTAGGATAAGATTCCTTGATATTTCGTAATAAAACTGGAACATTATAATTAAAAGGTGCTATTACAGTATCTTTTTTCATATCCTTATCTTTACATAGCAAAGTCCTAAACAACATTTCATCTTCAGTAATACTGATGCTTGAGTTTATACCTTCATCAATTTCTATATTTAAGCTATTTGTGTACTGTTTTTTAAGTACAACTCCTGACTTATTTTGCTGAACATGAATAACAGTATTAAAATAATCTTCCCTAGTAGGTTTGACTTGCTTTTGTGCAATTTTTTTAATCTGCTCAGGGACACCACTATGGAGAAAATTTCTTTTTGCCTCAATCTCAGCTGGCGTAAGTTGTGGTTTAACAGCAAATATGGGTGCCAATTTTACTGATGTTTTTTCAGTTGTTTTACATTGTTTCTTCTTTTCAGTATTTTTAGTAGAAGGTAATTTATTATTTTTACTAGTAGCAACTTGATTAAAGGCCTCTAAGGAATTATTGTTGGATATTTTCTTAGTTTCTAAGTACTTCTTCTTTTTAGGGGTGAAAATATGCATTTCTTCATCAGAGCTGCACAGTTGCACATCATCACTATACTTGACAGGCCTTTTAACTGAGCGTTTTGGTCTTTCATGATGCTCCTCTGACAAACCATTCACAGGATTATTTTCAGGAGAATCAATAGGAACCACATTAACTTTACGCTTACGTTTTTTTCTTAGATTTTCTAAATCTGCAGGATTTTTGTCAGATAAACATTCTGAGAGGTCATTTTCGTTACCAATGTTGTCAACCTCCCTATTTGTTATTTTTATCTTCTTGGTTTTTTTAGATCTTGAATTAAATTTTACTTTTAAAATAGGACTATCATCTAAATTTTCAACTGTAATATCATCAGAAGATTCTGTAGGCTTATCAATTTTTTTGAAGTAACTAAGCATATTTTCTTTCTTCTTTATTGATGGTGATAACTTCTTTAAAAACTCTTTATCTTCATTTTCTATTATTTCTTTCCTCAAGGGTATGTTATCACAGTCTTTAACTTCATTGAAGATGTCTATCAACTGTAAAGTTTTGGATGGAATATCATTATCAACAATCTCTTTAATAGGTAAGTTGGCTTCTTCTACTTTTGTGTCTGTTTTCTTTTTACTTTTCTTATGTTTACTACTATTTTTAGTGCTATCTTTTAACAACATAGCTTTTAATCTCTCTGCTCTTTTAGTCATTTTTTCCTGTATAATTTCTTCCTCAATTTCATCCTTACATTTTTTCTTAAAAAAACCTTTGGCTTCTGCCAGTTTTTGCAAGGCTAAATTTCTCTTCACTTTTACATTCCTTTTTTCTGCTATCTCTTGAAGTTCATAAGTGTCAATAACAATTTTTTCCTTACCTGGAGAGTTAGTACCTATGCTTTTATTTCTTGAACCCATCAAAAGTTTAAAAGCATTTGTATGTTTCTTTTCTGGACTACTATTCATAGGCGGAATTTCTTCAAAATCCTCAACAATGTCATTAGATGAGAGTTTATTGTTATTCCGTTTATTTCTTACCATTTTTATCAAATAATTTGTTGGCTTGTATTCTGCCAAATCTATATTATTGTTCAATGATAATTCTTTCACAGGTGATCTTATAATCAACAAAGAGTGAAATGTTTTAGATACGTCTAAAACATCTTGATCTTCTTGACCATCCCGCTTAAGTTTATACTTTTTTAGCTTGTTTTTAAGAGATTTTCGGCATTTTGATTTCAGTATATTTTCTTTAGACTTCAATCGCCTTTTCAGAGGTGTTTCTTTTGTATTCATTGGCTCTTATATGACAATTTATACATGGTTTTAAGTATCATCAAGTAAAAAAGTACAACAAAACACAACATGCAGAGAAAATTACTTTGTCGTCTTGATGAAAAATAACACTAATAATATTGAACTTATGAAATGAAACTTTAAAATGATGATCTATAGCTGCGAAATTCATCAATATTTACTGGAAGCAATAAAAAATGTAATAAAAAGTAGTAAAATAATATTTGGCGCCTTTTGATAAAAATGTTCACAGCTAGAAATGTCAAAATATGTTTTTTTTTTTTAAGTTTATCCCGAAGGAAAGGCAAGGGGAACTAAGCCCATACAGCCTAATCATTGTTTAGTAAAATGTATTCTGAATTTATGATGGATGACAATGATGATGAGTGGAAACGTCGGGAAAATCCTCAAGAACGAGTTTAAAATAAGTAAAAATCAACACTAATAATATTGAACTTATGAAATGAAACTTTAAAATGATGATCTATAGCTGCGAAATTCATCAATATTTACTGGAAGCAATAAAAAATGTAATAAAAAGTAGTAAAATAATATTTGGCGCCTTTTGATAAAAATGTTCACAGCTAGAAATGTCAAAATATGTTTTTTTTTTTAAGTTTATCCCGAAGGAAAGGCAAGGGGAACTAAGCCCATACAGCCTAATCATTGTTTAGTAAAATGTATTCTGAATTTATGATGGATGACAATGATGATGAGTGGAAACGTCGGGAAAATCCTCAAGAACGAGTTTAAAATAAGTAAAAATCAAAAATAATTGCAGAAACAACTTACATGAGCCCATGAAGAGATCGTATTCCGACTAAAGTTTTACTCAGCTTACCTGCGTATAAAACCATGCACACGCACTAGATTCACATCACAAGTAATCAAAATATAACTTATCTACCAGAAAACATCACTTTGCGGACACATGCCAGACATTTACAAATAATTTTTGATTTTCACAAGAAAATTACACCTTACCCTCTTCCAGCTTTTCCCGCCAAATCCACAGATAATAAAATATGTATGTAATTTTTTTTTTGTTTAGTTTATCCCGAAGGAAAGGCAAGGGGAACTAAGCCCATACAGCCATTATCTTTAGTAAATGATTTCTGAATTTATGATGGATGATAATGATGATGATGAATGGAAACGTCGGGAAAATCCTCAAGAACAAGTGTAAAGTTAGTCAAAATGAAAAATTATTGCAGAAACAACTAACATCCGCCCATGAAGAGATCGTAATCCGGCTAAAGTTTTACTCGGCTTACCTGCGTATAAAACCATGCACACGCACTAGATTCACATCACAAGTAATCAAAATATAGCTTATCTACCAGAAAACATCACTTTACGGACACATGCAAGCCATTTACAAATAATTTTTGATTTTCACAAGAAAATTACACCTGCACCCTTCCAGCTTTTCCCGCCGAATCTCAAAATATGTATGTAATAAGAAATTTTTTTTGTTTGTTTAGTTTATCCCGAAGGAAAGGTAAAGGGAACTAAGCCCATACAGCCATTGTCTTTAGTAAATGATTTCTGAATTTATGATGGATGATAATGATGATGATAAATGGAAACGTCGGGAAAATCTTAAGAACAAGTGTAAAGTTAGTCAAAATGAAAAATAAATGCAGAAACAACTTACATGGTCCCATGAAGAGATCGTATTCCGGCTAAAGTTTTACTCAGCTTACCTGCGTATAAAACCATGCACACCAGTGACGTGATAAGATGCACACGCACTAGATTCACATCACAAGTAATTAAGATATAACTTATCTACCAGAAAACATCACTTTACAGACACATGCAAGCCATTTACAAATAATTTTTGATTTTCACAAGAAAATTACACCTGCACCCTTCTAGCTTTTCCCGCCGAATCTATGTAATAAGAAGGTTCATTGATTGTTTAACTAATGGATTTGTACACGTAGTTAGTTAGTCAAGGTTTACGATCGCTTGCCTCCAAAGTAAGTATTGCTGCGGCCGGCAGGAAAAGTTGGAAGGTGCAAACCAGGGATTTGGTATCTCCTCGTGCAAACCTCAGGTGCAAACATGTCTATGGTGCAAAGCCAATGTGCGCAAGTATCTTTGCGGCGTGTCTTTGACTATTACTACTCTTTCTACAGCAGGTACCTATGTACAAAAGTTGAATAAAACTTGAATCCGATTACGATTTATTTAGTTTTTTTTATTTATTTTTTTAGCTATCTACTATATTTTCGACACTCATACTCATCATCCATGATATACTCGTACATATTCAAAAATCATTTATCTAAAGAGAATGGCTGAATGGACAGTTTCCTTTGCCTTACACTAAAAATTATAGATACTGCTGCAAAAAAAAAATTTGTTACTGAAAAAAAAATCCTCGATTGATCGACCAGAGGAGGGCAAGAAAAAGCTGAATTTTTTAATAAAATGGCATCAAAGGCCCTAAAAACACCAATTATTCGTCATGTTGTGGTAATTTTATCGTCCTATAATTCCTATTATAATAAAACATAGCTGGAATGTATAAAACTACATATTCCAAAATGTCAAGACCCTGTTATGTAAAACCTTTCCTCGGTTATAAATTATCTGATTATTAGCGACTATTTAAGACATCAGCAAATATTTAAAAATATGGACTCAATGCAAAGAATAGAGTGAAATGTGTTATCTTACGTGTGTGTTCTTTTAGGCGAGAGGATACGCTCAGGCGGCACCAGCAACTAAAAAAGAGCCCAGCCTATCTACAGGTGTAGCTGATAACAAAGCTTTTCTTGCTGCTTTGGATAATGGATCCCCAGTGACTCGCATCACAGTAGCCGTGAAGTAAGTTTGTGATAACTAAACACATTGTATGGGTACTTATTTGTACAAACTTATTTAACAAGTAAAAATCATCACCCACATTGAACATGACATTTATTTAATTTTTCAGGGCAGGAGCCAGGTATGAGCCTGCAACGGAGCTGGGTATTTCTCATGTTTTGCGCTCAGCAGCTGGCCTCTCAACAGGCCAGGCCAGTGGATTCATCACTGCTCGTAAACTTGCACAAATCGGTGGTGCTATCAGTGTTTCTGGTGACAGGGAATTTGTGTATTACACTCTTGAGGTAAATATTACATCGGTAATATAATATTTTTAATTGAATCACAAGTAAAGAATTTGGAAACTAATAATTCAATATTAACAAATTTCAAATTTATTCTTTCAAAGGCCACACAAGACCACCTAAATGAAGCCCTGGAATTACTGAACAATGTGGTGTCTTCCCAGGAGTTCCGCCCATGGGAACTGAGTGACAATCTACCACGTCTCAAATATGATATTGCTGCATTACCCCCTCAGGTTTGTTTCATTTTCTCTGTTTAACTCTTGTACATTTTGAGTGTGTATATTTCTATGTACCTTCTTGTTACATTGTATTTTTTCTTGAAATTATACCCATAAATTGCCATCAAATTACTTAAATAATTTTGAAAATTACCTAATGATTTAATCATTTTGTTGTATACTTACATAACCAGAAATGCACAAATTACACACCCACCAGTTACACTAAATACATAGTAAGCCTACTGCTACATTTGTGCCCAAATTTAATGTTAAATGGCAATAAAATATCTATCAGGTCCGTGCAGTGGATTTGCTTCACAAGGCAGCATTCCGGCGTGGTCTTGGCAACTCGCTGTACATTTCTCCAAAGAGGATTGGCAAGATCTCCTCTGAATCCCTCCAGCATTATGCTGCGTCCAACGTGACAACCGCCCGGGCTGCTGTCACCGTTGTTGGAGGCACCTTGGTGAGTACCTTATTTATTTATGTTTATTTAGAAATTGGGTAGCCAGAACTAGAGGACTATAAAGAGATCCACAGCCACATTCAGTATAGCAGGGACAGATGTAACTGATCAGTGACAAGTTGTTAGCTTCCTGAGTTCCTTTGTCGACTCTTAAAACATGCATAGAAGGAGATGCCGCTGATGTATTCAAGTTGAAGCCCCACATCAGCACAGAACATACTAAGCTATTTAATTTTATAACTTTGTTTGACAGGATATTGCAAAGCTGGTAGCCACTAGACTTAAGCTCGGCAATGGTGGGGACGGAAAGGCTGAGGGCTCCACATATTATGGAGGAGAACTAAGGTAACAAATTTAAATTTACAAGTGCTTAATTTCTTATTTGTACTTTACTGTTTGTATCATTAATTCAATGTGATTTCATACAAAAAATAATTTATAATTTTTCTGATATTCCATTATCATTTATGTGAACATAGAGTGCATCTGTGTTTGCGCACACACTTGTGCACTATAATATCTCCTGCGTACCTGGCCAATCTACATAGAGATTCGTCGCCTTGGCCGAAATAACGGTCAGAGAGATCATCATCATGTGAACATAATTTTTATACTTTTACAATCGTAAAAGTTTTGTTATAAAAGCGGGCTATTCTCCAAAGGCTTCATTTGACGCGTTCGTTAAATTATGTATGAAGCCTGTCTAACCCCTTTTATAATCTGATTCATAGAATAACTCTTATGCTTGATTTCTAGCGACATCATTCAAAGGAACTACTTACTTGGTTAAAACACACTCTAAAATGTTTCGACAACTTTGCAAATTTAACTGTTGCGCCTGAGATTGTTGCATTGTAACACACTGTGTTACAGGAAGGAGATTGGTGGAGATCTAAGTCACGTGGCGTTGGCCGTACAAGGAGCGCCGGCTGGCTCACCGCAAACACTTGCCCTTGCTGTCGCCGCCAAAGGTATGTTCCGTCCAAGGCTGCCTTTCACCAAAGATGTGCTTACTATGCTACGTTGCTATGCTATGCTACGCCAGTATAGTGGCTGGTGGATAGGTGTAGGACATTTATTTATATATTAGGATTATGTAACAAGTCTACTGTGATTAAAATTCAATCGTTTTAAATATCCTTAGGCTAGGCAAGTATACCTACTTATATGGTTGTCTATTACAATTGTATTTTTTTTATCCATTTTCCATTGGAATTTTGGTGACTTTGAGAGAAAGGCAAAAAAGGATCTTCATATAGCACATAACTTCTAATATAATTTATCTAAATTCTCATTTTGATTGTACTAGCTCTAGGCAACGGGCCGGTAGCCAAATGGGGCGCCGACAACTCCCCGCTGGCGAAGGCGGTGGGTAACGTGGGCCCCTGCGCGGCTGCCGGGTTTAATGTCAGCTACTCCGACACCGGGCTCTTTGGTGCCATCCTAAGCGTGTCCAAGGATGAAGCGGCTCCTGTAAGTTTCTTAAACATATACTTAAATATTCACTTTAACCTAGCCCCGCACTTACATGCGCGGAAAAAGATGCAGCTGATGTGTTATAGTGAAGCCCTATAATCAGTACAGGACGTTTGTAAGTCTTGATCTAGGGTCGTTTCCCAGCAGCGTCCTACACTTGAGTCTATTTATTAAAGGTTCCAAGTAGAAACCCACCGCTAAAAACCTTCTTAACTTAACAAACTTCTTAACTTTATCCACTGTGTTTTTACATACATACCTACATTGTAGTCACGCCAAGAAGGTTGGGTAGAAGTGTACAAATTACATACCCACTTTTCACCAGTTAGTCTATTAAGTCCTACGTGGTAAGTGGTGAGCCTGTTTTTATCCCATATTTATTTGTGTCACACATCCCACAGGCGGTAAAGGCCGTAGCCGCCGTCATAAAGTCGGGCTCGCTCAGCGCGGACGCCATCAAGGCCGGCAAGAACCAGCTGAAGTTGCAGGTCCTGAGCGAGGCGGACGCGGGCACCAACATGGCTGAGGGCTTGGCGGCGCAGGCGCTGTCCGCCGGCGCTGCGCGTTCCGCCGCCGACATTGCCAGCGATATAGACAGGCTGTCTAGCAGCGATGTCACTCAGGTATTGCCCGTTTCATAGAATCCTACGAATATTATAAACGCGAAAGTTTGTAAGTATGGAAGGATGTTTGTTACTCTTTCACGTAAAAACGGCTGGAGCGATTTTAATAAAATTTGGTATGGAGTTAGCTGACACCCTGGATTAACACGTAGGCTACTTTTTATCCCGGATATTTTGGACATTTTGCTTTTTCTATGGACTACACTCGTACGAAGTCGCGGGCGTCCACTAGTAGTTCTTATGCCTGATCGGAACATTTTTCGTATGCAGTGAATCAGAAAATGTGGTCACACACACACACATCTGTCATAGAACCGATGGACGGTGGAGTAAACGGGTTCTCGAATGGTGACCGCGCCTCGGCAAGTGTACATGTAATATGTTAACCTAACTAATGTACAATTAACATTTTCAGGCCCTCGGCAATGCTGCAAAATCGAAGCTATCAATTGGTGCAGTAGGAAACCTTGCCTTCACTCCTTATGTAGATGAACTATAAAAATGTGCTATTTTAGAAATCATTAGAAACATTTCAAACAAATCAACCACATTGTACATGAGATAATTTATTGTTTAACCAAAATAAATGGTCAATTTGTTATTCATTTGTTTTTTGTTACTATTGTACACAAGTCAAATTATTCAGTTCTAAAGTTGTCCTACGTCAAACTTTTAATGCAATCCATACACAAGTCTATGACCTTAATGCAACCTTTAAGAAGTCGTGATAACCCCCTAAACTGATATTGGGAATTCTTACAAGAGTCGAAACTAAAGCTTCACATACACACTTTTTATCCAAGGATACCTTAGGTAATGGTCTAGCAGGGAATTAGCAATACCATAAAAATACAGACAGATTTTTATTTTACCATACCTATTTTTTTTTTGGTATCTCATAAATATAACAGGGAATAAAATACAGTGCACCAATATTACATCACCCAAATAATAAAATTGTACTTCTCAATAGTAACATGCACCTAACTAATATAATCTTTTCTAGGGTTCGAAGTGATAATTATCATAATTATAAAAATCTAACACTAAAATAACCTAAGTTATTTATGTGTATCCTAACATTATTTGTATAATCAAATGTGCTAGACATCAAACGAAACATTTGACTGACGAGAGGTGTGAATTTCTTTTCTTTATGTACTTTCTTACTTTAAAACGCCATAAAAACACAAACTCTGAATTTAAATGCATATTTCTCAGTTATTCTTTGCTGTTTATTTTATACTTAATGCTGAAAAAGTAAGACTCTCCTCTGTATAAATTAAATAATAAAACTTTTAAAAGTTAAATTGTAAATTAGCTAGGATAATTATTATTATCAGATAATAAAATTATCAAGATAATTATCAAAAAAATATTTATCTTGATAATTTCGAATCCTGAATCTTTTACAATAGAGTTGTGCTAGTCTAAACCCTGTCATAATTTGTTGATTGTGGCACATACGCCATTTATTTATTATACAACAATTAAATTACAAAGTGGATAAAAACACAAATTGATCTTTGTCTATCTTTATTGCACCTCAGCTTCATTTAATAACATATTTGGTATGCCCTTTGCTATAGGGAATTGCCTTCCTGATTCTGGGCAAGTTAGATATCCTTCCTCAACTTCCACCTCTAATAATACTTGATGAGCTTTTTTCAAAAATTCTTCATTTTCTTCAAATTTTGGCTCCAATGTTTTTGGTAATCCTTCACTGTAGCCTATTGTATTGGCTGCTTGCCATAAAACATCCCAATCTAATTTTGGTATTATACGAGAAATAAACTCTTTATTGAAGTCTACTTCTGTTACCTTCACGTTGGTAGCATTAATATTCAGGGGATATCCAGTCGTAACACCTTTTAGGCACTTGGAAGTTAGCATGTTATGTGTGATAAGCTTCATTTCGAATGATGATTTAATACATTCTACAAAGCTAAAAAAACTATTTACCGCTTTGCTAAGGTATGTAAAGCGAGTCAGGGAATTTATTTTCGATTTTTAATTCAGGCTCTTACAAAAAGCGTAAACAAAGAATATACATACTACTTTTTTTTTTAATTTATCCCGAAGGAAAGGCAAGGGGAACTAAGCCCATACAGCCTAATCATTGTTTAGTAAAATGTATTTTGAATTTATGATGAATGACAATGATGATGAGTGGAAACGTCGGAAAAATCCTCAAGAACGAGTTTAAAATTAGTAAAAATCAAAAATAATTGCAGAAACAACTTACATGAGCCCATGAAGAGATCGTATTCCGACTAAAGTTTTAATCAGCTTACCTGCATATAAAACCATGCACACACACTAGATTCACATAACAAGTAAACAAAATATTACTTATCTACCAGAAAACATCACTTTACGGACACATGCAAGCCATTTACAAATAATTTTAGATTTTCACAAGAAAATTACACCTGCACCCTTCCAGCTTTTCCCAACGAATCCCTAATAAAGTCCAAGCCCACAAAACATTTTTTTTAAATAGTTTATCCCGAAGGAAAGGCAAGGGAAACTAAGCCCATACAGCCATTGTCTTTAGTAAATGATTTCTGAAATTATGATGGATGATAGCAATGTAAATGAATATCTCCATTTCTTTCTTTTCAACTAAAAACGTTAATCGACGTCTCTTTCTTTTATGATGTTCCTACAACAAACGCATCTCTACATTGTTTGTGTCCTACAATAACGCACACATTGGTAGAAAGCTGCTTACAGAGAGTAACTGCAATGCAACTAAGAGGAGATACAAAATCCCTGATGCAACGCATCTCTACTTAGTTTGTGGCTGCAACTGCAAAATCGTAGAAAGAGTAGATTCATAGTCAAAGTGCAAAATGGAACGGGACTCGTTTTTCAAGTGGCTTCGCTGAGAAACAATGGAAATCGAAAAGCCAGCAAGCTAATTCTTTTTTGTGCTGACCTTTAATCCTCTTTTAACTGGGTCATTGATAATTATTCAATTATCTGTACATTCAATATAATAAAAAAATTAAACACCCACTTTCTTAGATTTTCGTGTAGTGTCCCAAACCCCGATCTGGTTATTTATTAAATTATATTTCGGAAAGTAAACGCCATATGCTTACCAAAAAAAATACACTAAATCCTGAGAAGTTGACGATGCTATGAAAAATGTTTAAAAGCATTACATTAGCTAAAAAAAAATTAAAATTAACTGTCTCGAGGTAGGCGCTGATTTGCCTACCATGCGATCGTTGTAAATTCAAGAGATGGGTCGTCGACGATTTTTTCGTAAACGAAACGAGACCGTTCGTCGACTAGTCGCTCAACCAGTTGAATTCGTTGACTAGTTCATTACGTGACTAACAGTCTATTTAGAGTCGAAATGAACTAGTAGTCTAAATTTTAGACGATGATGCGTGCACAGCGTTATAAGTAAACGTAATCGTAACGTAAGAGCCGCATTGCTTTCAATTTCGATATCTGAGTGTCCTGGCAGTTCCCAAACATATTTCCGGGATTAAAAATAGTATAAGTGGCTACCATTTTGAACATTTTAGTCGAAATTGAAGGTAATCCGGGCCGGATTACCTTCAATTTCGATATATGGGGTTCCTGGCAGTTCCCAAACCCATTTTCGGTGTCAAAAACAGTAAAAGTGGCCGACATTTTGAACTTTTTAGATAAGTGCCGGATTGCTACCAAAATTGATATCTGAGGTTTGTTGCAGTTCCCAAACTCATATCCGATGTCAAAAATAGTAAAAGTGGCCGCCATATTCTACTACACCACTACTCTAGTTTGTCTTTCACGCACGTGAACAGGATCCTTTTCTTCAATCAACTAAATAAATTTGAAAAAGTACAATAAAAGTATTTTTAAATATGAACTGAAGTTTGGTAGTAATAAAGCTCCAATTCATTTGACTACCGCGTCAACGTCTCATCGCGTTCTCGTCGAATGTTACACGACTACGTTCAAAAGACGTACCGTCGCGCGTCGACGCGGTCTCGTCGGAATAAACGTGGACTATCATGTTAGTCATGTCATCAATCATGATAAAATTACCGCATTCACGGATCTATTATTTATTGATAGTATTCCATCTAGTCAGAGCGGAGCGAATACTATCACTAATTAAAATTGAGCTAGCATCAATTTCAATTACCAAAAAACTATTTGGTGACAAGCACTCTACCTTATATTAATGATAGTATTCGCTCCGCTCTGACTAGATGGAATACTATCAATAAATAATAGCTCCGTGAATGCGGTAATTTTATCATGACTGATTACATGACTGACATGACAATCATCAATGACGATTTGAAAGGATGCTAGTATCAAGATACCAAATCCCTGGCTAGTATGCGTGAAGAATTGTGTTGCCAAATTCTTAACTGTTACCCGAATGAAGGAAAGCTAATGCAGAAAGCAACTAAAATTTTGCAATAAATTAAAAATGATTATGATATTAAGGGAAATGGGTGGTGTGAAAGAAGACGTACTCGTAGTGACAAGAATAGAGAAAGGTACGCTTCGATGGTTTGGTCATTTGGAGAAGATGGATGGAAGGCAATAGGCTATTTGACAATGTGAAAAATAAATCGTCAATTACTGTAATCAGTATGTATTATGAGTTTAAAAATGGTTATTTACTAACTGAAGTTGAATATAATAATTGATTTACTTAAAAATCCGTAAATAAATATGCATATTTTTAAACTTTTGTTACGTGAGTGACACAAAACGCTCATGATTGGTCGGGCTTATTATGACGTCACCTGCTTGTAATCATTGTTTTTTGTTTACACTAAAATCTGATGGGGTATATATCTGATGGGATGATAGGGGTAAAATCGTCAGCAAGGTTAATGCATACTCGGATTGAATACCTGCTCGGCACATATAATCCCCTTGCTGACGATTTTACCCCTATCGATAGATCTGCTGAGGCTTTTTTTTTATCATTTTTATAGCATAAAGAATAACCTGTATCAGTTTCATTCGACCGGAAATTAAATGAAAATAATTATTTTTAATATAGGTATATATAACCTGCTGACGTACAACCCGCCATTTTCTTCACAGCTGACGGTTTCTATAATTATTATTATTGTTAAAACTACTGATGTGCAAATTTTCGGACGAACAGAAATAATTTTTTTTTTTTTTTTACATTCTCTCCCCACTCGCCCCACCCTGAGTGCGCCTGCTGACGCTCAATTCAATTGATGTCCTCATCTAAACTATCAATTTCAACTCATTCAAAATCGATCGGCCTAAAATCACCATCAAAAATGCAACGCTACCTCCCGGACTAAAAGCATTTTGGCGCGATATTTAAATATTATACTTTTAATTTGATATTATTCAGTAAATATGTACCAGAATTGAAAAATAAAACTTTTACTGGGTTTTTAAACCTCCAGAGAATAATATAAAATAGATTTTGAAAATCAGTCAAATAGCCTATTCAGACAATAGCTGCATGGATATAGTTTCCTTTGCCTTTCCTTCGGGCTGAGCTTTAAAACTCAGTCAATCATGCAAATAAAGAGACCTTCTCGGGAATTTTATGTATGCACGTTTGAAGCGCCATCTAAATCTTGTAACAAAAATTAATGCAGAATGTAGGTTTATTTGGGCCACTGATGCGTAGGGCTCATAGATACACTACCAAATTACTCCTTATCGTTTTAAAGTAGTCGAACGGAATCATCACCAAAAGTTGATAAATCAATTTTAAAAAAACATAAGTACATAATTTGGTCAATTCCGGCAGTCACACACTAAATTTACGTTAAATAATCTAAATTTAAAATGAGTTTAAATTTAGTTCTTGAAGGAGTGGTTAATCCCTGGATAATCTTATCGTCTTTTTTACCATTCTGGTGCTTCTCTAAAACTTTACGTTTTAACAACATAATAATATCATGTTCGCTAAAGCGCTGACGACTCCAAAAAGCCACCTTTATTTTTAAGTATAATTTAAACGACAACTTTTAGATGCCTCCTAAACTAAGTAATTTTACGCTTCTAATATCAAAAACTTGACCACCAGAATAGCTTTTAACGCATAAACCTAAAGTGAATTGAAAAAAAAGTTGAAATGTCAATTTAAATTAAATTTAGTTGCCACCTGTCAGAAAAGTGACTACCAGAATAGCTTTTGACACGCTTAAACCTAAATTTTTAGGTTTGATTACGTTTGAATAAGTTGTGACTGCCGGAATCAATCTTAATTAATTACTGAGTAATCATTAAAAAACAATTAAAAAACATTTTTCATATTGGTTATACGGGATGCACTATTGGCAGTTGACTCCCGGAAACTATGAGCGAGAAGTGAGATCCCAGTAAATGTATTCTTAGCAACCAGAAGTGGAAATAATTAAAAAAAACAATCACGCACGCAATAATTTATTTGACCATAACACAATTTATGAACCGAAAATCAAACTAACGTAAAAATAACAAAAATAGCTACTAACAAACTAATATTAAACAATTATCAAAACTATAATAGAAAATAGGCAATTCGACCACACAAACGGGCAGGGCTTCCGCCTTGCACTAGCGCTCCAGAGAAAGAAGTGTCCGAAAGTGACCGCGCTCCCGCTTTTATAGGCCACTCCCCTCTACTTCACATCGCGTTCCTATCTTCCGACAACACGGCCTCTCCTGACTTGAGAACGTCCTCGTTCTCTCTTATTTCAAGCCGAGGACCTGATGTCCCCGAGGTGCTGGGAACAGGGTCTAGCAATGGCATGTCATTACCACTGGTAACTCGCTCCGATATGGACTCCACATCGTCATCGTCTTTGTCTGCATCTGAGAATAGAAAGATCCACAATTCACATCTGACGATGGTTTTTCACATCAAAAGAATACATTAACAGATTATCAGAATTTAAGAATACAGTGCTAGAAGAACCATAGGCACGACGTTAGCTTAGTTCTTAAATAGCAACAAAACAGTACTGTGAACCATAGGCACGACGTTAGCATAGTTCCAGCATGAAAGCAAAACATTACCGTGAACCATAGGCACTACGTTAGCATAGTTCACGCATGGAAGCAAAACAGTACCGTGAACCATAGGCACTACGTTAGCATAGTTCACGCACTAGAACCAGAGAGGAAGCACGACGTTAGCTATCTCTGACACAAAAGGTTAATATAGGCACACACAAACACTCGTATAATAGAGGCACGACGTTAGCATATTATACAGCTCACCCTCGAAGAAAGCAGAACACGTCTCTGGAGTCCACTCCCCACGCCACGGTACCATGAACTCAGCCGCAGCTTGAGTCGACTTTCCGTAAGAGCCTGCCAATAGTTGCAGCTCATACCGGCCGTGAGGAAGCGCTTTGAGCACTCGGTATGGTCCGCGCATACCAGAGTCGAGTTTACCAGTTGCTTGCGCCTGTTTAATAACAAATACAAATGAATTAATGTCAAATGTTCGAGGGGGCCTTCGGTTAGCATTAACAACTTCATCTTGCCTACGTTGGTTTGTTCTCAAACGCTCTAAAGCTCGCTGACGGTGCAGTTCCCTTAGAGCTTCGCGGTTTGGATGTGCATTTTCTAAGGCAATGTCTCGAATAAGACTACGTATGACAGGTGTCGCAGCTTCAATGCCCACCAGTACATTCAAAGGCGATAAGTTAGTTGTTTTCTGCTTAGTGATATTCAAGACTAGTTGTAATCGCCACATTACGTCCGACCAATTGTTTTGTCGGTGGTTACATTCAATTCGAACCATATTCAACAGAGTTCGACAGTATCGTTCAGCCTGCCCGTTTGAGTGATGCATCTCAGGTGTGATGAGATGCAGGTCAATACCTAATTCTGTTACAAAATTTGTGAAATCTGAACTCTGAAACATACGGCCGCGATCAGCTACAATTAATTTAGGCGTTCCGAATAAAGAAATTACACTATAAAAGTTACATC
Organism: Carposina sasakii; assembly: GCA_014607495.2. Classification (NCBI taxonomy): domain Eukaryota; kingdom Metazoa; phylum Arthropoda; class Insecta; order Lepidoptera; family Carposinidae; genus Carposina; species Carposina sasakii. Next base: position 7,962,955 of record CP053155.1, read on the forward strand.
TTAACTCACTAGCATCTTGACCACGCATAGGATACAGAAGACAATATTTTGAAAAAGCATCTACTACAATTAAGACGTACTTATAGCCATTTGACTGAGGCAATGGTCCTAACGCATCTGTGTGTACAACTTCAAAAGGGTTACCAGGTTTTTCCCATGAATGTATAAGCTGATGAGGAGCTCTAGGGACCCTTTTATGTGTTATATAAATTAGACAATGATCAATGTATTTTTTAACGAATAATTTTAGAGAGGGAAACCAGAAATGCTTTCTAACTAATTCTAACGTCTTGTCGAGTCCAAGATGTTCATGTTCGTCGTGAAATATCCTAAGTAAACTGAGTCTATGTCCTTTAGGCACAAAACAAAGGAGCCTAGCTTCTTCCCCTACTGGGCAGTACCTATAGTAGAGGAGGTTGTTGGTATAGACATAGCGATTGGAATCTAGTTTTCCTTCGGATAATGCCTGGATAAGGCACTGGGTTTCTTCATCAGCAGTTTGTGCAATCTGCGCCCAATTCTGCTGTCTACGAACTTCACAAATATTAACAGGGTTGCGGTTCAGGTAGTCAGCATGCGACATGGAAGTACCCTTACGGTATTCTAGAGTGAAATTAAAGTCCTGCAAGTATATCCACCATCTGGCTACGCGTGGTAACAAGTCTTTCTTTTGTTGTGTTGATTTTAGTGCATTACAGTCTGTTACAACTGTAAACTGGACGCCGACCAGATAGTGTCTATAATTTTGCAAGGCTTTAACGACAGCTAAAGTTTCGAGCTCATAAGCATGATATCTTGGCTCAGCACCTTGAGTTCGTCTGCTGAAGTATCCTACTGTCCTTTTATGACCCTTGTCATGAACCTGAAGAAGCACTGCACCGTACCCGATTGAACTGGCGTCCGTGTGGACTTCAATGAGCAGATCTGGATCGTAAATTGCTAACACGGGTTCACTTGTAAGTTGCGCAATAATGTCTTGCCGTGCTTCTTCTTGTTCACTACCCCAAACAAATGGGACTCCCTTTTTTGTTAATTTAGTAATGGGAGCAGTTCTAAGAGCGAAACCAGCTATATAGCGGCGAAAGTAACTAGCTAAGCCTAAGAATTGGCGTGTTTGCTTGACATTCCTTGGGATAGGTGCTTCAACTAAGGCTTTAACCTTCTGCTCGCTCGGCCGTACCTGACCTTCGCTAATTGTACGTCCTAAATACTCTATTTTAGTTGCCAGAAAGGAACATTTCTTTAAATTAATAGAGAAACCAGCGTTAGTTAAAGTCCTAAGCACGTTACGTAATCTCAATAATCCCTCTTTAATCGTAGTACTCAATATCAAGACATCATCAACGTACACCAGGGCTTCACCAGATTCTAGATGTTTGCGAAGGGCCTTAGAAATAATTCTTTGATAGACAACGGGCGCGTTCGCCAAACCATAGGGCATTTTCAGATACTCGTAATGCCCCTCTGGTGTGACGAACCCCGTAAGCGGTATAGAGTCCTCGTCCATGAGGATCTGGTGAAACCCTGTGGCCATGTCAAGACTGGTGAAGAACTTATGTTTGCCGGTCAATATGGTCGTCGATCAGCGGTAGTGGAAAGCGGTCTTTAACTGTAACCTCGTTTAGTTTGCGATAGTCAACGCACATACGGTCCGACCCGTCCTTCTTTTTGACTAGCAAAATAGGGCTAGCATACTCTGATGTAGATTCTCGTATGATTTTCTTTTCAAGAAGTTCCCGGATGATGTCACGAACCTTCAAGATTTCTGAATAGGATAAGCGGTACGGCCGGTAATAGATAGGTGTTGCGCTGTTTAATTTAATCGACATAGTGCCAGTTTTAACCGTAGAAGTGGCCGTCCCCTCAATAAAAAAACTTGAAAATTCGTGCACCATGTCTAGCAACCCCCGAAGATTAACACCAGTTAAATCAGTCCTAATATGAGAATGCGAGGTACATAATACGTTATGTTTAACATTAGAATCATAAGCAAGACACTGTTGGTCGCGAGTTCGGATGTATGTAACGCCTTCTCGATTTAATACATCAGTACCAATAATAATCGGAGTGTTCATATACTCAGGGCGAACTACATGCAAATCTACTTCCAGTGCAATTTCCTTAAATTCTATTGGTAAGGTTATGTAATATGTCGATTCTATTTCCTGACCACCAATACCCCTCAACACTCTAAAAAAAGGCCTGCACATGAATTTAAAATGTTTTAATAAAGAGGAAGAAATTAAAGATATGCTTGAGCCGGAATCAATTAAAACGTCTACAGGAATCCCCTGTATTACTGCTGCTACAATGTCGTTTTTATTTGTAAGGTTTTCTCGACAAAGGTTAACATTATTTGTATTGCGCGTTTCAGACTTTAATTTAACAAAGCAAGTTTCAATTTTGTGGCCAGGCTTCTTACAGAAGCTGCATGGCTCAGATTTAGTTGTATTAGGAACGGACTGATTCTTCAGATTACTATTGGCACCTACGCTATTACCTGATGTTAAGTTTCGTTTCTTAAAACAATTTGACTGTTTATGCCCACGTTCACCACACACAAAGCATCTACTAGTATCAAACCGTCGTTTACGGTCGCCTACCATATTGTTAAGGTTATTCTTAGACGAACTATCTTAACGAGATCCACTAAAAATTTTACTAGCATTGGAAGTATTAGGCTTCACATAGATCAAAAGGAACTCTACTAGGTCGTTTGGCATTAGCTTAGCGTTAGTAGCCGATGCACGAATCTGTGGATCACTAATGCCCCGTATTACAATTGCCGACATTAACTCTTCACTTAAACCTCTAACAATACGCAGCTTTAACAGAGAACGACGAGCATAATCTGCGTACGTTTGAAACTTATCGGAACTAGTACTCATAACCTCGTAAAGAATGTTTGCCATATCCGGTTTCCTTATGCACAAGGGCTTAAATTCTTTCTTGAAATTAGTCCAAGTACGATCGTTTGATACCCATTCGTTAAGCCACGTTTTCGCGTCCCCTCGTAAGCAGTTACCAATACGGGATAAACATTCGTTATCACTCCAATCATTAGTGATCTTAGCACGGTCTACCTCCTCACACCAGGTATCAATATCATTGACACTTGGATCAAAGTTAGAGATATAATAAGCATGATTAGATCTCACCGGCATGTTTATGGAGCGTATCGCGTCGATGATCCGATCGGCCGCACTGGAATGCCCAAGAGCAGCACCCGCAGAGTGGCCCGGCGAAGATGGAGCTACCGACGGCGGTCGCTCACCATGCCCTTGAAGCATCGTCGCGGCATCGGTTACACCAGGACGCGGCGGCATCGTAGGCTCAGCCACCGTTCCTCTAGAGATGCTCGCGTTTGACTCCCTTTGCGGTGGGAGTTGATGCTGTTCCTCTAATGATGCCAACCTGTTCAAAATTTGTTGCATTGTTTCGGTTAATACATTGTTAGAAGGGCTACGTCGTGTACGACGCGTGCCGCGTTGGCTAGAATGCGGACTACGATGTCTAGAATGCGAACTATGATGTCTAGAGAGACTTCTACTTTTTCGAGTATTATTAGGCATGTTTTCTAACAAAGTATTTTAAAAATAGCCTTATTTCAAATAGGAATATCACCAAAAAATAAATAATTTTTCACAAATGAAAACAAGTGGGTAGATACTAAAAAGTATTGCAACAAAACTAAATCACTTTCAAAAGGTAATCAAAGCTGGAACGAACTCACCAAATACAGTTGAAGTTTATTCAGTCACACTCACGGCACTTTGTCGCCTTTACTTACTGAAATACTCACAAACTACCACTTATGTTGCTCAAAACGACATTTGCGTAAAATCCGTTAAAAGAAAACGTAGTTCTGAGTAAGTCGAAATGCCTTATTTTCAGGATGCAAAACGGACCCAGACACGCGAGTTTTGCGAATCCCACTTCTGATCTTAGCAACCAGAAGTGGAAATAATTAAAAAAAACAATCACGCACGCAATAATTTATTTGACCATAACACAATTTATGAACCGAAAATCAAACTAACGTAAAAATAACAAAAATAGCTACTAACAAACTAATATTAAACAATTGTCAAAACTATAATAGAAAATAGGCAATTCAACCACACAAACGGGCAGGGCTTCCGCCTTGCACTAGCGCTCCAGAGAAAGAAGTGTCCCGAAAGTGACCGCGCTCCCGCTTTTATAGGCCACTCCCCTCTACTTCACATCGCGTGGCTATCTTCCGACAACAGTATAATATGGAAACAAGTAGGCAATCAGCGAGAAGCAAGTGTAATAGTGTAATTGTTTTGTCACTGGGCGGTAAGCAAGTAGGTACCTATGCGAACGCGATGAGCTGCGATGAGCAATTACTCGCTTCACTCACTTGCACAGAAGAAAAGTAACCAAAAGAACAAAGATTTACGGCCAATTTTAATACTAGAGATCATAAAGAAACTCGGATTTTGAAATTTTGTATGAAAACAATTTAATTATAAAATTATTAATAAAGAAATGGAAAAAATTCTTCACCCGAGTGGGAATCGAACCCACGACCACTGCATACTGTGCCAGTTGCTCTAACCACTGAGCTACCGGGTCAATTACTCGGATGTCGAATTTAACCATCTCTTTTCTAAATTACATATTGGCAACGTTATTTTTCATCTCGATAGCTATACACTAGCCAAATCTCGGCAAACAAAGCTAAATCCCTCAACACAATGTTTTTTAAAGATGAAACATCAACCATATTTTAACGTATTATATTAATGGAGAAGTGTTTTTATAAATTTACCTTAGTCAAGATATTATATATTATAAAATAAAATATTAATAAGAAAATGAAAAAACTTTTGACTCCAGAGAGATTTAATCTAAAGTAGACGGAAAATCTCAATAGAGATTGGTTATTGAAATTGGCTGTTAATAGTTCATCGAGCTATCTTTTTTAGCTCTTAGCGAGGCCCCAGACGTCAGGTTTCTTGATCAGGAATTCAGGTTCGGAAACCTGAATGCTCTGCTTACATACAAAATGTTCAACAAGGCGCACACTGTTCTTATTTTCCAGAACGGGAAAAAATGGGTTCAGTGCGTTCTAAAAAACCTAATGACGTCATCCCAAACGCAGCGCTTTGTTCATGTACGTTCTTTATAGTTCGTGTCATTATAAAATCTATTTAATTTTGCGTTCCGTGATCTTTGTACTTGTCTTATAAAAATCGGAAAGAAAAACCGGATGGTGTGCGCTAGTCATCAGGAATTCCGGATCTGAATTCCTGATCAGGAAACCGGACGTCTGCGGCCTGCCTTATAATAATATAGTTGAACGAATCATCGTGATCGATCGTGGAACTATGGGCGGTAATGGAAAATGTGTCCTGTATTATCTATCGATCGCGTAACCTTAGGATAGAAAAATATCAATTATTAAAACATTCAACCTTTTACACTCAACCGATGATGCATTACTTTAATGCGTTTGCCTCAAGCTCCGTCGTACGCTTCCGTCAGATACCTATGTAGGTACCGTCCCGCCCGACCTTATTAATATTATGCATTTCTTTTGTTACAACTTATTCCTCTATGTTCATGTTCATATGTTCATCTTAAATACATACTTACTTAAATATTATATTTACATAGCTACATACATACATAGATCTGCCTACCCTGTAAGTGATAAAGGCGTGATTATATGTATGTATGTACATAGCTACATTTATTATTATATCAGTAAGACTAGTATTTTATTACCAATAAAATGTCTTGTACCGCATTGTATTAAATCTCTGCAGAGGCATCTAGTAATAGAAGGTTTCGTCGTTACAACAAAATGATGGCGCCACTTTTTTGATCAAACCCATCTCTGAAACGGCTCTCTGCTCTGCTCCATCTCTGTCTACCACAAACTATATAGGGGATCTCTGATTCGGCGGGAAAAGCTGGAAGGGAGCGGGTGTAATTTTCTTGTGAAAATCAAAAAATATGTGTAAATGGCTTGCATTTGTCCGTAAAGTAATGTTTTCTGGTGGATAAGTTGTATTTTGATTACTTGTGATGTGAATCTAGTGCGTGTGCATGGTTTTATACGCAGGTAAGCTGAGTAAAACTTTAGCCGGAATACAATCTCTTCATGGGCCCATGTAAGTTGTTTCTGCATTTATTTTTCATTTTGACTAACTTTACACTTGTTCTTGAGGATTTTCCCGACGTTTCCATTCATCATCATCACATCCATCATATGTTCAGAAATCATTTACTAAAGACAATGGCTGTATGGGCTTAGTTCCCCTTGCCTTTCCTTCGGGATAAACTAAACAAAAATAGGGGATCTCTCTACTTAGTCTGTGCTGCATTCGGCGGGAAAAGCTGGAAGGGTGCAGGTGTAATTTTCTTGTGAAAATCAAAAATTATTTGTAAATGGCTTGCATGTGTCCGTAAAGTGATGTTTTCTTGTAGATAAGTTATATTTTGATTACTTGTGATGTGAATCTAGTGCGTGTGCATGGTTTTATACGCAGGTAAGCCGAGTAAAACTTTAGCCGGATTACGATCTCTTCATGGGCGCATGTAAGTTGTTTCTGCAATAATTTTTCATTTTGACTTTTTAAACACTTGTTCTTGAGGATTTTCCCGACGTTTCCATTCATCATCATCATTATCATCCATCATAAATTCAGAAATCATTTACTAAAGACAATGGCTGTATGGGCTTAGTTCCCCTTGCCTTTCCTTCGGGATAAACTAAACAACAAAAAAAATTAGCAAGCTCTGCTCTGTGGCTCTGCTGCAAAGAATATACTACTCTCTCTGCTGCCTTCGTCATCTCCTCTGTCCGTCGAACACCACCAATGAATATTTTTTTGTGATATTAATACTTAGTCAAGTCATTAAATTACAGTATTTCTTAATTGACGTCGTGTTACAACTATATAAAATCTGAACAACATGTCTATGGCCGAAGATAGTGTTTCGAAAAATAGCGTGGCAGATAAAGCTGCGACTCAAGTACAGCCACAGGCTTTTAGATCAAAAAGTGCTCAAAATAATACAATAAATGATTCTTCATCCACATCTAATAGTACACCTAAAAGTGCAAAAAAATGCAAACTAAAACAAACTCAAGTTGATAAAAAAAAAAACACAAATACTTCCGTTAGCGATCTTAGTGTTGAGTGCCAAAATTTGGCTATAAATAGTGGAAGTGCTGATAAACGAGATAATCCAGGAGTATCAAAAAAGAGAAATGAACGTAAAAAGGAAAAACGAAAATTGCTGTCTGTGAAATTACCAAAACCTGGCCAGGCACAATCTGCATCAAATGATAGAAATATTCCTCGACAAGCTTCAGCTAATGATATCTTCCGACATAATATTAGTCCACTATATGCTAACAGTAGCCCTAGATATTTGGAAAATTTAGCACACCATCCCCACTATCAATATATGGCTGAAATGCAAAATGCAAATCTATTTCAGAATGCTCATTTTCTTCCAAATCCTCATGTATTGCAGATGTGTACTCCCCCCACTCCTCAAAATTCCCCTTTGATTCAATCAGAACCTACAACACCCAGATATGTGCATAATGTCATGAACCATCCATTGCTCAATAAGTCATTCAGTCAAGAAAGTCATAATAATTACCAATCAACAGTAAATCTAGTACAAAATGCAATTTCTGCAAAACTTGCTAGAATACAACAAGAAGCAGCCAACAAAACTTTTTCACCAATGAAAAACAGAAGAAAGGCAAAAAAACAGGAAAGTTCTGATTCAATGAGGTTTGAGGAGCATTTATCTCCTGCAGAGGTTGAAGATGGACTAAAAAATGGCAGTCTCTTTGAAGGTGTACTGAGAATAAACCCAAAACAGTTTCAACATGCATATGTTTCCAGTACTGATAAAAATGAACAAGATGTGCTTATTGATGGCATTAAATACCGAAACCGTTCTTTAGAAGGTGATGTTGTAATCGTGCAATTATTAAGTGACAGTGAAGTTGATGAAAATGGAGATGAAAATGTTAGTGATAAAAAACAAAAGAAAGGTAAAGTTGTATATATCAAAGAGAAAGTACATCCTAGAACTTGCATTGGCAACTTAAAGCTAATGCCTGATAAAAACAACCAAAAGGCACTGTTTGTGCCTAGGGATCATAGGATCCCCAGACTCAATATACCATTTACATGTTGGCCAGATAACTTTTATAATGATGCAAAAGATTATGAAAACACATTGTTTTCATGTAAGATAATAGAATGGTTTGACACCAGATTTGCTATAGGAAAACTAGAGTGTAATATAGGTCAATCTGGTGATATGATAACAGAAACAAAGGCCATATTAGCCCAAACAGATTTAGATATCACTCCTTATGGGACAGAAGTAAGGCACCTATACCCTCGCCTTGACTATAAGATTTCTGAGGAGGAAATCATAATTAGAGAAGATTGCCGTCAGTTGTGTTTATTCAGTATTGATCCAGCCAACTGCCGTGATATAGATGATGCCATGTCTTGCAGGCTATTGGAAAATGGAAATTATGAAATTGGAGTGCACATTTCAGATGTAGCACATTTTTTAACTGAGGATACATTATTGGATACTAAAGTATCTGAAAAAGCTACCACAATATACATGGTTGAAAGAGCTTATCACATGTTACCTGATGATTTGTGTATGTTATGTTCTCTGTTTCCCGGTGTAGATAAGTTAGCATTTTCAGTATTTTGGGAAATAACTAAGGATGCTAAAGTGCTAAGTCACAGGTTTGCTAAAACGGTTATACACTCATGTGCTCAACTATCATATGAGCATGCACAAAATATATTAGAAGATAAAACAGATTCTGCATTTCCACATGTTCACAATGGATTTACTTATAATGATATCAAAGGCACTATAAAGGTGCTTGGAGAAATTGCAGCTACTTTTAGAAAAAACAGATTTGAAAATGGTGCGTTAAGAATTGATCAACCAAAGGTTTCATTTCATTTGAATACTTCCACCGGGCTACCTGATAATTTTTTTATTTATGAAAGTAAGGAAAGCCATCAACTTATTGAAGAATTTATGTTACTTGCCAACATGACTGTAGCAAGACGCATTTATGAAGATCATCCTGATATTGCATTCTTGCGTTGTCATCCTGAGCCTAGTGGTTACATGTTGAAACAGCTGGCTAATGCCCTAAAACCCATGGGCATAGATTTAGACATAACATCAGCTGGAGACTTGCACAAGTCTTTACTAGCTCATGTGGGCCCAGAAAATACAGATAGAGGTAAAGCAATGGTTTTAAACATGCTCTGTGCAAAACCAATGACAAGAGCCAAGTATTTTTGTGTTAGTGGTTGCGAAGATAGCGACTTTCACCATTATGCTCTTAATGTTCCATATTATACACATTTCACTAGTCCAATAAGACGTTATGCTGACATCATGGTCCACAGGTAATTGTTTGATTTTTTAAAATATTATGTACATACGAGGCATGCCTTTTAAGTTTTGTTGTTTGAAGAAAAAACACAACTAGAACTTTATAATAATAATAATGCCCGCAGGGCAGCTTGTGGTGAGCTGTTGGGAGGTAGCATTCCCACGGACCTTAAGTGCTTCTGGGGAAAGACCCTGTTCCTCATCTCCAGCGCCGGAGTGAGGTCTGACGAGGAACAGTTCCCCCACCTCTGCCTTGCCTTCGCCAGGCCGGGCAGAATGGAGTCGCGAGAGCTATGACAGCTCGAGGGTGGACGTGCCCGTCCGTAAGTGGCGAGTTGGCTTCGGTTTAAAGTCGAGGAGCACCCCTCCACCCTAGCCGCTCACCAAATGTTGTCCCCTTTGTCGCTCTATGCGTGCGGCCGTTTCAGGGGTCCCATGAAATGAGTTGGCTGTAATGGCAGGTGTCCGTTAGTCTCCTTCAATAGCCCGATTTTCCAACCCCACCCAAAATTCAGCCCCATAGCCCATGACTTTGTTTCCCATCACATGACATAGCTCTGCACTCCAATAGTCTTGCACATGGCGGGGACCATCGCCGGGTGTATCATATTGTGCGTTCGGCGATGGTATTCGTCATGTGTATCCCACACCATATTAAAGTTCTCTTAAAAGAGAATCTACATCTTGGCTACTGCCCGATGCACGCCTCTCAAAGGACCGGGACTCTGTAGTCCCGAGAATTTCAAAAGAGATACAAATAATAATAATAATAGCCTTTATTCAGAAATGGTGACATTATATTGGTTTACATTATATTATGGTATATCTATGTAGCATCCATATCTGTTTGTCCTTTGACAAAGGCCTCCTCCATTGTTTCCACTTTTGCCTGTCTCTCGCCTTTCTGGTCCAGGTGCCTCCAGCCACTGCCTTAATACTGTCCACCCATCGTCTAAAGGGTCTCCCTCTCTTCCTTGTCATGTATCTTGGATACCAGTTCATTGTAATTTTGGACCAATTATCATTTCCCCTTATAGTATGTCCAGCCCAGTGGCGGCTACTGACATTTTTAGATGGGAGTCAGTGTTGCCAGATCGTACATTGCGATCTCATATTAGTTGCAAAATTATCCTGTTTTTAATGCATGATAGAATATATGGACAAGGTATCCAATCCTACCCCCCCCGCTCACGAGTTGGAATTTAGTGGATTTAGGTAAATTTCAAAATTGGGGGTAAAATTGGATGTTTACAAATTTATCGTAGATTTGACAAAAATATCGTAGAATTTGAACGAATTATCGTGCGATACCTAATTTTAATTTTTATGGCATAGCACTAAAAATTATCGTGGATCTACGATAATTATCGTGCATCTGGCAACGCTGATGGGAGTTCACTTTTTTTTTAATATGAGCGCATGCAAAATTTCAGTTTGGAAACGCCGCACGTGATCACTCCCTTAACGAATGAAACTATCCTCACCACATATTCTATAATCCTCACTGTTATTACAATTCAGATGACCTAATGAAACACATTAAAGACAACCATATCGCGTTCTAACTCGGACTAAGCGACATCTAGTGGCCGCATACGCACACTATGAATTACTGTCAGCGGCGCTCCAGATTAGGCTAATTTTTCATACGAAATCTTCTGATTCACGCGCCGGCCTATGTCTCGCACTCGTTGAATACAGTACTAGGAATCGTACCAAATTTCGTTTCATTGGAGCGCGATCGCTAGCGCTCCACTCGATACATAAGATTACAACTTACTTGAGACGAACGCGTAGACACTATTGTATAAACATAGTAGAATTGAAACGTAATTATAAATATAGAGAAATATAGATTGCCTATGTAATCTTCGTGGGTAGGAGTGCACTGCACAAGCGCTCCTTAGGACGAGCCGCCAGTGGACCAGCCCATCTCCATTTCAATTTATTTATTGTTTTTGTAACATCTTTTGTTTTTGTGGTACTCTTAATAGTATCTATTCTTATCCTATCCGATACCTTTTTATCTTAACATGCTCCTTTCCATCGCATTTTGGCATGTTTGTAGTTTCTTACTTGGGCTTTGGTAAGGGCCCAGGTTTGGCAGCCATAGGTTAGGACTGGCAGAACACAAGTGTTAAAAAGTTTTCGTTTGATGGCTATGTTACCTTTACTTTCCATGACTTCTTTCAGGTTCCAGTAGCATTTCCAAGATTTTCCGATTCTGGTTTCTATTTCAATTTCGGTTGAGTCTGCTGGTGATATAGTTTGTCTTAAATATGTGTATTCATTCACATAGTCTATTAAGGTCTTATTGATAACGATTGGTTCTTGGATCCCATTTGTCATACATTTTGTTTTTTCTGTGTTCATAATAAGTCCTACTTTTCGGCTTTGCTTATCCAGGTAATTGAGCATTATCTGCAATTCATTCTTTGATGTGACAAGTATTCCCCATTTATTAAAAGACCCTGGTTTTCCCAGTCCAGATTTCGGAAAACATTTTCCAGCACTGCAGTAAATAATGAAGGTGACAGGGGGTCCCCCTGTCGAACCCCTTTCTCGATCTTTATTACCTTACCCTCTCTGTCTAGTTTTACTGTTGCTGTACTATTAATATATACATTTCGGATTATTCTGATATATTTGTGAGGAAAACCTTGTTTCTTAAGAGCCTCCCAAATTCTATGATGTTCCAGTGAATCAAATGCCTTTTGATAATCTACAAAGCAGCAGTAAAATTTCAAGCCATATTCTTTACTTTTCTCGAAAAGTTGCTTCACAACAAATATATTATCTAAAGTAGAGTAGTTCTTTCTGAAGCCTGCTTGTTCTCTCGGTTGATTTTCTTGTAATATCTTCATCCTGTTTAGTAGTATTTTGACGAAAACTGTAGATATTCGACATCAAGCTAATAGGCCTGTAATTGTTTGTCTTTTTTATCTCCTTTCTTGTGCAATAATGTTATTGTTGATTTTGGCCACTGGTCTGGGATTAGTTCGGTTTTTATGACTTTATTAAATAAAGATTTCTGTAGGGATGCGGAGTCTAGGAGTGAAATGATACTCGTTGATGCTGCTTAAAGACTGCCTTTAATTAGATTATACAATAGGTTTTATAACAGATAGTTTAATAAGAAATATAAAGGTCTTACTACACTACAACTCCTTCCCTTAAAAATATAAAAAAAATAGTAAGTATACATTTTTTTTCCTTATACTATGTTAGTCTACACAATAAAATTAAAATAAAAGTGTATATAACAATTTATTAAGTAAAATGATTACACACTACTTCTACTTGTATATTTATGGGTTATAAAACTTAGTTCTATTTTTATGAATTAATTCTATTTTACCATTTTTCAATATCTCTACATTAGGGCTTATATCTCTTAAAACTAGATAAGGACCTGAAAAAACGCTCTCTAGTTTACCTCTGCCTTCTTTTCTTATTAACAATTGATCGTTTGGTTTATAAGTTATGGGATTTGAATTTTTATCATATTTGGTTTTTCTTAATAATTTGCTTTGTATTAGGTTATCCCTAGCTTCTTTATGAGAAGTTTGCAAACGATACTTTAATTCAAGTGAATAATTTTCTGGATTATACAGAGGTTGCACTTGAGATGTTAAATTACTTGGCAAGCAACATGTTTTTCCAAAAACTAGTTCATATGGTGAAAATTTTGTTTCTTTATGTACAGATGTATTATAAGAAAAACTCCAGAAGGGTAACCAATTACTCCACTCTTCTGGGTGATTATCCGTCTGTATACGCAGAAAAGCTCCCAAATTCTTATGAGAATTTTCTAATGCACCTATGCTTTGATGGTGGTAAGCAGTTGATGTTAGGTTATTTATTTTAAGTATTGCACATACCTCCTTGAACGTTGCGGAAATAAATTCCGAGCCCCTGTCCGTTGCGATGATTTTTGGTACTCCGTAGCGAAGAATAAAATTGTGAACGAATGTTTTCGCAACATCTACAGCACTTTTTGTAACGAGTGGATACGCCTCAACATACTTGGTTAATTCGCACTGCAGTGTCAATATGTAGGAATAATTATAATTGTCCCTATCTATTGGTCCTACTATGTCTAGAAATATTTTTTCAAATGCTGAATGTGCGGTTGTAGTTATAGACATTGGCTCTTTTGTGTGAATCGAATGTTTTTCCTTTTGACATTTACTACAGCGTTTCACAAAAGCTTTTACGTCCTGTTCTAAACCAGGCCAAAAGTAGTATTTTTTAATGTTATTATACATTCGTCTTATACCCGCGTGGCCACTTGTGGGTAAAAGATGAAAATCGTTAATAATAACTTTTCTGTCATCCTCATTTTCGATTTTTTGGACATCGTGTAAAATAAGTAATCGCGGACCAGTCCAATCCTTAGTATTTTTAATTGTATTACATAATTTTTCTATAAAATTATTATTGTTCCTATTTTTAATAAAATATATTTCTTTAATATTACATTCATTACAAAATTGTCCAAGTTCTCTCACAAAGGCGTCTCGGGCCATTTGCGATCGAGAAAATGGTTTAATAAATATCATCATCTTTTTAGGAACATATATTAAACTATTTGACGTATTTTTTATTTCATGAGATTTTTGTAAAGTCAATAAATCTTTCTCAGAAATGAAGTTTAGTTCGACGGACGATTTTGGTTTAAAGTGGGTGTCTGCTACTCTTGGTTGATCAGACCAATTGTTGTCAAACGCCACATCATCCGAGTCATTCGACGAATCAGACGAATTTGATTCCATTTGTTTTCTCATCGATCTGGTCATTACATTTATTACACATTCATTCATCTCTTTCAGTTGAATTGATGTTAATTTCAATCGAGACAAAGCGTCTGCAGCCGCGTTATCTGATCCTTTAACATATTCTACTGTGTAGTTATACTCTTCCAAAGCAAGTCGGAACTTTAAAAGACGACTGGAGGGGTCTCTCATGTTAAATAAATAGACTAAGGGTCTGTGGTCGGTTACAACCTTAAAATGTCGCCCGTAAAGGTACGGTCGAAAGTATTTTGTAGCCCAAACAATCGCGAGTAGCTCTTTTTCTATAGTTGCATAATTGCATTCTGCCTTATTTAAACTTCTGCTTGCGTAAGCTATGGGACGCCCGTCGCAATTAGACAGTATGGCGCCTATTGCATAACCTGATGCATCTGTTTGCAAAGTAAACTGATTATCAAGGTCTGGGTACTGTAGGACAGGTGGATTAATCAGAGCATCTTTTAATTCCTGAAATGAATTTTGACAATCATTGTCCCACAAAAAGGAAACATTTTTCCTACATAATTTATTGAGAGGATATGCTTTATGTGCAAAATTAGGGATGAACTTTCTATAATAATTGGAAAGAGCAACAAAACGCCTAACTTCATCTATGGATTTTGGGACTGGATATTCCTTCACAGCCTTGACCTTGGAAGGATCTGGTGAAACTCCTTCGCTTGATACTATGTGACCTAAATATAAGATTTCTTTCCTTAAAAATTGGCATTTTGCGGGGTTTAGCTTTAAATTTACTTTTCGTAGACGACTAAATATGTCAAATAAATTACGATTATGTTGGTGAATGTCCCTTCCAAAACAAAGAATGTCATCAAGATAGACTATACATTTGTCGTATGCTAAACCGGACATTGCTATCGTGATCATCCTAGAAAATGCACTGGGACTGGTTTTAAGTCCCATGGGCAGACGAGTCATCTGGTATTGTCCAGAATAGAAAGCGGTATATTTCCTACTCTCTTCTAGAAGATCTTGCTGGTAAAATCCAGAAAAAAGATCTAAAGTACTAAAGTACATACAACCATTTAAGGTATCTAATATTTCCGTAATATTTGGCAATGGGAATTTATCGTCTTGTATTCTGTCATTAAGTTTTCTATAATCGATCACAAGACGCCACTTCTTTTCCCCTGACGAATCAGTCTTCTTTGGAACTAACAGTACAGGACTAGACCACTCGCTTTGAGCTGGTTCTATTATCCCATCATCTAGCATTTTCTTTAACTGTTTTGAAATTTCTTGTTTTTGGGAATGTGGTAATCTATATGGTTTAACAAATACTGGGTCAACATTTGGTTTTAAGTGTATTGATTGTTTGTACAAATTAGTAGTAGTCAGTTTGTCTTCAGGTAAATGAAAGATATCACAAAATTTTGCGCATAAATTTTCTATTGATATCTGCTCTTCCTTAATTAGTCCGTTTAAATTAAGTTGTGAAAATAATTTCTTAACTCTCTCAGCATTTTTAATAGTTGTTCTAAATGAACATAAATCATACTCGTCAACTTTATGTAAAATGGGTTCAAGATTGTTTATACTAATTTCCTGTTCCGTGGTATTTAATAACTGAACCGGAATCTTTCCGTCAATTGGTTTTACGATAGAACTAGCCATAAATACTCCATCGCATATTTCTTTCGAACAAATCACACAATCCTCTCTCATACTAGTTTTAATGTAATGAATAGATTCTGATCGTGGTGGTATAACAAGACATGAGTCGTTGCTATTACCCTGTAACGGTAAGGTTACCGACCTATTATTCATACCCTGTAATGAGATAGTATTGTTGGTATAATCTATCACAGACTTGAATTTGTTTAGATAATCATGTCCTAATATGCCAGTAGTCATACATGGCAGTGATTTGAAAACATAGAACCTGTGATTAAATGTTTCATTACTTGTTTTTAATTGTAAATATACATATCCAATTGCTTCAACAGTACCTCCTATACCATTTATAGTCATCGTCTCTAATTTAATTGGAATATTATTCGCTTGGACATATTTATATTTTATTGCAGAGATCGATGCCCCGGTATCAATTAGCCAAGAGCATAAACAATCATTATGATGTAATTGTATTGTAAGATTATTATTAAAAGTAAAAATAGAATTTTTAGTCACGAAAAAACTCATTTAAGGATTTTTCATTTTCGGAGTCATTATCAACTAAAACATTCATATGTTGATTGCGTTTCCACTGGTTTTCTTGTGATTGAATTGGCTTACCTCGAAAATTTCCGCGATAAGTACCTCTAAAGCCACGCCCGGCACCTCTCGATGGTGACGGTTGGCCGCTGGAATACTGCTGCTTCGGCCCCTTGGTAGAGTTATGCCAAGTGCCTCGATGAAAATACCCTCTGCTTTGACGGGTGTTTTGGTAATTCTTATGACCACCTCTAAAATATATAGGATAGTTATTATTTGATATACTCAATACCTCTCCTGAACTCATAGATGATGAGGTGACCTCCTCATCTAAGGCTGCTTGTATAGCATCACTTAAAGAACTGAAATTTCGGGCAGCAATAATAGTGCTTAACCTACGATTCCGTAGTCCATCGGCAAACCTTTTTATAGCCATTTTTTCGTTCAACGGCTTCAATATACCAAAGCTTGTCGGGTCGCCATTGGCCTGCGAAATCGTGAGGTCTACAAATAATTCTGACAACTCTTTACCGAAATTGCTTACAGATTGGTCTGTTTGTTTTAAATATTGCATTTTTGCCAAAATTGCCGTTGCTGCTTTTTGAGGTAGCAATTTACTTTTCATATCCTGTAATAAAGTGTCGACGGCAGAATATTCAGTATTTAATTTTAATTTAGCTGACATAGAAAGTCTGCTTTTTAGTATAAAATTTATTAATTTTGTCTTACATTCTGTTTTCGAGAGTACAGAATTGTAATAGTCAATACCATCGATCAATTGTTTTATACTGGATTCTTCGTCCATCATAATGGGTAATAAACTTAAAGCGGTTTTTAGGTCAAAAGAATCCATTTTTGATATATTTTTAGTTTCGGATTTCTTTAATACAGCATCTGAACATAAGGTTTCAATTTCCTTATATAAGTTGGTGATTTTTACACTTATCTCATCAATTAAAATTACTTCACTTTGCTCTATAGACCCTAATACTACTTGTTTACATAATATTTCAACATATGCTTCATAACTTTTATATATAGGTTTCGCTTCATTAAGCTTTACAACAGCAATGTTACCCTGTCTCCTACTAGGGCCTATTTTAATCAAATATTCTCTAATATCTTTTAACTGTGTATAAAACTGCTGTAAAGTACTATCACCAGTAACAGTTTCTGTCATAATCAATGTACATAAGTTATACCTTAACGAATTTTAATTGAGTAAACATACTTTTATACTCATATATACTCATTTATAATAATTAACTCTAATAGTAAATGATAAGAGATAAGAATAAGTACATACCCACATATGTTTAAAAAATATATATATACGTAAATTAGATCTGTCCAATACTGTTCATCTCTTATTTCTGGTTATTGCTCCACTTGTATAACACTTTAAAAAAATGCACCAACACTTAATAATTTTTTTTTTTTTCACAAATTTTCCGCACTTTATGATAATGCACTTACACTCATTCGGGTGTGCTTGCCTTATTGTCTCCTTGCCCCATCGTGAGAATCGCTGATTTATACCATCTCCGATTTCTTGTTAAGATTTCGCATTTCTAAAATCTGGGCCTGGGCTCGACGCTGAATTTTCTTGTTACACCACGCATTTACGTAGCGAATTATGAAAAACGCCAAAACGACGGAAAGTATAATCATCAAAATGTACATATACCAATTAATTTGACTGATATGTTCCACCGCTAATTGTTGATTAATATAATTTTTCTGACCAATCTGGGTGTAAACATCTTCGTGGTTGACTGCCGGTGAGGTAGGTGTTGAAGAAGAACCTCCCATATTTTTTCTCACATAAAACACTTTGTTCATTTATGCATCACTGACACAGTTTGTATTTTTGAAGTAAATTTTAAGTTAATTGTTCATTATTGAAATAACAAATGAAGTTCGTCGACCGACACGACACTCTGACGCAACTTAGCGAGTCCTCGCGCGGCCGTACATAGGCAGGGTCGCCATGTAGGGATGCGGAGTCTAGGAGTGAAATGATACTCGTTGATGCTGCTTAAAGACTGCCTTTAATTAGATTATACAATAGGTTTTATAACAGATAGTTTAATAAGAAATATAAAGGTCTTACTACACTACATTTCATTATTGGTGTTACAATGTCTTTGTTTGCAATTCTAGTCTAGAATTATTGTTGATGGAGTACTGTGACTTGTGCATAAATTTTGAACCTTATAGTACTTTTTATTGTTTTTCAAAGTATTCACCACGTAGCTTAATACACTTTTCCATTCGCTCAAACCAGTTATAACATTTATTCCACTCTAAAGTGGGGTTGTTCAATGGCTGACTTGAAAGCTACATTTCCTAAAATTTAATTTTAGGAAATGTAAAGAAATCGTTAGGGCTTAGGTCAGTACTGTATGGAGGATGGTCAAGAATTTCTACTTTTTCCTGCTTCAAATATTCAATCCTTTGACGAGCGCTGTGTGAGCTTGCGTTGTCGTGGTGCAGGATGATGCGTCGCTTTGAGTTAGATTTTCGAAGTTCGGCGATGACTTGTGTCTGTCTTTTGTAAACAAACTACGATCTTTTCTACGATCTTCAAGTGCAATAGTCGCAACATGGCCGGTTTTTCTAACGAACGTGGCCACCATCTTCTTTGAAGTGCTTCGAGAACGAACAACTTTAGTCGGCTTTGGCTCGTCTTGAAAGACCCAGATTGTAGATTGTTGTTTGGAATCAGGATCGTAGGCATAGATCCAAGATTCGTCACCACTGATGATGTCGTAGACGTGATTTGACTCCTCGGTTGAATCTTTGCAGAGTTTTCTTACACCATCTGACGCGGGCCACCTTGTGATCGTCGGAAAGCAGATGCGGTATTCAACGGCAAACTAGCTTTCTTACACTAAGCGCTTCATGCAAGATCTTCTGAATGGTTTGTCCCTGAGATGCCTGCTAGAGCCTCTATCTCTCGATACGTCACATGACGATCTTCGAGAATTAGTTGTCTCATAGCAATGATGTTATCTTCAGTGAAGGCGGATTTTGGGCGTCCTTCGCGAGATTCGTCACTAACACTAGTAGGTATGTCCACGCTGGAATTCTAAATATCAGCGTTTGACAGTCCGCAGACATGGGGCTTCATCACTGAACACAGATGTTAGCTCTTCAAAACACTGAAGCCGTGTCAGGCCTCTTCTAAAGTTGTAGAAAATTATTGCACGAACATTATCCTTAGAAAGATTCATTTTCGTACGTAACCTGACAGATTCCAATCGACGCTGTGACTAAACAATAGCATTAATCCTAACACTTTCAACTGTTTTGAGATTTAAAATTTAAACACATTCGAATATACAGTTCCAAAATCAAAATTGCCGGGAAATATGGAAACGACAGAATTTAAAAGGCATGCCTCGTAGGTATGCACAGATTTTGTGTTATTTACAATTATTTTTACTTTTTAGACTGTTAGCAGCAAGCATTAAAGTCAGAGACACACCAAAATGGGATGTTGATAGAGTTAGGCTTATAGCTGCACAATGTAACAAACAGAAGTACAATGCTAAGAAGGCAGGTGAAATGTCAACAGAGCTGTATACTCTAAAGTATATTGAGATGCATTCGCCAGTTGAAACCGAGGCTGTGGTTGTTGAAGTCAGAGAAAAATATATTGACACCATTATCGTGGCCATGGGATTGAATAGAAGGATATTCTTTAACAATGTAAGTGATCATAAAATAAATAAGTAATATAAATGAAATTGTATTAGGCGTTACAATTCGGAAGTTCAAACATTCACTATGGGTGCGCCCACCACCACCATGATTTTTGTTGTTGTTGGCGAAACATATGTAGATTATTTATCTAGTTTTTGATTTCGGAATGGTGCAATGTATCGTCTTGCATGCTAGGTGCTCGGGTCTGGTTTCTCATGGCGATTGTAGTTAGTGCAAGTGCCTGTTGTCGCAATTATGAGTTATCAGATCCGAGGGTCAGTGGAGGGTGTAGGGCCCGGTGGTGGGCGCACCCATAGTGAATAAATAAGTAATATATATAACTCTCTGAACTGGTAATTGAAAGTGTCCATTAGTCCTTTACTGTTAATGTTTGTGGATTTAGTTAATTTTTTGAACTTAGTGAACACATAGTTTTAGATTTTTTGTTATTATTATTTTATTTCAGGATTTTCCTGGGGAGTATAATTGCATCAAGAACAAAGCAGGTTCAAAGCTTTCCAAAATGGAGATTACATGGCGTGCCGAGAAGAATCTACCTGAAGTCAAGCAAATAATTGAAGTGTTTTCCATTCTTAAAGTTGAAATGTTTAAAGGTGATGACATGGTAAAAGTGGAAACAAGGCTTGTGAGACCTAAATAGACTCTACATAATAATACCACATATTATTATTATGTGAAAGATGTATGAAATTTTTAGATATACTTAACTACATATGACATGGAAAATTGTAACTGCTACAGTGATATTAAATGTTGTTTTTTCCTCTATTCATTTAATTCTAAATGAAATTTTACCAAGTTTTAAATAATTTTGTACAAAAAGATTTTACTCTTTGCATTTACACAATGGATTTGTCTTGCCTGTTTATTTTTATTGATTTAATAATTTTGTGATTTTTGTACTTATTGTTGCAAAAAGTACCTACATAATAACAATGTACCTACCTACTTGCGTAGGTACCAATGTAGTGTTGTAATTTATTGAATATTTTAGTCAATCATGCGTAATGAAATGGGATTGTAAACCAATCAGTACAAGTATCTGAATAAATAACTAAGTTTGAGATGAATGCTCAATCAGCAGTTTTTAATGCTCAGACCAGCCCAAGTCCCAAACTCAATCTACACTTGAGAACACACGAAAAAACTACTTAAATGTTGAAATTACCCGGGATAAAAAGTAGCCTATGTGTATAGATTTACAGAAAAGTATATCTTTGTCTGTGTTATTCTGATATACAGGATGTAACAAAAAGGGTATGTTAAGCGAAAAGCTATGTAAATAGCCCACTATAGAGAACCTATCTACAAAATTTGAGACTTGAAATCACATTTTTATTTTTCAAGATTGTATGAAAATTTCTGAGATATTTAAAAATTCTCCATACTGTCGGGAAAAATAAACATGTGATTTCGGGTCCCAAATTTTGTGGATAGGTTCTCTATAGTGGGCTATTTACATAGCTTTTCGCTTAACAATCCCTTTTTGTTACATTCTGTATATACAAGATGTTTTTTTTTGGCCACCATTAACGAAGGGTACGTACTCTATACATCAAATAAAGTAAGTTTATGCCAAAAAAAATGCTGGGGAAAAAAAAATTATATTACTCGATCTGGCGAAATTTATAGTGTCTAGTGTTTATTTTAGTTTTTTTATAGACAGATATTAATTTTTTCACGAGAAATGATTAATATCTGTCAATGAACAAACTAGCATAAACACTGGACACTATAAATTTCGCCCGATCAAGTAATTTAAAAAGAAATCAAAAAAATTACATACATTGTTTCCCAGCATTTTTTTGGGCATAAACTTACTTTATTTCATGTATAGAGTACGTACCCTTCGTTAAGGGTGGCAACGAAAAAATACCTACCTAAGCTATAATATTGTGAAGTTTCATCAAAATCCATTCAGTAGTTTTTATGTGAAAGAGTAACAAACATCCATACTTACAAACTTTCGAGTTTATAATATATTAATAGGATGGCTTGCATGGGTCCGTAAAGTGATGTTTTCTGGTAGATAAGTTATATTTTGATTACTTGTGATGTGAGTCTAGTGCGTTTGCATTGTTTTATACGCAGGTAAGCTGAGTAAAACTTTAGCCAGATTACGATCTCTTCATGGGCGCATGTAAGTTGTTTCTGCAATAATTTTTCATTTTGACTAACTTGTTACACTTGTTCTTGAGGATTTTCCCGACGTTTACATTCATCACCATCATTATCATCCATCATAAATTCAGAAATCATATACTAAAGACAATGGCTGTATGGGCTTAGTTCCCTTGCCTTTCCTTCGGGATAAACTAAACAAACAAAAAAAAGGTAAACAATCATTATTTTCATTTTCTGGAAAAATTCGGCGGGAAAAGCTGGAAGGGTGCAGGTGTAATTTTCTTGTGAAAATCAAAATTTATTTGTAAATGGCTTGCATGTGTCCGTAAAGTGATGTTTTCTGGTAGATAAGTTATATTTTGATTACTTGTGATGTGAATCTAGTGCGTGTGCATGGTTTTATACGCAGGTAAGCCGAGTAAAACTTTAGCCGGATTACGATCTCTTCATGGGCGCATGTAAGTTGTTTCTGCAATAATTTTTCATTTTGACTAACTTTACACTTGTTCTTGAGGATTTTCCCGACGTTTCCATTCATCATCATTGTCATTCATCATAAATTCAGAATACATTTTACTAAACAATGATTAGGCTGTATGGGCTTAGTTCCCCTTGCCTTTACTTCGGTATAAACTAAAAAAAAAAAAAAACTATTTACTTACCTACATAGCAAATATAATTAAAATTACAGAAGTGGATCCAAAAATGAAACTGTCCGAAATACGTAATATTATATCAAATATAGACAAATATAAAGACCTGAGTTTTATCTCGGATATACATGCAATCGTATGTGCTAATATTATAACCAGCGATTCTATAACATCTTCACTGGTATCATCTGAGTTTTTAGATGAAATTAGAAGACTAACTAAAGATGGAGAGCGTATATTTTTGGGTAAAACATTACGTCACCTAAAGTGTATTGTTGCTGACTCTAAAGGTAGAAAACACGACATATATTTCGAGTATGATGGGCCCAAACAGTTACGCATTACTGCTGTAAATTTACCACACAATGCCATACAAGATCGAGAATATACTTCAGTAGGTGATATTATTGACGCTTACAAGAAATATCTATCTGAGTTGGAGTGTTATATTCATCAGATAGATAAGATAGATAGTACCTGTAAAATAATGGAACCAGTTGAGCCTACATTTAAATGTGAATATAGAAGAGTTTTGATAGGTAAGCATAGTGTTAATGTTACTAAAATCCTCATTAGCAATAATTTGCCTGTAATGCAACTTTAGGTCTTAGATTTTGATAAATTTTTACTACACAATTTTACAAGAAGCAGCAGATTATTTTAAAATGCCTATGCTATTAAATTTTGATAGGTACAGTTACAATGCAGTTATTTGTGTAGGTACAGGTGAATATTCACTGTAAAAGATTTAATGTTCTTATAAAAACAATGAGAAATAACATTGTGGTTGATTTTGGACACCACACTTAATCATAGGCTTAACATTAGTTCTACATATTCCTTTCTCTATTCTAATGTCTCGGAAATAGACGAATTGAGAGGGACTGACATAACTAATTTTTATGTTAGGTTTAAGGAGAAATCAGAATTAACACCATTATTAATTATACTTGTTTATTACAGACAGCAGGACTTGGTTGCATGTGGAAGTAACCCCAGAAGGTTTAGCTACAAATGTCCATATTGTTGGACAGTCAGCCGAACTTCGTAATAAACTACAATCAGGGCTATTGAAATGGGATCATGATATTGATATTGTTGACAACATTGTGAATATATTCAGTGAGTCAATTATTTTCCCATTGAAGCCAGTTAAATTATCTTATTTTAGGTTTTTTAAGCTCAGCAGATTATACATATAATCCGAATGTATGGTAGATCTTCTATGCTGCTCTGAGAGTGAAAAAAAAATTCATAATACTACAGCTGCTTCTCTTCCCGGGCATACTGTACAAGTCAGTAGAGGGACAAGAGGGTCTTGGTGTTTTGTAGGCGATGGGCTGACCACCTGTCACTACTAACCGAACTTGTACGTCTCAACTAATAATATTGGGAGGTAGCGTTCCCATGGACCTGAAGTGCTCCCGGGGGAAGACCCTGTTCCTCATCTCCGGCGCTGGAGTGAGGTCTGACGAGGAACAGTTCCCCTACTACTGTCTTGCCTTCGCCGGCCGGGCAGAGTGGAGTCACGAGAGCTATGACAGCTCGAGGGTTGATGTGCCCGTCAGTAAGTGGCAAGTTGGCTTCGGTTTAAAGTCCAGGGGCACCCCTCCACCCTAGCCGCTCACCAAATATTGCCCCTTTTGTCGCTCCGTGCGTGCGGCCGTTTCAGGGGGCCCATGAAATGAGTCGGCGAGTCACCGCCTGCCACCTTTGCAATTTTGAGACTTGGTTGTAATGGCAGGTGTCAGTTAGTCTCCTTTAAATAGATCCAACTCCACCCAACAATCACCCCCATATTCCATGACCTTAATTTCCATCACACGATATATAGGTAGATCTGCACTCCAATAGTCTTGCACATAGGGGGGACCATTGCCGGGTGTATCATATTGTGCGGTCGGCGATGGTATCCGCTATGTGTATCCCACACCATATTAATAATATAATAATAAAGCCTTTTTATTTCCAAATTAAAAATACATAAATTATCATAATAAAATTTATAAATGTCATAAAATGTCTTATATCTAATGGAGAACCCATTTGTGGGCAAAGGCCTCCTCCAACGCGTGCCACTCGGCTCTATCTCTTGCCAACCTAGTCCAAGTCCCGCCTGCCAGTTCTGTGATGTCGTCGCTCCATCGGCGTCTGGGGCGACCACGAGGTCGCTTGTCCTCTCGAGGCCACCAATGAAGCAAGCGTTCACTCCAGCGTCCATCTGGTGCACGAGCCACGTGACCAGCCCACCTCCATTTGTATCTGCAAACTAGCTCAGCAGCATCTTTTAGCTTAGTTTTGTGTCAGTATTGCGCACTTTTTGAATCAGTCTCAAGCCTAGCATACTTCTTTCCATTTTTCTTTGGAATATTTGAATTTTCTTAATTAGTGCCTTTGTCAATGTCCAACACTGGCAGCCATAAAGTAGTAACGGTAAGATGGTGTTATCAAATGCTTTCTTTTTTAATCTTATTGAAATTTTGGATTTAAATATGTGTTTAAGAGCCCAGTACTTACTCCAGAACAAGCTGGTTTCAGGCAAAAATTTTCAACAATTGATCACATTTTCGTTCTAAATCAAATCATAGAAAAATTTACTGAATATAAGAAAGATCTTTACATAGCCTTTATAGATTATTCAAAGGCATTTGACTGCATTTCGCACCAGGCTTTGTGGGACGCTCTGTATAGACAAGGGGTTCACCAAAAATACATCTCTCTACTGCAAACAATGTATAAAGAAAGCAAAGGAGTTGTCAAATTGGAAAGAAAAGGTACTCCATTCAAAGTAAAAAGAGGAGTTCGACAAGGGGACCCCATATCTCCCAACCTTTTTACAGCTCTACTAGAAGACATTTTTCGCAAACTTGATTGGACAAACTTTGGAGTGAGCATAAATGGAACAAAGTTGAACCACTTAAGATTCGCTGATGACATTGTAATTCTCAGTGATAATTATAATGACTTAAACACCATGTTGCAAGGCCTTAATTCAGAAAGCAAAAGGTGCGGTTTGCACATGAATGTGAGTAAAACTTGTATAATGACCAATACAAACAAAACACCAATCAATATTGATCAACTCACCCTAGACTATGTAGAGACATATACTTACTTGGGTCAAAATTTAAGTTTCGAAAGCCAAACAACGCGAGAAGTAGAACGACGAATTAAAATGGCATGGAGTAAGTACTGGGCTCTTAAACACCATATTAAAGTTCTCTAAAAAGGGCCTCTACATCTTGGCCACGGCCCGATGCACGTCTCAAAGAACCGGGACTCTATAGTCCCGAGAATTTAAACAGAGATACAATAATAATGTTATTGTTCTATCTCAACTATACCCTCAAAATTGGTCAGAAGTGGCACCAAGTGGTTCTATCGGCCCTTGGTGCTCTGCCTACTCCTTAAAGGATAAAGGCATGATTATATGTATCTATACATATAATAAAAATGTACCGGGTTGCAGTCTGTACATGGAAGATATATGTGAAAAAATATTAGAGGAGACCTTTATCAATGCAATAGTATCCAAAACAATAATTTTTGAAATTTTTGTCGGTTTGTCTGTGCGTTTGAGCACGCTAATCTCAGAAACGGCTGAACCGATTTTGATGCAGTTTTCACGATTATATTGTGACAGGTCCCACTTAACATATAGGCTACTTTTTATCCCGTATAATTTCGACATTTGGTTTTTTCTGTAGTCCACGCGGACGGAGTCGCGGTCGTCCACTAGTAACACAATATGTTGTAATTTTTTTTCTGTAATACAACAGTAATTAATTATTATCATCATGTAAGATTAACTGTATTAAATATCTTGTAATATGTTTCATCAGATATTGTGGAATTTCCTAAGGAAATGAAGGAGTCTCTAGGACTTAAATCAGAAGCTAACTCAAAAGAAGAAATAGCCTGCAGTATCTGTCTATGTGAAAAATTGCCAGGTGTGTCAGGTGTACCACAACCACTATGCCAGAACACCTTGTGTGGAGTTAGCTTTCACAGAAGCTGCTTGTATGAGGTAAATATTGTTTCAACTTATAAAACAAGTTGCATTGTGGGTTAGCTAGCTGATTTATCTATAGGTTATTAGGCAGCCCCCAATAGGGTATATGCATGTTTTTTTTTATTTCATTTTTATATTCTACATAAAAAAAAATGTATAAAGTTTGCCCTTGGAATGGCATATCTAACTTTAACCATTTTGGATTTACAGCAATTCAAAAATACGAGCCGGCAAAATGTTTACGAAACGCTCCATTTGCTCCATACTAAAATGGCAAAGACTTTGACGTCATAATAGACAACCATCTCAAATTAGTATGGGGAAAAAATGCAATCTTATTTTATAAACGTAATATTTATATTTTGTGTATTGTTGTCAATAAAAATTGTTTATTAAGAGGTGCAGATATTAATAAAGTATTTATTAAATCAATGAGATAATTCAAAATATGTTGTAAATTTTTTTCATTAAATTTTCAAACTTTTAAACTCCTGTAACTTTGGTATTTACTAGGGTTTCCGATTTCTCGAGGTTTTTTAGTTCTCGGGTGTCGAGACTTCTCGAGCCTGATTTCTCGGGTCTTCTCGGGTTGTCGAGAAAAAATAAAATACGTCTAAATTTTTGTTTAATTAATAAAAAGAGTCTTTAATTTAACTGTGTTTATTTTACATGAAAAAAATCAACATAATTTTTAACAAAAAAAACAAGTTCTCAATAAAAAATCAGCTCAAAACAAAATTGCTAACTAAAAACAATCATACTTCTTCTCCTTATCATAACTAATCTCATCTCACTAATCTGTAATAAAAAACAAAATCTCTGTTAACAATCAACTAAAAACAATCATACTTCTTCTTATTATAACTAATCTCACTAATCTTTAATAAAAAACAAAATCTCTGTTAACAATCAGCTTAAAACAAACATCTTAACTAAAAACAATAATAATTTTTCTCATCATAACTAAAGATCACTCACTAATCTCACTATGTGGGTTGTATGGTATCACAATTTTTGGCAGTTTTAATGTAATTAAATAAGAGATATCTATCTACTATTAATACGAAAAATATAACTGTCTTTAAGCCTGCTTATTAATTCTTATGAAATATGCCTTAAAATAAACCAAAGCATTAATAGATTTATCAGACAGCCGGCTCCTAATCTTACTGACCACATTTCCCGATATGGAAAATACCCTTTCATTTTCTGTTGAAGTCGGCTTGACTGAAATTAATGCTTTGTATAGTGTTTCCAGATTAGGGGTCCTCTTGCCTGTTTTTTCAAATAGCAAAAACTCTTTTTTTATAATTGATTTGGAAAGCACCACAGCATTAGTTGATTCACCATTTCTCGAAACACCTTTTATTGCTCTCTCTAATTGAGCTGCAAAGCTGTCTTGTTCAGTTTCTGATTCGCTTACGCCTGCTTCGACAACTTCTGAATTATTTCCTGTCGAAGGTTCTGTAGTAGTGGGAACAGTGGGGTATAGACGATTAAATAAGTCTTCAGCGTATCCAATTAAAAATGTCTTGCTATTATCGGTAAAATAAGCACTCTTTTTGAGAATAAAATTATCGGGGCTGTTTAGGTAGCGTAGCAGCGATATTAGAGGTGTATTCCGACGATCTGATATTTTCATTTTAAGAGATTCTACTAACTGAAGAGCCAAAGGGTCGTCGATACTTTCTAATTGTTTTAGCAACACATCTGTTATAGCCTCTGCAGTTAGTAAATTGGCATCTTGTCTGCTCAATGCTTCAACTGCAAGTTTAGTTGGCGTCAATATCAACCGCAATTTTTGTAGTATAGGAATATTTTCCTCCTTCCATTTAAATGAGCTATCTAAATCAATCAAGGCTTTTTTAATGGAATTTTTTAACTTCAAGAAACGCTCAATCATTGTTAGCATTGAATTCCACCTAGTTCTGACATCCTGTAATAAGACTAGTTCGGCCCCGAATTCAGTCTTCACATGTTTTTGTAGTGTGATATTTCTAAGGGGACTCTTTCTGAAAAATCTTATGATCGAACGGGTCTCATTTAGCACTTTGTTTATGTCGTCAATAGGCTGCAATATAGATTCATCATCAGATTCTTCGTCATCGTTATCAGTGCTGGCTTCATCAGAGCTGCTGTGTTCATCGTCGCTAACAGGTGTGTTTCTTCTAGCAACTGTAGTTACTGTTTTTTTTTGCAAAAGGTATCAAGAATAGCCAAATGGATGGCATGGTTTACACAGAGGACCATCTCACAGGGGCTCTCTCTGCCAAATTTTTGACGTGAAACGTCTTTAAAATCGCGCCGACACATACGGGTACCAGGTTTAAAAACTGGACCGTAACGAAAAGGTCTATATCATCGTACCTTAATAATTAAAAAACTATTAGTCTTAGAAACAAAAATGTGGTGTAAATATTTCACTTATATAGTCAGCTCGCTGTTATGACATTGAGTTCGTGTCGGGGTCAAGCGGGGCGGCGGGGGAGGGATACTGCGATAACTGTGCGAAACCGGCGCTCACGCTTGTTTCTATTCAGTGTAACTCGTGACTCCGACTTTATAGCGTGGTGATTCTTTCGTGTGTTTGTCAAGTTTATTTGAACCGATTGATTTATACAAAAATAAGTGTAATTTGGACAGTATTTATATCTATACTAATATTATAAAGCTGAAGAGTTTGTTTGTTTGTTTGTTTGAACGCGCTAATCTCAGGAACTACTGGTCTGATTTGAAAAATTCTTTCAGTGTTAGATAGCCCATTTACCAAGGAAGGCTACAGTCTATACAACAACCTGCCCGGCTTCGCACGGGTACAACGCCCCCTCACGCGGACGAAGTCGTGGGCGGCTGCTATTTAAAATAACCAGAAAGTGACAATAAATATATAAACATTTGCTATGTATTTTATGTTTCTATTACGTACCTGTTCTTTTTTTATTAAAATACTTAAAACAGCGTCCATCTTGTTTTCATTTCAATCTTTTACTTTAAAAGCGATTCGCTAACATAGACGTTTCACGTTAAAACCAACGGCCGTGTGCCCCGACACAGCCCCACCCGCTTTTTCATAACATTTGGCCCGTCGCTTGTTACGGCCAAGACATAATGCTCGAAGTTTACCCCAAAGTATTTCAAACGCTCCTCTACTATTTCTCTAACCTCTGCGGCACCGCATTTTCCGGGTATGTAAACTAGCCCCAAATTGTAAACTTTTGCCTCTGCTGTATGAACACAGACGCTAAAATATCGTCTGTTTCGTATGCTCGTCCACTCGTCAATTGTCACACTTAGCCGGTTTCCTGATGTGCAAAGCTGAGAAAGCTCTTTTATCATCTCTTTCTCCTTTTCATCATAAAACTTCAATATTAGGTTCATAACTTCGGTTTGGGTCTTTGGAAGTTTATACCCCTTGGCAGCAAGTGATTCACGGATAAATTCACTTTTAGTAATGCCTCTTATAGTAAAACCATCTTGGGCTGAAAGTTTAGCTAAAATTTCACCTAACGATTTTCTGGGTTGAACGTCAAATTTCAGTGTTTGCTGTACGTGCATAGTTTCAAAATCACTTCTTAATTTTTTTGGTGCTGTCACCCCGGAACTAGACGAACTGGTAGATGCTTCTTCTGTGTCCATTTGAACCTCGGTGGATCTTACATCAATTTTCTGTACATGAGCTAAATGCCTCACTAGTCCGCTTGTGTTTGATCCTTTACAGGCTATGGTTTTAGGACATTTTAGACATTGCGCATTTGAGGCGTCCTTATTTTTCTTGAAATATTTCCAAACTTTGGAAGTTTCCATTTTGGTTCATTAGTTGTAAAATCTATAACAAACAGTTCAAGAATTAGTAAGTATTTTAGTTTAGTACCTACAAAATAGCTGACGCAACAGTGGGGAGGCCTATGCCCAGCAGGGGGTTGATGTGGTTAGGTTAGGCTGATGATGATGATGAAAAAATAGCTGTGTCCTTTTGTATACTACGTTTGGTAGGATTGGTTGGATACGTTTTGTGTTATTTGTAGTAGATAAATTGCCATAAAACAACGTCTTAATATTATGTGTTTAGTTTAGAACTTTAGGCTTTTGTGGGATTATTACAACATCTGCAATACAAATGCAATTAATGAAATCGGTAAATATTTATGCACTAACAATTCTCTTATTTGATTAAAAACAAAAGTTTTATTTCTTTAACATACCTATTCATTTTAAACAAAAATATTATTTTGGTAATACAAAAGTACTTACAAAACAAAACAAACACTTGAACTATTTAAATAAATAATAACAATACTTACCTGTTTGTTCTGCGATTCTATTACTCGTGCGTCACTAAATAGTAAATACACTCACTATGCTGGGTTTATGATCCGACCGATCCGAACACGGCGGGAGTTGAAACACGAATGAACAAAATACAACTGGGGCCGCGTAAAACTAAGCGTAAAAATGTTTATTTAAACTTCTCGATGTCTCGACTTTTCTCGAGCTGAATTTCCCGGGTACGAGACCGACCGATTTCCCGGGAATTCCCGGGATGAGAATTCCCGGGAACAAACCCTAGTATTTACTAACTGATTGATGTCATTTTTGCACTATACGGTTTGTATTTGTAATATCTTTTGAATAAAATATAACAAATCTGTTTTCGTGTCAGACAGATATTCCCTGTTGTCTGGGTAAACTATAAAACCCTTGTTTTTTCTGTTCCTGTAGGTATTTCTGGCAATTCTTTGTTAGTGTTGTGATAATCACACTGTCACTGTATCTGTCTTACTTGTCCCCATGGAATATGAATATGTATATGTCGTGGCCATATTGTTAAATTGATCATTTCATGAAATGGTCGAGCATTTCATGAAGTGGTCGCATTTCATGAAGTGGCCAATTCAATTTGACCAGATCGTTAAATCGTCTACATTTCACGATTTTGTCATCCACGTTTGGCCAAATCGTATTAACAGGATGTCCATAAAATCCGAATGTGGTAAGAGCTTATATAAATAATATATACCGTACACCATATATAAGTATACCATAAGGTATGATGGTATGATTTTTTTTGCTATTATTTATGTGATATTTTCACAATATAATATTTAAAAACATAAAAGACTTTACAAAAGCGATTCGCATCTGGCACATCGCCGGACGCTGCCTGGGCACGCTCGCTCCGCTCGCTCGGCTCGTGCGTCATTTGTCATAGTCTAACCTAACCTAACCTAACCTATCGTAATCTAAGGTTTTTGTTTAACAATATTATTATAAACCACCATTAAGTCTATCCGTGAACTTCTTCTGCATAGTCACCCTACTCTCTTTAATTTGTTTTATAACCTAAAAAGAAAAATCCGCCATCTTCACACATAAATAAAACGCGCGCAGCGCCTCTACCGGTGATTCATGTAACTATTTTACGATATGATCAATAATCTTGACCACTTCATGAAATGATCGGGCGTTTAGTTGCCCATATCGAGAAACGATTTTTAATCATCGATCTGCCCAAACCATATCATGATGTGGCCAATAGACAGTTGAAATGCTCGACCATTTCATGAAATGATCAATTCTACGATATGGCCACGACATATACATGCCAACAGTTTGATCTTTGAGTTTTGTCTGGAGACTGCATTATTTATAATCTCTCACTCAGTAATGAAAGGACAAATTTTGGTTTCCAATGTTTATCGTCAGCCTATTGCAGTCTACTGCTGGACGTAGGCCTCGGCCAGAGTACACCCGCCACAAGGCTCGATCTTCCGTTTTTGCATAGGCATTGCCATTGGGGGTTTTTGTCCATAATCACCAATATTGTCAACACGGGAGGCGCTGCTGTCCCCGAAAAGCGAAAACCCTTAATCGCCTCGTACAACACGGGTAGGTATGAGGTGATACATATTCTACTCTGCCGGAACCACGCGGCTTATTTCCAACGTTTGTTTATAGGTAATAAATGTTCTGTTTCAGTGGTTGGTGGCCTGCTCGGGAGGACGTCCACCAGCTTTCGGAGTCATTAACGGAACTTGCCCAAGCTGTTTCCAGGCCATTACATGCATTGATAAAGACTGATTTGTATTATATGCTATGTGTAACCATAATTTATAATATTAGGTATGATCTATACATATAATAAAAATGTAACGGATCGCTGTATGTACATGGAAGATATATGAGAAAAAATATAGGAGACCTTTATCAACGCAATAGTACCCAAAACGATGATTTTTGGAATTTTTGTCTGTTTGTCGGTTTGTCTGTGCACGCTAATCTCAGAAACGGCTGAACAGATTTCGATGCAGTTTTCAGGAATATATTGTGACAGGTCCCACTTAACATATAGGCTACTTTTTATCCCGGGAAAATGTTTTTACCCCGGATAATTACGATATTTTGTTGTTTTTTCTGTAGTCCACGCGGACGGAGTCGCGGGCGTCCACTAGAATATATAATGAATAATGATGATCTTACTGTAGGCGAATAGAAATATAACCTAGCGGTTAGACTTTACGATTTGAACGCGCGAAAAGGGCGTCCTATCGGAGCAAAACATGTCGATAACGAAAATCATTTCGGTTACCTATACTTATCCATTTATCTAATTAATTTCTACACAGTTGATCCTTATGATGTTTCTAAATTTTCTTTAAGTCCATCATTCAGGATAAATTACATGTAATCGGGAAGCTATAAAAACACATAGTAATGTGTTATTAACTAGGATTTAAATTCCACATACAATTTAATACAGGTTATTTTTTTGTGTGAAAAATATGTTGCATGCTTCTGTTACAAACGACCAAAGAACGTAGGTATTAGGTAAGCGTATTAAGGTATAAAGGACTATGCATGATATGGTAATAGCATACCATATCATGTTTTTTTCGATACCACCCTTATATTTCAACTCATAAATATATTTTTGGAATTAGACTACCTCCTGTGGTAGGTAGTTGGTAGTGAAAATGATGAATGGAGACCTGATTTTATTATAGGTAGGATGTTTATTGTAATAATCACTGATCGGAATAGAGGTATTTTGTGTTTGTGGTCAATGAACCTCACAGACTTAGTAGTCTGTGATGAACCTGCATAGCTTGACCTAATCCGATCTATGGTAAAAATACTACAGGCAAATAGGTACCTACCTAGAATTTATTACATAGGTAAATATTGTATGTGTGATTTACTGTTTACTGCTAACAACTTATATAATAAGTGCGTTGGTAGCCTCATATTAAATTTTAAGTTCTGAATAAACGATTATATTTTAATCTAAAATAACTTTTTCTTTATAATATTTTTAGGCTGCAAATACCTACGTCGGATTGTAGAATTCGTTGCAGTTTCATTTCAATAAAATGTGGTCAATTCTGTTCGCCACACAATCAACCACAAAAATGTGTTGTTTTTATTGTCTTATTAAAAATAGAGGGGGCAGAATAGCTTTTAATGTAAGGATCAATAATGGTAGTTAGAATTGACCGCAATTCATATAAGAAATTGGGGGTAATACGATGTTAATCCGTAGATCAATCTACTGTGGGAGAGAGAAGCGATTTGAGTGAGATCACACTAGTTCCATCAGTTACATACTCGTAGCCACGCCCCTTGATTATCTTGCGTCCTTCTTCCTCTTGCTATTACTTTGAGCTATTCTTTACTAAAGTTCCTGCCATGCACATAATGCACAACGCGTCCGACATCTCTACATCTACATTCATCATCAGCCTATTGCAGTCCACTGCTGGACGTAGGCCTCCCCCTGGGCACGCCACAAGACTGCCATGGGGGGTATTTGCCCAGTCACCATGCTGGGCAGGCGGGTTGGTGACCGCAGTTTGTATTATCTATTAAAGTAGCTATTTATAAAATGCCTTGATCGATAGGTAGGTAGGTACGGTCTGTACACGCGACCTTTGCTTGCTTCTTTCAAGAATTTTTTTAGCCAAGAGAATTTTAATTTAAATTACAGAAATTGCTAAATATTTTCTTATAGAAAAGAAGTGCGAGCATATCAGATATTTTTTTACAACTTCTGACACAGTTATAAATAACGGGTTAAAATCAAAGTTATTCTTATGTCTATGAGTAAAACACGTAAAATTATGCCTTTAGGTACTTTTAATGTTATTAAAAATTACGAAGACATAATATTTTATGGTTACACAGAATAATTCAGTATAAACAGTGTTGAGAAAAGACAGTTGCACCAGCTGTTTCTGTTACTGCTGATAGAACACTTACGAGTAACGGCAAAATATCTGCACTTTTTGGAAAAGTTGCCAATTCAGCGGATCTTCTATTTCCTTATATAAACAAAAAACAAAAGCAGATATTAATTGGTACACAAATAGAGTTCGTCTTACTTTCACGAAAATATAAAATAGCTTTACCACTAGCAGAACAGGAGTGAACATACCAATATGAATAAAATTGTATGTACATTAAAACAAATTTTGCTGGCTAAGATCAGAATGCTTAATTTTTTCCCAGTAGACACAAGTAAAATGCATAATTTACAAATATACATGTATAGTATAAATTCTAACAGAACCCCTACAAAATAGTTCAATCAGCATATTTGTCATCGGTATGTTCATAGGTAATTAATTTGTTCGTAATGTTCAAGCTACGGCAGTGTTACTTAGATGTCATGTGAAAGTGTTAGTGATGGGTACAGTTCTTTCATGACATAGGTACAACGTCGAAGGTACGCGGGGTGAGACTGGTGCTTGATCCAGGGGCTTCTCCACTCTGAGGACCGGTCTCGCGACCTGCACTCTGAAAACAGATACATAAATTGCTTGTACTTTTTAGACAAGAGAAAGAGGGTTAAGCTTAAGATAGAACTGACAGTTCTATTATTATGAGACTGAAAGTAGGTTCAAGAAGAACTTGCGTTACAGGTCACTACTGTACAGAGTTCTATACAGTAAATATCAAAAATAAAGAGGTTGGTACAAAAGTATGTACATAGTTCAAAAAATTAGGCTACCATTGACAAGGAATATAATTTTAATTACCAGTTTGTACGATAGGAAGTGTAGCATATTTTTTTTTATTGACCCCTAATTACAATTTGAGATTGAAAAAAGGAGATAAAGAATTGTTTTCCAAATAAATTAATGAAATTGAACTCACCTTAACATGAATTTGATTTTTGAGCATTGCAGCACGTAAGATCAACATTGATGTCCGTCGCTGATATTCTTTTCCCATAGTCAGGCTCCTCTCAAAAGTGGTACTTCTCTGATCAACATCCTTAGCATATAAAATTTTGTTGTGTGAGTCTATACGGGCCTGGATCTGACCATCAAGTATCAGTTGCATCAGCTCATCTTCAAGTGCATTAACAGTTCGGTTAAAAGCTGTGGCCATTAGGCGCATATCAGCAGAAAGGTAAGGACTAAAGTACTGAATAAGAGCTCGGTTTCTTATTTGCATATACAGAGAATTCAAATGTGGTGCTAAATACATGTCTAGAAGGAGGTTGTCTTTAATTTCATCCAATAACCTTAAGCATGAAGCATATTTGGATTCATAGAACTTAAATATTATGTCCCGTAATTGTGGTTCTAGTTCTAGAAACAATTTGAATGAACTGCTAACTATCACTTGTTTCTGTAATTCGTTCCTGTCAAAAGTTGCCAGAGCACAAAGACCTCCATATACCGCCACATTATTGCTGCTGAGAAGCTCTGGATATTCACAATGATCAATGCTGGCAGCTAAAAAGTGTTTGGCTGCAGACTTATACTTTTTAGTAGCTAGTTCAGCCAATCCTGCAGCACATTTTAAGCGAGTCATAACAGACTGATTTGAGTCCTTGCCAGAAACTTCATTGAAATCTGGTGTGCCTTCTGCCTTGGACACATAGTTGAGAACATGAGCCCAGTTGTGCAAATAAACAGATACTTTAACTACATTGAGGCACATCATGATAATGTGCTTGCCACTAGTGCAGTAATCTCTTGCCCGTGAATAACACTTCAGTGCACTTGTTAAGTCACCACAATCCAAGTAATGATCTCCCAGATCATCATGACCTCTCCGGATGCTTTCTTTAATGGAATTTGTTTTATAATTTTTGAGGTCAGTATCTAACTTCTCCAGTTTTATAGCAGCTTTTTTGGTTTTCGATTCCACCCACATAGTGTCAAGCACTGGTATGTCCTGTGAACCCATTTGAACTGCTACATCAGGTAATCCTGATGAGGCTAATGCTTCGGCGAGTTTCTTGTGTAGAACTTGATAGAGACTTACATTATAAGTTGTCATGACGTAGGATATTGCCATTTTGAGCGCCTCTAACCGTAATGATGGGCAATGGTCTGCTACAAAATTAAGTCTGTATAGTTTGGCAAAACCAGTATATGATGCCGCGTACGTCTCTAAATCCAGTGTAGGGTTCTCGACTAGATAACATTCAGCTTCATTGTTCTCATTATCTTCCACTGGAGCGTCCACTTGCATCGGTTCAGCAGTGTTCTGAAAAACATCGATAACATTGTGACGTCTAATTTACCCACAAAAATACTAATTGAAATAATAGTATTTGAAGGGAAGATTATTATATACAGTAAAATTGTAAGTTACTTACCATTTCGAACATTTTTTCTTAGTTTAGAGTCGGCTTAAATAGAAAATATACGAATTCCACTGTCAACGCAGAAATCCAACCTAGAACACAATGCAGTTCAATACTTAATTGCTTAAACCTTTTATCACCTGATAATGTGAATAATATAAAATCATTATTACGTTTTCTGGTACACAAAATTATAAAACTGCAATTATATTTATCAAAATACCTTTTTCATTACGTTTCGTCTTGGCAGCGGCATTTTTTTTATTTCGGCCACATTTGACGACCAGACAGTATTGCCAACTTCATAGCTACATTTGCCGCTCTACCGCTAAATAATGCCTGATTATAATTTAATTTTATGAGATGAATTGAGATGTGTATGTTATCGAGGTACTCCATATAATGTGATCATGAGGCAGCAGATCCGAGGGTCAGCGGAGGTGATCCCCGGTGGTGGGCGACCTCTCAATGGAGATTTGAACTTCCGAATAGTGACGCCTGATACAATTAAATACTCCATAGAAGGTTACTGTATGTGGGGATGGCTGAAGAGATAGAAATAGGATACAATATTCTGTAGAGACACATTTAGCAGACATAATATTGCTGCACCCTGTCGTAGTAGTACATCAGTATCGAAAAAACAATAAAATATGTAGTTTTGATCTTTTTTGTCTAGGAATTCCATCTATGGAGGTTCCCTTACCACATAAAAATAGTATTAACTTACATTTAATGTACATACTCAATATTAAGGATTATTTATGGAGTTGGAAGCACTCATCAAATTGTCTATGGTTTGAAAATCATAGACAGTATTTTTATTTTTAACAAAAATTGTCTACGAAATATTCTCTTTCCAGCTTAGACAAAAATTATCGTCAGGCACTTTTAAGCCCCTGGGGGTCAAACAGTAATTACTTTTTATTACGGCTACTTCTTTTTGCATTAAAAAGATCCAATTAAGAATATGAATATTGTACTACAACTACACCATCAATCGTTGGGCTTGTTCTTAATTTTTACGGAGGACTATGGTAGGTATTTCAACCTCACCGTACAAGGGCACGGGCGATTTACGGAATATTATTATTTTATTTTTATTATTTTCATGAGACACAAACAGTATTTAATATTATAGTAGTTCAATGTTAGTTTTGTGGTGGTTTCTAAAATAAACATTCGGGTCATTGGTACCAATATCAATACCTATATCTCAACGTAAAGATTCAGTGAACATTGGTAGGTTACCTGTAAATGTGTTCTGACGTTACCTGGCTAATGTAGGTAGGTATAATAGCTACATATCTACACAGTACAGAAATTTAGTCTTTTCCCCGGCAGGATAGGTAGGTAGAGTAGGCAGGGATCACGAACCTCTATTTGATACGGGACTGTGTTTTGTTTTATCGACTTTATAATAATAATATAATAATATTCACACACTACACAACACATTAACCTAGTCCCACACTAAGATCCCTAAGGTTTTGTGTCGTGGGTACTAAGTAACGGTATACAGGATGTAACAAAAAGGGTATGTTGAGCGAAAAGCTACGTGAATAGCCCACTGTAGAGAACCTATACACCAAATTTGAGACTCGAAATCACAAGTTTATTTTTCAAGATTGTATAAAAATTTCTGAGATATTTAAAAATTCTCCATACTATCGGCAAAAATAAACATGTGATTTCGAGTCTCAAATTTTGTGGATAGGTTCTCTACAGTGGGCTATTTACGTAGCTTTTCGCTTAACATACCCTTTTTGTTACACCCTGTATAAATACATAGATAAGTATAGAAACTTTCATGACATTCTTCACGCAGGCTCCGCTTGTCGGTTTATTAGGGTATTTAAGGATAGGTAGAACTTCATATAGCCTATGTCCTCCTCCGTAAGTACCTACTCACAGATATAATGTAGGTTTGCCAAATTTCCAGAAAATAGCTTTTAAGTTAATAAAGCCTGAAGATTAGGGTTTTCGGAACCGGTGCTGATTTAAAGAACCGGGAAATTCAGTACTGTCTTTGATCAGAACCGGGAAATACCGGTTCTTTTGATACTTTCGGTACTTAGCAGTTTTTTTTTGCAAATTTTACTAAATTCTATAAAATAAAACGCCTTAAGTAATGAATTAAAAACACAATGATCAAAAGTAAGTAAATAATCAGTTTCTGTAATTTTTTATAAAGAAAAATTTTTAATAAAATAAAAAATTGGAATTAGAGGAACATTACCTAAATATTTTAAAACATGCAAAATCACAGTTATGTTAAATTCTTAGTTTTATAACATACACTGGATAGGAAATAAACCGAGCCACCGGAGCTACCCGTCACCTTGGAACTCTAATTCGATGTTCTCAAAAAGTATCAAACTTACAACTATCAAACTTATACCCACATTTAAAGTGCATTTAATTAACGAATAAAATTAATTGAAATTTAATTAAAAGTATCGTTAACTTAGCTACGTTGTAATTACGCAAAAACACAATGCTAACAATTTTGGTCTGTTTCGACTGGAGTTCCTGCTTAGCGTTTTTGTCTTTTACAGTGAGGGTAGTTGGATATTTCTTATCACTGCTGGGCAACAGGCCCAGCATTGACTGTAGCCCACCGTCGAGCACGACTTGAATTTGCATGAGCACATAGGGATTGGACTTTACTGATGAGACCACGTCTCAGCTCCGTAAGTCATGGCTGATTCATTGATGATTATTAAAGCTTAACCAGACTGGGAAACAACTCCTTTTTGTAAACTCCTTTATAAACGCGTAACAATCGTAAATCTTAATATGTTTCTATTCATTTTATTCGTCATTAAATGCGCTTTCTGTAGGCAATAGCTGTAAGTTTGATACTTTTAGAGAAAATCGAATTAG
This sequence comes from Carposina sasakii, assembly GCA_014607495.2. Classification (NCBI taxonomy): domain Eukaryota; kingdom Metazoa; phylum Arthropoda; class Insecta; order Lepidoptera; family Carposinidae; genus Carposina; species Carposina sasakii. Next base: position 8,003,365 of record CP053155.1, read on the forward strand.
AGTTCCAAGGTGACGCACAGTGGTTCCAATGTATGGGAGGTGCTGGACATTCGCATCCAAAAAATAAAATTGGTGAATCTTGAGAAACTAATTATGCCATCTTGTTTGGTAGATCAATGTCTTTGAAAGTTATTATTTAAAGTTTTTTTGTAACTGTTATATTTGAGGAGATAATTGAGAAATAGTGTTTTCTTACTATGGAAATGGTCAAACTTACTTACATATCTCTTGATTCCGGCCTCGTTTCAAGTTGCGGTCTTCGGTATTGTGTTTATATTTGAGAGAACTACAATTAATGCTAACACACATAGTGCGCCAAACGTGCACTTTCTGCGGTACATAGAAATGTTTGATTTTTATATTATAATATACTACAATGACAAGGATCTTACAATTTTCTGTTAAAATCATAGAGGAATAAGGGCCCCTCTAAATATGCGTATCGATAAATGATGTTGCAGAAATAAAAAAATAATAATTAAATTAATTAATTTGCAAACGAGGGCAACGATCGATCCACAGACGGTCTTAGACTTTTAAATAATTAATTAATGAAATTATTGCATTATCATTAAGACAGTAGTCATTAGCATTTCTATCAATTACAGATGTCATTCTTAGAGTAATTTTTAGCATTTTCAACAATTATTTGATGCAGGTGATTATTAATTGAAATCATTAGTACTAAAACATTACAAGAATAACAATTGTACGCAGTACGCACTAATGAGGGTAGTGTAGTATAAATTGGTTGGTAATCCTTTATTTTACATCAGTTTTGATTTCTATTTCGTTCTAATAAATATGTCTTTCCGTGGATTTGTTACAAATCTTGACCTTTATTGCGCTTTACGCAAACACAATGATCTACGTGACTTTGATCATCTATTCGGTGTCCTTAAAACGAATTGCAACGTTTCTCTTTGTGAAGGTGCCGAAGAAGACTTAAAGAACTGGTGTCGTCGATTTTGCTACCGGATCTATCCTAAATGGTCTCAAGCTGGAAGAAGCGAAGGAAAGTTTCTAAATAAACACTCAGAGTGGTTGCAGTCTGAAGTCCAGTGGCCGGATTCCCTAAAGGAAAATAATTTGCCTTTACAAGTATTACCTACGAACGCAATAGAAGAAGAAACTACTGAGCAGACGAATTTACCTTCTAAATCCGATGCCTCTACGTGTACTCATGTCTCTCCTCGTAAGCCCTTTGAAGATTTAAGTCCTCGTCAAAAGAAAAGACGCACTGAAGTACTTAGGGTATCTAGCAGCACTGACGAGATTATGTTTTCTGCACAAAGCAGTCTTAGGGCTGCAGGGGAAAATGATGTAGCTGATATTATGAAGTTTTTAATGGAAAATCCTACAGAAGCTTCTAAGATCAAAGATTTCATTGGCGGACGGAGTACCACAGATTCAGATAAATGTATATCTCCACTAAAGGCCCTAGCTTTGTTTGTGTCGATGAACCTTTCAAAATGGCGTTATATGACTTTACGGGATTTTCATGCTAAAGAAGGAGTAGCTCAATATCCCAGTTATTACATGCTTCTGAAAGAAAAAAAGAAATGTTACCCAAAACAAGAAGACGTTACAATTACTGAACACTCTGCTAAAATCAAATTGCAAGCGTTGCTAGACCTTACTACGACAAGACTTCTACAAACCCAAAACCTCTCTACCACTGAGGAGAAAAACCTGGTGCTCGTGAGCAAATGGGGCTTTGACGGTGCTTCGGATCAAAGTGTTTACCACCAGAAAACAAGTGAAACTGAGGAAACGAATTTCGCCAGTGTATTTGTTGCAAGTCTTGTACCAATCCGGCTCACATCCGAAACTGGCCAAATAATTTGGGAAAATGAGCGGCCCTCGTCAACATCTCTTTGTCGACCAATCCTAATCAAGTTCATCAAAGAAACAAAAGAAAATGTTCAAATGGAGATGTCTGAATTCGAAGAAGAGATTAAGCTTCTGCAACCTACTAAGAGCGATGACGTAAGTGTAAAGCACCAGTTGCATTTGACGATGATAGATGGTAAGATTCACTCATACATATCAGGCACAGCAGCATCAGTGTGCGACATTTGCAAAGCGCGTCCAAATGAGATGAACGACATTAGTAAAGTAAGAAGCAAGCCAGTGCACGAAGACATGTTTAAATACGGACTTAGCTCGCTCCATGCATGGATCCGGACCATGGAGTGTTGTCTTCACATCGCATACAGATTAGACATAAAATCATGGCAAGCTAGAGGTGATGAAGCAAAGAAGAATGTTGCTGAAAGAAAATCAGCAATTCAAGAAAACTTCAAAAAAGAAACTGGAATGCGTCTTGATGTTGTCAAGCAAGGGAGTGGAACCACCAACACCGGTAATTATGCTAGAAGGTTTTTTGAAAACCCAGAAAAATCTGCTGAATTAACCGGATTAGATGCGAGACTTTTAAGAAGGCTAGCTGTCATTTTACAGTGTATATCTTCAGGAGAGAAACTCGACATTGACAAATTTCGTATGTTCTGTAATGACACTACTTTGCTCTACGTGGAATTATATCCATGGTTTTATATGCCGTCTAGTCTCCACAAATTGCTGGTCCATGGGCCAGATGTCATTGAGAACTTTTCAATGATGCCTATCGGCTTTTTGTCCGAAGAAGCCTCGGAGGCACGAAATAAAGAATTTAGAAAGTACCGCGAAGGACATTCAAGAAAACATAGCAGTGTCTCGTGTAATGAAGATGTACTACACAATCTTTTATTATCTTCTGATCCGGTTCTTACAAGTATTCGCCCAATGTATAACAAATTTATTAAAAAATCTTGTTTCTCAGAATTTTATGAACTGATTATATCCGAGACAGGTAAATTTAATTTTGTCGATATAAACGAGTTAATCGAAATAGACTCCGCATCAGAATTGATCGATGATGATTGTGAAGACGATTCATAAATAAATTAAAATTTTAATTAAAATAAATATAAATAAATAAATTTTTTATTACAGTTTAATAAAAAGATCTCATTCGTGTAACTAGGGTCTTTCTCTCTGTGTTTATAGACATTTTTAGTTAAATTTATCTGTACTATTTTATAGATTTATAATGCATGTTGTGCTTTTCGTATTTTTTGAATTTTATTAAATAAATACTACCACTAACAATTTTAGTGTAATTTAGTTCTCAAACCATTTGACCTACATTTTGGACATGTCAAAAATCAAAATTACAAGATCACTTTCATTGTAGTGTTCAGTATGGAACTTTTTCGTATATAAAAATAGACATCTCTATGTACCGCAGAAAGTGCACGTTTGGCGCACTATGTGTGTTAGCATTAATTGTAGTTCTCTCAAATATAAACACAATACCGAAGACCGCAACTTGAAACGAGGCCGGAATCAAGAGATATGTAAGTAAGTTTGACCATTTCCATAGTAAGAAGATACTATTTCTCAATTATCTCCTCAAATATAACAGTTACAAAAAAAACTTTAAATAATAACTTTCAAAGACATTGATCTACCAAACAAGATGGCATAATTAGTTTCTCAAGATTCACCAATTTTATTTTTTGGATGCGAATGTCCAGCACCTCCCATACATTGGAACCACTGTGTGACGGGTGGCTCGTTTTATTTGCTGTCTAGTATATATCTCTCTTATCTATCTACTGCGCGGGACGCAGAGTAATGTGTAAGCAAGGAATATCGCCTCGCTAATGTTCGAAATTCGAAGCTGAGTGAGGATGTACTATCAGTTAGTACTAACTCAATATCCGAACACGGAGATAACACATTATTATAGATTTATATTCCCAAAAGAACCGGAACAGAATGTTTAATCCCGGTCCTCAAGTGCTATCAAAAGAACCGGGAATTCCCGGTACTTTCGATACCGGGATTTCCCGGTTCTGAACCCTACTGAAGAGGTGTCAACGACCTCACTTTCACATATATAATTTTTAACTATATTAGGTAGTTTGGGTTGGGATGGGATTGAGGTTTCTTACCTAGGTTATTTTTATTAGTTTCGACCAAAATAATTACCTACAATCAATTAATACGATGAATGGCTGTTAGTAGGTGGTTAGGTACTTATTTAGGTAGCGTCAGCCGTAATAAGGAAACTATGCAAGCAGAGGCGGCTGCTGACGTTTTTAGATGGGTGTTCACCCCCTTAACGAATGGGGTGGTGTAAGTTCAACCGTACACTTATAAAAATTCAGATGACTTAATGAAATACATTAAAGACAACCATATCGCGTTCTAACTCGGACTAAGCGACCTCTAGTGGCGGCATACGCGAATTAAAGTGAGCGGCGCTCCAGATAAGACGAAATCTTCTGTTTCACGCACCGGCCTATGTCGGTATGTCTCTTTCGCACTCATTGAATACAGTACTAGGCATCGTTCCAAATTTCGTTACGTTGAAGCGCAATCGCCAGAGCTCTACTCGATTCATTAGATTACAACTTACTTGAGATGAACGCGTAGACACTATTGTATAAACATAGTAGAATTGAAAGATAATTTTGAATATAGAGAAATATAGATTGCCTATGTAATCTTCGTGGGTGGGTGTGCACCGCACCAGCGCTCCTTAGGACGAGCTGCCAGTGTATGCAAGTACCTAGGTATTATTGACATATTCACTCATTGTTCGCTTAATCCTAACTCGTAAATGTTCGTTCCTCCTGCGCCTACACAGTGTGTTTCAGGTAAATAATTCGCATTATAAATAATTTAATAATTAGTTCCAAATGATGCGGGGCTTCACTAGAATACATCAGTTGCATCTCCTTCCGTGCATGTCGTTAGTCAGGAACTAGGGGGCGTTCTCTCAGGCGATAAACAAGCAATTGATAAACAGTCACTGATCGGTTACATCTGTCCGCTTTCTACTTGGTGGTCGGTCTACTACATGGATGTGGGATCTCCTTTATGATACAGTTCTGGCTAATCCTATTTCGGAGCCAATTCGTTCTTTAGTATTTCGCAATCAGATATGTAAACTTCTCAACATCGACATTACATATATTCATTGTGAAAATTCTTAGAATGCGTTATCTAGGTACTTATTTATTTAAAAAAACTATTAAGTACAATACAAATACACTATTGGACGGTTGATATTTTAAAAAAGCCATTTATTTCAAACAAAATTACAAGTAAAATACATATTAGGATTGCAATCAAATTATTATAAATTCATATTAAAATTGTAATGTATAGGTATATAAGTCAATTATAAATATATATTTTTTTAAAAATTATATCTGTCCATATTATTTTCATGCCTTCCCCGTTATAGTATGTCTCTTAGTTTGATGTGCCTTTCGGCGTAGGCCTCCTCCAACTCTCTCCATTGAGCTCTATCAGCAGCAACCCTTGTCCAATAAGGCCCCAAAGTCAAGCGGATTTCATATTCCCATCTCCGTGCTGGACGTCCCTGCTTTCTGTGACCATCTCTTGGGTACCATAGAGTGACTCTCTGACTCCACTTTTCAATTTTGCAACGCAGCATGTGTCCAGTCCAACTTCATTTTTGGTGATCAATGCGGGTGAGTATGTCAATCACTTTCGTTCTTTTTCTAATTTCTGCATTTGGAATTTTATCGCCGAGTCTTAGACCTAACATACTTCTCTCCATTGCACGTTGACATTTTGCAAGTTGTTCCCTATGTTTTTCGGTAAGCGACCAGGTCTCACATCTATATGTTATGCAAGGAAGTATGCAAGTGTTGAAGGTTTTCTTTTTGATATGTATGTTTAATTCCTTACTCTTCATTATTTCTTTTAGAGACCAATATTTTCTCCAGCCACTAGCTATTCTCTTATTTATTTCCTTTCACATCAGATCACTGGGGGCTATAATTTGTCCCAAATAGACATACTCGGACGGTTGATATAATTACCTTAAAATAATATAATTGAATCTCACCATACGTAAGTAAATACCTATTAGTTAAGTAGGTAAATTAAACATTTAACTATGATCTGTATTAATGATGTGCGGGATTGTTAAAAATATATATCCTCGAATACGGATCTGAATACGGATATGTGGTGTCAATATCCTTAACTTTCTTACGCAGTCTGTGTCAGTGCGCCGCTGGACCGATAAGTATACCTAATTTAAAAAATCATTTAATTCGAATTTTAAATATTACGAAGATCTAAGTTTTGTTTTCTTAATAAAAGGTGATCTTATAACTTATATAATATCGATTTCATTAAGAAGATAGTTGATTGGGCATCTTTGAGTTATACAGGATGTAACAAAAAGGGTATGTTAAGCGAAAAGCTATGTAAATATCCCACTATAGAGAACCTATCCACAAAATTTGAGACCCGAGATCACATGTTTATTTTTCCCGATAGTATGGAGAATTTTAAAATATCACAGAAATTTTCATACAATCTTGAAAAATAAAAATGTGATTTCGAGTCTCAAATTTTGTAGATAGGTTCTCTAAAGTGGGCTATTTACATAGCTTTTCGCTTAACATACCCTTTTTGTTACACCCTGTATAACTCAAAGGTATATTTTATAGATATTTAACTAACTACTGTTAAGTTTGCAACATAAAGGAGCCAAATATACAGGGTGAAAGTGACAGCCAGGTAAATATTGATATACCGAATTCAGAAATTCAGACCATGATACTGAGCCGAAAAGTACTGAAAATTTTTGCAGGAAAATTCCATAATTATCTATTTTAATTTTCCCTGAAAAAAAGTGTGCTTCGTTTGAGTATGTCTTAGATAATGACTTAAAAACAACATTTTAACATGTGAATAATTTAGAAAAAAAAATTGCGCACAAAAAGTTCAATTTACTGATCAATTCCAAAGGAGAGTCACAACTAGTCACAACTGATCTAAAAAACAGCAATGTATCACACAATAACCAATAAGCCCATTTAACTTGTCACAGAATCGCCCGATACAATTGGCGCGGAAAGAAAACATGGATTATTGCGAAGAATCAAATTAAAAAAGAATTTCCTGCGAGTATAACTCAAAACACACTCGTTCAGTATTTCATTATTTGCCTGGCTGTCACACACACCCTGTATATGATTCTAAGATTATTTTATTGCTACCTAATCACCTATTAAAAGAATTACATCTATAAATTTAAAATTAATGAGTAAAGTAGATCCGTAAAAGATCCGTACAAAAAGTAACGGATACGGACACGGATCTTCCTTTTGCCTCGGATGTCCGCGGATACGGATACGGATCTCCGGCACATCACAAATCTGTATACAGAGTGTTTTTTCGTTGCCACCCTTAACGAAAGGTACGTACTCTATACATCAAATAAAGTAAGTTTATGCCAAAAAAATGCTGGGAAATGATTTGAACTTTTTTTTAAGTACTTGATTGGGCGAAATTTATAGTGTCCAGTGTTTATGCTAGTTTTTTCATAGACAGATATTAATTATTTCTCGTGAAAAATTTATGCTGAAAAACGGAGTCTATTTAGGGCAAGTGACCCGGTTGTGGCCACCGACCCCTTTGTGGCCATTTAGAACTTCAAATCGATATAACTAAGGCAAAGACAAATATATATCTCTATGGTTTACGGGAATAAAAATATCTAATATCGGCAACACTGATAGCGTTAACAGCTTTGATGTGTCAAACTTCACTTCAATCCAACAAGTCATTAGTTTTTGACGAGCGTCAATTGTTTTAAGTCTAAGCAAAAAGGCTAAGGCGAGCGGGTGAGTAATCAATAATTATTTTTTAAATCCTTCTTATTTATTTTAATGTTTATGTTAATCCTTCATAAAGAATACACTGTCTAAGTGGTACTAATGATATTTTATCGCTATTTGTTTATTAAGTGAGGTTATGAGAGGTGGCCACTAATGGAGCAAAATGAATGAATTTTCCTATCTTTGGCCACATGACTGGCCAAAAGTGGTGCACGTAGATCCCCACTTTTGGCCATTTAGTTTTTATCGTGATTTTTCAACTTAATTACTTAGCTATTTTGATATAAGTAATCTATTCATTTTCAGAGTTACGATTATAATGCCTACATCGAAACCAAATACTAAAAAAATCGGTGTCGTGAAAAGAAAATTGTTCCAGTACTCACCGCATAAAATAACATTAGCGTTGAACGCAATAAAGAATGGGATGCCCGTTGCCACTGCTAGTAGAGATTTTAACGTACCTCGAACGACTTTGCGTCACAAAATTTCTGGAAAAGCGCCTGAAACTTCTGGACATGTAGGGCCCCAGTCAGTTCTTGGAAGACAAATAGAAAACGAACTTGTCATATGGATCAAAGATTGCGCCCGCGCTGGATTTCCTATCAACAAGGAAGGATTACTGGATTCTGTTAAGAAAATTGTTGTGAAGGGCCAAATTGCTACACCTTTTATAAATGATAGACCTTCAAGATCCTGGTTCGATGGATTTATGGCGAGACATCCTGATTTGAGCCAAAAACATGCCGAGTATATTAATAAAGCTCGTGCCTTAATAACTGAAGAAAAAATTCGGAACTGGTTCCAAGAGATTTCTTCATTGCTCGGTGATGAAAATTTAAAGATTCTAGAAAACCCTGCGAGAGTGTGGAACTGTGATGAAACATCTTTTTTTCTAGCTCCAAAAGGATCTCTTGTGTTAGCTGAAAAGGGACAACATGTTTACGATACATCAAAAAACAGCGATAAAGAAAATATAACTACCCTATTTACTGTCAATGCCACTGGTGAATATGCACCTCCTTTAACTATTTATAAATACAAAAGAATGAGTTCTGAAGTTCTTGACAATGCACCAAATGGATGGGGAGTTGGTAAAACCGATAAAGGATGGATGACGGGCGAATCTTTCTATGAATATGTAGCAAACGTCTTCATTCCTTACCTGAAAGAAAAAGAAATTGAATTACCAATAATTTTGTTTCTTGACGGCCACAAGTCCCATCTGACTATGCATCTTAGCGAATTGTGTAGGGAAAATGGCATTATAGTTATTGCTCTTGTCCCAAATACAACGCATATGTTGCAACCTTTGGACGTTGCTGTATTTTACCCATTGAAACAGAATTGGCGTCAGATGGTCAAAAAGTGGCGCATTGAAAACGATGGACAAGAAATCACAAAATTTACTTTGCCATCTGCTCTGCAAAGTTTACTCCTTGATAACAGAGATAAGTTTGCAAAAAATGTGCAAGCAGGATTTCAGACATGTGGTTTATTTCCATTTGGTGCTGACTTTGTTAATTACAAGAGAATTATAAAAGATAGAGATCCAAAAACTTTTGAAAACCGACACGAAGTTGCTATTTCTGAATCCAGCTACATTTCATACCTGGAAAGTAAAATCGTCCCACACATACTGAAAGACTTTTATACAACATTTAATTCTGGTAAAGACTGGGAAGGCAATAAGGAGGCATCAATGTTATATGATATATGGCTAGCTTTCAAAAATGATACTACTGCTACAATGTCACAGCCCACCTTGGCATCTCATGATATTGAAAATGCCGTCAGAGAAACTCCTTCACCATCGCTTATCAGGGATGATAATATATCAAGGAACCAAGAGTACATTGATGACTTAACTGACATTGAAAACGAAGATAGCTCCTTCAGTACTTCTCTTGCAGCAAAAGAGCCATCAGAAGGGCCAGGTCCATCTTCCGTCTATCCTGCTATCGACATTCAAGACTCGGAAAATATAAACAACTCTCACAAAACTTCGGCTGCGGAAAAAGAACCATCAGAAGAGAATTTTAATTCAAGCTGAGATATTATATTTCATATTTGTTGTCAATATTATGTTAGCTATTTTTCTCTAAATAAAGACTGTTGGTCGTAAAATATGCGATTTTCGAATAAACTTTTTATTACTTTGAATTATCTGCTTTTTATTTTTGATGAATTTTGATGGCCAGAACTGGCACATGACTGTGGCCAGAAATGGGATAAATCTGGCCAAAAATGGCACAAATTCCCAGTTTATTTTTTTTTCTACAGGATTATTTTTCCATTGAATCATTATGAAAAAAAATGTATCCTTAGGCTAGATTTATATATATTTAATCACTTTTTACAAGAAATATGTCCGTGATAACAAAAACTGTAAAATGATATAGCCTCAAAGTATACAAAATTCTTAAAATGGCCAAAACCGGGTCACCTGCCCTACTTAACTTTGGACCCTAATATTTTGGTAACCAAACACTTCCCAGGTCTGCTTCCATGGAGAAAAATGATCGTGGCGATGAGGAGATTCCATAGTTTTCGGGAACGTTGACGACCAAAAATCATCCTGTATAAGTATAGCTCATTTGTAACTCATTAGACATTTTGTCGCACATCTTAGATTATGTATGACGCAAAACTGGAAGTGTTCACACACTCACATCACAAAAAACATACCCATCTCATAGAAGTAACAAACCATATAATGAATACCATAGAATTCCATAAACTTGTCTTCTTCAGTTTTATTACAGAGCACATAAAAATAGATAGGAAGATACTATTCGAAACACCATGGGCCATTAAATTTTATTGTACCTACACTAACGTAGTGGATTCGTAGTTCGTAGCAAGTGCTACGATGGTGTGGCTACGGACATGGAAGTACATAGTATAAAAATAGTTCTTCTTCTTCAGCCTTTGCAGTCCACTGCTGGACGTAGGCCTTCCCCAGGGCACGCCACAAGTACTGCCACAGGGGGGTTTGCCCATAGTCACCACGCTGGGCAGGCGGGTTGGTGACTTTTTTTTCATTTCTTAATTATATTACCTACTTACACAGCCAATTTTTATTACCGATCTCGAGAGAATTTTTTGCATATTTTAGATTTCTTTGATGATGAGATGAGATCTTTAACTGTTATCATACAAAATTTCATGATGATTATAATTATCATTATTTATTGATGATAATAATTATTATTTTGTGTTCCGCAATGTCTGCAATCATTGTTTTTGTGTAAAGTTTTCTTGAAAACTGAATTCACGAAGTAGAGCCTGTACAGCTAATGTGCGCATGCGTAATTCAAAATTATTGACATTTCAGCGGCATTTGTCAGAGCTATACCTACCTATTTGAACAAAATGGTATAAACATGTTGCATTTGTTTGTTGTATTTTTAATAAGTGTTAAAATATTATACAATTTATTGCGGGCCTGTATTGTGGTTAATTTGAAACAAAATGGTGTTAAACTCGGTAAGTATTCAATATACGAGTATTTAACAACTATGAATGTAAAGGTACAGCTTATACCTTCTCTATGGTACAGCTACACTATTCTGCATATTGCAGCTTGTAAACTTGTAAAAATGTCACGTTCCTTGCATGTGTTGGCCGGGGGCTCGAGGTTGTCACAGATTATAGTGACTTCGTGTAAACTTTGCAATAGTCTATACCTAATGCTTTTATGATGTATACCAAAGCTACATAACTATCAAGATTCATCAAGATTGGTTCAGTAGTTTTCGCGTAATTGTATAACAAACATCCGTCTCACAAACAAGTAGGTTTAGTACACATTCTACCACAACTTTAAAATATGCTTCACTAAACAATAGGGTCGATTCCGGCAGTCACACTTAAACCTAAACCTAATTTTAGTCTGGTCTATCTCTCTCCGTTCTTACCATAAATGGCTGGAAGAGAAAAGAACAGGTAGGACTAATTTTGCGTTAAGGTTTAAGTGTGATTGCCGGAATCAACCATAATATACAGTTACCTCCTCTTTTTAATAGCAAATAACGATCAACAGTATCTATGATTCTGTAACGGTTTAGAATTTGAATCCAGTGTGAGGTTTAAATTACCAATATCTAATTTTTATAGATACCTATTCTATACATTTGCTGTAAAATTTCATATTTCAATTTGCCCTTCTACAGTTCTGTAAATTCAAATTCAAAATCATTTAATCGACATGAAAGCATTAACAACTTGTTTGTCAATGGTCTTTTTATATGTTACTTTCTATGTTCGCACCCCAAAATGAAACCGCTACCAAACAAAAAAAGAGGTGAATTTAAATAACCCAAAAAAATAAATCGCAAAGCTTTTGCTTTAGCAACGGTCACCACCCCAAAGTGCGATTTGTTACGGTCTGTCAGGCATAAGTTGGGGATTCGGGGCTTAATAGCCACCAACGTGGAGCTAAAAGGTCGCCTAATGACGAAATCCAGGAGAGCTGCTAGACAGTTATCCTTTATGGCAAAACCAACATTAGGTCTGACACACCGCATGATTCTACTATTACTGTTACACTATTTCAGTGAAGTGTCATTGCTTGGAAGACACACTTAAACCTAAACTTAAAATTTGTCCCGTTCTATCTCATCGTTATTTAGGGTTAATTTGATAGCTAACGACACTTGAGGGGCTAAATCGAAAGCGCATCTTGCAGTTGCAGTTATTTGCCACCCCTTGTTCTTTTCAGGGTTTCATTATCGGTATCCATTATCCGACAGCCAAGCTAATATTTCAATGGATCCTGGCTGTTCAGTTGTTATGTTACGATCATTAAAAAATATTTTATGTTCTTCGATAATATTCATTCCATAATATTATAGAATTCTAGACCACCGGACATCTAAGTGCTTGTTTTTTCTTTTATTATTTTATTATGTACATTATTTGGTTCTTTTTTAGCAGTCGGGTTTTTGGATTTTTTAAAATTATATTTTTTTACCATGAGGTTTTGTAGTTAATGTTAAAAATAACAAACATCGTAATGTCCATATTTTATAAATTACTTATGGTTAGACACGATTCTACGGATTTTTTTACCGCGTCACCATTTTTATTTTCAGTTAAATTTTTCGTTGTAGGTAAATGGCTCCGAGACGATTGACTTTGTTGTCACAAAAATCCTGAATAGTTTTGTAAAATCTGACTTTGATATGATTGATTCCATGCATTTCGCTGCCATCATAAAAACAGTGTTTAAAGTGTGTTTAACTTTAGACGTGATTTTGTAATAACACCTTTTTAAGTTTAAAAAGCTATTGTATAACTTCTATATCATATCTTTTATATTATTTTATTTCGAGTAGATACGCCTAGTATCCTTTACTGATTTATGGATTAGGTAGGTAATACTGTCAATCAGATAATTGCTAATTAAGTATAGGTAATTTGTTTATCTATTTGTTTTGTTCCATTACGACAAGATAAAACAAACCTTTTATGATAAATTTAAAATAGGAACATACCTAATTTCATGATCACTAAGTAATAGTATATTATCTATACTTCTATACTAATTATAATAAACTTCGAGTGTTTGTTTGTTTGTTTATTTGCAGCGAATAGGCTCCGACACTACTGGACCGATTTTAAAAATTCTTTCACCGTTAGAATCCTTATTAGAATGGATGAACATAGGCTATAAGGATTTCCCGATATTCCTTCAGAAGGCGACCAACGGTACTTACTTACATCTAAAGGTACAATGCTTAGCAGTGAATAACTGACGGATCAACGTACAACCTAAACCGCTGATGTCTGTAACAAACCTGAAACTTGAAACGTGTATTCTTTGTATGACGTAATGAAGAAAGGATATCCTGAAATTCCTACGGGAACAGGAGAAACGGGAATTCTAACTGCTTTTCCGGAGTGTGCAATATATTGATAATTACTTCTCTACACATACATATATAAAGATGTTTCATTAATCAAATGAGTATGCCTCATTAATTATGAAGGTGTTCTATTCTATTTTTATTTTAAAAAGTACTGGACGCCCGCGACTCCGTTCGCGTGGACTACAGAAAAAACAAAATGTCGAAATTATCCGGGATAAAAACATTTTCCCGGAATAAAAAGTAGCCTATATGTTAAGTGGGACCTGTCACAATATATTCCTGAAAACTGCATTGAAATCGGTTGAGCCGTTTTTGAGATTAGCGTGCACAAACGCACAGACAAACCGACAAAAATTCCAAAAATCATCGTTTTGGGTTCTATTGCGTTGATAAAGGTCTCCTATAATATTTTTTCTCATATATCTTCCATGTACAGACAGCGATCCGTTATATTTTTATTATATGTATAGATATTAAAAAATAATTTATTTTCAGACCAAGTCCATATATTAGTATGATTGACTTATAAACTATTTTAGTAATGAACAGTGTAATATAATAATATAATATAATATTTTATCAATTGTAGTGTATAATTGGCGTATGCTTAACAGTAGGGACAGTCAGTATTAATGTGATAGAAAGATGCGATTTCGTAGATTAACAATAGGTACAGTCAGTATTAATGTGATAGAAAGATGCGATTTCGTAGATTAAGATTAGGTACAGTCAGTATTAAAGATGGGATTTGGACTGGACTCGTTAACAAATTACCTACATATAATTAGTAAATAAATATTGTTAGAACATCTGACAATGAGTTGACGAACTTAGAAATCAGAACGCATGCTGCGCGTCACAAATGCATTTATTTTTAGTATATCAACTACCACATGAAGCACAAACAAGCATATTCAGAAATAGTCCACGCCATTGTGATTTGCTTAGTAAATGATGCTTTAAACAGTATTTATACCCGGTTAGTGATTGTTATAAGATCGATAAAATCTTCGATTGCCATCTTTCGCTTAGGATCAAAGTGTGAAAATCAGTAACGTGATAAGTAACTTTGATTGTCAATCGTGATAAGACTATAAAATAGATTTTTGTAGGTTGTTTTCGGGCGCATTGGCAGATTGGTGGTGTTTGGTCACGATGAAGTGGACATTGGCTTTGACGTTGGTGTATTTCTTGCGCTGCGAAGGTGTGGTGGTGACAGTCAGCGAAGAGGCTTTGCTGAACGACCGGCCAATCATTGGCGTGTTGGCCCAGGAGCAGTCGGCATATCTCCACACTAAGTACCCAGCGGAGAACTACACGAGTTACATCGCTGCCTCCTATGTGAAGGATGTCGAGGCTTCAGGAGCTAGAGTCGTGCCTATTATGTAAGTACCTACTATAGCTAAGTGCTGATAAATAACCAATTTTTTTCGCATTTGTTCAGATATATAAATGTTGCACAATATGAAACTATTACAAATGATACCACAGCGATAGTACACTTTAGATAAATAACCTAAGAGTTAGCAAATTCTTTATCGTACCGTCATACATCGTGAATCGTGATGTATGATAATTAGTCTGATCTTAAACTCAGACTTTTCCATATAAAATGTCACTCTACACATAGAGGAATAAGATTATCTTAAGGAATAAGATTATCTGTCTTTTATTCTTCTATGCTCTACACCTCATTCAGAGTAAAGTTACTTGTCTCTATTCCAAGAATATTAATATTGGTGTACTTAGGTGTAGAGTGTAACTAAAGGTAAACTAGTACCGATTTTATAGGATGGATGCACTGCTGACAATTTTATTTGTGAAGATCATGCCACTAATGTTTTTTTTTTCGTTCTAGGATTGGCAAAGATCGAGCATACTATGAAGAGCTCTTGGGAAAGTTAAACGGGTGAGTATAATGATGGCAAATATAAAAAACCAATTTGATAAATATCCTCATAAGCACCTACCTGTAGTTAGAATATAGAAGTTTCAAACGAGTAATTTTTCGATATCTATGTGTGATATATGTTAATAATATTAACAGAGTACCTACACTTAATATCATATGACTGAGATTATTAAAGTAATTAAACCATACCATGGAGGTTATTACGAACTCTTCAAGCAAGATTGTATCCATTATGAAAGCGAGAACTCGCCTACTTACACGGCAGTGCGCTTCCCGAATGATAATGGGGTAAATGGTAACCCCTAAGTCCAAACAATAAAAAATATATTAGTGATAAAATGAGCAGTACTTATACTTAATGTACATGTTAAGGTATAAGTACCTATTGGTAAGTAAGTACCTATACTAATACAAAACAAGCGCAACTCATACAATTGTTTACTTATTAAACGCATTCCTTTCTCTTCTACTCATACTTATATTGAATGCAGTTGTTTAGTAATATTATGATACCATACACACAATAGGTACGTTTATACTAAAATACTTAATATATAATATTACTACATTATTATATTGCGCTAGTAAAATATTCCATACATTGCTGATACAATGGAAAAGTCAAGACGTGATCGAAGCTAGATGTTACCTAGATTTTTCTAGTTAATGACCTGTTTTACATTTTCTCCAAAAGTCTTTGAAACCTAGTTCGCGTCTTTCCTACGTCCTCATAAAGTGCAGTCGATCAATTATAAAGTCTGCAGGCGTATCGACTATCTATTTTTAAAGTATATTATACTGGGTGTAAAAAGACAACTTTGTTCTTTTAATACCTCGTATTCTTTGTAACATCACGATCATTTTTTTTTATGGAAGCACCCCTGGGAAACCACGGGTTTCCAAGATGTTGAGGTCCAAAGTTACATTAATATTATCATTTTTTTACATAAATCCATCTGAAATTGGTTAACAAACATTTTTTTCAAAAATACCATGTCATAATGTTAGTTTTGTAGGTACATTTTGTACTTTGAGTATCGAACGAATACATTGCTTGCAATAAAATGACAGTATTTTTTATAATTTTTTTGTCGTTTCCCAGGGTTGGTTCCATTGAAGAAAATGATAGTAACCTTACAAAGAATATGAGGTATTAAAAAAAAACATTGTTGTCTTTTTACACCCTGTATGATCATTCATTATACCTACTATTAGGTATACTTTAAATTTAGAGCCTCTCGATAACATTTACCTACGGGTATTTTCCTTTCCGATATAGTTATGTCTCATACTTACCATTACTTATATTTCAGAGTGTTGATCCCTGGTGGCGCAACCTACTTCAATCAATCCAACGGATACGCTGACGCTGGGCAGCACATATACGAGATCGCCCAAAAACTGAACGATCAGGGCGACTATTTCCCGATATTCGGCACTTGCCTCGGCTTCGAACTCCTCGTCATTCTAGCCTCAGGACGAGGCGAGAAGGAGAACAGGATCAGATGTTACTCTTACGGCAATCTGCCCCTTGACTTTACTAGTGGTAAGCTTATAAAATAATATTTCATTTTATAATGATTGCCTATGGTTTGCAAAAACATAATGAGATTTTCCTTTTTGCAAATATTTGTACAGGTAAGTACATGTTATTGTTTCAAATGTGATATTTTATTTTTTAGATTTCCGCGATAGTAAGATGTTCAAAGATGCTCCGGAAGATGTCATTACACTGTTGAAGAATGAAGATGTGACTGTCAACGCTCATCAGTTCTGCATAGTTGACGAAGTAAGCCGTTTTTTACCTATCTTCAGAATCCAAGATCAACCTAATCTGCACCTTGTTTATCTTTCCCAATAGTATGGAAAATCCTAAATTCATGAATGTTCATAAAAATCTTGAAAATTATATATCAGACTAGTGGACGCCCGCGATCCGTCCGCGTGGAATACAGAAAAAACAAAATGTCGAAATTATCCGGGATAAAAACGTTTTCCCGGGATAAAAAGTAGCCTATACAGGATGATTTTTGGTCGTCAACGTTCCCGAAAACTACGGAATCTCCTCATCATCACGATCATTTTTCTCCATGGAAGCATACCTGGGAAGTGTCTGGTTTCCAAAATATTAGGGTCCAAAGTTGAGTAAATAGACTGCGTTTTTCTGCATAAATGCACATAGACGCGCGTAGCAGGATTTTTTCACGAAAAATAATTAATATCTGTTTATAAAAAAACTAACATAAACACTAGACACTATAAATTGCGCACGATCAAGAAATTTAAAAAAAAAATTCAAATTTTTTTTTTTTTTCCCAGCATTTTTTTTTGCATAAACTTACTTTATTTCATGTATAGAGTACGTACCCTTCGTTAAAGGTGGCCACAAAAAAACATCCTGTATGTTAAGTGGGACCTGTCACAATATATTCTTGAAAACTGCATCGAAATTGGTTCAGCCGTTTCTGATTAGCGTGACAAACGCACAGACAAACAGACAAACCGACAAACAGACAAAAATTCCAAAAATCATCGTTTTGGGTTCTATTGCGTTGATAAAGGTCTCCTATAATATTTTTTCTCATATATCTTCCATGTACAGACAGCTATCCAGAAAATTTGAGACTCGAAATCACATGTTTATTTTTCAAGATTGTATGAAAATTCCTGAGATATTTAAAAATTCTCCATACTATCGGGAAAAATAAACATGTGATTTCAAGTCTCAAATTTTGTGGATAGGTTCTCTACAGTGGGCTATTTACGTAGCTTTTCGCTTCACATACCCTTTTTGTTACACCTGTATACAGCCGTATCTATGTCTAGTTATTAATGAAGTATGCATAAATTGCTTTCAGAACCTAAAGGAGTACAACCTGACGGATGACTGGCATGTCACCTCGTACAGCGACGACGACTACGGCGTCACATTCATCGCCAGCTTTGAACATACCAGGTCTGAAAACTATGAATGCTCTTTGATATAATTCTACATCAAACGGCTGCATTCCCAAAATGGGATAGCTAGTACTTTAGGATGATGAAGGATACCTTTCGATTAGTATATCGGGGTCATGTAAAAATCAGTGACTAGTTGCTGGCTGTTTCTATCACAATAAAGTTGGTCTAGATGCGGTGGTGCATTAGTTCGATGATCAATTGAAATCGAAAATGGAACTAGTGGGAATAAAGGTATGAAAAAAGGAATTAAAACGTATCTAGTAGGTAGTTAAGAGTGCTATTATACTATGTAACATGTGTTACTTTAAATATTTCGTGAATGAACTTCGAATTTTTAGGAGTACAAATCCTTTGAAGTTGTGGTAAGTATTACCTTATACTGCATTGTAGAACTGGTAGCAATTTTAATACAAACAAACTTTAACCTGTTACAGATACCCATTCTACGGAGTGCAATTCCATCCCGAAAAGAGCTCGTTCGAATGGAAGCTGTCGAAAGGATACCCTCACTCCAGGAAAGCGGTGAAAGCTAACCGCTACTTCATGGATTTCTTCGTGAAGGAGTGCCAACGAAGTCAGCACAGCTTCGCCAGTGCCAGCGAGGAGAACCAGTATCTGATATATAACTATGAGCCTCATTTCACCGGCGTGCTGGGCAGTGCCTATCACCAGTGCTATCTCTTCGAGCCTAGAGGCACCTCGGCCAATACAATGATGAACTATTTAAACAGCGAGCCTGAACAGACTATAATTTAAATATAAAAAAAATAAAATTTAAGAATTTATTCTATGTAGGTATAGCATTGGATTTTATTTTTTTGCTACCGCTGTTTAGTTTACATACCCTTCTGTGAGGACTAATGATAACAATATAGACGTAAAAAGTTATTTACTATGGCCTCCATGATAAATCTAACATTTACCTACATTTACAGCTGCTATGGGTTTAACTTCAGTCAAATTACAAACGGTCACAGAAAATACTATAGCATGTTCCGTGCAGATGACTAATTTACCTAACATAAAATGCTTTGTCGTCGACGACGGAGGCATAGCCTAAATAAACCACTCATCTTAGAGAGCCGAGACTTCGAGTATGTATTCTTTGTATGACGTAGGAATCGTGATGAGAAAGGATTTCCCTATATTTCCACGAGAATGGGAATGGTAAAGTTAATGTGGTTACGAAGTCATGGGTGTCCGCTAGTAAAACTATATTACGTTCTGTTAAGAAAATGACATACCTAATGTGAACCGTAAATACGAGTGCGAGAGTGTACATAGTAATGAATGAATCTCACAATGCGTTATACTCATAGAAAGTCAACCACAAAATTTTATATTCCAAGGTACCTACTGCAATATATTTTGCAATTTGAATCGAAATTCGAACATTTCAGCTTGATAAAAGGCCAGTTGTATATATCGACAACATAATACCTACTACAGATAACATAATATTATTATCGTCTTTTCGCATTAAAACTGTAAATTTTCTGAAGTTTGCTTTAAGTAATACACGTGAATATTAACTTTATTTCGAATATTTTTCGAAATTGTACACTTTTAATGCGAGAAGGCGTTATGAGGCACACTCGTTTTTTTCTCGGGTATGGATCTCGCCTCGTCGGACAAAACGAGGTACGATAAGTGTACACTTACCGTTATACCTAATATCTGTGAAGATAATTTCGTAAGTCTCGCTAAAGTTACGGTCTTCGTAATCAACTTACAAACTTTAAACTTATAAAGATGGAGATAATGGCCTCTGGTGGGAACCGGATGCAAAAATAACAGGAGGTAGCCATAAACAGTATTCCAATAAACCACTAACTAGCCCAATGCATTAGTCTTTTGATATTACCTACTGCATGCTATTTCTGAGTAGTTAATTATGAATTATGTACATTGTATGTACATATATCTAAGTATTTTCTATTTATTTATACCAACTTACCTACTTTTCCAAAAGAAGGAAATATTATACATAAATAATAATAATTTAAATAGCATGCGAGGGAGGAAATTCGATTCTGATTAAAATTGTCATACTCGTACTGAGTGCTGGTTGTTTGATCAGTACGAGTAGTTTACCTACCTACTACTTCTTAGTTTAAAGTACGTTAGTCGAGCTTAACTAATGATCAATTAGCTAGCCCTTTGTTTAAACAGTTATAGTAATTATAGGATACCTAACTGCGTAGCTATCACAGAGTTCGAATCGTGAAGTTTTAAGCGATTTGCGAGAGCATGTGTTCAGTAACATCGTAGTGGACTTGTCGGATGTTGATGGGAAAAGTTAGATTGTAAAATTATAATCACTTGTTCTACGCTTCGGCTAGCTACATTGGAGTTTACACACGATCAGAAAGTATATAGTAAATATTCGTACATAAATTAAGATTTTTTATCAGTGCATATTTATTTACTTACTACTTAGGTACTGAAGTACATTATACAGTAAATAATTAAATTCTCTCATTCGTCTCTTGCCATATACTTTTAAAATATAATTGGTTTTTATTTGATGATTAGGTTAGATACAATAGCCACAACGAAACAAGAGTTAAGTAAGGTAGAGTTCTCATTTTATATTAATCAAACCAGATTTTTAACGTAACATATTTTACAACAAGTAATGGCATATATGGATGGGTGTTATCGTAGTCACAGCAAAATACTATAGGTTCTTATATAAGTATTTGTTCACAGTTCTGTATGTACGTATGTGAGAAGCGGGGTCATGAACTCCCGTTTACCGTGCTAATAAGGAACCGATCCCAACGTTGTTCCCAATATCATTTACATTACCAATTTGTGAATGCTTTCTGGGGGCACTGTCACAGATCTTTTACATTTGGCTTTACTATGCTATACGTGGCTGTAGAATCTCTTCGTGACTCTGCATTTCTGGTAACTCCCCATTGTGTGAACACAGTCGTGTCTGTGTGCACGTTTCTGAAGGCACCGGCTGGTGTCAGGATGTTCCAGTTCTTGTTTGCTAGGAACTTTAGGCCCGACGAATGATTTGAGCAATTTGCAGGATGATAAAAATTGTTTTGCAACTTCGATAGGTACCGTATTCTAAGACTTATCCGATAGATGGAGAAGTATACTTGGTGCAAAGATTGTCTTATTTACCAGTAAATGCTCTAAAGTAATAAAAAAGTATATTTCCGTATTGTAGAACTACCTAAGTAGGCCTACATCCAAAATGTACCTATTCGTTTATAGATGATTATTAATGTGATTTTCTAGATATACCTACTATGATGGTATGTCATGTCGTGTAATCTCAAAATTTAAATTTGCTAAAACTTGATATTTTGGTCAGTTCAATTTATGACTTTTTCTTTCGGTTATGTAATTATTTCATAATATTCCATAAACATAGGACATAGGAGGTCAATGTCTTCATATACAAGTCAATCAATGTAACATTTTAGCTAAGCTTTTCATAAGGTAGACCTTTTGTATTGGTACAGGCTACAATGTATGTCGGATGATTGATGAGCTAGCTATACGCAAAAGATTGTGCCATTTAGCGGTAAATTTTTCAGACTTTGACCCTTTACAGAGATATTAAAAAACGAACTCTATGCTTAGGATGATTGCTCCTTATTTATCGAAACCGACCTTGTTAGCGCCTATCCTAACAACGATAGCTAATCTTAGAAGCCTCGGAAGCCTGCTATCTGACATTCGACTTTTGACAACTGTCTACTTTCAACCGGCATCAGATCAGCTTCTGTGTGTTGCACAAAATTAAATAAATTGCAATAAGTACTGTACAGGATTGTGGAACAAATATACGTGTAGACTCTAAACATCTTCTATTATGTCTGCTGAGATAGACCTTTTGGAAGTGGTTTCTTTATTTTGATTCGACATATTATATTAGACTTGGAAGATAACTAATCGATATTAAAGATATGACTTTCTATCAATTTCTCTTCGTGTTTTCATATAATTGCCAATATTCGGAATCTTCGAAGTTTCTAAAAATTATAACGTTGTTTTCACTTCCTTATACAGGTTTTATTTAACTTAGGGCTGATTTCTCCAAACGCCTGGCTGTTTTATGTCTATTATTAATAAATTTCTATAAAAAACATGTTTAGCTAATATTTGGTAGGTAAATATTATTCCCAGACTCCCAGTAGAGCTCACTTAAGGTTGTCGTTGTCACGTCAAATTCTATACGCTATCCAATATACAGGATGTAAAATATTGGCGTTAAAGTCGTAAATAACAGGAAAGACAACGTCAAGGCTGTTCAGCCAACGACCCCATGTAAGAACGTAATACAGATAATGAAAATTATTTGTTATATTATATCTGAAAGTTTGGAAACAATAGCGGAAGCTATCTTTACATAATGTGTCTGTCTTTAATAAAATATCGAACTAAAATTTAAAAAACCAGTCTGAGGTGTAGGTACTTAATATTATATTGGACAAATGAAAGATGAATAGGGTAATAGATAGAAATGTCAGCACGTCGAAAGGCGTTATGGGAAAAAGCAAAAGTTAAAGCCATTCTCCACGTGTAGGTATTACACAGAATGTTTTTTCGTTGCCACCCTCAACGAAGGGTACGTACTCTATACATCAAATAAAGTAAGTTTATGCCAAAAAAATGCTGCGAAACAATGTAAATTTTTTTGAAAAAAAAAATTGTTTAACTACTTGATCGGGCGAAATTTATAACGTCCAGTGCTTGTGCTAGTTTTTTCATAGACAGATATTAATTATTTCTCAATGTGCATTTGTGCAGATAAACTATTATATTTACTCAACCCTAATATTTTGGAAACGTAAAGTACGTACCAGAAGTTGAAATTGTCAGTATATTTCACCTAGTTGAGATATTTTTATGAACCCTGTGTTGATGTCAGTCTTTATCGTGATTGTGTTTTGTTATCTCACATTTTCTCATAGTTTCATTTACTCAATGAAAATACAATAAATAATGGTAGTCATGTAAAGGGACTCACGATCCCTTACAAAATATTGTGATGCGAAGTTCTGTTTGTACTGATCTTTGCAACGTGACAATAAATTAATGTACCATTAAAATTTCCCACGAGTCAGTATTCAATATTCCTCTGAAGTACGCAGTATTTCTAAATAAGACAACATCGTTCAGTTACTCCAATTTATAACTCGAAAATGGAGGGGCTTATTCTCATAATCTTTATTTGACCTGATTTATGGCTCGAAAATAAATACGAAAACATTGGAAAAATTCCATTATTATTGATTAACTCGGAGTCGAAGTGAAAGTACAACTGGAATGGTGATTGATAAAACAGATAATTGATAACCTCTCTTTTTTTGAAGACATTTAAAAATACTAAAAGTAAATAGGTAGGTATATAATTATGAGGTCTTTTCAAAATTAGTGATTATCTTTTGACATGGTAGGTAAAAAATAGTGAAAAAAAAATCAGCTGTTCCATACAATCTGAAATGTATGGAACAGCTAATTTTTTTTCATTGTTTCGGAGTTGGTCCCATAGTTAAAGTTGTTTCTTTTTACCTACCTAGTTTCGTGTCAAAAGATAATCATTAATTTTGAAAAGACCTTACATTATACAAAAGACCTTAAATATAATCAGAGCTTACCACAAACTTGTGGGATTGGACTTAAGAAATTTCTAAAGAAGAAGAATTTAAAAAAGTCCCGTTCAACATCAGTTATATTTATTGATTCACATACTCGTACATACGTGTACTACATCAATGCACAAACCATAACGTCGAGGATACGAGGAGTGACCGTCCCATATATATATAAATATCTGTTCTTATGTACCTATAGTTATTTAGTTGAGAGTACGGAGAAGGAAATAGGCTACATTATGTAGCCCACACGAAGCCGCGGGCAACGGCTAGTATAAAATAAAGGTTCATAGGATTTGTGGTCTATTGGAGAGGCTGTCACAATGTCACCCCGGGACCCTGATCAATGGATGTCAATGACCACGCTGCCCCTTCTTCAACAAAACACCAGATCTAAGTATCAATACTTGATTATTGATATAGGCTCAGTAGGTAAAGCTCTTAAATTGCAAATCGAAAAGTAATTGCGAATACTCAATACTAATACAATTAATTTTATTCTAGACTGACGGCCGCCCACGGCTTCGTCCGTGTGAGAGCGCATTACTCCCGTGCGAAACCGGGCGGGTCCCTAGTTATACTCGTACATTATAAACCTTCCTCGTAAATCACTCTATCTATTAAAAAGCCGCATCAAAATCCGTTTTCTAGTTTGAAAGATCTACGCATACATAGGGACGGACAGACAGCGGCAAGCGACTTTGTTTTATAATATGTCATCATCATCATCATCATCAGCCTATTGCAGTCCACTGCTGGACGTAGGTCTCCCCCGGGGCACGCCACAAGACTGCCATGGGGGGTATTTGCCCATAGTCACCACGCAGGGCAGGCGGGTTGGAGACCACAGTTTGTATTTTATAATATGTAGTGAAGTATAAATGGACGACCGTCTTTTTATTTTATATTAACTGAAAAGTAAAGATATTTTCATGGTGTCACTGTTTTCATTACGTTTTCTTTACATTTGACCCCACTCTGTTAAACGTGGTTCTTGTAGGATCTTCTTCGCGATACTGCAGTTCTGGCTACGCCATTTTTGGGAACACAGCCATAATATTTACTATACAGGGTGTAACACAAGGGGTATGTTAAGCGAAAAGCTATGTAACCAGCTCACTACAGAGAACCTATTCACAAAATTTGAGACTCAAAATCATCCCACCCGGGTGAGGAACTTTTTCCATTTCTTTATTAATAATTTTCAAAATCATATGTTTATTTTTCAAGATTGTATGAACATTTCTGAGTTGTTTAGGAATTCCACCCTGTATATGTATTTATACATAACTAGCTGACCCAGCAAACGTTGTTTTGCCATGTAAAAGGGGTTGATCCTAGAGGGGTGAAAATTCATGGTTGTATGTATTTTTGTATGCTGTATCATAAAAAAATAAAAACAAAAAATTTTGTCAAAAAAATAAAATAAAAAATTTAGGGGTGGACCACCCTTAACATTTAGGGGGATGAAAAATAGATGTTGTCCGATTCTCCACCCTAACCGATATGCATGCTAAGATTTACGAAAATCGGTAGAGCCGTTTCGTAGGAGTTTAACTTCTAACACCGTGACACGAGAATTTTATATATTAGATTTACTTTTTATTTTTACTAATATTATGAATGTTCTGAAAAATCTAGACATTGCCACCCGTTTTGTTCACACTAGACTAACAGCTATTTTGATCTTCATGCAAAAATATTTGGTACTGTTGTACCTACCTACTTTCAGAATATGGGAAAGTGTGAAAATAGGTTTATTATTCTCTGTGATAGCCGTGGGAAGCTAAACCCATAAATCCTGACACGATTGTGGGAATACTCCTCAAAATATAGGTCAAACGCACAACAAGCTAGTATACTTAGTTTTTAAAAATCCTCCGACATAGGCGCTAGTGTCTTTGTAACAGTATAACTGTTTCTTTTAGTTCATATAGTGTCTAGAAAATCCGTGGTATTTCTTTGTTAAAACAGATTATAGTAGGCGTGAAAATGTTCACTGTTATCGACTCGACAACGGATTTTCAGCTTAATAGTAGCTAACCCTCCTAAGGCAGATAAAAGACGACACATAAATCTTTAGATTCTATAGAAAAATGGGAAAAAAGATGGGGAGATTTAGAGCGACACGAAATATTACCTTGTTATGTTAAGGAAGTAGAATCACTGAACTTAAAGCTATCGAGAATATTAAAGCTTATGATCAAAGTAATATCCAAAAGATCACCTACCTAACCTACCCATCCTATCTATAAATAGTGGCAGGTGAGGGTGTGCAAGCATATGGTCATATTTATTTGTTAAAATTTATTTGCTGTTAAATTTGTATGGGAAATCTGTTGGCGATGTTTACCAAAGTGATGCCATATTTATTACAACATTTTAAGCTGAACGTTAATGGGACGGCTCAAGAGACAGCCGGAGCGATGACCGTCATTTTAGTGGACTACTCGAGCGAGGCTTATTAGTGGTAAGTAGTTATACGTGCTTCCCCAAATGCTAAACAGAAAAGAATGACCTACAGACACCGTTACGAACTAATAAAGGCAGAGTGGTAAAACGTTCGTGATGCGGCGATCTTTTTATAGACCGACAATAGGAAAAGGTATTTCTTGGGAAAAGGGAAGAATAGGAAAGGTACCGTTTTTGGTACGGCCGCTATTATGACGGCTACGCGAAAAATATGGTAACGTGTGCACAATCCTATATAGGAAAAAGTGGATAAGTGGAAAGCTGTATTTATTTATTGTTATACAATACCTTTTCCTATTGTAAGGAGTCGTCGAACCCATAAATTACAATGTCCGTGCGATAAGGTTATTTCCCGTCTGTATTTGCATAAGCTATAGAGAAAATGATTAAGTGTTAGGACTAGAGTTGCCACGAATAGTGATTTGGCCGAATACCGAATATTCTGCAACGCAGTCGGCCGAAGCGCCGAATATTCGGCTGCCGAAAATTGTATATGCATTAAAATCGATACATTAAAAGTTGTGACAAAAATAGATATAATTTTAATCAGTCTTCAATTTTAATCTTTATAACATCTACATGTGGATAGATAGTTATATAAATAGAGTATATTTACGTATAATAACTATTTACAAATAAGTGTTGAGCCAGGAGGATATTTTATGTACCTATATACATTAAATCTATGTGGCCCGCAATTTACGTGATCGTAGATATACATATACAATATTATAGCATAATTATTATATGTTATTCTGGTGTATAATCCTTCATACTCGTACTCGTATATACATCTGCCAAGTTTCATCAAATTCGATTCTGAAGTTTTTGCATGAAACAGTCACATCGCACACCAGTAGGAAGTGAAATACGTAGTGGGTAGCTGATTATTGTTATTTATATTTGGAGACACGAACTCTGAACTTTGAGTACCATTCTCGATCATAGATAGAGACCGCACAAGAGCCAGATAATCTCCGGGGAGCGTGAGGATACTCCACTTTCTGAGCGGGTATTGACCACAGGTCATTGGTTTGAGGAAAGAACATCGTATGACAGCTGTTTTACATTTACAACCGGAAAATGCTCTCCTTCCTAATATTGAACGTGGAATAGAGAGGTCATTATTACTGTATTTTGCTAAATTGTTTGTTTGTTACCTCTTTACGCTTTATTTACTCAACTTATATACACTAGCGGACCCGACAGACGTTGTCCTGTCCCACGCCTTAAAAGCAAACTTTCTGAAATAAGCTGTAACAGTATGTACCGTAATAAAAACATTGTCTAATTGACCGAATTGTGAATCTAAACCATTTTCGAACCCACTTGAAAATCATCAAAATCGGTTTTAGAAGAACTTCAATTACAGACACACGAACAGAAGATTTAATTAATTCATCATCATTCATCATTTACAGCCCTGAGAAATCCACTGTTGGACATAGGCCTCCCCCACTCCGACCGGTCGGAAGCAGTCTGCATCCAACCGACGCCCGCGACCTTGGCCAGGTCGTCCGTCCACCTCGCGGGTGGCCTTCCCACGCTGCGTTTGCCGATACGTGGTTTCCACTCTAGAACTTTCCGACTCCATCAACCATCAGTTCTTCGAGCTATGTGCCCTGCCCATTACCACTTCAGGTTGCTAGACCGTTGAGCCATGTCGGTGATCTTTGTACGTCTGCGGATCTCCTCATTTCTTATTCGATCACGCAGAGATCCGAGCATAGCTCTCTCCATCGCTCGCTGTGCGATCCTGAGCTTCTTTATGAGGCACATAGTTAGAGACCACGTCTCGGCACCGTAGGTCATCACCGGCAGCACGCACTGGTTGAACACCTTCGTCTTTAAGGACTGGGGTATCTTGGACACAAATAAGCTTCGTAGTTTCCCGAACGCTGCCCAGCCGAGTTGAATCCGCCGATTTATCTCCTTCTCAAAGTTGGACTTACCTAGTTTGACCGTCTGTCCCAGGTAAACATACTCGTAAACAACTTCGAGCATCGAGCTCCCAACCAGTACAGGAGTGGGCGGCACATGAACGTTCGACATGATCTTCGTCTTGTCCATGTTCATCTTCAGGCCCACTTGTTGGGAGACTCAATTTTGAGGCCATCGAGCATTGTGCTTAGATCCTTCAGCGATTCTGCCATGACCAAAATGTCGTCTGCGAACCAAAGGTGAGTGATGTATTCGCCATTCGTGATTAATGAAGAGCTTCGGAGAAATAACATCTCCTTGTCTCACTCCCCTCCGCAATGAAATCGGCTCAGTGCTCCGCTCCTGTTCTCGTACCGACATGGTGGCATTGCTGTGTAAACACTTCAGCACTTCAATATATCGATGGTTAATATGGCACCGCTGGAGAGACTGCAGCACTGCCCATGTCTCGATCGAATCAAAGGCCTTCTCATAGTCCACGAACGCTAGGCATAGGGGCCGATTATACTCTTCCGTTTTTTGTATAATCTGCCGTAGCATGTGGATATGGTCTATAGTACTAAACCCTTTTCGGAAACCGGCTTGTTCGGGAGGTTGGAAGTCATCAAACATGCGAGCAAGACGATTCGCGATTACCCTTGAAAACAACTTGTAGACATGGTTCAGAAGCGAGATGGGTCTATAGTTCTTCAGCAAGGCTTTATCGGCTTTTTTAAAGAACATCACCACCACACTTCTGCTCCATGCTTCCGGCGTTACACCTTCGAGCAGGACGGAATTGAAGAGCCAAGAACGATAACGCCTTAAGGCGCCTAAACAAAAAAGCCTTTATGTTTACGAAATAACTTTAGCGTTACTAATACCATTCGTATTGGCTTGGCTCGGACGACGCGACGCGACGCCGCCGGCCGACGGCGAAAAGAGCCTTTTGTATAGATAAGTCGAGTATTGTGGTGATACGCACTCGGCTTAAGCCGATTGCACGTCGATGGGATAAATGTGGGGAGACCCATAAACGTCAAATCCACAAAGCTAAGAGTAATAACGAGACAAGGCAAGTGTTTCTACTTGGTGTGTAAAAAGGAATTGCAAACCACTTCTATCAGCCCTAATTCATTCAGTCCTAGCCCAAGAACGAGTGTCTATTCTAATTCCCAAGTCTATTTTTTACATGCAAAGTAGATACACTTAGTTTATCTATTTATTAATAGCTCTGTGAATTTGACGTTTAAAAGTGAGACAGCTCGCTCTCACCAAATTCATGTACGGGTGCAGTACTTACAGCGCTTATGCTAAGCCTGGCTGGGGTCCTGACTATTCTTTATACTTTTTATTATACCCCATTTCGGGAACATAGCTGTGTCTAATTTATATATTATGGGCCGATTTTTCCATAAGATAAGATAATTCTTCAGAAAGTCTGTCCGAATGATATAGGTAGTTGCTGCTGTCTCCATCTTGATCAAGATTTATAAAAAGACTGTATCAACCTTATTATTTAGATAGGCTACCTGAGACGATTGGAAAAATCGGCATTTACACATAGAAAGTTATATAATAGTGTTTGGTACCCCAAGCCCGCATACAAACTTGGGTATTGTCTCGGTGACCGAATGAAGTAAATAAAATGATACAAAGACTGGGTGACAGACAACGTGACCCGCCGGTCGTCGGTCAAATTACAACATATGCTATATATGTTGTATGTATATAGGTATATACAGTTCTACACAGCATGTTTGTTATTTAGTATGAGTTTATTCTTTATGGCGCAGATTAGTGTACTGCTTTGTGCGGACCACAGTTCACACGCCACAATTTACCAAGGTTATTGAAGATTACCATACAAACTGTCATAACTAATAGTAGGGGAGCCCAAGCGGGGATTTTTGAAGTTACTCGAGCGTGTCAGAAAATTATGTAGGGAGAATCCTTGCATAATGTAATGTACCCTTACCACATATGAACCCTTAATATGGTGGTGTACGTTGAGGGGAACCCGTCAGATTAGTAAAAAAAAATCGATCCTCCGAAAAACTCGAGCGCGTCAGATTAAGAGAGGGTAAGTTAATTACAGTGAGATAAGTGTATATTTCAATAATCTGACGATTTGAATGTGACATTAAGAAATAAACAAGTCACAAAGTTGTAAAAAAAAACGATACCTCGAAATACTCGAGCGTGATTAATTTTTTTTTATTTTAAAGATAAAAGTGTCAGGATTGTAAAAAAATAATAATCTGACGTTTTAAATGGGGTAATGTTTATTAATTTGTCGAAAAAAGGTGGAGCGTACAGCGGCAGAGAGCTGTGGTTCCCCCACGCTGCGCCTAACTTTCGTTCTCACTCATTCTTTATCTCTTACTCTCTCGCACCGTCACAACTACGCCATGTTGTCATCTCAGCTTAGTGATGGGCAAATGGAAAAAAAAATATCGATATATATCACCCAAGAAATATCGATATTTCGATATATCGATATTTTTTGCCCAATTTGCAATTATTTATAAAAATTGCCAAAATTATCGCTAACTTCCATACAGCAGACATGACATTTAACATAAATACAACTCACACAAAAAAAATAACAATAAGCTACGCTTAGTTTACTCGTGACAACACAACAAAACAACGTTCGTACCAACACTCTAAACTAAAATGCAGTCAGTCCAGTGCAGTGATACCAACCAAACCAACAAGCAATGTCATTGTCATAGACAAACAAGTCATAGAGTGTAATTTTTGTTTGTGTTTGAAGCAAAGAAACTAAACCCATACAGCCTACTGCATATTTTCTAAATTTAAGAAATCGGATTGGTCAAAAACATGATGTGACGCATGAGCAGACGCCAGACAGCAGAGCTTTAAAAATATATCGATTTTGATATCTGCCGGGCTAGCACGACCACGATAAGTAGATATACGATAAAGGATTTCGTATCGTATCTATACCACCATAATTATCGATTTCGCGAACATGACCAATGGAACAATACGTTACGTTAAGATTTATCCCGTGTTACAATACGATAAGGCGCGAGATAAGTTAAACAAATGTTTCTAGAGTCAAAAAATATTTTTTTCTTTTTTTCAATTGTCGTTCATTCTTTTTTTTTCTTTTTTTCCTTTTTGACATCAGATGTCATGTTAACTGCTCTAACATGACCAGCGAAACACGATACGATAAACCTATTTATCGACTAGCTGTCAAAATACGATAGATATTAGCCGCCATTTTGAATGTTATCGATACCAATAAACCAATTTCTAATCATTTAATTTTACCTTTGACCTACCTATGTAAACTAAAAACGAGTAAACTAAAACACTAAATTAAAAATATTAAGTTTGGAGCATATCACTGAAAACCTATCGAACCAAAGAATATAATAGGTATTTTCGATTTCTCTAACCTATCTACGCTTATCGCGTCTTACAATGTTCATCGATAACAATATCTTGAATTGATGTCAAAATTCGATATTTTTAACATCAAAATACGGTCATGTTCGGCGCTATCGATAGTAACCGATGGACATGCTCGCATTTTATCTATCGTATCGTATTGTGCCGTGTAACGTTACCGGCATGGTTATGTTCGCTGTATCGATAAAATTCAACATGGCGGCTATATTTATCGTATTTTGACAGCTAGGTATCGATAACTTGACCAACTTGAGCCAACTTCGAAGATGAATTAAGCGAAGATGAATTAAGCGAAGATGATAATTAACATGATTTAATAATTGTAATTTCTTGTATCGAATTTTAAATCAATAAATTATAAAATATAAATATGAACATGTGTATATGATCCTTTCATTCATCTGTGAAGAAAGCACAGCAAGAATTTCCCTTAAAAATGGTCAGATTAGCTATATCCCTCCATATAATTGTCAGATTATGATTCAGGAGGACAGTAACATCAAATTGATCCCCCTGCAGAAAAATCTGACGCGCTGGAGTATTTCAAGGTCACCATTTTTTTTTACATATTAAAAAATTAATTATGACTGAACGCCTCGTGCAAATCGTCAGTCATTTGAATAGTACACTTTTTAGGGTTTACTTAACACTCACTTTGAATATCTGACACGCTCGAATAACTTTTTTTTTTTTTTTTTCAACCACTCGTTCTGGCCACCCCCCTTCAATTAATTGTCAGATTAATGTCTAATAGTTATGAGTAATATAAAGCGCATATGTACTATAAATGACTGACGCGCTCGAGTATTTCCATATGACGATTTTTTTTTACATTTTTAAACAAGTGTACACGGTAAACCCCCCACTAAAATAGAAAATGCAACATAAACTTTTTTTTGCTCATAACATAATCTGTAGAATCCACTAAGTCCCCATGACGCTCGAGTAACTGCAAATTTAGCATCTCGGGCTCCCCTACTATAATACAGGTAGCCCCTTTCTTCTCCGAATATCGATCGTCCGAAAACCATAATTCCTAACAAGTTTGCTATAATCATCACTTTCCATAATATTCGCGTATACGAAATTGTATATTATCTAATCGTCTTTAATTCTAATACTTTGGTGCCATAAAATCGGGTGCTATAATGATTAGATGTCCTAATTTTTCTTGCTATAAAGTTACATGTCCTAAGTGTTATATTGTATACTGTATGTTAGACCGAATGGTGGTTTATTATAATATTGTTAATTATATCCTCTACTATTAGCGACTACAACAACGCCTCTAAAAGCGAAAGAAAAAAATCATCTTAAAAACGTATAACTGAACTGTAAATTTTTAAATTTTACGCGTTATAAATAGCTTGAAATAATCTATAAATAGCCGTGGAGGGTATGCCGGGGGCTCGGTCCTCATTGACGCTCTGGCATCGATCAGGCCCGGGCTGCACCGCCGCTGACCCAGTTCGCACGCTCAATGGAACGAGTGGTGTGGAGGTGTGGGTTCGGGCCCTTGCAAAATGCTGTCAGTCAGGATTTCTTAAAATCCCTTGCAAAATAAGGATATACTTACTTAATAGTAAAATGGGATGTGTTTGTAACGCATAATTGTAAACGAGGAAGCTCTTTCCAAGAACATTGTGCACTTCTTAGACCTCCTACTGATAGGTAAAGTTTCTCAGCGGAAAAGCAGTTTGTACCTAATTGTAGTATATCCATAATAATAGTTAATCTGTATAGGTACCAAAATAAAATTATTTCCGAAAAAATAACTCAAAAAGCAAGATTTTCAAAAAGCCGAATTCTGTACTTACGTTGTTTTTTCCCGAGGCACAAGGACACAGGCATACTGCTTTACTGCAGCGAGGTTGTCGACCGCGCGACCTAGTTTCCGCGCTTACGTCATAGGGGGCGTTTCATGACGTCACAGGCGTGCAAGCCCATTCAAAACTGGAACACCCTCTCACCTTCATACATTTCGCTACAATCCTCCATCGCACACCAGCTGAACCTTATACCGTTTGCCCAGACTCCAAAATTGCTTAAATCTGATGTCCTCATGAAACTGCCATGATAGATATTCTACATTTAAAATAGAGTCAGCGAGGTTAAAACCAGGTAACAACTGGAGGTCATTTCTCTCGATGTCCTCCAAGTATATGCCCCGGAAAGGTCGTAAAGTAGGTAGGATTCAATAAACATACAATAATAGCAAACAGCAGTGTGATATGTTTATTTTGGTACAGGCTGGCCTTTTCAGAGAGGCTGATTGATGGTTTGCAGCAGCTATACTTTATTTTTAGTCAGCGAGGTTAAAACCAGGTAATAACTGGAGGTCATTTCTCTCGATGTCCTCCAAGTATATGCCCCGGAAAAGTCGTAAAGTAGGTAGGATTCAATAAACATACAATAATAGCAAACAGCAGTGTGATATGTTTATTTTGGTACAGGCTGGCCTTTTCAGAGAGGCTGATTGATGGTTTGCAGCAGCCTTACTTTATTTTCGTATCTATCGGAGGTCAGTACAGTGACATATCAATAAATAACTATGAGGTTTGGCATAAGAAGGAGGGCAAGGAAATATATGTATATGAGACTAAGGCATATTGCATCACATACAACTTCCCAGAGTTGTGACTATCAGCTTTACTTAGTCAATATTAGGTGGTATGTTTTTCTAATATCCTAGGAAAAAAGGCCATATTTGGGTACTTTTAAAGATGGAAGAAACATTAATTTCTCCAGTAAAATTTGTTTGAAATAATTATGGGCATAATGTACTCCCTTTGTCAATATACCTAATATAATAAATTAAATAGAATTTAATAGGCAGCATAAATTAGTATTTATATAAAAAAATAAATATTTTAGCGATTCACTAATCCTTTGCTAATTAATGTACTTAACTAAACCTGTCTCTGAACTTTGAGAATTAAACAATAAATGCTGATTCTAAACTGTAAAAAATTGAAATTTGATTCTATTTAAAGCGGCCATCCTTGGCCCGATTTCCGCAGGTCATGCCCTTTAAAGCTGAAGGCTTTAAACACAATAAAAAATGGATATTTCCGTTATGCTAGTTACAGCATCGTTATGTATTCACGGCGAGGACATGAAACGGATAAACTATGAAAAAGTTTTTGAAAAAAAAAATAGCATATCCATCCTCTAGCTTTGTACTTACATTACCTTTGAAAATGTTTGTTTGAAATGTGTATTCTATGTACAATAAAGAATAGAATAGGACTCAAACAAAATCTGTTTATTTACATTACAAGTGATCTGGCTGACAGTTGAGTAACACATTATTATAATAAAACAATTTTCTTGTCGCATCGCTCAACCTTTATCTAAGTAGAGCATCGCATAACAAATACGCACCAGAATAGAAAAGCGTAACTTTATTTACAAGCATTTGTAGCTCTGGGAAACTTGGCCTGGAAATGGAAAAGTTCCCGAAAACCAAAATGGCCGCCAACAACCAAATGGCGGGAAGAGATAGATAAATCGTCACGGCTGTTTCGTTAGTGATCTGAGGAGCGACTGGACTGATTCGTAACTGGGTCGTTTGCGAATAAGGAACACTGCATACACTACGTACCCAATGGTAACAAAATGTGACGCGAACATTAGTTCGCTATGAAGACCTGTACATCAGCCTCATTCTAATGCTGGATATAGACCTCGCCCAAGG
The DNA here is from genome assembly GCA_014607495.2 of Carposina sasakii. Classification (NCBI taxonomy): domain Eukaryota; kingdom Metazoa; phylum Arthropoda; class Insecta; order Lepidoptera; family Carposinidae; genus Carposina; species Carposina sasakii. Next base: position 8,038,989 of record CP053155.1, read on the forward strand.
CAAGCCACAAGGCTACTGCCATAGGAAGGTTTTGCATATAGTTACCATTGTCTATGGTCACCACGCTGAGGAGGCGGGTTAGTGAACACCGAGTGATTTTCAGACTATGTGCTGTGAACCTCTTGGAAACCTTTAATCGCCTCTTACGATATCCACCGGCAGGCATGGGGTGGTTATGATGGGGCCATTCTTATTGTTCACAAAATTATATGGTAAATTTAGTGCGTGTATTTGTATCTGCAATTGCCAGAAAACCAAAACACTAAGTACCTACCTAATGAATAATACGTAAAAAAAATAAAGGATGTTCTCAAGAAAAGGCTTTTAAAGATTACTCTATTTGGTATGTCGTGCCGCCTAAATTAGTCTCCGTAAACAAATTGCTTATTGTCAAAATGTAATATAATTATATTCGTTTGTTTACAAAATAAATCAAAAGTTAATACAAAATCATAAATAAATAACATCTACCTTGTGCTCATAATATAACTTCTTTTATCGCGTGAGATCTATGATTGCGCTATTTCTTTATTGTTATTAATTTAAATCTTTACGATGTTAACAAAATTGAACATAGAATTGTATATAAGTAAGCATAACAAATATAATTTGTTTTCTAAACTCCGAGTTGAATGAATGTGAACCAGACGGCAAAGATACAGCCGATTTTAATTTGAAAACGAAAATAACTGGGCTACATATTTTATTAATAATTTTATAATATATAATATCTTGACTAAGATAAAAACACTTCTCCATAATATAATCGTTAGGATATGGTTGATCGTTTCATCATTAAAACATTGTGCTGAGGGATTCAGCTTTGTTTATCGAGATTTGGCTTATGTATAGCTATCGGGATGAAAAATAACGTTTCCAATAATGTAATTTCAAAAAGAGATGGTAAAATTCGTCACCCGAGTAATTGACCCGGTGGCTCAGTGGTAAGAGCGCTGGCACGGAATGCAGAGGTCGTGGGTTCGATTCCCACCCGGGTGAGGAATTTTTTCCATTTCTTTATTAATAATTTTACATATTTTATATTAATTTCATATTAGGTATAACATACTCGTAAATACTTTTGACATCAATCAGTTACGTATTCTATTAAAAGTTGGTCTTCATAGTCTCTGTGTCCGAGTCCGTAACATATACGCGCTCGTTACCAAAAATGGACTTGTTTTGAATTCATCAATGTCAGGATTTGCTTCCCGAATCGAGTATTTTCGTATACGGAATTCCTTACGAAGGAGTCAACTTTTCCATTGGGAAATGTTTTTTGTGAGAGACTATCGAAGAGGTTCTATTTGCAGTACCTACAGGCTTTTTTACCAAACTACAAGTTGACCTTGGATATTGCACTTAGTACTTAACGAAGTCAAGGAATGTTAGATGGTTAAGTGAATTAATTCAGTAGGTACCTACTTACCTGTAGGTAATATAATTTTTTGTTTTTACATTAGATCATATCCCACCGCTGATTTTATGTGAAAGATGAATCAGAATCAGAACCCTTAAAAAGTGGTATAGTCGAGAAACTATTCCTAAAGGGCGATCCTTCATCGCACGCATTTTTTATTTACCCAAAATATTATTATACCTACATAACCTTACGTGTTTCGCCGTATGAAACCTTTGCCAACACATTTGTGAGTAAAAGATAACATTTCAATAATTTTAATGAATAAACTATATAATTAGCTGCTACAGCTGTAGGCATACCTATTTATAAGATAAGTATTCGTATGTTCAGAAGGAAGTTGTCTTTAATTGTGAAGAGGGCAACGACCTCTGCTTCACATGGTGGAGAAAGCTATAGCCAATATACGACTAGTTTATGACATAATTATATGACAATTACATACGCGAACTTCTCAACTACCATTAATTATAACAGTTGGTAAAGACAGATTGGTTTTAGTTCGTAGCTATTACAATATACGAGCAAGTAGAAATTATCGCCAGTTGAGGAAAATCTTCACCAAAACGAAGTCACGGGCATTCACTTATATTAGTATCTTTGTTAGAGAGTAGGTAGCCACAGCTATGTCTTCTCTACTGCAAATAAAATTCACCTTCAGCAAGCGATACGATATACTTGCGGTGATACAATTTTCTCTATTTTATGACTACTGCGTCCATGTCCTACTCTACTCTACATTAATAACGTAAGAGCTGTGGAAAATATTTTAATGTACATTGAGACCTTAACATTTATGTTTACTGATAAAACAAGCTTTTATAAAGATGATATCGTTATTTATAGGGCTAGCGGGAAGAGGTAGTCTATTGTTCCTAATTAAAAGCAACCGAACCGAATTAAAAGGATGCCCCTGTTACCACTATTTTTGCGACTTGTATTTGGCTTTAGATATTGTCTAATGACAAAATTACTAACTATAAATATTTGACGGTTGACCATACCTATTTAGCAATATATACAAAACCACAGAATACAATGGAAGGTACAGACAAAACATAACTTTCCAATCTAAATACAAATATTATGTCATCAAAAAGTTTCCATTTCCTAGCTATTAATATCTACTGGTATAATGGGATCCAAACTACTAAGATTGTTTAATTAATTGTTTTCCATCTAAATCTATTAATAATATATTTTATCTGCTATGTAGTATAAAGGAATTTAAACTAAATAGTCCAGCTGTTATTGTAATTATAAGTATTTATTATAGTAAATTTTGTACAATAGTGATCCAGGGCTTCATACATAAACATACAGGGTGTTTTTTTGTCGCCACCTTTAACGAAGGGTACGTACTCTATACATGAAATAAAGTAAGTTTATGCCAAAAAAAATGCAAAGAAAAAAAAATTTTTTTTTTGAAAAAAAAAATTAAATTCCTTGGGCGTGCGAAATTTATAGTGTCTAGTGTTTATGTTAGTTTTTTTATAGACATATATTAATTATTTTTCGTGAAAAAATCCTGCTACGCGCGTCTATGTGCATTTATGCAGAAAAACGCAGTCTATTTACTCAACTTTGGACCCTAATATTTTGGAAACCAGACACTTCCCAGGTATGCTTCCATGGAGAAAAATGATCGTAATGATGAGGAGATTCCGTAGTTTTCGGGAACGTTGACGACCAAAAATCACCCTGTATACTTACATGCAATATGTAGATATAAATAAATAGTCGACTGTGGAATTTGGTCGAGTTTTTTCTATAACGAGTTTTTTAATGTCTAATAAGTATTATAATATCCTCCGACCGTATTTCTATTGTATTTTATATCAGCGCGGTCAATCTCAACGATGAGTAACCAACTGCGCAGGAGGTATAACAATGCAGGTGCTAGATATCTAGGTGCACTCTCTATTCTTTCACTCTCATAGTGGCGCAGGATCACGCACTTTCCGAGGGCTTATCATTTTACTAAATAAAAATTCAAACATGAAATATTAATATTCAGCAGTACAGGCCCGATACCAGTTACTATCCAACCTACGCATTCCGTTTGGAAGGCGCATGTCAAAACTATTAGGCACGTCTAAATTATCACCGCCTAGGAAAAAGTAATATCTACTTTATAATCCTGCAGTTCTAGCTACCCCGTCTCGGGAATACAGCCATATTTATTTTTTTTTATTTTATTTTTCAAAGTTATTACAATATATTATATTAATATTGTACGATTACATCGTACGCCGCGTGGTGTCGGCAGAGTAGAATTCGTATCACCCCATGTCTGTCCGTGGGTATCGTACGAGGCGATTAACTCTTTCAGTCTTGGTGGTTAGTGTCACTAACCACCTATTTCTGAATTTTTTAATTAAAATCAATGCCATCTACTTATAATCGGTTGAACTATCATGAAAGTTCGATTCATGCTTGACAAGATACGACCGAATATACCGCCAAATGAAAGAATGACAACTCAATTTAGTTGAATTGAATATTGCACTTACGTAATTTTAATTGCGTGTTTTATAAAAAAAATAACAGGTAAGTAAGTTAGCTTTTATCTTCAATGTTTTTTATTAACTTTATTCTCATTTATCTGTTTTATATATATTTATTACATGAAAATACTACTACTCTTAAGTTTTTTGCAGTGTATTCACATCGAAATGCGTAAATTATCATTAATAGTTTGTATCAATAGTCATGGTGGTTAGTGGCACTAACCACCTCATTTTTCGAAAACCTTAATAAATAATTTTTTTTCCTACTTTATATGATTTTTTTATTGTTAATAATGCTAAAACTTACATACATATGTTAAAAATATTCTTAATCTAAAAGCGTGACGGAAAGAGTTAAGGGTTTCCGGGAGGTGGGCAGCAGCGCCTCCCGTGTTGACAACATAGTCCAAAATACAAACTGCGGTCACCAACCCGCCTGCCCAGCGTGGTGACTATGGGCAAATACCCCCCATGGCAGTCTTGTGACGCGCCCCGGGGGTGGCCTACGTTCAGCAGTGGACTGCAATAGGCTGATGATGATGATGATGACATCGTACATTTGTGAATCTTTCGCAGTCAGCTTTTCTGTAAATCGCTATTTCCTACCTAAATTCAGTTCACGTTTGTCATTCAATTAGTGTGCACACATCAATCATTATTTTCAAGTTATTAAAGTGATTTATCACGTTATTACATCTTTCCTGTTCTACAACACCCTATCAAGAACTCATCAATTCTGGATGTAGTAGTAGACACGTGCTCCTACATTAATGGTCCTTCGAGACTTTGTTTAGTGTTTTTTGTGTTTCTAACGTGTGACTGCGAATCGGCTCTGCTGGCCTACCACAAGCGGTCCTCCCCAGTAGAGTTGAGAAGTATTGAAATAAAACTGGATATTATTAATTAGTTGGACTTTTATTTATAACACAAACTAATGCACCGAGTGCAAGCGGAACAAGTAAGGAAGCCATTACCACAGACTAAATGACACACTATATAGAGAAGGCGGCAAATTGAAAAACATACAACACACCCACCAAATTTAAGCCTTCTCATTTCTATCATACAAATAAAGAAATAAAATTAAACTCTGTATGACAAACAACAAAACATACATAGGCTCAAAACATTAACAAATATCTATTTATTTAAAGTTACACCTATTTTACCTCTAAGATATTGAAATCTCACACGAGGGAGAGCTTTAGTAAAAATGTCAGCACATTGTTCCGTAGTACTTATGTACATGACATCTATTTCTCTTTCTTTAAATTTTTCTTTAATAAATTTGTACTTAATGTCAATGTGCTTACATCTTTTATGGAAATCTATATTTTTAATCACTGATATTGCACTTTGATTGTCCACACTTAAGCTGATAGTGTCCTGATTATATGCACTAATATCAAGTAGTAGTCTTTTAATCCATAATGCTTCTTTTGTGGCTGAGCATGCAGCCATAAATTCAGCTTCTGTAGTTGACAGTGCTATGCTTTGTTGTCGCTGAGTAGCCCATGTTATTGCTCCACCATTCTTCATGAAAGTATACCCAGTAGTAGATCTTCTTGTGTCATTGTCAGCTGCATAATCAGAGTCACTATAGCCTTCTACTACACTATTCTTCATCTTAGAATACAGTATACCATGCTCTTTGGTTTCTTTTAAGTACTTTAGTATCTTCTTAACGACTGCCCAGTGAGTTTTATCATAACAATCTAGATAGCGACTTACTAAGCTTATTCCAAACATGATGTCAGGTCTACTCACAACAGCAAGATGCATGAGTGATCCTACTGCTTCCCTGTATGGTATCTTTTCTTCAACTGTTATCTTTCTCCTCTCTAGTTTAGTGTGGGGATCTATAGGGATACTACTTCCATTGGCATTACTCATATTAAATTTCATCAGTAATTTTTCAATGTACTTTGTCTGATGGATAAAGATATGACCATCTGACCTTTCAATTTGTAGGCCAACAAAATTTTTAGGTTCCATAGTTTTTATCTCAAAGCTTTTCCTTAGGTCATCAATAATCTTGTTTATTACAGCATTATCTTTACATATTATCAACCCATCATCAACATACAGCAGAAGATATATTTTTATTCCACTTATGTTACCTGTAAACACACACTGATCGGAGTGACTATTCACAAAACCAAATTTATGCAGTACAGACTTAAATTTGTTGTTCCAACACCTAGGGGCCTGTTTTAATCCATATAAGGATCTATTAAGTTTACAAACAAAATTTGGTGGACATTCTATTCCTTCAGGAGGATTCATATAGATATCTTCTGTAATATCTCCATAGAGAAAAGCTGTTTTCACATCAAACTGCATAATATTCAAGTTATGTTGACATACTTCTGAGAGCAGTATGCGTACTGAGTCATATCTCACAGTGGGAGAAAATGTTTCTGTGTAATCTATCTGATATTGCTGGGAATAGCCTTTAGTACAGAGTCTGGACTTGTAGATTATACCAGCATAATCATCATCTTTGATACAAAACACCCACCTGCACCCAATTGTCTTCACTCCAGGGGGTTTTTCTACCAGAGTCCATGTCTCATTTTTCTCATGTGCTTGAAGTTCTTCCTTTACAGATTGTTTCCACTTTTCTCCATCTATAGATGATAAAGCTTCGTCATATGACTGTGGCACATCTGACTCTGAAATTCTACTTTTACAGAGGTAAATATTATTATCTTGCTTAGTTGCCTTAGATCTTGTTGTAATATTACTATGAGATTCTAAGTTAATTTTACTATCAGGAATATATAAACAATCATTGCTTGAATGACATGAATCTTCATCATTGCTAGTGCTTACATAAATATCATTTGATTCAGAATTCTCAGGTGAATTTTCTTGCAACTTTGGACTAAGAATCATTTGTACATTTTCATCAGTATCAGAAGATAGGGGCACGACTACAGCTTTTTGGTTTGTAACATTTTCTATAAAGACAACATCTCTACTTATTGTCACTTTATGTGTCTTTGGATCAAACAATTTGTAGCCTTTAGTAGTCTCACTATATCCAATAAAAATCATTTTACTTGCCTTAGGATCAAATTTTTGAAGTTTCTCTTTTGGTATTTTGACCATAGCCTTACATCCAAAGATTTTTAGGTGACTCACATCTGGCTTCTTCCCTGACCACATTTCCTCAGGTGTAGTAAATGACAGTGCACGGGTGGGGCAGCGGTTGGTGATATAGGCTGATGTAGATACTGCTTCAGCCCAATATCTTTTCTGTAAATTAGAATTAATTAGCATACAGCGTGCCCTTTCCATCAATGTGCGATTCATTCTCTCAGCCAAACCATTTTGTTGAGGTGTATATGAATTAGAAGTCTGATGGATTATCCCTGATTTCTTTAAATAATTGGACATCTCATTACTTAAGTACTCTCTGCCATTATCAGAACGTAGACATTTAATTTTCAGGTTGAGTTGATTCTCTACCAAGGCTTTGTATTCTTGAAACTTTGAAAATACATCAGATTTATTATGTAAGAAATATACATACACTTTCCTTGTAAAGTCATCTATGAATGTGAGGAAATACCTGGCACCACCAAGTGACTTCACCTCCATTGGTCCACAGACATCAGAATGAATTAACTCCAGAGGATTCTGTGCTCTGGACCCTTCAGTAGGAAACGGTAGCCTGGACTGTTTTCCTTTTTGACAAGTTTCACAAATCGTTTCATTCTTATTTTCATCTAATTTCACTCCATTGGTACATTTAGTCAGTTTATTTAAGTCATTAAAGTTTAAATGTGCCATTCTCTTGTGCCATAATAACAAATCAGTCTCATTCAATTTGCAACTGTATGCTGTAATAGTATCAGTATTCAGCCTGTACATGTTATTGATGAGATTTGCAACTGCTACTTCAGTATTCTGTTTGTTGAATATTTTACAGCCCTGTTTTGTAAACTGTATGGAACAACCATTCTTTATTATCTGACTAACTGACAATAAGTTAGTTGTTAATTCTGGTACATAGAGAATATTTGTAATTTAGATAGTTTGTTTCACACCATTAGTTCCAACTACATTCAGATTCATCTTGCCACAACTTTTCACCGGAAGCATTTTGTTATTTGCTATCTTAATACTTGTAATCGGAGGAGAAACTTCATCATAAAGCCAGTCTTGTCTCATAGTAAGATGCATTGAAGCTCCTGAATCTATATAGAATCCATCATTATATTTAGTTGTTGCAGAAAACACGGCTACATACCCAGAATTTTTATTATTGTCTTGTTCCTTCTTCTTTGACTTGCAATATTTACCAATATGCCCATATCGGTTGCAATTATAGCATCTCGGGCCTTTCTTCGGGGTTTGCTGAAAATTCTTATAGTTGTTATGCTTCGTGTAAAGTACTGTAGTATTGGATTCAACTGATTTTACTTCTTGCAGAAGTTTGGTTTTTATCAAGTCAGAACTAATCTTTACACCAGAGCTTTCTATCCCCATAATCATTGGTTTGTAGGACTCCGGCAAGCCAGCCAACATTAATGTTCCAAGCCACTCTTCGTCAACATTAAAGTTGATGTTTCTCAGCTTGTAGGCGGTGCACACAATCTTACTCACGTACTCTTCTACATTAGTACATTCCGTCAGAGTTGTTGTACATAAATCTCGGAGTAATCCCACACGACGAGTTAGCCCTGAGTCGTCAAATGCACTTGCTAGTTTGTCCCATACCTCCTTTGCAGTGGTTGCCTCTTGGATATGGACGAAATTCACAGAGTCCACTAACAATATTATCTTGGATTTAGCCTTTAGATCACGTTTTTCATCCACGATTGTGCCGGGTGTGATGCAGTCCCACAATTCCTCATGTTCAAGGTAGGTTTTCACTGCAAATCGCCACGTATTATAGTTATCTCGGCCGGTCAATTTGTCAATTAATGCCAATGCACTGCGGGACGACATTTTATTTGGTTATTTTCGTTATTGCGAAGAACTTTGTGAAAATTTTCGGAAAAAACAAATGACCACGAGGACGCCGCCAGTCTTTTAGGTTACTTCCAAAAATATTTGCTTTTAACACTGTTTTATTGACTGTTTCACACTGAGTTTACAATTATCAAAGCTCCTGGGCTCATAACCTATTGAAATAAAACTGGATATTATTAATTAGTTGGACTTTTATTTATAACACAAACTAATGCACCGAGTGCAAGCGGAACAAGTAAGGAAGCCATTACCACAGACTAAATGACACACTATATAGAGAAGGCGGCAAATTTAAAAACATACAACAAGAAGGCGCATAAGGTCATCCGTAAGGAATACGGAAACACTGGACACGACCAAGCGATCAAGGATACAAATCACAAGAAGGTTTTTATCAAGAGAACAAGCTCTAATTTGATTTTATCAAGCTTTATCAAGTGTTTGTTGTTTATCAAGAAACAAGTTTTAGCAAGGACGAACGTCAAGGAACTCAAGTTTAACAAGTGAACAGGAAGAAGCAAGGAATATAACCAAGTTTATTCATTATTAGCAAGTAAGTAAGTGAATTGTACAATGGAAACAAGCCTAGATTTCACTTACCTCTTACAAAATCAACAGCAAATTGTAGACGGCATTAATCAGCTGTGGTCGAATTTTAAGAAATACGGCCAATCACGTAAGACGCCTGATTACATCAAGAGAAAAGTAGAGACCTTGGATCAATACTGGGCAGAATTCCAGAGGAATCACGAACACCTCATTAAATCGGAAAATCAAAACTACGACTACTTCACTGCTAATCAATACGAGGAGTCACGATCATTTTATAAAGAAACTAGTGGCCCGCCCTCGCTTCGCTTCGGTACATATCAATACATAGATACAACTTTATATGTAGGTACAGCGGTTTTCGTTTAAATTTGGAACTCCCGTTGGTCCCCTTCTCGTGGGAATTTCGGGAAATCCGTTCTTAGAGCTTCCTTGTAGCCCTAATCCGATTTCAGCTTCGTATAAATAGCTGTTTTCGTAAAAAAATTAAATTCCCGTAACTCCCCTTCCCATAGGAATTTCGGGAAATCCGTTCTTAGTGCTCCCTCGCAGTCCCTAATGAACATACAGGTCCAATTTCAAATTCATATGTATCGCAGTTGTCGTAAAAAAAATGAATTCCCGTTTGTCCCCTTCCCGTGGGAATATCGGGAAATCCGTTTGAATTCCCATTTGTCCCCTTCCCTTGGGAATTTCGGGAAATCCGTCTTTAGTCCTTCCTCGTTGTCCCCAATGAACATATATGCCCGATTTCAGCTTCATATGTATAGCGGTTCTCGTAAAAATTATGAATTCCCGTTAGTCCCCTTCCCGTGGGAATTTCGGGAAATCCGTTTTTAGTCCTTCCTCGTTGTCCCCAATGAACATATATGCCCGATTTCAGCTTCATATGTATAGCGGTTTTCGTAAAAAATATTAAATTCCCGTTGGTCGCCTTCCCGTGGGAATATCGGGAAATTCTTATAGCCTATGTTCATCCAGGTCCAATAAGGATTCTAACGGTGAAAGAATTTTTGAAATCGGTCCAGTAGTTTCGGAGCCTATTCATTACAACCAAACAAACAAAGTTTTCCTCTTTATAATATTATATATTAGTATAGATTAAAGAGTCTATGCTTAAGTCTCCTGTGTTTGCAATGAAACCAGCTACGCCTTGGTTGAATCCAGCAAGCTCAAGGCCCTCCAGTCCAGCGGTCCCTGCGGGATCGGGCGAAGATAAAACCAGCTTCGAATCAAGTCGGCTGGCAAGGCAGAATAACCCAGAAGAATCTGCCGGCAGTACAATGGATAACCAACCTAACAAGTTAAATGAGATGCTACGTCGACAAACAACTAACTTTAAAGCTCTCTCACGCACGCTTACAAACATAAACTTAGCGGAAGTGAAAGAAAAATGGCAGTTCGACGACATATTGAAGATTGAATTGTATCAGGCGTCACTATTTGGAAGTTCAAATCTCTATCGAGGAATCGCCCACCACCGGGCCCTATACCCTCCGCTGACCCTCGGATCTGCCGACTCATGATCACGAACACAAGACACTACAATCGCAACGAGAAGCCAGATCCAAGCACCTAGCATGCAACCATAAATACATAGCTGCTAATCCGAAAACCAATTAAAATTTTAATCGACATATGTTTCGCCAACACCCGTAGCATCATCAGGATTAGTTTTCCATGTTAGTTCTATCTACCGAACCAACTAACTAACAACTAAAACCAATGTATTGCAAATCATTTTTATACCCTCAATCAAAATATAAAATAGAAAATGTTAATACCTACATATTAGTTTAGAAATATAAAATTATTATAGATAAATAAATATTAAACAATTAAAATTAAATTAAATTAACAATTAATAACTAATATGTATATTTTTAATATTTATTTATCTATAATAATTTTATATTTCTAAACTAATATGTAGGTATTAACATTTTTTGGATCGAAGTTCCTTACGGCAGGCTTGGAGGAGATAGGGATTTTGCTGCGCGACCGAACTGAAAAAAATGTGATAGTAAAACCGTAAAAAAAGTGCGTGGAATAAAACCGTTAAATGAGTTTTTTTTATGTATGTTCACCGATATTTCCGTCAATTATAAACGGATTTCAAAATTTTTTTTTGTTTGGATAGAGTTCACTTCTGAGGTGGTCCCATTTTCACCAGGTCAGGATCTGATGATGGGATCCAGGAGAAATCTGGGGCAACCACCGAAAATTGTATGCTCGTATGGTGCTTTTGTTACGTAATCATGTCTTACTCAGGTATATGCTTCAGGGTCTCAACATCTAATGCTGCTGTGCTGATGATGAAGCTACAGAACTCCTTAACGGTTAGGAGTTAGGGGACAGTACTGCAATTGGTCGATGGAAACTATACAGGGTGTTTTTTTGTGGCCACCTTTAACGAAGGGTACGTATTCTATACATGAAATAAAGTAAGTTTATGCCAAAAAAAATGCTGAGAATTATTTTTTTTTTTTGAAAATTTTTTTTAAATTCCTTGATCGTGCGAAATTTATAGTGTCTATGTTAGTTTTTTTATAGACAGATATTAATTATTTTTCGTGAAAAAATCCTGCTACGCGCGTCTATGTGCATTTATGCAGAAAGACGCAGTCTATTTACTCAACTTTGGACCCTAATATTTTGGAAACCAGACACCTCCCAGGTATGCTTCCATGGAGAAAAATGATCGTGATGATGAGGAGATCCCGTAGTTCTCGGGAACGTTGACGACCAAAAATCACCCTGTATGTAGGGCTAACGTGATACTTATACGGGTAGGTACTACTCCTGAGTGGTAACGATGAAATCCTTAAGTATACAGGGTGTTTTTTCGTTGCCACCCTTAACAAAGGGTATATACATCAAATAAAGTAAGTTTATGCAAAAAAAAAATGCTGAGAAAGGATGTAAATTTTTTTGAAATTATTTTTGGAACGAAGTTCCTTACGGCAGGCTTGGAGGAGATAGGGATTTTGCTGCGCAACCGAACTGAAAAAAATGTGATAGTAAAACCGTAAGAAAAAGTGCGTGGAATAAAACCGTTAAATGAGACGTGCGCAGGCGCGACAGTGGTATACACAAGCGAGTAGTGTATAATACATTTCTCTTTCTCCCTATTTCTTTTCGTTCTCTCATCCCTTCTCTCTCTATTACTACTCCACCCCGCCAATGCATAGTATATACTCATTAATTCATGGACAAGCACGTGGCGAATACTCACATTATAGATACATTTTAAACCTTAAAACCTTTAAAATTGTGTCGATTCTACATTAGCCGAAGGAACTTCGTTTCTACCTGGTGTCCCACGACACCACATTTAATTATGGCGAATTGTGCTGTAGGTAAGTACGGGTAATTACGTAAATTTAGGTTTAAGTGTGTGACTGCCGGAATCGACCACAATATGTATCTAATTTATGTTTAACAACATCCGAAATATTTTAGAAACCTCCAGAATGTTATTATTTACCTCTGTACCTACTTCACGACATATTATATAATTAAAATTGGATAAGTTCCTTATAGTGTGTTTTCACAGATTTTCACTTTACATATTATTTTATATTTTGATTGAGGGTATAAAAATGATTTGCATTACATTGGTTTTAGTTGTTAGTTAGTTGGTTCGGTAGATAGAACTAACATGGAAAACTAATCCTGATGATGCCACGGGTGTTGGCGAAACATATGTCGATTAAAATTTTAATTGGTTTTCGGATTAGCAGCTATGTATTTATGGTTGCATGCTAGGTGCTTGGATCTGGCTTCTCGTTGCGACTGTAGTGTCTTGTGTTCGTGATCATGAGTCGGCAGATCCGAGGGTCAGCGGAGGGTATAGGGCCCGGTGGTAGGCGATCCCTCAATAGACATATTGAAGAACTTAGAAGCACGTTGGTCAACTATCGACAAACTCCATTGGGACATCGATAGCGAGCTTAATGGAGAGGAAGATGAATATTACGAACAAACATTTACAGCGTACGAAAAAAGATACAGTGACATAAAAACGGAAATTAATAGTAAACTGTGGTCCGTAGCTCACCGTGAAAAGTCGACACCGATGCTAGAGATACCTGTTTTCCATGGCAACTACCAGCAATGGACATCATTTAAAGATCTTTTCACCGAGGCGATTCACAATAATCCCTGCCTGTCAAGTGCACAAAAGATGCAATTCCTCAAGAGTAAAATAAAAGGAGAACCAGAGCGCTTCATACAACATCTTCAAATAAGCTCCGAAAATTATGTCACGTGTTAAGACATCATCAACCACCGATACAACAATAGAAAATTAATATTCACCACTCACATGAATACTTTGATGTCTCTACCGGCTATGCAACAAGGCACATCAAGTCACATCAAAAGACTACATGACGTGACAGTAGAGTGTATGAACGGCATCAAAAACTTGGGAGTTAACATCGAGACATGGGACCCCATACTTATACACCTACTTTCGTCGAAATTAGACCCCGATACACACAACGACTACATGGCCGTTAACGCAACCAAGAGAACTACCCATATTGGATAAATTTTAAAAAATTTTGGAATCTAAATTTACCGCTTTAGAAGTATCAAAACGCAAGCAAGAAAACGTGACTCAAAGGTACAATAACCCGCCTACGTCATCGCCACCTAACACCAATGCATCACGTTTCAAGCAGTACTATTCAAGCAACAAGGCTACAAATAAAAATAGGAATCAAATTAGATGTCCAGTTTGCTCTCAAGATCACGGCATCTATTTTTGTGCTCAATTCAGAGAAATGAATCCAGTGGTGCAGAACAAAACAATTACAAGACTCAATCTATGTATTAATTGTCTATATTCACATAATGGAAAGCCTTGTATATCAAATAAACGCTGTCGGGAATGTAATAATTACCATAACACCATCTTACATGACGCTTTAAGTAATCAAAATTCTATAAATTCAAAACCGGCAGGAAATAGCGGCGCTATACATGTTGCGCAACAACCAATCTACAATAACAAGCAAACAGTGTCAATGAACGATGTTTTGCTAGCGACAGCACAGGTCAAAGTTCGTGCCAGCAACGGAGTACAGCATAGTTTCCGAACTCTCATAGACCAAGGCTCGCAAGTTTCCTTGATAAGCGAGAGAGCTGCACAACTGTTGAAAATACAAAGACATAATCACAAAGGTGTGATTACCGGAATCGGCACTAACGATACAGATGGCAAAGGAAAGATGAACATTTCATGCATTTCATTAAGGGGAAGCTACGAATTTGAAGTAGAAGCTTTAATAATGAAAAGTTTCACAAGAAACTTACCCAATACCACGCTCCTCAGACCATCATGGGCATTCCTAGAAGAAATAGAATAAATAAAGAAAGAAATAGATATTCTTTTGGGCGCCGAGGTATACGCCAATATAATTCTAAGTGGAGTATGAAAACAAGATTAATCTCAGTTACTAGCCCAAGAAACAAAACTTGGTTAGATTTTGTGCGGCAGGGTATAAAGTCTACATTGTAACGTTGTGTTGAACAATATCGAAGAGATACAACAATTTTGGCAAATCGAAGACATTCATCAGGATAGTATACACTCGACCGAAGAGGAAGATTGCATTAAATTTTACAATGCCACAAAAACAAGGTTAAGAGACGGAAGGTATCAAGTGCGACTGCCCCTTAAGCCCAATATTGAAACTGCATTAGGACAGTCGAAGGATAAAGCCATCGGACAATTTCTACATTTGGAGAAGAAATTATCGAGACATAAAACTATGGGTATACTTCACAAGGCATTTATGGTTAAGGAATACCTATCACTCGGTCACGTGAAACTGGCACGTGATAACGATAAGCCTTAATGTTACTTGCCCCACCATTGTGTAATGCACGAAGAATCTACTACCACTAAACTTCGTGTAGTATTCAATGGGTCAGAAAAGACATCAAGTGGGACCAGTTTAAACGACATCATGTACAAAGGCCCAAATTTGCAAAAAGATATTTTGATATTACTACTAAAGTGGAGGCAACACCGAATTGCTTTTGTGGCAGATACAGAAAAGATGTTTAGGCAGCTATGGGTACATCCCGATGACCAGAACCTTCAAAAAATTATACGGCGAGTGTTTGCATAAACCTTTAGAAGAGTACCAGCTAACAACAGTCACATATGGCACCAAGGCCGCCCCCTTTCTCGCTATGATGACGCTGAAACAATTGGCGCGCGATGAAAGCTTACAATACCCAGAAGCTGGTCAGGTTATCGAACAATGTTTTTATATGGACGATCTCATACATGGGCCCGACTCAGTGACGTCAGCCGAAAAATTACTATAGTCAGGCGGCTTCAACTTACAACAAACTCAGTTATTCCTGCTACTTGTTGGCGCTACTTCAAATCTGCCGAGAACCCAGCAGATTGTGCAAGCCGGGGACTAACAGCTAAGCAATTAGAAGAACACGCATTATGGTGGAAAGGACCGGCATGGCTTCCAACAATCACAATCAATCGACAAATGAAGAAGCAAAAACTAAGCTAATCCTCGGGGAGGTATATTCTGCAACCAACACTAATAATCTCGTGCTTGAACTATCAGACAAGTGTAGCTCTTACGCCAAGGTTATACACGTGCTGGCGTGGATTCGTCGGTTCATAAGTCGAAAACAAGACAGGAAAACGGAACCCTACCTCACTCTAACGGAAATCAAGCTAGCTAATATCAAAAGGGTACAAGAAAACGAAATTCAAACTGAGATAAACGAACTAAGAAAGGGCAACCAAGCGCCCTCCAAAAGCAAGATTTTGAGTTTGAACCCCTTTCTTGACGAAGATGGCATTATGAGAGTTGGCGGGAGATTAAAACATGCCCATATCAGTCCAGAGATGAAACATCCAATTATTTTGTCTCAAAACAGTCGCTTGACCGAGTTAATTATTATGCAAGCGCATAAAAATACCTACCACGGAGGAGCTCGCATTACATTGTCATTTGTTCGGCAAAATTATTGGCTACTTAGTGGAATTAAAACAATAAAAAAAAAATTCGCCAGTGCATTACGTGAAAAAAGCATAACCCAGATAAAAACTATCAAATAATGGGAGACTTGCCGGAATCAAGGAAAAACCCATCTCGTCCCTTCATGCACACCGGTGTGGATTATACAGGCCACGTTTACGTGAAATCTAACAAGGGAGGTGGTATCAAGACCACAAAGGCGTATGTAGCTGTGTTTGTGTGCATGGTGACCAAGGCGGTGCACCTTGAGTTGGTGGCAAACTTGACAACATCGTCCTTACTAGCCGCTATTCGAAGGATGTCAGCCCGTAGAGGTAAACCAGAGCACTTTTACAGTGATAACGGACGTAATTTCCTCGGAGCTAGTAAGTTAGCATAACATATCTATAGCTATAACTTGAATTTGAAGAAATACAAAAAATTATAAACAAAGATTTCCTTGGTAAGATAGCGGACATGGAAATCACGTGGCATTTCAATGCCCCCGCTTGGCCGTCAGCAGAAGGCCTCTGGGAGGCGGCAGTGAAAAGTTTTAAATATCATCTGAAACGAGTAATTGGCGAACAACGTCTCACTTACGAAGAATTTTCCACTCTCCTAGCCCAAATAGAGGGCTGCCTAAATTCAAGACAATTATGCCCATTAACTGAAGATCCAGAAGATTTGAATTACCTTACGCCGTCTCACTTTTTAGCAAGTGGGCCAACTCTGACGTTCATGGAAACAGAAAAGGATCAACGCACAAGATGGTATATAACCCAAAAAATTCTACAGGATTTGTGGAAAAGATGGCGCTCAGAATATTTGATGTAATTAGCCGCACGGAGTAAATGGAGAAACCCTCAACGTAACTTACAAGTCGATGACGTCGTGCTAATCCATGACGACAACCTACCGCCAGGCAAGTGGGCTATGGGTAGAGTTACCGAACTGCATCAAGGAAAGGACGGTTACGTGCGTGTCGTTACGTTGAAGACTAAAAGTGGATATTTGAAGCAGCCTATTATCAAAATTTCTACTTTGCTAGCAAACGCCGATAAACACCCACAAAGTTCAACGCAAAATTGTGACGTTAAGCTACGTCAAACAAATGACGTAATGTCAGTGACTACAGATAGAAAACGCCAAGTAAGCGCAAGTGGCCATATGAAGTTTAGCCTCAACTCTATAGTCAGAGCATTATTTCTGCTCTTACCTATCGTGTCAACTTCTCAATGCGACGTCAACGTGACTCAAATCAGAAAGGGTCAAGGACTTTATTTTGACAAGATCTCCGACATGATGATAATTAAGAATGAATGGAAAACCGTCGCATATTACAGTTTAGAGCCTTATTGGGAAGGAATAAAGGCGCTAGAAAAATATACGCAAACACTACAAGATACATGTAACACTATACGGCAACAAGGCCTCTATAACGTTATACTACTACAATTACGTCACGGATTCGCGGAACTCGAGTACTACAATCAAATGTTACTTAGTAAGCATACTCGTATTTCGAATACGCAAGTGCGCAGGCGCCGGGGACTTATCAATGGTGTCGGTTACCTTGCTAACAGCCTGTTTGGAGTATTAGACGAAAATTTTGCTGCGAAGTACAGAAAAGACATCGCACTAGTTCGAGACAACGAGAAATATATAGCCTCTCTTTGGAAAAATCAAACGTTAGTTTCAAAAGTCATTTACAGAAAAGCTGACTGCGAAAGATTCACAAATGTACGATGTAATCTTTCTGTAAATCGCTTTTTTTCTACCTAAATTCAGTTCACGTTCGTCATTCAATTAGTGTGCACACATCAATCATTATTTTCAAGTTATTAAAGTGATTTATCATGTTATCACATCTTTCCTGTTCTACAACACCCTATCAAGTACTCATCAATTCTGGATGTAGTAGTAGACACGTGCTCCTACAAATATTATTTTAATTATTACAGGATATATGTGAGTAAAGCAAGTATCAGTAATACAGTAAGTATGTAAATTATTTTTTACAAGATATTGTGCATGGTAAGCTCCACATTTATATTGGGAAAGAAATTTTAAAGATGTCGTTATTATGTACTAGTGGACGCACGCGACTTCGTCCGCGTGGACTGCAGAAAAAACAAAATGTCGAAATTATCCGGGATAAAAAGTAGCCTACGTGTTCATCCAAGGTGTCAAGCTAACTCCATAGCAAAAATCGCTCCAGCCGTTTTTACATGAAAGAGTAACAAACATCCATCCATCCATCCGTTCGTAAATATTACGCAACATTATAGCTCTACTAGTATAATAGAAATCTGTTAATAGACATGATACCTTCTACCTAGTCAGTCACGTTTTATCCCATGCAGTTGTCCAGGAGAGCTATTCTTGGAGCAGATTACAATATCAATTTTAATTCAATTATTAAACTAATGGACTATGGTAAAATAAGGGACATATATATTTTCACTTCTCATCATCACCAAAGACAAAAATTATACACCTTTTCTGAGTGAGCATATCGCCGCTTTTCGGGCACAATAGGTAACACAGTATCTATATTAAATTATTTACAATAAATAGTTAAAGTTTATTACAGCAAAATATTTACCTACATTACACCTTTATTTATTTATTAAGATTAGGCACACCAACATCATATGTATTAAAAAGGTAGAATAATTATTATACATTGTAACACAATACTGATACATGCAACTGGCGCACACAAAACATGCATTAAAATCCTTACGGCCGCGCCGCCCAATAATCCATCTCGCAACAGTTAAGTGATTTATAACATCTTTAGATAAACACTATCTATACTTATATAAAGTTAAGAAATATGACAAAAGGAGAACAGAGTTAATAATTTCATAAATCTGTTCATTGGGGGTACTGCAGTGCCCCCGTCAAGTCGAGCGCGAAGCAAACACTGTCGTACCATCCTTTACTGGAACCATTTCGCAGCATTTTCAGGCCTCTATTTGAGAACCTCTGGATAAGACCAGAACGCAGAAATTTTCGTCATCCAGTAAGCTATAATCACATACTTAAAATCCAACATTTCAAGTATATGTAGGTCATTTAGTTCCGAAGTTAAGCGAAGGAAAGTTTCGCAATTATGACACTCACTCACTCATGATCATCAAAATAGAACTAGTACTTCCCATAAACTCAGAGAGCTGAAATTTGGTACAGGTTTAATAGCCACATAAAGGGAAAACTATAAAAACTAGGATAATCGAAGATCTGGAGTACCTGGTGACCCTGATTAGAAAACACAAGAGCCCAACCAAACTATTAGAGATCGACATACCGCCGTTACAAAAAATATTCAACTTGGTGGGCCGCTTCATTTGATATCAAAAATCGTAGGTCTGAAGTATCTGATTAAGAACCCTCAGCTAGTCTCAGCTGTATTAGAGATATGGTAATGCCCCCTTCTACTATTGGTACATAAAAAAATCGACTGTCATTGCAAAAATCTAGCATAGTGGGACACATCTTCTAATTTAATCTAGCCTATAGCGTCCCACTGCTGGGCGAATGCCTCCCCTTCTGCTTTTAATACGCATATAAATAAAATTAAACGAAAAAATCAATATGCCCACGTTTCTACAAAAAGAAGTGAAATCCCACCAAAAACATTCTGTAAAAAACAAGCCAAGTCTCGATGGAGCTGCTTGTTTATCTCTAAAAAGTAATGAAATCTAGACAAAGTCGTGCCAAGTCTAAGGTTCCTTACTGCGATTTCTTTATTATTATAGTTAATGTTGTGTGACTTGGCCGTTGAAGGGTACACAAGGGTACAAAGCCAGGTCCATTGCACCAATCTGTCGCCAGAACCGCTACCCATTGACGATGGAAAATTGCCACTTGGAAAACGTTGATTGAATAACCAGACAATTATAGGCTTGATAAAGCTGCGTATTTCAATAATACTTATGTATAGGCGAGCCTGAAACAAACAGTATAAAAAATTATTTCCAGTACAGACGGACTTCTAATCATTGATAGAAGTCCGTCTGTACATCTATTTTATGTTAGATCTGTGGTCGATTAGACGCTCCAAAAGGAAGAGAGCAAACAAAGCCTAAACAATTGGTAGTAAAATTCGCTAATAATTTGATTCACGAATTATTGCCTATTAAGTAAAAATTTGAAATCATACCCCGGGCATACATGTACAGAGAACCATTCCCAATCTGTGTGGCCATATTATCTATATTTCATATTATGTTCAACGGCCAAGTCACACAACATTAACTAAAATAATAAAGAAATCGCAGTAAGGAACACTAGACTTGGCACGACTTTGTCTAGATTTCATTACTTTTTAGAGATAAACAAGCAGCTCCATCGAGACTTGGCTAGTTTTTTACAGAATGTTTTTGGTGGGATAGACATGATACGTTCTACCTAGTCAGTCACGTTTTAGCCCATGCAGTTGTCCAGGAGAGCTATTCTTGGAACAGATTACAATATCAATTTTAATTCAATTATTGAACTAAGGGGACTACTAAGTTAAGAAATATGACAAAAGGAGAACAGAGTTGATTAATTTCATACATTTATTAACGAGAGATTAAAGATCGAGAAAACTTGATGTTCTGTCCTACGGCCATTCCATGATTAGCGTCTCCCTGAAAGTCGTTGGCTTTCATGGACTTGAAGGCTGTGGCAACCTTCATCCAGTGAGAGTGATCAATTTAAACTTGAGAAAATATAAGCTGAGCCACTTCGGAGGTTTATCACTTTAAAGGTCAAACTTCGGAAAAATATTTAAGGCGGATAGTAGTAATTTTACTTCAATGTTATTTTTGCTCTGTACTACTGTGTAGTACTTACCTACCTATGTAAATATGTCACGTTCATTCGTTCGTCAGAGAATTTATAATTTTAAACCCTACATAATTTCGATTTTGATAATTAAATACTGTGACTGTCTCTATAAGGCTGTAATTTAATCACACAAGCCGTCTTATTCTTTGCCGAGAGTAATTTGAAAATAGGGTACTGAAATTAGTGGGGGCCTCGAGGTCGAAATTTGGCCATATTAGGGTCATAAATTCAATGTATACCTGTCTTAAATATGAGCGAATATACCACCTGGGTACTATAATATTGCTGTGCATTATTGCGTCTGGCTGGATGTTCGTCATCCTTCAATACAAAACCTTTGTTACGGCAACGAACGTCACTGCTAAACGAAGTTACGATTCCTGCTCTTATTTTGACTAGGCAACTCCATAATGCTTAGAATGTATTACACAGAAAGTTAATCAATTAAGTTTATTTTTACCTAAATACTTGATTCAACTAATTCTAAGACATCCAACTCAATGTTTATAATACATACTCCTTGGTTACATTCACCGATTACCATAATATTGATAACACAGCAAAGTTCAATATACTCTTTATATAATGAACCTACATACTTGTTATCATAATTATTACCCACGTCATTTGTCGCAAAATTTCATATGGATACAAGATAAATTAACATATTATCTTACGTGACTCTTTGTCAGCTAGTATGGGTACATAAAAAGATTTAAAAATAAAGGTTCATAATATTAACTTCGAGTACGTTATTCTATTTAATTTTTTTTTATAAATTACGTACGATTGTTAAGTTTCATGCCACGTGATCGCTAGAACAAAAATTGTAACCACGTTTTACGTGATGCCAAAAATAATATTTATTAAAAATAGATTTCATTTACTTTACTCGGGCGATAAAATCACGCACTCTTTATAATATTTGTATGATCGGAGTCCTCCCTCAGGATATACTGACGTCAATATGTGGAGCAAGCTTCGAGTAAGATTCCACGAAAATATATCAACGTCATGACTGCAATACTAAAGATCGAGATCATGGCAGATTAATCATTCAATTGTTTTTATATATAGGTATCAAATAATACGTTATTACTAACTAATTTTGAGTGTTTGAAAGGTCTTTTCTTTACCCTCCCTCGTTATTTATTTATACATCATATGTTACACTTAAGTAAAACGTAGCTACTCTATCGTGGTAGGTTAAACCTGTAAAGACAGCAGTAAGGTATGAAAATAAATCACTACATATTATAAAACAAAGTCGCTTGCCGCTGTCTGTCCGTCCCTTTGTATGCTTAGATTTTTCAAACTAGGGAACGGATTTTGATGCGGTTTTTTTTTAATAGATAGATAGTAATGTGTTGGATTTTAGAGGTTCATAATAATTAGTGGTTTACTAATTTACTAATTTCTATAATCCTGAGGATGCCACGGTTGTTGGCGAAACATATGTAGATTATTTATCTAGTTTTTGATTTCGGAATGGTGCAATGTATCGTCTTGCATGCTAGGTGCTCGGGTCTGGTTTCTCATGGCGATTGTAGTTAGTGCAAGTGCCTGTTGTCGCAATTATGAGTTATCAGATCCGAGGGTCAGTGGAGGGTGTAGGGCCCGGTGGTGGGCGCACCCATAGTGAATATATAGAGTGATTCACGAGGTAGGTTTATAATATATAGTGGACGCCCGCGACTCCGTCCGCGTGGACTACAGAAAAAATAAAAAGTAGCCTATATGTTAAGTGTAAAAAGTAGCCTATATGTTATCGCGGTTGTCGTAAAAAATTAATTCACGTTTGTCCCCTTCCCGTGGGAATTTCGGGAAATCCGTTCCCAGTGCTTCCTCGGGGTCCCAAATAAACATATATGCTCAACTTCAGATTCACATGTTTAACCGTTTTCGTAAAAAATAAATAATTCCCGTTGGTCTCCTTCCCGTGGGAATTTCGGGAAATCCGTTCTAGTGTTTCCTCGCAGTCCCTAATGAACATATATGCCCAATTTCAGCTTCATATGTATAGCGGTTTTCGTAAAAACTATGAATTCCCGTTTGTCCCCTTCCCGTGGGAATTTCGGGAAATCCGTTTTTAGTCCTCCCTCGCTGTCCCCAATGAACATATATGCCCGATTTCAGCTTCATATGTATAGCGGTTTTCGTAAAAACTATGAATTCCCGTTTGTCCCCTTCCCGTGGGAATTTCGGGAAATCCGTTTTTAGTCCTCCCTCGCTGTCCCCAATGAACATATATGCCCGATTTCAGCTTCATATGTATAGCGGTTTTCGTAAAAAATTTAGAATTCCCGTTGGTCGCCTTCCCGTGGGAATATCGGGAAATTCTTATAGCCTATGTTCATCCAGGTCCAATAAGGATTCTAACGGTGAAAGAATTTTTGAAATCGGTCCAGTAGTTTTTGAGCCTATTCATTACAACCAAACAAACAAAGTTTTCCTCTTTATAATATTAGTGTAGATAACTAGGGATCCTCCCCGGCTTCGCACGGGAGTAATGCTGTCTCACGTGGGCGAAGCCGTGGGCGACCGCTAGTAAATAAATAAATACAGTTAACACTTAACGTAACATAATTTTTAAGCAAAGTCATAAACTAACTGTACTTCAAAGTATACAGCTTACATATTTATTTTCACGCTTAAAATTGTAATAAACTGAGAAAACAAGGAAAATTTAATCTAACCAATACAAAAGCAACAGGTAACAACATCATAAAAATCTCACGCGGGTGAAAAAAAAAATCATTCTCTAATTAATATCAAAAAAATTTAAAGAGCGGATCAACTATAAAAAATACAAGATCACCTTGTAACTGAGATTCTAACTTAAACTTTCACAACCCTTAAATAAATAAATAAAAACTTTTATGGTTTTATTAACGTAACTTAAAAGATCTACATATGTACTACAGCACGAAGTACCATAATCGTACCCTGGAGACAAGCTATATTTAGATGAACTGAAATTTCGCCTAAGACTTTTTTACGTGGGCCGTGCGTGGATGAATGGCGTCGAGCAACGAATGTTTGTGACGTACTTATAAACGGTGACGATACTTAGCGGTAACTATGCAAAGAACAACCGAAACTAATGGTTTTTTATTTGTATAGTAAAAAGGTGATTTCATAAAAATAAAGTATCACTTGAACAGTCCACAGAATTAATTTTAAGTAATAACAAAATGTTGTCGCGTACAGTTTTATTTCTATGTAAGTTGTAGGCATTGGTATAAGAGAGGACCTAAGAAAGTTGTACGTTTTCGAGGTTATCAGTAACATAAACATACATATAATCACGCCTTTATCCCTTACGGGGTAGGCAGAACACCAAGGGCCGATAGAACCACATGGTGCCACTTCTGACCAATTTTGAGGGTATAGTTGAGATGTACAAGATTGGTTAGTAGTGATAGGTGGTCAGCTCATCGCCTACAAAACACCAAGACCCTCTTGTCCCTCTACTGACTTGTACAGTATGTCTGGGAAGAGAAACAGCTGTAGTATTATACGTTTTTTTTCACTCCCAGAACAGCATAAAAGACATCAGTAAACAACAAAGAAAACACAATTCAGTTCTCTGTTAGTTGTGTGGGAAATTTTAACTAAGTATGGCAGGAGGTTTTCCTCAGTTGAACTTTTTATCCTGGAGATAACGTTCACGGAAAAGTTTTTGATGACAATGAATAATGGACAACCGGTAAATACAAAATCCTATTCTTGGACTTGTTTGGACATACGCAACGTATGAAAACTTCGTGAAGTGCGACAGTTCGTCTTCGGTTATATATGTATGTATAAGATTCGACTACGTTTTACGGAGAAACTATTACGTATAATATTTCATTTTAATTTAATACTTATGATAACCTATATAAATAAAATGGGCGATCGTATGTAGGAAGTTTAAAGACTACTCGTAATACCAAGAAAAAGCGAGGGGCGGGTCCTAAATACTAAGCCCAAATATTTTATGTTGTACACGCGAAGTAGACTACGTCGTAGTCTACTACGGATTGTGGGCGAGCATACGCCCATCTAAATACTAAAATACGAGTATTCTGTTATTCGAATATCTTAGCTATTCCCTATGGTACAAGTCGTTTTTACTACGAACTTTCTGCGTGAAACATGTTGTTTACATGTTGTTGGTCGTTGAACGACCGACAACTCAATTTACTATATTCTTGAAGTAGCTAATATAATCTTTTGAACTACCTACGTATTCTATTTCACGATTGAAAGGAATCTGGAAAAGGACTTTTTTTAGAAATATGCAAAGTAGGTATATCTCGCTTAAAAGCTATTCGGGAAAAACAACTTACAAAGAATATAACTAGTCAAATAATTTTTTTTTACGTTTCCTTTTTTTTTGTAAATTATATTTAGAATAATTTTGTCCCCCAGTTGCTAAGCAATGAAATGTATAGTTGTAAGATTTATTTTAGAATCGTCTCACTTTTGTATAATACTCGTAACGGGCAAAGTTTTGAATAACTCTACCTACGTCATAAGTTATTTAAAAATAGTTCCATAGACTGTTGCTCGGCTTAAAAAAATTGGCATTTCTTAAAATAAGTCATGGGGATTGCAAGGAATGAAACAATTACCAATGTAAAATAATGATTGAAAATAAAAGAGTGGAACAGGTGAAATAATTTGTATATTTGGGAAGTATGTTTACAAAAAATGGCAAGTGTGAGGTTGATATAGAGAATGCTACTACTGCACAATTTGGGGGTGGGCTAGTCAAGAGCACCCGAAACCTGCAAAAAACGTATTAAATGGAGAGCTGTAGTCTTTGCCTACCCCTATGGGACAAAGGCGTAAGGTTATGTACGTTCTTCTTACTTGTTTTTATAAGAACTAGAAGGTATAGTCTATAAAGTTAAGGCGTTGTACCACTGTCATATGGCTCCGGTTTCATTAGGTACAGAAATGTATGTGACTAGAAAGCGCCCTTGATCCGCCCGGGGTTACTACTTTTGTTTTAAATTATAAATAAACTGCAAATGCACAGATTTCATATTCCCAAGGGGAGATTTAATTCGATTTCTTATCAGTCAAAGAAGCAGATGACACATACAAGTAAAGTTATGAGTTATTAAGTAGGTACAAACAAACCTTCATTTTTATAATATAAAACGAACACACCGCCTTAGTCTCGTCGATGACGTCGATTACTCGTAAAAATAAAAAATGCGCTACCAGTGCACAGCACGCTACCAGTGGAACAGTGCCTTTACTGCAACGTGATTACATCGACCCTGAGTTTCTTCCAGCTGTTTACTATCATGGGCAGCAAAAAAACGTGTTTTCTTTTACAAATTTTAAACCTATTTCTATCAATGACAAACTATAACACGTGTGTTGTGAATGAATAGAAATGTGATATTTATTTTATTGTAATTTTTTTCTTCTAAATATTATATTACATTCTCTTATTCACCACCTGTCAGTCACCATGCTGGGTAGGCAGGTTGGTGGTCGCAGACTGATTTATCGACTATGTTGTCAGCACGGGAGGCGCTGCTGCCCACCTCCCTACGATATGAAATTAATTAGCTCTTTCTCAGTTATCTGCGACAAAAACTAAATGAATGCAGAATTTTTCGATAGAGAGGGCCCATGTAAAAATCTAAAACCCGATGCTTTCTGGTCTTTGATCTGATCTTTTGCATGCTAGCAAAAATTTTGCGACTAACCTCTGATACGTGGACGGACCATGACATATCATTAGTGCAATTATAGCGCAAGGTTTTTTTTATCTTAACTTCATAATCCAGTGAAAACGGCTACACATATGAATCTGAAGTTGCGCATATATGTTTATTTGGGACCCCATGGAAGCACTAGGAACGAATTTCCCGAAATTCCCACGGGAAGGGGACTAACGAGAATTATTTTTTTTACGACAAGTGCGATACATATGAATTTGAAATCAGACCTGTACGTTCATTAGGGACTGCGAGGGAGCGCTAAGAATGAATTTCCCGAAATTCCAACGGGAAGGGGACTAACGGGAATTAATTTTTTTACGACAACCGCGATACACATGAATTTTAAATCAGACCTGTACGTTTATTAGGGACTGCGAGGGAGCGCTAAGAACGGATTTCCCGAAATTCCCACGGGAAGGGGACAAACGGGAATTCAAAATTTTTACGAACACCGCTATTTGTATGAAGCTGATATCGGATTAGGGACTACGAGGAAGCACTAAGAATGGTTTTCCAAAAATTCCCACGGGAAGAGGACTAACGGGAATTCATTTTTTTTACAAAAACCGCTGTACATGTGAAGCTAAAATTGGATATATATGTTCATTAGTGACTGCGGGGAAGCACTAAGAACGGATTTCCCGAAATGCCCACGGGAAGGGACAAACGGGAATTCCAAATTTTTACGAAAACAGCTATTTGTATTAAGCTGAAATCGGATTAGGGACTACAAGGAAGCACTAAGAACGGATTTCTTCATATGTAGGTACACGGAAACCGCTGTACCTACATATGAAGTTGTAGCTAATGTACTGATATGTACCGAAGCGAAGCGAGGGCGGGTCACTAGTGACTTATAAAGAGGATTAAAAACTCATTACTGCCCGCTAAAAGTTTCTTATAGAAAACACCATCTTTGGGTGCACTTAAAGGCGAACCAAGTCGTACTTTTCGAATAGATGGGATGAAAAATTATTTATTCGTTGCACCATCTACTGAACCGTAGGTACATAACACGTGACCCAACATGCATTTGGTCACTAGTCGTAGGCTTTGATAACAGCACATATTAATTGGCATTTAGCTGGTTTAGCTAAGTGTTTCCTTAATACTTTGGGGGTTTTTAACTATGTAGTTTGAAAACCGAGCCAAGACGTTATGTTCCGTACAGCTGAGCGGAGGGAGATCACGTGGACTCTCACATTTTTCTTTCTTCAGACTTTAACCGGTAAAGGTGAAGGTCACGACATTGAAAGAAGGGATAATAATTATTTAAAAAATAAAATTTTTGCCACTTATTGCCGGCCGACTTCAATACTAATAAAAAGTAAAAGAAATTTGCAATGTTTTTTTTTGTTAAAAACAATTGAAATTTACTTTTCTAAACTATTGTTTTTTTTTTCTTCTAGCCCTGTTTGATAGACGTATCTCTACACTATAAGTTCTACGTACGTAGGTACATTGTATCAGCGTCATGTTATCTAGTTTGGGTTTATCAATTAAAATAAAAATACATTGCAGTTAAATCTATACATATAATAAAATTGTAACGGATCGATGTTTGTGCACGCTAATCTTAGAAACGGCTGAACCGATTTCGATACAGTTTTCAGGAATATATTGTGACAGGTCCCACTTGACATATAGGCTTTTTATTCCGGATAATTTCGACATTTAATTTTTTCTGCAGTCCACGCGGACAGAGCCTACTATTTCGCATTTTTGTTAGATGCGTAATTTCCCAATTATTTTTTCAGTGAAACGAGAGTATTTTAATTCGACATATTGCGCACTTCTAATACTCTTCTACTATTTCTCAGGTACAAAAATGTATAAGAAAATTATAGGTCCAATTTTACTTGTTAGCGACGACGCAAAATAGCGACATCTAGCGACGGCGGCGACGAATCTTATGTTGTAAATAATTAGTGTTTTGATTTAAGTTAGTTAAGTTATAGCACAGTTAAGAATAGTATTCATTTTATATTGTAACTAGCGGACCCGACAGACGTTGTCCTGTCCCACGTCTTAAATACAAACTTTCTGAAATAAGCTGTAATAATCTGAACCGTTATAATAACATTATCTAATTGACCGGACCGTGAATCTAAATATTTCCGAGATATAACAACCATATATCGGGCGTAACTGAAACTAAAGTATACTTTTGAATATTCGACACAACGACTGCAGCGCAGTCTGCCGGATCCTATGTAAAAGGTTCTTTTTACAGGGTGATTTTTGGTCGTCAACATTTCCGAAAACTATGGATTCTCCTCATCATCACGAACATTTGGAAGGATCCCATGGAAGAATACCTGGGAAGTGTCTGGTTCCCAAGATATTAAGGTCCAAAGTTGAGTTATTAGGTTGCGTTTTTTGCATAAATTGCAAATTGCAAACTACCTATAAAAAAATTAACACAAACACTGGGCACCATACATTTTGCGCGATCATGTTAATAAAAAAATTGTCCAAAAATTAAAAACGCGTTCCAGATTTTTTTAAATAAACTTTATTCGATGTTTAGAGCACGTACCCTTCGTAAACGGTGGCAACGAAAAAACCCTATATTAGGTATAAATGTGTAAGTGTATGTGTGTGTGTGTGTATGTTTGTCCGTCTTTCACGGCAAAACTACTGAACCAATTTTAATGAAATTTGATACACAAACATTCTTGAGCCCGAGAAAGGACATAGGCTACTTCTTATTGCGGTAGGTGGCACCACCGCGTAATAACATAAACAACTAAATAAATCGGTCAACTATACTATATAAGTATACTATAACTTTTTGATGCGTCGTCGCGGTGTGGTTACTAATAAAAATTACTTTGGTACATATTGTTTGTACAATTTATATTGTTACTGAAAAATGAGAAATAGCTATTCACAATACGTTATGATAGTGGAGTTTATCCGTCCGCGTGGACTACAGAAAAAATACAAAATATTGAAATTATCCGGCATAAAAACATTTTCCCGAGATAAAAAGTAGCCTATATGTTAAGTGGGACCTGTCACAATATATTCCTGAAAACTGCATCGAAATCAGTTCAGCCGTTTCTGAGATTAGCGTGCACAAACGCACAGACAAACAGATAAAAATTCCAAAAATCATTGTTTTGGGTACCATTGCGTAGATAAAGGTATTTTTAACCTACTTCAAAAAGAGAGGTTATCAATTCGTCTGTATGTTTTTTTTAACCGACTTCAAAAAGAGAGGTTATCAATTCGTCTGTATGTTTTTTTTTATTTTTTATTTTTTATGTGTGTTACGTCAGAACTCCGTCATTTATGAACCGATTTCAATTTTTTTTATAGTTGGTCATGGTATACTTCCAGGTTGGTCCCATATTCAGGATCTGATGATGGGATCTTGGAGAAATCGAGGGCAATCCTCGAATATTGTAGACACATGTAGTCTGTTTTTACACTTTTACTGAGCGTTTTAGTCACCTACATATAAAACATAACATCTGATGATGGAATTATATTATATTAAAATTTTATTTTCTGTTTCATTATCTAAGGCCTACTTAAACGAACTATACATTTTTTTTTAGAAAATATGAATCATGGTCTTAAGTCACCATAAACAAAATAAAGAAAAGGAAACATTTCCGTGATATAACAACCATGTACCGGGCGTAGCTGAAACTAAAGTATACTTTTAAATATTCGACACAGCGACTGGAACGCAGTCTGCCGGATCCCATGTAAAAGGTCATCAACAACAATATAAATCTTTTATTCCTATGTTTGTACATAATTGATTGAACTCCTTCTAAATGGCTGGACCGATTTTGATAAAATTTTCAATGTTGTATGAAAATTCCTGAGATGTTTGAGAATTCCCCATACTATATGGAAAAATAAACATGTGATTTCGAGTCTCAAATTTTGTGGATAGATTCTCTATAGTGGGCTATTTACATAGCTTTTCGCTTAACATACCCTTTTTGTTACACCCTGTATATTGCGTTAAGCCGTGTACGAAGTTTAGGAGGCATAATATTGTCAGATTTATATGCCAGCAAATGATTAAATAGGCCACATGACAAAAGAGAAAAAGGACTAGGCTTCGAAACTTTACGTCTGACAATATGATGATGATGATGATAATGATGACCTCCGACCGATTTCGGTCATGGCGACCACTTCTACTCCTAGATATTACTAAGTTGGCGTTCATGCGCTCGGAGATGGCTTACATTTACATAGCCAATCTTCGCCCTGAACGCCCGCGCACACAGAGGACAGGTTAGTGCGCCATTATTGTAATTATAGATAATGGCAGCAGGAAGACAAGTCTTTAGTTCATCACGTTTAGCGTCAAGATCAGCTTGACGCTGCTCCTCGAACTCGTGTAATTGCTTTATCACCGTTCTGCGCCACTCTGGTCGTTGTGCTGCCAAAACTTCCCATTTAGATGGATCTATATTGCATCTCCTCATATGTCTTTTCGGAACATCTTTGTATCTGAGGAGTTGCCCACCGCGTTTCCGCTTGCCCTCCTCCAGTTCAGAAAAGAAGATGCGCTTAGCCAATCTCTCCTCCGCCATACGAGACACATGACCGCACCACCGAAGCTGCCGACGCATTAAATAGGCCTCAATGCCACTTACATTGGCTCTTGCAATACTTCGGTATTACTCACTCGGTCGGACCATCTGATTCTCATGATGGATCGGACGCACTCGAGGTGGAATCGATCCAGAGTGCGTATGTGGCGACGGTACATGCACCACGCCTCGGAGGAATATAAGAGATTTGGCAGCGCAACAGCCATGTACATTCTTATTTAAGCAACATATAATTACACTCCTTCTTCCTGCCCTGTTCCCAATCATTTGGAGTCGGTGCAATATGTAGGTACTCTTCTTTCATTCATCCCTATTATCCGTCATCTCGTTATTCTCATGTCTACCTCTTCTTCTATAACCATCTTACTTCGGACACGGCTTAACGCAACATATAATTTCACGACTTAGCACAATTATCTTCATCTTCATAAGCCTATTGTAGTCCACTACTGGACGTAGGCCTCCCCCTGCCATAGGGGGATTTTGTTACTAAAAAGTTCCACTATCTGTTTTTCGGTGGCTCCATCATCAGACCCTCGTTTCCTTTATATTATGTGTAGCTGACCAAAATTCTCTATAAAAATCTAAAAACGGACTACTCGTGCCCTTTATATTTGAGGATATCCCTAGATTCCTTAGAGATTCCATCATCAGATGTTATGTTTTATATGTAGGTGATCAAAACGCTCAGTAAAAGTATAAAAACAGACTACATGTGCCTACAATATTCGAGGATTTCCCTCGATTTCTCTAAGATTCCATCATCAGATCATGATGTGGTGAATATGTGACCAACCTGGAAGTATACCATGACCAACTATAAAAAAAATAATTGAAATCGGTTCATAAATGACAGAGTTCTGAGGTAACACACATAAAAAAAAACATACAGTCGAATTGATAATCTCTCTTTTTGAAGTCGGTTAAAATATAAAAATTATAAATTTTAGCAATTACTAGCGGACCCGACAGGCGTTGTCCTGTCCCACGCCTTTGAACTAACGTCACTCAATTTGTTTTGCCTTCCCCGAATCTCTTTACTAATATTCGAATTTTCAAATTTCGAACGAATTGTTTGTATGGAAGTATAAAAAAGGGTTGTTTTTAGACTTTTTCAGGGATTTTTTTTAATTTTCTCTTCGTTAGAACCATCCCTGTATTTCAAGGAATACGCTAAAAAAAGAATTAGCGAAATCGGTTCAGTCGTCCTCGAGATCCGCGCTTACCAACAAAATTAAGGTATCATATTTATATTATAGAAGATTATGTACTAGTTCTATTTTTTATGTCAAGTCATGGTAAACCACTATTTCGTTACCTCAAAAGGTGTATCATTATGACTTTGGGCGACCCACGCAGATCACTTTTCATTTTATTCCTGTAGAGCAAATAAAACAGCGCTATATCAATTTTCAATAATTATCGCCCTTCGCGACCTCTGCGACCTATTGCATAAAGTACCCTTATTTGCGGAATAATACTCGTACTAGAGATAGGATTTATTTTACTTTAGGCAAGTAGCTACTTTTGTCATGTGGTGAAATTATCATTAAGTACTCTAAATATAGACTTTACTTCTAAAATTCAATTCCGCGTAATAAATATTAAATTGTTTACTTGTAGACTGAGATCCAGTAATATAGTTTCCCAAAAATGTACCTACATTGTACCTACATAAAATAATTAATTCTAGTAAAATCTCGACTCTTCGAAAAATGCTTTTGGCACTTTCCTTGATTTTTGTCCGCATACAGGAAAAAGTTGAAGGTCATAATTTGGAGATATTTTACTGAGTTCAGATATTTTATTGGTTAGAAGTGGCACCATGTGGTTCTATCGGCCCTTGGTGCTCTGCCTATCCCGTAAGGGATAAAGGCGTGATTAAATGTATGTATGTAGTACTTTCCCTTATGCCTTGATCGTGCCGTCCATGAGCTAAGATAAGAGCAAAAATGCTAAAAAAAAATCGAAGTCCATTTGAATAATTTTTTCGAAAAGGTTGGCAACAAGCAGTTGACTATAGAACACAATAGTTCATGCTTCTTATTTAGTAAGTAACATAATATATTCTCTATTTACCTAATCTATTTACATAATGCAGCTTTAATGCACCAAAACATGTCCTTACATTTCTTGAATTACATATAACTATCCCCATTTGCCATGACATATTCAAATTAATGCCCTGAATATTGTAGAAATCGTATGAATTTCTACATGGCCTAGTTGGAGTTACTTAGCACCAATCGACCTCTTCATTCATCATTCATGCGGGTTGCGGGGGGGGCCCAAGGCGCAACATGACGTCACTGTTAGGTTTAAAAAATCCCCCCGCTGGGCACAACTGCTGCACTCCCCTCTCGTGACCTAGTGACCCAAAATGGGTTCCACGACGTAGGCGTACAGGCCTCACAAGCTGTGCCGCTCCTGGACCCCTAAGTTTCTTGCAGTTGTTGTATCTACCTGTTTGGACGAGGGTATGCTGCGTTTTCAATGGGAGCTGACATGCTGAGGAGTAGCTCTGTGTGAGTGTACCGAGGTTAGGTTTGTTGGTGTGTTTGTGGAGGTGGCCATGGCACGCACTCTCCTGTAACCTTCGTCGTGACGACCATCAACCGGGATATTACGAGCCATTGTTACACACACTCTCGGATTGAAAATTAGCCAACAGAGCGGTTCTATAAATAGCGACGTGGAAATTTGTTGACCTTAATATAGGTCTGTTTGTACAAATTTGGTTTTCACGGCGGTAATACTAATTGAATTATGGGTGGCTCTGAGCGATTTGAGGATTTCGGCACTAAAGGTTGTGGTGTTTAATTTTTATATTTTTCTAAAAATATCAGAAATTTTTCTGTTGCCATATTGTAACGAATAATACGGACCATTAATTTTATGTATATTGAGGCAGCTATTGTGATGTTCTGTCTATTTATTCAAGAAGGTAGTGTTCAACTGATTTCGACACTCCATAAGTAGAGTCCAAAAATATTTTATATCTTGACCCAATTATATTGTAATTATTACAATTGCTCCGGCGGCAGCATGCATTTTATTTGTGTCTTAACAATTTTAAGTAAGAAAATCTTTATAAACTCAACAAATTGCCAAAGCATTATTTAACATCATGGTGTCAAGTTAATAATAATAATTAAATGTAAACACTGTACAAATGACTGTTAATCTCATTTTAGTAGTCCACGAGGAAGAACTCGCGAGTTGGCTAGTACAATAGGCACCTAACTCTGAAGAGGCTAAATCATGGAGAAGAAATAAAGGAGTAGCGGCTAAGTATATTTTCATACAAAAATAGTGCGCCGATGAGCGGGGGTGAAGTATTGCAACACGACTTAGTTCATAGTCCCACCTCCTCTTTTATACCTTCTCCATGGGCTAAATACAGTGCTAAATATAATTTATTTGAAGGTTACTTAAAACGTCAGTAAAAATTATTCTCGTTCACAACAGAAAGTTGGTATTGTAACTTGAAGTTCTACCAAAAGAACAAACCCTTTCGCCCCGAAAATAAAGTTAAACCATAATTAAATGCGTTGCTGTGAAATAAGGGAGGGATAAGTATAAAAAAAGAGACTGGCAGCAGTATGTTGTTTTAATCGTGATAGTGGAGGGTGTTACTTAAATTGATAGTTTATGAATAACTTATATACTATAGGTATAATAATAAATACAGGGTGATTTTTGGTCATCAACGTTCCCGAAAACTACGGAATCTCCTCGTCATCACGATCATATTTCTCCATGGAAGCATACCTGGGAAGTGTCTGGTTTCCAAAATATTAGGGTCCAAAGTTGAGTAAATAGACTGCGTTTTTCTGCATAAATGCACATAGACGCGTGTAGCAAGATTTTTTCACGAAAAATAGTTAATATCTGTCTATAAAAAAGTACAACATAAACACTAGACACTATAAATATCGCACGATCAAGGAATTTAAAAAAAATTTTCAAATAAAATTTTTTTTTTCCTAGCATTTTTTTTGGCATAAACTTACTTTATTTCATGTATAGAGTACGTACCCTTCGTTAAAGGTGGCCACAAAAAAAACACCCTGTATACTATAGGTATAATAATAAATATATATTTTTCCGATAGGGAAAACTTTTAGGTATGTGAAAGTCGTCAGTGTTCTTATTCTGCAAAAGTATAGAACAGTTGTAGTGTTTTATAATTTCGACATATTATTCCACTTAAAATAAACTAGAACTGAATCAGCCCTCAAAGTTGTTCCGATATGATATCACTTCTATTACGACTTACAAAATGAATATTAAGTGAGTACCTAAAATAAACTTTAATTCAGCATAATAAGGGCGCACGGGTATTGCGTAGTGCAGAGGTTAGCAGATCGCATTATGGTAATGCGTCAGGCAGGGGCAGGCGTGTCAGAGCAGGCTCAGCGGCGCGAATGGACAGCACCCAAGCTTCGACCTGTGTCCATTGAAACACGATATCGTGCCTCGTTTCGTTCGTAATTACATTATATATTTACGTATGTGTTACTGAAATGGGGTAGCCAGAACCATAGAGGAATAAGTCTTCTTATTCCTCTATGCCAGAACTCGGGCATGTTAAGCAGAGCAGAGAGGTGTAAAAAATCATTGACAAGTTGGTAGCTCATCGGCTATGCGATCGCCTCATACGAGATGCGCAGATAGAGTTAATTTTGAAATGATAATATATTCTACTACAAGGTGAAAAATAAGGAGTGTGTTAAGCAAAATGCTATTAATGTTGTTTTGAACATTATACGAGACTCAAATGTTTATTTGACAAAGTTGTAAACATTCCTCAGATGTTTAGGAATGCAAAAAAATATTTTATTTGGTGTCTCGTTGGTAAGTTTGTAAAACTTACACGTAGATTGTAGCGAAACAGTTACAGCAAGATATATTTGCAATGTGTGTAACAATTTCATTTTCTAACCTTTGAACGAGTGGGTACGCCTGTTATAAAATTATCGTTATTTCTTATAAATGGACACATACACGTACAACGTTCTGCGGCCGACGAACTTATCAACTCATCTTGTTATATTCACATCGTTTACTTGTCGAAGGCATTGTTCATACAAAATGATATCCCTTTTGTAAAACGGAAGTTTTACATAAGGAAGAAGATCAAGGGTTCAACATAGAGTTGTAACTTCTTCTTAGATGCGCGTCTTATACCCGTTTATGTCTATAATTAACTTTAATCAATTTTTAAAGTAAATTAGGTATATCAATTAAAAAAATACATATGTTTGATGAACGTTCTACTTCATAAACGTCTTGATATTCTAGATGTAATTTAAAACTATTATCATATAAGTACGATAATTTTATTAAATTCAAAGTGCATATCAAAATCAGTATCATGTAATCATTTACATCTGTCTCCGCTATACTAAACGTGGTTGCGTGAACGTAGCCACATGTATTTGTTTACGTATCATTGTTACCCATCTAAATCCTCAATTCACGTTTCCAATTTTCCGATACACATCTGCATTTAGAAACTTGAGTCGTATCAATACGAAGTCAAAATACAATTATGTCAATGAACTAGAGAGTTTGTTTTTGATAGATATTAAAAAGAACACAATTGTTGGGCTAAAAATAAAATATATCAGTACTAGCAGACCCGGCCACGCGTTGCTGTGGCTTAGTGATTTAAGACAGATTTGAAAGACAAATTTTCGTGGTATAGTCTATAGTGTGGCGCCATATGAGGTGCAAAGGGCAAAGTTCTCTGTAAAGAAATTCAAAAGGCGCCATCTGTTGCAGACTTATGGAACGTACGATTAATAACAACAACCAATGTTGATGATCAGTTTTTTATGAATTATTAATTATTAAGACCATTAATTTAAATAATAACTATCCTATCATCTAAGTTGGACCAAATTACATATATATGCCAATTTTCATGAATATCAGTTGACTCGTTTTTGAGTTTATTCGGAACATACACAGTGACACGGATTTTTTATATATTACAAGACAAGACAAGACAAGATATTACCCTGCGGATTTTAAATTCATGATTTCTGTAGTATAGTGGGTACTTCGTAATATATTAATAATGTATAGGTTAAAGGTATGATAGTTTTAATGTTGCTACTTGTGTGTGTCATTCGAATATACAAACTAAACGAGTACGCTGTGTCTGTGATATTACATTGGCGACGAGAAATAATAAATTAATCGTGATGTCCTTTGGAAAAATCTCAGAGTTTTATGTGCGTTCCGGCAACTGGTCGCTGTATGTAGAACGTCTGGAGATGTACTTTAAAGTGAATAAAGTGGAAAGGGACTTGTGGTTACCTACGTTGATAACGGCCATCGGTGATAAAAACCTACGAGTTACTCAGCAGTTTAGCCAGTCCTGCTAAGCCGGCGAAGAAGACCTACGGTGCAGCGGTAGCACTTTTGCGCGAACACCTTCAACCGCGGCCGTCGATAATGGCGGAGCGATACCGTTTTCGGCAGAGGCGTCAACGGACAGACGAAACTATTGCGCAGTATTTATCAGAGTTGAAGAAATTATCCAAGTATTGTGAATTTGGGGGCAGCTTGGACGATAATTTGTGTGATCAGCTTGTTTGTGGAGTGTATAGTGACGTCATTCGGCAACGTTTGTTCGCAGAAGACAATTTAAATTATAACGGTGCGCTAAAATTATCTTACGCCCTGGAAGCGGCGGAACGTGATGCGGCAGTCGTGGATATGTCAACGGCGGCTAAGACTGACATGATGGACGGTGTCCACAAAATAGGTACGACGACAGAGCGCGGGCGGCAAGGCTCGGTTTGGAAGTCTCGGAACTGCGGAGCCTGCGGGGTAGCAGGACACGACACGGAAAGCTGTCGCTATATATAAGACATTTGTATGTAGCAAATGTAAGAATACAGGTCATCTGCGAAGGGTGTGCCCGAAGGCGGCGAGGCGCGGAGGCCCTGATGGCGGGGGCGGGCGGTCTCGCAAGATCCATAATGTTCAGCCGTCATCGTCATAGCCGAAGATCTGTGGCTGAGCTAGAAGAGGAATTACACCAACTAAGCTTAAACCATTATAAACCTGTAAGTTTACAAATTATTGTTGATGGTACTCCCCTGAAAATGGAAATTGCTACTGATTCGGCTGTTTCCTGTTTAAGTTAAGAAATGTATGACAAATATTTTCATAATCATAGCATTATGGAAAGCAAAGTAATTTTTAAATTTTATGACGGTAGTAAAATAAGACTGCTAGGTATTATCTTTCCCGAAGTAAGTTATAAAAATGTATCAAAAATTTTAGAGTTGTTTGTAATCGATAAGGGAACAACTTCCTTATTGGGGAGACAGTGGCTATCTGAGTTAGGAATAAAAATTCCATCTTTCAATAGCGCTTTGAATAAAATTGTGTCGGATAATAATGTGAATAATAAAGAGTTAAATATTTAGATCAACAGATATAAACAATTGTTTAGCGGTGGATTGGGTCGGTTCACGGGCGGCAAGGCGGTCCTGCGGGTGCGGGAGGGGGCGACGCACGGTGGGCTGAAAAACGGCTTTCATAGACATAGGAATCAAAAGTGGCAAATACCGAATTTCTAATCGAATATCGCTTCTACTAGTTATTATCATATACTCAAATGATACTCGCATCAATCTGCACAAAAACAAAGGACTTATAATTTTTTTACGAAAAATTTGTATGAAGCTAGAATAAAAATTTAATTATCTCTTAAACGGCAAGGAAAACCGTAATATCCTTACAGGTAGTGTTAGTACTAATTATTTATGATTTTTTGACGTACTACAAATAACGGTTATCACTGCCGATTTTTTTTAAAAAATCATCAAAATATTTTTATTTATTTTTACATATGAAACGGTTCCCTTTATTGTCTAACTTAAGAAAATCGATATTATGAATGTGGTTAACTCAAATGATATGAATTTATAGGTATAAAACAAGAAAAATATAAAAAAATGCTGTTTATTTTAAGTTACAAAAATGTTCTTAATTATACAAAATATTCAATTAAATTATAATTGAACCAAATAGTACAGTAATCTTACATAATTAATAAAAAAAATTGAAAAATGAGAGTGATGAAAATTCGTATTTTTTTTTACATTAGAAAGAAAGAAAGAAAAGAAGTATATTTTTCTTATATTACGAATTTTCATCATTCTCGTTGTCGGATTCCAATTCTGAGTCAGAATCCAAGTTAGTTACATCTAAAAACTCGAACTCAGTTTCCTGAAACTGGATTAAGTCGAGAGTTTCACCAAAAAAGCTTAGTTTTCTCTTACTATCTAGCTTAGGCCTTTGTGCACTTAATAAGGGATCAGAGGAAATGACAAGCATATTTAAAATATCTTGATTTGAATCTTGCCTGCTTCTTTTTCGCGAATGATTTTCCCGGAACCTCCTAAAATCTTTATTTCGCGACTCTGAGGCTTCTTCAGAGAGAGCCCCAATGGGCACAATGTCATTTTTCTCAATGATGTCAGCCCCGTGTATTAACAATTTATGTACGGTTGCCGACATGTAGTACCAATCGTATAATTCTACGTACTTTTCTGCCGTTTTGCGGGAAAAATCTTTGAACTTGTTCACATCGATTTTCTCGCCAGATGTTATTGCTTGCAAAATCACAGCAAATCTTTTTATGAGCTCCTCATCCAACCCGGTAATAGCTGCAGTTGTATTTGGAAACTCGAAAAACTTTCGTGCGGTATTGCCATCATTGGTGGTTCCCGAGCCCTGTTTTACTATATCAATCAACAGATTGAGCTCATCTTTAAATTTGTCCTGAATGTGTTTTTTTCTTGTCTGCAACATTTCTTTGTGCTCATTACTTCTCGCTGCCCACTGTTTGAAGTCAAGCCTGTACGCAATATGTAACAGACATTCCATGCAATTTATACGGGCGTGTAAGGATGACAAACCAAATTCATATACGTCAGAACACACAGTCTTCGAAGTTACAACATCTAATCGGTTCATTTCTGTTGGTTTTGCTAAGCACAGGTAGCACGATGCGTTTGATCTGGCTTCAGAAAGGTACGTGCAGACTTTAGCGTCGATCATTGTCATCATTAGATGATGAGTCACCCTGTTATTATTACTGCTCTCTGTGGGGATAAGATCCTTAATTTCATCATCCATTTGTCTTTTGTGATCAATTACAACTGCTTCACTCTCTTTTACAAAAGTAAACTGGACTGGACGACAATACAAAGCTGAGCATGGTTTTGGGTTCGTCCATAAAGTATTATCTCCATCTGTCAGTTTTAGTGGGACCAAAGAGGTCATAAAAATGCTGGAATCATCCTGCTCGCCCTCCATTTTCTGCTTGTACCGGCTTTGGTTGGAGGCACCATCAAATCCCCACTTGGATATCAGCTTTAGCTGCTTATTTTGCACATCGTCAGAAAGACTTTGAAGAATCCTCGTCACTGTGATGTCCAGTAAAGCTTGAAGTGTAATTCGAGCCGATGAATCCGTAACTGACACTGATTGATTCGGAGGGTAGCAACTAAGCTTAGTTTGTTGCACTTTGTAGTAAGATGGATATATATCATTAGCACCTTCGCGAATGGCAGCCTCTCGCAATGTAATATATTGCCACTTTGATAGTTTTAGTGAAAGAAGCAATCCAAGCGCTTTCTCTGCTGTAAAAACCACTTTTTTCACTGGTTTTTTAAGCGTCTCACTAATTGTAGCCGCTGCTTCAGGATTTTTCATCATATATTCGATCACTGAAGCGATATCTCCATGCCCTTCTTCTTTTAAACGTGCTGCAGCTGCATAGGCCAATTCACTGGAATCTTCGCTTGTATGGTCATCAGATCTTC
This sequence comes from Carposina sasakii, assembly GCA_014607495.2. Lineage (NCBI taxonomy): Eukaryota > Metazoa > Arthropoda > Insecta > Lepidoptera > Carposinidae > Carposina > Carposina sasakii. The sequence goes on from CP053155.1 coordinate 8,080,463, forward strand.
TCTTTTTCTGTTTGTTTCCTAGATCTTCAAAGGGTTTTCGGGACCTTTTTGTCATTGTCCCAACAGACGATGATGTTACTGCACTAACGGACGATGACGTCGACGGTTCTTGAGAGATGGTGTGTATATCATCAATAGTTTCTCGATTAACCAAAGTTTGCACACAACTTGGCCAATCAATATTTGCTTGCAGCCAATTTCCGTACAGTCTTCTGAAATTATCAAGGAATCTGCTGGATTTCTGCCACCTCTGTAAAGCAGCTCGCGTAAACCTTCGACAAAATTCTTTAACAGTTACTTGATCTTCGACAGAAAGGCAATCGCCTATGCGGGATACAAGTGCACCAAACAATACTTCATGATTAAATGAAGTAGTCTCACTTTTTAGAAGAACAAACAAGTCTAAATTGGTGATTAAACTTTCCATTATTTGATTTAAAATCACAGAGCAAATATTATTTAGTGTTAACAGTTACACGGATGTGAACAATTTAAATTAAAAGCAAAAGTTTAGTCCTTTTATAGCAAAAAATCGATAATTAGTTAACTACCCCCATTAGACTTTTCAAAGAAGTACTAAAGAAAACTTATAGTCGACAATATAACACATTAGCACAACTAATTACCACATTAGCTAATCAGAAAAAAGTGATGCAGTCCAAAGATTGCATTGTTGCGCGATATTGCTAATTATTTAATCACCTATTTAGTCTCTTCAGAAGCCTAAATTATTAGAATTACTTAATCACTTACCTAGTTACAATGAAACTAAACAATTACTTAACAATTCTTTATGGTATTTTTAATGTATCTAAAATTGAAAACTTATTTTGGTTGATCAATATCCCACTGAGGCCGTGTGGTGTCCGGCAGAATAGAATAGCACCAACCCTCCATACACAGGGGCGTAAAAGGCGACTAATACGCTTGTATTAGTCGCCGTTTAGCCTGAGCCTCAATAGACCAGAAAATGGGCAGCAGCATTTTCATTATACTATGGTCTTTTACATCGATCTCCAACCTGCCTGCCAAGCGTGGAGATTATGGCAACATTCTCCCACGGGAGAGGCTCAGGTCCAGCAGTGGACTGTTATGGGCTGATGATGATGAATATCCCACTGAAAATAGATGTCTAAGTGCGGAAGTACAATAAACTTTTGCCTACCCTTTTGGAAGTAGACAGGGGATGCTAATTTTATATTTTGCGTTGTTAAAATTCTGTGTTTCTCAACTTAAACACGAAAAGGAACCGTTTCGTATGTAAAAATAAATAAAAATATTTTGATGATTTTTAAAAAAAAATCGGCAGTGATAACCGTTATTTGTAGTACGTCAAAAAATCATAAATAATTAGTACTAAAACTACCTGTAAGGATATTACGGTTTTCCTTGCCGTTTAAGAGATAATTAAATTTTTATTCTAGCTTCATACAAATTTTTCGTAAAAAAATTATAAGTCCTTTGTTTTTGTGCAGATTGATGCGAGTATCATTTGAGTATATGATAATAACTAGTAGAAGCGATATTCGATTAGAAATTCGGTATTTGCCACTTTTGATTCCTATGTCTATGAAAGCCGTTTTTCAGCCCACCGTGCGACGCCGGTGTTCTGTCGCGCGCGGCCGCTGCCCTATGCGTTCAGGGCTCAGGTAGACGCCGAGCTGGACGCTATGCTGCGGGACGGTATCATCGAGCCCGTCGACAGCTGGGACTGGGCGACGCCGCTGGTACCGGTACGTAAAGCGGATGGAGGACTACGAATCTGTGCAGATTACAAAGTAACCTTGAACCCTGTCTTACTGGTCGACAGATATCCCTTACCTAAAATAGAGGAATTGTTAGTGAGGCTTAACGGATCGCAGATATTTTCGAAAATTGATTTATCCCAGGCGTATAATCAGATCGAACTAGATAGCTCTAAAGACCTTACAATAATTAACACACACAAAGGTTTGTTTAAGTATAATCGGTTAGTTTTTGGACTATCCTCGAGTCTAGGTATTTTCCAAAGAATTATGTGCAAACTCCTCGATGGTATTCCGGGAATAGAAATATTTTTAGATGATATAATTATAGGTACAAAAGGGGGTATATCAGAACATTTAGCTATTTTGGAACAAGTTTTTAAAAGATTACAAGACATGGAATGAAACTAAAGAAAAGTAAATGTTCATTTTTAGTGGATCAAGTTAAATATTTAGGTTATATTATTTATAGTCAAGGCGTTCAAGTTGATAAGCATAAAGTATCTGCTATCACGAAAATTCCACGGCCCACGGATGTTTCTCAACTAAGATCATTTTTAGGGTTAGTAAATTTCTATGCGAAATTTGTTAAATCGATTAGTACTGTTTTGTATCCCCTTTATAAATTACTAAAAAAGGGTGCGCCGTGGAATTGGACAAGGAAATGTGAGGACGCGTTTGTAAATATTAAGAATATTTTAACAAGTGCGGAGGTACTGGCACATTATGACCCTGACGCACCCCTAACGCTGACCTGTGACGCCAGTGCTAAAGGCATTGGCGGGGTGCTGACGCAGCCGACGCCGGCGGGCGAGCGCGGCGCGGAGCGACCCGTGGTGTATGTGTCGCGGGCACTTTCGGACGCGGAAAAATATTATTAACAAATTGATAGAGAGGCGCTGGCGATCGTGTATTGTTTACAAAAGCTTCATCAATACTTATATGGTAGACGGTTCACACTTAAAACAGATCATAGGCCACTCGTTAGTATTTTTAGACCCAAACAAGGAATACCGGCCATGGCTGCCAGTCGTATGCAACGTTGAGCAATTATTATGTCTGCATATACTTACGATATTGAATACGTCCATACAAAACAGAACGGAGCGGACGGCTTATCTCGGTTGCCTATAGATACGCGTAATAGTGTGCGTAGTACAGGTACTAATGAATCATCGCTAGACCCGCCCGAACAAACATATGTATTTACATTTTGCGCAGGATGAATTATTATTAGATTATAACGTTATAATACAACAAACTTCACATGACCCATTTTTAAGCAGAGTTTTATTATATATTAGGGAAGGGTGGCCCGAAAATAATGAGATTAGAGAGTTACAACCGTATTTTAATCGAAAAAAGGAATTATACGAAGAGCTAGGTTGTGTCATGTGGGACTATCGCGAGATCATACCCGAGCGGTGTAGGGATCGAGTCTTCAGGGAGATACACGAGGCACACATGGGCATGAGTAAGACAAAGGCCAGGAGCTACGTATGGTGGCCCGGCCTCGACGAGGCCGTGGAGGCGCTGTGCGCGGCGGAGGCGGACGCGCCGCGGCGGCACGCGCCCGCGCCGTGGCCATGGCCGGCCAAGCCTTGGTTCAGAATTCATTTAGATTTTTTGGGACCTTTTCAAGATAAATTATATTTAATTATAATTGATGCGAGAACAAAATGGATAGAGGTTTATCCTGTTCCTAGTACAGCAGCTAAATATACTATTTCGAAATTAGAGGAAGTATTTGCGCGATGGAGCCTACCGAAACAATTAGTAACAGATAACGGTCCCCCATTTTCGGGAAAAGATTTTTTCAATTTTGTTAAGAACAATGGTATTGAACACTTATTTTCGGCACCGTATCACTCGGCCTCAAACGGGGCCGCCGAAAATGCAGTACGAACTATTAAAAAAGCGATTCGGAAGGCAATTAGACAAAAGGCAGATATACATTCATTTTTAAATAAATATTTATTGCATTATAGAAATACAGAGCATTGCACTACCAAAGAAAGCCCGGCGGCACTTATGTTAGGTAGGAGTCTACGTACTAAACTTGACTTACTCAGGCCAAATAGGGAGGAAAAGGTAAAACAAGGTCAAGCTGGTAAAATACACGTTAGTAAAGGCGGAGAACGAGCTTTTACACCTGGTGAAGATGTGTGGGTCCCAAGAGCCAAGCTCACCCGATACTATACTGAAGACATCCCGGATATCAGCCTGTACGAGATTAGGACTGCCCTTAAACAACTCAAAAACAACAAAGCGCCGGGCGACGATGGAATTACATCAGAGCTTCTAAGAGCGGGTGGAACTCCGGTACTGAAGGTCCTCCAAAGGCTCTTCGATTCCGTCCTGCTCGAAGGCGTAACGCCGGAAGCATGGAACAGAAGTGTGGTGGTGCTGTTCTTTAAAAAAGGCGATAAAGCCTTGCTGAAGAACTATAGACCCATCTCGCTTCTGAGCCATGTCTACAAGTTGTTTTCAAGGGTAATCACGAATCGTCTTGCTCGCAGGTTTGATGACTTCCAGCCTCCCGAACAAGCCGGTTTTCGAAAAGGGTTTAGTACCATAAACCATATCCACACGCTACGGCAGATTATACAAAAAACGGAAGAGTATAATCGGCCACTATGCCTAGCGTTCGTGGACTATGAGAAGGCCTTTGATTCGATCGAGACATGGGCAGTGTTGCGGTCTCTCCAGCGGTGCCATATTGACCATCGATATATCGAAGTGCTGAAGTGTTTATACAGCAACGCCTCCATGTCGGTACGAGTACAGGAGCGGAGCACTGAGCCGATTTCTTTGCAGAGGGGAGTGAGACAAGGAGATGTTATTTCTCCGAAGCTCTTCACCAATGCAGTGGAAGACGCCTTTAAGCTTCTCGAATGGAAAGGACTCGGCATCAATATCAATGGCGAATACATCACTCACCTTCGGTTCGCAGATGATATCGTGGTCATGGCAGAATCGCTGAAGGATCTAAGCATAATGCTCGATGGCCTCAATCGAGTCTCCCAACAGATGAACATGGACAAGACGAAGATCATGTCGAACGTCCATGTGCCGCCCACTCCTGTACTGGTTGGGAGCTCGATGCTTGAAGTTGTTGACGAGTATGTTTACCTGGGACAGACGGTCAAACTAGGTAAGTCCAACTTTAAGAAGGAGGTAACTCGGCGAATCCAACTCGGCTGGGCAGCGTTCGGGAAACTACGAAGCTTATTTGTGTCCAAGATACCCCAGTCCTTAAAGACGAAGGTATTCAACCAGTACGTGCTGCCGGTGATGACCTACGGTGCCGAGACGTGGTCTCTAACTATGTGCCTCATAAAAAAGCTCAGGATCGCACAGCGAGCGATGGAGAGAGCTATGCTTGGGATCTGTCTGCGTGATCGAATCAGAAATGAGGAGATCCGCAGACGTACAAAGATCACCGACATAGCTCAACGGTCCAGCAAGCTGAAGTGGCAATGGGCAGGGCACATAGCTCGAAGAACTGATGGCCGATGGAGTCGGAAAGTTCTAGAGTAGATACCACGTATTGGCAAGCGCAGCGTGGGAAGGCCACCCGCGAGGTGGACGGATGACCTGGCCAAGGTTGCGGGCGTCAGTTGGATGCAGGCTGCTTCCGACCGGTCGGAGTGGAGGTTGTTGGGGGAGGCCTATGTCCAATAGTGGACTTCTCAGGGCTGTAAATGATGAAGATGTGTGGGTGCGTCAGTATCAGGGTTCTTCAAAGTGGTTGCCCGGTAAAGTGATAGACCGACAAGGTACTACAGATTACCAGATAACAGACGCGGTAGGTAGGGAATCGCATAGGCATGCCGACCAGTTAAGGCGTAGGTCGGTACGTAGTTCCTTGGTTACTCCTTCATCGGCTGCGGATGCAACGCCCGAGTTAGTGTTACCGGTACCAACGGAGGTACCACCTCCTACTTCAGATAATGACAAATCGAGTACAGATGCGCTAGCGCTACCCATGTCCAGTAAGGGCGAACCTGTTATAGATACGGAAATGAATTCCCCTCCCACCCCCGCATCGGATGAATGTTATGCCACCCCGCCCCAGTCCCAGCCGATCAGGAAGTGTAGATTAGAAAAACCACCTAGATATAAGTTTTAAATTAAGAAGTTAATAGGCAATTAACTGTGTCAATTAGATTGTCGGCTATTGTGTAATCTTTGTACTGGTCTTATTTAAGTTATTTCAAATTGTTACATACTTCAAATTTATAAATGTGTATTTTCAGCAGTTTAAGGAGAGAGACTGTAGTATAGTGGGTACTTCGTAATATATTAATAATGTATAGGTTGAAGGTATGATAGTTTTAATGTTGCTACTTGTGTGTGTCATTTGAATATACAAACTAAACGAGTACGCTGTGTCTTATTTATCGATACCGGCTAACGATAATACACTTTGACAAAGTGACTTTCTAGGTGTTGAGAACAACACTAGTTTGACTAGACGGTGGAGGGCCTGAGGTGCGGGACGGGTACGCTGTCAGAAGCAATCGGACTCGCGACCGATCGACATTATTATTTAGCTTCCTAAAATACTTACATTTTGTAATTATCAAGATTAAACTAAGTTACTGAAATCTTCGTGTTTCATTCGAAACATTTCGAATCGATGACATTTGGTACCTAGCTGGAGGTTGGACTTTGGACTCGGTTTGAACTGGAGCCGTTACTACGTTACCGGAGATATCAGGGGAGTGCCTTTCCTTTTTAATTATCCTAGTTTTAGCCTAATCCTAATTTCCTATTTCCAGAGAATGGCTAAAATTGTATAATCAGTGTTGTAAAGTTGCGCTAGTCCTGAGGGGATTGTATTCTCAATAAGTTATAACTTTAAATCTTTTTGAGTTAATATAGGACTTCGGCAGCTTTAGTTACATATCGAGCCACTATTTAGATCTGTATATTCTGGTCGTTATCTACTGCAAGTACTTATTACTCAATTTAGTTTAAAAGTACCTACAACAAGCCGTATAATTTTATGTATGTAATTATTCCATTATAAAGCCTTAAATAAATAAATTGTTTAGATTAAAATAAATAAGGTGGCAAGCATAGTTGCTCATTGCTACAGCTGCATTCACCTCCAATTTCCTCGACTTCTTCTCACTTTCTTTAGCACTACTAATAATTTCTTTCAGGATATAAACCTTCTTTGCTTTGCTTGTAATACTTACATATATACAACGGGAATTCCAGGTTATTAGCCTCAACATTGAAGGCTAGGCAGGCGCTTAGTCTAACGAGTAGTTACCTACCCGCTACGGAAACCGGTCGGCGGACCGCTTGGTACGCCCGCGCGCTGTGTAGAGCGCATGACGTTGCAGGTTTGCTACTAGCGGTTGAGAATTTGAACTGAGGTTTGCCGGATTAACGCGGTATTTATAATTTTCTTTATTTCTTTTTTGCGTTAGTTTTAATTTTTATACAATGAGCAATCCTAATGAGTCTGGTAGTGCTGAGTTGAAAGGAAATGTGGAGCTTAAGGAACTAAATAAGAAGCGTAGTTCGATAAAAGGCAGAATAACTACCTATAGAACATATTTGCAAGCGTTGCAGAATTTTAAAGAAATTAGTAAGCAAATAACTGAATTAACTTTAAGGTTATCAAAATTTGAATTATTGTTTAATGAATATGATACTGTTCAGTGTAGGATCGAAGTGTTGTCTGATGATATAGTCATGCTGTAGCACATTCGGTTTATTTATCGTCATGTATAGCTAGTCAAGTGCTGTTATCTACAGCAATTGTTCAAGTAGTCAATGAGGAGACGGATCAGTGCTATGACGTACGTGCCCTTCTTGATTGTGGTAGTCAATCATCTTTTATAACAAATGAGTTAAAGGTTAAACTGGGACTCCACAGTCAAAAGGTACCCGCTGTTAATGTAACGGGAATTAATAATATGTCATTTCAAGCGTTACAAACTTGTAAGATTTTATTTAAGTCACGTAGTAAGTTAGTTAATTTACATGTAAATTGTTTAGCTATAGAAAAGATATCCAATCTATTACCTGCCCAAGAAATAGATATATCTAATCTAGAGATACCACAAAATGTGACATTGGCAGATCCGGAATTTTATCGTCCTTCTAAGGTAGATTTGCTTCTAGGAGCAGGCGTATTTTGGGAATTAATTATTTCGGGTCAAATTAAATTAGGTAAAGGAAAACCGATTCTGTAAAACTCACATTTTGGTTGGTTAATTGTTGGACCAGCATTTGGTAACAATAGTCGCCAGGAGACTATTTATTGTAATTTTACACAGGAGATAAGCAAACAACTCCAACGTTTTTGGGAGCTGGAAGAACTCCCAACCATTACAAAGTGCACACAAGAAGAAGAAGCATGTGAAGTCCACTTTGTCAAGCATACTTATCAGTTAAGCAATGGTAGGTTTTGTGTGAGTTTGCCGCTGAAGGGCTCACCTGAAAACTTAGGTGATTCCTATAGTAGAGCATTAAAGCGATTTCATTATTTAGAAAAAAGATTTGAGCGCCAACCTCACATAAAACAACAATATTCAGATTTTATTAGGGAATATAAGGATTTGGGTCATCTTTCCGAAATAGAAAGACCTGAAGTTGCAAATTGCTTACCTCACCATCCAGTATTGCGAGAAAAAAGTGAAACAACAAAATGTCGTGTTGTTTTTGACGCTTCAGCTCCCACAACTTCAGGTCTCTCATTAAATGATGTTTTGATGGTAGGACCTAATATTCAAAGTGACATCTTTTCTATATTACTCCGCTTCCGTCAACACCATTATGTAATTATGGGTGGGAGATATAGAGAAGATGTACCGGCAGATCTTAATAGCTGAAAGTCAAAGATATTTGCAAGTAATTTTATGGCGTGAAAGTAAAGATGAAGCTATTAGACATCTGCAGTTGAACACAGTTACATATGGAACTGCATCTGCACTCTTTTTGAGTATAAGGCGTCTGTTTGAACTCGCACATCAGTGTGAGGATAAACAGATAAAAGATATTATTGAATCCGACTTCTATGTTGATGATTTACTCACAGGTGCACAAACAGCAGCTGAGTTAAAATACATTACGCATCCATATGTGATAAGTTAGCTACGGGTCAAATGAATTTACGCAAAATACACTCAAACTGTCCAGATTTATTTGATAATAATGATCAACAATGCCATGATAATGTTAAGTTAACTGATGAATGTAGTACATTGGGCTTGCAATGGAACCCTGGTTCTGATGAATTTATAATTAATTGCAATGGAGATTCTGAAAATAAAGAAAATGTATATAATTGTACGAAGCGTAAAATTTTATCTACAGTTGCCAAGATTTTTGATCCCTTGGGCCTTCTTAGTGTTTGTACAATAACGTTAAAAATAGTATTACAGGAATTATGGTCACTTAAATTAAACTGAGATGAGGAAGTGCCTGAGGAAATCAAAAATCTATGGAGTAAAATAATTCTAGGTTTAAATGCTTTATGCGCTTACAAAATTCAACGCTGTGTTTTAAGTAAAAATGCAGTCAAAATAGAGGTTCATACATTTTCTGATGCGTCATTAAAGGCATATGCTGCATGTGTGTACATTCGCACAATGAATAGTGATGGAAATGTTTCTGTGAGATTGTTATATGCTAAATCAAAGGTGGCACCATTAAAACCAACAACTATTCCTAGACTAGAGCTTTGCGGCGCCTTATTGGCCAGCCGACTATGTGACAAAGTTTCTAAGTCCTTAAAATGTGATATTGATAGTTATACTTACTGGACTGATTCTAAAATTGTTTTGGCCTGGTTACAGGCAAATCCAGCAAACTTAAAGACATTTGTAGTCCACCGCGTTACAGAAATAAAGGATTTGTCTCACCATGGGTTGTGGAAGTATGTCCCTTCTTCACAGAATCCTGCTGATCTCGCGTCTAGAAGATTATTGCCTGATCAATTACCACAAGCAGATTCATGGTGGAATGGGCCTATTTTCTTGACTCAGAATGAGATTGAGTGGCCTTCTCAGTCTAATGTAGCCGAGCTATCAGAATTAAAAGCTATGAGTACATTTATTGCTGCTAATACTTGTGAAGTATTTGATATTGAACGCTTTTCAAACTACAATATTATGAGAAGGACATTCGCTTATGTACTAAGATTTATAAATAACTGCATAAATCCACAGAACAGAGAAACTAGTCCATTGACTGTACATAATTTAGAATATGCGGAACAAAGGTTAATATTATTTTCGCAGTCAAGGTTATTTCAGGAAGAAATTAATATTTTAAAAGCAAATCAAAACATGAATTCAAAGTCTAAACTAAAGGGTTTATCTCCATTTGTAGATGGACAAGGTATATTAAGGACTGGAGGAAGATTGGAAAAATTCATGTTATGATTATAGCAAAAAACACCCTATTATTTTAGATAGTAAGGACCATTTTACTAAATTAATGTTTAAGTATTATCATTTACAGTTATTACATGCTGGGCCGCAATTGCTACTTTTAAGTATTCGTGAGAAGTACTGGCCGATAGGTGGCAGGCATCTCGCTAGACAAACGTATAGACAATGCATAAAATGTAAACGCTTGAAGGGAGCAGTAGCGAGCCAGATCATGGGAAACTTACCGGCACAGCGTGTAACGCCTGGGTTTCCTTTTCAAATCGTAGGAGTAGATTACGCCGGTCCCTTTTACGTTATAAATAAGAAGGGCCGCGGAGCACGAGTGCTAAAGGTATATTTGTGTATGTTTGTATGTTTTAAAACAAAGGCTGTTCATTTAGAGATAGCTAGTGATTTAAGTTCTCAATGTTTTATATTAGCACTACGTAGGTTTATAGGTAGGCGCGGGAAACCACTCGAAATCTTTTCGGATAATGGGAAAAATTTCGTAGGGGCAAGTCGCGAATTAGGAAAGTTTATAATTAATAACTGTAGCTTTTTATCAGACTCATTAGCTAACGAAGGTATACAGTTCAAATTCTCACCTGCCTATTCTCCAAATTTCAGAGGTCTTTATGAAGCCGCAATAAAATCCGCAAAGTATCATATAAAAAGAGTGATAGGAAATATGCATTTTACTATAGAGGAGCTTGCGACGCTTTTTGTACAAGTTGAGGCCATTCTCAACTCCCGTCCTCTATATCCCCTATCATCTGATCCTCAAGATTTGTCCCCTTTGTCCCCAGGGCACTTCCTGATTGGAAGATCATTGACATCACTGCCTGCACCCAGTCTGGAAGATGCTAAGACAACATTGCTACACAGATACGCATGCATAGAACAGGCACGGCAGCATTTTTGGTCCAGATGGTCTCGTGAATATGTAGCAAAGTTACAACAACGCACTAAATGGCAAACACGGAAGGAAAACACGGAAGGCAAACTTGCAGAAAGGACAATTTGTATTAGTTAAGGATGACCAGTCACCTCCACTGAAATGGCCATTGGGAAGAGTTATTGAATTACATTATGGTTCTGATGGTGCATGCAGAGTAGCGGACATTCGAACCAGCAAAGGTGTTATCAAAAGGGCGATTACACGGATCTGCCCACTGCTAGATGCTGAAGAACTCCATGAAGCTTGAAAGCAAGCTTTCTAGGGCCGGGAGCTTATGTTGAGAACAACACTAGTTTGACTAGACGGTGGAGGGCCTGAGGTGCGGGACAGGGACACGCTACGCTGCCAGATGCAATCGGACTCGCGACCGATCGACATTATTATTTAGCTTCCTAAAATACTTACATTTTGTAATTATCAAGATTAAACTAAGTTACTGAAATCTTCTTGTTTCATTCGAAACACTAGGTATAGTTTTCAAGAAAATAAAACAAATAAAAAAGTACCTAATAAAGATTGCGAGATCAAATCCGCGGTAAGAGATAGATGATAGCGCCCTAATAATTTAATATCGAAAAATATGATTCAAATCAGCATGAATAGTTTTGTAAGATGATCATTTAAGTGTTATAATTGATTTAAAATAATTAATTACAGTTAAATTTATCAGTATTATGTTAAATAATTACATTTCTAAATTAAAAGTATTTTGTTATATTTTTTATTATGGCAAACTATTATAATTGTGGGTAGATCTAAATATCACGTCACAATAACACCACGTGATAACTTGTTTTGATGTCTGTGTAAATACCGGCTCACTGTACCTTACGATTTATTCTGCTTGTGACCACGGTGGAATAAACATCACTCCAGAAAAATATAAACGTGTTTTAATCATGGATCCACCCCGTTTTATCTACGCTCCTACATCAGAAGCGCAGGATAAATATCGCCAGCCCCTCTGCCCGAAGACCATGCTGAAACAGAGAAAACCAGTCCTTCGAGGTATTCACCAGTGTTAGAACATAATCCTATACTGCCTACACAAGCTGCATCACACTCATATGATGAAATACGTCTACTGCGGAAGCAAGTGGAACTTTTGGAAAAAGTTGTCTTTAGACCACAACCACCTACGTCAAGCCAAAAAATCGCTGAAATCTATCTACTAGATTTTGACCTAGATGACTTAAAACTAACAATAGAAGAATGGTGTAAACAAGTAGATTCACCAATAAATCTACGTGGATTCTCTTCAACGACGGCAATGATGAAGGGTTTATCTTGCTTACGAGGACATGCTAAATTATGGGCAGACTCTAACGCCCACTCTTTGGCAACATGGAATGGACTAGACTGAACTTCAGGTGCAATTGGTGCAGAGTCCCGTTACATTCACTACATTGATAAGTTTAGAGAATACACGTCCAACGATGCAAAAAGTTATGCCGAGTATGTCGCTGAAGCATGGAGTTTGTTTTCCCGTATCTCTCCTAACGCAACCGACGATCTATTGGTCGAAGCTGTCATATCTGGTATTCGTCCAAAATTTATACAATCAGAATTACTACGATCTAGTCCAAAGACTCAAGCGGAACTAATAGCCAGTCTACATAATTATAGTAAGCGACCACTGAACCGAATCGACGGAGATAACGACGACATAATGCGGAAAACCAGGACACCGCATTAGAGACTGCAAGGCTGTTTTTTTGTGATTTCTGCAAACGCACCGGACATAACACGGCTGACTGCAGATCAAGACCAGGCGGCAGCGGATCCAGACCAGGAGGTAGCGGAACTATCTTCTGTGTCTCATGCAAACGTGTCGGCCACACCTTAGCAGACTGCTATCTCAAAAAGCTGCTGGATCAATACCTGGTAAACGAACCTCAGAGGTATTGACTCTGCGTAGCATCACAGGACAACCAATTACGCCTATTGAATCTATTAACACCACAGCCATTTTGAATGAGATATCATTTGAGGTCAGTTTGCATGTTGTAGAAACATTACCATATGACGTAATACTAGGCATAGACACTCTAAAAACTCCTGGACTAAATATTTCTATAACAACCAAAGGCGTTACCATAAGTAGAATATGTAATGTCTCCTATGTCTCCGCTTCTCTTTCCCTTGATTGTATTGACTCTGACATACTTGACAGAACAAAACTTACCATCATCTTAAAAAAGCATAAAGATATTTTTGGTATGAAGACCCCAGTAAAAACAATCAAGTTTGGCATCTAGTCTATCAGACTTAAAGATCCACATCGCGTTGTTCAAAGACGACCATACAGACTCGCTCCTTCTGAGAGAGAAAAAGTTAAAGAGATCATTCAAAAACTAAAAGACCAAGGTGTACCTTTAATAAAAAAGAAAAATGTAGAAGACCGATTATGTGTCGACTTCAGAGAACTCAACATGAATACTGTAAGAGACCATTATCCCTTGCCCCTACAAGATCAACTCAATAAATTAGGGAAAGCAAAATACTTCACAACACTCGACATGGAATCAGGGTTCCGTCAAATACCAATAGATGAGAATTCTATCGAAAAAACTGCCTTTGTTACTCCTGACGGGCAGTATGAATATGTCACGATGCCATTTGGACTTTGCAATGCTCTGCAATGTACAAGCATTGCAGAGAAATGTACCAACAGGCAATTAATTAATTAAAGCTTTGGGAGATTACAAAGATTCTATAGCATTAGTCTACATGGATGACATCCTTATACCTCCAAAATCTGAAGAAGAAGGCATTCAGTGATTAGATCTTGTCCTTGAAAGGTCTCTATCTGCTGCTGGATTCTCAGTAAACTTATCTAAATGCTAATTTCTAAAATGATCTATCGAGTACCTAAGCAATGTTATAGAAAATAGTCAAATCCGACCTAGTCCCTACAAAATTACTACCCTAAAAAATTCAAATCCTCCAACTTGTCAGAAGCAACTACGACAATTCAATGGTTTAACGAGCTACTTTCGCAGATGTATCCCAAATTTTTACAACTCCACTTTATCAACTAACAAAGAAGGACGACAAATGGATATGGACAACGGACCATGAAGCTATAACACAAAAGACCATATCTTACCTTACATCGGAACCGATATTAGCCATTTTTTATCCCGATCTTCCAGTTGAAGTCCATACGGATGCTAGTTCCCTGGGATATGGAGCAATGCTCATCCAAATCGAAAATAACAGGCGAAAAGTAATCAGTTATTTTTGCATGCGTACCAGTGAAGCCGAATCAAAGTATCACTCATACGAATTAGAAACTCTTGCTGTTGTTAATGCCCTAAAACACTATAGACATTTCTTATTTAGACGAAAATTTACCGTAGTCACATACTGCAATGCTCTTAAAGCTATCAGAACAAAAAAAGAACTAACCCCACGTGTACATCGGTGGTGGGCATACCTGCAAAGTTTCGAATTCGACATTGTGTATAGAAAAGGCGAAGAAATGTCTCATGTAGATTATTTGTGTCGAAATCTTGTCATTAATATAATTACAAAAGATGCTGCATGGATCATAGCGGAACAGGAACGAGACTCTTATTTAAAGAAGATCAAAGACTCAATATCAAATAAAGAAGAATATGATAAAAAGTATAGTGTGAAAAATAATCTACTACTCATTACTATTCAATACGACCAAGGTAGATCTCGAACTAGAACGGTGAATAACTCACTTGTGAATAACTTGATAAATCAATACCATGATTCCCTTTTACAGGCCGGGTGGGAACGTACTCTCCAAAAGATTAGGGAACAATTTTGGTTTAAAAACATGTCCAAAAGGGTAAGATCGTTTTGTGATAATTGTCTCAATTGCAAAATAGTAAAAATTGCATCCGGAAAGAAACAAATTTACACCCAATAGATAAAGTTAACTGTCCCTTCCATACCATTCACGTAGACTTAATAGGTAACTTAACCGGTTGTTCCCAGAAAGCCTACGCATTTCTAGCAATTGATGCTTAAACAAAATTTGTCGTAATTTACCCACTTAATGATAAAACATCTGGACTAATTTTAAAATCTTTCAAAGAAGTCATCAATCTCTTACATAGGGACACCGCAAAGAGTAATTTCCAATCGAGAGTCAGCCATCACGGGCAAAGATATTCAGGACTTCTTTACATCTTCAGGCATTGAACATCATGCAATCGCTAAAGGTGTACCTAGAGCAAATGGACAGGCAGAACGGTTAATGAGGACTATAAAAGATCACCTAAGTGCAGCGGCTCAGACGCAAAAAAGAGTCTGGGCTACTAAATTCAGAGAATTGCAATTAGCTATTAATTGTAAAAAATCTAAATCTACAGGTTATTCACCTTTAGAACCTCTCATCGGTAAAACGTGTTCACCACCTGAAATTGAACAACAACGCATATTAGACACAGATATTGAGATAAATAGATTTGACATACGCAGAAAAGCTGAAATCAGAATGACCGAGCAGTCTCAGGAAAGCAAAATGTCGTTCAACTCCAAATGCGCCCCCATTGTCCCTTTTAAATTAAATGATTTTGTTTTATGTAAAGACACCCAATGGTGCAATGATAAGTTAGGCCCAAAATACTTAGGTCCATTTCAAATAATCCAAATACTTACTAACGATCGTTACAAAGTAAAAAATCTAACAAATACCAAAACCACCGTTGTTGCTCATGAACATTTAAAAGTCATGCCTAAACCAAATCTTAATCAAATGGATGGAAATGATAGCGAAGATGAAGGATAAGCAAATGTAACATTTATTGAAAATAGTTTTATTATTATTGTTATAAATTGGTGATTGAAGCATGTGCCACTTGTTGAATTTAACAACTGGGCAAACAGTGTTTTATTGTGACATAATTGATTATCAATCTTGAAATGCCAGTACGAGTAATGCCATTTGTAAACTCACGCTGAACAACGACTCGATATAGACTTACAACTGGGCTAAACAGAAAAAATATATAATGATAAGATATTCTAATTGATTTGAAATAATTAATTACAGTTAAATTTATCAGTATTATATTAAATAATTACATTTCTAAATTAAAAGTATTGTTATTATATTTTAAAATAAAATAAAATGAAAACTATTATAATTGTGGGTAGATCTAAATATCACGTCACAATAACACCACGTGACAACTTGTTTTGACGTCTGTATAAATACCGGCTCACTGTACCTTACGATTCATTCTGCTTATGACCACGGTGGAATAAACATCACTCCAGAAAAATATAAACGTGTTTTAATCATGGATCCACCCTGTTTTATCTACGCTCCTACATGGATGTGGGATTAATATTTGGTTCTACCGGATATATACTTTATAGATACCTAGATACCCTTTCTTTTTACTGCGCAACATAAGTAATATAAGTTTACAAAAGTTGCTTTAGAATCTTTGAACACATGATATAAGATATAAATGAAAAATTCTGAGATTTCGCCATTAAGATCCATTACTATCCTCCTATGAAATATCTATTGGTGTAAGATTGCTGGAAAAGCTTTCTTATTTATTATTTTTTTATTATTTATTTAACCAAAATAGAAGACTAAATTTATATTCTACGCTGTCAATTGAAGGTAATATTTTGTTCTATATTCAGTATGCATCAGGTTACATTATTGTGGTGTAGCAGGTCACTGCAGCCTCCCGGTCGATATGTGGAAGAGTTTACTGACCCTCTTTTTTCTCTATCCAACTTCAGGTGCAAAATATAGCTGTCTCAAGTTTAAAATGAGCAGATACTGCATTGCTGGAAGTTTTCAGATGGGTTCCACGTAACTTTGAATTATGCAACATTGTTAGATGTATATTTAAGTGATACCTACATTCTTGGAGCCTTCGAGCGAGGCATACAGAGACAAGATACTTTTTATCGAGATACGTTATTTAAAAGAAATTGAAAATAACAGATTAAATGATGTGTTGTGTAGTGTGTGAATATTTCATTTTTTAAATACCGATTTTTCACCAACGGTCTATATAGATATAATTGATGCTGCCTCTATCCTGAACAATTTGAGACAGCAAAAATGGGCCTTTTAATAATAAAATAATCTCTCAGACGACGAGCTAGCAACTTGTCACTGATCTTTGACATCTGATAAGCGCCATGTTAAACGCGGTTGTAGGATCTCCTTCACAATCTTCCAGTTCTGTCCACCTACCCTACAATTATATAGATTCGCAAAATATTTACTGAAGAGAATATTATGTGGTGATTAGATTACTGTAAAAATCTATGGATAGGTAAAATGTGTCAAATAAATATTAGATTCTCAGCATTTCAGGCAGGTGCTGCTCTTTATTACAGCAACAATCCAAACGAACGGAAAATCGGATTGGTACCGCAATATTTTCGGAAAATTGAATATAATTATTGCCCTTTCGCTAATTTATAGAAAATCTAAAATTGTCTAATTGGTAAAAAGGACCCGAAAATGAAAATTAACGTTTTGTGGGTCACTAATCTTTCTCAAAAGCTTGCTGTAAGATGATTTTGATGGCGAAGTTCTTCCCAAAGAAGTCTATAAATCATAACTGTACCATAAAAAAGAAAACTTATAAGTAAAATCATCGATCGTATCACGACCTTGTACACGGTACGAGTTATTAAATGCTAAGCTATAAAATATAGGTGTAATATAGAGTGTAATTGAAAACATAAAAGCAGCCATACTGGGCTGGTTGCCACGAAGAAATGTTGTTAATCTATGATATATGATCAAACGAACTTCCCTAGTGAAGTTCGATCAATATTATATGAGTCGCTTCATTTGAAGATATTATATTGTTAGCGACATCTCCCCACACGGTGGCAACACTGGACGCCATCCTATACAGAAATAGTGGTTAACTGGTAGAGAATTCTACATAGCATTATGTACACTGTTTAAATGTGCAATAAAGAATTCTATTATTATTATTATTTTCTTTTTTTTTCACTCATTACTGAGGTATTTATTCAAAACTGCGGGCTTGTGGCCAAACGGAGATGAATTTACGATGGGTTCGATATAAATTTTCTGACAATGCGGCAGGTGTTTTGTATGGTAGCTTTTTGTAGAAGGTATGTGATAGATAGGTGCATATTTAATGTGTCAAGGCTGGTGCGGAGTATTTTTGGTATGACGCCCGTCGTGGACAACACGATGGGAATGGTTTTTACCATGTTCACTTGCCATTGAGTTTTAATCTTAATGGACAAGTCCGTGTATTTGGAAATTTTCTGTGTGTACGTTGATGTGAGATTGTGTGTGTTAGGTATGGCAATGTCTATGAGGTAAACTGTTTTGTTGGTTTTGTCATGAAGAGTTATGTCCGGTCTATTGGTACTGTGATTATTGTCCTATCCCAGTATAGCTTGAAGGTGGGAGAATCGAGTACTGTCTTATTATTATTCTTTTTTTATATATATTGCTCTCCGTGGAGGTAAAGAAACATAGGCACGGGTCTTAGCCAAGTGCTTTTATTTGAAATTAAATAAATAAGTAGATAAATTATACAGTACATATAAACTTAAACTAGGAGTGATAAGAGGTGAATGATGATTTCGGTTTATGTGATTGAAAGGAATTTTCTTACTATACGGCATGTGTTGAGTATAACTGCTTTTTGTATTAGTGTGATTGTGGATTTTGGCATTTTAAGTGTTTCTAAACTAGCGTGAAGCGTTATGGGGATAACCCCAAATTTCATGGGCCTCCTGAAACGGCCGCACGCACGGAGCGACAAAGGGGGCAACATTTGGTGAGTGGCTAGGGTGGAGGGGTGCCCCTGGACTTTAAACCGAAGCCAACTTGCCACTTACTGACGGGCACGTCCACCCTCGAACTGTCATAGCTCTCGCGACTCCACTCTGCCCGGCCGGCGAAGGCAAGGCAGAGGCGGGGGAACTGTTTCTCGTCAGACTTCACTCCGGTGCCGGAGATGAGGAACAGAGTCTTCCCCCGGGAGGACTTCAGGTCCGTGGGAACGCTACCTCCCAACAGCTCGCCACAAGCTGCCCTGCGGGCTTATGATTATTATTATTGTATCTCTTTCGAAGTTCACGGGACTACAGAGTCCCGGTCCTTTAGAGGCGTGCATCGGGCCGTGGCCAAGATGTAGAGGCCCTTTTTAGAGAACTTTAATATGGTGTGGGATACACATGGCGGATATTATCGCTGACCGCTCAATATGATACACCCGGCGATGGTCCCCGCCATGTGCAAGACTATTGGAGTGCAGATCTATGTCATGCGATGGTAACAAAGGTCATGGGCTATGGGGCTGAATGTTGGGTGGGGTTGGGTAACTGGGCTATTGAAGAAGACTAACGGACGCCTGCCATTACAACCAAGTCTCATAATTGTTTGGTGGCAGGCGGTGACTCGCCGACTCATTTCATGGGCCCCCTGAAACGGCCGCACGCACGGAGCGACAAAGGGGGCAACATTTGGTGAGTGGCTAGGGTGGAGTGGTGCCCCTGGACTTTAAACCGAAGCCAACTTGCCACTTACTGACGGGCACGTCCACCCTCGAGCTGTCATAGCTCTCGCGACTCCACTCTGCCCGGCCGGCGAAGGCAAGGCAGAGGTGGGGGAACTGTTCCTCGTCAGACTTTACTCCGGCGCCGGAGATGAGGAACAGGGTCTTCCCCCGGGAGTACTTCAGGTCCGTGGGAACGCTACCTCCCAACAGCTTGCCACAAGCTGCCCGGAGGGCTTATACATACATACATACATGTAATCACGCCTTTATCCCTTACGGGGTAGGCAGAGCACCAAGGGCCGATAGGACCACATGGTGCCACTTTTGACCAATTTTGAGGGTTTAGTCGAGATGTACAAGTGCGGGCTTATTATTATTATTATTATAGAATGTAGAGTAATTTATCAGTGGGCTATGGAAATAGTTTACCTACACAAAGTTCATAAGTAGATATTGATATCAAGGAAAGACAATATAATAATATGTTTTTATTTATGGATAATAATTCTTAGTAAAAACGTGGCGAAATGCTATGAAAACAAAACACATAGATTGGAAATCATATATTGGAGAATTCGTCGACATATCAGGAATGTTAGACGCTTACGTCCAGCAGTGGACTGCAATGGGCTAATGTGTTTTAATGTTCAACCTCTATATACAGGGTGATTTTTGGTCGTCAACGTTCCCGAAAACTACGGAATCTCCTCATCATCACGATCATTTTTCTCCATGGAAGCATACCTGGGAAGTGTCTGGTTTCCAAAATATTTGGGTCCAAAGTTGAGTAAATAGACTGCGTTTTTCTGCATAAATGCACATAGACGCGCGTAGCGGGATTTTTTCACGAAAAATAATTAATATCTGTCTATAAAAAAACTAACATAAACACTAGACACTATAAATTTCGCACGATCAAGGAATTTAAAATTAAAAAAAAAAAAAATCCCAGCATTTTTTTTGTCATAAACTTACTTTATTTCATGTATAGAATACGTACCCTTCGTTAAAGGTGGCCACAAAAAAACATCCTGTATATATACACAAGGCTGGCTATACATACATCCTCTATACGAGTACCTATCAAAATCTAAAAAAAAATAAGTACCTACCTATAGATAAGGTACTACTATTATGATTCTTTATACCGAAGAAATTTGGAATACATAGTTTACGAGAAGGACCATGGGCGTATCCGGTTTATCATATTGTGTATGGCCTACTTGGAAGGAATATGATAGATTCAATATAAGTACCTCTTTTCGCGAAAGATTTATTTTACATTTTTTTCAATTTATTTTCATTTATTTTACGCTGTATACAGCGTCAAGAGGGATTTATCATCCTGGTGCCTAAACAAACATCCCTATTATCGAAAAGATATCATAACGTTTCACCTTTAAGGAGCAGAGAGTGGCATTGTTTTTCAAGATGGGAGACAAAACGATTTATCAAAATCTATAGGCCGATCACACTTCTGAGCCATGTTTATAAGTTGTTCTCAAGAGTCGTTACGAATCTTCTGGCGTTAAGATTTCACAGTTCTGACGCCTTACAGCCACCGGAATAAGCCGGGCTTAGCAAAGGTCAGCACTGTGGACCACATCCACGTACAGTATGGTACGGTAGGTTAAACAGAAATGAGATAAGTATAACCAACTGTCATATATGGCTTTTGTGTACTACGAGTAAAGCTTTAGACTCCACCGAATCCTGCACCCGTATGATGAATTTGGTGAGAGCGAGATGTCTCACTTTTAAACGTCAAATTCACAGAGCTAAGTAATAACTAGACAAGGCAAGTTTTTCTACTTGGTGTATAAAAAGGGATTGCAAACCACTTCTATCAGCCCTAATTCATTCAGTGCTGGGCTATTAACTGATTATTTTTTGAAAGTGCCCCTTCTCTTATAGTGACAAGTAAGTTGCTAGATAATCGCCTGAAAATACCCGAATTCCTTAGTTTACTCTTACGACATTCCCGGAAGGAGATGCAGCTGATGCATTCAAATAAAGCCCCACATGAGAACAGGACACGTAAATTTATAATTTTAATAGACTGATATAATATTTTAGAAATTACCGTGAAATAATTCTACCTATATAAAGGATGATTTGATAGTATCCATATATCCATATATATTACGGTCTGCGCTAAGTTTAATGAATCCTTCAGGTCACCGTATAGTGTTGCCCTTCCCAAAAAAACAAAAGGTGTTACCTTCGAAATTGCAAATTAATTAGATTTCAAGCCGTTCATTCGGAGAAATGACATTTAGGAAGTAAATTCGGGTGAGAATAATCAGATACTTATTCATAGTTCGATGTATTTAAAAACAAAATACATAACGGGAATAAAAGTACCATAAAGTAGGTAACAGTATTTAACTGTAGTACCTTAAGAGGCTCTGTGACATTATCTCTCCAGAGTATTAATTGTAAATGCCGCTGAGATTGGTCAATAACACACATAACTAGTGGATTGCTCCCGGTGCAAAGGTGCCTACCTAAGACACATATATATTCATAATTTCCTTATGTGTGATTGTTAATTTGTTCTTATACACTTACATACTTTCTCAGATGATCGACTTCAGCCTATTGCAATCCACTGCTAGACGTAGGCCTCCCCCAGGGCACGCCACAAGGCTATAGCCATGGAGGTTTTTGCCCATAGTTACCACGCTGGGCAGGCGGGTTGGTGGCCACAGTCTGGACTATGTTGTCAAAACGGGAGGCGCTGCTGCCCACCTCCCGGAAACCCCCAGTCGCCTTACTCTACTCTGCCGGTACCACGCGGCTCCACGCGGGTGTATACTATAGTTTTATATCTTCTTCTTCAGCCTATTGCAGTCCACTGCAGGACGTAGGCCTCCCCCGGGGCACGCCGTAAGGTTACTACCACAGGGCTAGGGCTATAGTTTTATATATTACATGTAAATTGTATTCTCCATTAGTGTCTGTTCCTTCCTATGCAGTTGCTATTGCAGTTTAAACTTTATGAGTTTTCTCCTAAAAAGTTTCGCTGATTGTTGAATTACTATTCCTGGATTGCTGGTATCCCTTATCTAAGCTAGATATTGATATAAAAGGTTTGGAGGAGAGATATAATAAGTAGAGGTAAATTATTTATTATTCATATTTTATTAAATACGAAAGTTCAGTTTACTGTACAATAAAAATGCTTACAATTCTAAATTTATATTTAGTCTAACTAACTACGTAGTTATGTAGACTGTAATGAACATCAATTCTCAAATTCAATGGTTAGTTAATTAATTACACTATAAT
Organism: Carposina sasakii; assembly: GCA_014607495.2. NCBI lineage: Eukaryota > Metazoa > Arthropoda > Insecta > Lepidoptera > Carposinidae > Carposina > Carposina sasakii. The sequence continues at coordinate 8,103,363 of CP053155.1, forward strand.
AGTTTTTAGTTAATTACATCAAATTCGAAATGTTATTCGTGATGAACATGTCAGTTGTAAAATGTTACATTTTTAATGAACATGTCAAAGTTGTAAATGTTCCGTGAGATGTACATCAAGTTTAGTATACAATGCTAGGTGAACTCCTACTGTTAATTAATTCCAACACAGGTTAGGTACATTATAGTTCTTACAAGTATTAGTATACAATATAGGCATCTACGTAGTCATTCATACTTGGAAAGGCACTATACTTGAAAAACAGGATTACTTAATACAATTAGTTTGCCATTAGCTTAGGTTGATCAATTTGGTGACCACAATATTTACATATTGCGATATTTTATCTATTTATATTAAATATATTAATTTTACTTATCGTAAATTTTTATATGATGGCAAAAACAATGCTAGTAGTGTTGTAGTGATCTAACTCTATATATCATAGTGAAAACATTATTTTAGATACTTATAGGTAAGTAAACAGTGGTGTTCAATAGTGCAAATTGTTTTAAATAAATTCCGATAGAGTTAGGATAGTAAATTCTCATAATAAGTACTGAAACGGGCCCAGAGAACTATTTCGAAATGGTTTTACAGTCTTTTATGTTGTCGTCCTTATATAGAGGTCACAGCTCATCCGGAGGCTCGGCGCTCTTCCCGGCGTCTCGTCACTTGGTCCTTGGTGAAGACATCGTTACGTCCGCTTATCTCACCCTAAATTCAGCATTTATCTACTGATATGACGAGAACTTGTCTCTCTAGCGTTTTATATCTACTCATAATCTTAACCAGTCTTTCTCGGTCCGAAATTAAACTACAATCGCACTGATTTACCGGCAAACTGTGTGTCGGGGTACTCGCTGTGTCGGCAGGCCGGACAGGCCACGGACGTAGGTGTAAGTCACGGGAGGACGCAGAATGCGCTTAGGTTGTGATTGCTTCTTAGGCTGCCTCTGCTGGTCGGTGGGGGAGCAGAACTGAGATCGTGATGTGATGCTGAGGCTCTGGAAGACTCGCCGCAAGGAGACGGTGGAGCGGCTCCGGCGGTGCGGCTCGCTGCCGTCGCTGCCCGAGTCGCTGGCCGAGCACGACGAGTGGTCGTCGCGAGTCTCGCCAGACACGCTGTCGGAGCTGCTGGAGCTGCCCATCGAGTCGTTGTCCGTGCTGCGTCGAGACAGCCTCCGGCTCAGGGCCTTCAGCAGTCTCGAGCTTCGCGGTATAGGGGTTTGTTCAGACATGTCGTCCATTGGTGGGAATACCACTATTTTCGGCGCAATAGATTCTGGCCGAAGGTCCTTCGATCCTCGCTGCTGTCCTTTTATATTATCCGGCACTTCGCTGTCAAACTTCTCACACGCCACTAAATCGGCTCCTAGTATATTTTTCATAAGTCCGTCGAAATCACTTCTTCGCTAGAAAGCGCACTCGGAAATCCGAAACTTGTTTTAATAAAGTAGTGTTGTTGAAAACTTTTTCGCTGTTCGCGTGAAATATTTGTGTTCTAGTGTAACGTCACGTTACGAAGTTGTAGCGTAAACTGACGGAGGGCGGGCCAGTGTAGGGTTTATATAACGTGAACTTGGCGCATGCGCCCTGCAAGCTCCGACCTCCATGCAGCCTGCCACGTAGTGCACGCGGCTGCAGGACGGCAGGACACGACGCAACATGGTTGCCTTGATATTAACATAAATATTGTTTACATAATACGAGTACATGAAAAACTAGGATGAAAGCATGAAAATAGCATCAGTCATAGTGAGATGAACGAACATCTACTTTTACTTTAGAAATCTTATCAAATTAGTATATTTATAAATTTTTTATATAGGTAGAATAGGAGTTTTGGCATAAATGTTTAAAATTGCCCAAAACTGCTAGGTTTTTCGGTTTCCGTTCGATCCATCGGTATCCTCTTAAACTTCCTTAGTTGATTACCCCCGATTCGGTACGTCGACTTTCAAAGTAAATTTCCCGGATTGGGATAAAATTAGAACTTCATTGAGAACATAGATTACCTCCTAAAGATACCTCATACAGGATAAGTTACGCGCGCCACTCATACTGTTTCTGGGGTGTATACAATTCCGCGCTCGGGAAGCTAGCCCCAGTAAGTTACCAAGTTAATGACCACGTGCATGTAAATTGCATTGTTTTTATTTTAAAACTTATTACTTTTCATTAAATAACCGTGTCATCATGGGTTATTGTTCCTTGAAATGGTGTGGAAAGAACGCTAAGACGTCAAGTTACAAAAAAGATGGCATAACATTTCACCGGTAAGTAAATTAAATTTTCTTATTTATGTTTTTTCAATGGACGCGGAGATCAGTTTATACTGGTCTATAATCGCACTACAATATGTCGTCTCTTTTTCTCAACACATTAATTACTATTGTTGTCACTGTCTTACATATGTCAACGTCACTGTCACTGTCAACAGTAATAGTACGTCGTGAGCTAGTGAAGTGAATGTATAACGTAATCGACTTTGTATCGATAACAATAGAATAAAATATTTTATTTTATAGTAATTTAGTAGTTTCGATGACAAAGCAGTTATGGAGTAACCGGCTCTCCATACTAAAACGACGTGACATGTGACGTAATAGTCTACACTAGTCTCAAAATAGTATGAGAAAATATTGATTACCTATTTTTTTTTTTTATAAATTTTATAAACTTCGTTTATGTGTATAGTTGTCATAATAAAAATTGTTCTTTTCCAGGTCCGGTGCATTTGCCAGTGAAATCTGTTTTGATTTCACCACCAAAGTCTACATATCCGAATGTACGTTGCATTGACGTAGTTCTAGGTATTTGCAAATTGTAATCAGTTACAGTAACCAATTTTTAGGGCAATAACCTTAATACAATATCGACAGCTATAGTAAACAGCTATAGTAACTAGTTATCGAGCGTAATAGGCTATTGCTTCAGATTAGATTTTCTATAGCAAGCGCAGCACAATATTTACCGAGGATAGCCGAATAACAAAGAAATGTTCCGAATCCGAAGCAACGTAGGTGCTGGCGAAACAGTGCAGAAAATAGTAAAAAAACTCACTATATCCTAGTGTTTTTCGGAGAATCAGCTATGTACCTACGTATTCGTATGCGAGGTGCTGGGATGTGGTTTCTTATCGCGACTATAGTTTCCTGTAATCACAATCATTAGTCGTCAGATTCGAGGGTCAGTGGAGGGTATAGGGACCGGTGGTGGGCGAACACCGTTTGCAGAGATTTGAACTTCCGAATACATTAACTGTGTAACTGCATACAAAAAATGTTAATTCCCAAACCATGCATACGAGCTATTTTATGAAACGGAATCAAGTGGTCACCTCATGGTCGTTTGGCCAAGTATTTCGATATATTATTAAATAAAAAGTATTTCTAGCGCACAACGTTTTCGCTTTACGCATTAATATTGATTGTGTTATTATTATATTTTTAAACTCAGGATTTGCTTTCATTTAACATCCTACTTTTTTAATATACATTTGTATATACGTATATATACAGGGTGTCCCAAGAAATAGTGTCAAGCGGAAGTCCAAGGACAGAATACCCCTAGGGGTACCTGAATTACCCCCATGTATGTTCCGCGACTTTTTGTAGTTTTCGAGATATGATTTTTTTTCATATTTTTTTGTTAAACCTTGGCTTATTTAACATTATTGGTCACAGAGACATCAATTGTTGAGATACAAGCTTGATTTTTTTTTCTGAAATAGGTGAACAGTAGCACTTGCAAAAACAAAAGCAATTGTGAGCCGATATGCTACTATTAAGCCATAAAAAAAATGTTCAATCCTAAGTTTGTTAAAATGTTTAAATTAAAGATCTCTTTTGAAACGATTAAAAAAAAAACTTATCCCAAAAATGTCTCCAAAATTATTTTTAAAAACTTGCCAATTTCGTCAGCTATTTGCCATGTAAATTTGATTGAGCTATCTCCACGACTTCATACTTGAAAAAATGTTTGAAACACAGTAAGTCGAAAAAACTTAATTAAAAGATTGGGCCGAATAAAACTAAAAAAATGTTATTATTGATTGTTTATTATTAAATCACAAAAAGTTTTCGAAATGTCGCCCTTCCTGCTCGATACAAATTCTACATCGCCTTAAAAAAAATTCTTGTAGTCTACAAGACCATGTTAACAGGTCTATTGCGTGACGTCACTCAATACACGGGGCAGTTGAGCTGTAAGGGTGATTATGAGTGCAATTCTCGGAATTTACTACCTAAGTTGCGGCAAGGCAAGGGGAAGCGTGAGGTGAGGGAGCGGGGTTAGCGTTGGTCCATTGTGTTCGGCGGCTACCGGTCAGTTGACCATTTGCTTGCATTTGCGCCCGACGTTACTTCTTTACTAGCTCCTTTGTGATTATTTGACGAACTTTGCTTTCTTTACGGACTTTGGTTGCATATCGATTGGCTTTTGTGTGGTGTTACGAACTTTCTTAGACGACTTGAAACGCTGTCCCCTTCTTCCCCTATTACAGGCAAGAAGTGGACAGGTCCAGTTAATGAATTTAGAACAAAAGAAAAAAACAACGGTAAAACTAAGTGATTAAAAAATAAAAAAAACAATTTTTGAACACGAGACTAATTTATTAAAGTAACGCGATAACAGGTCGTGGGTGACTAATCCTGGTTTCTCCGATAAATATTAAAATTGTTTACAAAATAAACACGTAACTTTGGCGAGGCGTATCCACGGTAGCAGCCGAGGCAGCGATGTGAAAAGTCCGACGGAATGCTCGGCAGGTGTGAGGGAGCTCGGTGGAATATTCGGCAATCCTTGGAATACTCCAAATCCAATTCCGAATGAAAACCAATTCCGAACGAAATACAAATCCGGACTAAATCCTAATCCGGACGTAATCGCCACCGAACCTGGAATTTAACAGATCCGGTGTAAGGCGGTGTGCCTCTTTCCAAATCTGCCAATCGGGTAATGTCTCCAAATAACAAATCAATTACAATTAATATTATCCGATTGGCAGAGACATTTACAAAGAAAAAAATAAATGGAGCTGAGTAGAAAAAAAAATAATCCGAATATTCAGATTTAGCAATAAAAAAAATTAAGAAAAAGGTAGAAGGTAACTACAACTAATGTTTGCAATCTGAATATTCGGAATAGGCGTTGGGAGAAAAACACAATAAATAATACACAATAATATAAAATACATTAGATTATATAAATACAGAATAAAATAAATATATACCTATAATTACGAATAATATTATAGAAGAAGGTAGTTATAGGTGCGTAGCTGGTACCTTGGAATCCGGATTATTACATAATAATTCCCTCTTATGTACCTTTAGTTTTTATTAAATACGTTCATATTTAGGGCTAAACTCAAATGTGAACTTAAATCAAGACTTCCACTAAGATAACGGTCATATTAAAATTGTGAGGTAGTCAAATAATCTAGATTCCATCGCAGTACTAAGTGAAATCTAACTAAAATCTAAAATAACAGTTAAATAATGGCATTCATGGATAGCGAATTAGAAATAAGTATACTATTTATAATTAGGTAGCTATAACACGGTCAGCTAATGAGATACAGTAGCTACCCAGAATCCAGACCAATGATAAGTGCTAGAACACTATTTAGCACAGCATAGAATGTATACACATTTTAACGAAGCTACAACGCACCTATAATTGCAACACGAAATAAATAGATAAAATATAGCTATATATATTCACTCACTTACCTAGTTCGAAGTGGCGACACTTATCACAGATTAAATTATTGAGTTGCACTATGGCGACTATTTGAATTGCAAAACAGCAGAAAGTAATATTTATAATAGGTAAGGAACGAGGAATTAACTTAGGCTTCAAAATAGTTCCTAATCCTCTGAGACAAACTTTGGTAATGCTGGCGACCGCGCGATCGAGGCAACAGCCTTGTATCTACTTGGCCGCACGGTTATTGACCTCAGCCTAGAATGGCCTTGCCATTGGTTAATATTTTAATGTCCCCGCCCGGCGTGAATTTTAGAGATTTTATTACCATAAAAGGTAATCTTAGTGCCAAAAAGACGAAATTCCGGCTAGACTGGCAACGCCCAAAACGTTTTTGAAATATAACGACGGCACCATGTCGCGGGAATTTTGAACAACGCGACAGACTTTGGCTTTCTCAACGGACTTCGGAGTGCACATCAATTGGGATTTCTAAGCGCAATAAATTGGTGAGCTATGTCTTTCTCGTCAAGAGATTATGCGCTTATGCATTACTTTTATGGCTATGCAAAAGGAAATGCTTCGGAAGCGGCTAGATTGTACAGACAGCAGGTACAAAACAGTGGTGAACCTCAGCCTGAGACTTGGCCTGATCATCGTACAATTTTGCGAGTCCATAATAGTTACATGGAAGGTCGCCTACCAGGTAGAAGACCCGGGCGTCCATCACAAATGCATGACCCAGATGTGGTCGATTCAGTGGTCGAAGAAGTGGCAAGAGACCCATCAGTTAGTGTCAGAACCATAGAATGCCGCACCGGAATTCCAAAATCAGAAGCACATCGGATACTACAAAAAGAGGGATTTCACCCATATCATATTCAAAAAGTTCAGCAGCTTAAGCCCGAAGATTATCCGAGAAGGGTGGCGTTTTGTCAAGAAATGTTGCGGCGTCAAGCTGAAGACGCAAATTTTTTTAATACGATTTTGTGGACCGACGAATCTCATTTTAAACGATGTGGAATTTTCAACATTCACAATTATCATTCTTGGAGCATTGAAAATCCACACATGACACGTGCCTCCAATTTTCAAGAACAATTTAGTGTGAACTTGTGGTCAGGCGTCTTAAATGGACAGCTGATTGGCCCCTTTCAACTGCCTGACCGATTAAATGGCGAGTCCTACTTGGAATTTTTACGGCAAGATCTCGACGGTCTTTTAGAAAATGTAGACCTATTAACGCGTAGAAATATGATATTTCAAAACGACGGCGCTCCATGTCACTTCGCGAGGATTGTCAGACAACATTTAACCGAAAGGTTTGGAGACAAGTGGATCGGCCGTGGGGGGCCCATTGCCTGGCCGCCACGGTCTCCCGACTTAAACCCCATCGATTTCTTCGTTTGGGGGTATTATAAAGAATTAGTTTACGCCAAGGATATCAGAAACATAGCGGAACTACGAACAAAACTAAGACAAGCAGAAGAAACAATAAAAAGCAACAGGGTAGCGTTCTTACGACTAAAAGAAATTTTTTTAAGGCGATGTAGAATTTGTATCGAGCAGGAAGGGCGACATTTCGAAAACTTTTTGTGATTTAATAATAAACAATCAATAATAACATTTTTTTAGTTTTATTCGGCCCAATCTTTTAATTAAGTTTTTTCGACTTACTGTGTTTCAAACATTTTTTCAAGTATGAAGTCGTGGAGATAGCTCAATCAAATTTACATGGCAAATAGCTGACGAAATTGGCAAGTTTTTAAAAATAATTTTGGAGACATTTTTGGGATAAGTTTTTTTTTTAAATCGTTTCAAAAGAGATCTTTAATTTAAACATTTTAACAAACTTAGGATTCAACATTTTTTTAATGGCTTAATAGTAGCATATCGGCTCACAATTGCTTTTGTTTTTGCAAGTGCTACTGTTCACCTATTTCAGAAAAAAAAATCAAGCTTGTATCTCAACAATTGATGTCTCTGTGACCAATAATGTTAAATAAGCCAAGGTTTAACAAAAAAATATGAAAAAAAATCATATCTCGAAAACTACAAAAAGTCGCGGAACATACATGGGGGTAATTCGGGTACCCCTAGGGGTATTCTGTCCTTGGACTTCCGCTTGACACTATTTCTTGGGACACCCTGTATATTTACTAGAAAATGTAGTCTGTCACCCGGACCATAGTAAAAAATCGATTTACACCTCATTTACAAAAATGAATTGAGTAGTTTAGCCGCTGTAGTACACACCTATAAATTTAGATACATACATAGTGTGCTAAAATTATTATACCTTTTTGGCCTTGCCGCAGCTGGGTAAAAATAATAGCAAACATTGTGTACTGTAAAACGGGGCGAATTGGTATAATATCAAATTTCGTACTGAAATTTATTGAAGTTTGTACTTGTTTTTTAACCGACTTCAAAAAGAGAGGTTATCAATTCGTCTGTATGTTTTTTTTTTTTATTTTTTTTATTTATTTTTTTATTTTTTATGTGTGTTACCTCAGAACTCCGTCTTTTATGAACCGATTTCAAATTTTTTTTTATAGTTGGTCATGGTATACTTCCAGGTTGGTCCCATATTCACCATATCAGGATCTGATGATGGGATCTTGGAGAAATCGAGGGCAATCCTCGAATATTGTAGGCACATGTAGTCTGTTTTTATACTTTTACTGAGCGTTTTGGTCACCTACATATAAAACATAACATCTGATGATGGAATCTCTAAGGAATCTAGGGATATCCTCAAATATAAATGGCACGAGTAGTCCGTTTTTAGATTTTTATAGACAATTTTGGTCAGCTACACATAATATAAAGGAAACGAGGGTCTGATGATGGAGCCGCCGAAAAACAGATAGTGGAACTTTTTAGTAACAAAATCCCCCTATGGCAGGGGGGCCTACGTCCAGTAATGGACTGCAATAGGCTTATGAAGATGAAGATAATTGTGTTAAGTCATGAAATTATATGTTGCGTTAAGCCGTGTCCGAAGTAAGATGGTTATAGAGAAAGAGGTAGAAATGAGAATAACGAGATGACGGATAATAGGGATGAATGAAAAAATATATTGCACCGACCAGCAGGAAGAAGGAGTGTAATTATATGTTGCTCAAATAAGTGTGTACATGGCTGTTGTGCTGCCAAATCTCTTATATTCCTCCGAGGCGTGGTGCATGTACCGTCGCCACATACGCACTCTGGATCGATTCCACCTCAAGTGCCTCCGATCCATCATGAGAATCAGATGGTCCAACCGAGTGCGTAATACCGAAGTATTGCGAAGAGTCAATGTAAGTGGCATTGAGGCCTACTTAATGCGTCGGCAGCTTCGGTGGTGCGGTCATGTGTCTCGTATGGCGGAGGAGAGATTGGCTAAGCGCATCTTCTTTTCTGAACTGGAGGAGGGCAAGCGGAAACGCGGCGGGCAACCCCTCAGAGACAAAAATGTTCAGAAAAGACATATGAAGAGATGCAATATAGATCCATCTAAATGGGAAGTTTTGTCAGCACAAGACCAGAGTGGCGCAGGACGGTGATAAAGCAAGTACACGAGTTCGAGGAGCAGCGTCAAGCTGACCTTGACGCTAAACGTGATGAACTTAAGACTCGTCCTCCTGCTGCCATTATCTATAATACAATAATGGCGCACTAACCTGTCCTCTGTGTGCGCGGGCGTTCAGGGCGAAGATTGGCTATGTAAATGTAAGCCATCTCCGAGCGCATGAACGCCAACTTAGTAATATCTAGGAGTAGAGGTGGTCGCCATGACCGAAATTGGTCGGAGGTCATCATTATCTTCATAATCATCATACTCGTATTGTCAGACGTAAAGTTTCGAAGTCTAGTCCTTTTTCTCTTTTGTCATGTGGCCTATTTTACATTATATAATATATATAAAAATTATATAAATCTGACAATATTATGCCTCTTAAACTTCGTACACGGCTTAACGCAATATATATTTGCCCTTTAGTAAGCTCGAGTTTTGGGAGGAAGTCGGTTTTTCGTTTTAAAAAAATTATCTTACATAATGTTATTGGAATAAAATTCTGCCAACTTAAGCAAACATGAATTTAATCGCAGAGACCTTCTGAATTGAACAGAAGTGTGAATATGTATGTATGTAAAATAAAATGATTTCGATAAAATAAAAATCGCTTAAAGTGCATAAATATCGATACTTAGATAGTTTCGTTCTACTTTGTCGCATCACTATTTTCAATGCGACCTTGAAATAGCCAATCACAGTGCAGTGTTACGTCCCGCACTTTTTTGCATTCCGCCAAATTCAGTGAACTAGAGTTCATACTAAAATCTTTGGAAACGGAATCTTTAGGAGGTAATCTATGATTGAGAAGCACTATAAAAGAAACGTGTGCACGCGGGAACGTTATTTTTGTTTATAATACAACAACGCTAGCAAACTTTTAACAGCAATCTAAAATTAACCACCTTCGATAAGAGCAATATGAGTTCATTTTCGAAACAAACGAAGCTAATGAACTTTATTCAAAAGGATTAAGTTTCATATTTCTTATCCTATTGTTTCGTTCAATTTAAAAAAGAACGAGTGGTCGACCTTTCTGTTTGTTTGAAATCCATTAGATCGTATTTCTATGCAAAGTTAATGTACTTTGATGAACCGCAATTGTTTTAAGGATAAATAGAAATATTCATCGATTGAATTAAAATTTACTTCAAGAGGGAAATTTAACGAAATATATAATTATAATTAATAACGAAAAAAAATAGGTTTAGTGCAATTTTTTCGGCGTGATTGGGATTACCGCTACTACATAAAATATTAAGTAGTTTTAATAATAATACATAATTTCATTTATTTTCATTTATTTTCTGAAATAATACTACAATCATTTATTTGTAAAAATACTGTTGGTGCTGTCACGCACTCTGCTGACTCTGCTGCGAGGCGCCTCCGTCTCAAGGCCTCAAACCCATCTACTCTAGCCCAAGTGAACATGTCCGAGGCACTACAGTAACGCGGCAGCCTCAACAACATCCTAACCAGATTATTATACTGAACTCGAACTCGAAGGGCATCATACGCTTTTTAAGTGTATGTATCTCATAGACTGTATGTATAGAAGGAGGTACAGTATGCTCTAAATAATGTAATTCTAGCTTCAATGGAGCAGCATGCAAACCTACGAGCTATCATATTTGCTCTCACCGATAATGCCCTTCGTTCTCTCTCTATGTCCAGGTCGTCCGATAAGTCTGAAGTCAATATGTGACCTAAATACTTAAAACTACCCTTTACGGTGGTATTATAGTTTTGCTGGAAGTAGACTTACATACATACATAAGATGTCCATTCCAACGTCCAAGGGTCGTTATATCTGCGTTTATTTGTACTTTTCACAACTTAAAAAAAAAAAATCATGTCTGATTTAAAACCATGATTAAAATATCATTAAAAATCCAAGAAAATATCTTATTTGAGCCGACAACTTGCACTGATCTTTAACATCTGCTATGCTAAACTTGACTGAGGGATCCTTCGCGATCCCGCAGTTGTGGCTATCTTGTTTTAGTAATAAAGCGTGTGTTTATCTTACAAAGGGTACGTACTTTTTTTTATTTGATGTATCAAATAAAGTAAGTTTATGCCAAAAAGCTTATTGGGAAACGATGTAATTTTTTTTATTTATTTTTTATTACTTGATCGGTCGAATTTTATAGTATCCAGTGTTTGTGTTAGTTTTCTTATAGCCAGATTTAAATTAATTTTCGTGAAAAATTGTTATAAGACGCGTCTCTGTGTGTGTGCATGTGCATTTATTAAAAAAAAAAAACGCAGTCTACTTACTCAACTGTAAACCCTAAATATCTTGGGAACCAGTCACTTCGCAGGTATGCTTTCATGTAGAAAAATGATCGTGATTATGGGGAGATTCCGTAGTATTCGGGAACGTTGACGACCAAAAAAACATCTGTAGGTATACCTACCTACGTGAAAATATATTTTCCCGAGAAGATTTCAATTTTTATGATGAATGATGTCCTCTGATTAGGTACCAAAAGACAATATTGTGTGACCGCTATGCTTAGATCTTATTCTAAGCATTAAGCCTGAAATGTTAACGGCTCTAAGACAGCCACGGCATCGATCGCGTGTCGACACGCGGTGCAATTAACTCGGGCTTTACGGCAGGTGTAGTACTCGCACAACTAAATACCTCAAAAACAAAAATATCCACAAACGGTAAGAAAACTCCTAAAGAAAAAAGTGATGGATACGAGTATACTGCCATGCCTAACATACGGTGCTCAAACCTGGTTAGCTAGGGCCTGGAGGCCCTTTATGAGAGAGCTTAATTAAGAGAGCTTCAATATGGTGTGGGATGCACATGGCGGATATCATCACCGAGCGCACAATATTATAATGATACACCCAGTGATGGTCCCGTGTAAAGACTACATATTAGAGTGTAGATCTACGTCGTGCGATGGAAAACTAACGTCATGGGCTATGGGGTTGAATGTTGGGTGGCTGGATAAGGGCTATTTTATATAGGGAGACTATCGGACGCCTGCCATAACAATCTAGGTCCAAAATTGTGAGTTGGCAGGCGGTGACTTGCCGCCCGTAAATTAAGGCCATGAGGTGGGCTTCCCATAAAGTGGCTCATGCCGGGGACGCAACACCGGCGCGGGGGCTAAGGGTGGAACAACTTTGAAATAAAAGTACATACTATAAACATAAGAATAAATATAATATACCAAATGTAATGTTATTAATATTAAGCATGTGAGTCTAAATAAAAGGCTATTTTATTTTATTTATTTATTTTACAAAAAAAAAGTAAAAGGACCAAGGTCAATTACGACTACAGTCTTCTCTAAATTAGTTAATGTTGGGTTCAAACTCAATGGTCAACGGAACTTTGGAAACCATATCTTAAAATTTAACCCTTAGTTGTTCAGATGGTTCAGGGGTACCTACATTTCAAGGGTTCCTTGCACCCCCTTCGGGGTTAGGTTAGTTTTTGATATAATTGCACTAATTAGTTTTCGTACTTTGATTAATTTATTTGTGATTGTCAGCTTTTAAACTTAATTGAAATCAAAGACAATAGGTTAGAGAAAATAGAACCAAGCTTGTCACGGGATGTTGGCACGGGATTGATAAAATAATCGTTAGTTAAGCAAAATCACGTGGTTAATTGTTGTACACATAGATGTAAAACAGTAAGAGGAACAGTTTTAAGTTAATAAAAATATATTGTGTACTAATTCTGGTGTATTTGGTATACCAATATATAATACCAAAGCAAGGATTAATATTTTTTTTATATGAAAGGTGTTCACTATGGGTGCGCCCACCACCGGGCCCTACACCCTCCACTGACCCTCGGATCTGATAACTCATAATTGCGAAAACAGGCACTTGCACTCTAACTACAATCGCCATGAGAAACCAGACCCGAGCACCTAGCATGCAAGACGATACATTGCACCATTCCGAAATCAAAAACTAGATAAATAATCTACATATGTTTCGCCAACACATTTGTACTTTGCGCATCAAACGAATACACTGCTTGCAATAAAATGACAGTATTTTTTCATATTTTTTTGTCGTTTCCCAGGGTTGGTTCCATAGAAGAAAATGATCGTAACCTTACAAAGAATACGAGGTATTGAAAAAACATTAATATTGTCTTTTATATGGGAAACAACAACCCATAGTGAAACAACTTCGAAATAGTGAAATAAAAATTAGCTGATCCATACATTTCAGTGTAGTAATTATTCAAGATTATATGGAACTGTTTTTTTTTTACTATTTCGGAGTTGGTCCCATTATCAAAGTTGTTTCTATTTACCTACCTAGTATCGTGTCAAGCAAAATCACTAATTTTGAAAACACCTTTCATAAATGAAATTGTATTAGGCGTTACAATTCGGAAGGAAGAAACTAACATTATAACATGGTATCTTTGAAAAAATGTTTGTTAACCAATTTGAAATGGATTTATGTAAAATAAAATATAATATTAATGTAATTTTGGACCTCAATATCATGGAATCCCGTGGATTCCCAGGGGTGCTTCCATAGAATAAAATTATCGTGATGTTACAAAGAATATGAGGTATTAAAAGAACAAAGTTGTCTTTATAAAATTATTAATAATCTTCTGTGTAGTACCTATACAGGTGATTTTTGGTCGTCAACGTTCCCGAAAACTACAGAATCTTAAATAGACTGCGTTTTTCTGCATAAATGCACATTGACGCGTGTAACAAGATTTTTTAATGAGAAATAATTAATATCTGTCTATGAAAAAACTAGCATAAACACTGGACACTATAAATTTCGCCCGATCAAGTAATAAAAATAAATCAAAAAATTTACATCGTTTCTCAGAATTTTTTTACGCATAAACTTAATTTATTTGATGTGTAGAGTACCTACCCTTCGTTAAGGGTGACAACGAAAAAACACCCTAAATAGTGATTTCACATTTCATCATATTTTTTTGATTTTAAATACTTATACTTTATTGCAATTTACATAGTTATACTATGATTTAACTGCTATCGTAACGACAAATACAGTGATTGCTGTTATTGCGTTTTTATTTTGGATAAACTTTAAGCAAAAAAAAATGATGGCCGGTGGATCTCTAGTAACCTGGAATTTCAGTAAGAAAAAAAAAAATCTAATCTTAAGAGATATCACAGTAATAGGTACTCGCTTTTTCCGATTACTGTATCTTTCGTTACGACGATGGCAGCCTCGTAACACTAAGTATACCTATCCCTCTAGACCTTTTTACTTCTATGGTGGAACCGCATTTAATGAAAGCGTTCATTTAACGAAAGGTGACAAGTTCACACGTGACAAATATCTCGATTTCTAGCCTCTCTATCGGTCTTAAGGGCTTTCAATCGATAACTTTTGTGTGTGTTTATAGACAACAATTATTTGCATTGTTTCAGTGATTTAATAATATCGAACGATCACTTTTAACCTTTTTGAACAATATACCAGAGTTTAAGATATTTTGTTGTCTTATTTAACTGAAGGTCAAAAACATGGAATGAAATCTTCGGTCATGAGCCTATACGGGCTAGGTTAATAAAACTTAATAAACGTTCTTAGTTGGATTTCGGGTTCACACTCAGGACGTTATTACGCTTCAAATTCTACTGAGTCACTATTTTTTACCTCCCTATTCAAATAAAATCGATTTGACCTACTTACTTGAATTTTTGTCATAAAAATCTACTTTTAATTTAAATAGGCAGACCGTATACCGGCAGTATATAAATAAAATCTCATGCCATTTCAATTTTTTTATATAAAATTCTTTCTAAGAAAAAGATTGCTTAAAATATCATACTATACATAATGTAACAGACGGACATGTTAAGCGAATGCTATGAAAATTCAAAATTAAAAAAAATTGAACTTTAATTAAAATTACTTCACGACAGTTTTAGTTTAGTACCTATAGGTTGCCTACTAGTAGACACGAAGAAACATAATTATTATGAAATACAGAACGTTAGATCTAATACTAATAGTAAGATAGCAAGCATATACGAGCATAGCTTGACTTCAAATTAATTTTACTTATTTACAAGTTGGGGAAATCGGATTACCTATTTACAAAATCTACATAAAATTTATAAATAACTTGGATTCAGTTTACAACCAACTGCCTAAATACGTGCACATAAATGTTAACAGCTAAAACGAATAGCTATTCATTATGTGCAGGCGTCATATTTAGGTTCTTTTGATTTGCATACATAATATCTACAGTCTACGGTAATATCATAAATTACAGATACTTAATGATGATAATAAAAGTTTTTTTTAAATTAGGCACAAAGTAATAGAATAAAATGCATATAGAACAATAAGCAGGTATAAAAGAGGAAGTGGGACTATGAAGTGAGTCGTATGGCAATCGTGAGGCCATGACGTCATGATAGGGGCGGAGCGCCAGTGTAACGCAGTAGCTGTAACCACACGCTTGTGCTCCGAAATGTAACCGTATTAAAATTACAAAGACACTAGCGCTTCTATCAGGGTACTTTTTATCTAAAAAGTAGTATAATATTGCCATCTAGCGATGAATCTAGCACCAGTACCTAAAACAACCTTGAACCATATTGATAATGAGCAAGTAGTTTGACTAGTCACTACAAGGTGCTACAGTGTTCAATGCTCCCCTCGTCCCATACTTCACCACCGCTCCGCGGCACACTATTTATGTATGAAAATATACTTAACCGCTGCTCCTCGTTTATTTCTTCTCCATGATATAAAACATGGCCGTGTTCCCGAAATGGCTAGTCAGAACTGCAGCACCAAGGGAGATCTAACAAGCACGTTTAGCATAACGGGGACAGACGTTAGTTAGTGATCTGTGACAACTTGACAAGTTGCTATCTCGTCGCCTGAGAGAATGCCCGAATTCGTTAGTCGACTCTTATGACATGCACGGAAGGAGATGCAGCTGATGTAGGTATCCTAGTAAAGGACTAAAATAATTAGATTAAAAAATATATTTATTTTAAACAGAAGCTTAAAAGCTGTCTTTACCCTGTTCGCTTATACCTTGTGTTAATGTAGGTACTTTAGCATGAGAAAATAATTTTGAAAAAACAATGTTTTGCACAAAAGAGTCCTTTCCATTGCTGGATCATCTATCTGCACATGCTGAAGTTCAACCTTACATGTGTAAAGATAATGGCCATAGGTATTATTATCTATATAATTTTTGAGCCCGCAAACCTATAGCTTCCTAGCAAACGCTTGCAACTTCGTCCGCGTGGACTGCAGAAAAAATAAAATGTCGAAATTATGCGGGATGAAAATATTTTCCTGGGATTAAAAGTAGCCTATGTGTTAATCCAGGGTGTCAGCTAACTCCATACCAAATTTAATTAACATCCCTCCAGCCGTTTTTACGTGAAAGAGTAACAAACAGCCATCCATACTTACAAACTTTCGCGTTTATAATATTAGTAGGATAGGATTAGTAAGATTGCATTTTAGAAAAAGCACGCAATCATTATGACAAAAGGTTTAAAATGCTAAACCCTATAAAAAGCAAAAAATAACTTTTAACACTACGTAAGTACCAACTAAAGCATGTCAGACTATCTACTCGGGACTTTGTGCCACCTTCATGTCGGACGCATAACCGCTAATTTTGAACTGCAAATGGTTATCTTGGCCTGCTGTTGACCTTACGTATGAAATTTTTGATTAAATTTGGTCGCGTCGGGGGACCGCTTTTTACCTTCAAAAATACTTCAAAACCTAAATCAAATGATTCCTTCCTAATCACAACATTCGTATAAAAAAAATCACCTATCTAAAAAAAAATATATTTATAATTACTGATATAATGTTTTAAAGTAAGTAGGTATTAAAGTGAAGTAAGCTATTACAATTATATTTGTATAACAATGGGATTGAGGACTTCTTAATGTGTGTTTATAACGTTAGGGTAAATAAATTAGAGCGGGTTTTTATATGGTTTAGCATTTTAAACCTTTTGTCATAATGACAGCGTACTTTTTTTGGGTCGGGGGTTTTTACCCGACTGCCAAAGAGGGAGGGTAATGTTGAGGGAGTGTATGTAAGTATGTATGTATGTCTGTTCCTTTGTGACCTCCTGTAGCCTAAACGGCTTGATGGATTTTGATGTATGAGGTATCGTTAGATTTGTCTTGATTACGGGAGTGTCATAGGATACATTTTATCATAAAAGTCCCACGGGATAAAGACATAATAATATTTTTTCTAAATTTCCCTTTAAACAACAAAAATATGTATGCGGTATCATTAGATTCATTTCAATCACGGGAGTAATTAATATAGGATACGTTTTTTCTCAAAATTCCCACGGGAACATGTTAATTCTGCGTCAACGCAAAGCAACTCATGCGTTAGCAAGCAAAAAGATAGGGCGTGGCCTGGCATGCGGCGCGCGGCGCGGTGCGGAGGGGGATATGCTCGAGTATACAGCCCGAATGCGGGCACACGCATAAGGGCACACGTCGTTGACGGTCGTCTCTAAATAGCGATTTTTTCGATACTTCGTCGTCTGACGCGAAACTTATAAAGTATAAATAACTCGTTCTTTTTCTTTCGTGTTTCTCTCTTTAAATTTATTCGTTCTTACCCGACTGCGCGACGCAAAGGAATGGTATTGTGTTTAACAGCCTATGTATGTATGTATGTTTGTATGTTCCTTTGAAGCACTACACAGACCAAACGCCTCGGCCGATTTTTATGATTCATACGTCAATCGATTCCTCTTAGTCCGGCGAGTGTCACTAAAGACATGACGTTAGTGAAAATCCAATATGGCGACTACTGGACGCCATTTTGTGAAAATGAAAAAAATTTAAGTCGACAAACTATATCGAGTGGGGGATCGTTGAATAGGTATTTAAAAATCATTTTTAGGTTTCTCTCAACATTTTCGATTCTACTAACCATTTAGGATCTAATCGATTGAAAGTTGCGTAACAACCATTCTCACATATAAGTTTTTCGACAACAACAAGACGAAAACTTCTTGCTGCCGAGCATGTTGAGCATGTTTCTTGAAGCGTATCTATTAGTAGCTAGGTACTCATAACAAAAAAGTAAAAAATAAATAAACATAATTTAAAAAATCCAAAAACCCAACTGCTTAAAAATGAACCAAATAATGTACATAATAAAAAAATCTGAAAAAAACAAGCGCTTAGATGTCCGGTGGTCTAGAATTCTATAACATTATTATGGAATTAATACTATTGAAGAACATAAAATATTTTCTAATGATCGTAAGATAACAACTGAACAGCCAGGATCCATTAAAATATTATTAGCTTGGCTGTCGGATAATGGATCCCGACTGTTCAGTTGTTATGTTACGATCATTAGAAAATATTTTATGTTCTTCAATAGTATTAATTCCATAATAATGTTATAGAATTCTAGACCACCGGACATCTAAGCGCTTGTTTTTTTCAGATTTTTTTATTATGTACATTATTTGGTTCATTTTTAAGCAGTTGGGTTTTTGGATTTTTTAAATTATTTAAATTTTTTATTTAATTTTTTATTTCATGCTTTTTGAAGGAGCTCCTTAATTTTTCTGTTTTTAATTTAATTTATTTTATTTTCCGCCGCGTAAAAAGTTTAGATGGGGTCGCTATATGCGATCTCGACCAAATGAAGCTGTTTAACAATCCTCATGACAAACTGACTCTGGGAGAATTGCAGAGATTAAGAAACAATAAAGATTAAACTTTGGTCATTCTAGATTTTCAGCAAAAATATAAATCGGTTTATCCGTTTCATTCGCCACATCCCATTTCAAACATCAGGTCCTCGTCAATTACAAACATGAAGAGAACCAGTCAAGACAAATTCAACGAGCCCAAACTCGATGGGTTTACTAAAAGGTAGACCAGGGTCACGTCTCCTACCTTCGAGCCCTATCATCAGACCAGCTCAGAGGTTCCAGATTTCCAGCAACAGGTCCTCGTCAATTAGAAACATAAAGAGAACTAGTTAAGACAAATCCAACGAGCCCAAACTCGATGGGTTTACTAAAAGGCAGTCCAGGGTTACGTCTCTTATCTTCGAGCCCTAACAGCAGACCAGCTCAGTGGTTCCAGAAGACATTAGTGTTTTAAATGTAAGATCCCACATATGCTTGCAAGTAAACTGAGCGTGTAACATTCTTATCACACCTAACAAACGACCTGATGACCTTGAAGACCTGAACCGATTTCCACCAAACATAGCTAAGAACACTCTCGACTGATATACCTTTCAAACAAAAGAACCGCATTAAAATCGGATCATCCGTTTGGGAGCTACGATGCCACAGACCGACACATACACATTTACACACACACAGAGAGACACGTCAAACTTATAACACCCCGTTGTTTTTGCGTCGGGGGTTAAAAAAAATAATACAATATTATAATATTTCAAGAGCGTCACCGCAGCCTCGTTGCAAGGCACGTTGACGCACGTGATCGCGATTACGGTAACACTTACTTTTTTATCGATATCCGGGGCTTCTTATCGATAACTTAGCCTGTATCTGACCTAAATCAAATGCTATGGGATCCCCGAGAGCATGAGATTTTATGCTCCCGAACGCTATTGATTCTCTCAAACAAAGTCTATGACATTTGATAAACAACAGCGTTTGTATTATGGCTATATTTTTAATTATTATGTGGCTGTATTTATAAATAAAAAAATAATCAATGCAAATCAAGAGCAATTTTTCAACTAACATAATGGTTTCATGTTTCTGGATATGTAGGCAGTATATTATATACCTATCTCCAGACTGCCTAAATGGTATGTTAAAACAATAACAGTCAACAGGACCGGTGTTATGAACGGATTTGATAAATGACTATAAATCTAGTTATCTTTAGTCATATGGACTATTGTGGATGTTATACAGGGTGTAGGTGACAGCCAGGAAAATATTGATATGCTGACTTCAGACCACAATTTTAACCAAAAGATGATTTAAAAAAAAAGTTGCCCTCAAAAAAGTAGAAATAACTCATCAACCCTAATTTTTTATTTTATTATTTGCCTGGCTGTCACCCACACCCTGTATAATAAATAAATTTAACGGATTAAAGTCTATTTCGGGCCGTCATGAAGGCTAATGCAGGGTTATGGCTAATGCAGGGTTATCGCTACATTGGGACTCATTAGTACAAACAGATTTCAGCTTTAAGGTAATTAAAACAAGCGGCTTTAAATCATGTTATGCTTGAAGCCAAATTCGTAAAAGTGACCTATGTCGTAATAATATACACGTTTATTGAAACATGTAATTTTGCAGGGTGTAACAAAGGAGTATGTTTAGCGAATGATATGAAAAGAACCCAATTACAGAGAACTTTCCACAAAATTTGAGACTCGACATCATATGTTTATGTCACATGAATAGGTAGTTCTTATTACTTTTTCTGATCAGTTCGCACTCCTATGCACTTACTTAATCCTCAGCAGTACAAATTTCTCAAAATTCTTAAAGTTCAACAGCTAATTTACCACCGTTTTGATCGACAGTACAAAGTATTGCAAGAACTTGGCTACTCGTATTATAGCACTCGAGCTTCACGTATAATGTATTCTTACGTCATAGTATGCATAAATATTCTACACAACAGATGCACTACACAACACAACAGGCGCTGTCAGGACTGAGCTATTTCGGTATACCTACTGGACGGACACAAATGCAATCTGTTGCCAATACAATGCTTATACGAGTATGGTCTTGTATTCTGTTGCATACCCATTTGTCCTGGTATTGAATGTTCGATGACAATGTTCGTAAAAAAGTGTAAATAAATTTAGTTTTTGGACAACATCTTTAACTTAATAACTTGTCTGTTGGTATGTCATCAGTATAATCTATGTTTATTATCTAATATTTGAAAAACTATTGAGTACTTGTCTATACAAAAAAAAATTACATTTCCCACCAGGGACACCTTTTTGGGCTTAACTGAAAACTAGAATTATCCGTTTGGCCTACAGCTTTAGCACAATGTTTGAACTACTAATCTGCGTTTATAGTCGCAGATTGTTCGAACTTCAATGAATATTATTCACTGGATAATACAAGAATTATTCAAAGAAAATTTTGGCTGTCGGAACTTCTTGGGATAAGGTTAATTACATTCAACAATTACGAATCGAAAAGTATAGCTAGTTGTGCATAGACAGGAATACTAGTGTATCAATGATATATAAAAAGTAAAGTAAACGATGCTCACGAGCCTGCAGAATCTTTCAAAATACTTCAGGATCTAAAATGGTGCTTACGATCTTACAAACAGGAAATAGAATTTACAACATGGCAAACATAAAGTTGAAAGAAAATGTAACATATTGGTTAAATCCATCAGCCGCGTGGTGCCGGCAGAGTAGAGTTTGTACCACCCCATGCCTGCCCGTGGGTATCATACGAGGCGATTAAGGGTTTCCGGAAGGTGGGTAGCAGCGCCTCCCGTGCTGACAATTTAGTCCAAAAATCAGACTGCGCTCACCAACCTGCCTACCCAGCGTGGTGACTATAGGCAAAACCCCCCCATGGCAGTAGCCTTGTGGCGTGCCCTGAGGGAGGCCTACGTCCAGCAGCGGACTGCAATAGGCTGAAGAAGAAGAAGTTAAATACTTGTAGGTACGCATATTCTCATTATGTTCAATTACAACAATTTTAACTTCTCTGACGCATATAACTACTTACTATTCAGACAACGTATATACACGGATGAAACATTGAAAATATTGGCATATAAACGTTTAAATGCCTTTAAGTAAAACATTTTTTGTCTAATAAAACTGCGATTTTGATACACAAGATTACATGTGAATAGATAAGGCATATGTAATAAAGTAGCCTGAGGAGTTGCGGAACTCGCTTTGTCTGTGTCTGGATTTCAAAACAGAAATAGGTATAAGAATGGGACAATTTTAATTTGATGGATCTTATTTTGAACATTATAAAGGTTTTTGGTAAATGTTATCTAATTGTTAACAATAGGCGCACTCAAACTAATATTTTAACTTTAATCGAAAATCAGTTCTGGGATGTTCTCTTTTAATGTTAATTTTGTTCTCTGGTAATGTGGGTTATACATGAAAATAATTTGAACCATTACAAAATGTGACTAAAAGCACTCTAAAGGAAAATCAAAGCAGGCAAAGAAAGAGCTACATTATTAGTCTATCAGCATATGATAATCAATTCCTACTTGATAATGAAGTAATTTCGTGCCAGATTTGCTTCAGTGTCTAGTTATATTGAATGGAATTTAACAGTGATTTCATTTAATTACTGAAAATCAATGTTTATTTAAAGTTACAGGATGATTTCATATCAATGACAACAAATCACGTGTAATTTTTTAATAGATAATAGATAATTTATGGTATTATCTATGGAAACGAGCAAAACAAAATGATTAATTTATACCATTGTTGTGTTGGCGTTTGAGATAATATTGAAGACCTTTATTTTTTTAAGCTACTGATCTTAGGTAGGTAGCGTACACCGGTTTGGGCGGTGTACTTTGAATATGACTTCATGCGACATATCTCGTGTGTGCTTCCGGGATACGGACGTTAAACTTTTATGTTTGAGACGCTATTTATGTTACAAGAGATTATTTCGCCTGAGATTAAGAATTCTCGTAAGAGATTTGGTAGTGTTTCTCGTTTGGTTTCTAATCTGACATTGGTAGGTTTCTAGCGTAACCTATAAATTAACTCTTATGCTAAGGATAAAAAGTAGCTATTTTCGCGAGCGGATATACCTGAATAATGAATACCAGTGAATATTAGAAATCTGGGATAAAAATTAAGATCGTGAGTATAGCATTGCACTTCTGTAAAACTCTGCCAAAAATTCTAGAAGGGTTGACTAACAGCCAATTTCAATAACCGATCTCAAGAGATATTTTTGCATATTTCGGATTAAAATGTTCTATTGTTTTCATACAAAATTTCAAATTTGGAATAAAAATCTGACTGATCCCATAATAAATGGGATAAAAGCATATATGTAGATTCATAACAAAGTCTTCTTAGGACGATAAGTTCCAAGTTTCGTGAATGACTAATTCCTCGAGATAGATATTTGTTTTTATTCTGTCATACTCGAGGCCGATATATATATACTCGTACCTTATTACTCACGCGGTAACTATATATTGCTTCGCACCGCGTTTCGTTAACGGTTCGTTAGTGGTTGCGTTTCGGCTCAAAAATTTCAAGAATTGTCCCCTGATTTAAATAAATGTCACTAAAACATTCAATGGCGTCACAAAGCAAGCTCTTTGTGTCCACCATTTTTTTGCGAAGCTCGTCCAGATGGCCACACACGTGGGCTGTTCCTTGTCAACTTATCATCACGGATCTCATTGTGTTTGAAGTTCAAGGCTTTGTTTTGGGTATATAACGCTACAGCATCCCGGTTGTTAGCAAGTTACAATTTCGGTAGCAATCTAGAAACATGTTCGGAAAACTGGTAAGAAATTTTTATTCTATCTATCTTCAATACAGGGTGTTTGTGACAGCCAGGCAAATATTGATACCATGACTTCAGACCATGATTCTGAGGCGGAAAACACTGAAAATTTCCGCAGGAAAATTCCGAAATTTTCCGACATTTTTTCATATTTTAAGAAAAAAAAATTGTTCAGTTCGTTTAGGCCTTAAATAATGGCATAAAAATAAAATTATAACCAAAAGATGGTAGCTCAGTGGTTAGAGCAACTAGCAGGGTATGCAGAGGTCGTGGGTTCGATTCCCACTCGGGTGAAGAATTTTTTCCATTTTTTTTATTAATAATTTTACAAAAGATGATATAAAAAAAGTTGCCCGCAAAAAAATTCAACAAACTGATCAACCCTAACGGAGAGTCACAATTGATCCAAAAAATAGAAATGGGTCACACAAATGCCCTCGAGTTCCTTATTCGATTTTTACAAAAGAAGATGCAGCTGATGTTTTCTAGTGAAACCCTGCATCAGCGTAGAAGGTACTTAAACATGAGGGCTGGAGAATTCGCAAATACTTTGGTCAGTTGTCAATGTTGGGTGTAAAGCATACGATATTTATTGAAAACTAGTGGACGCCCGCGACTCCGTCCGCGTGGACTGCAGAAAAAACAAAATATCGAAAATATACGCGATAATAACATTTTCTCGGGTAAAAAAGTAGCCTATACAGGATGTTTTTTTGTGGCCACCTTTAACGAAGGGTACGTATTCTATACATGAAATAAAGTAAGTTTATGCCAAAAAAAATGCTGGGAAAAAATTTTTTTTTTGAAAAAAATTTTTAAATTCCTTGATCGTGCGAAATTTATAGTGTCTAGTGTTTATGTTAGTTTTTTTATAGACAGATATTAATTATTTTTCGTGAAAAAATCCTGCTACGCGCGTCTATGTGCATTTATGCAGAAAAACGCAGTCTATTTACTCAACTTTGGACCCAAATATTTTGGAAACCAGACACTTCCCAGGTATGCTTCCATGGAGAAAAATGATCGTGATGATGAGGAGATTCCGTAGTTTTCGGGAACGTTGACGACCAAAAATCATCCTGTATGTCACAATATATTCCTGAAAATTGCATCGAAATCGGTTCAGCCGTTTCTGAGATCAGCGTGCATAAACGCACAGACAAACCGACAAACACGTGCTCACATTCTCGAGCTTTTTCTGTTCGACGTCCATGCCTTGTTTCACGTGGAGACCCCGTCAGAGGAATGTGCCTTGTGATGCAATAAAATATTGGTTATTACGTACGTATCTACGTAAATCAAAGTATGTATTTCCGAAGCATTGGCGGTACAGTTATTGGAGCATTTAACAGTTATTGATTACACGTATTAGGGCGCGTTTCTGATAACCATAATTTTGCGATGCATATTTCATTTGAATAAAGACAGTTATTCTTTTTATTAAATCTACAACACGTTTGAAAATGTAAAAGGACTTGGCATTTTCTGGTACTCATGATAGGCATTTAGGCTAGCAAAAATAATACAATAATATATTCACTACCTTACATATTTTTTCAAAATTATTAATAAAGAAAATGGAAAAAATTCTTCACCCGAGTGGGAATCGAACCCACGACCATTGCAAACCGTGCCAGCCGCTCTAATCACTAAGCTACCGGGTCAATTACTCGGATGACGAATTCTACCATCTCTTTTCTAAATTACATATTGGCAATGTTATTTTTCATCCCGATAGCTATACACTAGCCAAATCTCGACAAACAAAGCTGAATCCCTCAGCACAATGTTTAAAGATGAAATGATCAACCATATCCTAACGGATTATATTAATGGAGAAGTGTTTTTATAAATTTCTCTTAGTCAAGAAATTATATATTATAAAATTATTAATAAAGAAAATGGAAAAAATACTTCACCCAAGTAGGAATCAAACCCACGACCGCTGCAAACCGTGCCAGCCGCTATAACCACTAAGCCACTGGATAATTACTCGGAAGACGAATTTTACCATCTCTTTTCTAAATTACATATTGGCAACGTTATTCTTCATCCCGATAGCTATACACTAGCCAAATCTCGGCAAACAAAGCTGAATCCCTCAGCATAATGTTTAAAGATGAAACGATCAACCATATCCTAACGGATTATATTAATGAAGAAGTGTTTTTATAAATTTATCTAAGTCAAGATATTATATATTATAAAATTATTAATAAAGAAAATTAAAAAATTCTTCACCCGAGTGGAAATCGAACCCACGACCACTGCAAACCGTGCCAGCCGGTTTCTATTTTTTAATATACAGCCGGAATATTATTTTCAGTTTGCCCTGTTCGCCGTCCTGGCTGTGGCTTTCGCCGCCCCCAACCCCGCCCCCGCTCCCGCGCCCGCCCCGCAGTACCTCTCGTACGCGGGACTCGACTACGTGTACCCGGGCGCACCCGTGGCCGCGGCGCTGCCCTCCGTCGTCTCGCCCTACGGCGCTCCACTCGCCTACTCTGCCCTTCCCGCTGGTGCCGTCTACCTGAGGCGTTAAGAAGAATTGCTAATGACCGTAATAGATAAATGGATTGTGATTTGCCCTTCTGTGATTAAATAAATGTTAGTTTTGCGTTATTTACTTGTTTTTATTCTAGGTATTATCGATATGATCTTGGTTGGTTTAGGTAGCATAATAGGTAGAAGTATTGAACTTTGTGGAATACTTTCCACACCGGATTCTCTTTTCTTAAACCAAATTGGTTACAGTTATTATTGTTAAATAGGTACTAAGGGGCACATAAGAAACGCGGGTTATAGGTACAACGTATATTTCCAACTGACCTCCAGTGTACAAATCTTACCCTCTACTATTAATAGTTATGAATATAAAACTACCTACATACATAGGTACACTACAATTATTTATGTACGTATGCTTGTATTTTTTTGTCAATTTCAACGTCAATTTAATTGTTTTGTTTTATATTAAAGTATATGCTGTGTTGCGCAATTTACACAGTTATGTACTAGGTGTGCTAGGCAATGATTAACATATTTTCGTGCCTAGAGTTTGAGATGGCCGCTGAAGAATTGTATATGTATATCGATTAGATTATATCTACGGGAATTCCAGCATCTATTGAATTTCAATTAAATCTGCCAATACACATGTCTTCAATATGATCATCATCTACTTTGCGGTAGTCGCAATATCAAAACTCCCAAAACTCATATTATTATGACGCCAGCCCTTAGTCAAAATACCCTCAATATACTACGTCCTTAAAATTAAAATATTAATTTTCTGATATATTATTAATGAGTTCTTTTGTTTACTGACCACTAAACAGCCATAGGAAATGGTAATTGAATGCACTTTAAATGCACAATAAGAACTCTGCATAAAATATTAATGTAACGACATGACATAAAAACCAATGAAACATCTGATAACATCAGTAGATTTTATACGAGTACAGAGCAAATACCATATAAGTCGACGTTGAAGGTCGCTGGTACGTAGTATAAAATTAGACGTAAAATTATTTATTTCATGGACAGTTGTCTCCTCCCAGTTCTTACCATTTCGCCTATATGTTCTTTCATTAAGATTCAGAAATATAGATTCGGGGTACAAATGAGCTAATCTAGTACCCTAAGTTAAAGCTATACCGGAAACATTACAATACTTTACATACAAGAGTGTCTAACGAAGCCATTACATCTGCTAAGCTAATTACTATTGATACAGATAACATAGAGTACACATAAGCTATAGAGCGCCAATATCGCTTTGTTCTATTATGACCAGTGTAAGAAAAATTTATTTCTAATAATGGGATGTATTATTTATTTCAATTCGTGTCTGATATAATAACAAATAGCATTTTCCTTAACGGCTGATCGAAACAATAACGCTATCAATGAAATTTTAGATTAATGTAAAATAGTAAAATTAGTCATAGAAAAAGAAAATTCTTAAATATTGAGGCGACAACTGGGGATACGAGTACCTATAAGGGTCTACCCTACAAATCGTGGTATTTTCATCATTGTTATTAAAATCTCTTATTCAATCGAGAGCAAAAATTATGTGTAGGTATATCATGGTAATTCGCGATATATTGTGTGCTTACAGTGGATAAACTTGGGTTGTTTTTTTTTTCAAACTATAAATGCGCCCCCAAATATGGTATAAATATAACATAAGACCTTAGATCTCAATGTGGGACTAGCTAGATTTATGTAATTGTAGAATTTATAATTTTAAAAATAGGGCAACCTACTTTACTATTTTAATGAATACTTAATATTTACTTTACTTTTTTACAACACCTCTTATAAGTGCATTGCACATGGGATTCCTTATCAACATTTTTACACGCTTAATAGGCGTTAAATTAAGGTACGTACTAAATGTTTACTCGTTTACAGGGTATTCTTTATTTGCCAAATTTGGAAGTTAGTGGTAACACCGCTTAGGATTGAGTTTACCTTCTAAAGGACTATGAATATAAGTCCAAGTAAGTACTGGTATTTGTGGATGGCCTAATATGGTCAAGTGAAATAAAAATAAAATATTCAACGCAGTGTCTTTTGATATTATATTCAGATCAAACAAAGATACCTAATTGGTGATGTGAAACCCGTCTTCCAGCGCGTTCATATGTGTACTTATAACTTGCATTATTCCCAGTGGACGCTTTGTTTTTTCCATCATTATTCGAGGGGCATCAAGGACTAATCCTCATATAAATGGTGAAGAAACTATAATAATAATATCAGTCACACAATTAAATATTACAGTGTGACACGGGAGTAAAGAAGATTTAAATAATAATCTTCATAAGGGATATGTTTGCTAAACTGGTAAGTTTATATTTTCAAGTTTTATTATGATAAGATAGCTGAGGACTCATATATGCATTGAACATTTTAAATTTAATTATCTTAACAAACCATCAGTATAAGAAACTTTTAAAAATAATAACAGGACAAGTGATCAAAGCAACGCAAATCGAAGTATGAAACCAATTCGACCGATACTAAGAATTTTTATAGTAAATTCTTATATTTAGTATAGGCACAAGAAGAATCATATTAATCACATCAATCACATTCGGCTTTCCTAGGTCCGTTATTATGATTGGAGTCGGCCCAGCCAATAACGTTGGTCGCTGAGCATTGATTGATATATCTCCCTTTTTTCGATTATCTCTCCCATTCTAGGAAAACTAGTGAAAACATATCTAAAAAGCGGTGTTACCTATGCTTACTTTCTACTGTATAATTTATTTCATTTCGGGACGTGTTTAGTTACGTTCACATCACATCAGACCTTTCCAGTCCACCGCTGCTCCTGCAGGGCACGCTACAAAGCTTGATCACTATCTTTGCCATCCAGTCACTACCAGCCGCCCTATTCAAATCATCAGTCTATCTGTATTCGTTATAGCTAGGTATTTCAATCTAATAGAATGCAAATTTTGTCAACAGATATTTTTATTTGCCTGTTTGGCCTTTACGTTGGCTAGACCACAATATGGTGGGTATGGAGGAGGAGGGTACGGGGGATACGGAGGGGGAGGGTATGGTGGCGGCGGCGGCTACGGTGGCTATGGTGGATACTCCGGATATTCTAACCCGTATGGAGGAGGCTATGGGGGCGGCGGCGGCGGCTACGGCGGCGGCGGCGGCTATGGCGGCTACGGAGGTCAACAAGGTTATGGGGGTTACGGTGGCTACGGCGGCGGAGGATATGGCTTCTAAATAAATAAAAATTGTAGCATATTTTTAGTTAACATAATATTACCCTATCGATGAAGCCACCTGATTATAAAAGAAGATGATGCAAGAGTTTCCACAAAATTTCATGTACATACATATACATGGCTGTGTTCCCAAGAAGGGGTTCCGAGGTAGCCAGATGAACTGCAGGATCACGAAAGAGATCCTGCAGTTATAGGGGGACCAGATCTAGATCAGCTATAAGTTGATTGCTCATCGTCTAAGGGTAACGCCCCTGAGTTTCTTACTCGACTACACATAAACGATAAATGAGATGCGACAGATGTAAGTACTAGTGAACCCCCGCATCAGCATATGAATATGAAATTTCAATATAACAGAAAAGTGACCTTATGGACTACATGGACCTAGGATGATTCTCATTTTTTAGGGGTTTGTTAGGGGATGAATATAGAGGATATCATATTTATGGCGGCTTCAGTTCAGGAGTTGCTAGATAACGAAAACAAAGTATAACTTTAAGTTCTCTCCGTTTCACTAGTGAGAATCTATATCGTATTTTTAACCTCTAAAGGAAGGGAGGGCATGGCATAGGAATGGATTTTCCCTTGGATATGAGATTTAGGGCCAAAGGAAGGATTTTGATGTTGCCATTCTATTAAAACTTGATTAAGATAGAGCTTTACAACATCATTTTTAGCCTTTATCTTAACATTGCATAAATCAGCCCTTAAACGAATATGTAAAATGTTTTTATGAAATTGTTGTAAAGTTTTAGGTTCGAATATCCTCTATAATGTCTGATGCATCTATTATAATGTCTTAAAGTAATCAGCGTATTAGGTAGGGTACACTGACGACATCAGCGGCAAAGTAAGCAAAAAGGTAATCATCAAAAAACATATAAATTATGCCAAATTAAAATTTAATCACCGAAGGGCAAATCAGAATCCATTATTTTATCAACGGTTATTAGGAAATCTTCTTAACGCCTCAGGTAGACGGCACCAGCGGGAAGGGCAGAGTAGGTGAGTGGAGCGCCATAGGGCGAGACGACGGAGGGCAGCGCCGCGGCCACGGGTGCGCCCGGGTACACGTAGTCGAGTCCCGCATACGAGAGGTACTGCGGGACGGGCGCGGGCGCGGCGGCGGGGTTGGGGGCGGCGAAAGTCATAGCCAGGACAGCGAACAGGGTGAACTGAAAGGAAAAATAATCAAAATAGGAATAGAGCAAAGTATGAAGCATGTAAAGAACTACACATTATAATGTTAATAGATATCCTTTTACATTTTTGGCAAGTTATATTACCTATTTATTTTATCACTTTACATTTTTCAACTACTTATAACAAAGATACTTTAGAGAACTCGAATAAAAACCGAAAATGAAAAATTTTACAAAATCCTATATCTTTTCTGAGGAATCTCGCTGTCTATAAACATATTCTCACCTATAGTGAGAATATTATTTACATCCCTTTTGCTATTTTCACATCGAAAATTTACATTATCGGCAGGGAGACACAGAGAATGGCTTTCGTATTGACAATGTAAGTACGGAATAAACTTAGTATTTACATTTTACTTTTTTACTATACCTATATAAATATTACTAGAACGTAAACAAAAATATTTAATAAAATAAATAACAAAGAACTTACAATTTTGGCGAACATGTTGTAATAGGAAGAAGTAATTTAAACTGAATTATAACATCTAAGTGAAGAACATAAACTTATATACAGTAGAACCAACCTTGACTTTATGCAAGTGTTTATTAATCCGTACTAAGATGTCACCAGCTGGCACACAAAAAATCAGGATACAAGCAAATGGAGCCAGAAACGGCTAGACCTTTGTCAATATTAATAAGCTGCAATGTTTTTACATAATGTTCCCAAAGTACAACAAAAACACCAACAACAAAAATTGCTATGCAGCAGTGTGCGACTATGCTGCTGCATAGCAATTTTGGCTGGTAGAAAACTCTGTCAGAGATATGCTTGCTTTTAATGATTGTCATGCATCACCTATTTAAATTTTTTAAGGGTGTATGTATCGGTATACTATAAAAAAGTAAAGATTCTGCTTCGGCAGATTAGCATAGGTATATAAAGGGTTTCGTACTCAACTTCGAATGACGATAGCTCAATAGAAATGATATACCCAGGTTCTGGAGGAGTATGTGGGTACTGTTACTGTCTTGCAGATATAAAGACACGCTTTATAGATTGCTAAACGACATATTTTAGTTATCAAAAGAACTGTTTACAACCACCAATCGAAATCCCTGAAAGATGGAAAAAAGTCATAATATGTACCTTAAGACAAAACTTGACACTACCCATATTTTATTGACATTTGGTGCTATGTGTGTGACATATCAATAAAGTTTACTACCATACTCGTATTCCTTGTTTCACAGTGATTGGTCTTCGCTGTGATATGGCTATTCAAGGGTAACGTTATGAAGAACTAGGGAAGAAGACAATGTGAAATCAACTCCATTGTTACTTAATATAATTTTATTTCCTATGCTGTTGACAAAAAATTCAGTTAAATATCAAGGCTAGTGTTAGAGTATATAAAGTTATGTTATCCGCAATAACTTATCATTCGGTTTGAATAATTCACTAAGCACCATGTTCGCAAAAATTGTAAGTTACTTAGTTTTTAGTGTTAAATTTTTAGAGTTATCACATTTTTGAACCTTATTAGTTTAGATAGACCATGACTTACGGAGCCGAGATGTGGAACCTGACGGTGGGGCTGGCTCACCGATTACATGTCACTCAGAGAGCTATGGAAAGGTCAATGCTCGGAATCTCGCGAATGGACAAAGTCCGAAATGAGATTATCCGGCAGAAGACACTTTTGATAGACTGAAGTGGTAGTGGGCCGGCCACATCTGTCGTAGAACCGATGGACGGTGGAGTAAACGGGTTCTCGAATGGAGACCGCGCCTCGGCAAGCGTAGCGTTGGGCGCCCTCCGGCCAGATGGACCGATGACTTAAAGAGGACGGCTGGTAGTGACTGGATGGCAAAAACGGGAGATCGAGCCATGCGGCGTACACTGGGGGAGGCCTACGTCCAGCAGTGGACTGCAATAGGCTGACGATGAGTTTAGATAGAGCATTTACTATGTTATCTGTAATCTATACATATAATAAAAATGTAATGAATAATAATTTTCAGTTCACCCTGTTCGCCATCCTGGCTGTGGCTTTTGCCGCCCCCAACCCCGACCCCGCCCCCGCGCCCACGCCCGCCCCACAGTACCTCTCTTACGCGGGACTCGACTACGTGTACCAGGGCGCGCCCGTGGCCGCGGCGCTGCCATCCGTCGTCTCTGCCTATGGCGCACCACTCGCCTACTCTGACCTTCCCGCTGCTGGTGCAGTTTATGTGCGCTGATAATTTGATGTTTTTTGCTTGGAATATGTCGCAATATTGTAAATAAAACCATTTTTGGCAACCTAGTTTTTATGTGTATATATTTTTTTAATGAGCAGCCATAGTCTATAAGTATAGATTTATAGATAAAATTACTAGTATCCAGAACTGAAGATCTGATTGTGTAATATGATGATGATCTCCGACCGTATTTCGGCCAAGGTGACCAATCTTTACGGAGATTGGCCAGGTACTCAGGAGATATTATTGTACACAAGTGTATGCGCAAACACAGATGCACTCTCTATTCCGTTACTCTCATAGTCCGATGGGACGGGAAGTAGACACGACCGGAGAGAGATCAGGCACAGGACCAACGGTTTTTACGTGCTTTCCGAGGCACGCGAGCTAAGTGACAATTTTGCAACATTAAAATCTGTACATGAAATAAATTCATTGGTACATTACTATATTACCATTACTATATTACCATTACTATATACAGGGTGTAACAAAAAGGGTATGTTAAGCGAAAAGCTATGTAAATAGCCCACTGTAGAGAATCTATCCACAAAATTTGAGACTCGAAATCTCATGTTTATTTTTCAAGATTGTATGAAAATTCCTGAGATATTTAAAAATTCTCTATACTATCGTGAAAAATAAACATGTAATTTCATGTCTCAAATTTTGTGGATAGGTTCCCTACAGTGGGCTATTTACGTAGCTTTTCGCTTAACATACCCTTTTTGTTACACCCTGTATAATATTATAAACGCGAAAGTTTGTAAGTATGGATGAATGGATGGATGGATGTTTGTTACTCTTTCACGTGAAAACGGTTGGAGCAATAATAAAATTTGGTACGGAGTTAGCTGACACTCTGGATTAATACATAGGCTACTTTTTATCCTGAGAAAATATTTTTATCCCCGATAATTTCGACTTTTTGTTTTTTCTGCAATCCACGCGGACGAAGTGGCTGGCGTCCACTAGTTCATGATAATAATATTTAGTGCTGATTTCGCTTCTCTAAAACTTAATCAAAATAGAAACAGCATTAACTGTATCCTTCAGATAGGCTACCTTACCCATGGAGGAAATAAAATTTTCCTCTGAACTGGTACTAAATTTTTTATACAATCTTGACAAAAAATTTAGTACCAGTTCAGAGGAGGATTTTTTGTATTTACAATAATTGTGTATTTATAATGAATTCTTATTAACATGTGTTTTTCTAATTAGTGTTGATTTTTCCAATGGTCATGGTCATGGAGGAAATAAAAAATTTTCAAGATTGTCAAGATTGTACAAAAAATTTTGTACCAGTTCAGAGGAGGATTTTTGGTTTCTTGTGGGGGCCCAAATAAATTGTGTAAATACATTACATTTACATATATAATATACTCTGAACTGAATACATAAGATACACAGCTTACGCGACTTCAACGTGATATAATTCAGTAGATGTAAAACATTATACCTGCTTGTTTGGTCGGCAACACTGTAGGTACCTACGTACATATCAACGCCTGCGAACTTATTGACCGACTTAAAAAAGAGAGGTTATCAATTCGTCTGTATGTTTTTTTTTATGTGTGTTACCTCAGAACTCCGTCATTTCTGAACCATTTTTTTTTCTAGTTTGTCATGATATGCTTCCAAGTTCACAGTGCTTCACAGTCCCATATTCACCACATCAGGATCTGATGATGGGATCTTGGAGAAATCGAGGGCAATCCTCAAATATTGTTGGCACATGTAGTCTTTTTTAATAATTTTTATGAGCGTTTTGATCACCTACATATAAAACATAACATCTGATTATGGAATCTCTAAGGAATCTAGGGATATCCTCTAATATAATAGGCACGAGTAGTCCGTTTTTAGATTTTAATAGAGAATTTTGGTCAGCTACACATAATATAAAGGAAACGAGGGTCTGATGATGGAGCCGCCGAAAAACAGATAGTAGAACTTTTTAGTAACAAAATCCCTCTATGGTAGGGGAGACCTACGTCCAGTAGTGGACTGCAATAGGCTTATGAAGATAATTGTGTTAAGTCGTGAAATTATATGTTGCGTTAAGCTGTGTCCGAAGTAAGATGGTTATAGCGGAAGAGGTAGACATGAGAATAACGAGATGACGGATAATAGGGATTAATGAAAGAAGAGTACCTACATATTGCACCGACCCCAAATGATTGGGAACAGGGCAGGAAGGAGTGTAATTATTGTATATCATTCATCTGAGGTAATTATATGTTGCTTATATTGTAATTTCTCTCTTTTGTCATGTGGCCTATAATCATTTGCTGGCATATAAATCTGACAATATCATGCCTTCTAAACTTCGTACACGGCTTAACGCAATATATGTTTGCCCTTTAGTAAAATTTTACTTTAGTAAGCTCGAGTTTTGGTAGGAAGTCGGTTTTTCGTTTTAAAAAAATATTATTATTACCTACGCACAGAATGAAAAAGTAAATACCTAGCAAGTAATGTTGCAGAATTGTCGTCACTGTACACTGGCGGACCGACACGGAGACACAGTTAATTGCAGGGATTTCTACAAAAAGTAACTAGAAATAAACTACATTGCACACCCACACCATGTTTCTGTACTTACGAGTATGCTCCTTGTTTTCTTCAGTGAAATTGTCTTCTATTTTTAATATAAGTTAATTAAGAAACTTTTAGTAAAATGGCGACGATTTTATAGTAAGATTTTATGATGGACATCTTATTTGCACCAAATGCTCAATTTTAGATTCAAATAGCTTAATCGGGTAATAATCAGTCATTAGGTAATAATATTTATTATAAAATTAAGTTTGGTTTGCAAACATGTGACCTTCCAATATCTGCAACTCTGTTCTATTCTCTCAAGTTGAGTTTGTTTGTAAATCTTTATCGGGCAATGCCCTTTGCTCTAGATAAAATTAACGATTTTAATAACTTTCCCAGTCGATTTTAAATATTTATCTACCATCTAACGGGAGAGTCGGACGCAATCGTGAGTTGTTGTATTTTAAAATGAAATAAAAAATTTAAACATACAGGATGAAAAATTTATTTACAAGAGAAGTATTGTCATGAAGCTATCACATATTATACCGTAGTGTAACAAGTAGTATGGTATAGTTTAATATCACATTTCGGCTTTAAACTTAACTTTGCTTACTACAGCCATTTTTGAAACTCTGGATGTTTGTTGTTTTATGGTTCCAAAAGTTAACGGTAGTAGACGGCACCAGCGGGAAGGGCAGAGTAGGCGAGTGGAGCGCCGTAGGGCGAGACGACGGAGGGCAGCGCCGCGGCCACGGGTGCGCCCGGGTACACGTAGTCGAGTCCCGCGTACGAGAGATACTGCGGGGCGGGCGCGGGAGCGGGAGCGGGGGCAGGGTTGGGGGCGGCGAAAGCCACAGCCAGGACGGCGAACAGGGCGAACTGAAAAATAAATGTATAAGTAATTAAGTTTCTCTCATACTTCTCTACGAAAACGTAATACTTATCTATTGTCCAAATTTGTGTCAAGTAAAAATAGAAGTTCCGGATGGAACAGTCCGAATTATTTAAGTATATTGTATAGGTAATATTTAACTTTCATAAAGATTATTTATATAACCAACATATTTTTTAATTTTTTTTTCCAAAATATGTTTAAAAATAACAAACAATAGACGCTAAGCCGCCTAACAAATAAAACGATAGATACGAAATTATTCTTAAAGCATCACTTACAATTTTAGCGAACATGTTGAGCGATGCAGTGTACAGTACTGAACTTGCCGAAACTTTAGAAGCTTGGTTTATATATGCTACTAATAACCTTGATCTTAGCATACTCGTACTTATTAGGGTATCATCGGATGTATGACAAGTGACATAACAATAGCGTAGTGGGTTCGTTGATCTCCAATATCTACAGCATCTTGTTTATTTATATCCTGTTTATTTTATCTCAGCCGTGGGTTGTGTTGTTTGTGTGGACAAGACTGATTTATCAAAGGCGCAATGAATTTAATTGACGAAGGAAATAAAGTATGGTGGGTAGAATATTGTAAAATATTGGGCACAACCCCACGCTAAGTTTTAAGGTTATAAACATACGTACATAAAAAATCTCCACCATTTAGTATAAAGTTATAAATACACGTGGATGGATGCATGGAAGGTTTATCTATGATAGGAGTGCAAGCATGAAGGTAATGAGCGAGAGGTAATGAGTGCGAGAGAGAGAAAGACGGAAGATAGCAATGTCAGTTGAAAGAAAAGGAGGACGACGAACGAAACGACGGAAGACGTAACTAGCTAGAACTAGAATTGTTAAATATTTTATTTTTGAAGAAATACAGCCGGGAAATCAGTATTTAAATCTTTAATTTCTACAAACATTTGTCGCTTTACACATACACATCAGCCTGTTACAGTCCACAGCTGAATTTAGACCTCCCCCAGGGCACTCCAAATAGCTACTGCTATTGGGGGTTTTTTGCCCATGGCGATCACTCTGGAGAAGCGGGTTGGTGACTGCAGTGTGATTTTCGGAATATGATGTCAACGTGGAAGGCGCTTCTACCCACCTCCCGGAAACCCTTAATCCCCTTTCGATACACACCCAGATAATTTGACATTTTGTTTTATCTGCAGTCCACGGTCCACGCGGACTGAGTCGCGGGCGTCCACTAGTACCTACATAATAAGGGAAGACGTAATTGATGATCGTAAGTGTGCAATCTTATTGTTATATGTTGACGGGCCTTCGAGAAATCACCGGTATATCCCATTGTTTGTGGTAGCTATGTAGTTATAAAGGGTGTAACAGAAAGGGTATGTTAAGCGAAAAGCTGTATAAATAGCCCACTATAGAGAACCTATTTCCAAAATTTTAGACTCGAAATCACATTTTTATTTTTCATGATTGTATGAAAATTCCTAAGATATTTAAAAATTCTCCATATTATCGGGAAAAACATACCCTTTTTGTTATACCCTGTATATATATTTATATTGTTCCAAATTTGTACAGGTAAGCGTTTAGATCAGTCTAGAACACTGTCATGAAACTTCAGCATGTATTTGGCATCACAATAGACCCAACTGCAGAGATTCCATTAATAAATAATGAATACATTAAAGTGCGAACAATGTTATTGTTTGTTAAAACAATTACTTACTTAATATCCTCAATATATTATACCCATAACGTTCTTACTTACCTACCAATTTTCAACAGTCAGATTTACATACATACATATAATCACGCCTATATCCCTTACGGGGTAGGCAGAGCACTAAGGGCCGATAGGACCATATGGTGCCACTTCTGAACAATTTTGAGGGTATAGTTGAGATGCACAAGTTCGGTTAGTAGTCAGCCCATGACCTACAAAACACCAAGACCCTCTTGTCCCTCTACTGACTTGTACAGTATGCCCGGGAAGAGAAACAGCTGTATTATACGTTTTTTTTTACTCCCAGAGCAGCATAGAAGACTTCTCTTGAATAAGTAAGTTTCAATGGAATAAGTGCCATACTTATTCCATTGGAAAAATTCAATTTAAATTACAGATCAAATCATAATATTTTTATCAAAAGATTGGCTCCTGCATGGCCATTGCTTTTTGTGATAGTATAATGGTGTTGAAGAAGTAACTGGTTTAACTAGTATCTGCAATCAATTTTTTTTAATGTATGTATCTCTTTTTACCCGACTTCGCGACGCAAAGGAGTGGTAATGTGTTTAACAGCCTACTCGTGTGTATGTATGTATGTATGTATGTTCCTTTGAAGCACTAGACAGACCAAAAGCCTGGGCCGATTTTTATGTTTCACACGTCAATCGATTCCTCTTAATCCGGCGAGTGTCACTAAAGACATGACGTTAGTAAAAATCTTATATGGCGACTACTGGACGCCATACTTATTGTAAAAATTAAAAAAAAAGTCAGCAAACTATATCAAGTGGGGTATCGTTGAATAGGTAAATAAAAATCATTTTTAATTTTATCTCAACATTTTTCGATTCGACTGACCGTTTGGGATCTAAATCGATTTATAGTTGCGTAACAACCATTCTCACATATAAGTTTTTAGACAGCAGCAAGACGAAAACTTCTTGCTGCCGAGCATGTTGAGCATGTTTCTTGAGGCGTACCTATTAGTAGCTAGGTACTACTAACTAAAAAGTATAAAATAAAAAAATCCTAAACCGTTACAAATAAACATAGGCTCTGACACTGTATTCTCTCAAATTATTGTACCTGCCGACTTGAATTTGTTTAGCTATAAAGAATACAACCCTTAAGACGTCACTAGACTAATACGTGTTTTACAAACTAGACTCATGGGCTCATTTTGAACTTCGATGGCTTCATCATCGTACTCGTAATCACGTTGAATGCTTTATTATATCAGCTTAAAGGTAGTTAGACATATTTGATACTAGTGGCCGCCCGCGACTCCGTCCGCGTGGACTACAGAAAAAACAAAATGTCGAACTATTCCGGGATAAAAACATATTCCCGGGATAAAAAGTAGCCTATATGTTAAGTGGGACCTGTCACAATATATTCCTGAAAACTGTTTCGAAATCGGTTCAGCCGTTTCTGAGATTAGCGTGCACAAACGCACAGACAAACCGACAAACAGAAAAAATTCCAAAAATCATTCTTTTGGGTACTATTGTGTTAATAAAAGACTCCTATAATATTTTTTCTCATATATCTTCCATGTACTTCAAAAAAGAGAGGTTACCTCAGAACTCCGTCATTTATTAACCGATTTCAATTTTTTTTATAGTTTGTCATGGTATACTTCCAAGTTGGTCCCATATTCACGTCAGGATCTGATGATGGGATCTTGGAGAAATCGAGGGCAATCCTCAAATATTGTAGGCACATGTAGTCTGTTTTTATACTTTTAATGAGCGTTTTGATCACCTACATATAAAACATAACATCTGATGATGGAATCTCTAAGGAATCTAGGGATATCCTCAAATATAATAGGCACGAGTAGTCCGTTTTTAGACTTTTATAGAGAATGTTGGTCAGTTACACATAATATAAAGGAAACGAGGGTCTGATGATGGAGCCGCCGAAAAACAGATAGTGGAACTTTTTAGTAACAAAATCCCCCTATGGCAGGGGGAGGCCTACGTCCAGTAGTGGACTGCAATAGGCTTATGAAGATAATTGGGTTAAGTCGTGAAATTATATGTTATTGCCCCAATATATTATTGCCCTTTAGTAAAATTTTACTTTAGTAAGCTCGAGTTTTGGGAGTGTTGAGCTGATTATGTGGAATAAAGAAGGCCGCTGATAGATTGAGATTGTATATATTTTAAGCAAAATTACAATAGTAAAAAAATGGCTATCCGCCAATTGAGTCTAACGAACCGTGAGTGCTCGGTAGTGTTCAGCGAGGACCCGGTTGCACTCCGCCCCCGCGCCCCTGCGATCTTGATGGTGGTTAGCAGGGAGGAAGTCGGTTTTTCGTTTAAAAAAAGTTATTATTATATGTATAGAATAGATAAGACTCTTGCGGTGCGTGTGACTTTTGCTACATAAACGCGTATAAAGTTAGTTAGTTAGCTACTCTTTAAAAATGACATTTGACAGTAAAATGTATGAATTATCTGTGAAATTTAGGCAATGATTAGCTTAAAGATTGCTTAAATTATTTTATAACAACACGCTTGGTGATTGAAATTGGTTTCGACAATGTTTATAAGGAGCCTAGTTTAGGTCGCAACCATGTGAAGTAGATTAGCATTCAGATACTTACTACACCTTAAAATCATATGACAGTCAATTATAAAACAAAACCAAATCGAGGTGTGAAAGTTGTCGAGACCCTTTTTATCAAGTAAATCAAGTTGTGAACTAGGTACTTTTTTATGTTATATTTATATGTTTAACAACAGTGGCATGCTTTAGTAATTGATACGATTTAATTCATAATTGATCATTAATTTTATTCATAGTGAGTGATTAAACAAACACCC
Source organism: Carposina sasakii (assembly GCA_014607495.2). Taxonomy (NCBI): domain Eukaryota; kingdom Metazoa; phylum Arthropoda; class Insecta; order Lepidoptera; family Carposinidae; genus Carposina; species Carposina sasakii. The sequence continues at coordinate 8,144,296 of CP053155.1, forward strand.
CCAATAAATAAAAAGATTTCTTATATATATATGTACTTACCTATGCATGTATAGGTATCTCTATCTACAGACAAAAGAAAATCGTGCTAACACGACTTTAACCTATAACTCGAGAACGGCTGTACTGATTTTGCTGAAAATTGGTAGGGAGGTAGCTTAGAACCATGAGACGGACATAGGATACATACTTTTTATCCCGGAAAAAATATTTTTATCCCGAGTGATTACGACATTTTGTTTTTTCAGCAGTCCACGCGGATGAAGTGACGGGCGTCCACTAGTATATTATATTTCTAATAGAAATTACAATATCTATTTTCAAATATAGAGGTTTTAGAATTTATAGATATTTAGTTAAATCGCGCAATTTGTACTTCAAGGAATTTCTAACGTTTTAGATAATAGAGCTCATAATTTACCGTAGCCAGTGGCTTCTGTTATTATTCCAGCTCTTTGTTCAAATAAATTATTTGTAAGGTATCAGTTATGAACAAAATACTTACGTAAGTTATTATATTAAGTATTACATAATCATTGTTTCCGAAGAACAGGCATGGCTAGTTTTACAAAAATTTGCATAAGTAGTTTGTAAAATTATTGTACCTACGTAGAGCCTATCGATTTATTAGTCATTGTCCAAGTCCAAAAAAGATAATATCTCCTAACAAGATTTATGGTGCTTCTTACAAACCGCGTGTAAAGTAAGACACCTGTTAAACACGATTGCTGGCAGCAAAATGTAGGTATGCAGGTAGGTACTATCTGTAAAATAAGCAGTGTTTAGACCAGGCAATGTTTTTTTTTATCATAATGGTACTTCGGTCTCTTAGTCAGTTCTTCATATTTTCACTATGGGTGCGCCCACCACCGGGCCCTACACCCTCCACTGACCCTCGGATCTGATAACTCATAATTGCGAAAACATTTTCATATTTTCTTCATATAACTTCATATTTTCACAAAACTTTTACCTCCAATAAAACGTTTCATTACTTTTTTTTAAAATTATTTGATTTGTGAGTCTACACAATATTTATAGTTTGCAAATATTTTCGATTTCAATTTCAGTGATTGCTGTCATTTGCAAATATAAATATCTCAAGCTATGTTTTAAAACACAATGAATAACTTGCAAAACAGAGGTATTAAAGACATGCAACTTGCTAAAACCCTGCCCTTTGCCAACAAAAATTGCAAGCTATTATCCTTTGATAAGACACATAATGCGGATGTAATTATACGCATGTACGTATAGATATAAGATATAGATATATATATACTCTAACTAATGCCTTCAATGAATACATTAATTTAACTTGAAGATCAAGGCCTCTTTTTGTTACTATACGACATAGGCAGGGCGTGGCTATTTTATTTCAAACCTATATAAGACGGGACAATCGATTAACTATTATCACTTGAAATTTGTCCAAGTAATCTTATAACAATGTTCTTCAGAGTGGTAAGTACTGTGAATTTATAATATTAAAAATAACTTTATATTATTCAATTGAATTTAAAACGTAAACTACACAAACACTTTCTGGATCAAAGCAAATCTACTCAATAAGTTTTTTTCATTCTATCGTATAAACAAGTAATTTCTAACATTCTGTACAACACCTTATCTATACATATCACATAGTCAATAGTCATCCCCAAGCGCACTTAGCCCTCTCGCTCATACCACCTAGAAGCCATATTGACTTTGCATCTGCCAGGTATTGTGTGCATTGTACTAAAATGACACATAACATCTTACTAAGTTTTAATTTGTGCATTAAATTTTGAACGAACTACGACGTTCTCATCGCATGCACAGGGCACATAACGTTGTCGCACTTACACTGTCACAGAGAACAAACATACCGTTATGTTATGTACCTAGACAGATAATGGACATAACAACACATATAAGACCATAATTGTAGAACTCCTAAAATGTAAGCGGTATCCAGATAAACCTGACCGGTTTTTGTGGTGCCGCATTAGAATAAAACAATGTAAAACCTTATATTCTAAATAAATAAATAATAATAATAAAAACAATTAATGGCGTAATATGTACTTAGGAGCAATGGCAAAAGTCTTCATTAAAAATAATTTTTCTGTGGCAACATTTATTAGTTTATTCAACATAGAGTTACTCTACATTATCCAAATTAATCAAATATTAAAATAATATATAAGTGTCTACCTACAATTCAAAAGTACAAAAGGTTTAACGTTCCCACTATCATACTTCCATGATATACGGTATTACTGTAAGACAGCTACATACCATTATTGTTAATAACCATGTATCATTAAAGTCCTGGGGGCCAATTCTTAAAAAGTCTCGTGTTGGAACGAAGCCAAAACGGAACCGTTGTAGACGCTCAGAACAAAGCAATAAATACTTTGCAGTGACGTAATTAGACACATTTCAGCACGAGACAGATATTTGATTTTATTCTGTCATACTCGCGATCACTGCATGCTAAAATATATCTTTAATCTAGCGGTAAGTAAATATTGATTTGCACCGCGTTTCGTTAACAGTTCGTTATTGATTGCGTTTTGGTTCAAAATTTTTGGGAAATCGCCCCCCAGTTCATTAGGTACAGATCGACGGCGAGTTTATGCCTTTTTGCAAAAATAATTAGGTACCTGACAACTGTGAACCCATTACAAACAAATTGAACCACTTCATGTGAAAAAAGAGATAAAACTACGATATAAAGTGCATTAAACCTAATGTTTATTCTTATTTCAATATTGATTAGTTTTAGGACCGAGGATAAATTTTGATGCTGTCTTTCTCTTAAACTTGATCAAGACAGCATCAATATTATTCTTCTGATAGGCTATCTGACTTGATAAAGAATTGATAAAAATGGGCCCTTAGTGAAATTTACTTCTAATACACCTATTCTTTTCATAGACCTGAGTTCAGAAAACTTATAATTTTCCGAAGCTAAGACACAAAAGCGAGGTATTTTTTAACAAGCGCTCCGGGGCATTGTTACGGTGCTGTAACTTCGTGGTTCTAAAAATAACTTGACACAAGAAGGGTTCTGGTAAAGATGTCGGTCGGGACGAACTTACTCAACTGAGTTATTATTTCCTTTACACTTAAAAAAATACAGGAAAAGTAGTTTGAGCTTACATAAAAGTTATTTTTTAAATGCTCTACTTAAATGTAATCTATTTTTAATGATTATATAATAAACATTTCAATATTTGGAATTATTAGACCTATGTAAGATTACGATTTCAAATAGGTACCTACCTAAAATTAGACAGTCTCTTACCTTACAAACAACACAAGCCTTAAAATTGGCACTCAGATATAAAAAGCTTTCATTTTACAGCTAAAAAACTCACTAGTAAGTGAACTTCATGTTTATAATATAAATCCAGATTCCCGATATATGCGTCCTGTCCTGTCCTGTCACGCGGCCCTTTGAAGTTATTAATAAGCCCATGCAGTGTAGTGGGCCGTGGTAGTACACTTGACTGACGATTAACATTTAGCGATCGTCATTTGCTAAACGCAGTAACGTACATTGGTCAGTTGATAACCTTCAGGGAATGTACAATATGTATTATACAATAGTTACATATCTTTAATACAGTGAAAAGGTAAAAGGTACATTCTATTTTTGTTTCTACTTTGTAAATGCATTTGTAGATATTGCAATATGCAACTCAAATTCGTTTTGAGCTAGATTCCCCTAGGTTTTCAATATTCTCTTTTAGATCGAGTAGAATATGTTTTGTATTGAGTATTATTTCAGAAATGGATATAACAAAGCTAGTTTAGGTACTTACATATACCATCCATCTTAAACTCCAAATAGTTACCTTAAAAATATGAATTTAGAGCTGCTTCTATTCTTACTAATAATTCAATTGCTAACCTAGCTACTGCCTGTTTTTCGGTTCATAGTACAGGGTATTTTTTCGTTTCCACCCTTAACGAAGGGTACTTACTCTATACATCAAATAAAGTTAGTTTACGCCTAAATAAATGCTGGGAAACGATGTAATTTATTTTTCAATTTTTATTTCTTGATCGGGCGAAATTTATAGTGTCCAGTCTTTATGCTAGTTTTATCATAGACATATATTAATTTTATATTTTATTTTATTAATTTTGCTACGCGCGTCTTTGTGCATTTATGCATATAAACGCAGTCTATTTACTCAACTTTGGACCCTAATATCTTGGGAACTAGACACTTCCCAGGTATGCTTCCGTAGAGAAAAATGATCGTGATGATGAGATTCCGTAGTTTTTGGGAACGTTGACGACCAAAAATCACTCAACAATTTGGGGGCACGGCAGTGACCTCGATAAGTCGAGCAAAAAAGTGGCACGGACGTGCTCCTTTTCTTGAAGCAGTTCAGGCCATTTTCGACCCCCCTTTAACTTCGTTCTGGATGAAACTAGAAGTCTGAATTTTTAGTAACCAAGCAGGCATTGTATAAACACGGTATAATAAAATTTTATTCAATTTAAACATAGTACATAGTTTAACCTTAGAATAATGATTCGCTACGCGCAGTGATGACTCGTATCATGATTCTAAGAGTTTAACAATTATAATGAGTCAAAGTTTCTTAATTTTGTCATTTTCTTTCCAGTTTGCCTTCCTCGCAGTAGTGGCGGCGGTCTTCGCCAGCCCCAAGGCCGAACCCCAGCCTCAACTGCTGGCCTACTCCGCACCAGGAGTGGTCCCAGCTGTGGGCTACACCGGATACTCTCCCGTCGCGTACTCCGGAGTTTCCCCTTACGCTGCCGCTGCTTACCCTTATGCTTACTCTGGATATTACCTTCGTTAACATGTCAAGTGAACCGAACGCATTGCTAGAATTTAGGACTCCGAAACGCCTAATGTTTTAAATATAGTTTTTGAATTGCAGTCATTTGTTTTATTGTATTCATTATTGTACACACAAACATTAGACAATATAGTGACTTAACATAGTTTCACAGAAACTGTACAAAGGCGAGCTTATCTCTTTAAGAGATTTCGTACAGCAAACCCGCAATTTTAGTTCTAGTTATATTCCTATACTTTATCCCAATGTTATAAATCTAAAATCGACCTATTGCTGGAATAACGCTAAAAATCAATAATTATTATAAATTTCTAAAATAAAATCTCTAGTGAATCAAAATATGTAATAGGCTACATAAACGAATACTTACTTAGTAAACAGTAGGCGGTAAAATAGCTACGTAAGTTTATTCTGAGTTGAATTGGTCTACTTATTTACATGGTTAGTGATCTAGTAAACAACTGATAAATGACTCATTTTCTTATTAATGTTTTTCTACAACAATTATTATCCTTGTAATGGCTCAGTCATATCTGATTATCTATTACATATATTTATTACTAGTGGACGCCCGCGACTCCGTCCGCGTGGACTACAGAAAAAACAAAATGTCGAAATTATCCGGGATAAAAACATCTTCCCGGGATAAAAAGTAGCCTATATAGTGGATATAGTAGCTATATAGTAGCCTATATAGCCTATATAGTGGGACCTGTCACAATATATTCCTGAAAACTGCATCGAAATCGGTTCAGCCGTTGCTGACAGACAAACCGACAAACAGACAAACAAAAATTCAAAAATTTTCCGACTTTTATTTTCATGGTTTCAAAAAAAAAATTGTGTCGTTCGTTTAAGTAGGCCTTAGATAATGCCTTAGAAACAAAATTTTAACCAATAGATGATTTTCAAAAAAAAGTTACGCTCAAAAAAGTCACAAATGTTTTAAAAACAGCAATATATCACACAAGCCTAGGTCGAGTCTGTTGTGTTGATGGACGCGCGCCGCTGGCAAAGCTACACACACGGCAAAATACAATACGGTGTAGTAGGCAGGGCACGCGGTAATGCAATTTCCTATTCTTGGTTTTACTATGAATTTTAGTGTCGGTCAGTTTTCTTAATTACATTTATTTGTTTGGCTGGCACCGACTCCAAAAAATAAGTGATAATTATAAATATTTAAATAGTTAAAGATGACTTTGTTAAAGTATTAGGTATTAAGTTGTAAATATTTAAATAATTTTAGATATTTAATATGTATTAAGTAGATAAATTAGTTACGTTATTTATCGCTTTTTAGTTAAAGTTTGAAGTCGGTTAATTTTTTTTTAAAGTCAGTTTATTTCTCGATTTTTAATTGTGTTAATGCGTTGTGGACTTAAATAGATGCTAACTTATACAGGCTGATTTTTGGTCGTCAACGTTCCCGAAAATTACGATCTCATTATTACGATCATTTTCTCCTTGGAAGCATACCTGGGAAGTCTGGTTTCCAAAATATTAGGGTCCAGAGTTGAGTAAATAGTCTGCGTTTTTCTGCATAAATGCACATAGACGCGCGTAGCAAGATTTTTTCACGAGAAATAATTAATATCTGTCTATGAAAAAACTAGCATAAACACTGAACACTATAAATTTCGCCCGATCAAGTAATAAAAAAATTGTTTCAAAAAAATTTACATCGCATTTTTTTGGCATATATTTTATTTTATGTATAGAGTATGTACCCTTCGTTAAGGGTGGTAAAGAAAAAACACCCTGTATAGTTAAGGATTTCATCGTTACAATCTCAGGAGTAGTACCTACCTGTATAAGTATCACGTTAGCCCTACATATACAGGGTGTAACAAAAGGGGTATGTTAAACGAAAAGTTATGTAAATAGCCCACCTTAGAGAACCTATTTCCAACATTTCAGACTCAAATTCACATTTTTATTTTTCCAGATAGTATGAAGAATTCCGAAACAACTCAGGAATGTCTATACAATCTTGAAAAATAAAAATGTGATTTCGAGTCTCAAATTTTGGAAATAGGATCTCTATTATTTTCTCTATTTACATAGCTTTTCGCTTAACATACCCTTTCTGTTACACCCTGTATAGTTTCCATCGACCAATTGCAGTACTGTCTCCCAACTCCTAACCGTTAAGGAGTTCTCTAGCTTCATCATCAGCACAGCAGCATCAGATGTTGACACCCTGAAGCATATACCTGATAAATGAAATTGTATTACCTGATTAAGACATGATTACGTAACAAAAGCACCATATGAGCATACAATTTTCAGTGGTTGCCCTTAGATTTCTCCTGGATCCCATCATCAGATCCTGACCTGGTGAAAATGGGACCACCTCAGAAGTGAACTCTATCTAACAAAAAAAAAAAATTTTGAAATCCGTCTATTATTGACGGAAATATCGGTGAACATACCTAAAAAAAAATTTTATACATACAGACGAATTGAGAATCTCCTCCTTTTTTTTTAAGTCGGTTAAACAATGGTACTTGCTCAGTATTTGCCTGGCTGTCACACACACCCTGTATACTTCTATAGAGACAACTTATCGGCGTTCGGAGAAGGTTTAGTCGCTTTAAATAAGACATTTAAAGTAACTCCGAAGCCTACAAAAGGAAAAACGCGAACCTCATTAATGTGACCGCAGTCTGATTATGTACTTATATTATCTTATAATAAAAAACTATAATAGCTACCTATTACCTAAATTTTTTTGTCTGTCACCAATAGGAAACCAAGTAAGGCGAGCTTGAATGACAAAACAAATCATCTGACAGTTTGAGGAAGTAGCTCTAGAGTCCGTTTCATAGAATAATTCCTATGCCTGTTTTCGGAACTTATATTTTTGTATGCAGTGAAACGGAAAATGAGGTTATATACATAGTAACTAGCGCCATCATCCATCGGAACTATACGGTGAAACGCACTACCTATCGATGTATGTATAATGTTTTTGAAGTTAGCTTTGACGCCCACTGCTTTTTAGGGTTCCGCTGTGAATATCCCGAAAGAACCCTTATCAATTGGGATGTGACTTTTGTTATATAAAAACAGACTTAAAAAAAAAAATTAACCGACTTCAAACTTTAACTAAAAAGCGATAAATAACGTAACTCATTTATCTACTTAATACATATTAAATATCTCAAATTATTTTAATTTTTACAACTTAATACCTAATACTTTAACAAAGTCATCTTTAACTATTTAAAAATTTATAATTATCACTTATTTTTTGGAGTCGGTGGCAGCCTAGGTAACGTAGTCTGTTGTGTTGATGAACGCGCGCGGCCGGCAAAGCCACACACACGGCAAAATACAATACGGTGTAGTAGGCAGCGGTAATGCAATTTCCTATTCTTGATTTTACTATTTAGTGTGGGTTATTTTATTTGTTTGGCTGGCACCGACTCCAAAAAATAAGTGATAATTATAAATATTTAAATAGTTAAAGATGACTTTGTTAAAGTAATAGGTATTAAGTTGTAAAAATTAAAATAATTTGAGATATTTAATATGTATTAAGTAGATAAATGAGTTACGTTATTTATCGCTTTTTAGTTAAAGTTTGAAGTCGGTTAATTTTTTTTTTTAAGTCTGTTTATTTCTCGATTTTTTGTTGTGTTAATGCGTTGTGGACTTAAATAGATGCTAGTTTATACAGGGTGATTTTTGGTCGTCAACGTTCCCGAAAACTACGTAATCTCCTCATCATCATGATCATTTTTCTCCTTGGAAGCATACCTGGGAAGTGTCTGGTTTCCAAAATATTAAGGTCCAAAGTTGAGTAAATAGACTGCGTTTTTCTGCATGAATGCACATAGACGCGCGTAGCAAGATTTTTCACGAGAAATAATTAATATCTGTCTATGAAAAAACTAACATAAACACTGGACACTATACATTTCGCCGATCAAGTACCTAATAAAAAAATTGTTTAAAAAAAATTTACATCGTTTTTTTAAGCATTTTTTCATTTTGCATAAACTTACTTTATTTGATGTATAGACGTACCCTTAGTTAAGAGTGCAACGAAAAAACACCATGTATACCTAAGATTTTCATAGTTACCATCTCAGGAGTAGTACCTACCCGTATAAGTATCACGTTAGCCCTACATATACAGTTTCCATCGACCAATTGCAGTACTGTCCCCTAACTCCTAACCGTTAAGGAGATCTGTAGCTTGACCATCAGCACAGCAGCATCAGATGTTGATTCAAGTATACCTCACAAGCAACAAGTTAGCCCTACATACTACTATAGTTTCCATCGACCAATTGCAGTACTGTCTCCCAACTCCTAACCGTTAAGGAGTTCTGTAGCTTCATCATCAGCACAGCAGCATCAGATGTTGATTCAAGTAACACATTAGCCTTATATACTACTAAATAGTTTTCATCGGCCTATTGCAGTACTGTCTCCCAACTCCTAACCGTTAAGGAGTTCTGTAGCTTCATCATCAGCACAGCAGCATTAGATGTTGACACCCTGAAGCATATACCTGAGCAAAACATGATTACGTAACAAAAGCACCATACGAGCATACAATTTTCGGTGGTTGCCCTTGATTTCTCCTGGATCCCATCATCAGATCCTGACCTGGTGAAAATGGGACCACCTCAGAAGTGAACTCTATCCAACAAAAAAAAAATTTTTGAAATCCGTCTATAATTGACGGAAATATCGGTGAACATACATATAAAAAAAAATATATTATACATACAGACGAATTGAGAACCTCCTCCTTTTTTTGAAGTCGGTTAAAAAGGTCCAATTTGGTATATACGAGTAACTCGGTAATATAATTCGTTTCAATGTTGGTTACATTGACATTTAGTCTTAGTTTTAAAGTTCTCTGTCATTGCCGCTAGCTTCTTTGGAATTTTAACAATGTTTAATATATAGGTATATTTTATATCAATAACTAAGTCGTGGACCGACACGCACTTGATCGGTTTTTCAACGCAAACCCAGTGTAGGCAATGGAAACCCTTTTTGGAGTTCCGAGATATGGGTTAAGCGATCGACAGGGGTATGGAAAAAATATTACGCTTTATTTGCAAACATAGGTATCTTTTTATTTCTTTGACACGTGATATATCTATTTTTATATCAAAGAGCTATTGGAATGGGACATGGTAAAATTCCAAATTATTTATTTTAGTATTTGAGACATTTCATGAGTAGTTACAGCCTCAAACTGAAGCGTGGGAGTTTAGTTATGTACTTATTAGATAAAAATAATATCCAGTCTTTCATTTCAGATTTTTGTTATACTGTTTAATCATATTCCTTGATATAAGTAATCGTGGTAGAATAGGGACGAAGGTAGCTTTACTCTTTTAAGTTACATTTGGTATGGAATAGAGTAAAGGTATGATTCCGAGCTAAGCAGCACGCTGCACTGCTGCCGCAGTAGTGTTTTGCTCTTCGTGGTGATTGTATATATATACTTGTCAAACAAAACTTTTACGTAGGTGCTGCCACTGGCGCAGCAGTGTCCAAGTAGCACAGATAGCTGAATAAATACTCACTTTTAGATCGACACATAGCTCTGGGCGTATTAAGACTCATATTATCATTATTTAAATATGATATGATAATATCAATATTTAAACAGCTTAAGGGTGAATAAGAGCTGCATTATGGGTGACAAATATACCCATAAAACGCAAAGAGTTCTAGATAGAGCCAAGAGCAATATAAGAAAGTACTTGTGAACTGTTATTGAGCTGACTCATTAAAGTAGCACAAGTTCTCATAATATTAAGCCAATAGACGCATAACGGGACACCTGTGGCGCATAATATATCTTAGCGCTGAACATATTTACCGCTAACAGCCTTTATTTATTGACACTGTCTGCATATAGCGTCAGTTTAAACGTTCACAAGATGCTTCATGGATATTTAGAGGTTCACTAGTATATCAAAATAAATGGCTTTAACTTTAACTCGTGAAACGCTTAACAGCAGGACTGCTTAGTGTTTCACATGTGAAACCATTTTGTTGCGGCTAGACCGGAGTGGTCTATTGCAGGAGGAGAAGAACTCGAAGCGTTCGGAAATGTATTGAAGAGCAAGAGAATGGTTCAGGGTTTTGAACAAGTAGGTGTAGATGACGTCGATGTCTAATATTGAGCCAGTTTAGCTGTGCATGATATTGGTATATGTGGTCATATTTACGCAATCCAAAAATATATCGAATACACATGTTGAGAAGGCGCGGCGGTCCAACTTATCTAGGAGTTCCTCTGTAATATCTGGGTAGCAGACATCAGCATAGTCAATGATTGGGAGCAACAGAGCGTTGACTAACATGATCTTGGCCGATATGGGTAGATTTCTGCATAATTTTTTAACCCCCGACGCAAAAACGACGGGGTGTTATAAGTTTGACGTGTCTGTGTGTGTGTGGGGGTTGATCCGATTTTAATGTGGTTTTTTTTTGTTTGAAAGGTATATCAGTCGAGAGTGTTCTTAGCTATGTTTGGTGGAAATCGGTTCAGGTCTTCAAGGTCATCAGGTCGTTTGTTAGGTGTGATAGGAATGTTACACGCTCAGTTTGCTTGCAAGCATATGTAGGATCTGACATTTGAAACACTAATGTCTTCTGGAACCACTGAGCTGGTCTGCTGTTAGGGCTCGAAGATAGGAGACGTAACCCTGGACTGCCTTTTAGTAAACCCATCGAGTTTGGGCTTGTTGAATTTGTCTTGACTGGTTCTCTTCATGTTTCTAATTGACGAGGACCTGATGCTGAAAAAGGGATGTGGCGGATGAAGCTCTGGAATGCCGGAATGAAACGGATAAACCGATTTATATTTTTGCTGAAAATCTAGAATGACCAAAGTTTAATCTTTATTGTTTCTTAAACTCTGCAATTCTCTCAGAGCCATTTTGTCATGAGGATTGTTAAACAGCTTCCTTTGGTCGAGATCGCATATAGCGACCACATCTAAACTTTTTACGCGGCGAAAAATATAAGAAATTAAATGAAAGAATGAAAAAGCTCCTTCAAAAAGCATGAAATAAAAAATTAAAATTAAAAAAACCCCCGACCCAAAAAAAGTACGCAATTATTATGACAAAAGGTTTAAAATGCTAAACCCTAGAAAAAGCAAAAAAAAATCTTTTAACACTACGTTAGTACGGACTAAAGCATGTCAGACTATCTACTCGGGACTTTGTGCCACCTTTATGTCTCTTTATGTATCTTGGCCTGCTGTTAACCGTACGTATGAAATTTCTGATTAAATATTGCGTACTTTTTTTGGGTCGGGAGTTTTTTAAATTTTAAATTTAATTTTTTAGCGAACGCTTTGGCTACCCCATTTATATATGAAGGTATGTGCTACAGCAGTATCTTAGCGAACTTATACTGTTATTCTATATTTATTTAATATTACCTATGAATGCTTAGGTATTTTATAGAAAGTTTGTGAGGATGTATGTATGTTTGTTGCTCTTTTGCGCAAAAACTACTGAATGGATTTAAATGAAACTTCATTATAATATAGCTTACATATAAGAATAACAGTGGACTTTGCTAGGATTACATTTTAGTCCAACACCCTGTTACTTATAATATTTTATTTTTGTAAATAAAAATGTAATGTATTTAAGTGTAAAAAAAAATAACACATAGGTATTATCCCGGGTTAACATTTTTATCCCGGATAATTTCGACATTTTGTTTGTTCTGCAGTATGTACGATCGGGCGCGGACGGAGTTGCAGGCGTCCACTAGTATCAAATATATAGGCAAAGTGTGAACGATGAACTATTCAATTTGAATTTGGAATGACTGTCACGTTGAAGCTTTGAAATATTGTTCGCGATCTGTGTATATTTCAAGAAATCCGTGGGACTCAAATTGCGTAAAACTTTCTCGAAACTTTAATAAATAAACTCAGTAAGTACATGCGTTTTGGATTTATTATTGAGCACGGAGTCACCTTAAGTCGTGTAATTATATGTTGCGTTAAGCCGTGTCCGAAGTAAGATGGTGATGGTAAGAGGAAGAGGTAAATTAATTGGGAACAGGGCAGGAAAAAGGAGTGTATATTATATGTTGCTTATATTGTCAGACGTCAAATTTCGAATCCTAGTCATTTCTCTCTGTGCCCTTTCGTCATGTGGCCGATTTAATAATTTGCTGGCATCTAAATTTGACAATACTATACCTTCTAAACTTCGTACATGGCATAACGTAACATATATTTTAACAAAATTTTACTTTAGTAAGCTCGAGTTTTGGCTCATAGGGGCGGAAGTCGCTTTTTCGTTTTAAAAAATATATATTAGATGTATGTATAGATTAATTTAAACCGATTTTATGCTTTTTTCTATAATTTCGATAGCATATGATAATTATGGCATACTTAAAATTGTTTTTATTTCTAATAATAATAATAATAATAATAATAATATTTATTTCAGACACATGATAATACTTACCTACTTATCATTATAATCGAGACTTTATCCTAAAAATCCATTAGCATTCTGGCGTTGTTTGTCATACTCTAACCTAACCTACCCAAACCAAACCTAAACCTATTCATCGATTATTTTAAACCGATTCTATGCTTCTTTTCTAGAATCAATTTCTATGGCAAATTACTTTATGACATATGATAATTATGGATTACAATGATTATGACAATAAATGATGTTATGGAAATTGACTTTATGGAAAACAAAGTTTCTGGCATATGACTATTATGGCAAACAAGTGAGTATGACATATGAAATTATGAGAAACAATATTATGTCTGTTGACCATTATGGCAAATAAAATTATGGCAAATGAAATTCTGGCAAGTGGAGGTAACCCCGGAATCATACCTTAAGATAACGGACATTTAATAACAATACTCTGTTATGAGTACCCATGCATTTGAGTATTGACCATGAGAGAAGAACACTATCTACTCATCCTGCTCACTGAAGTTATAAACTTATCTAAACGGAAATTAATAAATAAAACAGTATAATGTAATTTTATTTATTTAATCACTGCCAATTGTCCAAATCATTCACAAAATCATCACTGCCAATGTGTCAAACGTAGTCATTTTAATACAATTTGCTGTAAAGGTATGGGTACGCCGAAGGGTAGCCGGGGTAGGGGTATGATGCGCTGTAAGATAGAGGTGGAATTCCAGGGTACGTCAGGGGGGCGCTATAAGTTAAGGGTAGGCCGTAGGGGCTGGTGATGAAGGCTGCTCCGGGTGCAGGTTCAGGGGCTGGGGCAGCGGCTGCCACGGCCAGGATGGCGAAAAGGGCCAACTGTAAAATGAACAATAAATGTTTAATTAAATTAGTGTTTATGAGAAAAAGTACTCGTAAAAGTAAATGGAGTATATAAAAAAAATTGCCATTGCCCATAGCGTATTATGAGCTTTTGTTTCAAAAGCTAAAAATTAAATGCATATACGTACATAGGGACATGGCTGTGTTGCCGAAACGGGGTAACCAGAACTGCAGAATCATAAATGAGATCCATGTTTTAACATTTAAAAAAATATATAAACCGAAGTCAACTACACTTCGGAATAGGATGAAATCTATTCTCATTACATACATAATTATATAAGTTAAATTACCGCAATTCTAAATAGAAAAACTTTCTTACCAGTTTGTACATGATTGCTAGTAGTTGATTCACAAAGGGTGACTGATGCCCTCCTTGGTACTCACAAGGCTTTTATACTGCGGCATTGCCCTTTAGGACCACTTCGTATATCCGCAGCGGTCTGCTTTTGTACTATTTTTAGAATAATGTCAATAAGTAAAGTCAAAGAGAAAAGCAAATGTAAATTACTGACAATCTTAGCTGTCCATCTTACTTCGACATATCGTGGGATTTTATTTTTCTAGACTTAGGGCCACTTGCAGCAAATGTGTAGGTAAGGTAATCTAAATTAGTTGACATGATGTCAAAAAAGCTGTCGTGCTATCGGTGTAATTATAAAAGAATACAAACATTGTTTAAGTTCAACCTTGTCTAATTTTAACAGGTATTCCAAACATTTTACTGTGTACCTATGACCTTAGACATCGTTTTGTGATAATAATGCTATTACAATTGTATTAATTAATAAAAATTCAAACGGATAAAGACTTGACATGATTTGGGATGGCATGAAAAATGGAGTTAAAAATCGGCCAAGTGTGAGTCGGACTGGCTATTCTTGACATTATCACAGCTACACAGAAACTGTACAAAGGCGAGCTTTACTCTTAAAGAGATTTCTTACAAGAAACTCAAAAGTATGATAATATTAGTCCGATGTTAATGGGGCTTTACTAGAATACCTTAACATCATCACCTGCATCTCCTTCCGTGCATGCCACGATGTCAGAGTAAACTAAGGAACTCAGGAGCATCAAGCGACGAGCTAGCAACTTAGTCTTGTCTGGTCTTTTACATCTGTGCTCCGCTATAATAAACGTGTCTGATAGATCTCTTTTGTATGATGTACTCCTTGCAGATACTCCTTACGGCCGACGGCATGAACGACGGCAATAAAATTCACAGGATATCAATTTTGGAAATATAGCCCTGTGTTATGTAGATTACCTATATTAAACCAAATCCTTAGTTGTTTTGAAAACTTATTCAGTATCAATGTAAAGTTATGTCATCAATGTAAAGTCTTATTTACATAGTTAGTTACCTAACTATGTAAATAAACGACAACAATAATATTAAAGCATTATGTAAATATTGAGGAACTACAACACGACTCGTGAGCAGGATTCTTTACAATGTAACAGAAGTTATACCCACGTGGTAATGAGTTAATTCATTACTAGCACCCACATGTGGCTCTGCTTGTTTTATGCCTATAGTAATTAATTGCTTTATAAATAATGCCTAATTAAGTTGTTAATATATTATTTTTCTACACTTTAAGTAATACTACTATCTTTTTCGTTTTGTACCTATGTACCTACATACATTTCTTTTATAAGTGATAAATATTCTCTATGTAAAAATAAGCATTAATGACATTATTATTATGGATAAAGTTACTTTTGCATTTATAAGTAGGGATTTATGTAAGTAAGTATAAAGGTATATTTGTTTATAGTTGCCATGCCGATTACTTTAGTCTTACTTATGCTATTTATTGTGTAGTTATTAAATTACCTAAAGGCACAACTTAGGCACCATTTTTTAAAATTTTATCGTCTCATTACGAAAACTATTGAAACACTGTTATTATATTGCAAAGCGTGTTTATAGCTATATAAACGCGATTTTATAATATCTAACACCCTAAATTCAAATTATTTGATCAGTGGTTAAATTACGTCGAAAATACTGTAGTTTGACAGACGTTTTTAACTAACGTCTGTCAAACTACAGTTGTTTGTAGTAGATTTTTACGTATATTTGCCCTTAAATTTTAAACCCTAATGACAGGTTTTTATTAATTTTTAGGAAGGGCGTATGTGGCCGCTGCAACTAACATTGTATTGCACTGGCAGCCCCTAGCTCCGGTCGCATCAAGATATCAGTCCAGCGGCGGTGTGTCGCTGTATCTCTGCTAAATGCACGAGTTCAAACGATATTTGGCAGCAAAATGTTTCTAAAGCTTCTGTTAAATATAGACTTAGGACTAGGGTTTTGTAATAACATGATAATACATACATACATATACATACGGTTGTTTTCTCGGAATGGGCATAGAGGAATAAGATGTCAGTAGTACGGTATTGGGAAAGCTACCCCCCAAAGCTTTTCGTATCGCTTCGCTCACTACAAGCGGGGTGCTTTCCCAATAACAGAGTGGAACAGGGCCCTAACCAAGGTTTTCGCTTCGCTCACTACAAGCGGAGTGCTTTCCCATTAACAGATATAAATTTTAATAAACCGAACCTATTTAAATGTGAATGCGACAATTGTACAACATCAAAATCAGTACATGAAATAAATTTAGTGGAACAGGGCCCTAACCAAGGTTTTCGCTTCGCTCACTACAAGCGGAGTGCTTTCCCATTAACAGATATAAATTTTAATAAGCCGAACCTATTTAAATGTGAATGCGACAATTGTACAACATCAAAATCAGTACATGAAATAAATTTAGTGGAACAGGGCCCTAACCGAGGTTTTCGCTTCGCTCACTACAAGCGGAGTGCTTTCCCATTAACAGATATAAATTTTAATAAACCGAACCTATTTAAATGTACAATCTGAATGCGACAATTGTACAACATCAAAATCAGTACATGAAATAAATTTAGTGGAACAGGGCCCTAACCGAGGTTTTCGCTTCGCTCACTACAAGCGGAGTGCTTTCCCATTAACAGATATAAATTTTAATAAACCGAACCTATTTAAATGTACAATCTGAATGCGACAATTGTACAACATCAAAATCAGTACATGAAATAAATTTAGTGGAACAGGGCCCTAACCAAGGTTTAGCTCAATGAGCTATCACAACTGAAAAGAATTTGGATAGGCATGTTACATACTTACACTATGAGTGCGGCGAGATGATCACGGCTTCTTGGCGAGGAGCAAGATCTTGACTTGTAACCGCGTTACAAGGAGTGCTGTTAGGCTTCGAAGTCTTGTCTTGGCTATGAGCGGGTCCCGGTTAGAAGTGTAGCTAGATGTTCACAGCTTGGTCAGGCGCAGGATCTCGACTAGGAGTGCAGCTATACTTGAGTCTATTGAATGAAGTCCTTTGGATGAGTCCGGGTTGTTTGTGACGGTTTACCATTTTAAACCGGCCTTTTAATGTCGAATTTTACAAAGATAAAGATGTTGATTAAAAAATGCAATAAACTTGTAATTATTAGAAAAACACCTGCATTAATAGATTTGTCACGAATTTTACCTTAGTTTGGCGAAAATAATATTGACAAAATCAAATATACTGCTAAAAAGTGCAAGCTAGAGGCATTTTCTACACATAAATTGAATAGCCAAACGCAAATGCTAATTTGTGAAACAAAAACAGTAATGAGGTCGTGCAAAAAGTGCAAGCTAAATATAATTATTCAATGAAATCGAGGTAATCAAATGCTTATTTAAATTTGTTCAAATTTTATTCTAGTTTGCCTAAAATATTTACCTAATTAATATTACCGCTAAAAAAGTGCAAGCTAGATACATTCAGTGTACCCATATTGAATTACCAAATGCAATGATAAATTGGTAATATAAAAGTGATTCAATATAATACTCATTCAAAAAATGCAAGCTAAATGTGATTATTACTTTGAAGGTAAAAAAATATCCGCATTAACAAATTTGTAATTATGTAGTTTTAAAGCAAATGGTAGTAAGTACAAACGATTTTAATGAAACATAATTCGTTTGAATAATTAATTATTCGATTTTAGGAATGGTATAAAACACGAACATTTCGAAACATGCTTCACTCGTTCCAGTCCTTGTTTAAAAGTACAAGTAGAAGCGCTCTGAGCCTGAAGCAAGTCATCACCGCCGTAGAAGCCGAAGTTGGGATTTTGTTCACCGTCTCTGGACTTGAGCTGTCACCACCACACCACGACTCTGGAATAGAAGCTGAAGCTGGGATTTTGCTGACCGTCTCAGTGCTTTGTCACTCTGTTCTTCGTTAAATCATTTTCGGTATGTATCAGTTAAATCAATTTTACTGTTCTTGTTCTGTGTTTGTGCATACACTTGCGCACTATAATTATATCCTGCGCAGTCGGCTAATCTTAGTTGAGATGGCCACCATGATCGAAAAGATCCCTACAGTCACGTTTAGCGTAGCAGGGTTAGATATATAAGATCGGTGACAAGTTGTTAGCTTCATCGCTTGAGAGAACACCCTATAGTTCCTTATAGGGATGGTGCGTATTTGCGCGCCTTGGTTTTAAAACCAGATTTTTACTTAGAAGTACGTAAACCACTTTATACTTATGGGTTGACACTTTTTTCTGTAGTCCACGCGGGCGGAGTTGAGGTGTCCGCTAGTATTATATAACATAGATATCATAAGCTAATGAAGAAACCTAGCAATTTACGTTGTTGAGATCTATAGTTATACGGATTTATAGTAACATTGCTAATACAATTGAGTAGGAACCTAAACTGAAATGTTAACTTTTAAAGTAGTTATTATTAACTAAACAACTAGTCTAAAAGAGTTTTAGACTACTTTTTCTCGTAACCACTGTTGGATGTAGAATTATTTCTGTGATGTAGGTGGTGTTCCAACAGTATGAACACACATAAAATAGTATAACGAATCTAACCATTTTATATTTTATTACAGAAAAGACCCGTATCCAGTTTCACAGGAGCATCAAAATAGAGCTGATCTGCGACGGTGTTCGACTAGGCTGATTATCAAATATATTATTATTATGTAAGTGTACATATTTTTCTACACATCATCACCCAATATACTCGTACTGTTACAAAGCAACCTTATATTGTGTGAACATCATTATTGTTAGGTTTTGACTGTATCAATTTCAGCTAATAACTTATGCTGTATTTGCCAACGCGACATCGTTCAAAGTGGTCTATGATAAGAACTATCTAAGGTTTCTTTATTTGCGTATTGTATTCCTTCCTTAAATTCCTATGGTAACCATGAACTCTAAAATAGGATTTTTAGTAGAAGCGAGATGTAATTATGTATGCCTACTAAGTATGCATTAAGACAGTTTTTTTTAATAAAATAGATTGATAGAAGATAAAATGATAAAATCTCAATAACCTACTAATATTATAAATGTAAGGTTGATAGAATGTAAAGATGATTAGATGTTTGTTACTTTTTCAACGAAAAATCCAGTGAACGTATTTTGATGATAATTAGCAGTTTTATAGCTTAAAATTATCTCTGAACACATAGACTATTGAGTTCACGTTGACGAAATCGCGTGCGGCTGCTAGTAATAAAACTATGAGTAGATATGTCGCGTAGATACCTATGAATCACCTTATTCATAGTATACCTATACGCATCTTACATAATCTTGTTGTAACATGATCAGAAATGAAATATAGGTCAGTGTTACGCGTTGTTCATGTGGATATAATTTGATGACCAAAGCAATATTACTAGATTACATTCACGTTTGGAATAAGTAAGTCTCTAGGTGGCGGTAGGCTCACCCCTTACCACGGGGGACTTAAAATCTTTATTGATAGTCGTGATTTAGTTAAAGACGCCAACAAAATAGAGCGTTATTAACGCGGTACGGTGTAAGCGTTTTATTCATACCGTTCATCCGTTCATAACGCTGTGTTAGAGCATCGCGTATCGTTCTGTTTGACAGGATAGGTATAGCCTAGTTCAATACAACACAACGCGGTTGGAATGCTTTAACGCTCTAACGCACGTTAATTACGTCTTCTGTTTGCTGCGGGCTTAAATCAAACACATAGATAACTCAATTATATATAATATTTATTTTTCATTACTTAATCGAATTCGAGGATATTTTTATTTTCGATGTACCATTTTTTAATACAAAGTACATTTTTTAAAGCACAGTGCTTTGTGTGAAAAATACAATTAAAATCATAATCTTTACAATATTGGTTACATAATTGTAATAAATTACTACACCCCTTTTCTCCAACATCTTGTGGATTACAATTTGGTGTCAATTCCGTCAACCACTTTATTTTTTCCCTACCTTTCATTAAAACTGTTTTATGCTGTAAGTATGGTGAGATAATACGTTTAAATTCTCTATAATCGATGTGTCCCTCACTCCAATAAATGCCACGATTTCTTTCTAACCATTTCACTTGCTTTTTTTCTTGTGCAGATAAGTAGTTAAACGAATATGGCGGTTTAATTAAAAATGTCTGTGTATAACACGGAGTAGCTATCGCCATCTCTTTTATGATAAATTTATTGCTTAAATCTTTAAATCCTTGGATATCAACTATTATTATATCAGGAGTCATGATATTTTCTTGACTAGACTGCTCAATGGTTTATACTCGACTATGCAATCATTAAGGATAAGACAGTAAGCTGAAGTATTATCGGGTAAATCAGTATCACTCTCTATTTCTACTCTTACGTCCACTACAGCTCCCGTCTTCAAGTTATCTATTTGTCTAGAACAATCGATAACAAACAACGGAGCAATATCCTTAAATTGTTTGAGGTTAAGTAAAGGTTCCATGCGACGTCCGAAGTAGGACTGTTGAAATTTAACATATTGCTCGTATAATAAACCAACATTATCTTTAGAAAAACTTACATTAAGGTTTTCATATGGAAAATAAGTCGAATTAAGATAAACCTTGACCTCTCGTAAATTACAATGATCAAAACGAGACATATCTGCACTCGCATTATTTTTCCTGTTAGTTTGCAAACCTATTATGACGTATCTAGGTTTTTCGATTTGAGTTGAAGTTTTAAGAGACCACGTATGTTTTGTGGTTTTTGGTAATAAAGGATATTCGTATAGATCCCAATTTCTGAACACTAATTGTATGGATCTGTCTTTGTCTAAAACTTTTAACAAATTAAGTTTTTCCCTATCAGATACCTTAACATGTGGAACACGCCAGATAATTTTGGTGATTTCGATATCGTCTAATACTTCACCTGTGCTCAGTTTCACAGCGTTCAGGTTAGTATTACTTCTCAACAAGATTAATTCATGTTTGCAGTTTATTATAACTTTTTTGTAATCTTCAGCGAATCCGAGAATATAAGAGAGGGGTATAGAAGCAGAAAAATAACCAGAATTTACGTTTTTCGTACCATCAATATCCCACCCCCAAGCTTTAGACATTCTTGACTCGTTTTCATTCATAGAAAGTAATGATTTCATAGTAGTAGTGATACCTGCGTTCTTTATTTTATCAATTTCTATACCATTTAGCTCATACCGAATTTCTTGAAAGAAGTAAAGCAAAGGATTATTTGTAAAATGAACACTCGTAGCTACGTCTTTGCTATCTTTTTTGTTTACGATAACTTTGCCTTCCAAATATAATGTACTCGCTGATGGTAATATGTATAAATCTTGTTGATTAATAGGTATGCGAATCTCATCGTTCCTGTTGAAACTAGTTATATATGGTTTATAAGAATGAAATTCGATGCTGTCCACTGTATTATCATAGGTTGGGGTCGACAATATATCCAACATGTTCATTTTATCAATCCGATTTGTTTGAGAAAGTTTATGTTTTCCTGAGTAAGTTGAATTTTAGGTTTAGGTGTTCCTTTTGAGATAGCTTGATGTGAACTGAACTTTTTACTTTTTGAACTTACATATTTATTATAGACTATCATTTTTTCTTGAGATGTAAATAAAGTTGTACTTCCTCACCCCTTAAATTAACTAAATTATTGTTTATATCCAACAACCTAATATTAACACTATTAATGTTGTTTTGATTGATTGGAAAATAAATAATATTTTTTGGAACTTCTATGATTCTATATCCAGGTGGCACGTTTGGAGCGAACTCATAAATAATATGACTAGGTTCTCCGTTAATGAATGATCCGCTTACTATATCACATTCAACCCTTACCACTGTCGTTGATAAAATGTTTACAGGAAGATGTGACACATGTATTATATTAGCTTTGAGAGACTGTTTGTCAAAACCCAACAATGATCCAAGTGAATTATTTTTCTCAAAATGAACATCCTTAGTGCAAAATATAGATGTTTTCAATGTATTATTGTTACAATTTAAATGAAAAGATACATCTTTAATATTACTTTTTATGTAATCATTAATATCTTGAAGTTCGTACACTCCTTCTGGAATTTCAATTAATTTATTTTTGTCATAATAAAATTTATTATTTCTACTGTCAATATTTGGAATAGAATTAAACGTAGACAAGTACACTAGAGCACATTCATATTCACCATCAAGTTGAAGAGTGGGTGAATAAAACGTGGATAAGACAGATGAGTTTCCAGTTATGGATAGAGTAAAGGTCATTGTGAAAATGATAAATAAAATAACGAAGATTAACTTATATAGACGTTTGCTGTTTATTCCAAAATCTTTCTAGAAATTTTATACATAAATGTCCACAGTTAACTTCATTAAAGTTTTGATATCTATTATAATTATATAAAATATTGTTATTCTCGAGATACTGAACTAGTTCTGTTGGTGGTTTCAGATTACCAAAACTATCGAAATATTCACAATAATTATTAACTTTGACGTAAGCTACCCAATGAGTACCATTATTAACTTGATTATCTAAATTGACAATTCCGCATTCGTTGCGTTTTACTTTTGGTGGTAACTGATCTTTCATGAACACTCCGCGAAAATATGGAATATTTTTTGTATACTTCAGAATATCTATATTACTCAAAGCACGCTTGGGTAGCCTCGTGATTAGTTTTTTGAACAATTTACAAATAATCCGCTTCCTTTTTTGTATGGTTTGATGTATAAACCTTTGCCTATTGATATTGTTTCCTTTCGTTGCGATTCAGGTCCCTGACGATTTTGTCGAATATCGTTGATGGTACGAGCTAACGTTGCTGCTCCTCCTGCCAAACTTCCTAAAGCTGATAATCCCGCAAATATCGGTATTAGAGGAAGAATTCCTCCTGTTTTGGGTAAAGGAATGATTCGTGGTACTCGGATTTTATGTTTATTAGAGAAAAGTTTCTTAGCAGCTAAATATGCATACTTTATAGCTGTGTTTGTATTTTTAGGTTTCTTTTTTCGAATTTGAGATCGTATATTTGATACTAATTCTTTAAATGACTTAACACCCGCTCCCCTCTTTAATTTCGTTTTCATTACTTTACTCACTAACCACGATGCAAGTTTTTCCCCTTTACCTGCATCTTTCGATTTTAAGCGTTGTTTAGCCATATTAAGCAGTACTAAGTCTGCTTTATGTCTCACGGGTAAATCTGGATTATTATATGCAATATCGTGTTGCTTACAAGCCTCATCTAACGCGTTAATTCCTTTATCTCCGCGCAATAAGCGTTCTTGTAATCTGGTTCCTGGTCCACAATAGTTGTATCCAGGTAAATGTGCTTCAAATGGTAGATTATTTATGATTGTGTTAACAAGTCCTCCACCACGCATTGTCTAATAACTAATGTTAGAACATTTAATTATACGCTAAATATATACCGGATTTATTAATTTACTATAGCATTTTTATCAATCCAGCTATTACTATCATTGTTTAGACCAAGCCACTTCACAAATAATTTATTACCTTTCTTTTTAATAACTCTCTCTATTAAATAAATATTATAATATTTAGTTTTTTGAAGTTCTTGTTCATAAAAAGCACCTAATATAGGTTGCTTTTGTTGGTCTTCTATTAAATAAGTTATAGGGCAGGTATTATTAACTTTTTTGATTGTAAATATTTCCGTTGACCAGTTTGGTGTGTACCCCTTTTCAAAACATTTTTTATATTTACTAATACGAACATAATCACCAACATCAAACTTATTTTTGAAATTATTCTTCTTGTTTTTATTTTGAGATTTTATAATATTTTTCATTACTAGTACCGTGTTGGAAATATCGACATCTGATGGTTTGAAGTTGGTGGTGCTATGTTTTGCGTTATTATATGTATACATTACATCATTCAGCTGCTTACCTACCCATTTATAATTTCCATTTAGACTAAATTTTTTAAATAAATTATTTTTTAATGTTTTAATAAATCGTTCAACTATAGACGCCTTTTTAGTCGAATAAGTTGAATAATGTTTAATATTTACAGACAATAGCAACCTTCTAAAAACATCATTATAGAACTCTGTTCCCTTATCAGTTTGTAGATAATTAGGATGACGATGATATTTTTGTAATATGCTTGCGAAGGCATTTGAGATTTCGGTTTTAGTTTTTGATTTTACCGGTACTGCCCAAGCAAATTTCGAGAAACAATCGATCACAACTAAAATATAATTAAATCCTGAGTTAAACTTTTTTAAATCTTGGAAATCAATCAAATCAGCTTGCCATAAGTCATCAATTCCTTTCAACATAACAGACCTTCGAATGAAATTCTTTCGCACAGCTTTATGAATTTCATTTACAACTTGTTGTTTTATCATTATGATGGTCTAACTCGATCCTTGTTCGTGTTACTGTAAATATTCTGAAGATACTGATCGATAAGATGTGGTATTGATGCTTTTAAAGCTTTTATCATTGTTTCAATGTTATGTAAAATATTTGCAGATGAATTGTTAAGCAAAGAGTCAACTTCCTCCTTCGTGTAAAATTTTGACACAATTTTGTCAACATATTCTTTGTTTACAATGTCATCTGATTCAGTAGGCATTTTTACACCCCTCAATCTTGTTGATTTTAAATTAAATTCTCCATTTTCCGATTTCAGTATATTATTATTATTTTCATTTACAATCATGTCCATAAATCGCATTCTTTTATGAACGTGGTGTCCGAATTTATCGATATTCATGTTGAGATTAAATAAGCTGAAAGGTTGAAAGTAAAGTGAACTAAACTAAGTTTTACATCAACATTTATTGATTGACAATACCACTCTCACGTAATTCTTCTACAATAGATATTATTTCGTTATCTAGTCCAGTGTTACCAGCATCTTTGGATGCAATCAACAACTTTAACCTATCAACAAGTTCGTTCGGATCATCCCAATATACAAAATCTACATTTTTCTTCCATTGCTTCTGAATAGGTAAACCTTCTCCTTTCCTTTGTGTGATAGTACTAGGTGACTCTTTACTCATACGGAATAGTGGTTTAATAATTTGCAAGTACTTCTGACCCTTATTACTTTTTATAGGTTTTTCTGGATCATAGTCTCGTCGATGTGCATTAGTATCTATTAACATCGTCTTATATTTTTTAAAATCGTTACTTGTTATAATACTTAGATCAGGGGTTTTCTTGAGCAAAAGTTGTTTTAAGCCCGATGTAGTTTCATACGTCTTTCCTGCTACAGCAATACTGTTATCATTAAATTCGATTGGACTCGAACCAAGCATTAATTTTCCCTTCGTAATTCTTACTCCAAAAGGTACGTTATCTAGTACCTCAGAAGATAAAGACCACGATGATGTATTTTTTCCAACATAAGAATCCATAGACTTAAAAGATTCATTTCCGTCAGAAGTTTCATCATCAGTTTCATCGTTATTAATTTCTTCTTCCTCTGTTGCATAATCGTCATAAGTGATGCTTGATTTTCTTTTTAATGTTTTATTCATAACCGACTTGTTCTCATCCTCCATTTTTGATGACATTAAGGGTTCACTTAATTTCTTATAAACCTTTGTGTTGTATTTGTGTTGAACAATTTCGTTAAGAGGATCTGTTACAGGTTTGAAGACCGATTCCAATGTTTTGTTACGATCCATTTCGAGGTCACGCATTTTGCGAACTTTTCTCTTTACAGCTTCAGCAGCGTTCACAATTTTATGTTTTAATGATTGTTCCATTTTGAAATTTGTTATGCTATCTACCGTGTGTCAATTGGTAATAATATGGTAAGAATAAAACATTCATATATATATATATATTTATGTACATAATAAATATGTAAATATCAATCAAAGACTACAAAAGTATCGAATTTATTACGATAGCATCCTTTGTTCTTGCTACAATCTTTGTTGATTACTAAGTAATTATATGGTTTCTCCCAAATTTTTGCGCACATTTTCCGAAACTCAAACCACGTCATATCTGTGTAAGCATGTTCATCGTATATATGTTTCATGTTGATTTCGTCTTGCTTAAAAATAATAATTAAATTAGTATTATCCCTAATTAGTTGTTTAGGAATTTTACTGTAAGTTTGATTTAAATAGAAGGAATCTATATTTTTATGTCTACCCATTGCAAAATAATCTCGAACATTGCTTTGATTTTCACAAGCAATATCATCAAATATTATTACAGAATGAGGTTTGGCATCATGTGTACTTAGTACTTGATCATTTTCACTAAACTTAAGAAATGATACACCAGACACTCTTTTCAAAACTGATTCAAGAAAAATATACTTTGGTTGATAAAGAGTTTTGGAATAAACATAAATATTATTGAACTTCAACCCATTTTCATGTAAAATTAAACCAATCATTAAATTAGTCTTCCCACAATTCGAAGGCCCACAAATAATACAACGAATTGTATTCGGCAATAGTTTGTTATGACGATGACTTACATTTTGCGGTTCAATACAAATGTTTTTAACGCTTAATGTTTGAGGTTGCTTTACAAATTTCATAATGATTGTCTTCTTACCAATATGGTTGATAATAGGGGAATGATGCATATTATTTTTTGTTATATTATTATATATCTTCATCAGCCTATTGCAGTCCGCTGCTGGACGTAGGGCTCCCTTATTACCTATATATATATATATATTTAAGTATTTCATTCTCATATATCTTCTCACTATCGTAATATAAACACAGGTGGTTGGACGCAAAGTACGAATAAATATTATTAATGCAAGTACAAACATGACACTATGTAAAGAAGTTATTCAGTCATTAGATAAATCGATTATTCTAAAATATCTCACTAACGACATCAGAAAATGGTATATAAATGGTTTATTACCCCAAAGCATGATCGAAGACAAGGATATTCTTCCATACTTTACGCCATGTAACGGACACCCAACGAATCACAAATTAGAAGATTATGATGAACCAGACGGAGTACTACCGATGATCGCTTTTTGTTATTTATGCGAATGTGAAAACCGAAAACAAGTGGAGCGAGCTGATAATTAGAATAGACTTTTCACTTATATATAACTGAAAACTTCAGTTATGTCTGACTGAATGATAGTGGTTTTAATATTGTCAGGTTTTCAATAGTAGTTGAAAAAGATATAAACCTAATAAAATTAAATAAAAATTAAATAAAATCAACCGCATAACAATTATGACTACACGCAAGCATATGCTTGCTTACACGTTAAACACGGATCACCCAGTTCGAAGCATAGGGTTAGGTTAGGGCCCTGTTCCACTAAATTTATTTCATGTACTGATTTTGATGTTGTACAATTGTCGCATTCAGATTGTACATTTAAATAGGTTCGGTTTATTAAAATTTATATCTGTTAATGGGAAAGCACTCCGCTTGTAGTGAGCGAAGCGAAAACCTCGGTTAGGGCCCTGTTCCACTAAATTTATTTCATGTACTGATTTTGATGTTGTACAATTGTCACATTCACATTTAAATAGGTTCGGCTTATTAAAATTTATATCTGTTAATGGGAAAGCACTCCGCTTGTAGTGAGCGAAGCGAAAACCTTGGTTAGGGCCCTGTTCCACTAAATTTATTTCATGTACTGATTTTGATGTTGTACAATTGTCGCATTCACATTTAAATAGGTTCGGTTTATTAAAATTTATATCTGTTAATGGGAAAGCACTCCGCTTGTAGTGAGCGAAGCGAAAACCTTGGTTAGGGCCCTGTTCCACTAAATTTATTTCATGTACTGATTTTGATGTTGTACAATTGTCGCATTCACATTTAAATAGGTTCGGTTTATTAAAATTTATATCTGTTAATGGGAAAGCACTCCGCTTGTAGTGAGCGAAGCGAAAACCTTGGTTAGGGCCCTGTTCCACTCTGTTATTGGGAAAGCACCCCGCTTGTAGTGAGCGAAGCGATACGAAAAGCTTTGGGGGGTAGCTTTCCCAATACCGTACTACTACTGATGTCATAGAGTGCTACTGCCATACTAACTGTTTCGATGCACCATTAGACTTTTCGGTGCCTCACAATTCCAGTCCTTGACACTTAGATTCTATTAGTGTAATGTATAGTAATGTACTACATTAATAATCTATTGTAACGTATAGTAATGCCATCTAAGTGTCAAGGACTGGAATTGTGAGGCACCGAAAAGTCTAATGGTGCATCGAAACTATTAGTATGACATTAGCACTCTATGTCTACACTTATTCCTCTATGGAATGGGTTAGCCAGAACTATAAGATTATTAAGGGGGGAAACCAGTTTAGGAGGCCGAAATTTTGTTGTTTTTCGTGAATTTTTTACATATGGATAATATAAACAGATTTTTTTTTGAATTTGAGAATATTTTATTCATGGTTTGAAATAGACTTGAGAATTTTTTCAAGCGATTTCCGCCGGAAACAGTGTGGCTAGATCGTGCTGTCCATGGACGATTACCATCGGAGTATTTTGCTGGTGGGCATTCCTGTGGTAGCAATTTTCATCTGTAATCATCACATTTTATTTTTTTCGTTAACAACATATGTCCTAAGAATATGAACCTGATTGTGTAAAAAAAAATTGAAAATTGCATTTTTTTTGAGGTGTTTGAAGACAATGTTATGTTTTTATACCATATTTTTCACCTTTTTCGCATAAAAAAAACATATTTTTAATAATCATATAATTCCAGAATTAGGTTCATCTAGATTTGAATTGAATGAAGAATGTTCACACCAAATTTCAGAACGATTGGTCAATAACTTTTCAAGCTAGAATGCCCACAAGTGGAAAAAAAGTCGTTTCGAGAAAAACGCGTTTGAAATAAAATGTAGCGAAAACGAGATTCGAGGCAGTAATTATTTTTTATTAATTATATAAAATTATTAATTTTATTAATATATACATTTATCACTCTGGTTTGTTGATTACCATGGAATGATCTCTTACGTGGTCTACCACGTCGTTCGGTAAACTCACGGGAACCTTTCGGATACGCTGACATTTTGACAACACTCGGTAAGAAAGCCGGAGCTGAACTAGCCAAGCTCGACGCTCTGTCGAAATATCGTAAACGTTCGAGAAAGTTCTACCCCACGTCAAACAACATCTGCCGAGATGCCCCCCTCTCTATTATTCCTTAGTACAGCGGTACTAAGGAATAATTGAGGCAGGTAACCGAAAAAGGGTCACTGAGCGACCGCTCCGTTCTAACTACCGCGCGCTTCGACTCCGGACCGACGGGCGGTCACTCAAGTCCTCATAGCATTGAAAATAATGCGAATTTTGCTTTCAAAATTTGACTATAAAAGTAGGTTGCCGGCTAGTGTCGAGAATCTGCAAGCCCCGAAAGATATTGCAGACATGTTTGCTAGTAAATTTAAGATTAAACCACTGCCTGTGGACCATGAGTTCAAAAGCACTTCGTGTGGTTTGAAAGACCCCAAATTGAATTTGGGGGATTGCAAATCTTATTTCACAGTTGCTGGCATAAAGAAAGTGGTCACTACTATGAAGCGTGGTAAAGCACCTGGGCACGATAGTTTGAGTGTCGAACACATGGTCTATGCAGGCGATGTACTGTATAACAAACTATGTATTTTGTTTAATGAATGCGTCAACTACAGTTTTCTGCCAGAAGCATTGATGAAGACTTTGGTTGTACCTATAATTAAAAATAAGACGGGTAATATTGCATCTGCTAATAACTATCGTCCAATTTCTTTAGGTACAATTATGGGCAAGATTCTGGAACGATTAGTTCAGCCTACTCTGTCAAAGCATGTTAGAATAGATGATGGACAATTTGGTTTCCGTCCCGGCCTCTCGACAGATTCTGCTATACTAAGTCTGAAACACACCGTCAGCTATTACTTGTCTAGAAATACATCAGTGTATGCTTGTTTTTTAGACCTGAGCAAGGCATTTGACCTTGTCAACTATGAAATCCTCTGGGAAAAACTACAAGACATAGCCCCAGAACATATAGTTAACCTGTTGAGATACTGGTACGGAAACCAATCTAATTGTGTGAAATGGGGTGACTCGACTTCTAGTGAGTACAGACTAGAATGCGGAGTGCGCCAAGGCGGGTTGACATCTCCGGATCTCTTCAACATCTACATGAATAACTTGATTGAGAGGCTGAGAAGTACCGGCATCGGTTGTCACATAGGAGGTATATGTGCCAATAGCCTTAGCTATGCCGATGATATGGTGCTTCTCAGCCCCTCAATTAATGGGCTGAGGAGGCTGCTTTCAATCTGTGAGCATTATGCAAATGAACACGGGTTGAAATATAATGTCTCAAAAACGGAAATGCTTGTGTTTAGGTCGGGGAGAGGTCCGGAAAATGTACCCGATGTATGTTTGAGTGGCTTGCCAGTTACAATGGTGAAGCGGTTCAAGTACCTGGGACATGTTTTGACGGAGCGGCTGAATGACGATGAGGATATCGAGAGAGAGCGTCGGGCACTCGCCGTCAGATGTAACATGCTCGCGCGTAGATTCGGCCGGTGTAGCACAGAGGTGAAAATTACGCTTTTTAAAGCTTACTGCCAAAATTTATACACCAGTCACCTTTGGTCGAACTACACGAGAAAAGCATATAGTGCTATGAGGGTCCAGTACAATAATGCTTACCGTATCCTCATGCATAAACCTAGGTACTGCAGTGCCTCAGGTATGTTTGCTGACGCGCGGGTTCCCGACTTCTTTGCGATAATGAGATCCCGGGTGGCCTCGTTCTGGAAGGGACTACGGAATTCTAAAAATAAGATCCTTAGAGCCGTAGTGAATGATTTTACTAGCCCGATAATGCGACACTGGATTGCAGTACATCAGAGTGCAAACCGCAAGTGATTTAGGACGGCTTCACTTTTGAAGTTTATTTTAACTGACTATTTTAATATTTTATTTTATTTTGCAATTTTATTTTATTTTATGATTTTAATGATATGGGTTGTACCTGAAATAAAGATTATTATTATTATTATTATTATATTCAAATTTTGACCACATACCTATTCTTGACGAGTTATACTAACGATTTATGCAATTTAAAAAAAGTCGATTTTTTGATCGGTCTAAACTGGTTTCCCCCCTTAAGGTGACCCCACCGCCATGTTTATGGTAAACCAGGCTTTGTAGTGGAATAATTTCATGTCCTAGATTTATGTTTCTTGTTTTTTCCTAGGATAACTCTATTTTATTTTAGGTTCGTTTTTGCTATTTATAAAATGCATAGAATATTATTATACGAGTATTATTCACGGAATTAGCCCCCTTTCCACTCAGATGTAGAGTAAATTATGATACCAGAAAAATGTGCCTCACAAAGATCACTAACTAAGCTATTTACTCTAGTCTCGTTTAGATAATTTACAGTTATTCAGAGTTACTTATTATCTGTAGGAATCATAAGTATCTAGTTTTGATCTTTAGAAAAAGTATAACTTAGATAGTAATGAAAATTTTGGTTTCCGCTCTACCAGTTTTGTGAACATTTATCCGGAAGCCTTTATACCTACTACAACTTCTACACTCTAGATAACATTAGTAAAAAAACTAACAATGCCTAGTAGGAAAGTACTTCAGGTCTTTTATTTTCAAGAAAAACAAATTTAAATCTTTAGATTCCTTTTTTTTATTTGCCAATATCTCAAAACACAAAGCCGATTAATCTTCTTATAGTATTAACTGCTCTTCACAGGTACTTCAGAGGTGCTCCATATGGGTAGGTGGCGTAGGCGGAGTAGGCAGGGTAGGCTAGTGGCGCTCCGTATGCTAGTGGCGCTGAGAGACTGGAGTAGGAGTAGGCTACTGGCGAGCTGTAGGCTACTGGCGCTTTGTACAGCAGAGGTGCCACCAAGCCAGGCTCAGGAGCTGGGGCTGCAAAAGCTGCAGCGATAATGGCGAACAAACATATCTGGAAATTGGTAAAATAAGCTTTAGCTAATATTATGATAATATACAGGGTTTTTGCATATACAGGGTGTAACAAAAGGGGTCTGTTAAGCAAAAACCAAGTAAATAGCCCACTAAAAGGAACCTTCCCACAAAACTTGAGACTCGAAATCACATGTTTATTTTTTCAAATAGTATGGAGTATTCCTAAACAACGCAGGAATGTTCATACAATCTTGAAAAATAAACATGTGATTTCGAGTCTCAAATTTTGGGAATAGGTTATCCATAGTGGGCTATTTACATAGCTTTTCGCTTAACATACCCTTTCTGTTACACCCTGTATAGGTAAATTAAGTAGAGACTTTATTAGTTATCGCTTTCGTCTATATCTATACATATAATAAAAATGTAACGGATCGCTGTCTGTACATGAAGGATATACGAGAAAAAATTTTATAGGAGACCTTTATCAACGCAATAGGACCCAAAACGATGATTTTTGGAATTTTTGTCTATTGTCGGTTTGTCGGTTTGTCTGTGCGTTTGTGCACGCTAATCTCAGCAACGGCTCAACCGATTTCAATGCAGTTTTCAGGAATATATTGTGACAGGTCCCACTTAACATATAGGCTACGTTTATTAACATTTAGGCTATTTTTGTGTAGTCCACGCGGACGGAGTCGCGGGCGTCCACTAGTGTTGAATAAAAACATACATAGGTATACACACGGTTGTGTTCCCAAAATGGGGAAGATAAAACGGTGGCATCATAAATGAGACCCCACACCCATATTTAGCACAGCAGAGGAGTAAATAGTGTATCGCCTGCTTTACGATGGTTACCGCTATTGTAGTTCTCTCTTTTACTAACTAACATAACAGTTTAGTCACGTAAAAATATCAGTAAATAACAATTAAAAAGTCTACTTCGAAAGTAATATACTCGTAGTGGAATACAAGTTCTAATTATCATTCCCTTAGTAATAGATGTGGAGTAAAGTATTTTTAAAAAATCTTGTTATTCCTATTGCAAAAATCCTTGTATGTACCTATATACTACACCATACATTACTATGAATTAATAATATTATCTGAATTAAAATGGATTCTGGAATTATTTTTGGACCACTTACCAACTTGTACATCTTGCAGGAGTATCTTCGGGGTGAATGATACCCTACGAAGGTCCCTCTAGTTTTTATACAAGCTACGAGGGAACTGCATTTGAGTGACCTTTACGTTGCATGGATAGTATTAAACATAGCGGCGAAAACATTTTATTTTATTACCCAATTAAGAAGTTTATTAATAAGTTAACATTTGAAGGATTAAAATAAAATCGATTTGGTATTACTTTCATTTCCGTGCCCCATTTTGGATTTTATTTGTTATCAAGCTGTTTAAAATGCACATGGCTGAAATCGTAATAAACTTCTGAAGTTTATTTATACGAGTATGTTGTCATTTAAGTTTTTTGTAAATAAAATAATAAATAAAGAAAGGACTAACATGTAATTGATAAAAACTATATTTTTCTTCTTCCGCATGTTTTTTACAATTATTATTGACTAGCTGTTACTTTATCCGCGTGGTCTACCGAATCTAGCCTATATCCTTTTCCGTACGTCCTCCCAACTATATGTATGTAGCATTTCAACAAGTTTGGTTGACTAATTAAAGCGTGAAGCGGTAACAAACGAATAAATAGGTTAACAAGCTTACTTTCGCATTGATAATTTTAGTTGGGATTGGGACAGTTAGTGTTAGGATACAGATATACCTATTATTAATTGATACAGTGCAAATGGTCCGAATAGCTCCTTTTGTGTCTTTACTGGATTCGCCTTATTAAATAACCTACAAATAATAGGAACAATTTAGCCGAATCCTTCTTATTAAATAACTTACTACACAATAGGAATAAGTTAGCTGAAACCTACTTACCATTTCCTAATAGATGACATTGATTGCTCTATTTTTGGCAGGTAAGAAAGGTATTAAAGGCGTTATGCAACATCGTGCAACATGTAACACGGTGAAGGCTCGTGACTTAGTGCATAGCACCGGCCACGTAAAGTTTTGCCCTTGAAGGTGCATGGGATTGATCTCAGCCTATGGCAACTAGCCCACCGAGTTGATGGGTAACTTTGTGGAGAGGTACTACCTGTTTCTAACGCAAATATTTTCTGTTTTTTTTTATTGAGGACCTGACCGTTATTACCGAAATATCTTATAATATCACCATTTATTTTGCGGTTCTTGCCATTAATTATTGTTAACGCAATTCATACCGCAGAATCCGTATTTACTGTATTATGAGAAAAATGAAAAAAAAAAATTGGTAACTAGCTTTTTATGACTACAAGGCCTATTTTTCCCTTCAAATTGATCTTATTGTTCATACAATATTAAAACAAGGAATTTGGAAACCTCTGCTCAATTATAAATAATAAATAAATAAATATTCACACACTTCACAACACATTGACCTAGTCCCACACTAAGATCCCTAAGGTCTTGTGTCGTGGGTACTAAGCAACGGTATATAAATACATAGATAAGTATATAAACATCCATGACTCGGAAACAAACATCGATATTCATCACATCAATGTTTGCACCTACCGGGATTCGAACCCAGGACCTATGGCGTCGCAGGCAGGGCCACTACCACTACACCAATCGGCCGTCAATTTACCTATATATTTCGATAAAAAGTTAACCAGGTTATCTTTACATTATTTCTATATAGTTTACATATACGAAGTAAAGGGACTGTTTAAATACTAGGTATTTGCAGTGTAATAAAGAGTGCTACAACCGAGCGGTCTGTGGAATGCGGTTGCAGCAGCTTTATATCAGATCCTTTTAATGTATGGCTCGTTTTGTGTTTATTATTCCAACATTAATTAAAGCTTGAAAAATAACATGTCGTTTGTATTGCAAAGCTCTATTTTATAAATAATAGGGCACGCAGAGACCTACATAATCAAGTAGATGATTATGTAGATACATTGAAGATGAATTGGGTTCAAACGTTTTAATGACAAGTTATTGTAATTTATTATACAGGGTGTAAGAAAAGGGGTAAGTATGTTAAGGGAAATGTTGTAAAAATAACTTACTATAGAGAACCCATATATAAAATTTTAAATTCGAAATCACATGATTAGTTTCCAACATACCAAGTAGGTATGAAGAATTCCCAAACAACTCTGGAATATACATGCTATCTTGAAAAATAACCATGCGATTTCGATTCAATATTTTGAAGTGGGTTCTCTAAAGGAGGCTATTTTTATATCATTTTGCTTAGCATAGGTACCACTTTTGTAAATGAAATTGTATCAGGCGTTACAATTCGGAAGTTCAAACATTCACTATGGGTGCGCCCATCACTGGGCCCTACTACTACTACTACCGGGCTCGCACATTCGGAAGTTCAAACATTCACTATGGGTGCGCCCACCACTGGGCCCTACTACTACTACTACCGGGCTCGCATCTGCGTGGCGATTGTAGTTAGTGCAGGTGCCTGTTTTCGCGGTTATGAGTTATCGGATCCGGGGGTCGGTGGAGGGTGTAGGGCCCGGTGATGGGCGCAACCATAGTTGACCCCTTTTGTAATTTAGTTAAGAATATAATGTTTTTATAATAAGCGCATTGTAAGATTGCTGTTCCATTCTTTCTACACAAGGACAATCTCTTTGACAATCTTTCACAGATAGGATAGGATTTTTATATAATATACCTATATTCACATAGGTTTAGCCCATATTATAACCCTGCACTGGAATCAGCCTCGTAAGTTATTGTTCATTTTTGGAAACTATAACCCGTCTTTGCGCGGCGATATCTAGTCACCTGGTGGACCGCATGCGGTCAGACTAGGACCATTCTAATCAGAATAGAGTCCTTCACATAGTCAAATACTGAATCAGCCATTTTAGCGATAGTTTCCAAAAGTGCAGCTATTTCTTAGTCTACCATGTACGAGAAGTACGAGGTATACATAAAATAATATAAAAATAGATATAACATGGATATATTTCTTCGACTTGCTTACTCTATGGTATAATAATGAACACTATTAACACGTACTGACTTCATTTTAATTTATTAATTTAAATTAACTCTTTTGATATAATCGAATTCATTAAACAACTTACCTATCATATTTAGTTATCGTTATTGTCTTATTTATATTACAATACATTTTACTAATATCCATTTTAGCGACGACGGCCATAATAGAAATCGGGACTGTAGCCGTAACCCAAACTGGTATAAGCTAGTGGTGCTGAGTTCAATATATAATCGTTGACGCTGTATGCTGATCCATAGGAATATGCAGACACTGCTGAATAGGGATACGCAGAAACAGTTGGTACTGTAGGTAACGTAGGGACAGCCGAAACTGCTGGTACTGCAGGGACGGTTGGTACTGCAGGGACGGTTGGTACTGCAGTTGGTACAGCAGGTTGTGCTATTAACGCAGCCGAGTATGGCGAAGGAAATGGCGAGGAATAGTATGGAGTCCCATAGTAGAGAAGTGGATCGGCGGATGATATACTCGCTACTGCTAATATTACCAACTGTGGACAAAAGTTTTACTATTAGCATAATTTTAATTTAATTTCTATTAGCATAATTTTAATTTAATTTTTATAGATGTTTCGTATTAAAATCATTAAAAGGCATTTTACTCTGATATAGGCCTAACAAATATTATACATGTTACGCATTTGTTAAAATATA
This sequence comes from Carposina sasakii, assembly GCA_014607495.2. Lineage (NCBI taxonomy): Eukaryota > Metazoa > Arthropoda > Insecta > Lepidoptera > Carposinidae > Carposina > Carposina sasakii. The sequence continues at coordinate 8,181,520 of CP053155.1, forward strand.
ATATGAAAAAGCAAGCTAATCTTCCTTCCATTATCGAAGACGCTTTAACTTTTGATTACAAGTTTAACCAGCAACTCTAGTGGACTTGGAACGAGGTATTGAGTTTGACTCTACGAGGAATGCTTTTATAGTAACCAAAAACTAAAGGTATTTTATTTTTAAACTGTCATCAAGCTCAATTGTTTTATTACTTAGTTTCTAGCAAAAGTAAGTTTGTACTTTTTATAAACAAATTTACAAATACGTACCAAAACCAACATCGTCATTTTAAATAATTTATAGTACACACAATCCTTCAGCTGACTTCTCCAAACTGTAGTAACAGGCAGGATGTTTTCAGCTTATATATTCAGATTAGGCTACTAAGTGAATACGGAGACAAAATAGATGTATTTTAAAAGTCTTTCAATAGAAACCACAAGGTCTTCTTCAATGGTAAGTAAGTAATACAAAAGAATCTATATTCATATAGAATGTCCGGTTGTCCCAAATTATGGAATCTTCGTTGCCTTGAGAACATGAGTATTTTTGTTTTGTGTTCTATATGTTTAGGATACTTCTACTTATAGCTACTAATATTATTTATTTGTTACTCAGTAAGGTGTGTGCGCGCACGTCCATTGTGTTTAATGGGCTGCTCGTTTATGGCAAGTTTATATAGAGGGAAGATTATGGGTTGGATGGCATTGTAGCAGCTAATAACAACTCAGGTGCAATTTTGGGTTTATAAATGATTTTTTAACATTGTTGTTCATGCTTCTCCTCTTGATTAAAATTCATTGCCAAATTTTCTTATGAAAATAATTTTGTAGTTTTCTGGGTTTAAAGAAATAAATGAAAAGCTTAGAGCCTAGTAAAATTTATTTAGAAATCATTTTTAAATATAAACAGCCATGAATTCATTATTTTACTTTTTATAGTAGTATGCTGGGTAGGCGCTATAGCCGTAGCTTACAGGGCTTACGGCGGAATAGGCTGAGTAAGCAGGATAACCGTAGGCAGCATAGGCGCTAGGAGCTGTGTAGACCGAAGGTGCTGCATATGCTAATGGAGCGGAATACACCGGTGCAGAATAACCTACTGCTGCATATGATACAGGGGCATAGAGACCGCTGGGCTTCGCTGCGGCGAATCCTAGGATGGCAGCGAGGACCAGAATCAGCTGAAAAAATAATTAGTGGAATGTAATAATTAATGGAAGTAGATTTTTTGTAATGGAATGATAGAATGTCTCGCTTAACTAGGTATAACTTCGTATACAAACTTAAAGCAATCACACGTAAAGGAAGGAATTTATTTTCTAATTAAATTAATTTATAGTTATAGCATAAATTATATACAGGGTGGAAGTGACAGAAAATTCCAAAATTTTCCGACATTTTATCAGGAAAAAAAAATAGTGTAGTTCGTTTAAGTAGGTCTTAGATAATGACTTAAAACAAAATTAAGACCTATGGATGATTTAAAAAAAAGTCCAATTAACTGATCAACCCTAATGGGGAGTCAGAAGTGATCTAAAAAACTGCAATTAACCACACAATAACCAATCAGCTCATTTAATTAGTCACAGATTCGCCCGAAACAATTGGCGCGGAAAGCAAACATTGCGGATAATCAAATTAAAAATGCATTCCCTGCGAGTTACAACAATGTCGTATAACTCAAAACAATGGTACTTGTTCAGTATTTCAGTATTTGCCTGGCTGTCACACACACCCTGTATATGTAATGTACAGTATATAGGTATAATATTTGTACTTACCCACTTGAACATGATTAATTATTAACTTCAGGTTTCCGAACTGAATGATGATGAACCATTCCATTGCCCCATTTTATACGAATCTTCTAAAACCGGAATCCAAAAAAAAAACATTGCAATGAAGTAAACCTTGTTTTCCGGTTTTAAACTTCAATAGTTTTTATTACTAATTCTAATATTGTAATTACAAGCGTCAATACATTCAATTCAAGGATATTTTGCTAAAACAAGTATATTTTAGTAAGAAATTAAATGTTACATTTTTAATTACAAATGTATACAGCATGTTATTATTTGATTGTATGGATGTATGTATGTATCTATTTATGTATGTAAGTATATTTTATTTTTGTTTATTTTAAAGTTACCTAGCTTTAAATGTGTCTGTGCACATTATTGCCTTTATAACTTATTGGTCTCACTTTGCTCTCTGGTATGCTGGAAGAAATCTCTTATAGAGATAAGCACGCCTTTGTATGCATTTCTTTTGTAAATTTCTCTGTATATATTGTAATGTTTTGTGTAGAATAAAGAATAAGAATGTTATTGTTTTAAGCTGGAGAAATATTATGCATCTTAATGACGACGAATCTGTAAAATTGGTGTTAGTTATGTCGATTTTTCTTAGCTATCACAAAACATAGGAAAGCTATATTTAATAATCGAATTATTCATTATATTGTCTCACTTTCTGTAGTTGCAGAAACACGATTCATAAACTTTTTACGATAAAAAGTGATGTTAAAGATACCTCTTTTAAATCAGATTTGTTCATTTTACAGACAAACCAGAGCGATTTAAGCCTCAATTTTTATATCAATAGATTTGCCTTAACACACTCTAAACACGCATGGTTGCACTTTTTTTTAATATTGTGTAATTTTTTATTAAAATGCAAAAATATGTTTTGTCGTTTACGCTTTTTTAGTTTAAGATAGTCTCTCTCAGTCGGCTACTCTTTGCAGTCGGCCTCCAGCCTTAATCGACGATGGGTCTATGTCAGTCGTTTTCCCGCGCTGTTATTTTTCTATATTCAAATTTTAATTCACTATTTACTGGGTGACATTAGTAGGTATCTAAGGGTAAATGTATATTAGGTACTACAAAAGGAACTAGAAACTAGCGGGAAGCAAGATCAAACGTAGCAATAATTGAGTCGTATTACTTAGACAATAAAATTATTATGGCGATATTTTACCTGTACTTTATTCTAGTAAAGCCCCGCATTACTAGAATAAATCAGACGTTCTGGCTACCCCATTGGGGAATGCAGCCGTGTGTATCCAGGGTGTAAAAAGACAACGTTGTTATTTTAATACCTCGTATTCTTTGTAACGTAACGATCATTTTTTTCTATGAAACCAACCCTGGGAAACGAAAAATTTAATTTTTTATTTTTTTTATTGCAAGCAATGTATTCGATTGACAATTAATGTACCTACAAAACTACCATATTTAAATATTAATATGGTATCTTTAAGAAAAATGTTTATTAACTGTTTCCAAATTATTAAAAAAAAAATGCTGATATTCATGTAACTTTGGACCTCAATATCTTGGAAACTCGTAGTTTCCCAGGGGTGCTTCCATAGAAAAAAATGATAGTGATGTTACAAAGAATACGAGGTATTAAAAGAACAAAGTTGTCTTTTTACACCCAGTATGTATGTATGTATTATAGTGATTCAATCTAACGATTAGCCGTTTTGCTGAGATAGAGAAAATGAGACCGTAGCCAATGTAACAGTATCGTACCGAACAAGAAAGCATCCGACACGCTGAAGCTAACGAATACAACTGCACTTTAAACCTAAAAAGTTAAGAATTATTGATACAGGCTCAAGTTAAAAATTAAATAAGTTTTTAGGTGCTGCTGTAATATAATTTTATTGCTGAACGGGTTGTCTGTAGTGAAAAAATCCTTTATCGTTAGTTCAGAATAAATCGAAAACATATTTGGAATCCCATACATAAACACGATACGACGTGTCGCGTCGTAGAATACTACGACGAACGTCGTAAAAATTTACGAAGCGAAATCGTAATATTCCACGATTAATGGCATGACGCCTTTGATACTATGCAGGATGAATAATTGTCTCGTTATTCATGAAAGAAAAAATGGATGGAACCAGTACCTTAAAGAGTATCTGTTTTTTAGCAGGAGCAGAACGTGTCTAGTGTGGTCTATTTTTTAAATTAACTGCATTGTGGGACGTTACGATGTCACGTCGTAAATTTTTATGATTATCGTCGTAGATTTCCACGAAGCGACGTCGCATCGTGAAACGACGACGAAAAGTTTTTTTCGTACGACACAATGTCGTCGTATAATGTTTATGTATGGAAGCCCTTAAGATACGTTCGTCACTTTTCTTATTTATATTTATTTACCAACATTTACCAACAATTAGTAAACTGAAGAAGTGAAGTCGCCGTGTGTTACCGAACGAAATGATATTTCAACGTGGCGAATGTAGATCCTTTTTCTGCCACTTCGCAGATAATTAGATAAACGCGCATATTCCAAATACTCATAATAATATCAAATATAGGCAAAGTGTGAGCAATTAACTATTCAATTTGAATTTGGAATTACTGTTACATAATTATTGTTATAGCGATCTATGAAGATTTCAATAAATCCGTGGGACTCGCGAATTTCGTAAAAGTTTCAAGGTACGTATATGCATTTTGGATTTATTGTTTAGCTTATGCTTCACCTTAAATTTATCTGGAATAAATGTCAAAATACATGTAATAAGTAAGTACGATATTCTTTCAAAAATATTTTGCATGAATTTATTGGAGAGCTGAACTATATGCGTATAACTGAATAATTTGTAAGAGGAGATACAGAGATAGCACAATTACAAAAGTAAATCTTATTTATAAAAAAATATGTACTCTGATATTCAAGTAACCCTTTGAGCTAAATCTTGCGGTGGGAAATAAAAATACACGAATGGATTTTTGTAACTTTAATCGTTATATTCAATAATTTATATATATATACATAGAAGGCATCTCATACAATAATAAATTACATTTAAATCATTGATGGTTCAATCAGGTTTTTGGCGGTCAGGTATTCAAAGGTAGTAAGAGTATGGGGAGGCGTAGCTGTAGGCTGAGTAGGCGTACGGCGAGTAGGCTGAGTAGCCGGCGTAGCCGAGAGGGGTTGTGTATGCGGCAGCTACGGGCGCGGTGTACGCTGCGTAGGGAGCTGCGTAGTATTGGGGCTTGGCGAAGGCCACAGCCAGGAGAGCGAAGAAGATGAGCTAGAAAAGAAATTAAATATAAATGACGCGTTGGAGATGTATTGGTTTTGAATTCATTTTAATTAAGCTACATTAAAAACCAAGTATGTCTTAGTTCAAAATTTACTTCTAGAACACAGTTTCGCCTGATTGCCTGATTTAAAAAATATTCACTTCACGAGAACAAAAAAAAAGTATTTAACACTTGGTGCATGTGAACTTTGATAAATGAATTTGTTTGAATATGTTTTGTGGGATCCACAAACAGACAATTTTAAGATTCATTTAAAATAATACCATACATAGTCTTTGTTATAAGTATTGAGTTTAATCTGCCAATTAGGAAAAAAACAAGAATTAAGAACTTAATAAAATTTTGTTACAAAACTTTATATTTAAAAGGTTTACTTGTAAGCTCAAATCTCACAACACTCGATGAAATTATTAGATTAAAATTAATTAAATATTAAAATAATATATAGGTATGGAACAGGTATTCAATGTAAATTGAAAACAAAGATTTTAACTTAAAAATTGAATCTGCGGATATAAAAATAAAAATTGGCACAATGTACTCACGTATTTGAACATGTTGATTGTTGTTTAGTCTGGATGTCTGTAAAACACTGACGATGGAAGGAATCCGTACGAATATATAAGGATCCTCGATGACCCTATTGTACTGGCATCGGCGCAGACGCAGCTCGAGGACAACACGATCGGGACCTGACTTGAATAACTTGGCTGCACATATATATGTCCATCAATATTTTGATCGAATGATTCAGTATATGTGTATGCTACTGTTTTATTTGTAGAGTATAAAATTACGATACGAGCTATAATAGAAGCGCTCCAGTTAAGCTTCTTCTTTATACCACAATCCGAGTTGTAGAAAATACATACTAATAGACCCTAGAATATGTACCTATATATATATATATATTCTTCTTATTTATTTTCATATGTTATTTTCTCTGATTATAACTATTTCGTACTATAAGCAAACACCGGCAATTTTGACGGAACCTCATAAAAAATCGAAGGTTCGAGTTTTAAATATGTGTAACCTACCTAGTTTCATATTTCAAAAGGTATCTATAGGTTTTCTTCCATTTGTTAAAATTAAGTGCTTATTACCTGAAACAATCCAATGTTACGAAAACAGGGTGTAACAAAAGGTATACGCTCGAAATCACACGTTTATTTTATCAGATGGTATGGAAAATTCCTGAACAAAGAACATGAATTCTTGAAAAAGAAACGTGATTTCGAATCTGACATTTTGTGGATATGTTCTCTTTATTTACATAGCAGTTCGCTTTACATAACCGTTCTATTAGGGACACCTGAATAACACATTCTTGTTTGCAAAAAGAATTACAAAAAAATAATAATAATATTCGGACGCAGTTTTAATACTAAATAGCTGTATAAAGTTAAAAACATCCTGTACATGTGTCCGTGATTCGGTGCCTAATCACCCGGGCAAGGATCTAGTCATACGCGTGTCATGGAGCTAATACAATGGGAAGTTGTTAAAGTTAATATAATCTTCCGACTAACAATGTAGCCTTCGCAATGTAAATCAATGGATAACATCTCGCATAGACTTGGCACTCTAACGTAATCAATATTTGCAATTGCTCGGCGGCGGCGGCAGCGATACTATCCTTACTAGTAGACTATTATACCTATAAATGCGAAAGTAACTCGGCTTGTCTGTCTGTCTCGCTTTGACGCCAAATCTACTGAAATTTGGTACATAACAAATCTAGGGCCTGAGAATGGACATACTTTGTCATCATCATCTTCCTGCCCTTATCTCATTATTTAAGGCTTGAGCAGACCGGATGCGTGTGCGTGCACGTAAGCGTAGACGTGCACGTACCGCTGGGTTGTAAAGTATGGAACTGTATAGGCATGGGCAGACCGCATGCGTATGCGTAGACGTAAGCATAGATGTCAAGCGGTGACAGTTCCATACATTAAAGTCAGAGGTACGTGTACGTCTACGCTTACGTACACGCATACGCATCCGGTGTGCTCGAGCCTTTATGGTGTCGGCGCAACATGGTTTCTTTCGAAACTCACATTGCCAAAGTTTTGGCATTTGTTTTTACGGCCGGCTGCCTGCCTGACGCCAACCCTTCTCGGGTATAGCTAAGTGACAATTTTTTGAAAAATCCGCACATGAAATAAATTCAGTGGTACAGGCCCGTGACTGGTATCGAACCATACTTTGTATCCCGGGAAAATATGTTTTTCACGGATAATTTCGACATTTTGTTTTTCTGCAGTATACGTGGACAGAGGCGCGGGTGTCGTAGTAGAGTTTTTAATAAACAAAAGATGTTGAAACACCTCTTTTATGTGTATACTCCATGGCAAGGACCAAATCAACACATTCTTCAATTGTACACGTGTAAGTAGTTGTATTTTGTTTCTATGATAAAGTCCAGGCATGAGATGATCTTTTTGTTATCTAACTTAGTTCCATGAAGCACTGCGTTCTTGAAACACGCGGTGTTTACACCACAAAGGCTTTCAAGGATCACAAACACAAAGGATTGCTTTAGATATTTTTACAGTGAAATATGCACGTATCGTAAGTATTGATTGGACTTTTTACGACAGAAAATGCATAGTTTAGTAAAAAATTGTGAAAAAATATTACGCTCAATGTAATTCATTGCAATATTCGAAAATTAAACATAATTTTCCCGATCTTACCCCATTATTTACGGTGTTCGGGGCAATATGGTTTTGAATTTGGCGATTGTTTTAGGTACGGCCGGCTGCCTGCTTAACGCCAACCTTCTTCCTCTTGGGTATAGCTAAGTGACAATTTCAGTACTTATTGTATATGTAAGTATTTATTTAAAAACAAAAACAATAACAGGAATAAAGATTTTTTTTTATGGTGAATTCACTAAGCATTATTTTTATTGATAAAAAAATGCGGTCTCTTGAAACTTACTCTACCTGAACTAAGTGGGTATGGAAAAATATTACCTATAAGCCGTATTTTTTGGTAAGAGGTATTTTTCTGTTATACGTTGTTGTCTATTTTAGACTAAGTACATAACATCTCTCCATCATATTTTTATACATTCAGTGAGAACATTTAATCTGAAAAGGTACCAACTAAAGATTCTCTATAAAATATTTGATAATTTTATTTTGATAAAATATTAAAATAAATAAAGTCTTCACCCGAATCAGACTTGAACTCATAACCACTCGCAAACCGTGCTTTCGCTCTAACCCACTGAGCTAAATTTTATTTTTATTTTATACCTTTTATTTTTTATGTACGCTTACTTCATCAGAACACAGATTGTAAACATGATTTAGGTTTTTGTGTGATTTATCTATTAATATTATAAAATATTCATCATGTCTCTGTGTCACCTAATTATCATAATACGAGCTTCAGTATTTTAGTTATATTCCGAGATAAGGTAACGCAGAGTTTATCCCTGAAAACAATCATATTGTTTCAGTTACATTGTTCCTGATATAAAAACTAGAAGCGTAACATAAACTTTAGTTCCCGATTCTATTATATTTAGGCCCTAAACGGAATAGATTTATTAACTCATGATAAAGCCCGAGATATCCAAATCAACTGTTGCAGTTAAAGGCGGTCTAAACCTGTTCAAATAGAAAATAACAGACATACTCTTCCAGATGATATCGTTAACCTTGCTACGGTTACTGATCTTTTACTATGCGGCATGCATTCTTACGAATGCATAGGCAGTACCACACACATACAAGTTGTATGTAGCGGACTTTGCACGTCAATTCTGTACATATCTTAACAAAATAGGGCGCTTTTCCACTAGATGACACGGCCACGACACAACCACGACAACGACACAACCACGGCTTTTTTAGAAGCATAAAACCTCGAGCACACCGGATGCGTATGCGTACACGTAATCGTAGACGTACACGTACCTCTGAGTTGTAATGTATGTAACTATATAGGCACGGGCAGACCGGATGCGTATGCGTAGACGTAAGCATAGACGTCAAGCGGTGACAGTTCCATACATTAAACAGAGGTATGTGTACGTCTACGCTTACGTGCACGCAAACGCATCCGGTGTGCTCGAGGCTTAATGAATTAAATAGTATGGCTCGTTTTTCCACGATAGACGACACGGCCGTCCATATTAGATGACGAAATGGTGTGGTCGTGTTTTTGTCGTGTCGTCTAGTGGAAAAACGCCTATACACCTGTTGCTTCGTGACAACCTGGCTCCACGCTACATGAAACTCTATCATTATAGTTATAAAATAAAAATTGTCTGTACATACGACTGACACAAAACAATGCCATGCGTATATGTAATCACATTATTATATAAACTGAATCTTACTATATTGTTATAAAGTGCATAATCGAATATTGCACTATCACAAAGGATATAGCAGACCATAGTTATGGTGGTGACTTAAATGTGGGTGTCCATATCGGTTACGATCAAGGTCGCAATAATCGTTTAAACTTGAACTTGAATTCGGTAATAATATGTTTCGACGACCTATTCATTACTCAAGCCTATAATTAATATTTCTCTTTTATGATATCGAATGAGCCATTAATTTAAAAGAAGTCGTTTAATAGGGCATCTCGTATAATCTTTGTTCATGAACCACCTTATTTGTCATAGGGTACATCAGTTCTGTACATAAAAGGTACCTACCTATTATATCCCAAACAATATTGAGTCATAGGTAAATCCTACATCCTTGAAATTTACATCTGAATAGGCGATGTTCGTTCGTCGTTGGTAAATACAGCATATACAATCTTTTGATACAGAATGCAGTCTTACGTTGAGATAGATAGTAATCATTCTCTGTGCTATCTGGCAAAACTTAGTAACCAAAAATATAGTAGGAAGTATCACCTAGAAAGCATCAAAACACCTTTGTAAACACATTAGCCGATATATACAGGGTAGCGGAAAGGGATCTCGCCTCATTTCAGGGTAGACCCGAGGAATTAAACTGGAACCCTCCTAAAATAACTCAGGGAATGTACCTTCAATAGGGCCTGTTTCCATCATTAAATTTATTACAAATTAAATTACAATTAAAATGAGAATTACAACGGTGTACTAAAATATTTTAGAGTAATCTATATGTAACCTTTTTCTTAAAAAATTCGGATGGAGATTCTATAAATTAATTACTAGTATTAACGATTTGTACTGATAGGTATAGTTCTATTGAACAATCTTAGTTGGCTAGCTTAAGCTACGAATAGTTCCTTTAATTTGATGGTTGTTGTAAAATTAGACGCCCCCGTCTAAATAAAAAAAGTTCATTTTAAAGCCAGCCTACGAGGTCTCGTAAATATTAGATACATACTACGCACAAAAGTAAATTAATTAAGTATCATTGTCGATTAGGTACCTAATCAAATTAGGTAGGCATGAACACGCTCAAAGAGATGGAGTGACGTAAAGTGACGTCACACTTGTCATATTGTGTATCGTATGGTTCCATTAATGTAGGTTACAAGACATTTTACATCAGTTTCGTGATATTGCGTATTATTGCTTCAAATATATGTCATGATTTATTGTTAACCTAGATTTACCTTTATCTGAATTTACTGACGGAGAAAATCTATACATATAATAAAAATGTAACGGATCGCTGTCTGTACATGGAAGATATATGAGAAAAAGAGACCTTTATCAACGCAATAATAACAACGATTTTTGGAATTTTTGTCTCTTTGCCGGTTTGTCTGTTTGTCTATGCGTTTGTGCACGCTAATCTCAGAAACGGCTGAACCGATTTGGATGCAGTTTTCAGGAATATATTGTGACAGGTCCCACTTAGCATATAGGCTACTTTTTTTCCGGGAAAATGTTTTTAAAACATACATGTTTTATATTAAGGAATAAGGAATCTTGCAGAGATAAGCACGCCTTTGTATTATATTTTTTTAAATATTTGTATTTATTGTTATGTTTTGTGTACAATAAAGAATAAGAATAAGGAACTCGGGGGAAGAGCAACTTGTCACTGATCATTTACTATTATCCCCACTATGCAAAACTGACAATGGGATCTCTTTTATGATCCTGCAGTTCTGGCCACCCTGTTTCGGGAGCACAGCTTTGTGCATAATGTATGTATCACTCACAACGTATTTTTATAATAACCAATCAGACTTTTAAAAGTTACAGCCCTGCGCGGGCGCCAGTGTAAGCTATGGTCGCGCTATAGTCTGCTATAACCGGAGCGGTGTATACAGCAGCTATTGGACCTCCATATGCTGCTATCGGAACAGTATAAGCTACACTTAGCCACGGTTATAACCATGCAGGCAATAAGTCATTGTAAGATCCTGAGACTCGAGTAAAGTAGTACCTACTCGTACCTAATAATTTTGTAAGGGATAAAAGAATCAGTACGAGTAGGTGCCTAATTTTTTTTAACTGCATCTGGAATTATTTACCAGATATTCTTAGTAAATTTTGTACATTTTACTTTGCATTCTTAGCAACTTAAATACGGCTATGTTTCATGATGGCAGCAGGATTGCCTTATACTGTCTTTAGCTCTGAATTCAAGATAAGGATCAAAAGTGGTGCTTATGCAAAAAAGAAACATTGTTTTTTTTTTCATGGTAGGTAAGGTGAGTGTAAATATTTTATTTCAGAAATATGTAAGTAATATTAATTTTATTTATACATATGTTCCTATTTCTCATTGTACAATACACATTTAAATTTAAAACATAAAATGTAAAAATGTACTATGTTAGTCCAATTTAAAAAGCAGTTTTTGTTGAAATGATGATTTTACCGAGAATTATCAAAGAAAAACGTAACTGAATAATCTATACCATAGACCCTTCTGTCAGTTCTTCAGAAAACACTTCGGTAAATATTAATAAAATGCATTTATTAAAGACAAGGGACGCCCACGACTTCATCCGCGTAAACTTTAGAATTCCCGTTATTTCTGTTTCCGTGGGAATTTCGGGAAATGCCTTCTTAGTAGAACTAAGTAGGTCACAAAAGGGAGCCACGGACTAAACATCAGGTTTTTGGCTTAAGTAGTTTGGCGCGGCATTAATGCGTCAGCCAGAACATGTTATTTTATATTTAATCATCCTTAAATATGTATTTTTTCATTATAGTTAAATACACGAGTTATAAAACGCTATTGTACAACATTATTGTCTCTCTAAGGTATTGTTCTTGTCACTTGTCATGCAGGCCGAGAGCTATTGCGTCAGAGGTCAGCTAGCACGTGTCTTGGCTACTTATGTCTATGTCTACAGGAGAATACTATTGAGAATTATTTTATAAAGTGCATTCAACATTTGTACTTTCACCTTAATTTCGTCTTATATTAAACTTTTTATCAAGTTCGGCGTGTGTTTTTGTGTCTCAAATTTTGTGAATAAGTTCTTCGTAGTCGGCTATTTTCGAATAATATACCACTTTTGTTACACACTGTATAGAAAACTGGAATAATCTTAAAGTAAGGATTATATTTTCCTGACGCAATATTTCCCCTTATTGCAAAAAAGATTACTTTTTATGTCTATAATAGAGGTATTTTTCAATAAGGAAATATTACTAGAATAAGTAATAGCTGTTAATAGCAGTTCTTTTGTTATAATAAATTATAACAAAAGAACTATAAAGATAGCTCTATGAGCAACATACATAGTTACCTAAGCGAAAAAGCGATCGAAGATAGTAGCATACGTTTGAGTATCCAAAAAAAACGGAGGCAAGGTCTAACATAGGTCGCTTTCTGCATGTTGATCACACGTCTAGTACGCAGCGTGTATGCAATCCCCGGAGTGACCGCAAACGATGCATGTATTTAAGTTGGTCCCATCTTCGTAACGCTATCATTCATTCACCCTTCTAGCACAGAACAGTAGGAAAAAAAATACCAACATGTACAAAATTGTAAGTTAACCTGCTGTTTATTTGTGAAAAATAGCACTTCAAATATTCTTTCTCTCTTTTAATAAAGAAAAATATACTTGGATTACTACAAACTCTATTTTTATATTTTAAGGTTATCTTCGCTGCCTGCATCGTCATTGCAGTTGCCAAGCCTGGCATCCATTCTGTGGCTTACCCTGCTCCATTGGCAGCGTACACAGCCCCTGTTGCTGCCGCATACACTGCCCCGCTTGCCGCCGCATACACAGCCCCTGTAGCTGCTGCATATACGGCTCCTTTTGCTGCCGCATACACTGGACCTATTGCCGCGGCATACACTGCTCGTGTAGCCGCACCCTTAGCCGCAGCCTATACCGCCCCTTATGCCGCAGCGTACACCACTCTTCTGAAGTAAAAATTGAATGATGCCAAGTTTTACGGACGTGATAATATTAAAATGATTAAGCCCTAAATACAATAGTTTTTATTTTTATTATAAGTGTACAAGTACTTGGTAACTATGTAAGTAGTATGCTATCAAAGTTAGATAGCATTTAAAAAATCTGTAAGAACATATTTTTTTCATGCCATAAAATCTAGTTTACGACTTGTTGAACAAAGCTTATAATTCCAAACTGTTATTAATTAAAATAGAGACACTAAAAATTTAATGAAATGAAATTCAGAAAAAAATATTAATAAAAGTCATTAAACTGCAAACACGATTTTGACTCCGGCAACGAGCAACACGTTCCACAATTGAACGATTTAACAAAAAGGCGTCATAATTTGGTACACAATCCAAACGTTTTCGGAAACGTGATTTTTATTACCTACGTAGGTGTGATTTTAGGGTTATTCTCAATTCTCGTCATTTTAATTTAATTTCTATTAAAATTCTTTGATTAATTTCGATAAAGTCTTGGATTCATATTTTCTAAAATACCTGTAAATGCCAATCATTCTAGCGCGACAATCGATCGTCCATTCAACCCTGTTATGTTATACATACAGAGCGTTTTTTCGGTGCCACCCTTAACGAAGGGTACGTACTCTATACATCAAATAAAGTAAGTTTATGCCAATAAAAAATACTCGGAAACGATGAAAATGTTTTGAAAAAATTTTCTAGTTACTTGATCGGGTGAAATTTATAGTGTCCAGTGCTTACGCTAGTTTTATCATAGACTTAATTATTTTTCGTGAAAAAACCTTGTTACGCGCGTCTATGTGCATTAAAAACGCAGTCTATTTACTCAACTTTGGACCCTAATATCTTAGGAACCAGACACCTCCCAGGAATGCTTCCATGGAGAAAAATGATCGTGATGATGAGGAGATGCTGAAGATTTCGGGAACGTTGACGACCAAAAATCACCCTGTATAAATTCTTTATCCTAAATGACTGATGATAAAACCCACAGCCTAAACCGCTGTTCTTACAAACCTGAAACTTGAAAATTGCGAATAACCCCTTTATTTCACCTTGAAAATTTTGCCTTGTTTACCAAACATGCTGAAGCTTTCGCTCATTTCGGAAGTTGCTTGTTAATTTGCCACCGTCCATTTTAATGAATTGATCCTTTTAGTTAAAATTCTATACCTAAACTAAAAATGTTCTCATTTAGGATGAGACTACGCGTCGTAACTTTCATAGGTAGTCTAAAATTTGAATTTAAATTGACGACTGATTTAAAAAAAAACGTTTATCTCAAATATTTTTTAGTAAATGTGTGCCTACTCTCAGTCAGAATGCCTATTGTTTTATATGAAATGTTAGAATATTGTATTAATTGTATTATTTGTAGAAATTAGGTCGCAGAATCATTACAAATACCTTTAAGCACACAATACAGGTTTTATTATTTAATTGAATTATTTCTTGTTTAAATGTTTGGGACTTAAACTTCCATTATTAAAACGCGGACCTAGTAACCTTATTTTATTTAATGTAGGTTGGTTTCAACACAAAGGGTGGGTATTAAACTGATTCGCGCATTGGTTCGTTCATTTGTGACAGACTTTCTTCTGCTATAAAATTAATAATAAATATTTTAACACTTTACAATATATTAACTTAACGGATTATATTAATGGAGAAGTGTTTTTATAAATTTATCTCGAAGAATCGAACCCACGACCTCTGCATTCCGCGTATCAGTGCTCTAACAACCCGGGTGAGGATTTTTTCCATTTCTTTATTAATAATTTTATAACATTAACCTAGTTCCATGAAACATCCATGACTCAGAAACAAACATCGATCGATCATATCAACTTAATAGGGAATATGCGTCTGACACGAAAACAGATTTTTTTATATTTTATTCGAAAGATATTACAAATACAAACCGAAAAGTTCAAAAATAACATCAATCGGTTAGTAAATACCAAAGTTACAGGAGTTTAAAAGTTTGAAAAAGTAACGAAAAAAATTAACAACATAAAAGGAGTCAAAACATACAATTTTACCCATATTTTGAATTATCTAATTGATTCAATAAATACTTTATTAATATCTGCACCTATTAATAAACAATTTTTATTGACAACAATACACAAAATATTAAATATTACTTTTATAAAAAAAAAACAAACTATGTACATAATAAAAAAAAAACTAAAAAAAAAAAAACAAGCACTTACTCGTAGATGTCCGGTGGTCTAGAATTCTACATGTTACATCATTAGAAAATATGTTATTTTCTTCAAACCTAGTATTCATCCCAAAATAATATTATAGAATTCTAGACCACCGGACATCTGAGTGCTTGTTTTTTCTTTTCAGATTTTTTATTATGTACATAGTTTGGTTCTTTTTTAAGCAGTCGGGTTTTTGTATTTTTTCAATTATACCTAGCTACTAATAGGTACGCTTCAAGAAACATACTCAACATGCTCGACAGCAAGAAGTTTTCGTCTTGCTGCTGTCTATAAACTTATATGTGAGAATGGTTGTTATGCAACTTTAAATCGATATAGATCCTAAACGATTAGTCCAATCGAAAAATGTTGAGAAAAATCTAAAAATATGTTACGGCGCTCGTTAGCGCCATCTAGTGGTCAAGAGGAGGCATTACACACGAACGTGAAGACAGCTGCAGCGCGCCGGCGCAAACTTCACACATACGTTTTTTTTTTTATAATTTGTCAATTCGATTCGTTGAACTCTGTACTACCAATCAATATACGTTTTAAATTCAAAATTTAATAAAATCATTTATTGAAGAGTTCCTACCTCTTTAGCTAATCAGGCTAAAACATTGGTCCATTCGAGCCGATTATACGAAGATTCGGCGAAAATACGAGCAAAATTCGAAAATCAACCGAAGTCGACGAAGGGTCCAGCTCGAGGAAGAAGGCAGAAGGCGCATATTCGAAACGGTCAGGTCATCCTTCCTTGTTCCTTCCCATCTTCCAACCTCGATTGCGTTAATACAGTGCCGTGTGTGTTAAATTTCAGTAAAATCTACGTGATACGAAACCTCCAGCTTGTCGAGGGTACTTCAACCAGTGGTTTTCGTGGGCTTCTGAAGGTTTCCTAACGACTGTAAGTACTCTTTTCTTCTCTTAAGTGCTAAAATGAGTGAGGAAGATTTTAAATTAGCCGCAGACAACTCGCAAAGGTCAAGGTCAAAGTCGCCAATGCCTGGTGTTTCGAAAATGTCTGATTTTAGTGAGCTCAAAAGGCAACGCGGTAATATTAAAAGTAGATTAACTTTATTCGAAAAATACGTTTTTAACATAGATAAAACTAAATTAGATGCTATGATAAAAGTTCAGTTACAATTACGAATTCAAACCGTAACGGACTTTTATAAAGATTTTAATTGCATTCAAAGTAAACTCGAGGAAAATGTCGAATCATCCGAATTACTTGCTCATTTAGACTATAGGGAACAGTTTGAATGCCAGTTCTATAATGCAGTGGCTGCCGCGAAGTGCATATTAAACCAAATAGAAAAAGGTGAGCCTAATCCTCAATCTCCTTGTCATACTGAAAAGCTTGTGTCGATTAAATTACCGGATATTAAGTTACCTGCCTTTGACGGATCATACGATCAGTGGCTTGAGTTTAAAAATTCATACGTTACAATGATTCATAGTCGTTCAGATTTAGATCCAGTTCAAAAATTTCATTATTTAAAATCGTCACTTAGCGGTTCTGCATTGCAGGTAATCAGTTCATTAGAGTTTACAGCCCTAAACTATGTTCACGCGTGGGAGTTATTAGAAAATAGATTTCAGAATAACCGTTTATTGTTGCAAAATCACGTGAGGTCTTTGTTCTCCATTGCGTCAGTAAATAAGGAATCTCCTACTCAAATCAGGAAGCTAATAGATTCCGTATTACGTAACCTTCGCGCACTTAAATCGTTAAATGAACCTACCGACACCTGGGATACCTTAATTATTTATCTCGTAGTGTCCAAGCTCGATCCATCAACAGAACGTGATTGGGAAAATCATAAAGGTAGCCTTCTTTCTGATGTACGTGGAGATACAAATACCTTAAAATTAGAACATTTATTTACATTTTTACGAAACAAAGCGGACATGTTGGATATGATTAGATCGAATATTAATAAAAATTCAATACATTCAAAACAGCAAAGTTCTGATTCGAAGCTTACAAATGAGTATAAAAGATCTAATAGTAATCAACAAACATATAGCTATGTATCCGCTTCGAGTAGTAAAAACATAGCGAATAAACAACACAATAAAGGCTATAATCGTGTTTGCCCATTGTGCAATGGGAATCATTCACTTTACTCGTGTTCAAATTTTCTTAACTTGTCGGTTATAGATAGACTAAAACTCGTTAAAGATAAAAATCTTTGTCTTAATTGTATACGTTCAAGCGGCCATAATCCTAATGATTGTGTTTTCGGGTCATGTAAACTGTGCAATAAGAAGCATAATACGTTACTTCACCTAGATTCGACTGCACATAACATCGGTTCATCTCCATTGTCGTCAGGCCAATTATCTGCTTTGCACTGCAGTAGCAAATCAGCTGATTGTGATGTGTTGACGTTCACAACAAATGCAAAGACGTCGCAACCGGTTCTGTTATCTACAGCGCTAGTCGAAGTCGCCGGCGGCGGCGAAGACAATAGGTACCATTTGGCCCGTGCACTATTAGATAACGGCAGTCAAAATTGTTTTATTAGCGAAAATTTATGTAAACGTCTAAACGTACCTAAGATACAGTCCACTATACGTATTAGTGGTGTAGGACAATCGATATCGCATTCTTCCTACACTTGCAAAATTAATATGCGTTCTAAAGTATACGATTTTAACACCGAGTTGAAGTGCTTAGTTCTGCCAAGGATCTGTTCGAACCTACCTTCGATAAACGTAGATCGCGCGGCTATACGTATACCTAACCATGTTCAACTCGCTGACCCTACGTTCCACGTCTCGTCTGAAATAGATTTATTGATAGGCGCTGACGTTTTTTGGGACTTATTAAACGAAAATAAGATACGTCTAGGAACCGGCCCATACCTACAGGACTCGAAGGTAGGTTGGATCATTTCCGGTTGCATTAATTCGAAATATACGTTTAAAAACATTGAAGTTCAATGTAACCTTGTTCAGGTTGATTCGTTACTGCGAAAGTTTTGGGAAATAGAAGAAATTTCTAATTTACCTCGTGCACTTTCTACTGAAGAGCGTTATTGTGAAACGTTATACTCGGAAACTACTAAACGCCTTGAAAATGGTAGGTTTTCGGTTAGAATACCTTTAAAAGAATCAGCTGATTCTTTGGGGGAGTCTTACCATACAGCTAGGAGTCGGTTTTTATCACTAGAGCGAAGGTTGGATCGTTCGCCTAATTATAAAGATTTATATTCGAGTTTTATGCGGGAATATGAAGATTTAGGTCATATGACCTTGATTTCAAATAATATAAGCGACATAGATAAGCCTCACTATTTCTTGCCACATCATGGGGTTTATCGCGAAGATAGTGTCACAACTAAGTTGCGGGTGGTATTTAATGCGAGTGAACCAACCTCTTCTAATAAATCGTTAAATGATATTCAATTCACTGGTCCCCCTTTGCAGAACGACATATTTTCTACATTATTACGGTTTCGTCAATATCGGTTTGTAGCCTGTGCAGACATTGAGAAAATGTATAGGCAAATTTTAATACAAAAAGACCAGAGGAATTTACAGCTCGTTTTATGGAGGGAGAATTGTGAAAAACCTCTTAATATCTATCGTTTAAATACAGTTACCTATGGCACGGCGTCTGCGCCATACCTAAGTATGCGGTGCTTAAAACAGCTGGCTAATGAATGTGACGATGACGTCATCGCTCGCGTAATAAACGATGATTTTTACGTAGATGATTTGATTACCGGCGACGACCAACTTAATAGGTTACTTGACATATGCAACAAAACATCTAAAACGTTACAGAGTGGTTGCTTGCCCTTACGAAAGTGGATCTTTAATTATGACGTCACTCCTGAGAGCGTAAAAGATTTAGGTATCGGTGATCAGTGTCAGTCCAAAACGTTAGGTCTAGGTTGGTCTAATCGTTGTGATGAGTTACATTTTACGACTAAATTAGATAATACTGAATCTAAAATAACTAAACGTTTAATGATATCAGTTATATCACAGATTTATGATCCGCTAGGTCTCATAGGTCCCGCAATTGTTGCATCAAAAATATTGTTGCAAAAGTTGTGGCTCAGTAAGCTAGACTGGGACGACGAAGTTCCCACCGATATAGCATCAATGTGGTGTCACTTCATGTCTACGTTTCAGTATTTACCTAACATAAGAATTCCCCGTCACGTCATAGGTATACATACAAACTATAGAGAATTACATATTTTCTCTGATGCGTCGCAAAACGCATACGGTGCGTGCGCCTATATTCGTTCCTATAATAGCGTTGATGAGTCACAAGTTACTACGAGATTATTGTGTGCCAAAAGTAAAGTAGCTCCAATAAAATCTATAAGTATACCTAGACTTGAATTATGCGGAGCCCTCCTAGGTGCAAAATTATATAATAAAATTAAAAAATCCCTACGATTACAATTTAATAAAATATATTTCTGGACGGATTCGACCATTGTCAAAGGCTGGTTAGGTATGTCACCACATTTATTAAAAACGTTTGTGCAAAATAGGGTGACACAAATAAATGAGCTAACCGGTGATACCGTTTGGAGACACGTTCGAAGTAAGGAGAACCCGGCAGACCTATTATCACGAGGAGTTAATCTTGATTCGTTAAATAATACCAACACTCTGTGGTGGAATGGTCCGAGTTTTCTTCTCGAAAAGTCTTCAAATTGGTTATGCAATGAAAACGCAGCACCTATTTTAACTGATCTTCCGGAGATAAAACAATCAAATATCACAATTAATTTAATAGCTACAATAAATAATTTAATTGAATTCGATAGATATTCTTCATTCAATCGTTTGCAGCGAGCGGGTGCCTATTTATTGCGCTTTATTCATAACGCACGGGCAGCTACGCGCTCCATACCTCGCAAAACCGGTCCCTTATCTTCTAATGAAGTAAATGACTCGGTACGATTATTGACACGCTTAGTACAGCTGCATGCGTTTAGTGAGGAATATCATTGTTTAAAAAATAATTTATTCATTAAGATTAAAAAAGATAAGCGATTTAATAAAATAGCGGGTTTAAATATTTTTCTCGATGAACATAATCTTATTCGTGTTGGTGGCAGGTTAGGTAACTCGTCATTTGATTATGATAAAAAGCATCCATTGTTGTTACCTGGTAAACATTACTTTACTCGTCTATTGTGTGAATACGAACATAAACGTTTACTCCATGCTGGACCTCAACATCTAGTAGCTACCATGCGTGAAAGGTGGTGGGTGTTAGGGGCTAGAAACCTGGCCAGACAGGTGATACATAGATGCATCGTTTGTTCACGGATGAAAGGGAAGACTTTGGCGCCAATTATGGGTAATTTACCGACTGAAAGATTACAACCAGGCTTTCCTTTTATTCGATGCGGTGTCGACTATGCTGGGCCAGTGCTCGTTTTGAATCGCAAAGGCAGAGGTTCAAGGTTGTTTAAAGGTTACATATGCTTATTCGTTTGTTTTACTACGCGTGCCGTACATTTAGAATTGGTCAGTAGTTTGTCGACACAGGACTATCTACTGGCTCTTAAACGTTTTATATCACGTCGCGGCAAGCCCTGTCAAATATTTTCCGATAACGGCAAAAACTTCGTAGGCGCTGAAAGAGAATTATCAGACATTTTTAGGAACACTCAGGTAATTGTTGACTTTGCCACTGATAATAATATTTCATTTAAGTTCATTCCTCCTTATTCTCCTCATTTTGGTGGCTTATGGGAAGCAGGAGTAAAGTCGTGTAAACACCATTTAAGACGTATTGTAGGAGATGCGAAATTAACATTCGAGGAGTTTAGCACGGTATTAACGCAAATCGAGGCCGTCCTAAATTCCCGACCTATGTCCCCTCTGTCTGCAGATCCCAATGATTTTTCACCTCTCACACCAGCCCATTTCCTCATTGGCCGACCGCTCACCGCACCTGCCAGCGCCGACCTCACCGACACGTCATCCGGGCGTCTGGAGCGCTATCAGCGACTAGAACAACTTCGTCAACACTTCTGGGCGAGATGGTCTAAAGAGTACGTGTCCGAACTGCAGCATAGGACAAAGTGGAGGGACAACAAGGAAGATATTGCTTTCAACAGTCTTGTCTTGATAAAGGAAGACAACCAACCGCCATTCAGGTGGAGAATGGGTCGAGTTACACGTGTATTCCCTGGCAAAGACGGCGTGGCTCGAGTAGCAGAAATTCGTACTGCCGCAGGTGTTATACTAAGGGCGTTTTCTAAAATTTGCCCTCTTCCTGTGGACGTCCAGCAGAACAAACATGATGAAGCTACTGCATGAACTTTGGAAGAGATCTTCCAAGGCGGCCGGCATGTTACGGCGCTCGTTAGCGCCATCTAGTGGTCAAGAGGAGGCATTACACACGAACGTGAAGACAGCTGCAGCGCGCCGGCGCAAACTTCACACATACGTTTTTTTTTTTATAATTTGTCAATTCGATTCGTTGAACTCTGTACTACCAATCAATATACGTTTTAAATTCAAAATTTAATAAAATCATTTATTGAAGAGTTCCTACCTCTTTAGCTAATCAGGCTAAAACAAATATTTTTTAAATACCTATTCAACGATACCCTACTCGATATTGTTTGTCGACTTAAATTTTTTTCATTTTCACAATATGGCGTCCAGTAGTCGCCATATTGAATTTTCACTAATGTCATGTATTTAGTGACACTCGCCGGACTAAGAGGAATCGATTGACATATGAATCATAAAAATCGGCCGAGGTGTTTGGTATGTGTAGTGCTTACATACATACATAGGCTGTTAAACAAAATACCACTCCTTTGCGTTGCGCAGTCGGGTAATAAGATTGCATTTTTCCCCATACTGATTTGAAACGGTTGTCTATTATGATGACGTCAAAGTCTTTGGCATATTAGTATGGAGCAAACGGAGCATTTCAAAATCATTTTGCCGGCTCGTATTTTTGAATTGCTGTAAATCCAAATCGGTTAAAGTTAGATATGCCATTCCAAGGGCAAACTTTATTCATTTTTTACGTAGAATATAAAAATGAAATAAAAAATCAAGCATATACCCTATTATGCCTACCAGGATTTCGAATCCAAGGACTTATGACGCAGCGGGCAGGGTGACTAGCCACTACGCCATTCGGTCGGCAATAATACTACTCGTATTAGTTATTAAGTATCATTAAAACAGAAATAAAAACGAGGAGTAAAAAGTACTCTAATTACATAATTTAATCATTGTAGAGTAGAACGAAGTAATATTGTTATTGTTTTGGCTTTAAACAAAGATATAAGTAGGTATACCTCTGTAGATATATGATGGAATTTGCTGGCTAACTTCCAGGACTTTAAATATAAAACTTCATAAAATACCTCCGATATAGAAGTATACCTATATAGGTACATTCCTCTTGAAAATCCCCAAGAAAAGCCTCCTAAATAAAGCAGACACTCTAACTTTTAAATGTCAATACAGAGTGTTCTTCGGAAACTTTTTCTTCAAATCCAGGTAATCTGACATAATATAGGTAGATATCCATTATTTATATTTTCATTTTGTCCCATCATACAGCGCCATCCATAATATAGTTACGTTAGGTACTTTAATTTACAATAGGTAAGTAGTTCCAATATGTTTTTTTTTGTCGTTTTGAGCTTCCAGGTAGAATAGAGTGAGTACAGGTATACCTACACATAAGTACGTAGTTTATATACATACATACAGATACGGTTGTTGTCCAATACTTTCATCTATACTAATATTATAAAGAGGAAAACTTTGTTTGTTTGGTTGTAATGAATAGGCTCCGAAACTACTGGACCGATTTCAAAAATTCTTTCACCGTTAGAATCCTTATTGGACCTAGATGAACATAGGCTATAAGAATTTCCCGATATTCCCACGGGAAGGCGACCAACGGGAATTTAATATTTTTTACGAAAACCGCTATACATATAAAGCTGAAATCGGGCATATATGTTCATTGGGGATAACGAGGAAGGACTAAAAACGGATTTCCCGAAATTCCCACGGGAAGGGGATAAACGGGAATTCATAATTTTTACGAGAACCGCTATACATATGAAGCTGAAATCGGGCATATATGTTCATTGGGGACAACGAGGAAGGACTAAAAACGGATTTCCCGAACTTCCCACGGGAAGGGGACAAATGGGAATTCAAACGGATTTTCCAATATTCCCACGGGAAGCGGATAAACGGGATTTGTACAGCACACATGTATGTAGTCAGTCGAAATTAAACCATCATTAGAACCACACGCATTTTCCTTGCAAATATCCAAAATATTCAAAATTCAACCTTAAGTCAGTGAACATATGGTCCAAACGAGCCGTGATCGTGCATAGTCCAAGCAGCCGGCCGGCGAGCGTCGAATACAATGGGGCCCGCATTCCTCAACAGATAAGAAGTACTAAGACTGAGTGTTTTGTGCGATTTATACAAAGTTTTGAAGATTCAAGTTTTAAAACATTATTTATTACGATTTATTAACGAAGAATATCTTGAAAAATGGCTGAAACAACACCGGAACAAGATAGTTATTTAAGTGTTTTAGAAGATAAGGCGTTGATGTTGCAAAAAGCCCAGACAAATCTGAAGAAATGTCCGAAGTCTAGATTGAGCGTAGGATACCTAAAAGCGCGACTAGAAGTGTTAGAAGACAATTGGCAAAGATTCCGAGATACCCACGAAGCTCTTGTTAAATGTACACCTAGAGAAAAACGGGACAAATTACCGTATTTTACGAATGAAAACTTTTATACCTCGGAAGACATTTACTTGGTAATTAAGGCTGAGATACTAGACATTATGAGTAAATTGGAGCCAACTCCACGTTCTGAACATAATACGAGCACTAGAACAAGTATGGATAATACATTATCAGCAGTTAGACTACCTAGGATTCAACTGCCGACTTTCTCAGGCAGGTACGAGGAATTTCCTACTTACGAAGATTTGTTTACATCGATGGTACATACCAATGCTTCTTTATCAGACGTACAGAAACTACATTATTTAAAGTCAAGCATAAGTGGAGAACCCGAAGCGTTATTAAGGCACATACAGATAACAGATGCGAATTATACTCAGGCATGGGAATTATTAAAAGGCCGTTATGGAAATAAAAGAGTTATATCAACATCAGTTTTCAAACGACTTTTTTATCAAAAGAAAATGGTCAACCAGTCAGCTACACATATTAAGACATTATTGGATACAACAAGTGAGTGCCTTAATAGCCTAAACAATATGGGCATATGTACAGAATCATGGGATACAATAATTATTTTCCTCGTAGTGCAAAAATTAGACATACAAACACACAAAGAATGGGAAGAACAAGCTTACAATAAAAATTCGAACTTACTACCTACCTGGGAGAACCTACAAAAGTTTTTGGAAGCCAAATTTCGAACTCTCGAGTTAGTAATGCCTCAAACAAGTACTTACAAAGAAAGATCATATACACATAAATCTTATCACTCAAGGGCAGAAAATATAGAACAAAAATATCTATTAGATACAAAATCGACTCGCAATTCTCAACAAATACAACAATGCACATTTTGCAAGGAACAGCATTTTTTATTCAAGTGTAAGGATTTTGCAAAGGAGCCAATCGAAAACAGACAGGCATTTGTGCGTAACAATAATTTATGTTTTAATTGCCTCGTCCCTAATCATCGTGTTTTCGAGTGCAGATATAAGACATCTTGTAGAATCTGTAAGAAGAAACATCACTCCCTATTACACAAAGATGAAATACAAAGGGACAGTACAGCGACTCAATCACCTACAGATACTACCGGGGACACAACAAATATTGCAGTACACTATTCACAAAATGAAGAAAAGAAGACAGTATTATTAGCTACAGCACAAGTTAATGTTGTATCTAGTTCTGGAGAAACATACTCTTTCCGTGCGCTGATTGACCAAGGGTCTGAAGCCTCCTTTATTACACCAAGAATAGTTGACCTTCTGAAATTAAAGAAACACAAAATTAATTGCACAGTATCAGGCGTAGGAGAAGAAAATATCGTAATCAAACATGAAGTGAAGATGACTCTTTTAACAAACACCCAAACTCCAATAGAAGCCAAAGCTTACGTCATGAAAGCTATATCTTCTAAGTTACCAGCCAAGCGAATCAACATAAACTGGTCAGAACTTAATGAGCTGAAGCTAACATTGGCAGATCAAACCTGCTGTGAACCAAGCCAAATAGATTTACTGCTTGGAGTTGACATCTTCTGCAAAATTATACAAGATGGATTAGTTAAACTTCAAGACGGTTTGATAGCCCAAAATACTACACTTGGATGGATTATATCAGGGCAAACTAAGTTAGTAACATCGAACAAAAAGATCACAAGTTTATTCATAAAAGAAGATAACGACATGTTAAAAAGATTTTGGGAATTAGAGACAGAAACTTATACAAAGAAGAAAATACTAACCAAAGAAGAAGAAATCTGCGAGACAATATATAAAAATACAACCCAACGAAATAAAGAAGGAAGATACATAGTACACTTGCCATTGAAACAAACAGTAGAAGATACAATTCAAAAGATAGGAGATACAAAACAACAAGCAATAAGGAGATTCAAACAGTTAGAGAGAAGATTTGAGAAGAATACAAAATTGAAAGAAGAATATACAAAAGTAATACAAGAGTACATAGATATGAAACACATGACTGTCGTCAACAACATTAATGACAAAAATTCTGTGTACTTACCTCATCACGCGATAATTAGAGAAGACAAAGAAACAACAAAGGTGCGTGTCGTTTATGACGCATCTGCAAAGGGCGACAAGGGTCTCTAAATGACACCATGCTAGTCGGTCCTGTTCTACAATCAGATTTACGAAGTTTGATAATACGATGGAGACAATTCAAAATTTGTATAATTGGAGACATAGTCAAAATGTACAGAATGGTGGAAATAGCTGATGAGCACAAACGGTTACAATGCATAGTTTGGCGAGACAAGCCGGAGAAAGCACTACAAACATACCAACTACAAACTGTTACATTTGGAACAGCAGCTGCTCCTTACCTCGCAGTTCGCACTCTTAATCAACTGGCAGATGATGAGTCTCACTTATACCCAAATGCTGCAGTAGAAATAAAGAACTCTTTTTACATGGATGACCTCATGACCGGTGCAGATGATATTGAAACGGCGAAGAGTTTATGTGCAGAAATCAAACGAGTATTAAGTAGAGGAGGGTTTATTATGCAGAAATGGTCAAGTAACAGTGATGAACTATTAGAATGCATACAACATAGAGAAGAAAATCATGAAAGAAATCAATCACACCACAATCTAGCAAAGAGAAGAGAAGTAAATGACAAGATTGAAATAAAAATGGATAAAATAATCAAAATACTGGGTCTAACATGGGATAGAAATGAAGATAAATTCAAAATAACAGTTAACTTACCAGAAATTGAAGGAAAAATCTGTAAAAGATCTATCCTATCTGATGTGGCTAGATTATTCGATCCGTTCGGTTGGTTATCACCGGTTGTAATCTCAGCAAAGACGATGATACAAAAGTTGTGGTTATGCAATTTGGGCTGGGACGATGAATTACCTGAAAACCTAAAAGAAGAATGGATAACATTTAGAAAAACTTTAACTTACCTTCAAGACATTGAAATCCCACGTTGGCTGCATACAACTACGACTCGTAAAGAAATTGAATTACATGGATTTGCAGATGCCTCTACAATGGCATATGCAGCAGTTACATATCTAAAAATCATTGATGAAGATGAAGTGGTGCATATTTCAATAATTGCATCTCGTTCTAAAGTAGCACCTTTAAAACAATTGACTGTGCCTCGGCTAGAACTTTGTGCCGCGGTATTGTTGACAGAATTGATTACTGATGTTGCTGACCTATTAAATGTAAACTATCCAACCAAAAAAAAATTTTTGAAATCCGTCTATAATTGACGGAAATATCGGTGAACATACATAAAAAAAAAATAAAAAATATTATACATACAGACGAATTGAGAACCTTTTCCTTTTTTTGAAGTCGGTAAAAAGGAAAACATTTTCGCCTATACCGATTCTATGGTTGTGCTCTCCTGGCTTCAATCACAACCCCATAGATGGCAGACTTTCGTGGCAAATAGAGTAGCTGAAATATTAAGAGTATTAGATAATCAACAATGGAGACATATTCCATCTACGGAAAACCCAGCTGATATTGCCACACGAGGTATCAATGCAGGTGAACTGGCTAATCATAACCTATGGTGGACTGGACCCACGTGGTTACGGTCTGGAGAGATAGATGCTTTAAGTCGTGAAGTGCCAGAAACTAATTTAGAAGAGAAAAGATCATTTACTATTATCAATGAAACAAATAAAGATGAAACAATTTGGACGAGATTTTCTACAATATTCAGAATGAAGAGAGTGCTAGCTTACTGTCGTAGATTCTTGAGAAGAAAAGACAACAAAGAAAAGATTGAGAAATATTTAACAGCAGAAGAATTAGAAAATATACTACAGAGTTGTATTAAGTTTTATCAAAGAAAGGTTTATGAATCTGAATTACAAGATTTAAATACAAATGGAAGAGTAAAGAAATCAAGCACACTTATAACACTATCACCATTCTTAGATGAGAATAACATAATAAAGGTAGGGGGACGATTACAAAACGCTGCTATTATAGAATCAGCTAAACATCCTATAATAATACCTAGAAGTCAACATATCACCAAATTGTTAATACAAGAAGCACATGTTAAAACTCTACATGGTGGAATCCAGGCAATGATGGCATATATACGTACTAGGTATTGGATTGTTGGAGTAAAATCAGCGGTAAAAAAATGTATAACAATGTGCAAGGTCTGCGTTATCGACAAAGCAAAGGTACAGAAGCAGTTTATGGGCCAATTACCAACAGCAAGAGTAAACGCGAGTAGACCATTCATGAACAGCGGTGTCGATTATGCAGGACCAGTAAAAATTCGACCATCAAAGGGTCGCGGAATTCAATCCACAAAAGGCTATATCTGCCTATTTGTTTGTATGGCGACAAAGGCAGTCCATTTAGAAGCGGTGACAGACTTAACCACTCAAGGCTTTCTTGCTGCATTCAGAAGATTTGTCAGTCGAAGGGGTCCATGTGCCCACTTATGGAGTGATAATGGAACCAATTTCGTTGGTGCTGCGAAGGAATTAAGACAATTATTTGCCGAAGGGAAAGCAAATGTAGCCAGTGAAGTAGCAGAACTCTTGAGTAACGATGGCACAATTTGGCACTTTATACCTCCAAAAATGCCAAATTACGGAGGACTATGGGAGGCAGGTGTTAAATCCACTAAGAGACACTTACAAAGAGTAATAGGAACTTCCACTTTGACCTATGAAGAAATGTCTACACTTTTAGCACAAATTGAAGCAGTACTAAATTCACGTCCACTATGTCAGCTGGATAATACAACAGAAACACTGGATCCACTTACACCAGGGCATTTATTGGTGGGTCAACCACTAGTCAGCGTTCCTGATGTTACATATAAGAATATAAACATAAATCTTTTAACTAGATGGCAAATTATACAAAAAATGACTCAAGATTTTTGGAGTAGATGGCAGCACGAATATTTAAATACACTACAGCAAAGATACAAATGGCAGGAGACTATACCAGCTCCCTGTGTAGGAGATATAGTTGTGATTAAGGATTATGATTTGCCACCAAGTAAATGGTTGCTGGGGAAGATAGCAGCGCTTTATCCTGGAGCAGACTCCTTAGTACGCGTAGTCTTGGTTCAATGCAAGGGGAATCAAATGATAAAGAGACCCTTGAGCAAACTCATTCTGCTTCCGAAAGATCCATAAGGTGTATGGTGGGTGGTAATGTGATGTGTAGTGCAGTGTGTGTGTAGTGTAATTAAACTTCTTGTGAGTGATAAATTGTTTACATAAATACATTTACAGCCAATTTCAATAATCGATCTCGAGAGATTTTTTTACATGTTTCATAGTAAATTTTCATTGTTTTTCATACAACAGATATAAGAAAATAATTTATGATTATTTATGAACTCTAGTATTGAAATTGGCCGTCAGTTGGACTTGATGACTTAGATTAAGTACTTATATATTTTGTGTTTCCATTCGGTCCGAAGTACATATATATTTTTTGTTTACATTCAGTTCGATACAACAGGATTTGAATATTTATTTAAGTAATACACTGAAGATACAGTCCACTAAATTGATTCGTTGTTTTAATGTTGTTCATTTACATTCTGTTGTATTGAGTGAAATCTGTTATATTCAAATTTGTAATTAGATGTAAAACTATTGTTTTGGTGGGCGGTATGTCCAATACTTTCATTCATTCATAAAGAAACTAGCTTGATTTGCTTGTGTGAGTAAATTGTTAGGATTTGTACAGCACACATGTATGTAGTCAGTCGAAATTAAACCATCATTAGAACCACACGCATTTTCCTTGCAAATATCCAAAATATTCAAAATTCAACCTTAAGTCAGTGAACAGTTGTGTTTCCAAAAAGGGGCAGAAAGAACTGCAGGTTCATAAAGAAGATCCCACAACTACAGTAGTAAAACAGTAACAAGTTTTGCGTATAATCAGTAACAAGTTGCTTACTTATCGCCTGAGGGAGAGGGAGATGCAGCTGATGTATATTAGTGAAGGATTCAAAACAGTTTTAAAGTATCATAAATTATATATTTTTTTTATTAAATATACATACATATATATCGAAATATATCGTTTAACACAATCATTGGCAACCCTGGAAATGTCAATATGATGATCATCTTCGGAGGTAGTAGGCGGAGTACGGGGATGCGTATGAGTAAGCAGAATAGGCTGCTACCGGTGCGGTGTATGCGGAGTAGGCTAAGGGGGCAGTGTATGCGGCAGCCAAGGGAGCAGTGTATGCGGCAGCCACGGGGGCGGTGTACGCAGCAGCCACTGGTGCTGTGTATACCACGCCGGGCTTAGCCGCGGCCAAGGCTAGGAAGCAAGTGAAGATAAACTGGAAAAAGGAGCGTATTGTTAATGACATCATAATAATTGACATATATGGCTTTATCTATCGTCTAAATCAAATTTCAAAACAGACTTTGAATAGATATGGAGTCCACAATTTGGACTGGTTATTCAGAAAAAGTGGCTTCGTATTTCATAAAAATATTTTTAGGTAAGGCAAGGCTCGAGTTAGTAAACGATACGAGGCAAAAAGGTCGCTCGGATAAAATTTGCCCCAACTAAAATCTTGAACCCCTTCTAAATACTCACCAATTTGAACATTTTATTGGATATTGATTGCTCGTTCGAATGATATCGAATGATGTCGAATTACATCTTTCGAGAACTTTATAGTAGGACACGAAGGCCGAAGCACGCAACTAAAGATGTTCGCGGTCGACACGTATCTCCTATGAATTCCAATTGGCTTCGGCTCGAGGAGGGTCGACCTTTGCTCCAGTTACTCCTTGAGAAGTTCGAGTTTGAGGGCTAGAGAAGATCTAGTGGCTTAAGCTAACTTAAATAAGTAGGGGGTCTACTCTGGAGTGACGATAAACGAAGTATCGGCCGAATATCGAGGTGTTTCCTACTACGAACTTCCTTCGATCGGGTCAGTCGCGCCGTTTTTTCATTCGGTCCGATCGAACTCTATTTGACAGGTATAAAGCTAGATAATAGAAAGCTTATAATATTAGTCAATGTGAATTATTCTCTATGGTTCCGAATGAATTGTGAACATCCGAAGCAATTTCGTAGTAGGGTCTAAGGCTTCGATTCGGTCGGGCTTCGGTCGGACCGAAAGATTCGAAAGCGTATTCAGAATTCATAGTAGACCCCCAGTTTCGTTTTATGTTTCTAAGTTTGAAGTAATACTAGACAAACTTGTAGACAATGTCAATTTTAATTTATCTTCATAGAAAGGTTTCCCAGCAGTTATTTACCCATTACTTTTTAATGATACAGGTTTGTGATAAAAGTACATACCTCGCACAGTAACCGACAAAGAGGTTGGGCAGAAGTGTGCAAATTACACACCCACATTCCACCAGTTAGCCTATTAAGTCCCACGTGGTAACTGCTGAGCTTACCAGCTATTTTCGAGCACAAATACAACAATCTAGCGACTGGTAACAAATCCAATAGAAAATGTTTCCGTGCTTTTCTAAATAGGTAGGTATTATAAGCTATTTAGCGTCAGAGCCTTGTCCGTTAAATAGTAGGGTACACAAAGGGCAGGATTGCGAACAACCTCTTTATAACGAATACCAAGTAAAAGCATGAATACCTCTAATTTACGAAATTTGTCAACCAAAACCTTTATATAATATAAAGTTCCCATCAATGTAGGAGCCTTAATTGTATAGTATCTGATTCAAGTCGCGACACGTTTCGAGAAGATTTTACCTCTTTATAACGAATTTTAGCCCACCTAACCTCAACATAACAAACCCCAGTTCAACAAATTACTTGACATAACGAATTTTTACTTGTTCCCTTCCGTTTCGTTATATTGAGGTTGCACTATAGTAGTAGATGTAATAAATAACTACGGGATAACTATAATATATGTACATCCTTGGCCGCTTGGTACCGGCAGAGTAAAATTCGTACCACCCCATGTCTGCCCGTGGGTATCGTACGAGGCGATTAAAGGTTTCCGGGAGGTGGGCAGCAGCGCCTCCCGTGTTGAGAATATACAAACTGCGGTCACCAACCCGCCTGCCCAGCGTGGTGACTATGAGCAAATACTCCCCATGGCAGTCTTGTGGCGTGCGTCCTGGGGGAGGCCTACGTCCAGCAGTGGTCTGCAATAGGCTGATGATGATGTACATCCTTTCCTACTAACATTATAAACGCGAAAGTTTGTGAGTCTGATGCTTTTACATAATAATACTTTTCACAATATATTTTACAGTTTTCATGTCTGATCTACTTAGCTTTACGAATGTTTTTGTTTTCGTATGTGGAGCATCCGGAATCAATTAGTATACCTAATCAGGTTAGCGATTTTAATTTTGTTGACTACTTCTTAATTAAGTCTTAATCATGCGTTAATGCGAGAAAACCGTAATCACATTAATTTTATACACGGCGTAATATATAAGGTATACAGAAGTTTGTTGTTCGTCACTTGTACCGCCCCTACCTGTACGTAACTCTCTACAATGCAGCTTCAAGTGTTTGTAAGTAATTTGTTTAGCATTCTATGTAAATAAGATTTTAGACTGACCCATTTCTAAGCTTCATTACAATATAGTAAAATATACTGTCTTTCCTTTGCTTGGACTAATTTGTTTTATAATGTGGTTGAAATTCATACCAATATAAAAACGACTAATTTTGTTCATTAATACTGTACTAATTTTGATATCCGAATAGAATAAATAGCTTCATTGGAAATACTTAACTGTCAAAGTTGTAGAGTAATATTATTGCAGAACTACCAACTTTTACCATGCCTTTCACATTGGATATTATACCACAACAACATTGGTCTAGTTCGCATTAATTATTTATTATAAGTATAGCCGAAATACAATAGGTAGTTTTATTTCATATATTATAGTGGACGCCCGCGTCTCCGTCCGCGTGGACTGCAGAAAAAACAAAATGTCGAAATTATCCGGGATAAAAATATTTTCCCGGGATGAAATGTAACCTATGTGTTAATCCAGGGTGTCAGATAACTCCATACCAAAATTTTATTAAAATCGTTTCAGCCGTTTTCACGTGAAAGAGTAGCAAACATCCATCCATACTTACAAACTTTCGCGCTTATAATTATAGTAGGAGACAATC
The DNA here is from genome assembly GCA_014607495.2 of Carposina sasakii. NCBI lineage: Eukaryota > Metazoa > Arthropoda > Insecta > Lepidoptera > Carposinidae > Carposina > Carposina sasakii. The sequence goes on from CP053155.1 coordinate 8,215,005, forward strand.
TGTTATTTTAACTTGTGTACTAGTTATAAAATTTAATTAATGTGGTAGTTTTGAACTAAATCAAAATAATTTACTTACCAAAATTAAAATATAAATTGTGCTGTGGCTGTGGTTAATATTTTTCACAAAAGTAATACAAATCTGAAAATAAGAACGCGCAATCATTCCATTCTCGAAAGTTTTATAAAATGTGATACGTAGGTATCTTTTAGGTGTAAAAGAAGAACGCGCAATCACCCTTCTACTTCTTCAGCCCATTGCAGTCCACTACAGGACGTAGGCTTCCCCCAGGGCACGCCACAAGGCTACTGCCATTGGGGGGTTTTTGCCCATAGTCACTAGGCTGGGCAGGCGGGTTGGTGACCGCAATCAACCTATTATTTGCTTATTCCAAATATAATATTCCTTACAGATTCTCCTCTTAGTTGCGGCATTTACCATGGGTCAACTACTACGCGCCGGAGGGTTCGGTTATCCCCATGGTGGACTCTATGGAGGCCTTGGAGGCCTGGGCATGGGTGGAGGCCTATATCGCCCGGGCCTCGGACTGGGGTTGCGCCATGGTTTCCTTGGATAGGATTGAGGAGACTATAATAAAATAATTACTGTAACAGTACCTGTATGTGTTTCAATCATCTCGTTTGCTATGCTAATTACCACCTTTGCTAAGTAAATAAATATAAAAACATTTGTTATAGAGGAAATTTATTATACAAGGCATGTTACCCAAACCACTGGGGATATGTTTTAAGCATATCTCTTATAAATTTGCAGCATTTTATTAACAGTAACTTTCATCATTCTTAAATAGGATTTGGCAGTTACAGGGGGTCTACTCTGAAATACTGCTTACGAATCTTTCGGTCCGACCGAAGCCCGACCGAATCGAAGCCTTGGACAGCCTTTGACCCTACTACGAAATTGCTTCGGATGTTCACAACTCATTCGGAACCATAGAGAATAATTCACATTGACTAATATAATAATTATGCATTCGCAAAGAGCATGTCGCGATTCAGCTGTGTACAAAAATCTATGTAAAAGCGACACGTTGCTCGCTGATCTCCCCGTAACACTACGTACTGACTGCATGAATGTTCGCCGTGTAATAGTAACACTAGTAGACGCCCGCGACGTCGCCCGCGTGGACTGCAGAAAAAAAAAGTCGAAATTATCCGGGATAAAAAGTAGCCTATATGTTAATCCAGGGTGTCAGCTAACTCCATACTAAATTTTATTGAAATCGCTCTAGTCGTTATTACGTGAAAGAGTAACAAACATACATCCATCCATCCATCCATCCTTACAAACTTTCGCGTTTATAATATTAAGTAGGATTACACTGTGTAACGTCGTCCAGTACCGAGCTTTTCTTGCAATAAAATACCATACCAATACAATATCATAAGTAATTTGGTTAAACGTTACTTTAGTAATTCTTAGCCAAATGCTTAGTCTAAACTTGTAACTAAACAATAGGTACAGGTACTTGACGTAGGGCCGATTTTTCCAGTGATCAGCCGGGCTAGCACGACCACGATAAGTAGATAACGATAAAGGATTTCGTATCGTAACTATACCACCATAATTATCGATTTCGCGAACATGACCAATGGAACGATACGTTACGTTAAGATTTATCCCGTGTTATGATACGATAAGGCGCGAGATAAGTTAAACAAATGTTTCTAGAGTCAAAAAATATTTATTTCATTTTTTTCAATTGTCGTTCATTCTTTTTTTTTTTTTCTTTTTTTCCTTTTTGACATCAGATGTCATGATAACTGCTCTAACATGACCAGCGAAACACGATACGATAAACCAATTTATCGACTAGCTGTCAAAATACGATAGATATTAGCCGCCATGTTGAATGTTATCGATACCAATTACTAATCATTTAATTTTACCTTTGACCTACCTATGTAAACTAAAAACGAGTAAACTAAAACACTAAATTAAAAATATTAAGTTTGGAGCATATCACTGAAAACCTATCGAACCAATGAATATTATAGGTATTTTCGATTTCTCTAACCTATCTACGCTTATCGCGCACTACAATGTTCATCGATAACAATATCTTGAATTGATGTCAAAATTCGATATTTTTAACATCAAAATACGGTCATGTTCGGCGCTATCGATAGTAACCGATGCACATGCTCGCATTTTATCTATAATATCGTATCGTGACGTGTAACGTTACCGGCATGTTTATGTTCGCTGTATCGATAAAATTCAACATGGCGGCTATATTTATCGAATTTTGACAGCTAGGTATCGATAACTTGACTTATCATATCGTGTATCGTTGGCCGTGCTAACCGGGCAGATAGTCTATCTAAAAGATAAAACTCATGCTGTCATTTTTTTATCAAATTGACCCGTAGGTACATAAATAAAATAACTAATAATATATAGTATACTTAATGCAAAAATTAAAAAAAAAAAACAATCCACTTATTTAATCACATAAATAAGTGGATAGGTAGGTACTTATTTACCACTCGGGTGAAGAATTTTTTCCATTTTCTTTATTAATAATTTTATAATATATAATATCTTGACTAAGATAAATTTATAAAAACACTTCTCCATTAATATAATCCGTTAGGATATGGTTGATCGTTTCATCTTTAAACATTGTGCTGAGGGATTCAGCTTTGTTTGCCGAGATTTGGCTAGTGTATATAGCTATCGGGATGAAGAATAACGTTGCCAATATGTAATTTAGAAAAGAGATGGTAAAATTCGTCATCCGAGTAATTGACCCGGTGGCTTAGTGGTTATAGCGGCTCGCACGGTTTGCAGTGGTCGTGGGTTCGATTCCCACTCGGGTGAAGAATTTTTTCCATTTTCTTTATTAATAATTTTATAACTTATTTGCTTATAAAATATCCCTAGATAATGAAGGACGTTGATCTATTTATTATTAGATACTAGGTCTAATAACGTAGAAAACTAGAGTATAATTATATTATGAAAAGAAAATAAGGTTACATTGAAAGACGAGGTGATTTTCACTTGTAGGTCAACGGTCGGCTTAGGAGAAACTATCACGAAAGTTTAATTATGTATTGGAAATCAATTAAGAAAGTAATATTTACATTTTCATCCAACTATTTATTGTTTAAAGTTTCTCATGCCTATTTTGTCTCTTATGGATTTGTATACAGGCGTTGGAAATGAGTGGAGTCACATTGAAAGATAGAATAAGAAATGAGGTTATCAGAAAGAAGTGTGGTATAAATGAGGACGTTGTGACGAAGATTGAGAAAGGTATGTTGAGATGGTTTGGGCATGTGGAGAGGATGGATGAAAGTATATTGACAAAGAAAGTGTATAACGGAAGAGTGGATGGAAGGGCTGAAAGGGGAAGACCTCGCCGGACTTTCACCGATCAAATTAGTGACATTCTAGAGAAAGGTCAGGTCAAGAGTATACCCTAAACCGACGAACGTGCATGAAGAATATCATGAAAGTAGATGAAGCGAAAGAAGTGTGTCAGGATCGTAGCAAATGGAGATCCGTGATCTCTGCCTACCCCTCCGGGAAAGAGGCGTGGTTTTTATGTATGTATGTATAATAAGTATATAGATCTACTTATATATTTTATTTCTATAATCCAAATGAGCATTCTGGCTGTCTGTACTTATTTTTTTCACATATAACAAATTACTGTCAACACGACTATGATTAGACTATCCTCCTTCATTATACAGGTTGTTTTTATCTGGCCACCATTAACGAAGGGTACGTACTCTATACATCAAACAAAGTGAGTTTATGCCAAAAAAAAATGCTGGGTTTTTTTTTTAATTACTTGATCGGGCGAAATTTATAGTGTCTAGTGTTTATGTTCGTTTTTTTATAGACAGATATTAATTATTTCTCGTGAAAAAATCTTGCTACGCGCATTTATGTGCATTTATGCAGAAAAACGCAGTCTATTTACTCAACTTTGGACCCTAATATTTTGGAAACCAGACACTTCCCAGGTATGCTTTCATGGAAAAAAATGATCGTGATAATGAGGAGATTCCGTAGTTTTCGGGAACGTTGACGACCAAAAATCATTCTGTATAAACTATATTTTCTGTTTTTTATATCTTGTATTTGTTGTACTTAGATAAACATATCAACATGAAATGGGAAAATAAAAAATAATACTTGTGTCAGGAATAATTTGTTCATAAAATATATTTCACAGGCACGTCATAAATTTAATAAATCAATCACAAATTCCATTTTTATAACTTAACGACGGAGGTAGTAAGAGTAAGGAGAAGCGTAAGAGTAAGCGGCGTATGGGGCAGTGTACGCGGAGTAGGCCAAAGGTGCAGTGTACTCGTAGGCTGCAGCCACGGGAGCGGTGTAGGCCGCAAGAGGAGCGGTGTAGGCCGCAGCCAGAGGTGCGGTGTAAGCTACTGCTACACCAGGCTTAGCGGCGGCGACGGCCAAGAAGCAAGCGAAGATAAACTGTGAAAATAAAGATATAAAAATATTAATATTATGACGTACTTATGCCATTTGAAAGTTGGCCGACTAGAGCAATTCTGACGATTCCCCATGTCAATAAAGCAAAAATTTCCAAGTCCTTTTTACCTACAGCTTTAAAGATGTACGGACTTAGAAGCTATGATACCGTAACTTTATCTTCTAATCTATGAGATCTAAGTGAAGAAAATACAAAAAGTTTATTTAAACTTACTAAGAATTAAGATTCATATTTTGTTTTCATGGCTTCTTTTCTTTCTTTATTCTATAGAAACGGTCATTGGTTCAATTGAAAAGTTTATGATTAAAAAGTTTCATATTCCCTAGACTTAAAACAGTCATATTACAGCCAAAGCTGTGAATGCGCTTTTCAGTTTCACGCTGTCAGTTGACATAAAGTATATTCCCACTCGGGTGAAGAATTCATAATTTTATAATATCTTGACTAAGATAAATTTATAAAAACACTTCTCCATTAATATAATCCGTTAAGATATGGTTGATCGTTTTATCTTTAAACATTGTGCTGAGGGATTCAGCTTTGTTTGCTGAGATTTGGCTAGTGTATAGCTATCGGGATGAAAAATAAAGTTGCCAATATGTAATTTAGAAAAGAGATGGTAAAATTCGTCATCCGAGTAATTGACCCGGTAGCTCAGTAGTTAGAGCAACTAGCACGGTATGCAGAGGTCGTGGGTTCGATTCCCACTCGGGTGAAGAATGTTTTTCCATTTCTTTATTAATAATTTAAGAAAGTATAAAGTTTTACCTACCTATTATACTATATCTCTAATGAAATATTTTAATAGTACAAGCATTCACTAAAAACCTATTTAGGTATTAAACAAAACCAAACCTTTGGTTAATTGGTTCTGTACATATTATTGTTTTCTTAAATTTAAATACTAACAAATTATTAGAATGATGAAAATTACTACAAAGTATACGAGTAACTAATACAGATTACTATTTATTTACTGAACTAAATGCATTAAGTATGGGAATATAAGAAATAATACAAAATTGATTTTAGCTCTCTTTACAATGTGCAGATTTGTACTATTTCTATCTATATTTACCGCGTAGTCAATCTTACTTACCAGTTTGAACATTTTGAGATAGTTTTAAAAGGTTGGTAGAGACAAAATGTAGGTAATGCTGCAAAGCAGATGGAGGTGTGATACCGTACCAGTGTCTTTGACTCGTTTTATACGTTAAGTTTGTATCACGTCGATATGAAGAAACAACCTTGTGATGCGTGCTTTGAATACGTAATAGGGATACAAGTTCTCCGTTCTCGCATAGTCTAAGTACTACAACATTCTTCGACACAATGGATAATTGTATGTGTTCCATTAATGAACTAGAAATATTGCCTCTTTTTTGTTTTAACATACATACATATAATCACGCCTTTATCCCTTACGGGGTAGGCAGAGCACCAAGCGCCGATAGAACCACATGGCTTCTGACCAATTTTGAGGATACAGTTGAGGTGTACAAGTTCGGTTAGTAGTGACAGGTGGTCAGCCCATCACCTACAAAACACCAAGACCCTCTTGTCCCTCTACTGACTTGTACAGTATGCCCGGAAAGAGAAGCAGCTGTCGTATTATACGTTTTTTTCTATTACTCCCAGAGCAGCATAGAAGAATTGCCTCTTCTTAAAAAAGTCGTAAAAGGGATGCTAGAAGGATCCATTGTAATTGATGATAAAAAATGTCCCCATTTAGAATATTTTTTCCAAGCTAGGTTTGGACCACACCTAGACGGCCAATATTTTATAATTTTAATAATTACATATTAATACTCCTATGCTGCTCTGGGAGTGAAAAAATAACGTAAATACCACAGCTGCTTCTCTTCCCGAGCATACTGTACAAGTCAGTAGAGGGACAAGAGGGTCTTGGTGTTTTGTAGGCGATGGGCTGACCACCTGTCACTACTAACCGAACTTGTATATCTCAACTATACCTTCAAAATTGGTCAGAAGTGGCACCATGTGGTTCTATCGGCCCTTGGTGCTCTGCCTACCCCGTAAGGGATAAAGGCGTAATTATATGTATGTATGTATATTAATAAGTATTGCAGTTATTCCAATACTAAAGATTGCGATAGGTTTGCAGATTATTTTATTCAACATTTGAAAGTTTGTATTAAAAGAATAGAGGAATTTTATTAATCTGAGTTGTGAATTTCAGCTTCATTGAAAGTGGCCATATATATTTCCGTTGTATACACCATCGCCAGGAAGAAAATCTGATTCAATATTTGGTTAAAAATCTTTTTTTGATAAAATGGTGACGGATCTACCTGCATAGGGATATGAAAACTAGGTATGTTTTAACTATAACTTGCATGTAAATACGAGTACAGAAAAAATATTTCTGCCATCCCTTAGTCTATTGATATTTTGCAATATGAATATTTAGTTACATTCACAACTTCATCTATATGAATTTACTGCTAAACATGAGCCTTCACTGGGATTAACTCTTAAGTTAAGCTAGCGGCCTCACACAACTTCGTCTATTTCCCCGTGAAATTAATGGATCTCATGAGGAAAGCCTAAGTTACTCATTAAACATTATCTTTCAGTCAAAGTCCCGTCAAAATCGGTCCCGAGATTAGCCAGAGAAAATAGACTGACAGTATAAATGCTTCTAACCTGAGTGCTCTCTAGAAAAAAGTAACCACTTAAGGAACATATTAGGCCTCTGCATCGAATTTGGCGGGTAGCGGAGCGGGTGCGGCGGCGGCGGCGGCGCGGGTTGCGCTACCGCTACTGCTCTGTAGCGGCGTAGTGTCGATAGTTTCCTATGCTGCCGATTGGTTTTAGCTGTATGTTTTTTTACCCGACTGCGACATAGGGAGGGTTATGTTTTTAATTATTTGTACATATATGTGAGAAGCTTGACGCGTTTAATACTCATAATTTAGGTAAGAATTCATAATTAAACATTGCTACTCATATCGTACGATAAGCTTTATTTAAATAATGAGGTTTTATATTTTCCATGGGTATTTTTTTAAATAAATACTTATTTGATCTAAATTGTATCTAATCAGCTTTAATTTTATTACTGTGAATAGCGGTGTATTTCAGTGTACCGACGTTGCGGTTAAACATTTACATAAGGACTGAACATAGTGACATGACACCGAAGGCAAATCTAGGTCCACTCCCTGTTGCATAGTCAATACCTCTAAAATCTCTGACTACACAGTCATGTCGTTGTAGTAAATTTTCTATAGCTGTACAATGAAACTGGAAGAGGCTATCCCATCCAGAGTCTAAATTATCTTTTGTATATTCTTTTTCTCCGTATAAGCAGTTGCTATAGTCTCCGACCGTATTTCGGTCATGGCGGAAGAATATCCAACTGTCCAGGAGATATTATAGTGCATAAGTGTTTGAAAATACAGGTTCACTCTCAGTGGCGGATTTACAAATTTTCAAGGTATAGGCTGAATAGTTTTTGCCGCCCTTGCCTCAACAATTGTATTTATTTGTTATATTTGTATGTATGATATGACCATACATTATTTTTACAATGCAACAATTTCGTTGAAATTGCACGTAAAATAATTATAGGGCATATTTTTTACAATTGCGCTCTTTTCACTCATAAGAAGTGTGGGCAAAGGGCGCAGAGGCGCGAGGCCGATCACTGCTTGAGGGGCGGCGAACTAGCTGTTTTACTCTAGAATATGGAAGTTTGCTACTCTCGGAATGTGCAATGACAAGTGAGAGAGAAAAGTCATCGACAAAATTAGTTGCAGACTTCTATCTGTAAGACATCAGAAAACCGTCATAGAAAAATATTTTTGATTTCTATGAGGTAAAAAAAAAAAATCGTTCCCCAAATTTGCCGCCCCTAAAATCTGCCGCCCTAGGCTCGAGCCTACTCAGCCTGCTGGTAAATCCGTCACTGTTCACTCTCTATTCCATCACCGAAAGCACAAGAACTATTGTGTAGGTAGGTATGCAAAATAAATACACATACAATGATGTCATACTTTATTTATATTTTTCTATTTCTGCATACATTTTGTAATACAGGTAAATTAACATTGGAATTTGTTTAACACAGCATTGGACTTGCCTTTACAGAGTTCTAGATAGTCACGAAAAATATTAGGTAATGCCTTTAGTTAGACTTTTAAAATTATCGCGTGTGCCGTTTTAAATATTGTTTTAGATTTCGAAGAAGAACGAAGATCGTTAGAAGAACATTTTGCTACAAATATACTGGCTAAAAATATATGTTCTCAAAATAGCCGGGCTCTTCAACATGGGTTTGAATCCTGATAGGTGCAAACTTTGGTGATGAATATATATGTTTGTTTCCAAGCCAAGTATGTTTTATGACATAAGATCTTAAAAACCTTACTGTGGGAATTAGTGAATATTTATATTTATTTGTTGTCATAATCAGTGACCCTTTCACCAGTATCCTAGAGGGAAACGATATGTTTGGTACCAGCCTAAAGCTCTTGTTGACGCGCAGTTTACACTTGCGAAAACAGTTAATGCGCTAATGCTATCAAGAGCGCTTATAGCTAGCTTTTATTGCTAAAATAATAAATGAGTATTTCATTCAATTTGTTTAATTAAATTTATCGTTTTTATTCATCATCTGGGTAACAGGAGAGGTAATAAAAAAATACCGTTATAATTTGTTCTTGCCATACATTATTTGCTATTTACATATATATCACAGTCCATTTTACAATCAACGACGGAGGTAGTAAGAGTAAGGAGAAGCGTAAGAGTAAGCGGCGTATGGGGCAGTGTACGCGGAGTAGGCCAGAGGTGCAGTGTAGGCTGCAGCCACGGGAGCGGTGTAGGCCGCAAGAGGAGCGGTGTAGGCCGCAGCTAGAGGTGCGGTGTAAGCTACTGCTACACCAGGCTTAGCGGCGGCGACGGCCAAGAAGCAAGCGAAGATGAACTGTGGAAAAAATAATATTTAAGTAATTTAAAATATTAATTTTTTTTATATTTGGGATAATTTAGAACGATGACAAAGCATTTCATATATTTGTGATCGATCAACTATATGTACTTCTGTTTCAAATAGGTTTAATAAATATTGTATTTTGTGGCTTCTAGGTCATTGATATTTGCAATTTTATCATACATCGACATTTCGATAACTTGTAAATTGAATTTAAATTGAAATTGAAATTTTAAATACAAAAGCTTTGAATTTCATGCGCTTTACTGTAATTATGTCGTTATGCATGTGTCCATCACTTTATAACTATTGTTTAGTTTCAGACTGCACGGGCAATATTATAGCCCTATGCATAAGCATAAAGCCGACTAATATAAAGTCGGCTTATATTTCAGGCTAGTTCGGTCCGGTACAGATATTAATATTTTAATTGATAGATTTAAATTGATCAACTCAATAGAAAATGTCAATGGTATAATTCTCGCAGTTTTTCATAAAAACTATTTTTGGAAAGAAAGTAAACAATTATCATTTTTAGTACAAGACAAATAATAATTAATTTCTCATCCTAAGCCTGATTAATAAGATATTTTCTGATCTTTTACGTCTTAGTCTTGTTTTAGTACAAGATGAATGTGTTAATTGAATTTATTTACAATACACTCACCAGCTTGAACATATTGGTAGTTGTAATTTAAAGAATCGGGACTGACAAGATAGTAATGCTGCAAGGCAGATGAAGGTGTGATACTGTGTCGTTGTCTTTGTGCCATTTTATACGTTTAGGTTGGATTAGCTCGATATATGAAGAAACAACCTTGTGCTGCGTGCATTGAATGCGTAATCCAGAGGCAGGTCTTATTACTATCTTTGTGGGTATTGAGAGATAGTAATAATTTACTACTTCATTAAGAATGTTTGTACTAAAGTAAAGAGACAGAAGCTGGGCAACAAATAGACGTATATTCGTAACATATAAACAATGTACGAAAAATATACGCAAGTAGGCACTCAGTAAATAAACAAAGTAGAATAAAGAAATACCTACTCGTAAAATCTCACAAAAAAAATTTAAGGCATGATTCATGACCTTAAACATCTTCTAACCCATGATTTCCTATAATAAAAATCATGACTATAAGAATTTCGCAGGTAGCCTTATAATCTCGATATATAAAAACCAATTTTAATGTTTTTGTAACAGGTAATAAAACAAGTTTGATAACAAGGACGAACTAAGGCGCGTCCAGAAGGCCGACAGCGAACAGAAATAGTATGACAACAAATAGATTGGCCACTGGAACGCCGAGAATAAAACGAAGTTATCACTCCGGATGGAAATGCCAAGTTCTCCAAGCTGTAACCCGTTCGTCTGAATACACATGGAGACCGTGAGCATTCGCGAAGGATGCCTTTATTAAGGCCGCCTATAAGGCCAGTAGAAAAACAGCTATTTCTGTAGTAAAGATTGTCCCCGTAGTGTGTGATTAGTTCTAAGAAAACAGCATTATTGCTTGGGTATTGAATATAGGTCAGGTCTTGATGTAATGAGTTGTTATTATGTGATAACAGGTCGTTTTCAAGAATAGTGTTATATGATCATAGGTCAAATCACGATATACATATACCTACCTATCTGTCTAGCCAAAAAGACTCTACATACCCTTACAATACACCTTTTTTTTAAAGATATAAATCTTATTTTCGAAAAAGCATTGTTTGTAAACATTAGAACCTGAGATTAGAAAACTCGTACTTGAAGTTTGACGTTTTTTTTTTATATTGATGTATCATGGATATATCCTACTGTGATCTTACTAAAAAGTTCAGTTTTGTGTTTGCGAAATCAGCTTCTTTAGGTTTTTTATAGTGCATACTTTATAACTCAGTTCATAAAACCATTTTCCTTCAATTTCTGGATTAGGGGGAAACTCAAGGAGCTTTCAATGGGAAACTGGCCAGTATCCCCCTAACCCAATTTGCTCTACACCTCAAAATTTTTCCACATGTTGCACTTTTCACATTATTCTTATATCACGAAATAATTAAACAGAAAGATATGTCTTTTTCTTAGTTACTTTTTTACATCCTACAGCTACGTAAAGGCTCCAGACACGAGCGTTACTAAATGCCATCCGAGTGATTTAATCTCGCAAAAATCATCTATCGCCACAATTGGATTCACCTAATTAAAAATACTAATGAACGTATTTAGTACCTTCCATAATTTGCATCTAGTTAATTAATGTCGCCTTTTAAATCAACGCGTTCTTATATCGGGTGGAAATGAGTTTCACTTCATTTTTCAATAAACCTCACGATGCTGTTCAAACCCGTAAGTAAATTGGTTATCTTTACATCTTCTATCTATACATATAATTAAAATGTAACGATTTGCTGTCTGTACATGGAAGATATATGAGAAAAAATATTATAGAAGACCTTTATCAACGCAATAATACCCAAAAGAATGATTTTTAGAATTTTTGTCTGTTTGTCGGTTTGTCTGTGCGTTTGTGCAGGCTAATCTCAGAAACAGCTGAACCGATTTCGATGCAATTCAGGAATGTATTGTGACACTTAACATATAGGCTACTTTTTATCCCGGGAAAATATTATTATCCCGGATAATTTCGACGTTTTGTTTTTTCTGGAGTCCACGCAGACGGAGTTGCGGGCGTCCATTAGTTTGAAAATATAATTTAAGAACAATACTCGCCACTTTTATATCCAGTTCGGTAAATATTTATACATATATAGATTTTGCTTAACTAAGGACCATGGGCATGCTAATCAAAATAGTTTTTTTATGTAGTTACAAAGGGCGTAATGCAAAGTCTTGAAATTAACTAGAGGAGTCGAATCAATTCCTTAATACTAGATGATTTTCTTTATCTTACATATCGAGGAGAGTTCACAATAAATATCCTCCATAGATTTCGCATACGAGTAGGTACTTAATAAAATCTATTTACTTGTTACTTTCAGTGGATCATGTTCCTCCTGCTGTCTATACTGTCAATAGTTTCTGGAAGAGTGTTACGACGGATACCGCTGGTGCGACCTAGCCCGGTATCCCTGGTGCGTCCAAACTCGGTACCGGTGGTGGTACGACCAAACCCGGTACCACTAGTGAGACCGAACACCTTACCGGTGGTACGCCCAAATCTCGTACCACTGACGCGTTCAACTGTTACCCTTGTGCGACCAAGTCCGGTATCCCTGCGACCAGCAAGAGTGCCAGTATTACGACCAAGCAGAGTGGTGCACAAGGCCCCAGTGGTAGTAGTCAAGAAGTTCCCACGCGTAGTGCCTGGGGTAGTAGTGGCGCAGTAGGAGGGTGAATTGAAATAAAATAAAATAATTTTATTCCCGTTTATTTTTAATTAGGCTCCATTTTTGTGTATTTATTTTCATCAAAATAAAGGCTATCCAAATCATTTTTATAACGCTGGTCGTGAAAATTTTAATTTAAAATTATTCCTATCAAACTTGTAATCATGTTTGAAAACGGCACACGGCAGCTCAATCAATGTATCAATATTAAAAGTGACAGCGAAGTTCGCAAAGTTATCGAATCGTTTAGTCGTCGTCAGCCTATTGCAGTCCACTGATGGAAGTAGGCCTCCCCCTGAGTACGCCACAAGGCTCGATCTGCCGTTTTTGCCATCCAGTCACTACCAGCCGTCCTCTTCAAGTCATCGATCGGTCCATCTGGCCTGAGGGCGTCCAACGCTACGCTTGCCGAGGCCGCTTTCTCCACCGTTTACCAGTTCTACAACAGATGTGGCCTGCCCACTGCCACTTCAGTCTGCTACATTTCGAGAGCTGAATACATTACAATCGTTTAGTAGTAGATATTTAATAATTGTTTATCAGTTACCTTTATTTATCATAGTAAGGAATACTTATGTACGAGTACAATAAATATTATTTAAGAATTAAGAGCCGAGTTTTAAAAATAACTATAGCTCTAGTTATGGTTAAGTATGTAAAAAAACGTTTTTTAGGATGTTATATAATTATAATACCTAAGCTATAGCTTTTATAATACTCAAGCTGTTTGTAAATCATGCCATTCAAAAGGCTTAACAAAATTGTTCCGTACTTGTGTAAAATTCTCACGGTCTCGGCCAAACGTTTTACATAAATAGTGTAAATAAACATTCATGCTTGTCTAGATTTATGTATCTACTAGTGGACGCCCGCGACTCCGTCCGCGTGGACTGCAGAAAAAAATAAAACGTGCAAATAATCCGGAATAAAAATATTTTCCCGGGATAAAAAGTAGCCCATGTGTTATTCTGATATGTTAGCTATATTATCGTAAAATTTCATCAAAATCCATTAAGTAGTTTTTGCGTGAAAGAGCAACAAATATCCTTACATACATACATGCATCCTCACAAACTTTCGCGCTTATAATATTATAGTAGAATATACCTATAAATTATACATACGAGTATAGCCACAATAATAGCTTAGTTACAGGAAAAAAGCTTTGGTTGGGAGGACTTTAGGACCAAAGTTACGTTACAGGTATTTACTTAGTTGGGCTTTGATTAAAATTGGTAGGTATCCTATTTTGGCTTATTTCCAAAGGTCTACGATTTCATTGTTTTCAAATGTACCGATAATATTGATACTTTGGCTTAATTTTTTAGGTTTCCCATCGCGATTGTAGATGCCTGTGTTTGACGACAAGTCGTCAGATTAGAGGTTAAGCGTACTATCTGGTGGAAGGCTAACTATGTAAAACTTTGTGATTCCTAATAGCAACAACTAGATAGTGTAACACATGGGCTTGTAACAATATAATCATGAAAGTTCGCATATAGAAGTCTTCCTACTACCAAAAACTCTAAGACATTGTCGAAACCCGAAATAGGTCGAAAACTAGTTCAAATCCATATAAGGTGCATCGAGTCCTTGATCTCGAGTCGGAGGCGTCAAGGGTGCGCGTGCGCTACATACATAATGAAGACAGGAGGATATTCGGCCCGTTATCCGGTAGCCCTCAGCTGAGGCTATATGTCACTATATAAACCGCAGACAGAGCAGGATTAGCATCACACATCTACTAGTCTTCTCCACAGCAACCAACAAAACAAACACTAACAAAATGTTCAAATACGTAAGTTAAAACCTTTTTAATCCATTCATTTGATGACTAATGTTACGCAAAGTTACGTGCTGTACGAGTATTTACCTTGGTTTAGTTAAATGTGTTGTAGACGGTCAGTGGTACTTATGTAGAGTACAGATTTTGTGTAAAGCATTTAAATAAAATTAATTTATTGAACTCGTATTGGTCAATCTTAACCCATATACCTATTGTTATAGTTCATAGTAAAGTGACTAAATCTATTATATCTTCAAATAAGGTTGTAATATGTGTCATTCATAAACCATTCAACTATCAAAATCGTCTCAGTCTATCAGATTATTCTAACGTAATTTTGTTTTTCAGCTGTTACTCGCCGCTCTCCTGGCTTTCGCCACCGCCAAGCCTCTTGTAGTCGAGTATCCAGTAGCAGCCGCATACACTGCTCCTGTAGCCGCCGCATACACCGCCCCAGTCGCCTACTCCGCATACTCAGCATACACTGCTCCTTTGGCATACTCTGCATACTCATATGCTCCATACAGCTACTATGTTCGCTGAAAAGTGACAACGAGACCCGGCGATTTTACTGATGTGACTGTGTGATTTAGACTATACCAAATATTATGTGCAAGTGATTAAAAGTACTTTCAATCAAACATTTTTTCTATTCTCAAAATTTTAGAAATCTCTTATATAATGTAATATATCCCGACTGATTCATAAAAGCCTACTACACAAATACTGAAGCTAGATTGCACTGTTAAGGGAAGTACCAAAATGACATAGACGGACAAAATGACATAGTGGGCTTATTTGAAATTTGGCGGGGCTTGGAACTTTAAAAAATCAGCAAATCGCAGTCTTTGTGTCGCCATTATTAACCTTCAAGTTTGTTTTAAGCTCTGAAAACTTGATATTGCAACGATTTACACTCCTGATCGAAACCTGGAGAAGGTTGGCTTAGATGTATGCTGTGCTTCCGTTGGGTACATGCTGCCTGTGCTGATCTACCAAAGAAAACGAAGTGTGTGAATTATGAGTTATAATTGCACTTTATTTAGTAGGTAGGTATGAATTTTCGGTGATCTTATTTAAAAAAAATTTTTTTTTTTTCTATAAGAGTTAAGTGTAACGACACTAGTTGATTTTATAGCTGATTTATCAAAGAAAATACCGTTGCATACGTTTCTGAAGCTTTTAAATAAATGTTTATGATGAAAAAACGGAAGGGTGTGTCATTTTGTCCGTCCTTCCCTATAAATAGATATCAGCTTTCTTTTGTGACGAAAATGTCCACTAAGACAGGATTTCGCGATATTCCAACTGGAACGGACTATTACAGGAACTCTAATATACGCGGACAAAGTAGTGGGCAGTCGCTTATACCTAACGAAGTTCTAAATGACCAATACCTACATAAGCTAAGCTATTTATTACGATATAGTCTAACTATTACAAAACAAATAGTTACTTACACGTGTTCTCTAAGTTATTGTTCCATTGTGTTCCTGGACAAGTCATTCGGGGAGAAATAACTCATTTCTAAGTCTTCGTGAATAGGTAATACAAACAGTCGCCAACAGCTAACGAATATCGTCTAAATAAATAACGCTGTATAGCTAATAATTTACCAGTAACGCGCAAATGGACATTGTTATTTGTATTATCATCATCATCATCATCAGCTTATTATAGTCCACTGCTGGACGTAGGCCTCCCCCGGGGCACGCCACAAGACTGCCATGGGGGGTATTTGCCCATAGTCACCACGCTGGGCAGGCGGGTTGGTGACCGCAGTTTGTATTTTGGACTATGTTGTCAACACGGGAGGCGCTTTGTATTATATTATATTGATTCGAAATGTAGAGCTAGGATAAACGGTAATTTTTTTTACCTAATTTAGAAAATATAGTAAGAATAAAATAAAATAAAGTAACTAAATGGTCAGTAAAAAACAAATGTAAGCCAGACAGCTTAGGTATTTTATGTCTATACATACTTTAAAAGTATTACATACCTATTACTACTAGTTACCGTACTTAAAACCTTATTTTATCTTATTTCAGTAAACAACACCAATAAAAATACACAGGTAAAAATTATATTAGGTAATATTACCGCGGCCGTGGAAGTTTACAAGCCTGCGTCAGGGCTTATTGTTCCGATCATAACACCCCTATTCAGAACTTATTCAAGAAGCATTTGAAGGACGCACACTATTTTCATATTATTCACTATGTAGAATATAGGTACTTGTAAATATATGTGAAAATTAAAGATAATGAACGCCATAGTTAAGCTATGTCATTATAGGCTATGTTTTGCGTGTACATTACATTATACATAACATACGTCAAGAACAGAATGCAATAATTAATCTGGTACAAAAATAAATCTAATAAGAAAATAACGCCAAATTATTGGCAATACTAGTTTCGAAAGAAAATTATTGCGCC
Source organism: Carposina sasakii (assembly GCA_014607495.2). Lineage (NCBI taxonomy): Eukaryota > Metazoa > Arthropoda > Insecta > Lepidoptera > Carposinidae > Carposina > Carposina sasakii. Next base: position 8,232,026 of record CP053155.1, read on the forward strand.
GAACCCAAAAATAAATGGATGAGGTCAGTAAAATTATAAGATGGTGGTAAAATAATATCTCACTTTACCTGTTTAATTTATACTCCTAAAGCCATCCTTTGAATGACATTTATCAGTGTCACCAAAGAAATTGTCTTATCAAGTCAAATCTTTACGCTCATTTTAGTGGTAACTTTTTCCCTGAAGGTAAATTTAATTTGAGACTTGAGAGCACCTCTAGTGAGTAAAAACTTATAAGTGTAAGTTGCTTTGATTATTTTTATTCTTTAATTTTAATTATTAAAATAGGGAGCTTTTTTGATAGTTTGAAGTTGAAGTTGAAAAGTAGGTAAGTACATTGTGCATGTATATGTATGTATTATATATCATGCCAACAATATTTTTCAGAGTTGTTATTAACCCAAATGCACATATCGTTTTATGTTTTCCATATACTAGATAGCGCTTAGAACAATGGGGCTACCACGTGTAGTCTTATAAACCATCTCATATGCACTGCGAGGCAGTATTGTTCAATATCTTTTCAGGCGTGTGTCTTAAGTAAGGCTGCACGTGGAACTAGATTGTGTCAACTTGTTTACGCGCCCTATTTACTATAGTTTTTCTCCCAAATGGCTTAATTATTATGACGATAAATTAATCAATTACAAGTTGTAATACAACTGGGAAGCCATTTTCTTTTGGCACCGTCATAACTTTGAAAAGAAACGTGATGAGTGGGCGCGCACTGCGCTGCGCTGACTTCGGTTCAGAGACTTTGATCTCATTCCACCGAGCTTTCGACGCCCTGAAGACGGTTTTATTTTTTAGCATTATGTTCTAAATGAGATATCACATTAATTTCATTCTGGTTAGAATCAATAGGAACTAGAAATTTCTCCAATAATGCCTATAAAGGCATCATATTCCTAACATAGTATAAAACAAAGTTGCTTCCCGCTGTCTGTCTGTCCCTATGTACCTTTTAAATTACGAAACGAATTTCAATGCGGTTTTTTTTTCAATAGATAGAGTGATTCAAGAGGAAGGTTCATATCTATCAGCATTGCATCCGTGTGAAGCCGGGCTGGTCGTTAGTATATAAATAAACGCATGAAACCTCTCATCGCATGAAACCATCATAATTTTACCCACATTATAAAATGACAATTTGTATGGAAAATGTAGACATACTTACCTACATTACATAAACTCAGATTTATCGGTCAGATTAAGCTAGGACTAAAGGTTTTTTTTATTTATAGGTCCGTTAACAACAAAAGAATCAATTAACATGCACACAAAGTCTACATATCCTCGTCTATCTAAAACCAATCGATGCATTAGTGCATATGATTGTGAAACTGTCAATGGCCAGTAATTTTGCTTAGGGTTGCTTGGGGAAGGGTTCTCGCAATAGATTGTATAAGCGAGTGTAGGTGACAAATTGACAACACTTGTGTCCTGCACAACCCCCATCTTCAGTAGCTTGCGTAATACCAATATGTTACTATCGAGGGGTGCTGTAGCCTTTCTTGTTTCCTGGACAGCTCTGGACATGTCTTATAAATAAAATAAATAAGAACTTTCTTTTTGCAAGGAGGTATACCCACTTTTGAAAAAATATAAAGCACTACAATTACTTATCACACCTTATCAAAAAAGCTCTTTGTAATTGAAAAGATCAAATACTTTATTAATTAAAAGTAAAGGAAAAAATAAGTAGGCATTGTAATTAAATCAATAAAAGTCTTACTTCACATAATTAAGCGGTTGTTGTTATACATTGCGTGGACCATAAATGTTTTAAATTATTATATTATGCATTAGAAAGAAAAGTTGATTTCAGTGCACTTCTCGTCTGTCTTATACTAAGCAAAACGTGAATAAAGTTACATATAGTGACGTGTTATCTTATTTGAAACATTTATTATGTTATTTACAAAATAATTTACGCAATTGTTTATGTTTAAGTATAAATAGGTTACCTACATTTGACAGATATTCCATAAATTTTGCTGACAAATATTAAATTAAACAGTGAATTAATAATATACTTAAATGACATATGAGTATACCTATATGTATAACAATTAAATACTTTTTCAAAGAGTAGGTACCCTAAGTATCTTATATTGAAATAAAATGTTATTCAACCACATCTAGTTTCCAATATTATCTGTGGTCAATGCGCCCTTTTGTGTTTGTATACTCGTAATTTGCAGACACCGGGACGTAATCACTGTAAACCTTCTGCCCACATTGAATAGTATTAAATCCTAACCTATTAATACACAGGTGTAAAAATTTCTTTTTCAGTTGCTATTAGTAAACCACCGTTTATATAAGCGACATCAGTATGTTGCTCTCCGTTGTTAGACAGTAAGTTAGGTTGTGATTTGATGGCCGTTTCAGCTTGGCCTAGTCACATTGATAGACAATCTTATTCACTTCAATCTTCTATGTATATAAAATGCTTTGTCCTGAATGGCTGACTGATGCGAAGTACCAACAGCTAAACCGCTGATCGTAGAGACCTGAAACTTGGATGTATCGTGGAGTATCGTATCTTGGAGAATCTAAGTACTTCAAATATTGCATACATGTGTATGAAGTCGTGAACGATGGTATTTTATATTCTTCGTAGTTTGTTTGTGTTGCTTGGACATCATTCCGTAGTTGGCATCTATAATAATATCATAGAGAAATAAGATTATAAATCTTATTCCTCTATGCCTACATTAGCCCATAATATGGATCCTACCAATTTTGGGATCTATCTATACACATAATTTTGGGAAACAATGACTGTGATTTTTGGTAGTTGATAAAAAAATCTTTCGATATTTTGGTAAACCTATGAACTTGAGTAAAAATGAACAAGAAATACTTCTTGGAAATAACCGATAAATCAATTACTTTTTCATACTTTCTGTCTATCTATCACACAAATATAAAAAAGTGCCGATTCCTTGTTTCTACCGATCATAATGACCTTATAAAAGTATTAAAATTAATTAAGATTCTAAAGTCAATAGAAAATTATTCTTCAAAAGCTTAACATTGTATTGTAGTGTGCTAAATAATAGCTATATTCTCAGAAAATCTATAGAATACTTATTACTTTTTGTACCTACTAATGTACCTAAGTGTAATTCATTTTCTTAAAAAAACTTTTTTCTACGAGTTTATTCCAGAAGTTAATTTAAACACTTTCAAAGAAATCATAATTCAGCTCTCTTTTTGGAAATTTCATCAAGTGAATTGATTAATATTAAAAAGGCGAAATAGAGCAGTAAACAAATGGATTTTTTGTCCTTTACGTTTAACGAGCTATCATTGTATATTTGTATGTTATTGGTTTTTCCAAATCTGCCCCAATTCATATTCATTATCATCATAATAATTTGATCTAGATAAGTACCTTTTATGTTCACAAAGATCAATCAATCAACGTATTAATTTAATTTAAAAATCCCAATTAATGAAATCTTCTTTATTTATGGTTATAGAACTTTATAAGTCTGCTAATTGTTCAAGAATACCTAAATGTAGCCTGTTTTAATATACCCCAGTCCATAGGTGCCATTAGTAGTCGCAAGGATTTTATGGATCTCAATAAAATAGGTGATGTAGGGTTGCCAACCGTCCTGTTTTCCCAGGACATGTCCTACTTTTTGGGGTGTCCTGGGCTGTCCTGGATAGTTTTTAAGCATCGTTCTGAGTTTTAGAGTCCTGACACACTCGCTATCGGCGGATTTTTAAGGGTGCCGACATCAAGTCAACGCCTAGTACGACGATGCAAATAAATAAGCGTCAGCGGCACCTCTAGAAAGCCTGAAAGAAGCAAATACGTAGTTGCCGGCACTGAATCTGTTAAAGACCTATTTTTGAAATTCGCACGCCAGTACGAGTAACTCTCTTCAATCGTATTGTCACTAGGCTCGCACATGTATAGTCTGGCTTTTAATCGAAATGTCCTGGTATTTCTTCTTCAAATCCCGGTTTTCAAAGGTTTGAGATGGCAACCCTAAGGTAATGTAACTTTGTAGTTATGAATTTCATGTAACAGTACAATGTAGATTATGATTTATGTTGGCATACATTACGTACCCACATCAAACAAATCCAACAGACAAGCTTATCAACTCGATCGACATCTCAGTTCTAAAATTACATCTTCCTCTAACGCTTCTCATATTCCCAGTTATTAATTTCATATGAATAAAATTAATGCTTATTGAATACAGGTCTTTCTCGTTTTTCTTGCTTATCAACGACTATTTCAACGATTTATTTTGGAACATGGCAAAGTGAAATGCATTTACTTGAATTCATATCACGGACTCATCCAATGCCAGAGACGATTCTATGGATGGCCAGGTTACGACATTGTACGCGTGTCAGAGACTCACCTATACCATTTTACTCTACTTTATCGTACAGGTTACTTAAGAGGTGTCGCTAAAAAATTTACCATTTGTATTTCACCAAGTATAAAAAGTCCAGGTAATGTTGTTATCAGCATCAGTCCTGTGTCAGCAGTATAAACAAACAATCAATTCAAAATGATGAAGATTGTAAGTATTTCTGCGTGTTGCAAGTTTTCATATCTACATAGAAATAAAGATATGTAGTTTGCAATCTTAGAAAAATAACAGTGTATAAATTTAAGCTACTTAAGCTTACACTTTAACAATTTTAAAAGTAACATTATATTGAATTAATCACGTCACTGTAATTAATAATTTTGCTTTCTTCCATTAAATTTATCAAAGATTAACAACATAAAAATAATTCGTTTATGTTTTTATTGCAGTTCGTAATCATCTCAGCGCTTGTCGCTATCTCCGCTGCTAAGCCTGGCGTGCTCAGTGCCCCTCTGGTGGCCACCGCTCCTCTGGTCGCCGCCCCCGCCCCCATAGTCACCGCCAGCAGCTCCCAATACTACCACAGGTTAAACAGTGGATTAGCCGCTTATGTTGCCGCCCCTGCCGCTGCGTACGTTGCTGCTCCTGCCCCATATGTTGCCGCGTCTGCCCCATATGTTGCCGCCCCAGCACCATACATTTCCTCTCCTTACATCGCCGTTTAAACCACCCTGGACTGCCCCCAAAATGTGATACTATGAATAAATAAATATATTTTCAAGCCAATTTCCTTGTTTTTATAAAACACCGATTCAAAATGGACTGACAGTAGGTAAATGCTCTAGTTTCTCACACTACCTTTCTTTACAAAAAAAAAGGTTTATGATAGCAGCCAAACAACTATAAAATGGAATAAGTACCTACTCAAATATTATTAGCATGCAATGTCCTTTCAAAACTTTACTCTATTTCTTGTATAAATACATAAAAATACAGGTTTTCAAATGAACAATTTTAAGTAAAGTTAAGTACCTATGTGTTTGCTTAGAATTTTTAAATATACGAAGCGAGCATTCTCTACACTATATTAAAAACTGTCAAAATAAGGCAATTACGTTTCCATCTATTTCAGCGAAATAAGTTAAAGTCATTATAATATTAATCTTAACATCATCTAGAGCAGAGGTATGCAAACTTATTTCGTCTAACGCACACTTTGAAAATCAGTAGCGCCCCCCATTTTTATTTCACCTTAAAAATGTCAATAGCATATTAGTTGCGCTATTTTTTGCTGGGCCCTCCAACGCCCACGAGGGGGCGTTATCGCCCACTTTGGGAAAGACTGATCTAGAAGTAGAGTCAATGTGAGCCATTGAAATATACGCCGAGATAAAGCATAGCATTTAATTTGCGTACCAATACGAACAGGCGCTTCTATCAAGCTATGTTTTATCTAATAAATATTTAAGTATGTACTTTAAAACCGTAGTAGTAGAAATAATCTATATATACAGGGTGTAACAGAAAGGGTATGTTAAGCGAAAAGCTATGTAAATAGCCCACTATAGAGATCCTATTTCCAAAATTTGAGACTCGAAATCATATTTTTATTTTTCAAGATTGTATGGACATTCCTGAGTTGTTTCGGAATTCTTCATACTATCTGGAAAAATATAAAAGTGAATTGGAGTCTGAAATTTAGGAAATAGGTTCTCTATAGTGGGCTATTTACATAGCTTTTCGCTTAACATACCCTTTCTGTTACACCCTGTATAATAAAAATGTAACGGATCGCTGTCTGTACATGGAAGATATATGAGAAAAAATATTATAGGAGTCCTTTATCAACGCAATAGTACACAAAACAATGATTTTTGGAATTTCTGTCTATTTGTCGGTTTGTCTGTTTATCTGTGCGTTTGTGCACGCTAATCTCAGAAACGGCTGAACCGATTTCGATGCAGTTTTTATGAATATATTGTGACAGGTCCCACTTAACATATAGGCTACTTTTTATCCCGGGAAAATGTTTTTATCCCGGATAATTTCGACATTTTGTTTTTTCTGTAGTCCACGCGGACGGAGTCGCGGGCGACCACTAGTACTCCACTATACCTCTTCTACATTTATAGAAAATTATCTAAAATATAGGTACGTGTAAAGTTTAAGGAGATTTTTGAGATAAACAGGTTATTTTTGTTCGTCAACGTTCCCGAAAACTACGGAATCTCCTCATGATCATGATTATTTTTCTCCACGGAAGCGTCTGGTTTCCAAAATATTAGGGTCCAAAGTTGAGTAAATAGACAACGTTTTCTGCATAAATGCACATTGACGCGTGTAGCAAGATTTTTTCACGAGAATTAATTAATATCTGTCTATGAAAAAACTAGCATAAACACTGGACACTATAAATTTTTCCTAACCAAGTAATTTAAAAAAATCTAAAAAATTTACGTTTCCCACAATTTTTTTGGCATAAACTTACTTTATTTGATGTATAGAGTACGTACCCTTCGTTAAGGGTGGCAACGAAAAAACACTCTATATACAAAATAGTACGAGTATTTAATCGTGCGTTCTTAAAGCAATTTTTGTATACTTACCTAATCAGTACCTACATTATTAGTAGGTTGGTATATATTTGAATTTTCAGTTAAAATTAGCTAAGGTACTACCGGGTTTGTCTAATTTACGAACAATCAACTCTAGACGACGGTTTTACTACTTATCTGGATGTTATAAAAATTAAAATAGCTTTTAAATAGAACTTTAACGCTCAATAGAGTTTGTAAAATAACGGATGTAGTGTGTGATATAACTCATACATATAAGGCTCCTCTTTCCACGAAATCTACCAGACTAAATGGGAGTATTTTTAAAAGTATCACATCTCTATTAGATAGATACCTACACCTGCAAAATGCAAAAACTTACTCGGGTTTCTTGCTATGACGTCATCAGCTCTGTTTATCCTTTGTGATATTTTCATACCATTTTTCTCTAAATATTGGTAGTTACGAGTATTAGAAGTTAAGATGTTATTCCTTTGTTTAAGAGTTTAGACTGGTTTAAGTTAATTTTAAACTGTTTACACACACATACTGTCAGCCGTGGTATTGTGAGGCAACTTAGATACAGATACCTACTAAATTAACTTCAGGGGTATAAAGAAAGGTTCACCAAAACAGTCTTAATTTAATTTTATAGCGACATGTAGAGGCACAGCGAATTAAAATGTTATTTCATAGATGTTTCTATACTACCGAGTAAGTAGGACAAAGACAGTAAATAAGCAGGTCAACGGTGTAACTCTACACATCAGCTAATTGCAGTCCACTGCTGGACGTAGGCCCCCAGGGTACGTCACACACAGAGCTACTGCCATCCGGGGGTTTTTGCCCATGCCTGGGCAGGCGGGTTAGTGACATAATACACTAGTACTAGTAAATTATAGTCTCTAGCAAGACTTTACTGAACTGGCCAGACGTACACGGACAAAGAATTCTACTCCCCCGCAATTCTGCGAAATCCTTTGTACATATGGGAATGTAGACTGTAAATGGATGCATCTGTAGATACTACTACTGTAGGTATCTACTGGTTTAGTAAAAAAAATATATATACCTATATATTTCGCAAAACAAGAGTCCATAGCGTTAATAATAAAATAGATCTTATAAAAACTATGTTATTAACAATTTGAAATAATTTATTTTAATTTATAGGTAAGGACAATTTAGTTCAGGAATTATTATAATTAATTTGAAATAATTTAATTTAATTTAGAAATTATTATATTTAATTTTAGTGTCTTTGTCGGGCAGGACACGAGTCCAGTGCTGTATAATCCCAAGTAGCACAGATAGCTGAATAAATACTCACTTTTAGATCTACACACAGCTCTGGGCGTATTAAGACTCATATAAGAATACACTCGTAGTCCCTTAGCTGCATAATAGCAGTCAGTGATATTTAAACAGCTTAAGGGTAAATAAGAGCTGCATTGTGGGTCACAAATATACCCTTAAAACGCAAAGAGTTATAGAAAGAGCCAAGAGCAATATAAGAAAGTACTTGTGAACTGTTATTGAGCTGACTCATTAAAGGGGCACAAGTTCTCATAATATTAAGCCAATAGATGCATAACGGGACACCTGTGGCCCATAATATATCTTAGCGCTGAACATATTTGTGGGAGATTGAGGTAATTATATATTTTCAGTGATGAAATATACGATTTTTATATCGCCTGACGTCGTGCACGTGCGGCTTAGTCATTCGAAATGTCTTATTGTAAACAATCTGCACGTGCACAGCGCGAGCGCAGGTAGTTGTCCCTTTCCCCACCACTGCCTGCCTGACTATAAAAGGCAGCCCGAGCCTTGTCGATAGATCACCCTCCGCCCCATCAGGGCCGGCGTCCCCCAAGGCTCAGTCCTTTCTCCCATCCTCTACTCGCTCTACACGAGCGACATCCCGCACACTCCAAACGTGGAGCTCGCCCTATTTGCGGATGACACCGCACTCTACACGTCGCACTGGGACCATGGGGTTATCTGCAAAACCCTGCAAAAAGCCGTCACCACCTTAGGCTCATGGTTCCGGCGTTGGCGTATCGAGGTCAACCCCGACAAAAGCGCAGCAATGCTCTTTGGTCGGACTCGCCCAGACCCGTACACCCCGGGCCGACGCCAGTCGGTCTCAGACATTAGGCTATTTGACCGCTCTATCCCCTGGGTAGAGACGTACAAATACCTTGGTGTGACCCTTGATCGTAAACTTACGTTCAAGGCTCACCTCAAGATAGTGTCTAATCGGGCGCGGTTCTTCGCAAGCCGCCTCTCCTCGTTGACGTCTAAAAAGAGCAAACTTGGGCTTCGGCACAAGATTACTCTCTACAAGACGATCATACGCCCGGTACTCATGTACTCGAGCGTAGTCTTCGCCCACATCCCACGATCCACTCTCTACCGAATGCAGGTGATCCAGAACCAATTTCTGAGGCGTGCCACGGGTTCCCCGTGGTACGTCCGGAACTTGGATCTGCATCGCGACCTCGAGGTACCGACCCTCCGTAAATACATGAAGGACGCTTCACGTCGCTTCTTTGACCGCTTATCCCATCACACCAACCCGCTGGTTGTGAAAGCCATTACCTACCAACCCCGTCACTACCACTCGACGGGGCAGAGACGACGTCCCCGAGACGTACTCGCGGACGACGACGACGCCATTACGGCGTATCTGGCCAGTTTAACTCCAGCCCCCGCGTCAAGCGCAACCACTATGCGGCGCCCCCGTCGGAGGGGACGCCGCCAACCTCTCATAGATGCAACACACACCAGACAGGTGACTGACCAAAGTAGGCAGCCCTGATCTGACTCGTTTGGCCAACACAGCCCCACCGCAGTTGTTTCGAGGGTTCTTTAGCGGTGGGTTTTTCAGGAACCCTTAGTAGGTAGAGTCGAAAGTAGGACGCTGCTGGGCATCGACCCTACCAGCCATCCTACAAATAGTCATAAAAACCTTTGTTTAGTCCCCCAAGCGACAAAGCCCCAGCCGCATCTGGGGTGCACTGGTCGCGTAGGTTTAAACCATTCGGTTGTGCGCCTTCAGCGCACACCAAGTAGCCCGGTGAAGATGACAAAGCCCTTCAGGCTATCATCAGTTTATCATAAAAAAAAAAATAATAAAAAAAAAAAAAGTCGATAGATCAGATGTTGTTCTGCTACGGACAAGGCACGATCGCTAGTGCTCTGAACTATCTAGATTACCAGGTACTTTTACTATGTTAGTTTGATATCCTATTATTTATGATTTTATGCCTTAAAATATAATAATAATAATGCTAAATGGAAACTTAGTTTATATTGAGTTGTGATATTTGTAATAAATAATTTAAATAGATTTCTTCTCTTTTTATTTTATCTCACATATTTACCGCTAAGCAGCCTTTATTTATCCATTGACACTGTCTGCATATAGCGGCAGTTTAAACGTTCACAAGATGCCTCATGGATATTTAGAGGTTCACTAGTATATCAAAATAAATGGCTTTAACTTTAACTCGTGAAACGCTTAACAGCTCTTTAATAAGTAATGATTCACACGTGAAATGCTTAACGGCTCTGTAATAAGTAATGGTTCACGCGTGAAACGCTTTACAGCCCCTTTAATAAGTAATGGTTCACATGTGAAACACTAAGCACTCCTTTGATAAATATAGGTTCACAAGTGAATCACTAAACAGCCATTTGATAAATAACGGTTCACATAGCTGTTTAACATCAACCAAGGCTGCATACGGAGTTACATGTTCAATTCTACTTTGCTCTTGAACTGTTTCACAGTATACAGGTGAATCGCTCAACAGCCCTTTAATAAGTAATGGTCCACACGTGAAACGCTTAACAGCCCTTTAATGAGAAATGGTTCACATGTGAAACACTAAGCAGTCCTTTGATGAATATAGGTTCACAAGTGAATCACTAAACAGCCCTTTAATAAATAACGGTTCACATAGCTGTTTTACATCAACCACCATTTTAAGCTGGAAATATTATAATTTACTTTACTTTTTTTATATGTTTTGTGCATGAATTACGAACTTATTAAATTAGGTATTACTTCTTATATCGTAACATTCTCTATTTATTTAATAGTTCTGTCCAAACTATTGAAAATTGTTGGACCAAGATTTTAAAACACATAGCTTATTTACATCATTTATTACTATATTATTTAAACATACAATATTTTCGTAGCGTACCAAAATTATCTTAGACAATATACATATATAATGTCAGTAAACTTGCATTCCCAGACATTTTTCTTGCACTAATAAAGAAAACCGTTCCGTTTACTTAGGTACCAATAAATATATTATGAAACGACACCGCCTTTAATATGTCGTTTACGTTTATGTTGTCACAAGTTACTATGGTCACTTTTCAATAATAAATAAAATGAATATACAAAAATATTATTTTCTATAGTCACGCGTCACCAACAGGCTCATTGTGATACATTACTTAGGTATTCGGCTGAATAAAGAGTAACATGGTCTCTCAACCAGTTGATATTCAGCTCTTACAACACCTGTTACCCCTTATAACTCTCTTAAATTTCTGCTTCTACCACCAACAGGCCCGTTGTGATACATTACTTAGGTATTCAGATGAATGAAGAGTAACATGGTCTCTTAACCAGTTGATATTCAGCTCTTACAACACCTGTTACCCCTTATAACTCTCTTAAATATCTGATTCTGCGCTCTTAAGGGGGGAAACCAGTTTAGACCAATCAAAAAATCGACTTTATTTTTATTGCATAAATCGTTAGTATAACTCGTCAAGAATATGTGGTCAAAATTTGAAAGCAAAATTCGCATTATTTTCAATGCTATGAGGACTTGAGTGACCGCCCATCGGTCCGGAGTCGAAGCGCGCGGTAGTTAGAACGGAGCGGTCGCTCAGTGACCCTTTTTCAGTTACCTGCCTCAATTATTCCTTAGTACCGCTGTACTAAGGAATAATAGAGAGGGGGGCATCTCGGCAGATGTTGTTGTTTGACCTGGGGTAGAACTTTCTCGAACGTTTACGATATTTCGACAGAGCGTCGAGCTTGGCTAGTTCAGCTCCGGCTTTCTTACCGAGTGTTGTCAAAATGTCAGCGTATCCGAAAGGTTCCCGTGAGTTTACCGAACGACGTGGTAGACCACGTAAGAGATCATTCCATGGTAATCAACACACCAGAGTGATAAATGTATATATGAATAAAATTAATAATTTTATATAATTAATAAAAAATAATTACTGCCTCGAATCTCGTTTTCGCTACATTTTATTTCAAACGCGTTTTTCTCGAAACGACTTTTTTTCCACTTGTGGGCATTCTAGCTTGAAAAGTTATTGACCAATCGTTCTGAAATTTGGTGTGAACATTCTTTATTTAATTCAAATCTAGATGAACCTAATTCTGGAATTATATGATTATTAAAAATATGTTTTTTTATGTGAAAAAGGTGAAAAAATATGGTATAAAAACATAACATTGTCTTCAAACACCTCAAAAAAATGCAATTTTCATTTTTTTTTTACACAATCAGGTTCATATTCTTAGGAAATATGTTGTTAACGAAAAAAAAAAAATGTGATGATTACAGATGAAAATTGCTACCACAGGAATGCCCACCAGCAAAATACTCCGATGGTAATCGTCCATGGACAGCACGATCTAGCGACACTGTTTCCGGCGGAAATCGCTTGAAAAAATTCTCAAGTCTATTTCAAACCATGAATAAAATATTCTCAAATTCAAAAAAAATTCTGTTTATATTATCCATATGTAAAAAATTCACGAAAAACAACAAAATTTCGGCCTCCTAAACTGGTTTCCCCCCTTAAGCAGCTTATGTGACATTAGAGCTGAATAATTTGTGCCCATTTAAGTGGTTTAAGGGCTGAATAAGCTCGGAATCAGCTTTTATGCAGCTTTCTTATACCATTTCAAGGGTAGTCCAATATTCACTTGCTATACAGCCTCTTGTGCTACTTGGGAATGACACTGTCCACCTAATATACCTGCACTGTATACATTTAGAAAGACAATTAGAATAATGTTCACATAAACACATACATATATAACTATACACACGGCTGTGTTTCTAAAAATTAGGTACCTAGCCAAAACTACAAGATCGCGAAGGAGACCCCACAGCCACGCTCGGCATAGAGGGTCGAAAAGATCAGTGACAATTTGCTAATCATTCGCCTGATAGATTGTCCCTAAATTCCTTATTCGACTCTTAGAACAAGCACGGAAGGAGATACCAGTGGTGTAATTTAGTGAAGGCTCGCATTAGCTTACTCCGACCGAGCTTACTCCGACTTTAAACTTGCAGATACCTAATAAGTTATAACTCGCATACGCCTAGGTGTAAAATTTGGTGAAAATGTTTGATATGTAGTTAAATTTACTATAACGAGTATTATCAATCAATCAAATTATCTGTATAATTATACGTCAAAAATACTATAGCTTGACATACATATACCAAATATAAGCTTAACAATTCCGATGTTATCCAATAAAAATATTGATAAAAATAGTCTATTACGTACATAGGAATATACAGGATATTTTTTTATCGTCAACAATTGCGACAACTACGCATTTTCCTTGTAAACATGAATAGTTTTCTCCATGAAAGCATAACTGGGAAGTGTCTGGTTTCCCGGATATTATTAGCCAGAGACGTGTTGACACGTGTGTAACAAACATATTTCTAAAAAAAACGTATACAAACCAGCGCAAAGACTAAAGGCCGTATATTAAGCACGACCACATCAATAAAAAATCAGAAAAATTTAAATCGTTTACCAGTAATTTTTGGTTACTTTATTTGATATGTAGAGTACGTAACCGTTGTATATGATAGCAACCAAAAAACAACACCTGTATACATATAAGATATATTATTGAGGATTTTCAAAATAAACCACATGGAGTAAATAAAAATACCGGAGAGAGTCCCATTAAACAAAAAGTGTGATATCTCTATTATGACAGTTTTTCAAAGTATGACAGTCGAAATCATTTGGCTACTGACGTTTGATGTGTTAACCTCGTTTTCGCAGTGCAATAAAATATAAATAATGCCGTCGTGCGTTGTGAAAATCTGACGAAACAATAGCAGTTACATTAATAAAAGTAAAGGGATCATTTCACACGTAAGAATGTAATTATATATCAATTGCAGTCTTTTAAGATAAAAATTATTAATCGTTTTTTAAAATTGAAAACGTTGTTTTTACCCACCAGTGTTATATTACTAATTTTCAGTTAGTACATACTAAATTCCCAGAAGTAGGGAATTTAGTATGTACTAACTGAAAATTAAAATTATAACTCAAAGAAAACATTTATGTAGCTATTAATGATACAAAAGATTAAGAATTTCCCTGTCAAAGTAAAATGACATTAAGCTACTACGACCAGAGAGCTACCATGTGCTGAAGCAAAAATATCAAGACAGAATAAATTTGAAATAGTACAATAAAAGTATTTTGAAATATGAACGGAAGTATGGTAGTAATAAGGCTCTAATTCATTTGACCACCGCGTCAACGTCTCATCGCATTCTCGTCGAATGTTACACGACTACGTTCAAAAGCCGTACCGTCGCGCGTCGACGCAGTCTCGTCGAAATGAACGTGGACTATTTAAAATAGCCGTCTATGAATTCGACTACTCTACGAACGAACGATAAACCGTTGAATCGTCGAATGTAGATAGTCTAGTCGATTCGACTAGTTCGTTGAATAAACGCCCATCGCTAGTATCTACTCTAGAACTTTCCGGTAGTAGATACCTACTACTATTTACGTCGATATAAATATTTATTTACAACTAGTGGACGCCCGCGACTCCGTCCGCGTGGACTACAGAAAAAAACAAAATAACAAAATTATCCGGGATAAAAATATTTTCCCGGGATAAAGAGTAGCCTATATGTTAAGTGGGACCTGTCACAATATATTCCTGAAAACTGCATCGAAATAGGTTCAGCCGTTTCTGAGATTAGCGTGCACAAACGCACAGACAAACAGACAAAAATTCAAATAATCATTGCTTTGGGTACTTTTGCGTTGATAAAGGTATTCTATAATATTTTTTCTTATATATCTTCCATGTACAGACAGCGATCCGTTACATTTTTATTATATGTATAGATATGTACCTATATATTCAATCTTTCAAATGTCTATTACACCTAGGTTCTAAACTGCCATTAAACCGGAAAGGATTTTCTTGGCACAATATAAATTAAAAGTTTTGTGAAGTAATACGAGAACTTTCAAAAAATTTATTCCTAACTGATTTTTTTTTTCTTAAGAATAGATCCAGAAATAGTATCTAATGGTCATAATTTTTTTTTTAATGGCGTAAATTTCACGTCATAGATAAATGCGGGCAACCCTATTATGACAGACCGCCGCCATTTCTACATAACAGATGTTTGTTCTTGGAGGCTACCTCCGGTATTTTTATTTCCTCCATGATAAACCACAAATTGTTTCTCTGAAAATACAAAGTTTTGTTTTATTTATTACGCCTACATATTACAACAACTATCGTTTAACCACTTTATTTACACTTTTATCTTACCTGAAAATACAAAGAAACGACATTTAAAGTTCACTAATATCGCTTCCTCAAGTATATCCTTCACTTTATCTATCTATAAGTTTTAATAATAATGAAATAACTAAGTAATCTTAATATCAATCCGCCATTGCATAAAATGTCGCTTCCTGTCAACTTCCAATGACAGCTTTACGAACGCGAGAAGCGCGGCAAAATTTGAAATGACGAAGTGTCATTTCATTACATACATTTATGTCTTTCAAAGATATTTTATGGGTTGTCTACTATCACATAATCGCCTTTGTACAACTTTATAGTGCAATAAAGAATCTATCTATCTATGACATCATTTAGAAATGTAGCAGGACCAGCGTTTAAAGGCTGATACCTCGCAGGTACGAGTAACTAACAAAACACTTGAATACTAAACTTTCAAGCAAAAAATCAGTATTCTTTGAGCCATAACTTTTTTCACACAACGATTTGAGTCACAAAAAGAGTTTTCCAACGATATACTTACGTCTGATCGTTATTGTTCGGTGGGGACTTTTCCATAAATTTTTGCCCATCATCCTTTGGTTAGGATTAAGTTTTATACAGGATGTTTTTTCGTTGCCACCCTTAACGAAGGTTACGTACTCTGTACATCAAATAATAAAGTAAGTAGATGGCAAAAAAATGCTGGGAAACGATTTTTTATCTTTATTACTTGATTGGGCGAAATTTATAGTGTCCAGTGTTTATGTTAGTTTTTTCATAGACATATATTAATTTTTTCGCGTGAAAAAAACTTGCTACACGCGTCAATGTGCATTTATACAAAAAAACGCAGTCAATTTACTCAACTTTGGACCCTAATATTTTGGAAACCAGATACTTCCCAGGTATGCTTCCATAGAGAAAAATGATCGCGACGATGAGGAGATTCCGTAGTTTTCGGGAACGTTGGCGACCAAAAATCACCCTATCTGCAACAATTGGGTGTCAACTCTCTGGAAGTAAGGCGTAACCACAACCTCATGTTGACAGGCTGTTATGCTTTGCGTGGCGACTCCGATTGTCCGTTACTTGTCGAGCAACTGGTAAGACTGTTTGTCCCCGATATCCCTAAGATTTGCCTTAGACCTCGCCGGCACGCGCTGCTGGCCGTCCCGCCAGCGCGTACGGTAGCTCACAAAAACTCGCCACTTCTCCGCGCACTAACAATGCTAAATGCACTCTTGGCATCAGCACCAGAGTGTGATCTGTTTATGAGTGCATGGCCGTCTGTGAGTCGTGAGTGTCTGAGATACTGTGAGATGGTGAATGAGTGAGCATGAATGCCTATTTTTTTTACCTGATATTTTAATGCACATTATACCTATAATTGTTAAAGTTATCATGATATCTACATTTCAAGGCGCATTGGCGCAAGCTGTAATGCTTTGTAATATGGTTATAAATAAATAAATAAATAAACAATTATATCTTTTTAAACTTATATAATTCAGTCAGATATTCGACTATCGGTCGACAACGGTTATGGCAGTTTATATAATAATTGGTAACACTCGATATTGGTATCGATTCGTGACTTAATTAAATTAAACAAAATCGACATCCAATACATGTACTTTCCATAGCCAATTGTGTCTATTATTATTCCTTCGTCGTAATCTATACGAATTTCGGAGCCATCAAGGTCCGTGTCCTTACCATAGAACCATTAAGTATTCCGATACACCAGCCACGTTGCCTCACCACAATGCAAAATTTGTTACACCTATAAAAGCAAGGGCCCAATATTCTAAGGCTTGCATTTTAATATCAAAGGCGGTCATGCGAGGGGTCGGCACCATGATTGGCACGGTAGGCAACTCTTCAAGTGAATCACATAAAAGTGCACAACAACATAGATATTTAACAAAACCATCCTTTTGCAGGTGTTAGTATTAACATCGTTATGCAGCATAGCTAGGAGCTCAGGAGTAGTCCCATCAGGTCTTGCGCCGGTAGTTACTGCATCCAGTTCGCAGTACTTCGAGAGAACCTTCAACAGATTGGTCGCAGCTCCTCTAGCGCCGGTGCCAATAGCGCCAGTGTCGGTAGCTCCAGCGCCACCAGTATTTCAACAAGTACCAGTTGCCCCACCAGTTGTGGTAGAACCAGTAGCTAAAGTTACTCCTATCCCAGTGCCACAAGACTTTCAACCAAACGTAGCCGTAGCCGTTGCGACCGCCCACGCAGCGGCTCCTGTAGCTACTATACTGCTTCCTCCATTCCCTTTTGCTCTGCCACCTAACTTTGGACTTATTCCTCAATCAACCAGCAAACCTGATGAGGACAGAAAAGAAGCCACCACTCCAAGAACAACGATTACAACGCCGATAACCACGAGAGAACCTGAACCGACCACCCCGGTCGCTTCTAACAGTGACAACAGCTTTGCTCAGGCTCTCCCCTCGAACCAGAACGTGAATTTCAAGCAGTTCTACGGACCTCCGCCAGTTCAAGTCTGGCCGCAAAAGCTGAAGACTACTGTCGAAGTCGTTCCAGTACCGCTGACCTACATTGCTCCTCCACCGCTCTATAGTCAGCC
This sequence comes from Carposina sasakii, assembly GCA_014607495.2. Lineage (NCBI taxonomy): Eukaryota > Metazoa > Arthropoda > Insecta > Lepidoptera > Carposinidae > Carposina > Carposina sasakii. Next base: position 8,250,104 of record CP053155.1, read on the forward strand.
GATCAAAACCATTAAGCATTACCATCACTTTGTGCCAACAAGGGCAAAACTCATCATCCGGCCCATTTCAAGTCCTGTAAGATTACAGAAAGTACGAGTTCCAGTACGCATTGTAACTTATAAAGCTCCTCAAAGAAGGGTAGCATTACCTAGGGCAGCTCAAAGCGTACCCAAGTTTAGGGATATCGAGCCGACTACATTTAGACCTCAAACTAGGCCGCAAAGTAAACCGCCAAGGATATAAAATTTACATATAAATTGTTATGTAGCTTTGGTAATATGGATTAGAATTTAATAAGTTAAGTCACACCTGTTATAGCACAAGCACTTTGTAAATAAAAACGCTACACCTTTAGATACTTTACATAGGACTGTAAATAGAATCCATTTTATTTTGTACATAATTAAACGTAATCTAGTCTTATTTTTTATACGACGTTATGAAAAAAATGAAATATAGAATTTTGAAATAATTTATTTTGAATTATCTCCTCATATTTTTGTTATAATGTATTTTGCTATTTTAACTCGTCGAGAAAGAGATTTATTTTGCAAGTGAATCCATTACCATCAATTAATATTACAGAGATTATAGTCGTCTGAGTATCGAATTCATGACTTTTTGATGCGTGCACATTTCCACGCTGTTATAGAAAATACAATAAAAAATTCACAAAATGATAATTTAGCTAGCTGAATGACAGGTTTCTCTTTTGCTATACTTACCTACTCTCAGAAAAATAATTTTACATGCACACAATGTGAAAGGCCTTTTTTACACATATAATTACATCCATGCTTATGTACATGGCTGTATTTCCGAAATAGGGTAACCAAAACTGCAAGGTTATATCCCTGCAGGGCCAGATCCCATTAGCCCCCGCTAGTGGTTACATGTAAATAATCACTAGAGACAAATTTCTAAATATATAGGTAATACGGACTTGAAATGAAACTTATCTAGTACCATTAGTAGTATTGCTAATAATATACTGAAGTACTGTATGGATTATGCGAATATATTTGTTTAGATTATTACGGCTACGTTAAAACAGTCCTATATAAGGAGCAGAATATGAGATAAAATTCGCTATGTAGCCGTTCACCTGAAGTAAATCAAATAAATAGCCGAAAATTACACATATTACGTAGGTATAGGTAGGTAGTCTACGCATTACACATCCTTCCCACGCAAATAAACATCAATCCAATTTAGTCAATTCAAATCTACTCGTGTTCCTGCGGTGTTAATTTATTTTTCATCCCATCTATTCGAAAAGGATGACTTGGTTCACCTTTAAGTGCACCCAAAGGTGGTGTTTTTTCTTTAAAAGAAACTTTTAGCCACAATTATCTTTGCGGCATACTTTTTGAATTTGGAACATCTTAGTGTTCAGCGCCAAAGAGATCGAACGCAAATATTGTTTGAATAAGGACTGGCTGGTACGACGACGGCCCATAGTCGCGCCGCCGGCTGAATATAAAAAAAGAAATCAAATTTAAAAAAAAACTTTAAAAACGCGCAAACTACAGCCCGCGTTTTCGTAAATTTTCACGGATTGTTAGGAATTCATGGCTTTGTTTTGAAAAATGAGTTCTTCAAATAATAATGAAAGTATAGAATTAACTCAAATAAAATATGAGGCGCCTTTTATTTCCTCATAGTGGGTGATGAAAAGTAGAGTGTATCACTCGGGTGGAAAATATATTTTTGGCTCGAGCGACAGACTACGTTCAGGATTCTACTAAAGAATTCTACTCCAGAATCCCTCACTTCGCTCCGGATTCAAAAAAGCGCCCTCGCCGTTATAATATTATTTTTCTCCCTTATGATGCAATCTACTATTATGTAATACTAGCTGATGCCACCCGGAACCATGGACCACTCCATTCGACCACCTCAACTCCTGTAAGCCAGGATCAACAAAAGCGACCAGAACATGCAATTAAAGCATAGAAGATTCTGGGGCCTCACAAGCGTACAAAGTATTAAAACTAGAATGTATGAAAATAGCTAAACTTGATTCTAAAATAAGCTAATGCCAGCGACATTGTACAGAGTTAATATAGCTTGTTAAATTTCATGGAAATCCATTAATAACACCTAATAATTATACATACCCATATTATACAGGCCAAAACTCGAGCTTACTAAAGTAAAATTTTGCTAAACGGCAAATATATATTTTGTAAGCCGTGTACGAAGTTTAGAAGGCATAATATTGTCAGATTTATATGCCAGCAAATGATTAAATAGGCCACATGACAAAAGGGCACTGAGAGGAATCACTAGGCTTCAAAATTTTACGTCTGACAATATAAACAACATATAATTACACTCCTTCTTTCTGCCCTGTTCTCAATCATTTGGGGTCGGTACAATATATAGGTACTCTTCTTTCATTCATCCCTATTATCCGTCATCTCGTTATTCTCATGTCTACCTCTTCCTCTATAACCATCTTACTTCGGACACGGCTTAACGCAACATATAATTACACGACTTAACACAATTATCTTCATCTTCATAAGCCTATTGCAGTCCACTACTGGACGTAGGCTCCCCCTGCCATAAGGAGAATTTTGTTACCAAAAAGTTCCACTATCTGTTTTTCGGCGGTTCCATCATCAGACGCTCGTTTCCTTTATATTATGTGTAGCTGACCAAAATTCTCTACAATAATCTAAAAACAGACTACTCGTGCCTATTATATTTGAGGATATCCCTAGATTCCTTAGAGATTCCATCATCAGATGTTATGTTTTATATGTAGGTGACCAAAACGCTCAGTAAAAGTGTATAAACAGACTACATGTGCCTACAATATTTGAGGATTGCCCTCGATTTGTCCAAGATCCCATCATCAGATCCTGATGTGGTGAATATGGGACCAACCTGGAAGCATACCATGACCAACTATAAAAAAAATGAAATCGGTTCATATATGACGGAGTTCTGAGGTAACACACATAAAAAATTTAAAAAATAAAAAACATAGACGAATTGATAACCCCTCTTTTTGAAGTCGGTTAAAAATAATAACATTTGACATTTTTATGTAATAGGAATATGTATTTGTACCAGAAATAATACAATTAATGATCATAATTTTTAAATAGAATAAGTTTTTTTGCATGTCTCCCATGACAAAATATGTATGAACTAGACTAAACTATAACAACCTGTAACAATATTACTCATATTTTGTGCAAAATAAATGATTTGATTTGATTTGATAGAATTATATTGACAAGTTTTTCTCCACAAGCACATAGGTATTTACCTATATGTATATAAATAATACTTATGTGTAGGTATCTTGTTACATCGTACCAGATAGAGAGCTTTTCTAATTACTATGTAATACTCGTACAATTATAAGCAGAAAATAATCTTTTACAATTGTTTGCGATTGTGTTCCATGTAGGCGTCTAAGTTTTTTAATATTTTATTCACGTATCTTGTTTATTTTATTTACCAGCCTTGATTATAATTTTGTATGTTAATCTGACTTATAAGTGCAAGGAATATGACAAAACATTTTTATGATACAGACCTTTCTGTAAAAGTTAAGGTGGTCAGCCGACACCCCATAGGTAGATACGCAGCCCTACGTACTAGTTTTTTTAAAAGGGGGTTTTTACCCAAGCGGGTATGTCAACCCCATTGTATCACCATATTTTACAAAAAGGATAAACATTCTATTAGTAACCTACTGATGCAGGACTGTTATTAGCTTGCATAACATAACAGCACAAGTAGAAATCGGCTCAGATAGAATTGTTTGCATGATTCCTACTGCGAACAAATTTATCTTAAACTCCCTCATCAATAATTCTCTCTCACTTTGGTTTTTGATACATTCAACCAACAAATGTTGCACATCCTCTATTTTATATTTACTGATAGAGATATTAAAGTCCATACGTTACATGTGCTCATTTTACGCCAACATAGTTTTATTTTGTGATACTTTTTTTTATCACTTGTGACTCTCCTTTTAGGGTTGATCAGTTAATTGAACTTTTTTGAAAGCAACTTTTTTTTGCAAATCATCCAAATGTTAAAATTTTATTTTTAAGTCATTATTTAACGCCTACTTAAACGAACCACACTATAATTTTCCTGAAAAAATGAAAAAAAAAGTCGGAAAATTTTAGAATTTTCCTGTGAAAATTTTCACTAGTTTTCATCTCAGAATCATGGTCTGAAGTCACCATATCAATATTTGCCTGGCTGTCACAAACACCCTGTATATTTTATTGTTGGTTATCTTTTGAATAAAAAAATTTGTACTTGTTATAGATATAGTCTAAAGCAAATTATCTAATAATTGCCTACTTAATATTAATTGACCTATTCCATATACTTATTTGTGATTTCACTCATAGTAGTGTTTTGTTTTATGGATGTATAAATTCCCTTCAGGCCAATTGGCCTGTGTATTGGATTCAATACACCGTCTTACAACAAACGTGCTCGGAATTTATTGCAAAATGATTTATTGTTACATGTTCGAAACAATTTTCGAGAATATAGAATGGCTTTTAAATTAACAGAAGTAAAACAACGATTAAAATCAAATCTGTTCAGCCTCTTAGAAGCAGAATCTGGGTAGATAGTCGCATTTAACTAAGCTTAGATTTTAACACCCAATATCTATAAAGAAATAATAACATTTATTATTATTCAATACTTCATCTAATTCGACTTTTAATAATATTTTAAACTAAGTTGCAATAACTTTAGTACGAGTAGATTAAGACTTCTTTAGTTAGATAGTCTAGCAATTTCACGTAAAAAGACATTAAAATCTCAAGAAATAGCAATATAAAATACTAGTGGACGCCCGCGACTCCGTCCGCGTGGACTACAGAAAAAAAAATGTCGAAATTATCCGGGATAAAAACATTTTCCCGGGATAAAAAGTAGCCTATATGTTAAGTGGGACCTGTCACAATATATTCCTGAAAACTGCACCGAAATCGGTTAAGCCGTTCCTGAGATTAGCGTGCACAAACGCACAGACAGTCCCTTCCCGTGGGAATTTCGGGAAATCAATTCTTAGTGCTTCCCCGCAGTCTCCGATTTTAGCTTCACATGTACAGCGGTTTTTGTAAAAAAATTGAATTCCCGTTAGTCCCCTTCCCGTGGGAATTTCGGGAAATTCGTTCTTAGCGCTCCCTCGCAGTCCCTAATGAACGTACAGGTCTAATTTCGAATTCATATGTATCGCGCTTGTCGTAAAAAAATGAATTCCCGTTTGTCCCCTTCCCGTGGGAGTTTCGAGAAATCCGTTCCTAGTGCTTCCTCGGGGTCCCAAATAAACAAATATGCCCAACTTAAGATTCATATGTGTAACCGTTTTCATAAAAAATAATTAATTCCCGTTGGCCCCCTTCCCGTGGGAATTTCGGGAAATTCGTCCTTAGTGCTTACTTGCAGTCCCTAATGAACATCTATGCCCAATTTCAGCTTAATATGTATAGCGGTTTTCGTAAAAATTATGAATTCCCGTTTGTCCCCTTCCCGTGGGAATTTCGGGAAATCCGTTTTTAGTCCTCCCTTGCTCTCCCCAATGAACATATATGCCCGATTTCAGCTTCATATGTATAGTGGTTTTCGTAAAAAATATAGAATTCCCGTTTGTCGCCTTCCCGTGGGAATATCGGGAAATTCTTATAGCCTATGTTCATCCAGGTCCTATAAGGATTCTAACGGTGAAAGAATTTTTAAAATCGGTCCAGTAGTTTTTGAGCCTATTCATTACAACCAAACAAACAAAGTTTTCCTCTTTATAATATTAGTGTAGATAGCTAGGTTTTTGTATTATTTGAGAGCTTAACTTACGGAAACAGATCTTAAATGAAATACATAGCAGGTACATTACTGTTTATTTGTATTACCTGCTCTCAGGTAGTACAAGTAATCTGTCGGAGTTAACATTTGTTTGATATTGACCACCTTTATACCAAAATGACTACCATGATTTCCAAGACATCAGAGTTAGAACAACCCAAATAACTTCACGTTGGCCTAATTGCAAGGCCTACGCACGATCCTACGGAAAGAAAATTAAATGGAAACAGTAAACTTAATCACAGGAATTTGCGTATGCTAAGCAGGCTACAACACTAACTTTGCCCGGTACATCAGAGAAAGCTGTCAGAAGTGATCTCCGAGGCTGATCCAAGACCTGGCAAGTAGTTCAATGTGACGCTATCAGCTCGTCCAGATTGTGATGCAAGCTTTGTCCCCGTTGCGTGCCCAGCGTCTAACGAGCCCGTGCAATACTGACGAAACGGTATACAAGGTGAATCTTATCGGCTGCCGTATAAAAGGTAATGTCGCCAAAACTGATGCATCACATTCGCATCTTCTGTACAACAGAATAAACAAACCAAACACAAGATGTACAAGATCGTAAGTGTCTTGAAAATCTTATGTTTTTGAAACAAAATTTTAAAAAAATAACTTTTTTTATTTTCACGGGATTAAATTATATTTTTTATTTTACCAATATTTTACCGCTATTAAAACCTCTGAAAAATAAACCAAATTTTAACATTACAGTCACATTTGTGAAGCCTTTTCTTAAAGTCGGTCGCAAAATCTCAACCAATAAGCTTATTTATAGGTATAATAATCTATTTTCCTATTATTTCCAGATCTTCACACTTGCCACCCTCGCTTTGGCTGCGGCTAAGCCCAGCGTAGCGCCTGCCGCACTCGTAGCCCCTGCACCACTCGTAGCCGCCCCCGCCCCCCTGGTTGCCGCCCCCGCACCCTTCGTCACTGCATCCAGCTCTCAATACGTCGCCAGGAACTACAATAGTCTAGTTACCGCACCGTTAGTAGCTGCCCCAGCGCCTTTGATTGCACCTGCTCCTCTCGCTAAATTCGTCGCACCAGCCCCCGTGGTTGCCCCAGCGCCACTTTTAGCCCCCGCGGCAAGATATGCGGTTGCCCCAGCTCCGCTCTTGGCCCCGGCTGCTAGATATGCGGCTGCGCCCCTAGTTGCCCCAGCTCCACTCCTTGCCCCAGCTGCTCGGTATGCTGCCCCATATGTAGCGTCGCCATACTACGCCCCTTCTGCTCCACTATTAGCTTATTAAATGAAGACTGATCTTGTTACCTTGTACTATTTTGTATGCAATAAAAACAATTGAATTGTAGCCGTTGTATAATTTGTTTCATCTCTGTTAATGATAAAAAAACAATTTAATCAAATTAGTGCTTGAAAAATTATTGCGGATGCATTTCCCAATTGGATGTCTAAACTTTCTTATTGAATAAGGCAGTTTGCATATCACCTGCCTTATTTCATTTGTTAATAGCTACTCGTAGCAACCACCGCGACTCTCTCTTGATTCTACAAGGACGTGCCATTGCCTATTTAATAAACAATCTGACAATTTGACAATCACCTAGATCATGTCATAATATACTTAATTTTATTATTTTTCGTAAAGTTATTCGTAAAGTTTAAGGGCCCATTTTTCCAATGGTCACACAGTTTATCTGAAGGATTAAGTTGACAGTTGCAGGCCACGCGCCTGTGAATTTGGGACCATACAGGGTGTTTTTTCGTTGCCACCCTTAACGAAGAGTACTCTATACATAAAATAAAGTAAATTTATACCAAAAAAAAAAAATACTGGGAATCGACGTAATTTTTTTTTATTTAATTACTTTGTTCGGGCGAAATTTATAGTGTCCAGTGTTTATGCTAGTTTTTTTTCATAGACAGATATTAATTATTTCTTGTAAAACAATCTTGCTGCATGCGTTAATGTGCACTTATGCAGAAAAACGCAGTCTAACCGACTTCAAAAAAGAGAGGTTATCAATTCGTCTGTATGTTTTTTTTTTGTTTTGTTTTTTTTATGTGTGTTACCTCAGAACTCCGTCATTTATGAACTTTTATTTATTTATTTATTGAGAAAATCAACAGCGTTACAAATCATTAAACTATAGTACATAATATTCTTAAATAAGGCCAATGACAGGTTTTCCGGATTATGCTTAAAATTAGCAAGCAGGCAGTGGTGGGAAACTCAATTACTAGTTAAGTAAAACTAACTTAGTCGTACCTACAAATTAAAATAAACAGGTACTTAACTATAAAATAAACTTACGGTACCTATAACATACTATAATAGATATGTAATATTATACATATATACACACCCATATACATACATATACATATTCATAAATGCAACATATACACAAATACGTATACATAATGATATAGAAGTAAATAAACTACTTATATATATATATATATATATATATATATAATATGCAACGCTAATAAAAATACTAAAAGGATTGTGCTAAACGTGGCCTAGGGATCTTACTCGCGTTCCCGCGGAAGTGATCACACCTGAATGAACGTAAGAGACAAGAAAAATTCTAAAAACGGCAAGCAAATCGAGGATATATCTAAAGTAGGAAGATTAATCAGAAGATCTAATCCTGTTTAGATTTTAATAAAGTAGAAATCACCTCATTCCTAAATTTATATTTTGAAGTCATAAACGGGTCTGTGTGATTGAAGTAGGTACGTATTGTATTCCCTAGGTAAGTGCGTAGACAATGCGTTCCTAGCGTAGTTAGTGTAATGAAATGGCACGTCCAGCAACAGCGTGTGGCGTGTGCGTTTAGATGGTGTTCTGTACGATATATGAGAAACTAGGTCCGGGCAATCCACCTTACCCTGCATGATGTCATGCAGAAGAGTCATATCCATTACTAGCCTTCTATTTTCAAGTGTCAAAAGGCCGTATGCATTGCAACTCTCACTATATGAATTAAAAAGTATTTCCTGCTGCGATAGTTGAGATGGTTGACAATTTTTTTTTTTTGTATAAGTTCTAGACGGCTTTTGTAAATATTGTATTGTGGTGACCATACAGAACATGCGTACTCCAGTATGCTCCTCACATATGCGTAGTAAACCATTGTAATAACTGACAACTCAGAGAATGGTTTACATGTTCGTATAAGGAAACCCAAACTCCGATAAGCCTTACTTATTATTGATTCTACGAGTATGTGCCCCGAAAGTAACATTTTATGGTCGAAATAAACTCCTAAATCCCGTACTAACCTAGTCCTGTTGATCAATTTACCGTTTAGAGTGTATTTATAGTCGATGGGACACCTTTTGCGTGAGAACGATATACACTCGCACTTACCTATATTCACGGTGATTCTGTTTTTTAACCGACTTCAAAAAAAGGAGGAGGTTCTCAATTCGCCTGTATGTATAATTTTTTTTTTATGTATGTTCACCGATATTTCCGTCAATTATAGACGGATTTCAAAAAAATTTTGTTGTTGGATAACTTTCACTTCTGAGGTGGTCCCATTTTCACCAGGTCAGGATCTGATGATGGGATCCAGGAGAAATCTAGGGCAACCACCGAAAATTGTATGCTCGTATGGTGCTTTTGTTACGTAATCATGTCTTACTCAGGTATATGCTTCAGGGTGTCAACATCTAATGCTGCTATGCTGATGATGTGGCTACAGAACTCCTTAACGGTTAGGAGTTGGGAGATAGTACTGCAATTGGTCGATGGAAACTATTTAGTAGTGTGTAGGGCTAACGTGTTACTTGAATCAACATCTGATGCTGCTGTGCTGATGATGAAGCTACAGAACTCCTTAACGGTTAGGAGTCGCGAGACAGTACTGCAATTGGTCGATGGAAACTATATATGTAGGGCTAACGTGATACTTATACGGGTAGGTACTACTCCTGAGATGGTAACGATGAAATCCTTAAGTATACAGGATGTTTTTTCGTTGCCACCCTTAACTAAGGGTACATACACTATACATCAAATAAAGTAAGTTTATGCCAAAAAAAATGCTGAGAAACGATGTAAATTTTTTTGAAACAATTTTTTTATTTCTTGATTGGGCGAAATTTATAGTGTCCAGTGTTTATGCTAGTTTTTTCATAGACATATATTAATTATTTTTCGTGAAAAGATCTTGTTACGCGCGTCTATGTGCATTTATGCAGAAAAACGCAGTCTATTTACTCAACTTTGGACCCTAATATTTTGGAAACCAGACACTTCCCAGGTATGCTTCCAAGGAGAATAATGATCGTGATGATGAGGAGATTACGTAGTTTTCGGGAACGTTGACGACCAAAAAACAGCCTGTATATACTAGCATCTATTTAAGTCCACAACGCATTAACACAACTAAAAATCGAGAAATAAACTGACTTTAAAAAAAATTTAACCGACTTCAAACTTTAACTAAAAAGCGATAAGTAAATTAACTAATTTATCTACTTAATACATATTAAATATCTTCTTCTTCTTCAGCCTATTGCAGTCCACTGCTGGACGTAGGCCTCCCGCACACAAGGCTACTGCCACAGGGGGGTTTGCCCATAGTCACCACGCTGGGCAAGTGGGTTGGTGATTACATATCTAAAATTATTTAAATATTTACAACTTAATACCTAATACTTTAACAAAGTCATCAAATAACAACTACGCAGAATTCCTAAAGGAAAGAATGAGACACGTGCCCGTCTTATAAAGTAACTACGGATTTCCTACCAACAACATGAAAATAGGATTTCTCCATATGCGAAGTACTTAATCGTAGATAAATTTGTCCATTGCGATTTTACGGTAAAACGTTTCAGGATAATTGAAATACTTTCGTTTCGCATTTCCCAAATTGGAATGAGTTTTTCTATAACAAAATAGATCAAAATCGTAAGTACGATTTCCCTATACTCTTGAGAGGGAATATTGTAAATTATTACTACTGTCGTCGTAAGTAAGTGTTGTAAGAAAACAAATAAATATTAATTACGTTTGTGATGCACCAATTGTACTGCCAGTACTGCAGATCATAAAGGAGATCGCACATCCACGTTTAGCACAGCAGGAACGGATGTAAATTATCAGTCACAAGTTGCTAGCTTGTCGCCTAAGAGATCGGGTATTCTCTTAGGCGACTCCTATGATATGCACAGAAGAAGATGCAACCGATGTATTCTAGTGAAGCCCTAAATAAATACAAATTTACGGTTCTATTAATAATGGGCATGTATCAAAACCACCGAAAACTTAAGGCCACATAGCCAAGACATTTATATAATGTGTTTGTTTTTGTATACTTTGTAACATATACGTTACCTAATGGAAATTTGATAGAAGCCTATTATTGAAACACGAGTTTTCAATAAGTACTTATCAAGCAAACAATACTTATATCATAGTTTTTGAAAACTTCCTTGTTATGTTCTATAATTCTATATAGAACTTAAATTATTAATCATGACGTAGTAACACTTTGTGAATATTTACAGGGTTTGAAGTTTTGAACTAAATAATTCAATAAGGGAATTTTGGCAGCAGCTAACAATAAAAATTACGAAATCACCCCACATTCAAACTTCAATTATATAATGTACCTTCAATGGTCAGTAGTGTGCCAGATTCGGTAATCGATGGGGTGCGTGATGACACCTAATTGAGCATGCGCATGTCCTACCGAAGGAAAGTGAAACCGATCGCGGTCCAAACAAAGACACAATGCTTGCAACAGTATTGAACTATATAACGACAGGTGACCAATTTATCGACACACTTCCCCATTGTCTATCGACTAATCAAGTCGTGTATTAAACATAATGTCTTTTCTCAGATTAGTAAGTTAAACTTTTTTCACAATGCACGCATATATTATATAGCTCATCAATTCATATGCACATATCAGCACATCTATTAAACATAGCAAATTTACTTTTCAGGTATTATCCGCCCTGGTTCTAGTGGCTAGCAGCAATGCTAGTGGAGTAGGACACTTATTACCAGCGGTAAGATTACCTAATACAAGGTATGCGCCTTTCTACAATTTCCCCACTGGAGTGAGATCGATACACGCAGTTGCACCCCCGCCACTGCTCCCAGCACCCGTGTTACCTGCGCCAGCGCCTTTGCTTCCAGCGCCAGCCCCTGTGCTACCCGCACCAGTGGTAGCGCCGGCATTACCACAATTTTTACCGGCTCCAATACCATTCTCTGCTCCGGCTCTCCCTGCTCCGGTGTTGCCAGCCCCACCGTTACCGGCTCCAGTATACCCTGTACCGGCGCCTTTTCCTTTGCTGCCTAGACTGACACCAGTAGCGCCTACTTTGCCAGCTGCGCCGATAGTCAGAGCTGTGCCGGCGTTCCCGGCTGCGCCTATAGTCAGAGCATACCCCACTCTGGCGGCTGCACCATTCACCCCCGTCATCAGGCCAGCTTTGGCACCAGCACCTTTGTTTGCTCCAGCAGTACCTGTTGCTAGAACAGTGCCGTCTCTAATATCTCCTTATGCTAGTCACTTACACTTGCTAAACAAGTTTGCGAGCCCATCGCACCTAGCGGCACCCTTATTGAAGCAATTAGCGTGGAAATAAGTATTGTCTAGTGAACAGTGTAGTTCTTAAGTGAATGATAAACATAGTTGTTAAGTGTTTGAGGTGGCCGCTGTTAAGTTTTTATAAATATTTTGTAATTAAATTTATTTAAACATACAGATTTTTTTATCAACCCTAGTAGAGAGTCACAAATTACGATCCAAAAAAAAGCAATGATCCCACAAGAGCCGAGATAAGCCTATTTAGCGAATCTGATCGCCCGATACCATTGGCGCGGAAACCGCACATTGCGGATAATAATAATCAAATTAAACAGTAGTTCCTGCAAGAAAGAATACTGTCGTATATATAACTCAAAATACCTAATGTTACAGTATATACACAAATAATTTCAGAATATTAACAAAATAATAGAATTCAAATATTCTATTCATATTACTAAATTTTACTAGTTATTATACAATAATTAAACTATAAAATTGTTTAAACTTCTAAGCAAGACTTAATGATAAAGTTTCTGTCCGTTTATGTGTAATTCTCAATAAAAAAACTATTCTATTCTATAAGCTATTACAAATGTAACCATGATATTTGTGTTCTTAAACTCGAGTATTAATAACCTAACACGTTTTCACTAAGACTAAGAAGACCTGTATTTTTAGAAAGGGACCCATAGGTACGTATGTCCCCTAATATATTCACAGAAACGCGTCGCGTTGTACTCGTAAATATTTTATTTGAAATCTTGAAATCTTTGATTTTTACAGTTTTATAGTGTATGTACTTAAGAGTAAAATATTAAAGACATGAACAGAAAAAAACTAATTTAGTTCATCATCCTAATGGCGTATCTAGAACTGCAGGATTCGAAGTTGCGCGCATCCCGAGGTTGGAAGGAACTGTACGTGCAAATTACCTATCAACCGTCTGTCTCTTGGGCTTATAAATTAAGAAAATCCAAATATATTATTGGGCTCTAAACTGGAAGTTTAAAATATCTCCCATGATGTAGGTAACAATGTTAGACCCAAACCGACCAAGGCTACACGTGCCCAGAAATGAGCTAACCTCGGCGTTACGTATGTAAAATAATAGCAACTAGCAAGCATTCATCGGTTTTCCTTTTTGAAGATATGAAGGGTAAAGAAGCCCTGTGTTATACAAAGTCAGTCTACGATTTAATTTAATGACTCGAGTACTTAATTTTTTTCCAAAATGTTGTTTTTTTTTTCATAAATTAAATTAAGAGGGTCTTGGTGTTTTGTAGGCGATGGGCTGACCACCTGTCACTACTAACCGGACTTGTAGATCTCAAACATACCCTCAAAATTGGTTAGAAGTGGCACCATGTGGTTCTATCGGCCTTTGGTGCTCTACCTACACTGTAATGGATAAACGGATATCCAGAATTTATATTGATACGGCCAAGTAAGACACAATACCATAGAGGATTCCTCTATGACAATAATATAATAGATAACCTAATTCACGTAAAGAAAAAAATCTAATACGTTATATTGTAATATGCTATATTGTAACTAAAAGTGGAAGTTAGTAATTGGCATATTGTTTCTGTCTTGATATGTATATAGTCGTAAGCTGTTAACTTTCTAATAAATACTAAATAATTAAACTAAATAAATAAATAAAAAGATTTTGACCTAGTGTCACTCTTACGACTAAGATGAATCTTATATTACCTCCCAAGCTCAAATGCGACAAGCCATTCAAGCTCTAGAGCGTGCCAAAAATATACATAAATATAAACAAAATTCACATACACTCGAAAAACATTTCCCTCCATCTATCGCAGTTGGGTATTTTTTTATTATTATTTGGAAAACATACAGCCTAATCACTTAAGTATACAGATAGGTAGAACAGGGTGTGTGTGACAGCCAGGCAAATACTGAAATACTGAACAAGTGCCATTGTTTCGAGTTATACGAGAGTGTTATTACTCGCAGGAAATGCATTTTGAATTTGATTATAATAATAAATAATAATTATAATAAATATTCACACACTACACAACACATTAACCTAGTCCCACATTAAGATCCCTAAGGTCTTGTGTCGTAGGTACTAAGCAACGGTATATAAATACATAGATTAGTATAGAAACATCCATGACTCGGAAATAAACATCAATATTCATCATATCAATGTTTGCACCTACCGGGATTCGAACCCAGGACCTATGGCGTCGCAGGCAGGGTCACTACCTACTAGACCAATCGGCCGTCAATCCATCAAATTAATCAAATCAAATTATCCGCAATGTTTGCTTTCCGCGCGAATTATATCGATTTATACTGTGACTAGTTCAATTGGATTATTGGAATTGGAAATTTTCAGTGGTTTTCGCCTCAGAATCATGGCCTGAAGTCACCATATCAATATTTGCCTGGCTGTCACAAACATCCTGTATACATGTTTTCACTTGAAATAATGCTAAACATAGTAAAAATTAGATAGGAGATTTATCTAGCTGCCTTATTTTAGATTTAAAATATATGATTCAATTGTGCAAACCTTTTTGCAATTATTTATATAGTCCACAGCAAATCCAATACTTCAAGTAAATTTCGGGAAGCTCTTATTTCCGGTTGTACCGCAATGGTGACAGGGGATATTTTCTATGGAATAATTTACGTTTAGAAGTTTAGGTCAATGCACCCTAGGGTTAGTAATAAATTTAACCACGTTTCAACAAGTATTATCTATGGGAAAAGTTGGTACGTATATCTATTTGAAGGTATATTTTAATCATTAAATTATGTATGTACTATGTTTACTCGTGATTTTGGATAGTTTTAGTTTTGGATTATATTTTCCTTTTTAATACTGGTTAGTACCTAGATATGAACTGTCACACAAATGGGTAACTAACCCGTCTAATATAATAAAGAATGGCAAGTTGATTTCAGAAAACAAAGTAAAATGTAAAACACAAGTTCCATTTTTTAAATTATTTATTTTAATAAAAAAGTTAGTAGCATATTCATTTACAAAGAAAATCAATATAAAGCAGTCTTTTTGAGGAAGGTCACTAATATTTTCTTAAATCTATCGGACAAATGCTGGGGCAACACCTAGGGGAGCACGGACGAGTGGTGCGGAGGGAGCATAGGGTAGGGCACCGTAGGCGGCGGCATAGGGACCAGGTAAGGCATAGGGAGAAGGACCAGCTAATAGTGGAGCAGATGGTCCGTAGTAAGGGGCAGCAAATGGAGCAGAATATGGTGCAGCCAATGGAGCAGCTAATGGAGCAGCTAATGGAGCAGCCAAAGGAGCAGCTAACGGAGCAGATAGTGGTGCAGCAAAAGGTCCGGCGACTGGAGCAGCAAGAGGTGCAGCGAATGGAGCGGCTACAAGTGGGCTTAGAGCTCTGTTCACGATATTGACTTGTGATGCATATGGAGGAATGTTCTGGGGTACAGCATTGGCGTAGCCCACGTGTGCTGGCGCAATCAGAGGAGCCGCTACTGGTACTGCACTGCTCTCACAGCTAATGGTGAAAGCCGCAGCGATGAGTACGATCTGAAACCAATAGTTTTACATAATTCGTCTTAAGGGCCGAATTAGAGAAATACAGCATAAAAATTATAATTTTTCTTCCTATGTATATTCTATTTTAGCCTATAAGCTATGTGGCCATTTATAAAAATCGGTCTTAGAACAAAAATTTACATTTGTTTTACAAAAAATATAAATTGAGTCCAATGAGTAATATGAAAACTTACAGATTTCAAAGAAAACATTTTGCTTGGTTTGGTAGTGAACCTTCCTAAACGAAAAGAAGATGTGATGTGTTTCGACCAGGAAAAAGTTAATGCTTTTATACTTTGTTTATTGTGATTCAGCAAACGTAACACTAAATAAACGTTTGACGTATTGCATTCGGTCATTTGGGATTCGTGGTGGCATGCTTGGAGAAATGGATCAAGTTGGGAAACTTCTTTTTGTTGTGAAATTTAATTTCGTTGGTTCAATACAAGTCAGTATACTTTGTCTGTGCATGTACTCGTAGTTTATTATCCGTGCATCCACACTGCAGTTACTTTTTGATAAGCAACACACTGCAACACGGTAACATATTGAAACTTTTGTGGCTACTTCTTAATGTTTATTGATTGTTGCTTAGATTAATGATTGGTCTTCGCTCCGCTCAGAGCGGAACGAATCATTATTCTAAGGATTGTTGCTTTCATAAAGATACGATCTATAGATAATATTTTATTGACAATAAATAACTTTTTGTTGTCAAATGTTGCTGGATAACTTTGGGAAACGTTAATCGACAAAAGGTAACTGCTGTGTGGATGCACGGTAAAATTTAAATAAATAAACACACATATACAAACGGCTGTATTCCCGAAATGGGGTAGATAGAACTACAGGATCATATTGAACTCCCACATCCACGTTTAGCAGAGCCCCCCCCCCACATAGATGTAAATGATCTGTGACAAATTGCTAGTTTACCGACTGAGAGAATGTCAGAGTTCCTTTGTCGACTCTTACGACATGCACAAAAGGATGTAGCTGATGTATTTTTTTATGAAACCAATAAAAATAGTTTAATAGTCAAACAAATAATTTAGTCAATTTATACTTTAGCAGCTTTTTTTACTAAAACACTGTAAAATCAGTTTCAATCAAAATTATTTAAAATGCAAGCTAAAAATTATAACATATGTTTATGTACATATTTTAAATAGTACCTAAGTATATTTAAAGGAAAGTAGGGGCTCTAATTACTTATATAAGAATATACTTACAGGGCTGGAGGCGCTACCCTGAAGTTATTTAAAGATTAAGTCGTAAATTGAGCATTTATTTCATAGATACGTGATGCATATTATATTAAAATATTGACATTTACTTCTTCAAAATATAATATTGCCACAGTTGACTAGAGAAAACAGTGGAATTCGTGATTATACCTTGAACTCTACCTAGGCCATAAATGTTTATCATTCAAGTCATAATGCGTAAAAGAATAAACCCATTTTGAAACATGTAGTAGCAGGTTTTAGCAATGTAAAGTACATCTATGATATAATGTAGCAGAGAAATTAGCTCGCACATGGTCCAAGAACATTAGCATTCACGTCCCGTATTCTATAGTCTGGGTCAAAAATCGCGGAGCCAACTGTCCTGCGTATCGAGAACTGCATGCGTCGTGTGTAATATTGCCCAACGACAGTGCTAGTATATAACGTGACGAAGCCCTGGTGACGATACAGTCAGTCAGACATCTTGAACAAAGAGCAGTCACTTATCCTAGCAAAATGATCGCCAAATTCGTTGTAAGTAGCAAAAAAATTGCTTAAATCAAATTGCACTGACGCGTCTACCAATGTTTCTAATTCCTATCTTCTTGCTTCCAGGTTGTCCTCGTCATGGCCGTAGCCGTCAATGCCGGAGCTATTCCCCTAGCCGCAGCCCCCTTAGTAGCCGCTCCTTCTGCGGCTATAGTGGCAGCTCCAGCAGCCTACGGCGTAGCTCCCTATGCCAGTTCCTACTCCGCTCACGCCGTCAACCACGCCGTAGCTGAACCAGTCTACGCTCCCGCCCCTGTGCTGGCTCACTCCGCCCCCCTCGTAGCCGCCCACGCTGCTCCCCTTGTAGCCCCAGCAGCTCCATTAGTGGCATCTTCCCCCTACCTAGCGCCGGCTGCAAGATACCTCTCAAGCCCATACTACTTCTAAACGAATTTGGTGATTTCCTAATTTAGTGACTTGCTCAAATAAATAGGTGTGATTTATTGATTAAATTAAACAGTTTATTATCTAATTGGATTTCATTTTTTTTATGGGGTAGTTTCCTATGTTTGAATCTTAATAACATTTTATGCTTATCAGAATAAATTATCAAAATCATACCTATCTGTAAAATTACAATTTGATTATGTGTCCAAATGAGGTTGTAATAAGCCTTCAAAGTTAAGTGGGCAAGTCCATTTTTCAAATGTGAAATTAATTGAAAATTACAACATCACATGTCCACCGGCATCATTTACAGCAACTTTTGTTTTGTGACCATATTTATAAACGCAATATTTAATATAGCTGTAGACAAAAGTTCTTTTACGCGCATACAAGTTACTTAAAGAGTGACGTCACGTTGTGGTTGTGGAGCGTTTTTAGGCAAGTCCAAAATTGTGATTTTGAATTCGTTATATCCCGGCAAGTTTTCACGCTAGCGAAGTTTTTCTTTCGCAAATGTTTCTTTTATTTTATGATCTTTCGATATAAATACAAATAAAAAAACTGTACTTAAACGACCTGATTCATTATCCGGGAAAATATTTTTATCCCAACTATATTTCAACATTTTGTTTGTTGTGCAGTCCACTCGGACGCGGACGGAGTTGCAGGCGTCCACTAGTGTCAAATATATAGGCAAAGTGTGAACAATGTACTATTCAATTTGAATTTGGAATAACTGTTACGTTGAAGTTTGACACATTATTTTCGCGATCTATGTAGATTTCAAGAAATTCGTGGGACTCGCGAATTGCGTAAAAGTTTCGAGGTAGGTACATGCGTTTTGGATTTATTGTTGAGCACTGAGTCACCTTAAGTATGGATGAGTAACAATTCTTAATGTAGATCCAGAATAAAAACTGGGGGGCGAATCTCGAAAAGTCTCGAGTTGAAACGAAACTGAAACAGAACCGTTGTAGATGCTCAGAACAAAGCAATTACTTTACGTCACCGTAATTAGACTTATTTCAGCACGAGATAGATATGTGATTTCATTCTGTCATACTTGCGACCGATGCGTGCTAAAATATATCTTATAACTCAAGCGATAAATATATATATATATTGCTTCTCACCGCGTTTCGTTAACGGTTCATTAGTGGTTGCGTTTCGGCTCAAAAATATTGCCAAATTATTCCCCTGGCCGTGCACTTTGTATGTTAATCAGTTTTAGTTAGAAAAAATCCTGACGATCACATGGTAGGTACGAGTACTACGAGCATAAAATATTCTACGCAATAAATCCTTTCGACTCTATGCTTACACAACAATGTCAAACAATACCGACATTCACATGAAATCCCTCCCAAATGAAGCATTATTCCACACTAACACCTGTTACTTCCGTGACATATTTAGCCATGGCTTTGATGTTCCCCTAAATACTGCCTCCGTAACCATTCACCGACAAACAATATTAGGTTATCAAACAAAGACCCCTAATGATGCAAATTTTCAGCGTAGTTACATTGTTTACATATTGGCTACATTAACATAATATTATTCAAGCACTGCCGGTTTATAAGTTTTTGTTTCTTCCGTGTTTGATGAAAAAGTAAATTTTTGACATGACACACCTTGTAGTTACGAGTACTAGATCAGTGTAAATGAGCGATTAAGCTGATTTCTTACGCCCTAAGCTACGTATGAGATATACATTTAATATCTATATAAATTACCATTAGGTTTAATGAGTATTACTAAGCACACACACGTAGGTATTAGACGACGTAAACCTACATCTGATAATAAATGGTGATACTGATAACGGGTCAGCTGACTGTACAATTATGCAAGTAGGTAGGTAAGGCACGATGTATATGTTGTAAGAGAATTGTATAATATAGTAAAAAATATTATGCATATCATAAAAAAAAAACAAATTCTTTCGCAATATGAGTTTTGAAAGAAACCATGATCATAAAAAATAAAAGCACATAAGTACTGAAGGATCACAATGTTTAACCAACGTCATTATCTTTTTTTATTTTACTCAGTTCAAGCGAAACAAATAAACATCGTTAAAATATATATCTATATAATAGTTTTGTCCATAGAAATGTTTCCTCTGACCAGGATTCGAGCCCAGGGCTTTTAACAAAACCAGCGAACGAACACTACAATAGCCTGAACTCTTAAAACAGGATTGTTTTTCATGGTGGGGAGTGGAGGGAGTGTAGCGACTTGTCGCTCTCTACACAATTTAAAAACAATTCCGTGCGAGAGAGTGAGGTAGCTCTACACATAGCAGCGTCTCGCGTACACTCAGGAAACAATCCTTCTTCAAATCAAATGATTATTATGAACGAGGTATACAGAGATAGTCTTCATATGGAGAGAGCTTTAGTTCTAGAATAGTGTCATTGTGAACGCCCTGCCCTCGTTCACTCACAGCTGTGAGAGATACATGCATCAACCAATTTTCATCTACACAGTACTAAATTGTACTCGCTGTATAGATCTAACAGTTAAGATACTTGAAAGGATATATAATGAAAGAATTGATCCTATTAATGTTATTACAATTTTAATGTTATTAAAATATGTAAGGATTATGCTGTGACCTATCTAATAAATTCGAACTGAGGAGTACCTACCACATATTATTATTTTCTTAATATAACTAATATGAAACAGAACTAAAACGTTATATAATTTACAAACAATGTTTGAAAGAAATATGTTGACATCATAGACTACATTTTTATATAAATTAAATAAATGTTCAAAGTTATGAGGTATTCCGAATAATAGATTAGTTAATTTAGAGTATGTAGGTAATACAACAACATGCTTTAGATTCCTAAAAGTTTTATATAAATTGCTTTTTACTTACTAGTGTGGTTAGCTAAAGAACTACCATTTGACAACTTGATTTTTACTTATTATTGATAACAATACTATAGTATATGACTGACGACTACTGGAAATAAACTTTTATGAATTGTTATTGATTGCCTATAAAAATTATAAAACTACATAGTAATTATGTATATTATTGACATTTAGCAATATAAGAAAAAAATCTTCATTTTGAACAAATTACTTTTCGTAGTATTAATATCATTCGGTCCAATTATATGCATGTTACCTACGCTGTGCGAGAAAAATTAAAAATAAAAGTCTAATATACAAGTCCAAGTGTCTGTGGTACAGTTGGTTACTGAGGATCTGTTATGTGATTTATATAACACTAGTTCATTGGCCACGACTTCCTCTGCATGAATAGTTATGCACAAACTATACCGTAATCAAGACCGTTGGAACCATCTTTAGTGTTCAGTGTTAACAAAACCTAACATAACATAATAATATAAGTATTAAAACTTATAATAAGTATTACTATGTATATTTTTCTTTCCTGCTATAATAGATAGGTACTAAAAAAAGTTCGAGACACCGTCGTACGACTACAAAAAAGCCGCTTCTCAAATCAATATCAGAGTCTCATGATAGATACATACATACATACATATAATCACGCCATTATCCCTTACGGGGTAGGCAGAGCACTAAGGGCCGATAGAACCACATGGTGCCACTTCTGACCATCTCATGAGTCTCGTGATAAACCTATATATACGTGGATAAATATAATATCCTATTTAAAGAACTACAAAGCGCTTCGAGAAAAGGGCAACACTGGCACTGAGTTCGCTTCGCTCTCATTATTCTGTGTAGTTAAGTCTATTTAAAATGTAAGTTTAAAATAGACAAAAAAACTATAAAAACGTGAAAAGTGACTGTGATTATAATCTTACACTATACCCGGCCCACTTGTAGTAAATGCTTAATTTTGGAAGATAAGACGGTTCATGATCTGCAAATAAATATCTATCCAGGAATTTTAAATTCTAGGATTAATTCATTAGTACAACTGGTGATGTGGTTGTTAGCTAGAGATCTGTTCAAGATATACACGTAGTGAATACGATCTAGATACACTTATTTTATAGACAATATAATATCAGCAGCATAAAACCCATAAAAACTTTTATTGCTATCTGTACCTAACATCGAAGGCTGTACATATGACCTAGGTACTAGGAGTAGGGCTAAACGGATTCGAGCCATGTGTTGGGCACTATATAAGGTCTGCCTTTTCTGTCCCCAACCACATTCGGTCCTACATCTTCCTTCTTAACTTCTAAACACAACAAACCACCCTCAAAAATGTACAAGCTGGTAAGCTCAAATTTACATATTTTTTCATCATCCTCCTGTCCATGTCCCATTATTTAAAGGTTTCCTTCGAAACTCATATTGCCAAGGATTTGGCATTTGCTTTTGAAGGCAGCTGCGTGCTTGACGCCAACCCTCTTTACAGTTAAGTGTCAATTTTTGAATATTAAACCATTAGGTACTTTACATCGGTACAAGCCCGTGACTAGGATCGAACTTACGCTATCTGACGTAAGGCGTACGTCTTAATCATTGGACTATTGTCGCTTTTACATTTTTTTTTCTTAAATTAAAATAATATTTGAACTTTTTTTCCCGGAACAATTGATCTAGCAAATAAGTAAGTAGCCCAATATCAAGTAGCCGTAAGGTACATTATTTGTCACACTAATTGAAAAATCTTAGTTTAGGAATAATAGGAATAATAATAAAAATAGAGATGAGTGAGAAATAATAACATGGAGTGAGCAACGACGCTGAAAGGGATGTATCCACGGAGAGCTTATATTGAGATACATTGATTGATATCATTCTTTTCATTCATATTACCGTATTAAATGAATGATTTTCATTTTCAATCATTTTCATTCATGAATGATGATCTCCGACCGTATTTCGGCCAAGGCAAAGCAAGAGATATTATAGTGCACAAGTGTGTGCGGAAACACAGATGCACTCTCTATTCCGTTACTCTCATAGTCCGATGGGACGGAAAGCCGACACGACCGAAGAGAGATCATTTTCATTCATATTATAGTGTTAAATATTACAAAATAATAAATTAATATGTACTAAATGAATAAATCAATTTAAGAAAAACATTGGCTAAATTTGATCGATACCATACATTTTGCTGTCAAATATAATTTTTTTAAACAGCGTTTAACATACGCGGTTTTCTTTAATAACATTGTTATAATTTATACATACATTACGATAATCATTGTTATTTAGCGTTATTATATTTTAGGACACGTTACCTAATTATAGAATTAATCTTAGATTACTTAACGATGTTATGTATATCTATGCATTATGTATGTACATACACGGCCAATTATTGTGACTAAACAAATACCACTCAATTCCCTTTCAAGCTTATACAAATTGTAAATAAACAAAATTATTTCAATAGCTACAATCAGTATAATTGTATAATTTCAACTTGTATTGGAATGAGCAAGAAATAAACCAATTTTATTTTGGGTACACTTTTTAATGAACAATCACCAAGTTAACGACCTACGAAGGTTAAACTAGATTTCCTATCCGGTCTTTTTTTATTCTATGAGTAGGTAAACAGGGTAATGGCGACTTTACTGTCTATCTGTCAGTTATTGATGTGTTTATCTCTCAGATAAATGAAGTATACAGATCTGAAACAAAGACAAAAAATGGGACCATCTGCCATTGAACTTACTAAATACTTACTATGAGTTTTGACGTGGTTTTGACACTCGAAATACTTTTTGTTATAAGTAACAGTAATGGCCGTGTCGGTGCCGTTTTTATAAACGTCTAAAGCAAGGTAAATGTCAGATATTTGTACTCTATTACACTCTTTTCTCTATGGTTTACCTAAAGGTACCAATAAAAAAACTTGGTTTCCGTCAGGGAAGCCTGCATTAAAGTATGTGTCAACTCCATTTTTTGAATTATTTATTAATGAGCACGATGGAAATATTACAACTATCTAAACAAAAATAGGTAAATACATCTATCATCTTAAAATAAAATAAAAACTAGGGATAAAACTACGTATAAACAAAACAACAGAAAAAAAACTTCAAATAGCATTCCCTCTCTGGAAGCCAAAAATTGTCTTTTGTTATTTTTAACATACCAACACTGGTATGATAAATTGCAATTTTTATTTCTAGATATTTATTCCTGTGATTTTAATGCGCTTTTTTTACCCGACTGCGTAAGAAGGAGGGTTATGTTTTTGAATCTAGCTTCTATCTAAGATTGTGATTTAGCAACATCAAAAGTAACAACTTTGCGAAAATATGTAGAGACTTATGTGTACACTAACAGAGTATTTACCCTTTACCCAGTTTTTATAAAAGTCTATTTAAGAATATCAAGAAATATCATTGGCAGTCGAACTGTTACCAGGAATTAATTCCAATAATACCGACGTAGGTAGGTACGTAGATAAACAGTTGAATAAAAATAGTTTTAAAGTCTAAAAACTCTTTGAATGTTTCTACTTTAGGTACATTACAAATAACCGTGATGCTAAAGTTATTTCTTTTTGGATTATATCAATGGAGAGGTGTTTTTATAAATTTATCTTAGTCAAGATATTATATATTATAAAATTATTAATAAAGAAAATGGAAAAAATTCTTCACCCGAGTGGGAATCGAACCCACGACCACTGCAAACCGTGCCAGCCGGTTATAGCAACCGGTATAATGACTATATAATATATAATGACCCGGTGGCTTAGTATTTATAGCGGCTGGCACGGTTTGCAGTGGTCGTGGGTTCGATTCCCACTCGGGTGAAGAATTTTTCCATTTTCTTTATTAATAATTTTATAATTATTTCTTATTGTCTAATATTGTAAAAGTAATAAAAAATAGATAGACGTACTTTCCCATGACAAGGTAATTTAAAACTCTTACGTTACTGACTGAGAGACAAAGCACAACCAAAACTTCGTGGAGTCTCTTTTTTTCTCTTTTTTTTTTTAATAATTACAATTAGGTTCAGGGTGCCATTAAACCGGAGGGGTTTCACTTGGCGCCCTTTATGTAACTATTAGTTATAAATTACTTACTACATTTATCCAGTATCTACACTCAGCCTGGGACACATTTATACATTTCACCGAATAGCTTCTATTGCCGCTTTTTCTTTTTTTTTATAAACACTTATCTATTCGCAACAGTCACTTTTATTAGACACAGATATAATAATATATACACTACACTGCATAGATAGTACCTATGGGCGTGCACGGCTCAGTAGCTAGCACCATAATTCACATGAGCCATTCGGCGAAACGCAGGTAGCTTAGAGCAACGCGGGCTTTTCCATACGAGAACGAAGGTGGCCACGATAATAAATTTTAAATTTAGCATATTAGTTGGTTTTGTTGATGCGGGGCTCCACTACAATACATCTAGGTACTGCTCCTTCCGTGCATGTTGTAAGAGTGGACTAAGAAATTCATGGGCGTTCTCTCAGGTCTTGCAACTTGTCACTGATCTTCTGATATGCTAAGCGTAGTTGTTTCTGCAATCTGCAATTCTTGCTACCTATTTTTGGCAACAAATTAATTTTGCTTATAAGTAGAATAGGCAACAAAATTCAATATAATATAAAGCGAAACAAATCAAAACTGATCGGGAACCACTTACACAGAACTACTTAGGTATTATGTGCAAAATAAAAGGTTCCAACTCCGGTAGAGGTTTATCGATACATTTACTCCAATAGGAAGAGTCTTCAATAAGGGCAAGTTGTTTAATTAGTAGTCAAAATACGTCAGAAATGGTATAGTTTGACAGACGTTTTGAACTAATAGTAAGCTCAATCAATTTGCCCATAGGGCGTTCGCTAACTTTTGGTGGAAATGTCTAAGTGCCCACCCTGCTCTAAAAATTCATAGCGATCCTTCTGAGATTTACGAGTATAGTAAGTACTTATCTTATTTCCGCTAAGAGTGAAAGATAATGATTTTAAAACAAAAAATAGCCTCTCAATATTTCTTGCATGTCCAGTTACGAGTACAAAATAAGGGAATATAATCAGAATTCGGCTTTGTTTTATTCATTGAATCGTGTGGATATACTATAGTTGTACTTTACTGGGTAAGTAATGCAATTTCCGCCCACCTTTCACTCTATGCACTTTTGGTACACGTGACACAATCTAGTTTTAAGCAATAGGTACTTGATACAAGCACAAACCTGTGCTATAAAGGTGCATTATCTAATTAATGTAAAGTTTACTAAAATTGAGGTGACTTTTAAAATTGTACTACAATTTAAAAGATTCAAAATGAGTTTTCAGAACTTCCAAATATAACTTCTGTAGTATTATCATAAAATGTAGCTCTACAATCTTTACATTGTGCTATTTTCAACATTTAACTGCTAACCCATTTTCGTAGAAACATTTGTACTAAATGTCTGGTAGACTTTTAGCAATATTACCTACCTAAGTTACCTCACGACCTACAAATAACCTGAATAAGACATAACAATTACTTAACTATAATTTAATATTTGATATTAGATTTAAATAGAAGCGCAGAAACTTGTATTAAAATTGCTTTTAACCTTTTGACTTTGCAAAATTTTGATATTTAATGCTCGAGAAAAAGGTTTTTTTAGCAATTTAATATTTTATGTTACATTTTAACGATGTAAGATTTATATTATTCTTTCTTTCTTTATTCTTTATTCTTTATTGCACACACACAAAAAGAAATATGGCATACAACATTAAAGAAGAGATGCATGTTTTGATTATTATAGATATATTATAGAGATGATTATTTGTACTTAGTTTAGCAATAAGTAGTTATATATAAATATATTTAAGCCAGTTTCGCATATCGATATAATTTCGTTTCTGTGATATTATAGGTATTATAGGCGATGAATAATTAATTATTTCTTATTGTTTCTATCCTTTCTGTATTTTGCTGAGATATTGACATAACATTTGTTTTTTTTTAATTTTAGTTTTAAATTTTATTGTGTGGTGGTTTTTACTTCGACCATGCCGGTGGTGATTCACATAGAATATGTCACTTTATAACGTTAAAGGCTGATTTTTCCAAACGTCAAATAGGCTATAAGAATAATAATGTCGATGCTGTCTTTCTCTAAAACCTGATCATGATAGTGATAGAGACAGTATCAACTTCAAAAATTTGCCTTAAAATAAAAATTATTTTCATTCTTATATAGTTGTTTCTCGAGACTTTGTGTTTTCAACTTCAAGAAAATTGGTAGGTAGAGTAGATAAGCGTGAAGAGGTCACAAACTTACTTCCGGATTTATAATATTAGGTGGCATTTTACGTAAATAGCTATTTAAAGAGATATTGCCTACATTTTTGTGCTCATCTCCAAGAAAAATACGGGTATTTTTCAGGTTGCATTCGCTGCTCTCCTGGCCTGCGCCGCCGCTGCCCCTGGCTACATCGGAGCTCCCCTGGCTGCCCCCTATGCCCCTCTAGCGGCTCCTTGGGGTCAACCCTGGGGCCATGGACTCGTTGGCGCTCCCCTAGTCAAGGCTGCCGTGCCCGTTGCTACTTCTTATGCCAACACTGTCAGGGTAAGTGATATGTTTTCAATTGTTATTCGTCGCTTAGAGAGGCTAGGTTACTGGAACCGATTGTAGTGCCCCCTTACTGGTTTCAATTGTTAAATCTTTTCGAAGCCCACCGAAATAGACACAGAGCCAGAGACAATATCTAAAAGTTTTCATTAGTAAAAAACATTCAAACAGCATCTACTTTAACTTTTGAAACTATAGATTATGGAAATAAGTAACTAAATTTTTTAATTTCATTTTCATTTAACATTTCTTACTCAATCAAAATATATATTAATATCTTTCTCATTGATCGAAAGCATATCGAGTACCTAATAATACTTTATGATTGACATTACTCAGGATAATGAAAGTTTACGTCCATTGCAAAATGCTAGTGGATATCCTTGAAGCCGCCCGCCATACTTCCAAGCGATAATATAGATCAAGTTAATCACAATAAACGATATAACCACTTCTATAATGAAATAAACTCGAACATTAATCAATAATAAGGAGTACGTAGTCATATTTATAAATAACTAGTGGACTATCGTCATCTGAACATCGTCCGCGTGGACTGCACAAAAAACAAAATGTCGAAAATATTTTCCCGGGATAAAAGTAGCCAATGTGTTAATCCAGGGTGTCAGCTAACTCCATACCAAATTTTATTAAAATCGCTCCAGCCGTTTTTACGTGAAAGAGTAACAAACATCCATCCATCCATCCGTCCATACTTACAAACTTTCGCATTTATTTATATAATTAGTACGATAATCACAGAATCTATAGCTAATACTATAGATAGAGGAATATGATGTAGACATAGAGTGCTAATGTCATACTAACAGTTTCGATGCACCATTAGACATTTCGGTGCCTCACAATTCCAGTCCTGGACACTTAGATTGCATTACTATACGTTCCAATACATTACTGTAATAGAATCTAAGTGTCAAGGATTGGAATTGTGAAGCACCGAAAAGTCTAATGTTGCATCGAAACAGTTAGTATGACATTAGAACTTTATGACATCTTATTCTTCTATGCTAATACATACAGGTGATTTTTGGTCGTCAACGTTCCCGAAAACTACGCAATCTCCTCATCATCACGATCATTTTTCATTTTCCATTGAAGCATACATGGGAAGTGTCTGGTTTTCAAAATATTAGGGTCCAAAGTTGACTAAATAGACTGCGTTTTTCTGCATAAATGCACATAGACGCGCGTGGCAAGATTTTTTTCACGAGAAATAATTAATATCTGTCTATGGAAAAACTAGCATAAACACTGGACACTATAAATTTCGCCCGATCAAATAATAAAAAGAAATTCGAAAAATTTTACATTGTTTTCCAGCATTTTATTTGGCACTAACTTACTTTATTTGATGTATAGAGTACGTACCCTTCGTTAAGGGTGGCAACGATAAAACATCCTGTATACGCACGGTTATGTGCCAAAAATGGGGTAGAGAGACAGAGCTGCAGAATCACGAATCCTACTTATCCGTATTTAGCATACCGGGGTCAGATGTTAATCATCTAGTTACTAGCTTGTCGCCTAAGGGTACATCCATCAGATCCTTAGTCGATTCCTACGACGCCAACAAAAGATGCGGCTGATGTCCTAGTGCTAGTGAACTGGAGAAGCCATGCATCAGCACAGGATATACATTGATGAGGACTTTGTTATATATTTTAATGTAAATTTTCTTAAACTAAACCAGCAGACACTTCTTCCGATAAACTTGTGGCGGTATTATAAACTTTTTAAATAAATAAATTGCTAAATACTTTCTTTGTATTTTTCAGATTGCATCCCCTGCTGTAGTCGCCGCTCACAGCCCAATAGTAGCATCCCCTTACGCCCACAGCCCCCTGGTAGCATCCCCCTACGCCCATGCCTGGTGAGCGCCCCCTATCGGCCCGACCTCGCAACAGTCAAGACCACTATTTATTTCTCTAGCATTATCTAAGTCAAATCGGAACGACGGATTAGTAACCTTCTAGCTTTTGCAAGTTGGAAAGAATATGTATTAAAAATATTATTAATATTTAACCACTGTTTTTTAATTAGTGCTCCTTACGACAATTTTGTATTTTGATAACGAACTTTATGTGACTTGATCTTTGCAAGTCCAATAAATACCCAGATATAACGCATACCTTATGACTCACATGGTTTAGGTTGAAAATTAAATTGAAACAAATCGGTCATACATTTAGCGATTTATGCTCCCAAAAGAAAATTATGGTCAAGTTGTACTTGTACTTAAGTAATAAGAGTAATAATATATATTTCTCGAAATCAACATAGATCTTTGGAATCTTGCTTAGTTTTAACGATGTCTTTGGTCAAACTATTTGAATATGCCAACATTGTCGCCTGTAGATTTTCTTACAATGTTACAAATAACCCTAGCCAGTCAAAAACAAAACACAGTCAAACATGGGAAAATGTCGCACTATTGTCATTACGTTGCACTTCTTTCAAAAAGACGAGAAATATTAATATCGCGAACAATGAGCACATTAAATTATTATGGCAAAATTTATGTTCGTTGGTTACGATTTATTTTGAAAACTTTATTGATATTATGTGCTATTGAATTATGACCCCTGACGCCAACCCTTCTTAGGAATCACTACACAATTAACCCGTAGGTGGAAAATAAATTCAATTAACGAAATAAAAATAAACTTAAATAACAAATAAAATTAATTTCACCAGTCATTTCTAATATTAAGTAGATAATGATATGCGTACCTTGATATTTATACCCAGCATATCACAATTGATACGAATTGAACACGACAGCGGAAGCTTTTGTATTAACAAAGCTTATGTATATTATCGATGATATTCTAAACAAACGTTTCTAAATACATTGAAGGTGATTAACATTTTTTATTCAGTAAAGATCTATGCATGCATATATAAGGAACTATTAGCATTAGTCAGGCATTAGTCGATCCGACTTCTTCGTTCAGACAACTTCAACACAGACCACAATGTTCAAGCTGGTGGTGTTGGTCTCTTGCGCGGCTCTGTGCGCCGCCAAGCCCGGCCTGGTGGCGCCGCTGGCATATGGCGTGCTGCCGGCTGCGAGCTCACTGTCGCAGTATAGCTCCAGCGTGGTGCACGGCGCCCCGCTGGCCCCCGCCGCCTACAGCGTGTACCCCGCAGTGGCGCTGTCGCAGGCGCCGCACTCGCCCGCCGTCGTGTTGGACGCCGTGCACGGCGTGCCCCTGGACACGCCCGAGGTGGTCGCCGCCCGCGCCGCGCACTACCAGGCCAAGGCCCTCTCCGGGGTGCACCATCTCGGCAAGCGCTCCCTCGGCTACAGCTCACTGGTCGCCCCCGTGGCCCACAGCGCCGTTATCGCTCCAGCTGCGTACTCCGCCCCTGTCCTCTCCGCTCCTGTAGTTTCTGCCTACTCCGCCCCTGCACTGTATTCCTCTCCTCTTGCTTACTCCGCTGTCGTTCCAAAAGCCCTCAGTGTACACCCCTGGTAAATAGAGGACTGAGTTATACAATTTTTGACCCAAGTTATGTCTGACCAAGAAGGATACCATGTTAAAAGATAATGCACTGCCAAAATACAATAATTATTTTCTAGTATACAATTTATCTTTTTATTCTCACAATACCTTAGCCCGAACAAAACCCGAATAATAATCCTTTCCTGTTCTCATAATTTAAATATGGTTCTGGCTCCTAGAGCCTATCACAAACCTATCGAGACTAATTAGGTTGTACCATTTAGTCCATAGCTTAACATATATTAATATTCAGTCCACATCATACTCGTACAAATATACGAGTGCTATTCCAACTACGAGTATTGTTATTTTCGTTTAATTGTCTTCCGGATAAAAGCATTAGAATTATTACGGTTTATGATCGCTTATTTGAAGGATAAAGTTCATGCTGTCTTTCTCTAAAACTTGATCAAGACAAATACAGCATTAATTTTATCCTTCAAATAGGTTACCTGGCCATTAAAAAAATCGGCCCTAATTCACATATTATTATGTTTCAAAGTTCACCGGCAACGCCGGAAACAAAGTTGAAAAAAAGGTCAAACTTACGTACTACTAAAATTAAATAATAGACAATCTTATTGAAAGAATTTGGTCATATTGGCGAAAAATTTCATATGAGTATGACATAACTTTCATTAGTTCATCTGAATTGAATCAGGACGTCTACTCTGAAGTGACGATAAACGAAGTATCGGCCGAACATCGAGGCGTTTCCTACTACGAACTTTCTTCGATCGGATCAGTCGCGCCGTTTTTTCATTCGGTCCGATCGAACTCTATTTGACAGGTACTCGTATAAGACTAGATAATAGAAAGCTTATAATATTAGTCAATGTGAATTATTCTTTATGGTTCCGAATGAGTTGTGAACTCGTTTGAATGAATCCGAAGCAATTTCGTAGCAGGGTCAACGGCTATCAAAGGCTTCGATTCGGTCGGGCTTCGATCGGACCGAAAGATTCGAAAGCGGCATTTCAGAGTAGACTTAGACTTCTTATTCATGGATGTTTATAATAATTATCCAAATATTCATACACCATATTGCCTAGTACCCACGACATAAGAAACCCTTGCTGTGAGAAGTTAACGTATTGTGATCTGCATGATTTATATTTATTTTAATTCGTACGTAAGATTATTACACTCTACCATAGGCTTTATAAAAGAGTCTATGCTAAGATATTAGCAGTCAGTTAGCTTTGAAGAAATAAAATATAGGTTTAGATCGTTTTATTTGGCAGTGTATCAAACATGATTTTAACAGAGTCATCAATTAGTCGTCCCTTGAAACCACGAGGTTACCAGGGATGCACGCTAAGGGCTCTCGGTCCAACAGCAGAGTAAGCAAGAGGGGAAGAATACAGAGCAGGTGCGGAGTAGGCAGAGACTAGAGGAGCGGAGAGGACAGGGGCGGAGTACGCAGCTGGAGCGACCAGCGTGCTGTAGCCGAGGGAGCGCTTGCCGAGATGGTGCACCCCGGAGAGGGCCTTGGCCTGGTAGTGCGCGGCGCGGGCGGCGACCACCTCGGGGGTGTCCAGGGGCACGCCGTGCACGGCGTCCAACACGACGGCGGGCGAGTATGGCGCCTGCGACAGCGCCACTGCGGGGTACACGCTGTAGGCGGCGGGGGCCAGCGAGGCGCCGTGCACCACGCTGGAGCTGTACTGCGACAGTGAGCTCGCAGGCGGCAGCACGCCGTATGCCAGCGGTGCCACCAGACCGGGCTTGGCGGCGCACAGAGCCGCGCAGGAGACCAACACCACCAGCTTGAACATTGTGGTCTGTGTTGAAGTTGTCTGAACGAAGAAGTCGGATCGACTGATGCCTGACTAATACCAATAGATCCTTATATACCTACTATTGATCTTTTAAAACTAGATAAAAAATGTTACAGTCACCTTCGGTTGGCTACTACTTAGATACCTAATTTGTCAAGCAAGTATAGTGGAATATTGCACGTCGATACTGAACAAATAAACACGTATCAATACGGAAGCTTCCGGAGTCAATTGTAAGGATATTATAAATGATTTATAAAAAAAGATTTAGAACAACTTAACATATTCATTTGGTGTCCGATCCATACTATGCGGGAGAGCCGCTCTAGTCACTCCCGGAGTCAGCGTACATAATATGATACTCGTATGATGAAATTAAGCTATACTCGTATGAATGGCATCTTGCACTCTCTATATTTTTTGTCATACTATAATAAATTGACATACCTACTTTATAGGTAGATATTATTATTATTTAAATAAAGTAAATACAAAATATTAATTATACAAGTTTATTATTCTTTTACTGAAAAATTATATCTAGGGTAGGTACAAAATTAGTTTTTTCTGAACAGACTCCTAAATTATCTTCTTTGGATTGACAATTCAGCTGTTTTAATAAAGACCATGTCCTAAGTGTCCGGCATGTCCTAGGTGTCCAGCGTATCCCAGATGACCAGCATAACCTAGGTGTCCTGCATGCCCCAAATGGGGATATACTGGTGCATAATGTCCTACACCATGATGCAACGGGGCAACGACCGGGAGGACGGGTGCGGCAACCACTGCTGGCGAAGTATGGACGTCCAAGCGGGACTGGTGGGACACGGCAACCGGGGCAACATGCGCTACTGGAGCATGAACTACTGGGGCAACATGCGCCAGAGGGACGTAGTGTGGAGACCTCTTCAAAACATGATGACCGTGCCCGTATCCAGCTAGACCATGACCGGCATATTCGTGGCTGAGGACTTCATGGCCGAGACCCACACCGTGGCCAAGACCAACTCCATGGCCAAGAGCGCTTCCATATCCGAGTCCAACTCCATGGCCTACTGCAGCTCCTAAACCGAGACCTCCATGGCTAAGACCTCCATGGCCGAGACCTCCGTGGCCCAACAATCCTCCATGGTAAGCGTAAGGAGCAACTAGAGGTTCCGTGTGCAGGGTGTGCACTGCTGGTAACACTGCATGGCTGTGGCACGCGGCGAGAGAAGCAAACAGAACCACAAGTTTGAACATTGTTGTTTATATTTATTTTCACTTGATACGGTAGGACTATAAAGTTCAACTGATGCAGACACTCCATCTGCACACCTTCTTATACTATAAATTCCGAATAAGTGACAGGATCGAGCCTTAGAACATACAATAGAAAAATTCGTCACGCTATTAACCACTGTGATTGTTCTGAAAAAAAAAACGGAAAATAACCTTTTTGTCACACAATTGCGGCAAATAGAAGGTAAATAGAGGTATGTAAATGTATATTGAATGGCATGAAAGGGTTTTACTGTATTTCCAAGTACCTACCAACTTCTGATCAAACTAAAGGAGGTACCAGTTGGTAAATTACAAGGGTGTACTAACCTAACCAAAAGACGAATATCATACATAATTATCTATACATATAATAAAAATGTAACGGATCGCTGTCTGTACATGGAAGATATATAAGAAAAAATATTATAGAATACCTTTATCAACGCAATAGTACCCAAAACAATGATTTTTTGAATTTTTGCCTGTTTGTCTGTGCGTTTGTGCACGCTAATCTCAGAAACGGCTGGACCGATTTCGATGCAGTTTTCAGGAATATATTGTGACAGGTCCCACTTAACATATAGGCTACTTTTTATCCCGGGAAAATGTTTTTATCCCGGATAATTTCGATATTTTGTTTTTTTTTCTGTAGTCCACGCGGATGGAGTCGCGGGCGTCCACTAGTCTATAAATATAATTTAACTGGCATTTATATTTTTCTGGTAAATATCAGTAATAATTACCTACCAACCTATTATGAATATAAACTACTCAAAATAGGGCCCAGCACATAATTATCTACAAATTTGTTAAAAAATACATTGCGCGGATATCACACCATGATATAAGCACCTAAATGCATAGTTGACATGTTTATGGGTCCTTACAAGTGTTTCTAATGCTAACTTTAACAATTTTAAACTGAATAATTGTAAGTGTTTTGAAATTAATGCAAAAAAACTAGGTAGGCCCTATTTTGTTTTGAGCAGTTTAATATTAGATACTCACAACATTACAACTATCGTATTGTAAATAACGATCATACGTAATAAGATGTCATCGATTATGCCACAGCTAACGTTACACTAAATAAATGAATGGATGATGCATCTCGATCAGGCCACTGGCCTGAGATGACGCAAGGCCTTGCCCAATGTCGACCGTCAACTTGAACCCGTTGCGCGCACCCAAACATCAACAACCGTTACATCGCTATATAACTGACGAACCGGTGCCGTCTTCAACACAAAACAGTCATGTTCCGGCAAATTTTGTTTATCTGCGCCTTGAGTCAAGCGAGAAGCCAATATCCGCCGCTTATCTACGCCGCTCCTAGTGCTGTGTCGCATCAATCGAGAATAGACATCAAACACTCTCCAGGATATGTGTCTGCTCCTTTGATATACTCTCCAGCAACGGTGATAAGCCTACCCCAACGTCTAGTGTCCAGCGACACGGTGCTTACCCCAGTTGTGGCAACGGATACCCTACTTACTCCTATAGCCTTTAGTTTTTTCCACAATCTACCATTGGCTAGAGCATTAAAATACCCAATATCCTTGGAAAAGGCCCAGGAAGTGCCAGGTGATCAAGATGTTACGATTGTGATTGAAGAAGATGATGATGCTGTCAATCTAAAAGACAAAGGAATTATAATGCCGGTAAGCACACCCAACGAGCCAGTTACAGAAAACGTGCGGGAAAATAGTGTATCTGTTACTACGGATTACAGTGAAGTCGTTACTAAATCTTATAATGAAAATACAAATGGTGTACCTATAGACATTCCGGAATAATAGTGACTAAGTAAAAAAATGTACGTGTTAAATTTTATAAGATTTACTAAAGACTGGAACGATACCTAAGTTCATTAAAAATGTTAAGTGTTATTAAATAATTCGATAAAAAATCTACGTTTTTTGTTATATTTATCTGAAACCTGTTACCCACCCAGTTTATCCCAGTTAAAAAATATTTTTTCCATAATTAATGAATTAAAAGTACTCTTATCTTTATTTTTAATTAAAAAAATATTTCACATACTTTTAAATAAATAAATAATTACCTATAATGTAATGTAATATAATGGCAATTGATTGATTATTGATCTGATACTGCAGCCAGGTTAGTTAACATTATGGCGATTAAACTATTATTTTTCTAAATATTAGAACTTAATTTGTATTAATTATTTTTACCCAACTGCTCCAATTACAGAGTTATGTTTTTCTAACGTAGGTATGTATTTAGATCTATGCTTGTAAGGTATAAATTTTTTCGCATGATCATTCCTAATAACTGAACCAATGTAAATGGATAAAAAATCTTGTCATCATACATAATCATACTTATATACAGGGTGTTTGTGACAGCCAGGCAAATATTGATATGGTGACTTCAGACCATGATTCTGCGATGAAAACCAGTGAAAATTTTCGCAGGAAAATTCCAAAATTTACCGACTTTTTTTTATTTTTTCAGGAAAAAAACATAGGATGGTTCGTTTAAGTAGGCCTTTAATAATGACTTAAAAACAAAATTTTATTCTATAGGTGATTTAAAAAAAAAAGTTGCACTAAAAAAGTTCTATTAACTGATCAACCCCAAAGGAGAGTCACAAGTGATCCAAAAAGCGGCAATGTATCACATAATAACCAACTAGTCACAGGGTCGCCCGATATCTACAATTGGCGCGGAAAGCAAACATTGCGTATAACAAATAAAAAAATAGCTGTCCGTGCAATTCTAAACTTAGGGTCCAGGGTCACATTACGTGAGAAATTTAAAGAATTGAATATAATGACTTTAGCTTCGAATTATATTTATGAAAATTTATTATACGTTCATAAGAATTTAGATAAATTTAATAAAATGTCTGATGTGCACAAAATAAATACAAGAGGTAAGAACAGACTTGTTGCTCATGTGTCCCGTCTCCGCAAAGTCAGTAAATCATTCATGGGTCAATGTATACTTTTCTACAACAAGCTTCCAGATACACTCAAAGGGCTACCTATCTGTAAATTTAAAAATATTGTGAAGAAAAAACTTTGCATGAAAGAATATTATACAGTATTAGAATATTTAAATGATAGCGAGCCATGGAAGTGAATTGTTCTAGCATCCCCAAGTTACGCAATCTATGTTTTACTTTTATATTTAGCTTAGTAGGTATAGTTAATATGTGTTGGTGAATGTGACCAGAAGCGCTATAGTGTATCATGCGTGACTTCTTCATTCTAATGTTATTACCAGCTATAGGTATTATATATTTAAGTTCTGAATGACACGTTAGCTCTTCTATTCACATTTTACCGTCGACTTGTACTATTGTACACAAATATATATCTTTTTTATATTTTATAGTTTAGTAGATACTTATTTGACATTGACTTGTACTCTGTGTACACATTTTATTTTTATTTATACAATTTAAATTTGACATGGACCTGTACTTACTTTGTGTAAGTGGGTATGTAATTTATATGAATTTAAATTAATTATGTTATGATAATTGAATTTATACACACTAAATGAGTTAAGTGTTACTATCTGATATCTTATCCAATGTAAGATTCTTTTGTTAATATGTTACTTAGTTTTGACTGTGTCGCTGGGAGTTTTCTTGCTATTTCTTCTTCCAAGCAGTGACACTTCACTGAGATAGTGTAACAGTAATAGTAGAATCATGCGGTGTGTCAGACCTAATGTTGGTTTTGCCATAAAGGAGAACTGTGTAGCAGCTCTTCTGGATTTCATCTTTAGGCGACCTTAACTCTTATTCTCCACGTTGGTGGCTATTAGCCCCGAATCGCTAACTTATGCCTGACAGACCGTAACAAATCGCACCTTGGGATGGTGACCGTTGCCAAAGCAAAAGCTTTGCGATTTATTTATTTTTGGGTTGTTTAAATTCACCTCCTTTTTTGTTTGGTAGCGGTTTCATTTTTGGGATGCGAACATAGAAAGTAACATATAATTAGACAATCAACAAACAAGTGTTAATGCTTTCATGTTGAATAAATGATTTTGAATTTGAATTTGAATTTGAATTTGAATAATCTCCTGCGAGTAATAACACTGTCGTATAACTCAAAACAATGGTACTTGTTCAGTATCTCAGTATTTGCCTGGCTGTCACACACACCCTGTAGATCTGTTTTCTGAATAACAGTTTATGAGTAAATAAATAATTAAAATAAAAGGACATAAATTATTGAACATTTTTGATTTCTTTAATGTTAAATTTTGATGGCGAAAGTGGAATTATGATTTTTTTTCCAAAAAAATTAGTAACACGTTCACTTTTTACAAGAATTACAATTTAGTAAAAATGGGAGTATATATAGGGACTGGCATAGGTCAATGGAGCGGAATAGGATGTCGTAATGGCAGGAGTTTGCTTGATGTCAATTCTAGATTGATGAGAGTAGGCGGTGGGGGCAAGGTAGGAGTAGGGCAGCAGTTCCAACGCTGAGCGCTTGTGCCTCCTGACGCCGGAGTCCACATGGGTCAGAACAGGAGTGGTTTGAGTTGGTGCTCGTACCGTTTGAAGAGGGGCTGCTTCTTCAGTATGAGCTGGTGCCTTACGCTTCTTAATAAAGTGCAGCGCTGGGTAGGACAACGGAGCGGCAGCAAAGAATGGAGACTTAGCAATCACCGGTGAAGAAGCGTAGGGATACGATGAATATCCGTAATAAGAATACGGAGCAGCATAGTAGTAAGGGTCCGATCCCTTCAGGTATTCCCAGGGAGCGGAATAGAACAGCTCCTTTGATGGCAGGGCTCCAGGTAAGAGTAGACTTGATCCCAAAATTTCAGTTGGCAGCAATGCTCCAGATGGCTTCGCCGATGCCGCGGCGACCAGGGCAGACAACACCACCAGCTTGAACATTGTGGTCTGTGTTGTTCGGATGAAATCGGAATGATGCCAGCACAATATTTTGTATCGTATTTATAGAAAATACACTTACTCGTAAATAAATTGAATATGTTTTAATTAAGGGCGATCACGTTTTGCAAAACCGGTGCAAGGGCCGTTTCCAGGAAGCTGGTTTTAAGAGCAAGGTCAACAAGAGACCTGACGTGCATCAACGCTACTGGAATAAAAAAAGGTAACAAAACCAAGATCATTGACTTTTACCAGGTGAATTTAAAAGTAGCACATCCATCATTGTCATCCATGCATTTTTGTACTCTTAATGAATTTACAAAGTTGATACGATACGGGTTCTGCAAACTGGTCGTTTCTAATAATTAATGTATTTTTTTTTAATTTGTGTCTCACCGGCCTGTAGTCAGCCTAATTTCTAAAATAATCTTAACCAGAGCAGATGAGTAGAGTACCGCATACCTCGCATGAATCGCTTCAACTGCTGGTAAACAGTTTAAAATGCCTAGCCATTATGTAAATTGACGAACTCTATAATCTCGCTGCAATATATTCTGTACTATCTGTACAATGTTTTACATTGGTTAATAAAACTGCCCACTACTTGTACATTGTTTGTTTATGGTTAACGATAAGCATACAATAAGTGAGTTAAATTTTTAAAAATATAATCCTGGCAAAAGTCGTCCTGCCAAGGTCGGCTTTATTCCGGCATCGCCCATCAAGTTAATAGGACTACTTAGTATAAAAATCGGTTCATTTTTTATCGACGCATCAGTCTTTCAGAGCACATTCAGCAACACAGACCATTCAAAATGATGAAACTGGTGGTGTTGTCTTGCCTGCTTGCAGCCGCTACTGCATCTTCATTCCTGCCAGCATACATATCGCCGTACGCATACAGTGCACCCTACTTCGCACCCTACAACTACAGAGGTCCATTGTCCCTTGCGCCTGGACAGCCAGCCAACATCCTCGGAGCTGATGGAAGACCTCTGGATACTTTGGATGTGAATCTGGACCGCTCTGCTCACTTCGCTGCGAAGTTCAATGCTGGAGTCCATCATCTGAAGAAGCGATCAGCTCCCCTGATCAGTCTGCCTGCTGCTCCCCTCATCAGCCACTCTCCCCTGACTTACACAGCCCCCATCTACTCCCCGTATACTCCTATCTCTTCTTACTCGCACATCTCTCCTTATTCCTACTCTTCTTACTCTTACTCTCCCATTTCACCTTATTATCCTTTTAATTATGCTACCAAATATGAATACTTGAAGAAGTAATTATTTGAAATAAATTCTGTGCAAAATTAATATTCATGTTTTATTATTTTTACATGTTATATATACCTAGATGTATATTTATGACATTAAAAATATGCAGGTACAAGTTTGGGCACATAGGGTACCATTAAACTTAAAACTTAAAATATCTTAATATACTTATAATATACCCATAGATCATCATCATCATCATCATCATTTACAGCCCTGAGAAGTCCACTGTTGGACATAGGCCTCCCCCAACAACCTCCATTCCGACCGGTCGGAAGCAGCCTGCATCCAACCGACGCCCGCAACCTTGGCCAGGTCATCCGTCCACCTCGCGGGTGGCCTTCCCACGCTGCGCTTGCCGATACGTGGTATCCACTCTAGAACTTTCCGACTCCATCGGCCATCAGTTCTTCGAGCTATGTGCCCTGCCCATTGCCACTTCAGCTTGCTGGACCGTTCAGCTATGTCGGTGATCTTTGTACGTCTGCGGATCTCCTCATTTCTGATTCGATCACGCAGAGAGATCCCAAGCATAGCTCTCTCCATCGCTCGCTGTGCGATCCTGAGCTTTTTTATGAGGCACATAGTTAGAGACCACGTCTCGGCACCGTAGGTCATCACCGGCAGTACCCATAGATATGGGAAGGAATAAAAAATTGTAGTAATCACCAAATAATGTTGAGGCAGGTTGCAAGACTTTCTATAGCAGTAAAATTGTAAATACCTGCTGCTACAAAAGTTTATCGAGAGTATCATTCTTGTTAGAACAAAATTTCTCGTAAAAGAAAAAGGAATCACCTTACTAACTTGAATGGTACATTTCATACATACACATACAGAATGTGCAAAATTAAGGGATAAAGGCGTGATTATATGTATATATGTATGTATACAGAATGTGCTTAAGAACTAGTAAGACTCATTCTTAAAAAAAATAAGTACGCACAAAACTAAATTATTTATTTGGAAAAAAATTCATAATATTGCTTTCCTAACAAAAAGACCTGTAGTTTTGTACCTTTTATATTTTTAATTTTAAAAGAATCACAATTAGGTTCATTGTGCCATTAAACCGGAGGGGTTTCACTTTTCTTTCCTGTAAAATACAATATGGATTGTCATGCATGCGGGAGACAAATAAACTATTGGCATACAAATTTTTTGTTGAAACATGTCTAGTTTTGACAAATTAATAATCATTTTACATTATTTTGTGACAGTGTATCTCTAGATCATGAACTTCTAAAAAAAGAGAGAAATTAATAAGAGAAATAAACTCCCTATACGGAAAACCTCAAACGGCGCAAATAGCAAACCTCAGTGGATGGACTACATACTTATTATCTCTTAAATAAACAAAAATAACAATTTGACAAAGTGACTTTATTCAATTAAGTACATTTCTTTATACAGAATGTAACAAAAAGGGTATGTTAAGCTAAAAGTTATGTAAATAGCCCACTATAGAGAACCCATTTCCAAAATTTGAGACTCGAAATCACATTTTAATTTTTTTAAGATTGTATGAACATTCCTGAGTTGTTTTGGAATTCTCCATACTATCTGGAAAAATTAACATGTGATTTCCAATCTCAAATTTTGGAAATAGGTTCTCTATAGTGGGCTATTTACATAGCTTTTCGCTTAACATACCCCTTATGTTACACCCTGTACACAGGGTGATATTTGCTCGTCAACATTCCCGAAAACTACGGAATCTCCTCATCATCACAATCTTTTTCTCCATGGAAGCATACCTGGGAAGTGTCTGTTTTCCTAAATATTAGGGTCCAAAGTTGAGTAAATAGACTGAGTTTTTCTGCATAATGTAATCATCATCAGCATAATTCATCACGTTGATTTCATGTGTAAAGTTGTACACATACGTACATCTCTTGGTCTAATGGTCTCATTGAAAATTTTTAGTTAGATTATATAGTCCTTAGTTACCTATCTAAATTATAGAGTTGTAGAGAGAAATTACTATAATATTAAACGCACACACGGCTCTGTTCTCGAAATGTGGTAGCCACAACCGCAGGATCTAAGGGAGATCTCAGAGTAACGTTTAGCATAGCGGGGACAGTTGCAAATAATCAGTGACAAGTTGCTAGCTTATTGTCTGAGAGAAAGTCGACTCTTACGACATGCACAGAACGAGATGCAGTTGATGTATTCTAGTGAAGCCCCGTATCAGTACAGGATTTTTTATATTACCTGACATCAATTAGGTACAGTAATCAGGAATTCAGGAGTAGTTATTATGTAATCTGTAAAGAAGAAACTATATTCCTGAATTAATCAGACAAGAACGAACCTAACTCCAAAGGTAAACAATACAGTTATGTTTGTAATTTAAAATAACTTAACACACCCTACGTTGACCTAATTGGTAACACTATAAATAGAACACTCCAACTCTGCACCATGTACAATTTGCAGTGGACCATAAAACTGCCTCCGACATACGCTCATACGTTACGTGTGTTTTATTGTTTACAATAAATAACTCGTTAAATGGACTACAGAGTCCCGGCAAAAGTCGTCCTGCCAAGGTCGGCTTTATTCCGGAATCGTCCATCAGGTTAATAGAACTACCTAGTATAAAAATCGGTTCATTTTTTATCGACGCATCAGTCTTTCTGAGTACATTCAGCAACACAGACCATTCAAAATGATGAGACTGGTGGTGTTGTCTTGCCTGCTCGCAGCCTCTACTGCATCTTCATTCCTGCCTGCATACATATCGCCGTACGCATACAGTGCGCCCTACTTCGCGCCCTACAACTACAGAGGTCCATTGTCACTTGCGCCTGGGCAGCCAGCCAACATCCTCGGAGTTGATGGAAGACCTCTTGACACTTTGGACGTGAATCTGGACCGCTCAGCTCACTTCGCTGCGAAGTTCAATGCTGGACTCCATCACCTGAAGAAGCGATCAGCTCCCCTGATCAGCTTGCCTGCTGCTCCCCTCATCGGCCACTCTCCACTAACTTACACGGCACCCATCTACTCTACATACCCCTCTTTCTCCCATATTTCTCCTTACTCCTACTCTCCTATTTCCCCTCTGCCCTACGCTGCTTACTTGAAATAAACCTTTAAAATAAACATTTAAAATGAAGTTTTTCTGTTTAATTCACATAACTACTTATATAATCAAAAGATATTATTTGATCCTAATTGCCTAATTTTAAACAACTTCGTAGATAGTATTTATTTCAAGTTGAGTTAAACCGCCTCCTTTTCAGTCGCTGACATTGTTTTTTACATCCTGTCATTTTAGGAAATAAA
Organism: Carposina sasakii; assembly: GCA_014607495.2. NCBI lineage: Eukaryota > Metazoa > Arthropoda > Insecta > Lepidoptera > Carposinidae > Carposina > Carposina sasakii. The sequence goes on from CP053155.1 coordinate 8,293,803, forward strand.
TAATGAATTAATCAGATTATAGATCAGTGTTTAAACTACTACTAAGGTATGTACTTTCATTGAGCCATAAGTGAAATACCATTTTATATTCCTCTTTTGGCTAGGAAAACTGTCTTCTTTTCTTCAATTTTACATCTAAATAAATAGATTCACAGTTTATTTATATGTCTAGCGAAAAGCTTTTTTAACGTACGATGTAGTGAATGACGTACGTTAATGAATAAAATTGTGAATTTATTGGTAACGCAAAACAGTAGTTGTTAAATGAAAATTTTCTATGTTTCATGTAAGTAGGAAAGTAAAGTAAATTACGTTTCATTCAACGAGTGAGTAAATTAGAGTGAGAAAGTTATTACAAACATGGAATAACCGTATGTATCCCATGCGTTTTTCTCACTATAATATTAGTAAACAGTGTGTAGTGTAATGACACCGTATACTTTTTTACGAAATTTTAAATAAAAAAAATACACTTCCTAATTAAAAACCACACAGTATTCAATAAAATAATATTTATTTACATAGAGATTCATATATATCAATTAACATCAATTTACTGAGATAAGTTTACCAGTGAGTGATAGGTGATGAAATGTGAGAAATAGAGGATATCACAGGCGCTGAGTAGGCAAGGGGAGCGTGAGCAACCAAAGGAGAAGCGGGTATTGTCAGGGCACTGACAGGGCTGACCCATGAAGCGGAGCGTTTCTTCAGTAGATGGTAACCTCCATTCAGAGCTTGAGCTGTGAGATGAGCGGACCGGTCGAGGTTCACGTCCAGGGTGTCCAAAGGTCTTCCGTCAGCAGCAATGATGCTGGCTGGCTGTCCTGGTGCCAGTGACAGGGGTCCACGGTAGTTGCTCGCAAGAGGTGCGTTTAATGCTATAGCCGATGAGTATGCGAGAGGCGAGGTGTATGCGAGGGGAGATATTCCTGAGATCAAACCGGCAGACGCGGCTGCAAGCAGAGAGGACAACACCACCAGCTTCATCATCTTGACAGGTCTGTGTTGGACGTACGATGAGACTCGTCTGTCGCAATGCACTTATATACTAAACAATGTACTGAATTAGTGATGCAGAAAGGATCTTGATTGCCCTGAAATGACAACTTTTTAATTATCACTTATCTAGGCCGTCCTAGCAATAATAGATAATAGGCGTGTCCTTATAATACGGTAGTGCAACGTGCATACTAATATTTTACCATCTACAGCTAAGAATGGGAGAACCTAAGAGCAAGGAATTAAGAAAATATGTTTATGCCAATAAGGGCCTTTATGATAAAATAATTACACAATACTTTTTGTAACTCTCTTTATAAATGTATAATTATTTAAAGATAAATATAATAGTAAGACTTCAGATAATACTAGATCAGTATAGTGCTTAACCCAAATGACCCAAGCCTAAATGGCCAACACCTCCCCAGGGTCCTAGGCCCAGAGGGGCACCGAGACCAAGATGTGCGCCGGGGACACTGAGGGGCACGCCTGCTACTCCAACATGTCCAGGGACTCCGAGGGGTCCGAGGCCTAGAGGTGAAGGAGCGATGAGGCGACCGGGCAGACCAGCATGAGGGAGACCTAAGGGTGCACCCAGCAGAGGAGCCGAGCGCTTGTGTAGCAGGTGGAGTCCAGCTCCGTCGACGGCTCTCGCAGTAAGGTGCGCCGCACGATCCAAGTTCACACTAAGAGTGTCCAGAGGCCTGCCGTCAGCCGCCACGATGTTAGCGGGCTGGCCAGGATGTAAAGATAGAGGCCCCCTGTAGTTGTAGGCAGCGATAGCGGGCGCTCCCAGAGCCACACCACCGTGACCGGCCAGTAAGCCAGCTCCCAATGGAGCTACCAGTCCAGCGTGGCCTAGTCCTAGTCCAGCATGGCTGAGACCGAGTCCGGCAGGTCCCAGACCGAGACCAGCAGGTCCCAGCAGACCGAGACCGAGTCCAGCATGGCCGAGTCCGCCGATACCCAGCAGGCCACTAGGGGCAGCAGCCGCGATGGCCAGCACACAAGACAACACCACCAGCTTGAACATTGTGGTCTGTGTTGTATTCGAAGTAAAGCTTGACTGTTGAATTATCCCAAAAACATTTAGCTTTTATAGCGTTTAGATACTTAAGTCCAGACTGGTACCTGGCTTAGTGACATTGACAAATATGCAAACACAGGGCGTTGGCTTTGGTAAAACCAAAGTAATTGTAGTTAGTTTTCAATCGGAAACCCTTAACTGTCCTTGAGATGTGAGCAACTTTCATAATGCAACTTTGTATGGAGCAGAATAAGATTGTGTAAGTTTACCTAAATCTAATGCATTTCCAAAACTGAAGATAGATAAACCTTTTTATCTTAAGTACCTGTCAAACTCTCATTTAAAATCCTCAATATCTAAGATTTATTTTAGCGTCAATAGACCTGCCACTAATCTCCTGGCTTAATTAATTTGCATCAAGATGATTCGGAATAAGTACCTCGAAATTTCAAAAACAAGTAAACCCTGTAGCTATTATGCAGTTTCGTGGCTTTTCTTGTCAATCAAGCGAGTCCGGCTCGAGCCTTAAGGGTTCCGTGCCATCCCAACTAATATTATAAATGTGAACAAAATTTTGTTTGTTTATTTATTTGTTTGTTAACTCTTCCTTCACGCTTTATTTACTAAACCAATCTTCTTACAATTTTGCATAATGTAGTTGCGAGTACGGAGGAAGACAGTAGTCCTTGCGGACGAGTAAGTTATCTATTAAAATCTTTATTAATAATTTTATTAAAAGGCAAACGGGAATCATGTCTGTTATTGGAGAGATTATAAATGTGTGATGTATATAAGGGAGTATTGTTATTATAGCGACAATAGACTTACATTATCTGTGAAAATATTAACTGTATAGCTGTCACGGTTTATGAGATGCAGCCTGGAGATAGACAGACAGACGGACAGCGCAGGAAAAACAATGGGGCCCTGTCTGGAACCCTTCTGGTACGGAACCCTAATATAAAATAGTATATTTTACACGCCTAGGCTACTCGTCTATGATTCAGCTAACTCTTTGACTAGAAAAAAAAGGATACTAGACTTACTTCACAATAAACATACAATTAGGTTAATTACCTACTCAGTTGTACAGAAGAAGAAAAGGGTATTTTTACAGTCTCTATAAAATTACCTAATATGGTATGTCTATGTAGGCCCTATCTAAGTGGTCTGTTTTAAGGTATTTTCATATTAATATGGAAGGTTTAAACCTCTGATCGCTCTCAGTGCTAGAGTTATTTAAATAGCATTATCCTATATGCAATACTAACATAGACATAAATCATACTAATACCATATGGATCTATACAGGGTGATTTCTGGTCGTCAACGTTCCCAAAAACTACGGAATCTCCTCATCATCACGATCATTTTTCTCTATGAAAGCATACCTGGGAAGTGTCTGGTTTCCAAAATATTAGGGTCCAAAGTTGAGTAAATAGACTGCGTTTTTCTGCATAAATGCACATAGACACTCGTAGCAAGATTTTTTTACGAGAAATAATTAATTAATATCTGTATATGAAAAAACTAGCATAAACACTGGGCACTATAAATTTCGCCCGATCATGTAATTTAAAAAAAAAAAAACAAAAAAAATTACATTGTTTCCCAGCATTTTTTGGCGTAAACTTACTTTATTTGATGTATAGAGTACGTACCCTTCGTTAAGGGTGGCAACGAAAAAACACACTGTATAGTTGTCCGAAATAAACGATTTTTATTATTTTATTACTTATATTAAAACTCTACCCAGCCAGACACAAAATTAATTTAGCAAAAACTTAATACATATAGAGCAACTATTAAAATGATATAATTGGGTGCGATTCAGCTCACTTAAAACTCTTCTAAGTATGTATATGGAAATATTCTACTCTTGGAACATATAGCCGCACACTTCGAGTGCACCATATCTGACCAAAGCTGTAAAATTTGATTTATTGCGATTCTATTTGCGTGTGTTACAGAAATATTGTTTTTAATTTCATGTAAATTCGAGACACTTCGTAATATAAATTTCGATACGATACGAATTCCTATAATATCGTTAAATTGCTTAGGTACCCTAACTTTATTTACACTCAAACATTTACAACTGTTATGTGATAGAAAACAAAGTAAGTACCATCTCTCAACCAAGCTGTCAAAACTGCTTCAACATTCCTTTTTTTCCATGGTTCCAGCCATGAAAGTATACAATTTACAGCCAATTTCAATAGCCGATCTCGAGAGATTTTTTGCATATTTCAGATTAAATGTTTGATTGTTTTCATAGATTCTTTGTGATCTCTAGTATTGACATTGGCTGTTAACGGACGGAGTGCTGTCACTATACGCAAAGTTTACTTTGATTTGTATGAATGTGTGGATGCACGCACATCTCTAGGTACTGCATGGGATATACGTTATCAGAATTACTATGAATGCGTCAATACGAGTATGTGTGAACACGAGTATATGTCAACACTCCATCCGTTGTTCTTTATACGTCTAATATATTTTTAACATTTTTTACGGATATTTACGACACACTATATTCTTTAGGTCACTTTGAGTGGATACCTAGGTCATTTGGGTGGGAAGGTACCTAATATATGTACCTACTTATCTAACATTGCTACTTATAGGATAATAAAATAACACAATATACCTATACCTACAAGGGTAACGATAGAACATAATTCGACTTTCAATTCAAAAGATCTCTTGAGGTGTTCGTATTTTATTTATTATACTCATCGTATGTACGCAATAAATAAAAATATAATATTATTAATAATTCGATAAAAATATTACTCCTAAATATCCTCAGATAGGTATTACGTACAAGTGAATAATCGTTTCACGTGCCTGGTAACGTTCTTTGTTAAAAGCTTCGGGCATGTGTAACTTTTGAAGTGTTAATATTATTATGTAGCTACTAGTGGACGACCGCGACTTCGTCCGCGTGGACTGCAAAAAAAAAACAAAATGTCGAAATTATCCAATATAAAAAGTAGCCTTTGTGTTAATCCAGGGTGTCAGCTAACTCCATCTAAATTTTATTAAAATCACTCCAGCCGTTTTTACTTGAAAGAGTAACAAACATCCATCCATCCATCCATACTCACAAACTATCGCGTTTATAATATAAGTAAGATAAGATAAGATTAGTCATAGAAAGGCTAAATTTAAATATCTCCATACAGGGTGATTTTAGGTCGTCAACGTTCCCGAAAACTACAGAATCTTCTCATCATCACAATCATTTTTCTCCATGGAAGCATACCTGGGAAGTGTCTGGTTTCCAAAACCTTAGTTAGAGTCCAAAGTTGAGTAAATACATACATACATACATACATATAATTACGCCTTTATCCCTTACGAGGCACCAAGGGCCGATAGAACCGCATGGTGCCACTCCTGACCAATTTTGAGGGTAGGTATAGTTGAGATGTACAAGTTTGGTTAGTAGTGATAGGTGGTCAGCCCATCGCCTACAAAACACCAAGACCCTCTTGTCCCTCTACTGACTTGTACAGTATGCCCGGGAAGAGAAGCAGCTGAAGTATTATACGTTTTTTTTTTCACTCCCAGAGCAGCATAGAAGACTGAATAGAAGAGTAAATAGACTGCGTTTTTCTGCATAAATGCACATTGACGCGTGTAGCAAGATTTTTTCACGAGAAATAATTAATATCTATTTATGAAAAAATTTGCATAAACAATGGATACTATAAATTTCGCCCGATCAAGGAATTAAAGATTTTTTTTTTTTAATTTACATCGTTTCCCAGCATTTTTTTGGATAAACCTACTTTATTTGATGTATAAAGTAGGTACCCTTCGGTAAGGGTGGCAACGAAAAAACACCTTGTATAATAGCAGCTATTATATGTAATAGCATAATTTACCAATACATCGGTTTCTCCATGTATGCACATTGCATGTCTTTTGTATAACATCTTTTGCAGAGCTTTTAGAGAACACAGACGAGAGTCATGCCAGTTTTAAGACAGACTATTGCTTCACATAAATTAAGAAGACGCGCACACTTCATACAAAACGTCCCATAGACAAAGTTGTCTATTGCCTACAAGAACTACGCAGCGACAAGACTGTCTAACACCTGTCGGCTTCTGTTCAATATATGTATACGGCCGCACACACCAGCGACAAAACTGTCTAGCGACGACGAACAACCTACCCCAGTAATGTTGCCCAACTATCGATAGTTGCCCTTGAAAATCATCTACTCTCAATATGGCTATATAATGATAGTACATTCAATATTGAGTTTCGATACTATCGATAGTATTGTTGTCTATCGATAGTATTGTATTAATGGACAAAGAAGCTATCGATACTATCGATAGTCTATCGATACTATTGGTTTTGTCTCAACTATCCATGGTCTGTCGATAATGTTATCAAACCTTACAAAACTATGGGAAAATATCATTCCATTGTTCATTGTAAATAGGTAAATCTTCGAGGGGTGCAAAAGAGTAGAACCCTTTTTATTCACACTTACGGATTTTTATGTAAATTGTTTTAAAACGTGCTATACCATAATATTAGCTCAACTTATAAGGTTAGTAGTGCGAAAATGGCAATAAAATACATTTATTTCTTTAAAATACTTTAATAGCGCGGTTATCATCCACATGGCTATTAATGGACACGAATTTATTATAATAATCGATAATAATACAAACTATCCGGCTCTTGGTATTGTAGACAAGACAGTTTCGTCTTTATGTGGTGTGCGGCGCGTTGTAGACAAAACAGTTTCTTTCTAATTTAAAGACAGACTGGTCTATACGAGACAATACTGTCTTAAAACTGTCGTGACTCTGGTCTGCGCTCTCTCTTAGGCTATTTTTTATAAAAGTCTACGAAGAATCGAATTTATCTATCCTGTGATGCCTGAGATGTAAGTGCTCATAGACACTATCGGTGTTATTACAAAAAAGCGCCTAAAGTTAGACTCGATTTAAATATAACATTTGACAGTAAAATGTATGGCATGTTTAGCTTAAAAAGTGTTTAAATTCTTTTGTAATAACACGGTAACGGTTTTATTTCAAAACGCTTTCGGTGTTAGAGTACCTAAAGTTAGACCCATAGAGGAGAATAACTAGTTGGACCCGATTTAAATATGACATTTGACAGCAAAATGTATGGCATATCTGCCAAAAAAATGTTTAAAATCTTTGGTAATAACACGGTCTATGTCTATAGTTGAACGCTGTTTAAAATGACATTTGACAGCGAAATGTATGGAATATGTACATGTCAGATTTAGGCATCTGGCTATGTAATAATGTTTAAATAATTTAGAAACTAGGACCATTATATGAAAGAGATAGAAGCTAGGTTATGTAATCCTACTAATATTATAAACGCGAAAGTTCATGAGTATGGATAGATGGATGGATGGATGTTTGTTACTCTTTCACGTAAAAACGGCTGGAGCGATTTTAATTAAATTTGATATGAAGTTAGCTGACACCCTGGATTAACTCATAGGCGTTTTATCTCAACTCATTTTATCCCGGGAAAATATTTAAATATTAAAAATATCTGCAGTCCACGCGGACGAAGTCGCGGGCGTCCACTATTGCAATATTCGTATATATCCTTACTTAGCAGGAGTAATGAGTGAGGTGTCTTTATTTCCATTCAACAATAAAACATAAAATATTTTTGGTAACTCTCTTTATATTACATATTTATTTTCTTACAAATATTTTAGGCGGTTCTTTAATCTACAAATTGTTTTAGGTATATTTTGTTCACCAGAGACCCAGAGGAGCAGCACCCCAGGGGCCTAAGTGGCCTAGACCTAAAGGTGCGATGGGGCTGCCGAGATGGCCGAGGGGAGCGGCGACAGCCAGGGGAGCGCCATGGATGCCGACAGGACCGATTAATCGAGAAGGTAAGTCGATGCGGGCGGTGTGAGACACAGCCAGAGGAGCAAGAGGAGCCAGCAGAGGAGCCGATCGCTTCTTCAGCAGGTGTAGACCAGCACCATCTACAGCGCGGGCGGTCAAGTGAGCAGCACGGTCCAAGTTCACACTGAGGGTGTCCAGGGGCCTGCCGTCCGCGGCCAAAATGTTAGCGGGCTGACCAGGAGCCAGGGACAGAGGACCTCTGTAGTTGATGCCCAGGCCGTGAGCTCCCAGACCAAGAGGACCGACAGCCGCTAATGGGGAGATAAGCGGAGCAGATACAACTGGTGCGGCCAACGGCGACAGTAGATGGGCGCCCAAAGGACCGGCCAGGCCGAGCCCACCAATCCCGACGATATCGCTGGGGCTAGAAGCCACCATGGCGAGCACGGAAGACAACACCACCAGCTTGTACATTGTGGTCTGTGTTGTATTAAGATCGAAGTCTGACTGTGAACATACCCTACTGGCCCAAGTTTATATACTAGATCGATTAGTAGGCGTATTCCAGATACCTTTGTGACGTTGCTTAATCTGCAATTGCTGGGCGTTGCATTTGCGATCTGTTGAGGAAAGAAAAGCAGCAAGCACGAGCTACGCACGCGCTGCTGTCACCTGATGCAACATACGCTAATTTCAATCCTACACTCTAATAGGAATAGGAAGCTAAAATATGTAATATTTCTCATTTCCGTGTTTACCTTGAATACTCATGAAGGGCCGTTCACTAGAAACTGATTAGTTAGATGGACAGTATTGCATCATCCCCGTACCTGAGTGGACCGACCTAGGTTTTAATTAATTTTATGATATTCGATTATCATAAATTGACTAGAAATAAGGTAAAATTAAAATACCAGCTTAAACATTCTACGTCTTGAGATTGCAGGGAAAACACGTACCACCTTTTTAATCGTTAATGTTATACAAAGTCAAGTTGTGAACTTAATTCCTCATTTTACCCAAAATTTATTGAGTGAAATACATTTAATTTCTGATCTTATGTTTTAAAACAATGAACTACTTCTGAAGCAACTGTGAAATAATTCATCAGAGTAAAATAGTGTTTTTTAACTTGCCGAGCTTATACCGAGGCAACAAGTTTGTAGTAAAGCGTGCGACAAGCCGCGAGCTTTAGCGGCTGTATACAAAACAAAACCATCGACCTATAAATGAATCATAAATATCATGTTATGGTTCGAGATCTGGGGGGCAATTCTGGAAACTTTTTGAGCCAACACGTAACAACTAACTATTATTTATTTATTTTTTAATTATTTATGGCCTCATAACATGTGTCGGGCACAATAATTCCGCCAATGTCACGTAGAGAGGAAAAATCACGCTGGAGATTAGTCGGTAAATAATAAAAATAGACCACTAACTAACCATTAACAAAACGCGGTGCAAAGCAATATATACTTACCGTTTAAGTATTAAGGTATATTTTAGCATGCAGTGGTCGCGAATATGACATGTTAAAATCAAATATCTGTCTCGTGCTGAAATGAGTCTAATTACGTCACCGTAAAGTAATTATAACGTAACGTTGACCCGATGGACGGTGGAGTAAACGGGTTCTCGAATGGAGACCGCACCTCGGCAAGCGTAGCGTTGGGCGCCCTCCGGCCAGGTGGACCGATGACTTAAAGAAGACGGCTGGTAGTAACTGGATGGCAAAAACGGGAGATCGAGCCATGTGGCGTACACTGGGGGAGGCCTACGTCCAGCAATGGACTGCAATAGGCTGACGACGACGAAAATAATTATTGCTTTGTTCTGAGCGTCTACAACGGTTCCGTTTTGGCTTCGTTCCAACTTAAGACTTTTGGAGAATTGCCCCCCAGAATATCATTCTAAGGGGGTACCGACTTCTAGAACTGCTATTTTTTCATATTTTAGTTTTGGAAGTAAATCTGTTATGATTATGACAGACAGACATGACAAAATAAAATCAAATATCTGTCTCGTGCTGAAATGTATCTAATTACGTCACCGTAAAGTAGTTATTGCTTTGTTCTGAGCGTCTACAACGGTTCCGTTTCGGCTTCGTTCCAACTCGAGACTTTTCAAGAATTGACCCCTAGGTAGTAACGTCACATTTTTATTTCAGCAGTTGCTGGTATAGGTAGTACTAAGAGGAGATACCAAATCCCTGGTAGTACTCAAGGATAGATAGCAGTCAAATATTTCAGATTACTCTATGGTGATAGCAGTATAACCTGTTGTGGCATACGGCGAAATATCTTTTAACTTGACGTTAAGGAATGATCCTACGTAGTGTACAAATACTTATAGTATGCGTTAAAATATGTTGATTCGAAATATTTATATTTCCTTTAATACAAAGGACAATCAAATATAATTCAGAAGATCTCATTAATTTATTTTTAGCGAAATCACAGACATTCTTTTCACTTATTAATAGAAAAACATAGAAGGCAATTAGTTAGGAAAACTGAGAATGTTTTGTCTGGCATCTTAGTGGAAATCTATAATTAAATCACACAGCGTTTTTATGGATATAAAGTACAACAATCTTGGGTAGGTACAAGAAACACAGAAAACAATGGATTTTAATGACAAAATCACATAGATAAAGTAGTATGTAGGTAACGTTTTACAAAATTACAAAATTTCGGAGATAACGTTATGGAAGTTATTGTTAAAAATACAAGGGAATTTTTTTTTAACAAAAGTTATTTTTTATTTTAATAAAAATAATTAAAGTAAATTATAAAACGCAACTCTACTAAATGCGTATTCTGATGTTAGATTTGTACTAACATATTTTCAGCAGTACACAAAATGGCACAAGTTTTCTCTATGAAATAATTTCTGCCAAATATGTTAGTACCCATCGTAGGTATATATAGGTATAGGTCCTTAGTAATATACAGGTACGCTGGAATAGACTAAAGGCGAATGTACCACTGGCACTTGAACCAATGGGGAGCCATGGTTCACGGAGCTAGAGTAAGCGGAATAGCTGGTGACTGCTGGAACGACTTGGGCCACGGGTTGGACCAACTGAGGTTGAACCAACTGTGGTACTGCCTGGGAGTAGACCACCGGGGCAGAGTAGACCAGACCGCTGGCCTTGGGGGATGGTGCAGCCAGGCACGCTGCCAGGAGAGCGGTGAAGACAACCTTAAAATATCGATGTATTTAATTAAACAAACCCGTTTCAATACAATTTAGATTTTTTCTCTAGCGAAAAAAAAAATCTATTAGATGTTGCACTTCAGATGGTTTTTACCCAATTCCTTAATCTAGCTATTTGTTTAGAAACCGAATTAAAAGTTCAGTTCCTACTTCTACAGTATCCAACCTATACATTATGCGGGATTCCAAAAAGAGCAATAAAGAGGTTCCAGAACTTCTAAGTATCCTGGCAATGAACGCAAGCGGAAGTCAGTGGCCTCTTATGGAAGATTAAAAATTTATCGACCGTTACTTTATTCATTGCTTGTTAAAGAAAACATCTGGCTTTCCACCATATTGCAGAAACTGTTCGTTTGTCTCTTTAGTTTTTATGATTTTTTTAAACGTTATAATAAATTGTCTGCAGTACCTACTTATCGGATATCAAAACTTTGAATTTTTGACTAATTTTTCTAAAAATTGTCACTTAGCTATACCTGAGAAGGGTTAGCGTCAGGCAGGATTTTAGATATTATTGTCAGTGTATATGCAGTGTTTGCCGCATGGCATACATGGAAAAATTACTTTTATATCAAAAATGGTAATATCCTGAAATATCTCCGATCTAATAGAATCACATCGATTTTTGTAAATTTTACCTCATTTCATTTTATCCTTATCCGAGCTTTTGGACACTATAGATTTATATCGAAATAACTTATTAGATATATTAATGTAGCAAGCGAAATGTTTTAAGGTACACAAGTAAGACAAGGCTCTATGGCAAAAAAATTATATAATTTATATAATAACTGTTATCTATATCTATACTAATATTATAAAGAGGTAAACTTTGATTCTTTGTTTGTATATTTGTTTGTTTGTTTTTTGCAGCGAATAGGCTCCGAAACTACTGGACCGATTTCAAAAATTCTTTCACCGTTAGAATCCTTATTGGACCCGGATGAACATAGGCTAGGGTTTCGCATAATTTCCTCTGGGCTGGAATAAATATGAATTAAATACAAAAAAAAATTACCATTTGACGTATAAGTTTGACACCATAGAATAACAAGTCCCCAGAAGGAGTCATCAAGGACAGATATATTCCGGGTAGTGAAGCAAAAACGAGTCAAAAATCCCGCATCTTCCGCTCATCTTACCCGCCGATTGTTGCCAAATCGATAAATATTATCAGTTTTTTAGATATAGTAAATAGGTTGAAAAAATTTTACATACTAAAAAGTTGCTTCAAAAGTGTGCGTGATCCTTATGACGTGATGACATGACACATGAAATTTGTTTTTTTTTTGTTTGGTTTATCCCGAAGAAAGAGCATGAGGAATACAGCATCCATACAGCCATTGTTTTTAGTACTGATGATTTCTGAATTTATGATGAATGATAACGATGATGAATGGAAACGTCGGGAAAATCCTCAAAAACGAGTGTAAAATTAGTCAATATCAAAAAGAATTGCGAAAACAACATACCCACAGGACCCCACGAAGAAACGGACACATTATAAAATTATTAATAAAGAAAATGGAAAAATTCTTCACCCGAGTGGGAATCGAACCCACGACCACTGCAAACCGTGCCAGCCGCTATAATCACTAAGCCACTAAACGGACACATGTATACAAATAAATTTAAAATTTCACAAGTAAATTACACCCACTCCCTTTTGGTGTTTATGTTCGTTAGGAGGTATAAGAGAGTAAGAACGGATTTCCCAAATTTCCCATGGGAACGGGGCAGACAGGAATTCCAAATTTTTACCGAAATTTCCACTGTACCGGAACAAAAGCTTATTCAATAAGTATAAAAATTAACCGTTTGTCGTATACAGATGAAATTTGGTGTGTATGTTTGTTAGGGGGTGTAAAAGACCATTAAGAACGGGTTTCCCGAAATTCCCATGGGAACGGCACAAACAGGAATTTCAAGTTTTTACGAAAACCACATGACATATAGAGATGAAATATGACAGGTATATTCGGTAGGGAATAGGGACTGCTAAGAAAGAACTCCCACGGGACTGGAACATATTTCCCGAGGGATAGGGATTTCTGCTAGGGAAAACCGCACAAAGAACGCATGTCTATTCGTTTCCGGATCCCGATTCGGGAACGGGACAAACGGGAATTCCCTCACGGACAATGACAGGTATAGAGGGATTCCAACTTATTTTAGAGGCGATGAACCGAAGCGAAGCGAGGGCGGGTCACTAGTACATAATAAAATTTAGGTTTTAAATTGTCACCGGAAGAACACATTGAAAAAATAATAATTGCCCCGTCAAAAAGCCCTTTATTCCTTTTACACTTTAAAATTATTTGTAACCGTTTTGCCGGCTCCGGAAAGAGCAAAATTTTACCGAAGCCCACCGTAAATCTGTAAATCCTCCGTCCAGAAAGAACAGTGAAGAATAAATAAGCGCTAAGCGCCGTATCCCGGCAACCGAAGCCCAGAAAGATCTCTGCCGTATCTGGTTATAGTACCAAGTAAATCCGGATGGGTATACCTTGTCCAGAAAAGTGAATTCAGTGAATTCCCGTTTAAAGGACGCTTAGAGAGGATATATAGTAAACATAAAGAAGTCCGCAGATAGCTGACTCACAAAACAGCCCAAACAGGACTTTCGACCCTCTAACAGCGCCGTATCTGTTGCCAAAATTTGGGCAACCCGTAACAGAAAACACAAAGCGAGCCGTCTATTGACTCGCCTAGCATACTCAACCAGAAATCCTTGACTTCTCAAATCTCTGCTTAATACATCTCTTTCGTGACCCCCATACTAATCCTGAAATACTTACAAAATTATTGAATCCAGGGATGGCGACATTAAAGGAGCGGCGAGGCTCCTTTTCTCGTATCTCCTCGCTATCTATCTGCTGCCCCAATCTACTGTGGGGATTACTTGTAAAGGAGTTCCTTACTCTAATGTTAGCTGTAAACAACGTTATATTTGCTTATGCGCCCCAAGATGAGGCCCATCGCCGTCGGCACATACCGCCGCCTTAATCAACAACATCAATATTTCCAACCCCAAGCTTGGTTTTGGTTCAATGACAAGCTCCAAATTTGTCTATGATAAAACGTCGCCCATCTAAGGATGAAAACATATTTTTCCTTAAGTTACATAATAATTTTAGTTTAGCTTTCTTTAACTTTATCTTTCTACGTATAATATTTTCAATAGTACTCTCCCACTAGTCGTCAAAATTTTAAACAGCACATATGGCTGAAGCTAAAACCGCCTGGAAGGCCGTCTGCCCAAACGGAGTTGAACCATCTACCCCATCGTCGCAGAGGCTGTGGGACGGGCCGCTTTGTGAATTGGTATGGAAAAACCTATTAAACACGTCAACCAGTACCGCAGAGCGTGCCCGTCTTACAGCCTTGGGCAAGTGGGAGTCGGGCCTTTGGTTACAGGCACTGCCATCTGCCAACGTCGGTACACTTTTGGACCGAACCACTTTCTGCATTGCCCGTAGGCGTGTGGCAATGCAGAAAGTGGTTCGGTCCAAAAGTGTACCTTGGTGCGCCGTGCAATGTCCCCCACCGATGTCGATGTGGCGACGCCGTTGATCAATTCGGACACCATGGCCTCTCATGTGCCAGGAGTGTCGGTCGCATCCCACGTCATGCTAGTATTAACGATATCACCCGCCGGGCTCTTGCCACCGCCGGGGCACCATCTGTTTTAGAACCTGTCGGTTTGGTGCGCGATGATGGCAAGAGACCAGACGGCATGACCCTCGTGCCCTGGGAGATGGGGCGCTCTCTAGTATGGGACGCTACATGCGTCGATACTCTGGCAGCGTCACATGCCCCAGGCACAGCCATAAGAAGTGGCTCTGCGGCCGCCACAGCGGAAAACCTCAAACGGCGCAAATATGCAAACCTCAGTGGAGACTATATATTTGAGCCGTTTGGGGTTGAAACCATGGGGCCCGGGAGACCATGCCCTTTTTTAGGGCATTTTGAAAAGGCTAGTCGAGGTGTCCCGCGACCGAAGGGCTGGCCAGTATTTTGGGCAAAGTATTAGCCTCGCCATTCAGCGGGGCAATGCGGCCAGCCTTTTGGCCACGTTGCCAGCGGTGGAGGAATTACAGGCAATTTTCTATTTGTAAATATGTTTTAGATTTAGGTTTTGTTACCTAATTAGATAACATTCATACAATAAACAGTTAGAAATAAAAAAAGAACACATCGGTTTTAAATTGTATATCTATTTTGTTAAATTGTATAACAATCATTTTAATTCACAGCTAAAGTTTTCATGAGCACATGGTGCAAGTTGCCTAGTCCGCCATCACTTACTGCATTAGGGCGGTTCATTACTGCCGACGGGTCGTTCAATGAACTCTGTAATTAAATCCTTCTCCCTCCCAACTCTAGCGGAAGTTAATGGAAGCCCGAAAAAATACAACATCAGTAATTTAATGTAAGCAGATTATTCGCGAAAGGTTTTTCTTTATACGACGAGGTTAAGTCGGTTAGTGCACGAGTTTTTTGCTTTGAAAAGAGTTTAATGAACTCATCGTAAATGGTGCGACAAGGGTTGAAAATCTACGACAGAATTGTGAATAAATCGCTATGAAAATATTAGCTTCCGCCCGTCAGTTTTTCCGTAAAATATGAATATGACATACTTTAGTTGTTTCGCATGAGCAAAACTTCAATAACTCTCACAGTAGTTTGATACCCTACAAGCAGCCAATCACATAATCGATTTTGTGTGATATTTTCTATGGAATTGCCACAATTATAATCAACATTATAAGAATAGAAATTATTCATAAGGTAATTTTTGGATTTCAAAACGAAATTTTTAAGGAAATTGTAGCCGTAAAGCAATTATTCGCTTTAAAAAAATACAATGCTTGATGCGTAGGTAAAAGATTGTGATTCACTTAAATAATAAATACATACCAATTTGTACATGTTGGTGAATAAATTCCCTGTCTAACAAACTAAGCCACTACAGGGTGCCAGAATACGACTGATGGGTACTTGCAGATAAGCAACATTTATATACAATGTTTTTTTACTCATAACTGGTTCTACCGAAGACGCCACATTAGATTTACTCCACTTAATTTGTTTATGGGTGTTTAAAACAAGCAAATAATTATACAAATAGAAAAAATAGTTCCTGTTTGACGACTTAAGATTTATCTGGCCAAAAATAGTGCAAAATTCAGGTTTGTTGGGAAATTAATGTGTTGCCTTGTTATAATAGATATACATTATACATAAAGATTTTAATTATCAGTATTACCTATACTCATGATGAGTTTGTTCTTATGTACCTACCATTTTTACAGTTTTGCCGTGTCATGTCAACCTATCTTTATACGGTTTACTCGTAGCTCAAACCTTTTTAGCTCCCCCTATGAGCTCCCTCTATCATTTAATTCAATTCCCGAAGACACCTATCGCCTGAAAGGGAACGTATTGGAATGCAGCGCAAAAAGTACTCTATGTATGATCGAAGCCTCTAGATGTACTTATTCTTTATTGTAAATCGGGTATAGAAAGCCAAAAGCCAAGAGTTTACAAACATTTAATAGCTATTTTTCTGTAGTCCTCGCTAATCTAATCACGTTGGAACAAAAACCTAAATAACATCGACATTTTTTTTCTCTTACGTTTGTTGTATAAAAATAAAACTTACAGTGCTTTAAATTATACTAGATTGGGGGAGTTTTTCAAACAAAGGAATATTTTTTGTGTCATTTTTTTCTCAGGCTTGTAAAGAAAAAAAATTCCTTCACGCAATCATCTGACCTAGGTACCTAGTATCATGTTTAAGATAGTTTAATCGTTTTCCTAAATTTATCTCTACCATGCTTTGTATGGTAGTAGGCGTGTGTGTGTGTGAGCATGTTCTAGTTCCTTACGTCACGTTGGTTGAACTTGACTCACGGCTCCACATGCCGCCCACTAGTGAAACCGGCTGCGTAGTATGTTTTGCGTACCTATTCGTGTGTGTTAATCGACTACTTCAATTTTAAACCTATGCTGTAGTATGCTGTCGATTTACAATTCCATAAAAGTACATTACATTCAATACAATATATTTATTTGGATAAACGTAATACAAAAAAATTGTCTTATTCAAGCATAGAATCTATGGTACCTACAATATCTATACAGGATGTTTTTTCGTTGCCACCCTTAACGGAGGATACGTACTCTATACATCAAATAAAGTAAGTTTATGCCAAAAAAAATGCTGGGAAACGAAGTAAATTAAAAAAAAATACTTTATTGGGCGTAATTTAGTGTCCAGTGTTTATGCTAGTTTTTTCATAGACATATATTATTTATTTCTCGTGAAAAAAATCTTGCTACACACGTCAATGTGCAATTATGCAGAAAAACGCAGTCTATTTACTCAACTTTGGACCCTAATATTTTGGAAACCAGACACGGCAGGTATGCTTCCATTGAGAAAAATGATCGTGATGATGAGGAGTTTCCGTACTTTTCGGGAACGTTAACGACCAAAAATCACCCTGTATGTCGTTCAATCTAAATCCCAAATCATTTTAATAGTCATTTCATAAAATGGTCGGGTTAGACTACATTAGTGTCATAAAATGATCAATTCATTATCATGATATGGTCAAGAGCATTTTGAGCATTTCATGATATTAATAATTCAACGATATAGCAACGACGGTAGTCCCTTTCTTCTCCGAATATCGATGGTCCGAAAATCATAATCCCTAACAAGTTTGCTATAATCATCACTTGTCATAATGTTTGCGTATACGAAATTGTATTTTACCTAATCGTCTTTAATTGTAATACTTTGGTGCCATAAAATCGGGTGCTATAATGATTAATTAGATGTCCTAATTTTTCTTGCTATAAAGTCACATGTCCTAAGTGTTACATTGTATAATGTACGTTAGACTGAATGATGGTTTATAATAATATTGTTAATAGAAATCTGTCTAGAGCATTATTTAAAACAAAAATTAGGATGAATAAAAAAACAGCCACTTAAATCGACTCAGTATACCCCGACTCCACGCAGTCTTGTCTGCCCTACCCCTAGAGTACACTGTAAAAGCGCGTAGGCGCGGAGGAGCGAGGCAGCCCGCGATCTGAGGAGCAGGCGGATGCAACGCTCGCCGCCGCGGCTGATGCTGACCGGCGCATCCGGCCAATAAGCCGAAGGTGCGGTGGTGAGTGTTACATCCATCTGCGACGATAAGCTCGCGTGGGACCGCCGGAGTCCCGCAGCGCCGGAGCCGTGACAGAAACCGTGCCTGCTGCATGTTTGCTTGCATTCTGCATGCTCGCTTGCATGCTGCATGCTTGCTTGCATCCTGCATGCTTGCTTGCATACTACATGCTTGCGTGCATGTTGCATAGTTGATTAAAACAAGAAAGTTGTTATTGGAAGGTTAGGTACGTTAGGACTTACAACTATTATAGAAAAGCATTTTATGTCTTATAAATATTATAGATAGTGATATTTATAGCAAAAAAATTAGGTCATATTATATTTAGGGATTTCGGTATTCGGGCAAGTGATATTATAAGACATTAAGTTAGGGCTACTTATCATTCGGAAACGTGATGATTATGTCACAAAACATTATGACACGTTAGATTATGGATAAAAAATTTATGAGACAAAATAGAGAACCATACAAAACGCTAGAAAGAAATAATATTTTATATGAATATTTTATGTAGTTAGTAATTTGTCAAATGTATTATATTGTTTTTAATATAGCTTACATTATTCAATGGTTTAATCTTTTTCCATAGGTATATATTCGTATGCAGGTACATTAGTAATATCTTACCTATTGTACCAGTTGCCTCCTAAGCGGAAAAGGGTGTGTGTAATCACGGGTCATAGTTACAATGAATGCGAATGAAAAAACGTTCGTATTTAAATTCCCTAACTAATTATAAATAAATGATTTTCTTATACAGGGTGTAACAAAAGGGGTATGTTAAAAAGCTATATAAATAGCCTACTAAAAGGAACCTACCCACAAAATTTCAGATTCGAAATCACATGTTTATTTTTCCAAATAGTATGGAGAATTCCTAAACAACTCAGGAATGTACATACAATCTTGAAAAATAAACATGTGATTTAGAGTCTCAAATTTTGGAAATAGGTTCTCTATAGTGGGCTATTTACATAGCTTTTAGCTTAACATACCCTTTCTATTACACCCTGTATATAATCATATAAATCAAAATTGATGTAGTCGAGCAATATACATGCATATTACTGTTAAAACATATCTAAGTAGGTACATACTTACCTAAATTAATTTTGCTTTAACACTATTTTTGTTTATAATAAGAAACATAATATTATTAAATAGTACCTAGGTCATCATCATCATCTTCCTGCCCTGTTCCCATTTATTTGGGGTCGGCGCAATATGTACTTTTCTTCCATTCATCCCTATAATTCGTCATCTCATTGCTCACTCCCAGTACACGCATATCCTCTCTCATACAGTCCATCCAACATTTCTGTGGTCTACCTCATCCTTTATACTCGTATCCATCCACATTCATGCATAACGCTCTCTGAAAAATACGCCTTTCATCTCGTCGTCGCTTTACATGCTCGTACCAAGTCAGACGGTTACTTCGTAACTTGTCTGTGACCGGCGCAACTTTCAGACTTCATCTTATATACTCATTTTATCAATTCTTGTAACTCCACACATCCATCTCAACATTCTCATCTCGCTTACATGCAGTTGATTTTTATCCTTCTTTTTTACGGCCCATCATTCAGATCCATACAAGACGACAGGTCGAATTACAGTCTTGTACACCTTTAGCTTTAACGGCATCCGGGCATCGCACGTACGAGTACCTGTTGACATTTCATCCATCCTGAACTAATTCGGTACTTTATATCTCGGTCTATTTCCCCATCCCCTTGTAAATAGTACCTAGGTACCTACCAAAATTATATACCACACCCATTGGTCACGCGCTTTATCCTCAATTAGAATGGGCAGAAGGGTATTAGTCCACCACGAGACGAGACAATAATTATTACTGTCTAGCAAAGTAGAGCGACTACAGAATAAAATCACATTTTCATTTATGACATACGGCCCATAGGCAAAATGGTATGCAAAACACTCATGTAAAAAAGTCCTCCTTTTAAAAACTATGGCTATATATTTTTTTATTAATATCGCTCATACTTGACGATCTTATGATATAAAGAAATTTTTGTGTCTTTTTTCCATAAAGTATCGTGATGAGGCCACTAGATCATAGGTTAATAAAATAACTTTTATTTTATTAATAAACGCATTTCAGAAGCAATCTGCGAATAATAATACCTGCTAGATTATTGGAACTAGTTCACATGTAAGTTATACATTATGTAGTGATGTAGGAAGTAAGATTAATCCTACAAGGTAAAGGTTGACGCCCTCGTAGCGTGATACAAATTTGTTTAACTATTTCTGTGTATTACAGAATAATATAATATTCGTGGGGAGTTCAAATCTCACTCGGGTGAAGAATTTTTTCATTTTCTTGTTAATATTTTATAATATAATATTATTTATATAGGATGTAATAAGAGGAGCAGTAATACTAAAGGGTCTTTAGACCTAATGATGGGTAATCTATTCACAAAATTTGAGACCTGAAATCACATGTTTATTTTTCCAGATAGTATGGAGAAGTTCCTAAACAACTCCGGAATGTTCATACAATCTTGAAAACATACCACTAGGTCTATAAATTTTACACCCTATAGAAAAGATTTTTTATTTTAGCTACCATGTCGTTAGTCAATAGGAATCTGAAATTATTTAATAAAATCATATCAAAGATGTATAATTATGATGATGATAATGATATCTAAATACATCGAGAAAACTACGAAAACTTTAAATTTTGACTCTTTACTACACTTACCACATGTACCTATCTATGAAAAAATTGTCCGACTCGAGTTTTATTTAGAACCTTACCTACCAATAACGTAGATTCAATGAGAAACAAACAATATACGTCCTATATACTAGGAAAGATCTAAAATATGCAAAGTATCCCCTAAACTTTAGACAATGACTTTAAATCAGACACCAAAGGATACTTCGATATTTTAAATTTTTCATCTTAACCACAGTCCTTTTGAATCTACTTTGAATAAATCTCGAGTATTTCGTTGTTGTTTTAAAACTTCTATCTTAAATGGCTAAAAGTTCGAAGATGTTCAATTATTCATGATCTGATAACTACGATGTCAATGATCTTGGAAGCAAATAGGAAAGATTAAAAAAATACACATAGGAAGGTTTTGGTTTTGATTGATACACAAGTCACAACACAACACTATTAGTATATTTACTACTATACTACCTACCTGTTTCGAGATTTGGCTATCGTGTTGAAAAAAATAACGTTGCCAAAACTTAATGTAAAAAAGATGGTAAAATTCGTCATCCGAGTTAATTGACCCGATAGCTCAGTTGGTTGGAGCAAAAGCACGGTTTACGAAAGGTCGTAAGTTCAAATCTCACTCGGGAGATTTTTTTTTTTCATTTTCTTAATAATATTTATGGTATATTTCTTATAAATAATATCATATAAAAATAATATAAAAAGGCGAAAAAAATTTATTACGAATCTTTTAAGAAGGTATGTGTATAAATATTTCGATATTGAATTTTAAGGGACACCCTATAATTAGTCTTATAATAAATGGTATCTAACAAATAGGTAGAATTAGGTACAATCGACAAATAAGTTGTTTATGCTTTCATTTCGAATAAATAAATTCATTTTCAATAATACTTCGCACCGTTGACAGTCGGGTAATAAAGATATCTAACTAATTCATCTCCTTTGTGACATTTAAACAGCGCGAGTTAATAATTATCAGTCTTATGGAATTGTCAAGTTTGAATCAGTAACAAATAGGTACTTATCAGAAAATGACATAAGAATCAATCATGCATTAAGAACAGAGAAGGCGTGGCATAATAACGTTCTATCATTCATTTATTTATATTTGTTTATTAAAATATGCCTAGAGTTGCCGCCCGACCGCCGCTGCGCCATTGCATATGTGACACTGCGAAGACTATGTTAGCCATTAATTAGTTCACACTGCGCCACGTAGGCTATATTGGCGATTACAGGATAAATGACAATATATTTAGCTTTCAACGGAACGTTTTTGGTTATGGCTTAAGCTTTAATAATAATGTGTCCATATGATAGTGTATCCCACATTTTCAACGTCTTTCTTTTACCTTAAACGTTGTCAAAATACGAAATGCGCATAACATAACGTTTTTGGTTGTGATTTAGTTTTAGTGAATACGTTCAACAATAGGAAGACCTGGAGCGAATTAAAACGCGACGCTCAGAACCGAACGGGATGGCGGAGATCTGTTGAGACCCTCTGCCCCAGCTAGGGGACACAGGAACATAAGTAAGTCAACTTCAAAATTAACGTGATTTCCCTTCAGGTTTATGTTACGCATCACATATCCTCATTGTCCTTTCTTCATGGAACCCAGCTACAGCCTGGTTGAAACAGAACTCTTTGTCCGATCAAGGCCGCCGACGTAAACGCCGCAGAAATGTGAACAAAAAATATTCATACCATATTTAATTAGTTCATACTTCCTTGATTTATTTCTAAGTAATTATTTGGTATAAAATATTGCAATGGCTGTAAATTTTATTATGTTTAACCACATAAACGAGAAAAACTAGATTTACGAGGCATGCCTTTTAAGTTCTGTCTTTTCCATATTTCTTAGTTTACATTGATTAGTTTTTCGAATTCTTACCAATTTACTCTATACAGGGTGTGTGTGACAGCCAGAGAAATATTGATATGGTGACTTCAGACCATGATTCTAAGATGAAAACCAGTGAAAATTTTCGCAGTAAAATTACAAAATTTTCTGACTTTTTTTTTTACAGGAAAAATTGCGTGGTTCGTTTAAGTATGCCCTAAATAATGACTTAAAAACAAATAATTAATGCACTGAAATGTATGGAACAGGTGATTTTTTTTTCAATATTTCGGAGTTGGTCCCATTGTGAAAGTTGTTCCTTTTTACCTACCTAGTTATGTGTCAAAAGATAATCACTGATTTTATATAGACCTTATATATTAATACTAAAATATTGTAAATACGTACTCGTATTATTGTTTCTTTCCGAAAAGATATTATGTAGTAAACGCTGTTAATTGATAAATAGGCTGTAATTTACCAAGAAATCTAATTTATATCCATTCCCGTAATCTGTACAACAACCTCCAGCAAAAAGCTATTAAAGGCTCTCTTTTTCGTTACCGGGATGCGATAAATAATAAAGAAAAAAACATCTTTCTTACAAGTATTCGTCGTAATTTTAACAAATATCTACATAGAAAAACTACCTTACTAAAAATTCCGTGCATCTAATCTTGTCTAATTATTGGCTAAGTTAATGTTAATAAGAACAAGAGAATTTAATACTTTAATAATTACCTAATTCGAGTTTTTGACAGTGGGGCTTGACTTTTAATATTTCCAAACTGTTATATCTAATATAGACTATTTATTTTAATTTGAGTTCAACTGAATTCTTGCAAGAGAGTTAGCACAAACTTTTTACTCGTACGCCCTTTTAATGTTATCGACTAAAGTTTTATACGTAGGTTCAAGTTTCCCGCTCAGTGATATTTTAAAAGAGTAAGTATTATTTTGCTATCAACATATTAAAACCTTCCTCTGGACAATGGGTTTACCTATTGTAACAGTGAATGTTAGGTGCTACGGCCGATGCAGCCCTTCGGTAATAACATCAACCTCAGTCTAGGACCAACTTATAGCTGTGAAAATATACCTGAAACGTGACCTTCTATCCTCAGTATCCATGGCCCAATCAGCGTCACAGAAGGCAACTATATTTGAATTCCTTTTATGGAAGGGAAGCTTAAAATGTTGTGCTCCTTTTAGCTATCTCAGCACACTTTTAGCTGCAATCTTCGATTTGACGACAGCGTTACGGACTTTCGAGTGGTTCACTTGATACGAAATATTCTGTAATGTTCACGTTAAAAGTTAGGCCATTTTGAATACCTATGTTAAACATGTTGTTTCATTTGGTTTAGATACCGCCTCAGAGAGTCCTTTACCGGATTTAAACTAATCAAATTCTACAATACAGTTCAACCTTAATACATATAATGTACCTCAATATAACGACTTCCTCGATTTAACAAATTTGTCGTTTACCCCCGTGAATTGTCCATATGAGTCAATGTAAAATATACCTTTACATTGCGAACATTTTTTGTGAACAACCTCTTTATAACGAATTTTCGGCTACCAAGAAAAAGCATGAATACCTGTAATTAACGACTTTTGTCAACCAAAACCTTTATATAAAGTTCCCATCAATGTAGGAGCCTTAATTTTATAGCATCTGATTCATGTCGCGATAGGTTTCTATACGCTTTTACCTCTTTATAACGAATTTTAGCCCACTTAACCTCAACATAACAAACCCCAGTTCAACGAATTACTTGATATAACGAATTTTTACTTGTTCCCTTCCGATTCGTTATATTGCGGTTGCACTGTATAACTACTTTGCAAGTGAATATTCATCAAATCACCACCACCAAACCGTCCATTACAAATGTCCTACCTTGTTACAGTGCAACAATTATCATATATTTAACCTAGATAAGCGACCGTTAGCTGTTATTAAGCGTTGGTTACTATTTATTTATTTATATGATTGTGAAGGTCTTGGACGTTATGTCGGACGGTTTTCTGCTTGACATTTTTGAACTGATTACAAGTTTAAATTTAATTGTTTAATTATATTATATGGCTAGCTCGATTATACTAATAAAATATGCAACCTTAAGCGAATAGGACGCTATAGAACTTGGTTGTTTTGAATATTACATGACCACCTAAGTCTAGTCTATAAATTGTTCTGAGTAACGAATTGTGCTTAGAAATACCATCTACGTAGGTACCAACAATCTCTAAAATAGGTTAGTTATAGAACTTTATAATTATTCATTTCATATAATCTTCTTTAAAAATTAATCGATAATTATGTTGCTAAGCACGGATCTCGAGAACAACTGAACCGCTAATTCTTTTTTTAGCGTATACCTTGAATAACAAGGATGGTTCTTACGGAGATTTTTTTTTTTAATGCCTTTTCCACTTTTCTATAGCGGCGGCCCAGGACTTGACCCGGTAGCTCAGTGGTTAGAGCGACTGGCACGGTTTGCAGTGGTCGTGAGTTCGATTCCCACTCGGGTGAAGAATTTTTTCCATTTCTTTAATAATAATTTTATAATATATAATATCTTGACTAAGATAAATTTATAAAAACACTTCTCCATTCATCTTTAAACATTGTGCTGATGGATTCAGCTTTGTTTGCCGAGATTTGGCTAGTGTATATATATATAGCTATCGGGATGAAAAATAACGTTGCCAATATGTAATTTAGAAAAGAGATGGTAAAATTCGTCATTCAAGTAATTGACCCGGTAGCTCAGTGGTTAAAGCGGCTGATTTGATCTGAAAATTCGATTCCCACTCGGGTGAAGATTTTTTTCCATTTCTTTATTAATAATTTTATAATTAAACAATCAATAAATCATTTATTTCAGACCGATATCCATAACAATTGTGCGCATTGAAAGCGTTAAAAATTGAATTAAAATAGAAATAAAATTTTGAAATTGTACATACTTATGCCATTAATTAAAATAATAAGTAAATAATTAATTTAAAATCAAAATAAAATTAAATAAAGTTACCAATCTATAAAAATCTATAAACGCCCTCCGCGACAGTCATTTCGTGCTAAGGGTCATGTGAAGGGTCACTTTGTCCACGTAAAATGGCATTACACCCGTGGGAAGCCGGGGTGGATCCTTAGTATTATATAAATATTTCTTATCTCAAAAAATAAATGAAAAAAAAATAATGTAATTCTACGAATCATGTGCCTTTCATTTTAAAAAATGTTACAATCAGTATGAGGATCTGTCCATCTGCCAGTTACTCTGTCTGTGACCTTTTCGCGTATTAATTAAAAAACCTTTTAAACGACAAATGGGATGGATGGATTTTAAAGAGAGCGCCAAGAAAGGGCATGGACCTTTTATCTCGGAAAAAATACTATTCTGACGTGAATAACATCTATAAATAAGATACGGATATGATACAAGTGTAATACGTTCGTTTGTCGCATGTCGTCAAATCTGGGGCCCGGAAGTATATGTATGACGCAAAGATACCTATATAAATACTCTATCTAGGTTGATATTTACAAGGACTCAATATTTACATATCGCAATCTATTGACTTATTGCAAAACCTCTGATGCAGCTTTTAGGGGAACCCGTCAAATAGATCCAGCCCCTATTTGAAAGTTTCGCCTTGGTCATTCGTCCGTCTGTCTTGCGGTTAGCTTAGATATTCTAAATTATTAATAATTAATATACCTTAGGCGTCCGTTGGATGCAGGCTGCTTCCGACCGGTCAGAGTGGAGGTTGTTGGGGGAGGCCTATGTCCAACAGTGGACTTCTCAGGGCTGTAAATGATGATGATGAATATACCTATACCTTAAAAGATTAGTTTTAGTAAACACGTTTTTTATTCCCATTATGGTTATTCGATTTTATATAACGTCACTTAGCCTAATATAATAATAAACTACGGATCTATAGTACAAACTGTTTTCGAGTATATTTATGCACTAGTTCTGTAGTACTGGCTACGAAAACGCTATTTATACCTTGATCCACTAACACTCCCACGGGAAGGGGACCAACGGGAGCTAACGAAAACCGCGTACCTACATATAAAACGATATTATAATTCATAAAAATACAAATACCTTAGTACCTACAAGACATGTCCAGTTTGTTCATTACTGACTAATATTAAGAAAATATGTATCAGTATAAATAAGACTATTAACTACAAAAACAAACATAAAACTGTGATGTTGGTGTACCTAATCTTAATAAATAAATACTTAAATTAAAGTACATATTTAAATTATATCTACTAAATATTATAAAGTTAATCCTGTACTAAAGCGGGGTCATCAGCCTCATCGTAAGAGCAAAGACAATTGTCTTTGGTAAGAGTCGACCAAAGAGCTCAAGGGGATGACTCATACATAAGTCATAAATATATTTGCCACTGATCTTTACATCTGGCCACACTAAGCCAAACGTGGGATCTCCAGCACGATCCTGCAGTTCTGTTCCCCTTTTTAGGAACACCACCATACTCGTATATACAAGTACATAATAGTATTATTAAGTACATGAAGAAATCTCTGATGTCTATCACACAGGTTAGCCTACTCGTAGTATAGACAAAGAAGGACTTCCTAATTCTAGAATCACTAGAGATAAACTTCATACTAAACTACCTAGATATGTAATAGGTCTGTAAGTACAAATACTACTTGGTGCGTAGGTAGGTTAGTTATCTGGTCGAAATAACGCTATAAAACACCAAAGCGCTTTTGCAATTGTTCCCCACTGCACTCATAAGACGCGATAACAAAATGATTACGGGCGGACTACATTGTGGCACCGCCGTATATAGAAACGAGAGAACAGAGACAACTTCACAGCGGGTACGATGGAGGAAGAGCAATCAGGAGATGTGACAATCAATGTTTTGCAGCCGCTAATGTTACTACTCGTACGCGGCGCGGCGCTATGACTATAGTCTACCCGCGCCTGCCCATCACTGACACAATTGACAAACATTGAATATTAAAATTATTGTGTATTTAGATATATATTTGATCGGTGATATGTTTGGCCTAAAAATATGATACAAATATTTTATTTATTATTAATCAAAACAAATCATCCAAATACATCATGAAAATGAAAAACAAAACAACTTGACAGGGTTCTATTCTGTCCATTGTTAGGCCACCTCCTCTTCGTCCTTCGTTCATTGGCACGCCAGTGTGGAAGTAGCTTATCAGATTGCTCCAGCTACTAACAAAGGTATCCAAGTGTGCATTGTTTACACCCCCGCACATTTTCAAAATACAAATTAGCAGTGATTCAACTTCGTTAATAAGTACTTAACGTTTACTTTGGTGGTAGTCTTCCAAAATTGCATTGAAATCTTAATCATAAAACATCATAAGCTCTATTTTTAAAAAAAGTCTTATAATATTAATTAGAGGACGCCAAATAGGTTTAATGCCGAGGTCACCTTCAAAATTCCTTGCCGATATTATTTATAATTAGTAGAAAATTGCGAACCGTTGCCTACTTGCCTGAAAATACGGAGAAAATCTTCGATATCATCAAAGCTTAAGAAACGTGGTTATTAATTATAAAAATTGCCGTTCTATAGTAAAACAGTATACGTAGGTATCAAGCAGCTGCTCAAAAATCTCCCTACTTCATAACATACCTACACATAGGCTTCTTCCATGAAATTGGATGGTAGGTATACCTAATGTATAACATTTAAACATACCTACTTATTTAAAAAACCAAGTACCTATCATACAATTTAGTGTTTCATAACACAGCAAGGTTAAGCACTGTTCTTTAGTTAATCTGTGTTCCCATTGACAAATGCTCAGTTGCTAAACAAGGCAGCGAGACAAGCCCCTGTAGATAAACACTTTATGTGCTGACGGTTAGATGACAATAATCTATGAATAGGCATTATATTCTCGGCATTCATGCATATAGCCTGGCATTTAGACAATTTGCACCTATGTATTTACAGATTGTTCCCTGTAAGCCCTTTCTCATACGGGGACCTAATAATTTGTCAATGCATAGATCGGGTATAGACTATTAAGAAGTTCCTTGACCAGAAGATACTCAATGAATTGTAAGAAATTGATAGGAGACCTGAAATTCTAAATAGACAAAACATCTTCTTCAGCGCAACCAAGATAAGTAAATATAATAAGAAACAGGCTTTAAGGAGATTCGCAGAGAAGAAGCACTTCGATGAATAAACGGTGAGGGATACCTAATGTGCGGACCTACCTATACACATTTATGACGTCATTTGTAACCTACATAAGTTATGCATAGACAATACTGTAGCGCTCCATACTTTGTGAAACTGCAACCAACCTACTCTCAGTACGCGACCTTAATTTCTAAAAGATTAATCTCGATCAAAAAAATACTGATGCTTATCAAGAAATGTAACATCAATTCACGTTGTGAAATTATTTTTAATTATATCTGTTCGAAGGTATATTTGTTGGGCAACCGGCGCAAGCGCAGATAGCTTTATGACCAATCGGCTCAGGGATCTATGAACAATAGGAGACAGGGCGGGGCCAATGAGTTAGATCACTCTTGCAATCCTGAATGATGAAACATACCTTCTACTTGCATCAGGAATCTGGTAAAATACAACTTTTACCAGCAAATATGGCGAACTATTTAAATCGCCGACTGAAGTATTTGACACCATTTTTGCCACTGATCTTACTCAGATATAATCAAGTTATTTTATCAGAATAAAAACTGCAAAGTATTTAGCACAGTTTTTATTCTGATAAACTGTTGTGTGTAGATACACAAATTATGCACTTGTGCATATAATCATAAAACTTTAAACTTATTATCGGTATAAAAATAAATATACAGAGTGATTTTTGGTCGTCAACGTTCCCGAAAACTACGGAATCTCCTTATCATCACAATCATTTTTCTACATGGAAGCATACCTGGAAAGTGTCTGGTTTCCAAAATATTAGGGTCCAAAATTGAGTAAATACAATGCGTTTTTCTGCATAAATGCACATAGACGCGCGTAGCAAGATTTTTTCACGAGAAATAATTAATATAATAATTAAAATTTTAATTCAAGACGAGTGTGGGACTAGGTCAATAATTAATATCTGTCTATAAAAAAACTAACATAAACACTAGACACTATGTTGTTGTGTACATTTCGCTCGACCAAGTAATTAAACAAAAAAACAAAAAACATTTTTTTTGCATAAACTTACTTTATTTGATAGTTTTATTTGTTTTACCAACATTTATTTGATGTATAGAGTACGTACCCTTCATTAAGGGTGGCCACGAAAAAACATCCTGTATATAACTTATATTAGGTACCTACTTTATAATGCGTATCGTAATAACTGAATTATCTTCTAAAAGATAAATAAATTATGTAAATTATATAAATTATCTTTCTCTTTGAGTTAGTTATTTTATTAGGTACAGTTTATATAAAAAAGAAGTTCCATAAAATTTGTAAATCTTTATATACCTACTTTATTCCCTACTACAAAAGACGTTCTCATTTCTAACAGAGATTTCTTTCAGAAAACCACTTGGCGTAGCTTGATCCGCAGTTGATTGGTACTTGATCGTTCGTTTATTCATCTTATTGGCTACTCGTAACTACATCCCTATCAGGGGGCAATTCTCGAAAAGTCTCGAGTTGGAACGAAGCTGAAACGGAGCCGTTGTAGACGCTAAGAACAAAGCAATAATTACTTTATGGTGACGTAATTAGACACATTTCAGCACGAGACAGATATTTGTTTTTTTTCTGTCATACTCGCGACCGATGCGTGCTAAAATATACCTTATTACTCAAGCGATAATTATCGCACTGCGTTTCGTTAACGGTTCGTTAGTGGTTGCGTTTCGGCTCAAAACCTTCAAGAATTGCCCCCCAGAAGCTTCAGTAGTGTCTCTATAGAAAGATAAAATTAATTTTTGAAATCCTATATACTATATATATAAATGGCTGAACTCGTGCATTCAGTTTTTTAAGTATGTAATTAATAATTATTCAATGAGACTACATTAGCTATTATGCGCTACCTCGACTTTTTCATCGAGGTCTCTAAAAAGATAATCCAAGTCACCATTCAATATATCTCCACATCACGCTCGGGTTGATAACCTAAGCCCAATCACTTGACATTTTAAGCCATAGGTTCAAATAGCTCTACCAAATTCAGCTTGTGCCATTCAGGGTTTAGCGTAGGACAAGTTACTCTTACCTGAATGAAAACAGGGTGTAGTGCCCAGGGCGTAAACATGTAGATACTCGTATATTGTATGTGTATGAATGTAGCTCGGTGATACCTACCGACGTAATCTATAGGTATATGATAAACTCTCGTACTCCGGGATGTTTAACTGTTGCTTACTTAACGCCACTCCTTAGTAAATAAGTGAGCTCCCAGAATCACTTATTACCTTAGTACCATTGTGCTATGACATGCAAAAGTTAATTAACCAGTTTAATGGTAATCACTTAATCAGTTAAATAGTCATCAGAACAAATTTGATCAACCTTTCTGAGTAGGTACGGATGTTAGTGCCATACCAGCAAAGTAACATGTTTTAAGTTTTAAGCAGAGTCCCTAACTAGATATTGTGAATCTCGAATACCAGCCGACTACTAGGGTAGTGTTATTATTACCATTTATATTTTATTAAACCAAATATATTGCAAATATTGTTCACTATATTTTTATTCCAAAAAATTTACGTAACGGACTCATATAATGCCAATGACCTTTGCCAGAGCATCCGTATTCCTCCATATCGAATGATTAATGGAATACCGTTTAATTTGGAGAGACAAGTGCATGTTTCAATCTGCGGACGGGAAGTGTCTTAGATGAGTTGGGTCGGCAGGGGTCGATGACCGAGGCTCTGACCCAAATCTCGGCTGTCATCGGCACTGCTTCATGCTGCGATAGACTTAGGAAAAAGCGATATAAAATTATTTTTCCTATTTTTATATCATTTGCACGGGTATGTAGTTGAAGTCATATTAGCGTTGTTTGAACTTGTTTCGGACGAAGTCTTGTAGCAAACAATTTTTATTATTTATTGTGTTCTGTCCTTTTTACGACTTAGCTCTACAGTCGTTCTACAGTTTTATGTCCGATAGAGTTTATTTCTAGGTTTTCTATTTTATTATAATACAGGCAATAACCTACCTGCAAAAAAATCGGAATGATCGGTTTACTTGCTTTATCCATCAGTGTATAATTTGCAATACTTAATCTCCTTTGCTGCTCTGGGAGTGAAAAAAAAAACGTATAATACTACAGCTGCTTCTCTTCCTGGGCATACTGTACAAGTCAGTAGAGGGACAAGAGGGTCTTGGTGTTTTGTAGGCGATGGGGACCACCTGTACTATAACCGAACTTGTACATATCAACTATACCCTCAAAATTGGTCAGAAGTGCACCATGTGGTTCTATGCTGCGTATAATTTGACTTAGGTAAAATAGCGTTATACAATTTGCTGATATTAATATACCTATGTTTTTATATATATGTTGCACGGGTATGTAGTTGAAGTCATATTAGCGTTGTTTGAACTTGTTTCAATTTGAAAATTGACTAAAGTCGTTGCCCCAAAAAGTGAATGCGTACTACGCAAGTCACTAAAACCTTCTTTACCCAGGCTCAATAAACCAAATAATACACTAAGAGTGACCCCTATAGATTATTATTAGGTACCAAATGAAATCAATGAAAAAACCGGCCTAATTCCTAAATAGATTCTATTACCTGCCTACCTGGTAAAGGTAATATTTCTTATTGGTATTGTAGAAAAAGTGTCTAGATTAGGTTCAGGGAACGTTAATTATTAGATATTCACGTGATCGAATCAGAAATGAGGAGATCCGCAGACGTACAAAGATCACCGACATAGCTCAACGGACAGCAAGCTGAAGTGGCAATGGGCAGGGCACATAGCTCGAAGAAGTGATGGCCGATGGAGTCGGAAAGTACTAGAGTGGATACCACGTATCGGCAAACGCAGCGTGGGAAGGTCACCCGCGAGGTGGACGGACGACCTGGCCAAGGTCGCGGGCGTCAGTTGGATGCAGGCTGCTTCCGACCGGTCGGAGTGGAGGTTGTTGGGGGGGGCTATGTCCAACAGTGGACTTCTCAGGGCTGTAAATGATGATGATCACAATATGTATACATCAGAAGCTTTTTATTTATAAAAATTGCTCCAGTTCTGGCTACCTCATTTCGCGAACACAGCCGTGTCTATACGTCTTCTATACATAATGTACTCTGTGAATTTTATACATGGTTAACCTTTTATACATTTAACATTTTCAAATTTAACAAACCAAACAAAGATGCCATATCGCAAATTGAATTGAGATGTCTCACTTTTAAACGTCAAATTCACAGAGCTATTAATAACTAGATAAACAAGTGGATGTACTATGCATGTAAAAAATTGACTTAAGAATTAGAATAGACACTCGTTCTCGAGCCTGGACTGAAGGAATGAGGGCTGATAGAAGTGGTTTACAATCCCTTTTTACAAACCAAATAGAAACACTCGCCTTGTCTAGTTATTACTTAGCTCTGTGGATTTGACGTTTAAAAGTGAGACAACTCGCTCTCACCAAATTCATCATACCGGTGAAGGTTGCATATTCATTACGCATAAGTACATATGTAAAGCACGCTCTATAACTTAGGTATGTGTATGTACTTACTACCGAAAATAAAGCCAACGACCATTATAATAATATTCGTGGGCGTAACTATCTTACCTTTGTGCGAATTTCATGGCTATATATATTACATTGTACTTACTTAAGTAGGTATAGAGCTAACATTAAACCAAACCGTTATAATTTAGGTTACTTGGTAAAACGTTTAATCAGATAATAACAATAATAAAATTTTGTATACGTCATAATATGAAATCCAGTCTTGATCCAATCTTATAAGTTGTATTACTTAGGAATTTTTTTATACTGCCTGGAAAAATAAATATGATATGATGGTATAATTATAGTGAAAAAGACTCCATAAATACAAAACATGGCCAACTACAGTATAACTAAAAATACTTAATAGCTTACTTAATAAGAATACAATTTATTTTACTCTGAGACACACAATTCACAAGCCTAATATAAAGTAAGTGAATATTATAATTCAGTGAACGTTGTGGTTTTTATCGATCTAATACACCCGGAACTATACCTAGGTAGAGTACCGGCAGCCGAATAACTCCATACAGTGGACACTACCGAGCTTTTCTTTGTCTGCGCCCGCGCATTGCTCGAACAAGGCTACTCTACCACTCACATTGTATAGTACTAGTACCTACTATGACTTAAAAGATATAATATTATTATTCTTTATAAAAATTAATTGTAGATTTCTTTTTAAATCTTGAAAATATTTTAATTATCATTTTTATTAATTTATTAATAATTTTATCATTTTTATTGTAAGCATCTGACATATAGGTAGAGTATAAGACGAGAGCTCATACTTAAAAAGGGATAATGTCAAAAATATTCTGTATTAACTGGTAACCTTCCATTCAGATCAGTTAATTTATGTAAAACAATTAATTACTGATTTTATGTCTAACTTTTAAAATACCAAGTCAATGAGCAAATGGTTTATGATTTTATGTGAAATGACCAGTAAGACTGCACATTATATTTAAACATAGATACACTTGCTATACCTGCCTTATCCTAGAAATCTATGGTACATATAATAAAATTGTAACGGATTGATGTTTGTGCACGCTAATCTCAGAAACGGCTGAACCGATTTCGATGCAGTTTTCAGGAATATGTTGTGACAGGTCCCAGTTAACATATAGGCTACCTACTTTTTATCCCGGGAAAATGTTTTTTATCCCGGATAATATCGATATTTTATTTTTTCTTCAGTCCACGCGGACGGAGTCGCGGGCGTCCACTAGTCTTAACTAAAATTGTAAAGCCCAAGTTAATGAGAAACAGTATTTAGAATATGAACATAATTGAAACGTTTAAGCCCAAATAAACAAAGATAAGGATCGGTTACGAACGGTTAACTTAGCGTAAGCTGCAATTTAAGTAATCCAAAAAAATAGATAGCATCTCAGGCACGTGCTCTGTGGTCCGGGCTCCGGCAGTGCTGCGCGTTGCGCACTGACTACTCCGACCGCGAAATTCTTTCGCTCTGACCGCCACACACGGCCCGGAGTGCTCCGAGGTCACTCAAACTTCATGACAGCTGACATTGTTCCTACTAATGCTATTTTGCTTACTAAAATTACATACCTCTTTAATTATATCCGGTCAGTATAAATAGAATGGCAGGCACACCAAATGTATCAGTCGACCGTGCTCGGTTTGAAGTGATCTATCTAGTTCGTCAGGAAAACACAGACCACGATTCAATATGAAGCCGCTGGTGGTGTTATTCGCTCTTGCCGCTGTGGCTTGTGGATCCCTGGTGCCCTTGGCCCAGCCCCCGCACCACCCTGCCATCGTGCTGGACCCTCACGGCCGCCCTCTAGACACCGCCGAGGTTATTAACTCCCGCGCCCTGCACCTGCAGGCTAAGGCTCTGGAGGGACACTCCGCGCACTACGCCGCTCCTCTGGTACACGCTGCGCCCGTCGCTGTCGCCCACTCGTACGCCGCCCCCATCGCACACGCCTACAGCGTCGCCCCGGCCGCCGTCTCCCACCAGTCCCGTGTGGACGTGCACTCCAGCCCCGCCGTGGTCGCCCACGCCGTTGCTCCCGTCGTCAGCGCTCACGGTCTGGCCGCTCCCCTGCTCGGACACTCCGGACTCGGACTCGGTCACGGACACTACCTGAAGAAGCGTTCCCTCGGACATTTGGGATACAGTGCCTACAGTGCCCCACTTGTGCACGCCGTCGCCCCCAGTGCCGTATCTCACCAGTCCCGCGTGGACGTCGTGTCTAGCCCCGCTGTGGTGTCGCACGCCGTAGCCGCCCCCGTGGTTGCTCACGCCTACGCCGCTCCCGCCGCGGTGTCCCACCAGTCCCGTGTGGATGTCCGCAGCAGCCCCGCTGTTTCTCTAGTCCACTCTGCCCCCATTGTGTACTCCGCTCCCCTCGTTCACTCTGCCCCTCTGGTGCATTCCGCTCCTCTCCTCCACTCCAGCCCCTATGCTCATGGCTGGTAAAAATAGCGAACCTGACGAAACTATAAAATGAACAAAATGTATAAAGTAATTTATAAAAAATAAATAAAAATTGTATATAGAAAACATATACCTATAAGCTGTGTTTATCCCTTGGACTAACTGGGTACCCGATATTTATTTTGATCCATTAACGGCAGAGGACCCAAGACGCAGGGCCTACTTTATCGCTTTGTGCTACATTACAGCACACCCGTAGCATGAGATTGGTGAGAGCGATATATCTCACATTTAAGCGATAAATCCACATAGCTATATTATACACTAGTGGACGCCCGCGACTCTGTCCGCCTGAAATAAAATGACGAAATTATCCGGGATAAAAAGTAGCTTATTTATGTTAAGTGGGACCTGTCACAAAATACCTATTCCTGAAAACTGCATCGAAATCGGTCCAGCCGTTTCTGAGATTAGCGTGCACAAACATCGATCCGTTACCTTTTTATTATATGTATAGAAGATAGATAATAGGAACCAGACAAAGTGTATGTACTTCGCGTGTAAAAAGGGGTTGGCAAAGCACTTCATTCAGTTATAACTCGAGAACAAGTGTCTGTTCTCATTCCTATCTTCCTTTTTACACGAAAACTACATACACTTACTTTGTCTAGTTATTAGGTACATAGCTGTGTGTATTTAACATTTTAAT
Source organism: Carposina sasakii (assembly GCA_014607495.2). Lineage (NCBI taxonomy): Eukaryota > Metazoa > Arthropoda > Insecta > Lepidoptera > Carposinidae > Carposina > Carposina sasakii. The sequence continues at coordinate 8,330,583 of CP053155.1, forward strand.
GTGAGTTACTCGTCTCTCGCTCTCACCAATATTATACTGCGGGCATTGCATTGATCATCCACGATCCATGCCATAGACAATAAATTGGCATTCTAACGCTTGACCCAAGACTACGTCACTATACAGCAGTTAAACCAGAGAGTTAAACTGTAAAAAATATGTATACTAAAATTTCATCTTACAGTATTGACTCCATTATTCAATGTCTAGCAAGATACCGACATCGGGTAATGAAATTAATAAATAATACCACACCAAACCCGCAAGAACCAATATTCTATCATGACCAGCATTTTCATGAGTTCCTTAACCTGAATATAATATTTCTTCAGTAAATTTACCTACATCATAGATACTTTAACTTACTGTTAAAGATTCAATTCACACACGAGCATTCTTGTTGGTTTGTTTACTGGTTCTTAAGGTCCTTACAGCAAATGCTAAATCTAGATTTAAGATAGTAAATTGAGAATTGGCACACATGGTACAGCTTACTTTTTTGGCATTAACTGCATGCAGGAAAAGCTGTTCTAATACTGCTACAAATGAAAGTTCTATCTAGGGACTACTTACCTACATAAATTACAGATTTATTGATGGCGAGGTCATCGGATTTCATAAAGTCATCTCTATAATCTTTAGATAATTTTACTATTCACTAGTGAAATTGGGTTTAATTAGACCCACTTGGACAAATTCCTTATCTTGGATTAATTTTAAATGATGTCAGTCACAATGAGACATATATGTAAATGCAACCTGCAACTGATGTTCACAACGCCTAATGATACAAGTCTATGTGGAATTTTACAAGTTATCGTCAAAGCAGAGAGGAAATATGTACAAATAGTAGCCCGAACTGCAAAAGCATAAGGGAGTTCCTTCAGGCACGTTTAGCATAACGGGGACATATGTAAATGATCAGTAACAAGTTGCTAGCTCATTGCCTCAGAGAATGCCCGAGTTCCTTAGTCGACTCTTACGACATGCACTGAACGAGATGTAGGTGATGTATTCTAGTGAGGACCCGCATCAGACGACAGAGAGAAAATGAGAGGAAATAATTGGCAAAAATTGGACCTGTGGCTCAGAGGCATTTTTTTATGTTTTACTCTGTTTCTGTACAGATAAGCGAATACACCATACTGGTACAGACAGTAGTACTATTTCACAGAACATAAGCTTGCCTACTCTACTATGACTTTAAATCTGAATTGAAGTTTCGGTAAAACTTTAAACTTGTTCTTCTTCCTCATCCACTAACAATTTCGAATGTTTCACTACTTAGTCAATTTTAAATGATGCCACTCTACCTATACATTAAATTTCACTGGGTACTATTTTAAAAAAGAGTTAAGACCGCCACCCAATAGGGTAGGGATCAAGGAGGCTAACACCAACTCTTAATTTAAGAATCTTAAAGCAAGATTACTTACATTGTGGAAGCGAGACGGGGCGTTATAAGCATTGATGAGCGACATCTCACGACGAAAAAATGCTGCCTGGTTTATGATTGTACCTATACAGGATGTTTTTTCGTTGCCACCCTTAACGAAGGGTACGTACTCTATAATCAAATAAAGTAAGTTTATGCCAAAAAAATGCTGGGAAATGATTTTTTTGAAACTTTTATTTAATTACTTGATCGGGCGAAATTTATAGTGTGTACACTATGTGTTTATGCTAGTTTTTTCATAGACAGATATTAATTATTTCTCGTGAAAAAATCTTGCAACACGCATCAATGTGCATTTATGCAGAAAAACGCAGTTTATTTACTCAACTTTGGACCCTAATATTTTAATATTTTGGAAACCAGACACTTCCCAGGTATGCTTCCATGGAGAAATATGATCGTGATGATGTGGAGATTTCGTGGTATTCGGGAACGTTGACAACCAAAAAACATCCTGTAGTAGTGTGGGTAATTCCCAGTTATTAATTTTTATATCATCGAAAGTATACAGATATGTAAACTTAAGTTACTTATGTATTTGCTTGCTGTTACGTTCTAGGTATCAAGATTCCTCCGAATATAGTACCAATGTTCCTAGAGACATAAAGTCATTATTTGCACCTAAAAAATATGTGCAAATACTTAGATTAGGACTGTAAAGAATTCGTAGTGAAAATGGGTGTATAAGATTTTTATAAATAAACATGTCTATTTATTTTTTCTTTATTCTCTTCCCGGGCATACTGTACAAGTCAGTAGAGGGACAAGAGGGTTTTGGTGTTTTGTAGGCGATGGGCTGACCACCTGTCACTACTAAACGAACTTTTACATCTCAACTATACCCTCAAAATTTGTCAGAAGTGGTACCATGTGGTTCTATCGGCCCTTGGTGCTCTGTCTACCCCGTAAGGGATAAAGGCGTGATTATATTTATGTATGTATGTATATCTATTTAAAGCTGCATTTGTAAATTATGAAATTAAGTGCGGAAAACTCAGGTAATGAAAGTAAAATGTGACGTGAAATCGAAAGTACTTGCCAAAACAAGATAAAACCATCGTTTAAAATCTGACCGCCACACACCTCGCACCGACCGAGGTCACCTTTATTTACGACAGCTGACATTGTTCTAAAAAATATTATTTCACTTATTAAAATTACCTTACCTCTTTAATTATATCCGGTCAGTATAAATAGAATGGCAGGCACACCAAATGTATCAGTCGACCGTGATCGGTTTGAAGTGATCTATCTAGTTCGTCAGGTAAACACAGACCACGATTCAATATGAAGCCGCTGGTGGTGTTATTCACTCTTGCCGCTGTGGCTTGTGGATCCCTGGTGCCCTTGGCCCAGCCCCCGCACCACCCTGCCATCGTGCTGGACCCTCACGGCCGTCCTCTGGACACCGCTGAGGTGATCAACTCCCGCGCCCTGCACCTGCAGGCTAAGGCTCTGGAGGGACACTCTGCGCACTACGCCGCTCCTCTGGTACACGCTGCACCCGTCGCCGTCGCTCACTCGTACGCCGCCCCCATCGCGCACGCCTATAGCGTCGCCCCGGCCGCCGTCTCCCACCAGTCCCGTGTGGACGTGCACTCCAGCCCCGCCGTGGTCGCCCACGCCGTTGCTCCCGTCGTCAGCGCTCACGGTCTGGCCGCTCCCCTGCTCGGACACTCCGGCCTTCTCGGACACTCCGGACTCGGACTCGGTCACGGACACTACCTGAAGAAGCGTTCCCTTGGACATTTGGGATACAGTGCCTACAGTGCCCCACTTGTGCACGCCGTCGCCCCCAGTGCCGTATCTCACCAGTCCCGCGTGGACGTCGTGTCTAGCCCCGCTGTGGTGTCGCACGCCGTAGCCGCCCCCGTGGTTGCTCACGCCTACGCCGCTCCCGTCATCGCTCCCGCCGCGGTGTCCCACCAGTCCCGTGTGGATGTCCGCAGCAGCCCCGCTGTTTCTCTAGTCCACTCTGCCCCCGTTGTGTACTCCGCTCCCCTTGTTCACTCTGCCCCTCTGGTGCATTCCGCTCCTCTCCTCCACTCCAGCCCCTATGCTCATGGCTGGTAAACAGCGAACCTTACGAATCTAATAAATAAATGTACATAGCCCAACACGTATTTTTTCTTATTCCTTTATCAAACACGACAAGACTTTTGGCAAAATAGTAATTAGCCCATAAATAATAAGAAAAGACTTATTTAATTACATAAATACTCGTATAAAGAAATTAACCTAAAATTTCGATAGAAAATGAATGCCTGCATATGATATAATATAGGAATGTTAGCGTAAATGGAAAAATTCTACTAGGTCTAAATCTAATCTTTAATCAGAACCTTTCTGAAGAAGTGTTTCAGGAATCCGCTGTACCAAAAACCTCATTATTAACAGGATTTACTTTATGGACATTATCAGATAAATATTTATTTTTAAAATAGGTATGGAGAAATTCCTAAACAACTGAAGAATGGTCATGCACATTTAACATTATGATTTAGAGTCTCTTTTGTAATTAGGGTCTTTATAGTAGGCCATATTCAAAGCATCCTTTTGCTACAGGCTGTATAGAGGGTGTGTGTGACAGCCTGGCAAATACTGACAAGTACCATTGTTTTGAATTATACGACAGTCTTATTACTCGCAGAAAATGCATATTGATTATGCGCAATGTTTGTTTTCCGCGCTAAATGTATCGGTCGATCCTTTGACTAGTTAAGTGGGCTTATTGGTTATTGTGTGATAGGTACATTGCTCTTTGTTGGATCACTTGTCATCAATCATCCATTGGTTAATTTTGTTTTTAAGTAATTAGCTAAGGCCCAAAATCCGCGATGTTTACTTTCCGCGCCAATTCTATCTGGCGATTCTGTGACTAGTTACATACAAGATGTCTTCAGACCATGATTCTGAGGCGAAAATCACTCAAAAATTTTCTTTTCAACATTATTTTTATTTTTTCACGACAAAAAAGGAGTAATTTGTTTAATTAGGCCTTTGATGTTTAATTAGGGTTACAAACAAAATTTTACCAATACTTACATGATTTTAAAAGAAAGTTGCTACCAAATGTTCAAATAACTGATTAACCCTAATCGAGAGTCACGAGCTATCCATACTCATCATACATTTTGTACGAGACCCTTCAAACTGTAATATGTATACCATGTTTTAAGCACATAAATAATCATTAAAAAATTTTCATAGTGAAAACGGACTTTTATAAGGGCAAAAATATTAAACTACTGTACTGCTCTGTCATTAAAACTTAAAAGCTAATAAACCTCAAATACCTTCGTAAGCTACTGATAATTAATTTTTTGACAGTACCAATACAAATCTTCATGCATTATAGCTGTTATATTTCACGTGAAATAAGGGTATAAAGTAAGGATGGTGCGTATTTACGCGACCTGGTTTTAAAACCAGGTTTTTACTTGGAAGTACGTAAGCCAGATACGGGCCGAAATACGCGGAAGACTTGAAAGTATTTGCCTTGCAAGTATCGTAGTGATAGTTTGAATTCAAAATTAAACCTTAGGCTATATCTATTAAGGTGTATAATCGCGCTATGTAAAAGAAAATACCTTCAAAGTAAAAAAGATTTTTTTGCCAGCGGGATTATAACACGCAGCCTTATTGAAATAAAGACTATTTTTCTATAAAATACTTTATCAGGCATCGGCGGCGCCCGGAAACCAGGTACGGGCCGAAATACGTTGAAAACTTTGAAAGTATTTATTTTGTAGCGCGATTATGTTCTTTATGTTCAAGAAAACTAGGATCATTTTTCTATAAAAACCCAAATATAGAATTAAGTATTTCGCTGTCCAAACGCTATAATGTTCCTTATTAGTCACGATAATTTCCTATAATGTTAAAAAAATACTTCAAAGTATCTGAGAAACCTGGTTTTTAGCCCTGGTACGACTTCATGGAAGTACTTTGAAGCCCTGGTACGCAAATCAGCAAGTACGACCCATGTCTAGTATGAAGGCTATCCATCCGAAATAACATATATTGGTAAATTAATTATATGAATAAAAGAAAAATAGGTGGTTTCTATATAAGTTAATATATTTGTCTATTCATTTTACTAAAAACTATAAAATGAAAACTACATTATTCGTCGAATCAGTTCGCTTCACCACAGGGAAGCATGGGCCAAGGGAGTAGAGTGGACTAGAGGATTAAGAATAGCTAGTGGAGCGGCGTGGGATGAGGTGTAGTCCACGCGAGACTGGTGGGAGACAGCGGCGGGGGCGGCGTATACAGCAGGAGCAGAATGGGCAATTGCCACAGGAGCAGCGCGGACAACCGTGGCGGCTACGGTGCGTACTGCTGGGCCTGAGATCACATCAATACGAGACTGGTGTGAGACGGCAGCGGGGGCAGTATATACAGCAGGAGCAGCATGAGCGATGGCAACAGGTGCAGCGTGGGCAATAGCTACTGGAGCAACCTCGGCGTGCAGAGCTGGGCTCGAAATCAGGTCAACGCGAGATTGATGAGATACAGCAGCAGGGAGAGCATGAGCGATGGCCAAAGAACGCTTTTTCAGTAAATGTCCATGCGACAAAAGAGCAGCATTGGCGCCGAGAAGAGAGTGGCTGTATACGGGAGCGGCGTAAGAGGAGTAGGTGGATACAACGGGAGCGACGGCAACGGAGTGAGCAACCACTGCGGGGCTGCTGCGTACATCCACTCGGGACTGGTGGGAGACTGCGGCAGGAGCGATGACGGGAGCTGCCAGAGAGTAAGTGGTCACGGGTGCTGCTACTACATGAGACACCACTGTGGGCCTGGAGATCACATCAACACGGGATTGGTGAGAGGCAGCAGACGGCGTGATGATAGGGGCAGCGTAGGCCAGGGAACGTTTCTTCAGCAGATGTCCTAGTCCAGCATATCCAAGAAGAGGAGAGGCGTGTGCAGATATAAGAGGTGCAGCGATGAGAGGAGAAACAGCAGCGTGTACAAGGTGTGCGCCATAGTAGCTGGAGTGTCCTTCCAGAGCCTTAGCTTGCAGATGGAGAGCACGAGCATTGAATACTTCAGCAGTGTCCAGAGGGCGCCCATGAGGGTCCAGCACGATAGCGGAATGCTGAGGAGGCTGGGCCAAAGGCACCAGGGATCCACATGCTACAGCGGCGAGAGCGAAAAGCACCACCATCGACTTCATATTAAATCGTGGTCTGTGTTTTGATTCGACGAAATACACGATCACTTCAAACCTACTGGTTGACTGATATCGTTGGACAAAACGCTATAATGTTCCTTATTACAGTCACGATAATTTCCTATAATGTTAAAAAAATACTTCAAAGTATCTGAGAAACCTGGTTTTTAGCCCTGGTACGACTTCATGGAAGTACTTTGAAGCCCTGGTACGCAAATCAGCAAGTACGACCCATGTCTAGTATGAAGGCTATCCATCCGAAATAACATATATTGGTAAATTAATTATATGAATAAAAGAAAAATAGGTGGTTTCTATATAAGTTAATATATTTGTCTATTCATTTTACTAAAAACTATAAAATGAAAACTACATTATTCGTCGAATCAGTTCGCTTCACCACAGGGAAGCATGGGCCAAGGGAGTAGAGTGGACTAGAGGATTAAGAATAGCTAGTGGAGCGGCGTGGGATGAGGTGTAGTCCACGCGAGACTGGTGGGAGACAGCGGCGGGGGCGGCGTATACAGCAGGAGCAGAATGGGCAATTGCCACAGGAGCAGCGCGGACAACCGTGGCGGCTACGGTGCGTACTGCTGGGCTTGAGATCACATCAATACGAGACTGGTGTGAGACGGCAACGGGGGCAGTATATACAGCAGGAGCAGCATGAGCGATGGCAACAGGTGCAGCGTGGGCAATAGCTACTGGAGCAACCTCGGCGTGCAGAGTTGGGCTCGAAATCAGGTCAACGCGAGATTGATGAGATACAGCAGCAGGGAGAGCATGAGCGATGGCCAAAGAACGCTTTTTCAGTAAATGTCCATGCGACAAAAGAGCAGCATTGGCGCCGAGAAGAGAGTGGCTGTATACGGGAGCGGCGTAAGAGGAGTAGGTGGATACAACGGGAGCGACGGCAACGGAGTGAGCAACCACTGCGGGGCTGCTGCGTACATCCACTCGGGACTGGTGGGAGACTGCGGCAGGAGCGATGACGGGAGCTGCCAGAGAGTAAGTGGTCACGGGTGCTGCTACTACATGAGACACCACTGTGGGCCTGGAGATCACATCAACACGGGATTGGTGAGAGGCAGCAGACGGCGTGATGATAGGGGCAGCGTAGGCCAGGGAACGTTTCTTCAGCAGATGTCCTAGTCCAGCATATCCAAGAAGAGGAGAGGCGTGTGCAGATATAAGAGGTGCAGCGATGAGAGGAGAAACAGCAGCGTGTACAAGGTGTGCGCCATAGTAGCTGGAGTGTCCTTCCAGAGCCTTAGCTTGCAGATGGAGAGCACGAGCATTGATTACTTCAGCAGTGTCCAGAGGGCGCCCATGAGGGTCCAGCACGATAGCGGGATGCTGAGGAGGCTGGGCCAAAGGCACCAGGGATCCACATGCTACAGCGGCGAGAGCGAAAAGCACCACCATCGACTTCATATTAAATCGTGGTCTGTGTTTTGATTCGACGAAATACACGATCACTTCAAACCTACTGGTTGACTGATATCGTTGGACACGTACTCAACGTTTATATAGTGATAGTGGTAAAATGATTAGCACGTCATTTTACATACCGAATTCTAGTAACATAGCAATGTCAAGTGTCATATGAATGAAAGTAGCCAACCTCGCTCCTTACGTCCGATTGATTTTGTTTCCGATGCGGTCATTATCTTGCTACGTCAGCAAAGTGCGGTGAATATCCGCAATGCTACTTATAGCCTGACATTATAAACGAGTATTAGGGACATTCTCGGTCTGGAGGTTAGCCTGTTAGTAGATGTGGTTCAAGTATTGCTAATAGTTTGCTTTGAAAAATTTACACTTTATTACATGCACGTTAACAATATTTGTGGAACTAATTGTTACGCTACATTACCCTTTATTTATTAGATTCCTTAAAATAAGTAGGACGGTAAAATAGATAATTCAGCGCACCTGATGCAACATTATGTTTTAAGTGAATACTGTGCGTGATGCTTCAAGTATTATTTCTGGATCTGACCGATATGATCTAACTTCAAGAGCCTCTTAGCAACCTGAGCCTTTTACTTAGAAAAGTACTTGAGGTACTTATCCTAATATAAGTTCACAAATTTATATTATGTTGTGTTTTTCAGACATTTTTTGTACTTTTTTTTGTATGAAAGTTCAATTTTATTTCAGATGAAATGTTGGTCATCGAAAATATGTAGAGTTCTAATACACGTTGTAGCAAAGGAGGCATGTTAAGTCAACTATGAAAATAGCCCACTATAAAGAACCTATCCACAAAATTTGAAACTCGAAATCACAATGTTTATTTTTGAAATTTGTATGACCATTCCATAGTATTGTAAAAGGCATTAATGGTTTCCGGGAGGTGTGCTGCAACGCCTCCCGTGTTGACAACATAGTCCAAAAATCACACAGCGGTCACCAACCCGCCTACCTAGTTGCCACACCTGTATAAACTTATTGCGGACGTGCGGATTTCAGTAAAATAGGTCTGCAGTGCCTGGCCCTACATTCAAAGAAGGTGAACCACTAAAGTTCTTCGTTCCTTCGCTGACCCATCTCTTCCTCACGAATTAACCATAGATTTTAATGTTAAAAAAACGGGAACAATTCAGGCTTAGTATTATTTGTATTTTTCTTCACTCCATCAGTCAGACTCGTTATGTAAGTGTTTTATGAAACATTGAAGTAAATAAAGGATGAAATTAAAGGATGGAAGGGTTGGAAGGGAAAGACCTCGCCGGACTTTCACCGATCAAATTGGTGAAATTCTAAAGAAAGGTCAGGTCAAGAGTACCCTAAACCGTCGAGCGTGCATGAAGAATATCACGAAAGTAGATGAAGCGAAAGAGGTGTGTCAGGAATGTAGCAAATGGAGATCCGTGATCTCTGCCTACCCCTCCAGGAAAGAGATTTTTATGTATGTATGTATGAAGCAAATACTGTGTAGCTGGATAAATATATAGATACCATTATTTTAGACAACGCAACGGTGGGTTTACTTGCCGGAAATGCATTTCAATGTGATTTATTCTGCGCCAATTATTACACAGGATCATTTAAACCTTTTATATAAGGTATTTTAGTGTAAGGTTTAAGGTCCGATATGGAGAAGTAGATATCACACGTCTTTTCGATTTAATAACTTCTAAAATTTTACCAAAGTCTGCACCCTTTTGCTTTATGGAATTATTCACTATTTTTTTAATGAAATTATTATCCAAGAAAGTTTGATATGATCATGCGAAAAATACAAGAAATATTATTAACAATTAAATTATTAGTAACAAAATACGGCGTACTTAGGTACCTAACCAATTAATTTAATTATTTTTTAAAAGAAAAGTGTCTCTACACTGAAGTGAGGTATACGAGTATATCCTACTTTCCCCAAAGGCGGTGAAAATTACATTAGGTAGGTGCGTGAAATGTTATATACAGGGTGTAACAAAAGGGGTATGTTAAGCGAAAAGTTATATAAATAGCCCACTTAAAGGAATCTATCCACAAAATTTCAGACTCCAAATCACATGTTTATTTTCCCAGCCAGTATGAAAAATTTCTAAACAACTCAGGAATTTTCATACAATCTTGAAAAATAAACATGTGATTTCGAGTCTCAAATTTTGGAAATACGTTCTTTATAGTGTGCTTCTTTTGCAAGCTGGAGCTGATAACTGTGCCTACTCAAAATGTTGTCTTGAAGTTGTGCCGTTTTAGTATACGTTATTTGCAAATCAGTTTAAATGGCTATATATAACAATAATAATGTCACAACATTGGTCCACATTTTCTAAATTCAAAATTCTTTATTGACAAATATAAATCACATAAAACATTGCGGATATCCTTTTAAGTTAATAATAACCTGTGACAGGAGATCCTATTTGATTGTTAGCACATAATATTTTTCAACATTAATATAGGTCTATCTATTTTACATCTTCCCTGACGAAACTTCAAGTTTATGCAGTTATAACGCACGGCATTACGCATTGCGCTGTTACACTTGAACTAAACATCTACAAACTGACCCTTTATTAAGAGCTAAGAGGAACAGGAATACAAATTATGCGTTTTATATAATTATATTTATTTTGAATACATCTTTACATTTTTGGATCCTAACGCTATTGTCAATTACCATGCAGAGGCGGCGTATACTGCGGGGGAGATCACTTCTTGTACCACGGCGGGAGAGGAGCGCACGTCGACACGGGACTGGTGGGACACGGCCGAGGGGAGGACTTGGACGGGCGCTGCGTACACGGACCTGGCTTCAACCACCGCGGGCTCGGCCACCAAAGCGGGCTGGGCGTACACTGGGGCTGACGCAACAACAGCCGGGGAGGAGCGCACGTCCACTCGCGACTGGTGAGACACGGCAGCGCCACCAGCGTAGACCGTGTGCAATGGAGCAGCGTAGGCAGCAGGGGCGGCGTAGGCCACCGGCGCGGAGTATACCACCGGCTCAGCCACAGCGGCTACCACAGCAGGCGAGCTCCTCACGTCAACTCTCGACTGGTGAGACACGGCCGAAGGTAGACTGTACACGGTGTGCTCCAGAGACCTCTTCTCCAGGCGAGGGGCCGCCACGGCCACGGCAATCATAGCGCACAACACCACCAACGATCTCATATTGAACGAGGTCTGTGTCGGGATCCAAATAAGGAAGATCACTTCGTACCGAACGCGGTCGACTGATGCCCAAGTCAGACTTGCTAAGCTATTTATACAGATGATGGTAATCTATTCATAGCTCTTAGTTTTGGGCGTAGAGGAATACAAAAGTCACCGTCCTTGTTTGTTGTCGCCGAAATCAGCTGTGTAAAGGTCGCTCTAGTCTCATTACAGGACAAGCTAATGGGCTATTGACATTTGCTGATGCTGTCCGCTGGCAACATCTGAAGGCGTTAGCAAAAAGATCATTACGCATTGTGATCTAGAAACATTTAATGTTAAATCCAAGGGCGTAGACATCCGCTTTGGTCGGCTATAAAATCTCTCATAGCCACCTTACTTATACGCAATAATTCAAATAAACACCAGTTATTAAGTGATAAATTGTTTTTTATTAATTGCTTAGTAGTAGCATAGAGTACCACCAATAATGATTATTTTGTGGAAAAGGTTCCTAAACCTGTTATATTATTTTTCCATGTTAGTACAAAATAACATATAGGTACTTCCTTGTTCCTAATATTACCTATTTTAATGCGAAAACCGGAACTGCCTACCTACTGTGGGTTTCTGGTTTGTGGGTAGGATTTGATATTTATTAATGGACAGTCAACAGGAAAAATGGGCGCTTGCGGCGCCTTGTCTTACTGGAACTTACCTATTTTTTTTTTCTTGTATGGAGGTAAAAGTTACTAATCTAGTTTCTAAAACGAATTACCAAAGTTCTATTTTACCCAGTTAAAGGAGACGGAAAACAAAAGGAAAAAGTCCAAAAACCTACAGGGTATTCGTTTTTGTTTACATGATAATGTTGTTGAGAAATCCATTATTCCGGAAAGATACCTTTGGTTCTTTATATCTGTATCCTTTTCTTATCCCCAAATGCATAAATATAAAAAACGACAAATGTTAAATATACCTACAACCGTACAACGGTCTTATTTTTTTATATCCGGAAAAGTCTGCCCCATTTAGATCATGGTTCCCACCGATGCCGATGGCAAGTTAATTTCGTCAGAAAAACGAGTAGATACTGGAACATTTTCGGATTACACATAATATTGGTGTAAATAAAAGTTAGTTCTTAAAAAGTCAATTTATTCCACTTATTTTAAGTCACCATCGCAACTGGAAGGGAAGTGCATTTTATCAACTATCTCCTCCTACCGGGAATTAGAGGAACCTTTTGTAGGGACATAATTATAATTAAACAATTAGAAATTTTAAGCAGTGGCGGAATAAGAGCTTAGCCCTGTATGAGATAAAGCCACGTAGATACTACCTTCTCAAATTGGAGACTGTAACTAAACGCCATCTATTCATTCATTGGCATACTACTTCAAATTGCTCTACCGACTCTCCCTTTTAGAAAGAAAACATTGCCACCTGTGCTTTGTGGTTCAGAAGTTATCTGTAGTATCTAGAGGTTTAAGTCGGTAGAGTTGTTTCTATGCTTCTTTATCGGTTGTAAAGGTGGAGCTTTTGTTGGTAACGAAATTTAACATAATATCGAAACTTCTATTGAGAGCCAAAGCTCGTTATCACTATATTCTGTTAAAATACATACATACAAATCGAGTTGTTAGCTAACATTACTTTATGTGCTAAGCTAAATATAATATTTAAATATATACATACATACATAAAATCACGTCTCTTTCCCGAAGTGGTAGGCAGAGATCACGGATCTCTATTTGCTACGATCCTGACACACCTCTTTCGCTTCATCTACTTTCATGATATTCTTCATGCACGTTCATCGGTTTAGGGTACTCTTGACCTGACCTTACTATAGAATTTCACCAATTTGATCGGTGAAAGTCCGGCAAGGTCTTTCCCTTCCAACCCTTCCATCCACTCTTCCTCTCAACATGCCCAAACCATCTCAATATACCTTATTAAAGTTTTATCTATCTATCTATCGGCCCTTGGTGCTCTGCCTACTCCGTAAGGCATGTGATTATATCACCCCGTGATTATATGTATGTATGTATTAAAGTTTTCACGATACTCTTTAGAACTAATAAGTACTACCTACCTACGTACCTACTAAGCAAATCCTATTGTGCTATATTTATAGGAGACAATACATTCTCCCCATAATGACTGTACTTTCTCTCCTGACGGACTTGACGTCACCGTCATGCGTCGTCACACATAAACGCCCATTGTAATATTCCTTTTCTAAAACGGATCCATTCTACCTACCATCTACTTTAACAGTAGCAGAAATCTTCCAGTGCTAATGCGGTGCTACAATAGAATACATCAGTTGCATCTCCTTCCGTGCATATCGTAGGGGACGATTTCTCAAGCCATAAGCTAGCTACCTTGGCTACATCTTTTACATCAAGCATCGCTATGCTAAATGCAACCGTGTTGCAGTCTAATCATGGAATTGATAATTTCTCCATGTGACCAATATTACGGGTTCCATACAAAACATAAAAGACCAGCCCCCTGATTACTAATTTGCAATAGCAAAGTTGAAGCAATGCGATAGCGAAAATTGTACAATATTCGCATTGAAATGTCAAAGTTCCTTTGAAATTCATTTTACGCAATTTGACAAGCAATCAGCGATTTTTGTACAATTTTCGCTATCGCTTTGCTTTTGCTAGTTAGGTAATAAAGGGGCGGAACCATTACCTGTATACCAAATGAATGGAGGGAGGAAAATGTATTAAAAACTTAATGATTTTAATCTAAGCCAAGTTCCAGCTAGCAGAACTGGCGAGTGTGTAATTTTACACGAACCATTTGGAGCCACTTTTAACCCCCTCATAATTCAAAAACAATTCACATAAACGAGTCAAATTTCTTAGGCTACAATATATTATCCTAAGTTAAAAGAATAAATGATATTTTATGTTGTTACAAAAAATCAGGACTGACCATTGAACTTGGCACCCATTTAGATCTCACTTCTTTTGTCGTTGGAACTTGGCTCCCATTTTACATTTTCGATTTTGATGAGATTTATTTATAATGTAATTTTAATTTTGTCTTTACTTGTGATGTTTGGATTTTAATCGTCTGAACTAATTCAGCATTCGAATTTATCCTTGTTTTATCCAAAAAACTTATATATTTATGAGAACTATGATGAAATCAATATCCACACATAGCTATTTCACTAAAATTCTAGGAAATAGTATAAATTGTATCGTGTCTACTGACCTAAGGTCAGAGTAACCCAATTAAAATGTAAAATCCCAAAAACAACTAAAGGCATTGACCCGAATCGCTGGCAAAAAACTCGCATCTCTCGAGAATAGATTTATTCTGGAGTCCTTGATGCGAGGCATAGGGAAGCCCCAACATTACGTGGTATTGCATACGATGTAGGCCAACCAGCCAGGGAGAACAGAAAAACTAAAGAGTCAAGTTGTATCTAAACAATTAACGATAAACAATTAATGAATAAAAATTCGTTTGTTTTTATACAAAATCAATAATTAACTTTTATAATGAATTATTATGGAAAATTCTGATAGGCCGAGAGTGAATATTAAATAATTTACCTATATGGATCTACTGGATTTTACTTTTTTAACAAATATTTAACTTAAATAAATTGCTTACTGTAACAACTTGTACCTATGCGAGTATTATAGATAAGATCTCATATACCAAACATTACATTTACCGGACCTGTAATACTTATGTACAATGTAGGTAAAGCTAATGTACCTGTCAATTTAACCTTTTTAAATAATTTCATTCAAGATTTTTTACAATGGAGCTATGCTATTACATGAACGCACAAAAATACCAAATTGAACATTTTATATGTTGACTTACCAATCTTAATAAAGCAGTACACTCAAAAGTCCTCTCTAAGCAAGTCTATAGTCTATCGAAGAAACGCATGGCCTCCACCGCACTGCAATAGAGCTGAGCAGTTCGGAAAACCCAACTTTATTTGGCAAGAACTACCTCGATTGCCAATTACTGGCTACAAATAACAATAGGTAACATTATTCAGGTGTAACACGTACATACCTATATGTTCGTATATATTGTAACATTCGTAACCTATTGTAACAGTAGACAATCAAAATAATATACAAAATTACGTTACACCGATGACATACATACATACATATAATCACGCCTTTATCCCTTACGAGGTAGGCAGAGCACCAAGGGCCGATAGAACCACATGGTGCCACTTCTGACCAATTTTGAGGGTATAGTTGAGATGTACAAGTTCGGTTATTCGATGACATACACGCACCAACAACCGATGATCTTTAGAAAATAGTCGTAATACCAACTTCCTAGGTGCTAATTAAGTCAGGTAAAACATATTTATAGTAGGTAATTATTAAAAAAAAGTCAGACACGTTTGAAACCCATTCGTAACAACCTAACATATTTAAAGTCAAAATTAGCTTAAAATCTATGAAAAAAGGACAACAGTAATACATAACTACATATATAGTCATAATAAAATTTTATAACGTTGTCATCAACCTACTTCCTTAAAAACCTGTCTAGTTTATGAACTCATTTAGTCCAATTTATCAACCAAACTACACTTTCAAACATAACTTTATGGTCCAATGCTTGTTTTTAACCAACCTGTTTACTCTAGTTACATAAATAGACGTCAATGTATTAGGAACTTGCCTCTCTGTATATGCAGTGAATATAGAATCGGAGTCAATCTAATAGCGGTTAGGCCGGATCTTGCGTAATATTACACCGAAAGAACATCTCCAGTAAAAAATGTAAACAACGCAGACGACGAGTCATACTATCGTAAAAAACTTATAGTCCTCAACAGGAGGCGCTACTGTACATACACAAAATACCAAATTATATACGAGAGAGGCTGTTTCACTTAAACGCTAAGTGACGTCGTTCTAGGTGTGTAGGCTTTGACCAGCCATCGACGTCTTCACTGGAATTACGTCACATTTGTACAGAGAAGAACATATTAGAGTACACTCTAAAGTTTAAATATCTTGGTAAATTTGATACGGTAGACTTGTAAATTTCTACGTTCCTGACTGTACATTACTTGCATTTGCGGTAGCTGCTTTGAACTTGAGTTCGTCGCTCTCAGCATACTACGTGTTTCTTTGGCAGAACATAACACTTTGATATTGCGCTCACATTTTTATTATGATATTGCATCAAGAGTAATAATTGTGTGATTTATTAATGAAAATCGTATGCCACATTGTGTGTAAACTTCTGTCGTTATGTACACATACATACTGCGTGGTGCCGGCAGAGTAGGGTTTGTACCACCCCTGCCTGCCCGTGGGTATCGTACGAGGCGATTAAGGGTTTCCGGGAGGTGGGCAGCAGCACCTCTCGTACTGACAACATAGTCCGAAAATCACACTGCGGTTACCAACCCGCCTGCCCAGCGTGGTGACTATGGCGAAAACCTCCCTGTGACAGTAGCCTTGTGGTGTGCCCTGGGGAAGGCCTACGACGAGCAGTGGACTGCAATAGGCTGAAGAAGAAGAAGAATACACACACCTGCTCAGCGTGGTGACTATGGGCAAAAACCTCCTAATGACGGCAACTAAAAAAAGGCCCCCAGTTCCCGGCCATACTACCCCGGACCACGGCAGCGGACTTAAAGAGGACGGCTGGTAGTGACTGGATGGCAAAAACGGGAGATCGAGTCATGTGGCGTACACTGGGGGCGTCCACCAGTGGACTGCAATATGCTGACGACGACAATAAACACGGCTGTGTTCCGGAAATGTGTTGCCCGAACAGCAAAATTATATAGTAGATCTCAAAGCCACGTTCAGTATAACAGGGAAAATGTAAATTAATGATCAGAGACTAATTGCTAGTGTATCGCCATGAATGCCCGAATTTTATTTATCTATTTATTTTTATCACATCCAAAATGGTCTTATACCAGTAATTTGTACATATACTAGGTGAATAAAACTAGAAGCAACATGGAAACGGTTCAGCGAACTGTTGCGTAAGAGTTGTTGCGCTGAGGTCCGGCTTGTGCAACGATGCGCTATCCTAGTGCATGTGGATCTCGATATTAATATGTGCCTATTCATATCTCTTCATTTTACGTCTGGTTTTGCTATGCTAAATGTGACTGTGCGATCTCCTTTATGATCCAATAGTTCAGACTACTCCATTTCAGAAACACAGCCGTGATATCTGCCCCTCTAGCATGACCACGCATCGTGGATATCGTATCGTATGATATCGTATCGTACGATATCGTATCGTCTCTATCTATATGTATATATGTGTATAGTATATGCATTGGTTACAGAACTATACCCATTTTATATATTTTAGCCTGTAATTTTTTATGTGTGTGTGTGTGTGTGTGTGTGTGTGGCGAAAAATATATATATATATATATATATATTTTTGTTTAGTTTATCCCGAAGGAAAGGCAAGGAGAACTAAGCCCATACAGCCATTTTCTTTAGTAAATGATTTCTGAATTTATGATGGATGATAATGATGATGAATGGAAACGACGCCGCGACGTTTCTTTCTTTCTTTATTTTCTTTCTCTATACAAAATTCAACATGGCGGCTATATTTATCATATGTTGACAGGCTAAATGTCGATAAATCGGTTTATCAAATCGTGTTTCGCATGTACATAATGCTACTTGAGCTGTTCAGGGCTACTTTATTTTAGGAACACACCATGTCACATATGTGTAATCATTACTCTACCTTTTTTCCATTCCATACTTATAGTAAAGTAAGTAAAAGCGGTAATAGCCCAATGGTTAAGACGTGCGCCTTTCAGTCGGGAGGCGCGAGTTCGATCCCAGTCACGGGCCTGTACCACTGAATTTATTTAAAGTACGGATTTTTCTGAAAAAAATTCACTTAGCTATACCCGAGAAGGGTTGGCGTCAGGCAGGCAGCCGGCCATAAAAACAAATGCCAAAACTTTGGCAATGTGAGTTTCGTTACAAACCATAATGCGCCGACACCATAAATAATGGGATACGGGGTGTATAGTGTATAGTGGTCTATTTACATAGCTTTTCGCTTAACATACACTTTCTGTTACACGCTGTAGAAAAGTACTTAGTATCTCTTTAGTACGATAAGACGTTCCCTAGAATTATTAAAATAGTAGAACGTTATACACAAGATAAGGGAGTGACCCTATAATACACCAGTCAATCACTCATTGTATTCCGTTGGGAAGCTTGACAGCGAAATTCACCCTTTACCTAACATTGCCACCTCTGTCGATTACAGAACTTGCCTGCTCTTGCATCTACTTACATCTTTACTTAACTACAAAGGGAAAAAATCTGAAATTTTATGTATAGCTGAAACTAATAAATGTATTCATTCATAAATTAACAGTGATCATCATTATATTATAATATAACGGGAGTAGGTATGTTATACACTACACATGTGTAGCTACTCCGCCATACTCTACAAACGCCAGTCTCTAAACATCGGTGTTAATTACAAAACAATAAGTCGGCTGTCAAACGCGCGATTTAAAGTTTTTTGCGCGCGTTGAAGTCTTTTACATATGACATATGTTACGCCCACAATAAAATGTCCTGCAGATGTCGAGCATGAAAAAATTACCAAACTGACTTGAAATGTATCGCTAAAATTACGTTATTTCCCTAAAATACAAATAAAACATATTTTATCTATATTTGTACAGTAGTTTCTTTTTCTTCTTACTTGGAGTCGGCGTAATATATATTTTTCTTCCACTCATCCCTATTATCCGTCATCTCACTTCTCACTAACAGTACACGCATATCCTCTCTCACACAGTCCATCTAACACCTAGTTCTTCGCGCGTCAAACGCTATCTCTTCTTCCCATCCACATTCATGCCCATAGCTCTCTGTAAAATACACCTATGTAGATACTAACTATAAAGTTACTACTCCGTAGTCCGTGCAAAGCAATTATTTCAAAATATTCCAAAACGATGTGCCAATTATGTAGGTGGGCTCATCTGATCACCAAAGTCCAGAGAAAGTAGTCCACAGTCCTTATGGGGCGAATCGGGACGATTTGAGCGCTAATCGTCGTATAGTCGTTAGATAACAGCGTCGCAACCTTTGTTATGGCAGCTTTAATAGCAAATGTTAATAAGGTCTCCGACCGTAGCAAATTTTATACAGATTGTTTTTAATTTCCCGCCGTTTACGATGGTAATTAGAACACTTATATATCAAACAAAGTAAGTTAATACCAAAAAATACTGGGAAACGAATTTAACTTTAGCTTTTTAGAAAGTATGACTTAGGTATTCTTTTTAATTGATTTGGCCGTGCTCATTGTAATTCTCTAGTCCTTGCGTTAGTTTTATGATACGATTTCAAATTATTTTCAGGTTCAGCTGTGCTTCCATGGAGAAAAATGTTCATGATGATGAGAAGTACGCATAGTATTCGAAAACGTTGACGATAAAAAACATCCTGTATGTTTTTAACACATTAGTGCACTTTAGGTTTTCGAAGCAGCAGTATTTGGAACGACCTTATCGTCTTCCTATTCTTCTTGGAGGCTTGGTTTGTACTTCTCTCTTTCAAAAATAGCAGACATAGCGCGAAGAGGCGCGAAGTTTATGTATATCCTACTAATATCATAAACGCGAAAGTTTGTGAAGATGTATAATGACGATTGAATGTATTTTGATGAAACTGCGCAATAATATAGCTTACATATCCGAACAACACTAAGGCTACAATTCATCATCCCGGGAAAATATTTATATCCCGGATAATTTCGACATTTAATTTTTTCTGTACTGCAGAAGAAATAAAATGTGGAAACCATACGCGGACGGAGTCGCGTGCGCCCTCTAGTATGGTTATTTTATCTCGATGTTCATCTACGTGCTGAACCGGAGAATGGTTAGAATACATCAGCTGCATCTCCTTCCGTGTATGTCGTAAGAGTCGACCAAGGAATAGAGGCGTTCCTCCAGGTTTATTAACAAACACGTCTGTTAGATATAACATATTGTCCCGCTTAGCCAAACGTGGCTGTAAGATTTCCTTCGTCATTCTGCAGTGCTGGCTACCCTATTTTGAACGGAAATACATACATATATGGAATGCCTTGCAAGGCATTAAGCTCGCCCTTGTACATGTGGTTTTGTTTAGTGTAGTACCATAAGGAATTTTATCTATCTATCTATATAGCCTTGTTTCTAGGTATTTATTTTATTTATGTGAAAATAATAATTATAAATACTTAGTTTTAAGTTATTCAATGAAATGCGAGGTCAAACAATTCACTCCCAGAAATTAATATGTATTTCAATTGGTGCTGTGCGATTTTATAGTATAATCCTTTCTTGTAAAGCCTTGTTTTTACAATAAATTTAAGCTTATGGACTTAAAGTCTCTTTAGTAACTCCAACTAATATTTTGTACAATTATTATTCATCTAGGTTACTTACACGATCTAGATATTTCAGTTTTTAACCGACTTCAAAAAAAGGAGGAGGTTCTCAATTCGTCTGTATGTATAATATTTTTTTTTATTTTTTATGTTTATGTATAAAATCTATCCCTAAAAATGGTACATATTTTAGCGAGATTAGGTCAGTGTAAAAATATCTAAATCTAATGTTCACAAGTTTTAAATTTCTTGCTTGATACCAAACCAACCCTCTTTTAGCATTCCAATCTTTATTTTGGTGTTTTGCAGTTAAACGATACGTAGGTACAGTATGAATAACCCTGTGAATTATAAAAATGCTCTCATCAGCATACAAAAGTCCTGATGTTGTCATTCCTTGCATGTCACCAGCATTTGTTTCAGAAGCACAAGATCCGCAAACGCGACCTCGGTCAATTCCCAATTGCCTAACTCGGAACTTCCATGAATGAAGTGAGCCAAGGGTTGATCAATGACTAGCGTCATAACCTCTACCACGATCGTGCTCTCGAAACGATAACTTGCGGACTTGTATCGATTATCTCGCCTTTTATGATCGCTTTGGAACAAAATTAGCGTTTCGAGGTACGGGGCTAAGAAGACTGACTTACAAAATCACGACCCATGCACCTTTGCATTGGTAGATGTATAAAGCGTAGAGGAGGCTCGAGAAACAGTCATTCGAACGCAATCATAGCGTCGGTGAAGTTGTGAAAATTTAGCAAATAATACCTTAACAATAGAAAGAAACTTATAAGCAAATGTAAGTTCAGTGCATTAATAGTGTTTTGAAGTGTTTGGTTTTTATATAAATATTTATTAGTTATAATAACAATAGATAATAATTATGTATATAACATTAAAATACCTAATTCACTACATAAAATAAATTTTAAATTAGGGTATTAATAGCGCAATCATAAAAATGTTAAATTTAAAGTGGCAATAACTTAAAATATTACCGGTGAATTCAATAATAGTGCCCAAAAAGAAAAAGTGGTAAAAATGGAAAAAAATTGGCATATAAGTATAAAGTGAGCTTTTAGGAGTTTATCAAAAAAGAGAGATTTTTTTCAACTCTAGTAAAGTTATTAATATCTAGTTACGTAGTTTGTTTAAATAGATAGTTGGTACTTCGGTTTCTACTAACATAAAATATTTAAAGGACTTTAGAGCACACTTTCTGTAAACACGCAGTCAACTCTCATCAGTTTTCAATTGGACCCGTTCTCTCCTGTGAGAACTTTTACTGTAATCAGACAGCCTCCTGTAGATAGCAATACTTTCACTACAAGCTAGTCAGCCATAACATAGTTGACTTGGGATTAAATTGCATAATACAAATCGTACCAAAAACTCACAATTTACTACAAAATTTATTAACCTTATAATTTTAATTATATTATTGAAATTGTTTTAGAAACCTCTAATAATAGCATAACGTTCATTTCCAGCAGAGGCAATACACTACATACGACAAACACTTTCTTTCTTATTCAAACGATGACGTTAAATTATACCAGAATAATGGAGTAAAAGTCAGCGCTTTTCTCATGATTTCCGCTAGTCGTCACATTTAACTTTATTATTCGTTCGAATTAGCATTAACACGTAACAATAGTCCATTTGCATAGCTCGTTACAAAATCTAACTTATCCTATAACAGCCAGAAGTAAACATCTCGCCGGTTACATAATAAAGTGTTACGGCAAAAATTACGCATTGGTCGAGAGTCGCTTACAAATGAACCTCTTGTGCCGGTTCGGTTGACATTGACACCATTTTGCACTTTCTTTCATAATAAAATATCTTGAGGATAATACAAAAGTGATGTTGAAACTTTACCATAGTTTAATATATATTACACTAAATATCTAACTATATACTTGTTAGCAGTAATGTAATAGTAAAAATAATTTTAATTGAAATAAAGGACTTTTACATGGAATTTCATCGCTTTATTTTTGTAGAAGAATACGTAACCGTATTGTTAACCACGTGAGAGTATTTTGGCGTGCTTGTGCTCGCACAGAGCAGACAACGCAATAGTGCGCTGACATTATGGAACCTTACATAACTGCACAGCCTAACCACGAAAGTAAAAGCGATTCTCCGCCTACGATGCGGTTTCGAAATAATGACTTACTTTACTTAAAAGGGATCAAATTACGTCCAGTTTTAACGATTTCATAATTTATTTGCAGACAATGCGGTGGTTTAATATAAGCTGTATACTGCTACCGTTAATAATAGCTGGTACTTCAGCGCAATGGTCCTGGAGTGAATCAAACGACAAGATGTTGGAGCCTGCCAAAGAAAAAGCGACAGAACTTCTAGAAGGTGAGCAACTACCCGAACAAAAAGCTCAGGAGAGGAGTTTGGAACCTAACAGCACTGTCTTAGACGACATTGTCGATGAACTAGTCAGCAGAAAACAAGGAAGAAGTTTAGAATTCGATGATGTTTACAGTGATCCCACTATCAAGGAAGCTTTAGATTCTGGTGATGACGTTGAAGCAAGAAATTTAATCAAAGGAAGACTTTGCACATTAGGACTAATTCAGGTAAGATTATTACTGCATTTTGTAAAACGGCATGGCATAACATTAGTCACGATTATCTGTAGAACACTTTTTTTTCAACTATGTTTAATTTATATTTTTTTGTTTTTTAGTGCGACGATGAAGAAACCCAAGAAAAACGTTATTTATCTCCCGATGAACTAATCTATGCTCAACCTGTTGACATTAAGCCTATTGGAAAACCTATCGCCTCCATTGCAGTTCGCGGACCACCTAGAGCGTATGGTCCCCCCAAACCAATGCACTATTCCCCACGCCCACAAAAGACTCCACCTAAAAGAAATGGCTATGGAGGTTACGGCGGCAGCAATAACCGTCCTGGCTTCGCTGACAAATATGGATCATCCGGCAATTTTCAGTTTAGTCAAAGTGGTGGAGTATATGGGCAAGAGGCAAACTATGTAACAAAACCTCCCAGTTATGCTCACGAAAGTCCTTACACTTTTGATAATTCGAAACCCAGCTACAACAGAGTTCCAATTCCAGTTCAACAGCCTACGAAAAGTGAAACAACAGTCCAGCAGCATGTACATCATCATTATGTTCACAGTGATGGTGACAAGGAACCAAAAGTTATTATAAAACCTGTTGCTATCCCTGTAGGTTCAGTGGGACATTTAGGCGCACAAAATCTTGCCCAGCAGACCGATATAATAACGGCAGGCGGAGGAGATTACAGCGGCTTAACATCTGGAGGGTTCAAACCTATGTCTGGATCGGGTTTCGAAACAGAAGCTATTTACGGCTCACAATACAATAACTACAAAGGAAACGGAAATAATGGTTTATCACAATCCTTGCCGAACCAGTTTGCAAGCAACACTTTTGATGAAAACAAATATGGAAATTCTTTAGGTTCATATGGCTCTAATAATAATAATGATTTCTATAGAAAAGAAATTCAAGTAGGGTCTACTAATAACCTATATAATCAAGGTCCAGCCACTTTTGGTCAAAGTAATGGATTTTCTGAAAATTTCCATGAAGGCAAAGCGCAAAATTTTGACTGCGTTTGTGTAAATTACGATCAATGCCCAAGCCAGGAAGTAATCGGACGTAGAGACGATTTATACTTGCCCATAGATCCACGTAATAAAGGAAGTGAAATCTTGGCTCTTACTGATGAACAAATAGAAATGATTACAAATGCTGACGCCATTGAACAAGCAAAGAAAAATGAAACTGAAACAAAAGATGAAGTTAAAAAAGTAAGCAAACGAGAAGTAAAGGATGAGAAGACGGAAGAACCTGCAAAAGAAATCGAACCGGTAAGTTTTCCTATTTAATTATATTTTATCACACTATTTTACGAATCAAACTCTTAACAATACAAAACTCTTCCCTCATACTTTTCTAATTCTATTAAAAAATTACATGTCCCAAATACCATTTTATACCACTATAATCCCATCCAACCATCATCAATTGAGACTGGGGTAACTTTAATAATTGTATTCAGAAAGGTCTGCAATTTAATTATAAATAGACCTGTCCAAGTACAATTATATTTCAAAAGACCAACTAAACTATGGGCACTGACATTATCTAACACTAAAGAACTATTTTAATTTAAATAAGAAAATGTCACTGCAGCGCTTCATTGGATTGCCCGGCTACGGCGGCAATGGCGGCAATGGCAACAACAAACAAGTGCAGCCCACGTTTGGTGTCTCTTTTGGGTTGCCCCAGCCATCCCACAGTGGTTACCCTATAAATCCTTATAACTCAAACCCTCTCATCAATCCTTATGGCCCGGCTCTTAATGGAGGTGGTCTCAATTTAGGTCTTCTTTCCGTGAATCCATTGTTAGCTGTTCAAGTTACTAAAAACGATTATGGCGAAAAGATTGTAAAACCGTTCGTGAACTTACACGTTACACCAAATGAACATGTGGTTAACAAGCTAGGGCACTTATTTCATGAGAAAAAATTATATTTATTAAATAAACATGAGCACTATCATCATCATAATCCTTACCCTCACGGTCAATATCACCATAAACCTATTTATCATGAACCAATACCCCCATTATACCATAATTCTCCTCTACCCTATCATCATTCACCACCATTCTACCATCATTCATCTCCACCCTATCAACACCCTCATCCTTCACCGCCAGTTTATTCACCACAGTATACAAACTATGCACCAGACTATTTAAAAATACATAACCACAATAATTTCAATGGACCTTTATCAAATGATGATGATTATTATGACGATGATAACACTAATAATAATGAGTACGTAGTTAATAATCCATATGAAGGCGGTTACGGTTATGACCCAGGCTATGAAAGGTCGGCCAATAATAGTTTGAATAAAAGACAGGGCTACGCTAATAGATATGCTTATTCTCGTTCCCTAACCATCCCACAAAATAATCCTGGGGTTTCTGGGGCAACCAGGGGAGGCCAAACAGTCCGATTTCCTGAAAACAGAAAGAAGAGAGACATTCACGAAAACGCAAAAAACGAAACTATAGAAGAGGTAACTTCTACAAATTAACATATTTTTTGTATCACCGTTCGTTTTGTATTTTATTGTAAATGTAGGTCTATCTAATTTATCCTTTTCTTTACTAACTCTATTTATTTATCTATTCATAGCGTCAAGGTTACTTCGGCCGTCCACAAATCCAACAATGCAGGCAGAATCAAGTATGTTGCCGCAAACCTCTACGGCCACAAGCGGCTAACAAAGGGCAGTGTGGAATTAGGCACTCTCAAGGCGTCAATGGCCGGATCAAAACTCCCACTTATGTTGACGGGGACAGTGAATTTGGAGAATACCCATGGCAAGCAGCCATCTTAAAGAAAGATCCCAAAGAATCTGTATATGTTTGCGGTGGAACACTTATTGATGGTCTCCACATCGTAACTGCTGCTCATTGTGTAAAATCGTAAGTGAACATTAATATATGTAATTCATCTTATTATTTATTTAATTGTTAACCAGTTTTGGATAAACTGGAAATTACGAAAATTTATTTAACCACTTCCATTTCTTTTTTTCCAGATACAAGGGCTTTGAACTTAGGATCCGTCTCGGTGAGTGGGATGTCAACCACGATGTTGAATTCTTCCCTTACATCGAAAGAGATGTCCTATCTGTCCATGTACATCCTCTCTACTATGCTGGAACTTTAGACAACGATCTAGCTATCTTGAAATTAGAACACCCAGTAGAATGGACCAAATACCCTCATATCAGCCCAGCGTGCTTGCCCGACAAGTACACAGACTACTCTGGACAACGCTGCTGGACCACGGGATGGGGTAAGGATGCTTTTGGTGACTTCGGAAAGTACCAGAATATCCTCAAAGAGGTTGACGTGCCAATTCTCGGGCACAACACATGTCAACAGCAGCTAAGGCAGACTAGATTGGGATACAACTACGAGTTGAACAACGGTTTCCTTTGCGCTGGTGGTGAAGATGGAAAGGACGCATGCAAGGGTGACGGTGGCGGCCCACTGGTCTGCGAGCGCAGCGGCACGTGGCAGCTGGTAGGCGTAGTATCGTGGGGCATCGGCTGCGGTCAGGCTGGGGTACCCGGCGTCTACGTGAAAGTTGCTCATTACCTCGACTGGATTTCACAAATTACCGGCAAATTCTCTTCTTACCAATAAGGCGCCATTCATGACTGAATTTTAATGTTAGCTGAGTATTTGCTACTTTGTGTTACTTACCTATTAAGGCCTATAAATTATTGATAATTTATGTTTATAATTTATTGTAACTTTGGATGGTAATATCCAGAGATCCGTGTACTTGCATATTATGCAGAATTTCTATTTATATGATTAAATAAATAGAATACGAAATTATATACCCAGTTTATTATTTTAGGTGTTCATAATTATTATAAGCTGTTTTTTATTAGTTTCACCTGTCCCGTTGTCTGTAACCAAATCTTGCAAGTTAAATTTGATCCGCTTCCCGGTTTCCGATTGAACCGAAATTTTGCATGCATGTACAGGGTGTAACAAAAAGGGTATGTTAAGCGAAAAGCTATGAATATAGCCCATTACTAAGAACCTATTCCCAAAATTTAAGACACGAAATCACATGTTTATTTTTCAAGATTGTATGAACAATCCTAACTTATTTAGGAATTCTCCATACTAACTGTGTGTGTGTGTGTGTGTGTGTGTGTGTACGGGCAGGCAGGGATGGTACAAACTTCTACTCTGCCGGCACCACGCGGATATATCGGATGATAATGCAATATTATTATGACATAGAGCTGATCTGATGATGGAGCTGGAAGGTGGCAACCACATTGAGTTTGGGCTCATTTGATTCGAGTGAGTTCATTTTATTAACAAATAATAAAAGCTTGTTTTAAAAAAGGCTTTCGGCCTTAGAATAATGATTCGCGGAGCGAAGACCAATAATTAATCTAAGCTTTCGGCTTTGCTATTGCAAATTAGGTAATCAGGGGGCGGACTCCACAGAACACTATACAGGTGTAACAAAAGGGGTATGTTAAGCGAAAAGCTATGTAAAGCTTATTAAAAGAAACCTATCCACAAAATTTCAGACTCGAAACCACATGTTTAATTTTCCAGATAGTATGGAGAATTCCTAAACAACTCAGGAATGTTCATACAATTTTGAAAAATAAACATGTCATTTCGAGTATCTAATTTTGAAAATAGGTTCTCATTTTTCGCTTGACATACCCTTTCTGTTACACCCTGTATACTCGCGGACTCTACCATAGACATAGTAGAGGACTCTACCAGCATTTGACATTTTTGAATAATTATAGATAAATAAATGATTATTAGTGTCCATTATTGAAATTATATTATGTTAAATGTTAACTATACTCTGTATTGTGTACGTGTAAATAAATAAATCAGTAATATCAAAACTCATGCCAGGCCAAATCTCAGATGTTCTGTTACACCCTGTATACTCGCGGACTCTACCATAGACATAGTAGAGGACTCTACCAGCCGTAGAAAGAATTCATAGTCAAAGCTACCAGCATTTGACATTTTGACATCAATACTCAAACCTCATGCCAGGCCAAACCTCAGATGAATTATATACAAGCTCTTTCTAAGTATACAAGCAAGGATATACGGATATACATGATACATGCCAAACCATTGCCAAACTGTCATAATCAGTCATAGTAATAACTTGTCATTAGAACATAAATTTAATTTATTTACCAACATATTCTATTCTTACTTGACGAAGTCTTAGGTATACAGTTCCGTGTCTAACACGAAACATTATCTAAAACCTCAAAAATGGCTGGAAAAGGTTCTGAACGCAAAGGGAAGAAAGACAACAAATCCACAGCAGCCAGTAGCGAGCTCGGCGACGCCCTCACTGCGTTTACACTTCCAGATAGTCTGCCATGCTCGGAGATTGAGTTTCCAATACTAACCAAAAGGGTTTACCGAGCCCAATGGGATGAGATAGTGCGCGAAAGCGATCAGGCGCTTAAAGAAATAGCAGTATTCGTCGATAGTAGAAGAGAAATACCGATTCCGTCTCCGTTTTTAGGTAAGTAGGTACAGGAGGATTATTAACCTCTCTTTTTTGAAAAAATATTGAATGGACTTGATTAACTCTCTTCGCTTCTTCGCACAGCGGAACTTTTAACGAATCTTGGAGGTCTCACTCTATATTTCAGTGACCGATGAACGGTGGATAAAGCATAGGGTTTAGGATCGTATCGTAATAACTAGCCAGAGCATATGATAATATTTCACAAAGAATCTGTTCACAGATACGGAAACTGATTACATAAAAAACGAAGTCTTTAATCTACTGATACCAGCAGTAGAGGAAACTCTCGACAAAGCTAAGATCTGGGAAGCTTGTTATATACAGAAATGCTTCTTCAATGGCATCGATCATATAGTTCAGGTAATCGTCCCTTGAGTTAGGATTTACCTAAGCTATCCTACTAAACATGTAAGGTTATACTTACATGCTATGATTTATTATAGAACCTCATTGCCTACATGCATATTTTGTCATCTGGCACAACGGTAATGACGAGACTTGGAATATGCCTGTAGATATAATAGCATATTATTATCTGCGAAATCTATATTTATAATCGATTAATTCCATGTAGACTCTTCACTCTTAACTTCCATCTTATCTCTTAACATCTATTTTATCTGTATCTAGGTAGGTAAATAGTTAGGTACTAGGTAGGTACTAGGTATAGGTACACTCATACTTTATATGCATACAAGTTTATAGCCTACTAGTTAGGTCATACTAATTACTATATTTCTTAGCCTTGGTTCTGCGCTTTATTAGAATACCTTAACTGCATCTTCTTCCGTGCATGTCGTAAGAGTCGACCAAGGAACTTGGGTATTCTCTTAGGACATAAGCTAGCAAGTTATCACTGATCATTGCTAGCTTATGGCCTAAGAGAATACCCAAGGTCCTTGGTCGACTCTTACGACATGCACGAAAGATGAAGCTATCACCAATCATGCAAAATAGGCGCACAGTCGTCGAGTTACGGAAACAAGCCCGTTCTACCATACCATACCATCACTGATTATTTACATCTGTCCCCGTTATGCTAAACCAGGCTGTGGGACCTCCTTTATGATCCTGCAGTTCTACTCGTAGCTACCCCGTGTCTATATATATCTGATCGAATAAGTCATTTATTTAATTGTTTAGTTGCTGTGGAACAACAATCCAAGATACCCGAAGCGTAAATTAAATAACCTACACGTTTTCAACATGCCGTGGGTGCGAGACATTCTTAAAGAGAAGTACATAATTATATTTTCTACTAGTGGACGCCCGCGACTCCGTCCGCGTGGACTACAGAAAAAACAAAATGTCGAAATTATCCGGGACAAAGTGGGACCTGTAACAATATATTCCTGAAAACTGCATCGAAATCGGTTCAGCCGTTTCTGAGATTAGCGTGCACAAACGCACAGACAAACCGACAAACTGATAAAAATTCAAAAAATCATTCTTTTGGGTACTATTGCGTTAATAAAGGTCTATAATATTTTTTCTCATGTATGTTCCATGTACACACAGCGATCCGTTACATTTTTATTATATGTATGGAATATGTTTAGTTTTAACTATATACCAGAGTTATATAGCGTCTAGGTATGTATATTGAAGAAGGCTGTTTCAAATGTTTGGAAATACAATACCTCTCTCGTCTTCAGCCTATTGCAGTCCACTGCTGGACGTAGGCCTCCACCAGGGCACGCCACAAGGCTACTGCCACAGGGGGGTTTGCCCATAGTCACCACGCTGGGCAGGCGGGTTCGTGACCGCAGTGTGATTTTCGGACTATGTTGTCAGCACGGGAGGCGCTGGGCCCACCTCTCGGAAACCCTTAATCGCCGCGTACGATACCCACGGGTAGGCATGGGGTTGTACAAACTCTACTCTGCCGGCACCACGCGACTAATCATCATTAACCTGTTGCAGTCCACTGCTGAACGTAGGCCTACCCCAGGGCACGCCACAAGACTGCCATGGGGGGGTATTTGCCCATAATCACCACGCTGGGCATGCGGGTTGGTGACCGCAATTTGTATTTTGGACTATGTTATTAACACGGGAGGCGCTATTGCCCACCTCCCGGAAACCCTTAATCGCTTCGTACGATACCCACAGGCAGACATGGGGTGGTACGAATTTCGTGGTGGTGGCGGTGGTGTAAATACGGTGGCCGGCACCAATCGGCGGGCTAACCTGTCCTATAAGTATTTATTTATTTAGAATGGAAATACAATCCCCATGTGTTTCAGTCCCCGCCCTTACTACCCCAAGTCGTGGCTCTGGCCTGAGGACTACGCCGCCACTCTCATACAAAAAACAGTGCGACAGTACTTTGTTCAGAGAGAAGAGGAAGTACAAGAAATGCGCGACTTTTGGAAGGTAGTGCTAAAAAGACTACATGTAGAATTTCTGACTGGTGTATAACAGTTCGCGCTAAATATAATTAAGTAGGTACTCAAGTAGGTACCTAGACATTTTATAAACTCGCGAGTTCGTGACTGGCCGCGAGGTTGAAAGATTTTCAGAATACAAAGACTACGAACGCCTATCTAGTTTTAATAGAAGAGTGAAAAAGGTGAGTGAGGTATAATCCTACTCGCTCAATATCTAACATGCTGACTTCTATTAAAATCCTATGCTTATATGTATTACCAAACTTCACAAAAACCGAGTGCCCCTATGGGAAAAATTACTAAGAATATAACCTTTGCAATAGGTAGGTAAATAAGCAAGACATAATATTTACATCTACTTTTTCAGAAATTGGAGTTGGAACAACACATGCCAGAAATCGATACAAATCCCTACTTGTCTAGAAAGTTTGCTTCTGCTATAAACTTCCGAAAATCGCTTAGTAAATAAACTGTCTAAAAGGACAATTAAATATCCATAACAATGGAATATGTACTTATCCATTATTATTTATTCATAAGTACTTAAACATAAACTATTATTTTCAGATTTTTAAGCTACAAAATAAAGTATAGCAATAGCTTAGAATTAAGTCTACTTTTGAAATAAGCCAAGGGTTAATCTAAGGCTAAGATTTACATCTTTAGCCTTCACTGCCTGGAGTAAAAAATCATAGTTAATTCATAATACTTCTTGTACTTACATTCAAGAGCGATAATTTAATTCAATTAAAATACACCATTACTGACTAGTAAAAACTTGTTCAATTACTCAAAAATGTCAGTTTAGTTTTTAAAACCATTTAAAAGATAAATAAATAAAAATAAAAAAGTTAGACCATGCCATAATTTATTGCTTCAATAAAATTATGCAACAGTTAAGAAAATGACATCATGTCCTAATACAGCCATTTTATTGCTACTGCTATACTTTAACATCCCTGCCCCCCTAGCATGAACACGATTTGTAGATATAGTATCATATGATATTGTATCATCTCTACAAAATTCTACATGGCGGCTATATTTATTGTATTTTGACAGGCTAAATGTTGATAATTCGGTTTATCATATCGTGTTTCACAGGTCATGCTACTTGTGCTGGATTTATAAATCAATTCCTTCATAAAGTGAAGGGCTAGCAGGTTTTCCAAGTGCCATAGTAAACTGGATGGTTGGTTTCTCATCTCCTTTAGCAATCTTCTTTGTTCTGTTTGGGCTACGGTTGTAACTAAGAGGCATCATATAGGTTTTCAGTGGCTGAAATGTGAAAAGACAATTTGTGTCATTCTAAATAGGTGACATGTCAGCTGATAGTGAAGATGATTATATCTTGTATCTTAATAGATAGCTGCATTAACTAAATCTTACTATGCCTTTGCCCAAGAGTGGTTAGTACATAAAAAATCTACTAGAAGGCCTGATCAGTCCTTTTAGACAATTGGTGGCAATAGACAATGGATAGATTATGTTGATATGGTAACATGGTGTGGCCATGGTCATGGTCATACCTTCTCAGCCTTCCCTATTAATTGAAAAATATAAAATTGTGTTGCATTACTGCTATACATTATATTATTCTATAGAAGAGGGTTCTGTGCTGATGCAGAGCTTCAATAAAATACATCAGGTGCATCTCCATCTGTGCAAGGTGCATATTGTACAAGTCCGCAAAAGAACTCAGGCATTTTCTCAGGTGATAGCCAGCAATTTTTCACTATCATTTATGTCTATCCCCACTATACTAATACATGGGATCTCCTTTGTAATCCTGCAGTTCTGGCTACCTCATTTCGGGGAACACAATATGTGTATCACTATTTATATATTTTATAGAAAGTACACACCTCTAATCCTTTCATCTCTAGGTCTTTTTGTACAAATCTCTTCATCAATGGTGGCATTTCTATACAGTTTGGCAAGATCTCTTCTGGGGGTGCAGTAACCTTTTCCAATGAGGCTAGAAAAGCTGCCTCATCTCGTTTTGGAATAAGTTTATAATCAGGCTTATATGATGTTCGGTATATTTCTGTCAGTTCTGGTAACTTTCTGCCTCTGAATGTTTTCTCTACCCAAACTCTTACTCTGCGTCTTTCCTGAAAAAATATGTTAAACAGGCTATCAGTTTTCATACACACTTCTCAGGTTAAAAATAAAGTCATTCCTTCAAATTAATATACACATACTTTAAAGTATTTTTTAAATAAGTAATCTAATTGTGAAGAAAGTGCTTAAAACCCTTTGTGTGTAAATACATAGATGGAAAATAGAAACATCCATGACTCAGAAACAAATATCGATACATATTGCAACTCCGTCCGCGTAGACTGCAGTAGTTTCAGAACCTATTTGCTGCAAACAAACAAAAAAATACACTAAAAATTAAGTTACGCCATGCCCATCACAATATATTCCCGAAAACTGCATGCAAATCAGTTCAGCCGTTTCTGAGATTAGTGTGCACAAACAGCGGTAAGTTACAGTTTTATTACATGCACAAGACAGGAAGATAAAAAGATAAAATATCATCAATGTTTGCTCCTATAATACAGCTTTAGCGCGGCAGGTGAGCCCACTATGCCAATCTGTGGTCGAATTGCCGTAATTTATACATACCTCATCAGGACATGTCTCCACTTTCATAATCTTCATAAAACTTGGTTCAGGATACCGTTCAAATACAGAGCGGACAACAATCCTTCCAACTCCTAGATTCTTTAGACTACCAACAATTTCCCAAAGTGTTTTTCCTTTAAAATCCGTAGTCCTTCCAACATATTTTATAACTGGTGATGCCATTTAATTTTGATGAATAGGTAATAAATTACCTATATCTAAATGTTTCAAAGAAAACGAGAAAACAAAATAGGTTATTTTTTCTTTTTAATTTATCCCGAAGGAAAGGCAAAGGGGACTATGCCCATACAGCCATTGTCTTCTATCTATACATATAATAAAAATGTAACGGATCTCTGTCTGTACATGGAAGATAATAAAAAAAAAAATATCATAGGATTTAATGTATGTAATGTGTTAGGTTTTAGATATTTCTATAATCCTGAGGATACCACGGGTGTTGGCGAAACATAATGTAGATTATTAATCTAGTTTTTGATTTCGGAATAGTGCAGTGTATTATCTTGCATGCTAGGTGCTCGGATCTGGTTTATTGTGGCGATTGTAGATAGTGCAAGTGCTTGTTTTCACAGTTATGAATTATTAGATCCGAGGGTCAGTGGAGGGTGTAGGGCCCGGTGATGGGCGCACCCATAGTGAATATTTTTAACCATCTTTTCTTAAAGCTCACCTGCATATAAAACCATGCACACGCACTGGATTCACATCACAAGGAAACAAAATATCTACCAGAAAACATAACTTTACAGACACATGCAAGCCATTTACAAGTTTTTTTTTATTTTCACAAGAAAATTATACTCGCCGCCTTCCATTATTTTTTGTTTAGTTTATCCCGAAGGAAAGGCAAGGGAAACTAAGCCCATACAGCCATTGTCTTTAGTAAATGATTTCTGAATTTATGATTGATGATGATGAATAGAAACGTCGGGAAAATCCTCAAGAATGGGTAATTAATTAGTAAAGATCAAAAAGAATTGCAGAAACAACTTACATGAGCCCATGAAGAGATCGTATACCGACTAAAGTTTTAAATTCAAATTCAAAATCATTTATTCGACATGAAAGCATTAACAACTTGTTTGTCGATGGTCTTTTTATATGTTACTTTCTATGTTCGCACCCCAAAATGAAATCGCTACCAAACAAAAAAAAAAGACGAATTAAAACTGAGTAAAACTTTAGCCGGAATACGATCTCTTCATGGGCCCAAGTAAGTTGTTTCTGCAATAATTTTTCATTTTGACTGACTTTACACTTGTTCTTGAGGATTTTCCCGACGTTTTCATTCATCATCATTCATCATTATTATCATCCATCATAAATTCAGAAATCATTTACTAAAGACAATGGCTGTATGGGCTTAGTTCCCCTTGCCTTTCCTTCAATTAATATCAAGTAAAAACATCACTACGGACACATGCATATCATTC
Source organism: Carposina sasakii (assembly GCA_014607495.2). Lineage (NCBI taxonomy): Eukaryota > Metazoa > Arthropoda > Insecta > Lepidoptera > Carposinidae > Carposina > Carposina sasakii. The sequence goes on from CP053155.1 coordinate 8,365,894, forward strand.
CACTCTTCTGGGAGCTTCTATCTTTTCCCGTCGAATGTTTATTTTTAATTCACTCCAAAGAAAATTTATTCCGATAGCACATATATGTGTGTCCATCCATGGCCGTATAAAGAAAAAGTTGTTCTTTATATCTCTAAGTAGCAATTGTTGTTGATAAAATGAGAATGAGTCATAAATTTTAAAAAAAAATGTCAACAAAACAAATCGTACTACCTGGCTGCATGGACACAATTTCTTAACCTTGTTGGACATAAAAGAAGATTGACAGCAATGACAGTGACAATACGTGGGTGGCCATACGTGGCACGTTTCTACCATTTAACATACATATACATATAATCACGCCTTTATCCCTTACGGGGTAGACAGAGCACCAAGGGCCAATAAAACCACATGGTGCCACTTCTGACCAATTTTGAGGGTATAGTTGAGATGTACAGGTTCGGTTAGTAGTGATAGGTGGTCAGCCCATCGCCTACAAAACACCAAGACCCTCTTGTCCCTCTACTGACTTGTACAGTATGCCCGGGAAGAAAAGCAGCTGTCTTATTATACTTTTTTTATTATTCCCAGAGCAGCATAGAAGAATTTAAGCATATTGGAATTGTAACTTTTAGCACACATTCCGTCATTTCCGTATTTAATTTATACTACGAATAATAATTCTGCTGCGATTGCGAATAACAAATAGTAGGAACTATTCACACCGTGTAAGGTGCAGGAGACTACCTAATAGCAAAAGAAACCAATGCTTCTCAAGTTTCGTTGGTTGATTTCTCACCTGCAGGGCATCTCTACTTGACCCGGTAGCTCAGTGGTTAGAGCAACTAGGACGGTATGCAGTGGTAGTGGGTTCGATTCCTACTCGGGTGAAGAATTTTTTCCATTTCTTTATTAATAATTTTATAACATCTCTACTTAGTTTGTGCCTGCTGGTAAGAAGTTCAGCCCCCGTATCTTTTTTGACAGTTCATAGTCATGATCACCCATTCAAACTTATTGAGCTGGAAGTTGTTGAGTTTCAATTAAGTTATGATAACTATGAACCATAGCCAACAGGCCTGCAGGTTCGGATCCCCCAGGAAAAAAAATACTGCTATAACATATATAGGTATATTTGAACGACTTAGGGTGTGTAAAAGTCGTAGCATGCCTACTTTAGTGCAATAAAATATATCTACTCATTGACACATTTGTTTGATATGTACCTACCTATATATTTAGGCGTAAGTACAGACTTAGTTGATCTATCCATCCGGTATAGATATGTATACCTAGTCTATTTTTTAACAAACGCGTACAGAGTTGAGTATGCCTCTCGCACAAAGTGAGATGGGTCAATAGCCGCGTCCAGACCAACCGAGCACGGATCACGTGACAGCCTCGCTATCCATTGCCTCGGTCGATGTGGACGTTGCTCGGGCTGCCTCGGGCGCACGTTGCCTCGACCGAGCGTGCCTCACAGTCGAGCCATCGGCTGTCGGTAAACGGGCTGTGCTCAAAGGTGCCTGCCTCAGTGTGCGCTGTGCGTTCGGTGTAGACGGTCTGATTTGACTCTTGAGTGCTTGTTGTAGGTTTATCATGAACTTGATGCTCGGGGACTTCTGATGGCTCGGCCTACCTCGCGAAGCTTGCCTCTATGTTCCGGGGTGATGCGCGAATCTGGCTCGCGAGGCCAGGATCGCAAGCCACTACATCGAGGCTGTCGCGCGAGCCCATACGGCTGGAGTGGACGCGGCTAATTCATTCTTGTTTTGAAATTTGTAAAGATGCATTAATATTGAATACTTCTAAAAACTGTAGAGTAGAGAAAATTTAATTATTATTTTATGAATTGAATATACATACTTAGTATATTCGCAACTAAATTTTCTGTTCGCGTTGCATGCATGATATTTTCATAAATAAATAACATTAAAACAATACATATTATAATTTGTATGTAGATATATGTATATTATAATTTATAATATTATGAAAATTAAATAATTATTAAGTAGGTATATCTTAAATCTTACTTCACTGTAATCTTAAAACCTATCACCATCACTACCTTCTGATGAAATTTCTGCAGATACGTCAATAATAAACTGCTGTAACATTGACTTAGTCCCACACTAAGATCCCTAAGGACTTGTGTCGTGGATACTAACTAAGCAACAGTATATATAGGTAAATACATAGATAAGTATGGAAACGTCGATGCGGTACATTACTAGAGCATTTGTGTGGAACGGACTTTATGTTAATTACGTGGACCAATAAAAAGTTATCAAAATTTTCAATATAAAATTATTAATAAAGAAAATGGAAAAAAATTCTTCACCCGAGTGGGAATCGAACCCACGACCACTGCAAACCGTACCAGCCGCTATAACCACTAAGCCACCGGGTCAATTACTCGGATATCGAATTTTTCATTACCTAGTACCTACTCGTTTGCTAAAAATACAGATTATAGTAGGTATTTTCGCCGAATAGTAGAAATTAAATTATAATTTCCTTTGGTAAAGTTTTTTGGTGGCAAATGTGGTAGCTTTGTCAATTTTTAAAATGATCTCACTGATTAGCGCGCGATTTTAATTTGAATCCGTGATCGTGATTTGGCTCCGTGATCTTTGATTTGAATAGCTTTTTCACTGTTATTTATTTCAAAATTTACATAAAAATTAAGTAAATAGGTATGTACATACATAATTGAGTTATATATTACTACTTACTATATACTTCCTTGAAGGAATAGGTACCTACTTATGTTAAAATGAAACCGAATGGACTCAAGTGACTAAATTAATCTAAAATACTAAATAAAATTACGTTTCCCGCAGGTATTCAATGAAACTGAAAGTGAAGGACCTAGCTGTTTGGTCCTGAAAAATGCCTACTACTCTTTCAGCTTTTATACGGAAATACCTTGAAGTATTAGGTACCTATGGACTGAGCAACTTTTTATCCCGGATAATTTCGACATTTTGTTTTTTCTGTAGTCCACGCGGACGGAGTCGCGGGCGTCCACTAGTGTTATCTATATTAATGAAATCTCACCCTTTATTAGTTACTTGTAAATGCCTGTGAGGTTTTATACATATGATGTATAGGCCAGTTTATGGGCAATAATAAAAATGTTTACTGTCTTATGTAGGACATTGTAATTATAAATAGGTATATTAGTGCACCCAGCTATCTAATGGCCAAAGATCTGGCACTAACAGGCAGGTAAGGATGACTAGGTTCTTATGGCATAGAGGAATAACAATCTTATTCCTCTATGCTTATGGTTGATACCAGCCATACCCATTTAGGTGTGTGTATATTAAGTCTCTCTTCATATCTAGATCTAGACATCAACTCCAAAATGGATGGACAGAATTTTTGATTGGAAGATTCAGTTAAGGTCAGTTTTCATATCCACATAACTAAAGCTGGGCTTATTCCAGTGACGTGATTTTAGATAGACGCGGGGTCACATACAAAATTTATCAAAAAATTGGCACCACAGAATCTATACATAAAAAGTAATAACTGTTATAACCAAAATTTTTTTAATTAAACCTTATGCAATTACCATAAGACATAAATTTGCTTGAAATTATCACCCTATGCAGCTTACAGCAGTGTCCTGTCACTTATTCAGCTTACACTAATTTGATGTTCTAGCCAGAGACGCATGTTTGTCGAACATATGGTCAAACAAATCACCATTGGCGTGTTCAACTATACAGCATTGGTGCTTTGATAAAAATTAACATAGGAAGACTTTCAGTTGTAAAATTTCATACAAACTTTTATTTAAATTCCCATTAATGCAAATTTTGGAATCCTAGACCATATCCCGGTGATCAATTTAGCTTAAATTTTACATTATTATTATGTTATTTTTATGATATGATGCTATGATTTTTGAACTTTGACCAGAGATATCTTTTATACAGGATGTAACAAAAAGGGTATGTTAAGCGAAAAGCTATGTAAATAGCCCACTGTAGAGAACCTATCCACAAAATTTGAGACCCGAAATCACATGTTTATTTTTCCCGATAGTATGGAGAATTTTTAAATATCTCAGGAATTTTCATACAATCTTGAAAAATAAAAAAATGATTTCGAGTCTCACATTTTGGAAATAGGTTCTCTATAGTGGGCTATTTACATAGCTTTTCGCTTAACATACCCTTTCTGTTACACCCTGTATATGAAGTATAAAAGGTCCGATGACTAAAAATGGTACCTATTCGGTCTTAATTTGAAAAATAAACTTCAACATTATAATAATTATTTAAGTTTGTGTAATAAGCTAGTTTTAAAATGTTTTTATTTATTAACATTAAATGTTTTTTAATAATAAAATAGTAATACGTTGACGTGTGACCACTATTTGCAGAGTTGGATTAAGTTGGTCTCCCACCACCAACACACGTGAGGTCTTATATTGATGTTGGGCCAATATATCATTTTAGGCCAATGTTTACATCAATCATCCTAATAAAAAAATCATAATAAGTCTTTTTTTGTATTTTCGGTTTAAATATGATTATATCCGCAGATTATTAACATGAAATGAAACCTTTTGAAGATTATTCACTTAAACTATGATATTCCCTCAGAAACATTCACTTTTCAGGACTTTTTTTTGCAATTTAGCATGTCTTGTCTATACCATTGCCGTAGATGAACTAAATCTTGTGATCTGCGCTCGACAGTTTTGAGCATATCACGGACGTTCCGTATATTGAGAGCTGACCCTATATCTAGTAATAATTCATCTAAGGCTTATTCAGTACAAACCTAGATACTTTTAAATATTTAGAACACTTTCTAGTACTTTAAATTTGTAAGCTTTGATTGAAATTAAATATAGGGTTTTAATGTGCAAAGAAAGACAACATGTCTCTTTCAGTTTAATGTAAAAAAATAAATTTAAAACATCAATACCATTTACAAACACATTTGGTACAAGTGAAGCCAACTTTGTAAGTCTAAATATAACCTATTTGGTTCCAAATTCCAATTTTGGATAAATACTTAATAATAGGTTTAGTGCCAACTTTATTCCTCTGATAGGCTATCTGACGTTTGGAACTATCTGCCCTTAATCTACAATCAAACATTTTATTATGTGTGACATGTTGCTCTTGCTAAGAGATTGAGTGCATAATAGTGTGTAAAGCTAAATGTCTAGCAACACTGTCCCCAAGTATCTTCATTGTTGATGAGTGTCATGCTGCACAATTTGTTAGGCCTTGTTTTTTTTGTGTAAACTGTACAACAGACAGTAAGAATTCTAGTCTAGGCCTGGGAACTAACCAGCCTTTGTGATTCCCCAGTCCATCCTCATTATTAAACTAACCTACATGTATAATTCAATCTGTGGTTATTCCTTGCTTTACTTTCTTATGGGTAGCTAAATAATACAAAGCACTTAAAAATCAACTTCAATTTATTCTCAATCACTTATTCCGTTACTTAAAAGAATTTACGCATTACACATTATGTAAATTGCAATAGTTAACAGTTATTATAGGTAATTTTAAATGCAAAATTATCAAATTATTAGTTTACAGTGTCATGGAAATCTACTAGGATGATGTTATGATGATGTTTCTGCATCTGATGTTCAATGATAATGAAATTATTTAACTAAGTATAAATTTTGCCTGCCATTAATCTATTAATTATTTTTACACATTTTTCTAATCGTGGACAATATTGAACTATGGATTCAATCCCACATTAACCCTAATTAATTCATTATAATAGGCAAGTTTAGGCACATAAATAACAAAATATGACATTCTTTTTGAAAATTGGTACATACTTACCTAAGAATAATATAATCAGTTTTTAATGCAAGGCAAAGTTTCAGAATGGGATATAAGTTTTATATTTAATTTGGAATAACTAAATGTCTAAGTTATCTGGTATTATTTTCATAAGTTTATCAATTATTATAAAGTAACTACTATTTTCCATTGCATTATCAAGCATAAATTAGATCTATTATAAGCTTCCCTGAATATTATTTTATATCAAATTAACATTTATATTTTGAAGCAAAATTATAAAATTCTGAACAAATTATCCAATATGATCACCTTTGGTGGCGTATACTTTTGCTAAGATTATAGTGCATTTAACAAGCACATTAGAAAAACAACAACAATACTAAGATTGAAGAGCAATCAAAGCCAGTCGATTAGAGGTGGTTGACATGTTACATGAACCTACCCCACGTCTCTAGACCAACTATGACGTGAAGAAGCTACCCTTCTTTTATTTGGCGCTATTTCCACTCCTAACCATAATGAAGATAATAATTCTCAACATATCTATTTTATAAACAAATGTAATTAGACTACAAGATTTATTGATGCTTTAATATAGTTAGGACCAAGAAAAGTGCCAATCATAATTTCCTACTGTTATACACTGTACAGCAGTCACATTCCGTTGGCAACAAATTAAAATAATTATAATAGTAATTCACCTATCAATTGCCTAAATTACCAATCGGAATGGGCTTTGTGAACACGCGGGTGGTGAATAACAAATCCATGGTTACAATACAAGAGGCCTTTACACATAGTTTACAAGGGCCTATAATTAACGCTACATCTAAGCATTTATAATAATTTAAGACGAATATTTACACCATTGACATATAAATAAGAAGCTTAAATAAGAATAATTTAAGTCGGGACATACTAATAGGAATCAGTCATTATTATATAATTAATCGACAGAGCTCGACTCATTCTGTTGATGTTGTATTTATCTCCGAGGTACCTTCATCATGCGGCGCCTATCAGCAGTTTAACTACGCTTGGCGCTCGGTACAGCGGAGCTCCCACCCCGCTAATTCGCTTGAGATACGTGGCCACTCATCGAAAAAGCGTCAGTTGGTTATCATGCTTGAAATGAAGGCTAGTAGTATCCTACAAATGTACGCTAGGCGTGCTGGGGGCGGGGTACGGACGCGACTCTGGACGACCGCGACGCTATACTTTAAGTAGTATCTCGCCCGTAGGTGCCGATGCGTACTTCGTCTATTACTCTTGTCCATTCCAAAGCGTACGACTCAGGGTCTTCCAGATAATATGTTCGATTAGGCTGTAAATAATTAAAAAAAAATTAAGGTTAGCACAGTGGTAGGTAGCTATGTCTTGAATAATAAACACTGCATATAACTATATAATATGAATCTGACAGAAAATGAAAAAGAAATCAATCTTACCGTGTGCACTAAAAATATTCTGAAGTTTTTGGCCTCGACGCGCAACTCGGGTGACCACGCTATTTCTCCCTTTAGGACCATATTCACAGGATCTACATAAAATAAGCGCGGTCCGGTTGTTAGCAAGAGCATACGCCTACGCGCAAAAAGTCCTTTCCTCTTATCCACTTGACCTTGTTTCAAAATTAGCTCTCCTTTGACAAATTGGTGGTATTTATTCTCACGTGCTTGCACTTCAAGTCTCCGGCGTTTTTCTTCCGGGCTAATATTGAGAATTCCTAAAAAAAAGTGTTCATAAATACTTGAATCCACGTTAACACTTAAAAGTAAACATAAATGTGTACCAGACTGCAAAACATTAAAAGTCGAGCTAGATTTACCGGAAAGATGACGTCATTCAAAGGCTAAGAACGTAAAGGACATCCGTTCCGAATGTGCATGCCAATTTAATGATATCATGACGTAGCGCTCGTTGCTACAACTTATGAATGGAATTCTGTTTAGGTCACAAGTTATGAAGCTATCAGATTTCGTTAAGTAGTTATAATAATAGAAATAAATTATCTTAGATTGAAATGAGTATTTTTTTTACTTTAGAATGGTTTGCGAAAAGAGACGGATCAATATCAAAGAATTTAGGTCACGGACGCTCTAGTTGCCTCTTACTCGTTGCTTCACTGCACTAGCTCGAGACTATAATTGTCTGCAGATATTATGCATCTTCTAGTTTAGATATCAACCGAATAACCAATAATAAAATTGTAACAAATATGAAAATCAAAACAATTTGCAGTTAGACAAGAATATAATAATTAATTAGAAAAAAAAAAACAAACGCAGAAAAAGATAAACGCATCATAATAAAGACAAGAATATTTACCTTTCGATGTAGATAGATCAATCTCCCACAGACGTATCAGTTTATTATTGTCAAGGCCAGGTTCAATAATAAGAGATGAGTCTCTGTCTACTTCGTCCTCCAATGAACCACCAGGCAAATACGGGCAGATTGTAGGGGGAGTCTGCTCAAATATGTTATTAAAGTCAATGCCTTCGAAAAATGGATGCTTCCGAATGCTTTCGTATGTGTCTGACATATCATTAGCTCCTAATCTCTTGGAATAATCTAAGTTTAAAAGTTTTTCCACTAAATCTTTGGCCTCAGCCGGAAAGCCTTCTGGGAATTCGTATTCCATTTTGAGTATTTTCTGGAAAGTTAGGAACTCAGTAGCTGCCCTAAATGGTGGCAAACCCGAAATCATCTGGTAAATAATACATCCCAGAGCCCACAAATCAGACGTACGTGTATCTACGCGATGTTGTAGTAATTCAGGGCTCACGTATTGAGGTGTTCCAACAAAACTTATTCTTCTTGAACGGTAATTCCAAGAATCTTCCTTCTCTTCTTCTTCGTGTTGTACTATTTTAGGAGGGGTGCGGATTTCTTCAGGTTTCATAATTTTAACAGTTCCAAAATCGGCTATTTGTAAATGCATGTTCTCATCTAGTAATATATTTTCGGGTTTTAAGTCACGGTGTAATATACCCTTACCGTGCATTTTTTCTAAAGCTACTAAAAGTTCAGCAGCATAAAATTTGGCTACGTTTAGCTCAAAGGAGCCAACTTTATTTATATAATTTAACAATTCCCCGTTTTTCGCATAAGATAATACAAAATATAATCTTTCAGCATCCTGGAACGTACAGTATAACTTCACAAAACCATGAGGAACATTATATAACATATTCAAAGCTTCTTTTTCTCTTCCTATGTATTCACTTTTCTTATGCTTGAGGATATGTGATTTTTCGCAAACTTTAACTGGAAAATAAAAATTCTAATCAGTTATGTATATCACCTAAACACAGATATCTTCACATAATTGTCAGATTGAAGGGGATAAAGTAAATAGTGTTGTGCCATAGTAATAAGTATTGTAAATCGAAAAGTAACTTCGTCATTGTATGTATGTGCCTGATATTTATCAATACAAACCGGCAGAACGGATATAAAAGATAGGATAGAATTTATTGCTTTAATTAAGGTCTTAGATATAATTATTACCCATGAATGAATGACTTACTTGCATATTCCTTATCGGTGTGAACATCTCTTGCTAAAAATACAGTGCTGTAACATCCATCTCCAAGAACTCTAATGAATACATAATCGTTAGGTGTCTTCTTGTTAGGCCTGTTGGTTTGGCTAGGAGTTGTTGACGCAGTAGGTGCCGGTGTAGACACATTGGCAGATGGTGTTGCCTGCATCTTAACCGGCGTTTCGACGCCGCACTCGGCAGCAGCAATGGGAGCTCGAGTCTCGCTTGTTGCCCTTGTCTGTAACGGAGAAAAACTGAATTATTTTACAAAATTACATCACTTATCGCGGAAACCACGAGCGCGTCAGCGCGTCGACACGCGCTTTGAGAGTGTGTACTTGTTTATCGTGCGGTGCGACGTTAACGGTGCCGATGATGGTTGGAAATACGTCACTCGCGGTGGGGGCTGGAGAGGGCAACGTGCTGTCTGTCTTTTATAGTTCCCAAACAAATAGATGACCATTTAAAGATTCCATTTCATTGAAGGAATCCATCTGTATTATTTTGTTGTAATTTTATTGAGAAAATAATCTAGAGAGCTTTCTAAAATAATTTTCAATAAGGGCCGAAACACAAAACCGCGAATACCAGCGTTGTGACGCCATACTTGGTGACAATGATTCACTAAATCTAAAACTCTTAATTTAAAGAAAATGATGGAAACCCGATGGCCTTAATGTATATCAAAGAATATACTTACTCTCTAACGAGAGATGTGAGATATTTTGACGCCATAGCTTGTTAAAAATGATTCAGTTTGTTTCTAGTACTCTTGCAAACAACACGCGTCAACCCGGAAGCAGTTTTTAAATCAAAATGTCTGACGTTGATGTCGATATATGTATTAGTCTCTTTGATTCAAAAACGCTTGTTTGTGGGATTCTAGTGATGAAATTTATAAAGACAAATTTATAAAACAAGAGGCATGGAAAAGCATTTCTTCTTCCAAGCAATGACACTTCACTGAAATAGTGTAACAGTAATAGTAGAATCATGCTGTGTGTCAGACCTAATGTTGGTTTTGCCATAAAGGAGAACTGTCTAGCAGTTCTCCTGGATTTCGTCTTTAGGCGACCTTAACTCTTATTAGCTCCACGTTGGTGGCTATTAAGCCCCGAATCGCTAACTTATGCCTGACAGACCGTAACAAATCGCACTTTGGGGTGGTGACCGTTGCCAAAGCAAAGGCTTTGCGATTTATTTTTTTGGGTTGTTTAAATTCACCTCCTTTTTTCTTTGGTAGCGGTTTCATTTTGTGGTGCGAACATAGAAAGTAACATATATAAAGACAATCGACAAACAAGTTGTTAATACTTTCATGTCGAATAAATGATTTTGAATTTGAAAATTTGTGAAATCATTTATGATATTCATCATACAATTATGTATCTTTACAAAGGCAGAGAGACGTCTATCCACACTAAAAAATCATGGTTACCCTACCGTACAACAGTAAAACGTTCTTTTTCGCGGCGCCTCGCCGCAACGCAAACTGCCGATTTTAGCGTTGCGGCGCCGCAACGCGGTTATGTGTTTCGGCCCTTAGTACTCAATTTAGTTGTAACGTTTTGCCGTTGGCCGCACGTTCACTGGCCTCCCATACAGTTCGATGATCCAATTTTCAAAGTAGGTATGTCAAATTTTTTGTTCATTTTCTTATGAAGGCGTGCGGAGCAAAAAATGCTGCGTCCATTCAACGTCACCGAAAATAGAAAGAGAAGCGCTAACGTCGCAATTCTTTCTCTTTCTTATACGGACAGTTACAAAGAGAACGCTTAACGGTTTATTTACTAAAAACACTACGTAGTGAGCAAATAAATACAGTAGCTTTATACATATGTAATATGTAAAAAGACCGTTCTAGCAATGTTAATTACATGATCTTATATATACAGGGTGTAACAGAAAGGGTATGTTAAGCGGAAAGCTATGTAAATAGCCCACTATAGAGATCCTATTTCCAAAATTTGAGACTCGAAATCATATTTTTATTTTTCAAGATTGTATGGACATTCCTGAGTTGTTTCGGAATTCTTCATACTATGTACCTGGAAAAATATAAATGTGAATTTGGGTCTGAAATTTTGGAAATAGGTTCTCTATAGTGGGCTATTTACATAGCTTTTCGCTTAACATACCCTTTCTGTTACACCCTGTATATAGCCTACTACTATTAAGGATGAATGCCATATGATGCATCCTAACTTAATAGGTATACTATAAATATCGAAACGGAATCAAAATACAATAATCAATATGCATACGGCAAGATGTAGTTTGAAGGCTGGACACATTCCGTCTACCCAAATGAAACTTCCAGTGTGGCCCAATGAGTCACTAATTTATGTGATCTGGTCACATAGGCTGCAAGTGGGTCTCGCATTCCGCGGCGGTGGTGTCGACCGCCACAACGGGACTCGAAGCGAATTTCCCACCGCAACGCATTCCAAGGCTTGCATGTGTGTACACAGTACGTGACCTCAATACTCACACAACAGTCAAACGCATAAGTTTCATTTATTTAATATTCTCCTTAATCGTATAGCGGTGTAAAGACGCGATTATCAATGAGAACATATTTTTAGCTGTACATACTGGTAATGTTTCTGTAATTAATAGAAAATATGTAGAACGGCCTTGCACGACATTAAACAGCCGAGCGGATGCAAAGCGCATTTCAACCAAGAATAAGTTAGTCAAGTATTGTATGCGGCTTAACGCGTATCTGACTACCTATTTCTATCTTTAGATTTCATACTATTAATCAATGATTAGTACTTATGTATTTACAAAAGCTTCTGCTACAGTAACTAATGTAAATTGATCTATGTTAATTTATTATTTTTATTTATTATTTATTTAAGATCCTCTCATTATTATACTTGTCATAAACAAAAATGTCTTAGTTAAACAAAAAAATATCTGCATTGACCTTTGAATATACAACAGCGAAAACAAGCAAGATACCTAAATATTACAACGTGAGTTAACGTGACGCACCACGCCACGTCACTGACAGATTTGGGAAAATCAGTTAGCTAAATGTATTCTCTTATAACGTGTGTCTCTGCCTTTACGAAATTTATTGTAAGTATAGTGGTTTTGCAGCAAAACAAAATTTTATATAATAAAGAATCTTAAAAATTAATTATATAGTGAGATTGACAGTCTTCAGAAATAAATAACAGTCAAATATGTAGTATCTATATTGTATAACTTTAAGTCAAGTACAATATTTTAACCAAAAGCAGCCTAAAAGTTCTATAATCGATCATCATCATCATTCTGAACAGATGAATGTGGAGTCAGGAATTCACTAGTGGAGGCAAAGGTAGTGGTAAACAAGGTGGTCACGCTGCCGACGCGTGAACAAACAAGTGCAGAGCGGTCTGCGGTTTATTGTCAGTGCCGCGCCCGCCACCGCTGTCGCACATCGCACCGTTCTGTTTTGATTCTAACAACATAAACACGACGCTCGATGTCCGCAGCATTTCGTTCGCAATCCACAAGGGAAAACGTACAGTGAAAGTACTCACGCAAAAAACAATAAGTATGCGGGGAAAACATGATTTATAAAATTTTTACCCATACTAACATCATGGTATTTGGACATTCTTTTATCAGCATTGGATATTAATTGTTGGTATTTCATATACTATACATATGTAAAGTAAACAAAGGGGCGGCGTTATAAACGACTCTCCAAATCACACAAATAAATAACAGTTCGAGACCCTGTCCTGTCTGCAGACGCGCGGAGTCATTGACCTTACCTTAGATTTGGGCGAGGGCTGTTTCCCGCGCTTCGTGGAGCTCACACCGAGTAATCGCAAAATTCTGTTGGCTGCTTCGAGAAGAGTAGCACTACCCCTCGATCCTCTTTTTACTCTGACGGTCAATCCACTCATTTCGACCCGCACAATTTGGGTTTTTAGTTTTATTGATACTTAGAACAGTTTATTTTTTATCACAGTTCAGAAGATTATTGCGGAATGTTTTTCAACGAATCACAAACAAAACCAATTACAAAATACTGAATGCCAAGAATAACAGCAAAAACAAATTGTTGATAAACTAAAAGCAGCGCACGTCTACTCCGTTTCACGGCGCGATGTGGACTAACTTGACGCGGCGGGCGAAGCAAACGTTGACTACGGACGGCCTCCGCGCCTGCTAGACGGAATAATCGCATACGGGTGAATTGATGTGGCCCTCTCCGTCCCGCACCTCCACCCACCCTCTGGCTCGTCATACATTTGTTGGTATGTTATGTTGTGGAATAGTATTGTAACGTAAACTAGTTGGTTGCGACGAGTAAACCAAAAATGCAACCAACCAATTGCACATTAAAATAAATAGGAAAATATTTTTTAAATAACGATACTAATATTAACAGACATATTATAGGTATTGGCTGTAACATTGGTATGTACTTAAATTTAATAATAAGTCATTCATAAGAAAGTACAAATTCATGCATAATTAAGTGAAGTTACATTGCATCCATGCGGTATTTTATTTTATCGTTGTAAAGGAAATTGCAGAGGACAAATTTTCTGAACTATCAATGTGGATATCATTCACAAAATAAATCTTTTTACGGAGTCCCACGTGTTTATGTTCTGAATCTTCAATCGCACACGCGGGTATTAAACGGGTCCCAGAACAGAAGTGTACAGAAGGGGGCGGGTGTTGAGAAAGCTGGGTAGGGTAAATTGAAGGCAACCTGAACGCGGGAAATGGGAATAGGATCAATAACGTCAAGAAATGCAGGAACGTTTTTGACGCACCATCCAGGACAATGCTATTATGTTATAAAAAATTATAAAATGTGATCCAACAGCCATGCTTAACATTAGCAGAGCGAACTCTAGAAGAACAGCGACAAGGTTCTAGTTCATCGCCCGAGAGAACTCCTCCTATGTTCCTTAGTCGACCCTTCGTAGGACATGCACAAAAGGAGATGCAGCTGATATATAAATAAATAAAATAATGTATTCTAGCACAAGAATTTTTTCTCCCACATTCTCTAATAACTCTCAGGTAGGTACGGGATAAAAAAAGCAAGTGAAAACATTCAGAGGAGGCAGATGTTTTTATGGGAGTCCTACTGAACGACGCGAAGGCAGGTGTGGGTAAAGAAACAGATGCTGGTTTTATAATAAATAACACAAAATTGAAAAAAATCTGATACAATTAATTATATTGGACAGCTTCAATTTATAATTAGAATAAATTCAAAATAAGGGCCATTTTTACCACAGGTATTTTTAAGCCTGATGAACATAATTGAGCACACATCATGTGTTCTGTATACAATAACAATATTCGATAAGCTACGACTGAACAGGTTGATAAGAGCAACATAATATAAACTCTGGCGCCAAATAACCGAAGACTTGGCGCCACACTACAGATATTGCACCTTATCACGCGCAATACCAATTTACATCGCAACGTTGCTATTTTTTAAAGATGCTTATGAAATTCATTTAAAATTCTGTAGTAATAGTCCTGCACTATATAAATTTTGACTTAAAGCAAATCCAAAAAACAGCATTTTGGTTATAGATAGACGATTGAAAAATGTTTCTGTTGAATTACATAAATTGAAATCAAATTCAATTTGCGTAGAGAAAATATACTGGTACTCAAAGGTAGAGGCGCCTAGAGAAGGTTGACGACTGGCAAAATGTCTTGGTAGTGGCCTTGTGCAGGTCCTTTGACCCTGCGTTGGAAGTGTTGTCGGTATAGGTACATACTTACAAACCACCTGCTTGGAACCTCTCATAATAAATCTTCAGTTAAATCTAATTATACCTTTTTATTATGCGTATAAATACGATAATAGATTTGGGTGATTATACAAAAGTTGGGTAACTCTTGAGGATATTTTGTTTACTTTAGTTATTAAATCAAATTATTACAAATTCGGGTTTATAAATAATGGCTTATCTAATGAATATATTGTTCCAAATCAGGCCAGTCACTTTTTAAGTAGATTGTGAGATATTTAAAATTTTCTGAATTTAACTCCCAGGAGACTGACGAGGGTAACAAAGTAGTGATAACTGACTAACTGATAAATACACAATTTTGTAAGAATCATAATGAAATTTAATAAAAACTGATACAAATCTCTTAGTTTTAATAATGGTGCATGTCTTTTACGAACGTACGAACGAACTCCATACATCAAATAAAGTAAGTTTATGCCAAAAAAAATGCTGGGTTTTTTTTTATTACTTGATCTGGCGAAATTTATAGTGTCTAGTGTTTATGCTAGTTTTTTCATAGACAGATATTAATTATTTCTCGTGAAAAATCTTGCTACGCGCGTCTATGTGCATTTATGCAGAAAAACGCAGACTACTTACTCAACTTTGGGAGTAAGTAGTCTGCGTTTTTCTGCATAAATGCACATTGACGCGTGTAGCAAGATTTTTTCACGAGAAATAATTAATATCTGTCTATGAAAAAACTATATAATAACTAAATATATAAACATTTTAACAAGTCATAGTTAACTATGTATAAATGAAAATAAACCTCAGATTAACAAGAAAATGAAATTTTCTTAATAATAAGTAAAATCTCTTATTTATTATTATTTTATTTTTATCTCAAACTTTTAATGCTAGCGGTATGATTTTTTAGGGAATGCAACAATTATAAAAAAATATGAACGTCTAGCCTATTTTTTCAGTTTAAAGACGATACTTATAGGATATTTCATCTGTAGGTACCTAAGCAATTTTCATATTGTTTGTTTTCAGTTAAAATAACTGATTGTCATGTTGGTGGCATGGTTACAAGTGGCATGATTACCTTACCTAACTAATGTAATAGTAATGTGGTCGATTCCGGCAGTCACACATTATTAAAAGTTTATAATACAACGGTTTACATAAACCACAAGTATTGTTCTAAATTGCCTTAATACTTAATCATAATTGGACTTTCCCTCTCCTATATACAGGATGATTTTTGGTCGTTAACGTTTCCGAAAACTACGGAATCTCCTCATCATCACGATCATTTTTCTCCATGGAAGCATACCTGGGAAGTGTCTGGTTTCCAAAATATTAGGGTCCAAAGTTGAGTAAATAGACTGCGTTTTTCTGCATAAATGCACATAGACACGCGTAGCAGGATTTTTTCACGAAAAATAATTAATATCTGTCTATAAAAAAAACTAATATAAACACTAGACACTATAAATTTCGCACGATCAAGGAATTTAAAAATTTTTTCAAAAAAAAAATTTTTTTCCCAGCATTTTTTTTGGCATAAACTTACTTTATTTCATGTATAGAATACGTACCCTTCGTTAAAGGTGGCCACAAAAAACATCCTGTATTTTGTGTGCTAATTGAGATGGGCCAGATATTTGATAAATATTTTCCTAAAAAAAAAACATTATGTAGCATGATATATAGCGAATATAGCAAACAAACTTGATTACAAATAAATAAAATTATTAATAAAGAAATGGAAAAAATTGTGGGAATCGAACCCACGACCACTGCAAACCGTGCCAGCCGCTCTAACCACTGAGCTACCGGGTCAATTACTCGGATGACGAATTTTACCATCTCTTTTCTAAATTACATATTGGCAACGTACAAATAAATAGTCAACCGGGTCAAAGTGTAAGAATGTGTATCGAGATAATGAACATACCGTCTCATGAATAACATCAAAACAATTTTAAATATACGTAGTTTTACTCGTATTAGGTTAACTGCTTGGTCCATTTACTAATACATAAATTTTATACATTATGCAATATGCATGCAAAGGTTTCAGTTATCGCATAATCGGATGCATACCTATTTGCTTTTGTGTCGAAAATATGAATCATACTTCTACAGAGTGTAACAAAAAGGGTATGTTAAGCGAAAAGCTATGTAAATAGCCCACTATAAAGAACCTATCTACAAAATTTAAGACTCGAAATCACATTTTTATTTTTTAAGATTGTATGAAAATTCCTGAGATATTTAAAAATTCTCCATACTATCCGAAAAAATAAACATGTGATTTCGGGTCTCAAATTTTGTGAATAGGTTCTCTACAGTGGGCTGTTCATATAGCTTTTCGCTTAACATACCCTTTTTGTTACACTCTGTATACCTGATTGATAAACACTGCCCAAACCACAGACTTTTGGCTTCAAGTAAACCTTTCACGACATGGCGGGAAAACAAGGACGATGAAATACTTGAGGTAAATGCTGTATAGTTGGGAATCTCGCTCCTCGCTCGCATGTCTAGACGACTGCCTCTATCTGTCCCTGCACAATACTTTCAAAATGCACTCTTATGATTTCATCTCCAAGATTCTTATTAGAGTAGTTCCATTTGACTTAAATGCGTATAAAAACGGGCTAGCTGTCCTCGGAAAGTGCATTGATCTCAGGACGCGTCCTTCCATGGCACAAAAATCGTTGCACGTGACGCTAGCCTCTCTTTTTTGTACATAAACACAGGAAGTAAGTGCGAGAGGGACACACAACCGTAGTAAGGCAGGATGCGCGTGGCACGCCGCGGCCGATACACCCAAGCGGGCGCAATGAACGACGATCATTAACTTGAAATGGAAGTACCCACCACGCTACATTTTGGCGCCAAGACCACACAATACGTAGTATCTTTAATATAATAACTAATCCATCTCTGTTATTCAATTTTAAAAATACTTATAAAAGCGATGATTGTTTTTATTTATTAGTGCAAGTTAAGATATATTTTCAGCATCAATAACAAAGTTAAAGATAATCAATATTAAAGAAACATTAAATTAAGGCTACAAGCTAAAAAATGCTAATAAGAAATAAATCATTCATTAAGCAGAATAAAAACCAATATGACTGTTTGGCGCCAAACTTCAATATGGCGGCCATTAACAAATTTACCACGTGGTTGCAAAGGACTACAATGTTTCGTTTAGGGCACGTGGTAAATATTTGTTTCTACAATAAAACTTTGTTAAAAAATAGTAAAATAGTAAAATTCATGGAAAGTAGGCAGATGCCCGCTAAAATACGGTAATTGAATTAACTAAAGGCGGTATTTTCAAGTTGTCAGTAATGTTATTAAAAAATATCAAAATTATGAAAAGTTTATACCACTGAAATTAGAGAATTATTTTTTTCTGGAACGTGACAACTTTGTATAGTACAGGTAATAAAAAAAACATCGTCACATCAGAGAGCGATTATTTATTGATAATCGTATGTATTTAGATTTTTGATGATCTAATAACCTTACTCTGAGATCGAAGAACCTTTAAGTATCCGAATGAAAACTACCCGAATGAAAAACGCAATACCTTCCTTCTCATGCCACAAAGCCTACCACGTGGGACATGTTTATATTTTCACTTTTGCATCAAGTCTTCTCAAAAGTTAAAGTAGTATTACATATATGTGAGTATATACTATATATTTGTTTTGGGTACTATTGCGTTGATAAAGGTCTTCTATAATATTTTTTCTCATTTATCTTCCATGTACAGACAGCGATCCGTTACATTTTTATTATATGTATACTACATACCTAATAGTTTAGAAAACCAAACATACCTTTCAACATCTATAAATAAAATTGTTAAAGGATAGCAAGAGTAATCAATCACATGGAATGCGAAGATTACCACAAAAGCAATTTGTGACCGTGCGATGTACTGGTTACATTCCCTTTGAGCGTTTGCAAGACGCGCGATGCAATGCTAAACTGACTGCATTCCGAACCCGCCGAAGCAATCTACCTTTAAAACAGTGGTTATGCCACTTACTACTCGGAATTTATGTTGGAAATTTAGAATAAAAGTTCTGTAGTATCTAAAAGGGCGATTATACGTTAACGTTTTTGTTCCCTAAATGGAAAGGACAAGGTAGGAGGTACGTTGGTCATGTTATGCGTCATCTCGCTTAGGTTTAAAAGACGCGGTCATTCACCCGCATTGGGGCAACAACGTATCGGTATTCCATCAAAACAACAACGTCTCAAGGACTAAGTATTTTAATGTCAATTTATTGTTGAAATCGACGATTGATATGTAAAAAAATTGTCATGACTTGACTTGAATGGTTTAATGGAAATATCGGGGGAACAAAAATTTTCTTTACATTGTGAACAATTTAACACTAACTCGTTAGAAATGCCAAGCTAAAATAATGTCCCTGACCGTATTTCGGTCATGGCGGTCAATCTCAACGGAGAATAACAGCGCCAACTGAGCAGGAGATATTATAGTGTACAAATGTGTGCGCAAACACAGATCCACTCATTTCTTAATCTTTACTGGTATCGAACTTACATACATTCAAAACAATGATAGGTTCAAAATATATCTGGGACAAACCAAGTGTATATTGTCCGTAATGCAATGAAGCAATAATGAAATTAAGTTTATATTAGGGTAGCGGCGGCCGCGGCCGGCGGCGCAGCTTCGTACGTTCACCCGAATCCCGTCGCGCCGCGCTGCGCCCTAACCCTAGTTTTATTTTACACCCTCAAGTCGTGATCGTCAGGTCTTTTTACATTGAATTCTATTTTGCTTTTAATAACGGTTTTATCGGATAGCAGATACATTCGTATAAATATTGCATTAGGTTAATGTCTAATAATAATGGTGATGAAGGAGAAATAAATAAGTAAATAAAACAGCAAATAATATTTTGTGTCAATAAAAACGTCAGATCAGATGTCAGAGTTTCGAATTAAAATACTTAAACAAAATTATAATTTTGTAAGTGGCAAATAAGATAAACACTTTTTTTTAACTACACCAAAATAACTAACGGCCAAAATTAACGATGTCCAGCCTGTCCGGCTTTTGGTAGGCTTTTCACCAAACGCGGATCATGACCATCCCCTGGGGCTTAGGCCAGCTTAGGCAACGCAATAATTTTACAAGCGACAGCGAAGATCGTGAAACATTTCCACCAACAGCGATCACGTTATTTAGTGAACGCGTTAAATTAAGGCTTCCTATTTGAGGAAATGTTGTCATAACCTTGCGAACTTCGTTGTCGCTGATCACAATGTCTAAGCTCCCTGGACGGACAGGTTTCTAGTAACTCTAAAAAGTCTAATAGCAAATGTCAAGATGTGTGTGTACAATTAACAATATGAATATTTTTTGTAAAGAAGAATGTTATCTGGTGTAGCCTCTCCCTTACACGAAGACTTTGCCAATGCTGTCAAATTAAATACATATAACGATTATGTTTAGATGTCTACCCGCTTGTAACCCATCTCATGTCTTAAAAATGGTCACAAATTCTCGGTAGAGCTTAAATTTTCGGCCAAAACTGGCTGGCCTGTCCGGCTTTTTGGTTTTTCGACCTGGCAACCCTGCCTGGATCGGTTAGAAGATCAAGAGCAGTCGTCTACCCTGGGGAGACAGGTCATAACCTCTCTGGCGGCGGGTCACCTGTAGACAACCTCTTACAAAAGCAAGGATCTGTAACTCAGACTACCGAGAAAGCAAAACATCGTGCAGCTAATATTAGCTAATTAATTTAAAATTTAAATATTCATTCATGCTTTGATTTATTTTACAAAAACCTAGATTATTACTTTTAATTTAATGTTTTATTTAGCTAAACTGAAAGAGAGAGGTTTCAAAACGACTGCTGGTTGGCGAACAACAATCTTTAACCCGGTTGTAGAAAAATAGTAGGTAGTTTACATAGCCCAATGATAATAAAATATTTCATTACATATTGAACTGTGTCTAACTAGACAATATTTTTGCCAGTGAATTAGTAAAACTTTTCTATT
This sequence comes from Carposina sasakii, assembly GCA_014607495.2. NCBI lineage: Eukaryota > Metazoa > Arthropoda > Insecta > Lepidoptera > Carposinidae > Carposina > Carposina sasakii. The sequence goes on from CP053155.1 coordinate 8,387,016, forward strand.
AAGTATATGAACCTATACCTAGTGTCGATTTAATTAAGATCTTTAAATACCTTTAATTAAACGGATCTCTTAACAAATTTCGTTTCAGAGGTATGCATAGGTAATTAATTATTTTTGTAGACAATATTTAAAACCAAAGCAGATTTATAAAAAAGTTTTGTGTTATTTAGAAACCAGTATGTCGAGCGGGTAGAGGTCGTCTCGCGTCGCCTCGCCGTCTGTCTGCTCACCTTGGACGAACACTCACCTCATAGAGCATCCGGACATATCTCATGGGGCCCAAATAATTGCTCAAGAATGCATTCAAGCCCCATCTCACCGGCCAAAACACAGACGCAGCTTTATTACTTTCACTTGGTATTCCCATAAACATACTTTTAAAACGAGTTTGAGAATGCGTGTGAAAATGAACGGGGTTTGAGGTGTTTGAACCTTGTCTATGGGTGTTGTATTGCTTAATAAGCATAGCATTGATATATTTATTAAATAATATAAAAATTACGCCATTTTCCGGGGAGGGTTAGGTTAAGTTAGAGATCACGGATTTCCATTTGCTACGATCCTGTGACAATTTATCTATAAATAATTAAATTATATGGATAAGGTTAAGGATAGGGCTGCCATCCGTCCGGGTTTCCCCGGATTTGTCCTAGTTTGGAGAGCGTCCGGGGAGAGTCCGGGCGGGGTTTTTAAATAGTGTCCGAGTAGAATGGAATGTTTTGCAATAATTTACGCCATTTCATAGTAAAAAAATTTGCCGCCCCGCTCCGCGCATGTATGAGGGAAGATGTATGCATATGTATGAGGGACGTAGTTACCACCGCATCAGCCGTATCAATGATACGGGGCCACTGGTCTAACATGTGTAAGCAAAAATGCAGATCTCGTTTGAGAATGATAAAATACTAAAGATATAGGTAGGTATAGTAAAAAAATACTTTTTTTAAAAGAAATAATCGAAGCTTTTAAGAAATCAACAAAAGTAAAAAAGGCTTTATTCCCAAAAACACATTTGACAATATTTTGTTTTTACTGCAAATCCTCCACTAGGACAACCTGTATCGTAGGATTTACAAATGTTACACGGGTGCTAGGTTAAGTATATTTGTAAACATACAAAATAGTAAATAATTCTCGTTCGCTTGGTTGGTATCATCATTTCCATGATGCTTTAGCGATCGTCGCAAATTCTCGGCAGTCTGCATTTCCAGAGGTAAATGACAACTTATGTGTTGTACCTATATGTCCGGGGTTCTCGAAGCTTTTGTCCTGGATCCGTAATTTAACTGATGGCAGCCCTAGTAAGGAACACATTACATCGAGTAGGTGGTGAAAGCGGACGAACATCACACATGCTATCATCCGCATTTGCACGGAAAAGACAGATACTTGCACATCCAAAAAAATCTCATGTGAAAGGCGCCTAGCTGCAGGTGGCTTCGGCTCAATTGTACATTTAATAATATCTATATTAAATTTTATTTACTCATAAAAACTAATAACTATTTACATTATTAATTTTCATTTTCAAAACCGTATCAATAATTGCTTTGTACTGCATTATTTTCAAGAAATAATATACGCAAGCGTGTAGTAAAACTGAAGCACGTGTACCAGTGTGGCGATAAGAGTGCAAGGAAACACCAACTTTGTTGATTATTCACGGTTTTCTGAAGATTACTGTAAATCTAATCTCAGGCAATTGTTTAAATCCTAGATTACTATATGCTGCAGGCAGGCAGATATTACATGCAGCCGCACACTATGACGCGTGCTAACAGGTTACACGTGGTGTTCGTACGCAACACTGAAAGTCGTTATTAAACTCTTATCGGTGACAAGCAGTTGTATTAGTGAACACGGAGAACTAATAAAAATTCCATTATAGTTATACACTCGAATGAAAACAAACACTACTGACGCTATGCTCTCACACGTGGAACGTTTAGGGGACGTAGGTACATCGTTTTATTTACGCATTTTACAATGTCATACCTGTGACTTACACTTATTTATGGGTCATTAAACTGTACGTACTCAAACATAGGTACATTATTTATAATGTTATTTCCCTAATTACATTTAATTTTATGAGTTTGCTGCATTTAGATACAGAGCTACCTAAAATCATACGTTTGTATTAAGTATATTGCAAAAATAATGTATACTTACTTACCTTCTTACTGCACGAATAAACCTAAGAGATATCCTACTAATATTATAAACTCGAAAGTTTGTAAGTATGGATGGATGGATGGATGCTCGTTACTCTTTCACGTAAAAACGGCTGGAGCAATTTTAATAAAATTTGGTATGGAGTTAGCTGACACTCTGGATTAACACATAGCTGCTTTTTATCCCGGATAATTTCGACATTTTGTTTTTTCTGCAGTCCACGCTGACGAAGTCGCGGGTATCCACTAGTATTATAATACTAAGAAGTTACAACGTTTTGTCTAATTTTATCTTCTTAGCATTTAAAACAAAGCGGATACGGTTTTCGTTCATCTAACAGCGGCAATTCGTGGAAAGAAAAGCGGATGGATGCTACGACTACGGATTTTATTTTTGTACTACTAAACCTACCCACAACATTAAGACGAATTAACCTCAAATCCTTAGATGAATTATTACTAGATATAGGATCAGCTCTCAATATACGGAACGTCCGTGATATGCTCAAAACTATCAAGCGTAGATCATAAGATTTAGTTTATCTATGACAACGGTATAGACAAGACGTGCTAAAATGCAAAAATAAATCCTGAAAAGTGAATGTTTCTGAAGGAATATCATACTTTAAGTGAATAATGTTCAAAAGGTTCTATATGTTATTATGTCAATTTTTTTTTTGTTTGATAGAGTTCAGTTCTGAGGTGGTCCCATTTTCACCAGGTCAGGATCTGATGATGGAATCTAGGGCAACCAACCACCGAAAATTGTATGCTCGTATTGTGCTTTTGTTACGTAAGATCTTACGTAACAAGGGATACGTTAGGGATTATGAATTTCGGACGATCGATATTCGCAGAAGAAAGGGACTACCACGTCTAGCTCATGGATAAACGAGTAAGCACTGTAATGATAGCGTAAAAGAATGTAAAACATACGTTGTTTGAAGTATATAGAACTGGAATGTAAAACAAAAGTGCAGAGCACAGGCCGCCGAGACTTCCATTGTTGGCTCGTTGCGTGCGACGCATCTACGCAGCAGAGTGCAATCTTCTTCTATCTATATCTTCTATATACATATAATAAAAATATAACGGATCGCTGTCTGTACATGGAAGATATATGAGAAAAAATATTATAGGAGACCTTTATCAACGCAATAGTACCAAAAAGAATGATTTTTGGAATTTTTGTCTGTTTGTCTGTGCGTTTGTGCACGCTAATCTCAGAAACGGCTGAACCGATTTCGCGGAGTCACGGAGTCGCGGGCGTCCACTACTCTCAAAATAATCTTATTTATGGAATAGTCCATAATACTCACAATGAAAATTCAATTTATCAGAATGATACTTTAGGCGTACTACTGATACAAAATAAAGGTATAATGTATAAAGCAAATATACTTCTATTATAGGCGAGCATTAATCTAATATCCATCAGTTAACATCAGTAATGTAACGAGTTACGACATGCAAGACATATGAAGTTTCTTGTGTGTAGTTAAATACAAAATATTAAAATATCAAAACAAGTAAGGATTTAGTAAGATTAATCTATGCCTTGATGGCGCTAGAATCCATCTGCACGGGAACGTCTCATGTTGCGGCTAAAAGTGGATTCGACAGTAAGACGCAAGCAAAAATAAACGCAAACAAATAACATCAGGGCGAATGCAAAAATAGACAAGTATTGTTGCACGGCGACAGAACAATACTTCCCTGTCTAGTTCTAAATGTACAACAGGTTAAACTTTAAATCCACTTGGATTAAACAGAATGGTTTAATGTATCTGGATTGCGCTGGATTTCTTTTTTTGCGTGAATGATATAATCTATTCCGTTATCCCAGCAAGTGATCCCGCAAAGGATCCGTTTTATTTACATACATACATAAAAATCCAGCCTCTTTCCCGAAGGGGTAGGCAGAGTGTGAAGAATTGAGACGATTGTGCAGTATAAACTTGGATATAGTTTTCACATAGAAAATACATTGATAACAACCGTTGCTAGGAGACCACAGATACGGGTCTCTTCACATCCCGTCTAGTTTTAGGGCTTCAAGTCTTGAAGACCTATCTACTTACACAGCAGGTTAAGCCTTGGGCCAAACAACGGCTTTGTAAACATATCAGCAAGTTGGCTTTCCAATGATACTTGTCTCACAGACAGTTCATTATTAGAGACACATTCGCGAACATAAAAATGTCTTAGCTTAGTGTGTTTTATGCGGCGGTGATGCTCATATGCTGAATTTTGAGATAGTTTAGACTACAGCTTCATTGTCTAAGCTCAAGATTGGTTGAAATCATTTCTGCGTTATATCGTTCATAAGGCGATTTAGCCAGACTATTTCCATAGCTGTCTCACTAGCTGCCACGACTTCAGCTTCTGTAGTTAATATAGCCACTTTTGACTTTTCCATATAATGGTTGCTTCGGAATAGAGGCAACAGTATATATAATAGAGTATATATATATATATATATATATATATATATATATATATATATATATATATATATATATATATATATATATATATATAATAGAGTGACCAGTCTGTGCATCGCCTCCATGATCTGAGTCACTGTAGCACATCATATTATTGTGGCATATTCTTCTGTTCTTCTTTCTCATATACTAATCCTTTGGTAATTGTAACTTTTAGGTACCTGAATATGCGCTTAACGCGTAAGACGTCTCCCTTGGATAGCAAATATATGGCCTTGTAGCAATCATAAGGTAAGTAAGAGCTCCAACTGCTTGGCGATATGGGAATTTTACATGAAAGCTGTCACTTTCCTGTTCTTTTTCTTGATAGTAGTCTTTTATTATAGGAGTTGGCGCTGGTTTACAACCAGACATATGAAATCTTTCGAGTGACTTTATACGCTTTTTGGCTTAACGTTATTTTGTGTTCACCTTTTTCTATTTCCAGGTTAAGAAAATAAGAAGGTGGTTTTGTTACGATCTTGAACCGTCGCTTAAGTTCCTCCAAAAACTTCTGTCCGGCTCTGTCTGTCGATGAACTAGATCATCGTCAACGTAAAGCCCAATACCAGTTTTTGATTTTCCTCTTATACGTATAGGTATATACAGACATGGATCGGCTTCGCTTTGTTTAAAGTCAACAGAAAGTAAAAATTGGTGAATGCAGTTGTTCCAACATCTTGGAGTTTTCTTTCGTCCAAATAAGCTGCGTTTTAGTTTGCATACTCTCTTTGAACCATCACTGTAACCTTCTGGTTGTCTCATAAAGATTACTTCATCTACTATTCCATCCAGAAAAGCAGTTGCGACATCAAACTATTGAAGATTAAGGTCTTCATTTACAGCAACGCCTAGTAAAGCTCTGATCGAACTCAAGCGGGCAACTGGACAATAATTTTTGTCATAGTCCACTCCTTCTTTCTGAGAGAAACCTTTGATGACAAGCCTAGCTTTATAGCGGTCTACAGATCCATCAGGATTCCTTTTTAATTTATAAACCCATTTACATGGCAAAGCTTTTCTATCTTTAAGGTAAATCCATGATGTCCCAAGTTTCGTTTTTTTAAGAGAAGTTATTTCATTTTTCATAGCTTCAAGCCATTCATCCTTGTCAGGACTTTTAATAGCTTCTCTATATGATGTAGGATCTGGGCTGTCCTCGAGAATTTCGTTAACAGCTGCCATAACATAGTCATCATACGGTAAGGGTTGACGAAGAGTGGAGCGATCACGAAGTGAAATTCTTTCTTCCTCAACTTCATGTGGTGAATGTATCTCTTCTTCAGTTGTAGCCACCTCATCTTCGACATCATCTGGGACATTTTCAGACGCTGATTCATAATCACTCTCATGCTCAGGTGTATTATGAATAATTTTATTGATTTCAATGTCATTAATTTCTATTTCATTATTTACAGTTTCATTATTTACACAGTCAAAATTTTCGCTATCTGTTTTGAGCTGATAAAACATATTTTTTATAATCTTTAGATGTAATAACTCTATGTTGAGCAGATACCCATATTTGGGAGGATTTTGAACTTTCCGAGTATCTTGCAAACATTCCAGTTATCGCCTTTGAAACGAATTTGTGTTCATTTTCTTGTATATCAGGTGTGCTTGTCTGTCTTTCAATTGTAGGGTCACTGTTCCCATTCCTTCGATAGGTACAGTATGATCCTTTGAAGCAAATTTCAAATTATTTGATGTCTTCTTCATGCCTTGGACTTATTTCTTTTCGTACATCATGTGGGATGTACAGCCACTGTCCAATATCCAATTATCATCTTCGATATTTCTATTAGTAGTTAAGCAGACATCGGTATTGAGTAGACTCGTGCACATTGCATTTTCCTTCACTTTTTGAATCTTTTTGTTATTCTTCTTTGCTTGGTGCTATTGCCCTTCGTCTTGCAGTTAGTGCAATATACATAGTAGGAGTTCTCTACTGTACTCTCTACATTACGTAGCCTTGCTTCGGCTTCTTCAATAATTTTAACTTTTAATTCGTCTGGAGTTGGAAGTTGGTCTCTGGACTCTATTGCCACACGAAAATTTAAAAAATTTGGCGACAATGAATAGAGCATTATTATAGTTAATAGCTCCTTATTTAAATTTACATCCACATCATCTAACTCATCTACAATATCCATGAGGTCGTTTAGGTGATCGCGAACTTCCTGTACAGCGTCTCCGTGACTTGAGTCTCGTTTTTAAGAATCAGGCTTTTTAGAAGGGTTGCCTTTTTGGCAGGACCTTTGCTTGCGTAGATTTCCCTCAGAGTGACCCAAATTGAGTTTGCAGTTTTACATTTTTTTACCTGTTTTAGCTCTTTAGGTGAAATAAGCAATTGCAGCTCTGATTGTGCCAGTAGATCACTTTCATTATCTTCCGAGACATTTTCTACATCCTTCCAAAGTTTATTTTTTACTAACACAGCTTTAGCGTGAATTTCCCATGTCTCGTAATTTTCGGATGTGAGGGTTTCTATTTTAGAAACCATTTTTAACGCTCTGCTACCATGTGAAGAATTGAGACGATTGTGCAGTATAAACTTGGATATATTTTTCACATAGAAAATACATTGATAACACCCGTTGCTAGGAGACCACAGATTCGGGTCTCTTCACACAGAGATCACGCATCTCCATTTGCTACGATCCTGACACACCTCTTTCGCTTCATCTACTTTCATGATATTCTTCATGCACGTTGACGGTTTAGGGTTGCCCTGACCTTTCTCTAGAATTTCACCAATTTGACCTGTGAAAGTCCGGCGAGGTCTTCCCCTTCCAACCCTTCCATCCACTCTTCCGTTGACAATCTACTTTCATCCATCTCCTCCACATGCCCAAACCATCTCAACATACCTTTCTCAATCTTCGTCACAACGTCCTCATTTATACCACACTTCTTTCTGATCACCTCATTTCTTATTCTATCTTTCAAAGTGACTCCACACATACTTCTCAATGCTCTCATTTCCACTGCATTCATTTGACTGGTGTTTTGGTTTCTGTCATACCCAACTTTCACCATACATAAGAGTCTGCACTAAAACACCACTATGAACAGCCAGACGTGCCGTTTGCGACTCTTTCTGGCTATACATACTCGTAAATATTAGATTGTATCATAACGGAGCAAAATAATATTTTTACGGTGAGGGCGCTTTTTTTAATCCAGAGCAAAGTGAGGGAGTGATGGATTCAATGTACGTCTCCCGAGCCAAAAATATATTTTGCGCCCGAGTGATACACTCTACTTTTCATCACCCACTATGAAGAAATAAAAGGCGCCTCATATTTTATTGTTATACAGGGTGATTTTTGGTCGTCAACGTTCCCGAAAACTACGGAATCTCCTCATCATCACGATCATTTTTCTCCATGGAAGGGAAGTGTCAGGTTTCCAAAATATTAGGGTCCAAAGTTGAGTAAATAGACTGCGTTTTTCTGCATAAATGCACATAGACGCGCGTAGCGGGATTTTTTCACGAAAAATAATTAATATCTGTCTATAAAAAAACTAACATAAACACTAGACACTATAAATTTCGTACGATCAAGGAATAAAAAAAAAAATAAAAAAAAAATATTTTCCCAGCATTTTTTTTGGCATAAACTTACTTTATTTGATGTATAGAGTACGTACCCTACATTACAAAAAAACACCCTGTATTATTATTTAATAAAACAGAGTAACAACTAAATTGAAATTAAATAGTATCTATTAATACTGTCACTTTTAGAACTCATTTTTCAAAACAAAGCCGTGAATTTCTAACAATCCGTGAAAATTGACGAAAACGCGGGCTGTAGATCGCGCGTTTTTAATTTGATTTCTTTTCTTTTATTCAGCTAACGGCGCGACTATGGGCCGTCGTACCAGCTAGTCTTTATTCAAACAATATTTGCGTGCGATTTCTTTGGCGCTGAACACTAAGATGTTCTAAATTCAAAAAGTGCGCGGCAAAAATAATTGCGGCGCACTTATAAAAAGGATTAAAAACTCATTACTGCCCGCTTAAAGTTTCTTATAGAAATCACCACCTTTGGGTGCACTTAAAGGCGAACCAAGTCGTCCTTTTCGAATGATGGGATGAAAGGAATTAAGTGTCCCATTCACCCGATTCCCAGCATTCACTCTCCTTACAATATCTTTGTCATGCTTAGCATCCTTTGTAAACAAAGTCCCCAGATACAGAAACTCTGTCACTTGCTCCAATCTTTCTTCGCCAATCATTATTTTGCAATCCGCCATTACCTCATCCTTTTCAAAAACCATCACTTTCGTCTTACTTACATTCATCTTCATTCCTTTACTTTCCAATGTCCATTCATTTTTGTTACCATCTCCTGCAACTCCCCCGTTTTATTTAATTTTATTCCTATCCCATCCCGTCGCGGAATCAGATGAATATTTCATTTATTTTGTATTCCGTTCTGATCCCGTGTCTTCTTAATGATTTTTTAGTACTGTTAGCAAGTAAAACAGTAGACACATACAATATTGTTTTTCGAATGATTGTTGTTTTTTTACTAAGAGATCGAGACTATTTTACTAATTCTTATTTTATTTTTCTTAACTTTGTTGTTCTTCAATAAAAGAACTTATAGAATTTTCATTCTTTTATTTGCTATTTTATTTTCTGACCTTACACATTAAAAAATAACTCCACGGGATCAGACCGGAATCTAAAAATTGTTTTGGTATCAGACCGGAAATTGTTGTGGATTTAAAGTAAAAAGGGATAAGTTTAAGGGATCGAACCGGAATAGATCAATGATATGCATTAATGGTAAATAAGCCATAAGTACTACTTTCCTACGTACTTTTAAAAGTTAAGATTAATGGGACCGCCGACATTGCAAATAATTTGTAAGGTCATATGTAAGTAGATAAATACATCGTTCCAAATTTTCCTGAATGACCCTCCAGGAAAGACGAAAAGTATGGGAGACTCTCAAATCCAAAATTCGGTGTACCTATTAGATACGTCTTTGTAAGCAAGACAAATGACATACAAGAGTCGGCGCCGCAGACGACGGAGTTTCGCTAGGGGAAGATTGATCGCTCCATCTGTCTTCACATGTATAAATAATCTTGCTGCAGCGACCAATTCCCGACAACCACCGGGACCCGACCTAATTTGCTTGGAGATAAACAGAAATTTTGTTGATACCTCGGTGCAAAAATACATTGGAGTCTTCACTTTGCCATTCTACCTTCCCAAGAACAATCTTTCATCTATCTCTCCCACTTCTAGTGCTCTATTTAAGTTTTTAATGTACCTAGTATTGTTACTATTTTCGAACTGTTGTAAAACCCCTTTACGTAGGTCCGCAGCAACGTACGTAATAAATAATGTATGTAACGTAAAATAAAATCAGGGTGTTTACCGTTACGTCGCCAAACGCATGAATCACCAGATCGTGACTGTCTGAACCGTGGGCGCCATCGCCATCCACCTAATTCTGTCCACATATCAACCAGTCATTTTTAAACTACATAACTACAATAATGAAGTATTTTAACACTTTGCATACTTCTACATTTAAAGAACACACGTCTATGTTCCCAAAATGGGGTTAGCTACAGGATCACGATAGAGATCGTACGGAGGGAAAATCCCTGAGTTTCTTAATCGACTCTTACCACATGCATGGAAGGACAATGCAATTTGATGTATTCTAGTAAATCCCCGCGTCAGCACAGGATACATCATAGATTTATAATACTAGCGTTAGATCGGCAATAGAGTTCGAAGGGCGAGACCAAAAAGAAATACACTTGTGTGCGTGCACGGATACATATACCTATACATAATATAGAGAATTAAACATCGAACTATGAAAAAGCACATTCAACGGCAATTTGTCTAGAACCTAAACCCCCGACGCAAAAACGACGGGGTGTTATAAGTTTGACGTGTCTCTTTCTCTCTCTCTCTCTCTCTGTGTGTGTAAATGTGTATGTGTCTATCTGTGGCATCGTAGCTCCCAAACGGATGATCCGATTTTAAATGCGGTTTTTTTTTGTTTGAAAGGTACATCAGTCCAGAGTATTCTTAGCTATGTTTAGTGGAAATCGGTTCAGGTCTTCAAGGTTATCGGGTCGTTGGTTAGGTGTGATAGGAATGTTATACGCTCAGTTTACTTGCAAGCATATGTGGGATCTTACATTTGAAACACTAATGTCTTCTGGAACCACTGAGCTGGTCTGCTGTTAGGGCTCGAAGATAGGACTCGTAACTCGTAACCCTGGACTGCCTTTTAGTAAACCCATAGAGTTTGGGCTCGTTGGATTTGTCTTAACTAGTTCTCTTTATGTTTCTAATTGACGAGGACCTGATGCTGGAAATCTGGAACCTCTGAGCTGGTCTGATGATAGGGCTCGAAGGTAGGAAACGTAACCCTGGTCTACCTTTTAGTAAACCCATCGAGTTTGGGCTCGTTGAATTTGTCTTGACTGGTTCTCTTCATGTTTCTAATTGACGAGGACCTGATGCTGGAAATGGGATGTGGCGGATGAAACCCTGGAATGCCGGAATGAAACGGATAAACCGATTTATATTTTTGCTGAAAATCTAGAATGACCAAAGTTTAATCTTTATTGTTCCTTAATCTCTGCAATTCTTCCAGAGTCAGTTTGTCATGAGGATTGTTAAACAGCTTCCTTTGGTCGAGATCGCATATAGCGACCCCATCTAAACTTTTTACCGGCGAAAAATAAAAGAAATTAAATGAAAGAATGAAAAATTAAGGAGCTCCTTCAAAAAGCATGAAATAAAAATTAGAGCGGTCCCCCGACGCGACAAAATTTAATCAAATATTTCATACGTACGATCAACAGCAGGCCATTATGCCTCCGACATAAAGGTGGCACAAAGTCCCGAGTAGATAGTCTGACATGCTTTAGTTGGTACTTACGTAGTGTTAAAAGTTATTTTTTGCTTTTTATAGGGTTTAGCATTTTAAACCTTTTGTCATAATGATTGCGTACTTTTTTTGGGTCGGGGTTTTTTTTAAATTTTTTAATTTAGTTAAAAGATAAACTGTTATTATTACGTCCAGTTGAATCATATATCCAACATAACAATATTCATTCACGATTATACAATAAGAATGGATTACATCATCATGCATGATGCGATCGTCTTATGTGTGATGCGATGATGCCTTGTTACACAGAAGAATGGTAATATAACGCCGATAGGTCTGTGTTATGTACTATGCCTTTATTTATCCCGTGATCTGGGTGCCTCGACGCCAGCCAATTTAAGTTGCACCGAGCACCGAGGCCGCCGCGTCATTCATCCATCAAATACTGCATCATCCGCTAATAATAGAACACAAACCTAGTGTTACATTCTTCGAATTTCATACGCAGTAAACAATGAAAAAATATCAAAGCAATCATTTACCTACATTCTTCTTCTTGATCTCTTCCAAATGACTAGTTTTCAAACTAAATAATGTTGATAGGGTCGATTCCGGCAGTTAAACCTAAACCTAATCTTAGTCAGGTCTATCTCTCTCCGTTCTTAACATAAATGGCTGAGAGAAAAGGACAGGTAGGACTAAATTTAGGTTTTGGTTTAAGTGTGTCTGCCGAAATCGACCATAATGTCATAGATTTTACACTCGTAGATACCTAATTAGCCGCGTGGTGCCGGCAAAGTAGAGTTTGTACCACCCCTGCCTGCCCGTGGGTATCGTACGAGGCGATTAAGGGTTTCCGGGAGGTGAGCAGCAACGCCTCCCTGTACTGACAACATAGTCCGAAAATCACACTACGGTCACCAACCCGCCTGCCCAACGTGCCTTGTGGCGTGCCCTGGGGGAGGCCTACGTCCAGCAGTGGACTGCTGCAGGCGACGTAGACGTGGCTGAAGAAGAAGAAGGTAAGGAAAAAGGTAGGTAATTGGAAGCACCTATCTAGTATTATTTTACCTACTACCTAGATAGTTTTAAACCATTTCAGATGCTATTGAAGTTATAAAAAATATTTTGGAGTTTTTTTTTAAGGGCTGAAAAGCTCTACAGGCTAAAAAGCCTACTACGTCGCAATTACATAGATATTGCGTTTTTTATTTACATTCGATTTCCTTCCATTCATTGTGATTGTGAGTGTTGTGACACTCAATAACGAGCTGGAACAATGTGTAAAATGCTCGATAACCTATTATCGGGAGGTCATGTTTGTAAACAGCACGAGGGACCCACATTTTACACACGCTCTTCCATCCGTGACCAGAGGTCAGGTTTTACATTAGAATAGAATGAAAACACTGTGCAACTGTTTAATATAACTACGACATTTAAATGTTACGAGGGTAGGTATAACAGTATATAATTAACTGGTTGCCCGCGAATTTGTATGAACTACATATAGGGTTCTAAACACATTAAGTTGGTTAGACCACCCCAAAAACTTTTTTGTTTGTCATGTACCTAGTTATGTATTCCTTTTCCAATATATTTTATTTATTAAGACGACGAATCGCTAAAATTGGAGTTAGTTAAGTCGATTTTTCTCAACCATTACAATATATAGGAAAGTGATATTTAATAATCAAATTCTATACTATATTATCTCATTTTCTGCACCCGTATGATGAATTTGGTGAGAGCGAGATGTCTCACTTTTAAGCGAGAGCGCACGCCATAGTCACGATAGTCTTGTCTCACATAGACAAGCAAGACTGTCTTAAAACTGTTTTGTCTACAACGCTCCGCACACCAAAGACGAAACTGTCTTGTATATACGAGTATAGGTATATACTAATATTATAAAGAGGTAAACTTTGATTGTTTGTTTAAGGTATTTGCAGCGAATAGATTTCAAAAACTCTTTCACCGTTAGAATCCTTATTGGACCCGGATGAACATAGGCTATAGGTATATAGGGTTTCGTATAATTTCCACTGGGCTGGAATAATTTTTTTTTTTGGTTTATGCCGAAGGAAGGCATGAGGAATACAGCATCCATACAGCCCATGTCTTTAGTACTGATGATTTCTGAATTTATGATGGATGATAATGATGATGAATGGAAACGTCGGGAAAATCCTCAAAAACGAGTGTAAAATTAGTCAAAATCAAAAAGAATTGCAAAAACAACATACCTAATTGAGCCCACGAAGAAACGGACACCCAAAATTTTGAATTTCACAAGAAAATTACACCCACTCCCTTCCAGCTTTTCCCGCCGAATAAGACAAAATTTAGTATGTATGTTCGTTAGGGGTTGTAAGAGAGCACTGAGAACGGATTTTCCGAAATTCCCATGGGAACGGCGCAAACAGGAATTCCAAATTTTTAGAGGATATGTACCGAAGCGAAGCGAGGGCGGGCCACTAGTCTACAATACCAATGTCATACCTAAAGATGGGTCAATAGCCGGATAGTTTGGATTTATCGATTTATTTATTTATATATTATTATAAAAAAGAAACCAAAATACAATAAAAACTTTTTCGTTAATAATAAGGGATTTTCTGACAAGTTAAAATACATACATACATATAATCACGCCTTTATCCCTTACAGGGTAGATGGTGCCACTTCTGACCAATTTTGAGGGTATAGTTGAGATGTACAAGGTCGGTTAGTAGTGACAGGTGGTCAGCCCATCGCCTACAAAACACCAAGACCCTCTTGTCCCTCTACTGAATTGTACAGTATGCCCGGGAAGAGAAGCAGCTGTAGTATTAAACTTTTTTCTTTCACTCCCAGAGCAGCATAGAAGAAAGAATATAGAACAAGTTAAAATAACTGTCAAAAAAAGATGGCGTGAGCGAATCACCCTCCATAGTTGCTCCTCCCTTCACCTCTCCCTGTACGTGTCCAATGACAAAACAGAATTTCGGGATTGAAATGCGCTCACGCCATTTATCCAAGTGATTTTTGGTCGTCAACGTTCCCGAAAACTACGAAATCTCCTCATCATCACGATCATTTTTCTCCATGGAAGCATACCTGGGAAGTGTCTGGTTCCCAAGATATTAGGGTCCAAAAACTACTCAATGGATTTTAAGGGAACTTCACAATAAATAGCTTACTTATAAGAGTAACAGTGGACTTTACTAGAATTACACTTTAGTACAACACCCTGTTACTTATATTTCATTTTTGTAAATAAAAATATAATGTGTTTGAAGTGTAAAAAAAAATACATAGGCATTATCCCGGGTTAACATTTTTATCCCGAATAATTTAAACATTTTGTTTGTTCTGAAGTATGTACAATCGGGCGCGGACGGAGTTGCAGGCGTCCACTAATGTCAAATATATAGGCAAAGTGTGAACGATGAACTATTCAATTTGAATTTGGAATGACTGTTACGTTGAAGCTTTGAAACATTGTTCGCGCTCTATGTAGATTTCAAGAAATCCGTGGGACTCACGAATTGCGTAAAACTTTATCGAAACTTTAATAAATAAAAAATAATTTATTATTATTTATTATTAATAGAAAAACTGAAAAGAAAAAAAAACAAGCACTTAGATGCCCGGTGGTCTAGAATTAGCCAGGATCCATTGAAATATTAGCTTGGCTGTCGAATAATGGATCCCGATCGTTCAGTTGTTATGTTACGATCATTAGAAAATATTTTTTGTCCTTCAATAGTATTCATTCCATAATAATATTATAGAATTCTAGACCACCGGACATCTAAGTGCTTGTTTTTTTTCTTTTCAGTTTTTTTATAATGTACATTATATGGTTCTTTTTTAAGCAGTCGGGTTTTTGGATTTTTAAATTATGTTTTTTTATTTTATACTTTTTTGTTATGAGTACCTATGTTTTTTTTTTATTTTATACGAGTACCTAGCTACTAATAGGTACGCTTCAAGAAACATGCTCAGCAGCAAGAAGTTTTCGTCTTGCTGCTGTCTAAAAACTTATATGTGAGAATGGTTGTTACGCAACTTTCAATCGATATAGATCCTAAACGGTTAGTCAAATCGAAAAATGCTGAGAGAAACCTATTTTTTTTTTAAATACCTATTCAACGATACCCCACTCGATATAGTTTGTCGACTTTAACTTTTTTCACAAAATGGCGTCCAGTAGTCGCCATATTGGATTTTCACTAACGTCATGTCTTTAGTGACACTCGCCGGACTAAGAGGAATCGATTGACGTATGAATCATAAAAATCGGCCGAGGCGTTGCTTCAAAGGAACATACATACATAGGCTGTTAAACACAATACCACTCCTTTGCGTCGCGCAGTCGGGTAATAAACTCGGTAGGTACATGCGTTTTGGATTTATTATTGAGCACAGAGTCACCTTAAGGAGATAATCACCTAATACATATTTACAAAGGAATATTGATTTAGGGACAATATTTTTCCGGAGTATCATCATACTGCCTATTACAGCGAAGAGAGGAAAATGTTATTATGTTATGCAAATAGGAAGGTTGGGGTCATTTTCCTTGTTTGTGCGCACGCGGATATAATAAACACAATGCGTAAACACTGGAGGGCATCGTTCTCCACTCCAAGAATATTCTAGTGGACTCTGATTCAACTGCGCTGAGCCGCCATTAGCCGGAAATGCCCGCTTCGGTCGGTAAATAAATACTATCGCCTTGTTTTTCGAAGTCGCAAACTACTGTATGCAATGTGCATTATGGCATACCGAATGAAGACGATTGCGTTGCGGACGAAGGCCAAAACCTTGTGAGATCGGACTAAACAGCCAACATGTTAAAAATAGAATGTTTTCCATTTGTTTACAAATAATTTTATAGTAAAGACGGCCTGGGAATTATTAGTAAGTATTAGCAGTTTAATCTTTTTTTAATTCAATCTATCGATTTGTTACACAGCTTTTATATTCGTTTTTTTAATAGCCTATACCGTTATTATTCGTTAGTAAAATAAAATGAACTGGTCGAATCAAACGAGCCCAAACTCGATGGGGTTGCATCGTTTAATTACGGAGTTCCTATCGCCACCTTCCAACTCCATCATCAGATCAGCTCTATGTCATAATAATATAGCATTGTCATCCGATTTATTCTTTCTTTATTCTTTATTGCACATACACAAATGGAAATATGGCATACAATCGATTTATACATGCATGCAAAATTTTGGCTCAAAACCGAGAAGTGGATCAAATTTAACTTGCAAGATTTTATTACAGACAACGGGACAGGTTAATATATAGAAAAGCTTGTAAAGAAGAGTAAAATCCTGAACACTCGACAGAAATGATGTACAATAAATTGTACATATATACTACACAGTAGACTACCAAGAACCATAACATGAAGAAGACGTACCGTATGTTGTCGGTTCTGAGTAAACGCATGATGTCAGATACATGTTTGTGATCATTGCTTGGGCTTGATGTGCGGCCGTAAAATTTATTTGTGGAATTGGGTACCTACACTAGCGTTACAAGAAGAAATCAAATAACTGGTCAAGTGCAAATCATACTCTAGTACAGTGGTTCCCAAAGTGGTCTATGTGGACCCCCAGGGGTCCACAAGGGACTCGATGGGGGTTTACGTTGGAGTGAAAAAATGGGATTTCACAATTAATTTGTATGTGTTGTAAGTATGTAGGGGGTCCACCAGAACCAGTTAACTTTTGAAAGGGGTCTATGAAAAATGAAAGTTTGGGAACCCCTGCTCTAGTACATGCATAGTTGGCATTAGCCATAGGTACAATAATCTATGCTTAATGACAACCTTGAACCGTTTTAGGTACTTTAATACCCGACATGGCATTTCTGGCATAAGCCTACTACTCGGCTGCTAAACTGAAGACCAATTACTTAGTAAAAATATTTGCCTATAAGTTCTCGCGCATGCGGCTAAAGTGGCCAGTTCAGTTTTACTCGTACCAATCTCGTACCAATTTTAGAAAAAATCTGCCGTGTGTAAATAATGGCAATATATTGAGGTGGTGTATTATACCTATACATACATATATCCTGAATGAAGGTATCAAAGCGTAGTTACGGGAGTCGGGACGCCACGACACGTGCGCATCATGACCAGGTGGCGCACACCTGGCAGGATCGCGCATCATTTTTTTTACCTTACTCAATATACAACAAAGACTTACAATCCCTATCCGGATAAGTTTTAAGAATAAAGTAGGTAGGCTCACAAGCCTCGACGACAATTCTCCATGTTGTGCTAGCTAAACTAATGCAGCTGAACAAAAGATACTTAGGTACTTCTTCTTCTTCAGCCGATTGTAGTCCACTGCTAGACGTAGGCCTCCCCCAGGGCACGCCACAAGGCTACTGCCACAGGGGGGTTTTGCCTATAGTCACCACGCTGGGCAGGCGGGTTGGTGACCGCAGTGTGATTTTCGGACTATGTTGTCAGTACGGGAGGCGCTGCTGCCCACCTCCCAGAAACCCTTAATCGCCTCGTACGATACCCACGGGCAGGCAGGGGTGGTACAAACTCTACTCTGCCGGCACCACGCGGCTAACATTCGTAACCTATTGTAACAGTAGACAATCAAAATAATATACAAAATTACGTTACACCGATGACATACATATAATCACGCTTTTATCCCTTACGAGGTAGGCAAAGCACCAAGGGCCGATAGAACCACATGGTGCCACTCCTGACCAATTTCGAGGGTATAGTTGAGATGTACAAGTTCTGTTAGTAGTGACAGGTGGTCAGCCCATCGCCTACAAAACACCAAGACCCTATTGTCCCTCTACTGACTTGTACAGTATGCCCGGGAACAGAAGCAGCTGTATTATTATACTTTCTTTTTTTTCACTCCCAGAGCAGCATAGAAGTATTATTATTATTAAGTTTTAAACGGTTAACATTAATTAGGTATGTTAAGTATTTTATTTTAATTCAAGAAACTCATAGTCCACTTTTCACGCATGTTATGAATGACTTGTTTGGTTTGTAGCCAAGGCACTTTGTCGCCGCTCGCGCGGACCTGAGTATTGGGCATATTAATATTTGTATCGCTAACTTTTTTTAGTGGAAGCGCAAACACAAGGTGGCAATTGTTTGGAAATATCTTTTGATTCCGCATTATTCTCGCAGATAACATTTAACATAGAAAGAATGCAGATTAAAAACTCTCTATCTTTTACAAAAAGAACAGAATTACTTAGAGGTCCGGTGGTCTAGAATTCTACAATATTATTATGGAATGAATACTATTGAAGAACATAAAATATTTTCTAATGATCGTAACATAACAACTGAACAATCGGGATCCATTATAGAATTCAAGACCACCGAACATCTAAGTGCTTGTTTTTTTCTTTTCAGTTTTTTTATTATGTACCTATTATTATTTGGTTCTTTTTAAGCAGTCGGGTTTTTGGATTTTTAATTCGTTTTTTTATTTTATAATGTTTTGTTATGAGTACCTAGCTACTAATAGGTGATATTGAATTGTATCAGGCGTCACTATTCGGAAGTTCAAATCTCTATTGAGGGATCGCCCACCACCGGGCCCTATACTCTCCGCTGACCCTCGGATCTGCCGACTCATGATCACGAACACAAGACACTACAGTCGCAACGAGAAGCCAGATCCAAGCACCTAGCATGCAACCATAAATACATAGCTGCTAATCCGAAAACCAATTTAACAAACACCACATATTTGTGGCGTTTGGGACTTATAATTTATAAGTCCTAAACGCCACAAATATGTCTTCTTTTTAAATAATTTAGATGATTTTTCCGAAAAACCTCCATAATATGTCAAACTACCAGTGTATGGTAGTATATTGTGATGAATGTGATGCTTGTTACATTGGACAAACTGGTCGCAGTTTTAATGTTCGATACAAGGAACATATATCAGCTTTCAGAAATGGTAATCCTAATAAATCCAACTTTGCCGAACATTTACTCCAGGCGGGCCACTCCCTGGCAGATAATAATGAGTTAAGAGTTCTACATGTTGCAGATAAAGTCATCCGTCTGTCTATTTTAGAAAAACTAGAAATTATGAAAGCAAAATTTTCAGGCATTAATTTGGTAAATAATCAAATAGATTTTGTAAACACGAGCCCAGTTTTGGCTGCAATCTGTCAATGTCAAAGTCAATAGGATCGGACAAAGGTAATGACTTTGTCGTGCAGCCTTGATATGGTCTTTTTTTATATATACATATTTAATATTTTTATAATTTATTTTTCTTCTACTAATTTAACAATTAATAACTAATATGTATATTTTTAATATTTATTTATCTATAATAATTTTAATTTCTAAACTAATATGTAGGTATTAACATTTTTTAATTTATATTTTGATTGAGGGTATAAAAATGATTTGCAATACATTGGTTTTAGTTGTTAGTTAGTCAGTTCGGTAGATAGAACTAACATGGAAAACTAATCCTGATGATGCCACGGGTGTTGGCGAAACATATGTCGATTAAAATTTTAATTTAATAATTTTTTAATTTCGGATTAGCAGCTATGTATTTATGGTTGCATGCTAGGTGCTTGGATCTGGCTTCTCGTTGCGACTGTAGTGTCTTGTGTTCGTGATCATGAGTCGGCAGATCCGAGGGTCAGCGGAGGGTATAGGGCCCGGTGGTGGGCGATCCCTCAATAGAGATACTAATAGGAGCGCTTCAAGAAACATGCTCGGCAGCAAGAAGTTTTCGTCTTACTGCTGTCTAAAAACTTATGTGTGAGAATGGTTGTTACGCAACTTTCAATGGATATTGATCCTAAACGGTGGGTCGAATCGAAAAATGTTGAGAGAAACCTAAAAATGATTTTAAATACCTATTCAATGATACCCCACTCGATATAGTTTGCCGACTTAAATTTTTTCATTTTCACAAAATGGCGTCCAGTAGTCGCCATATTGGATTTTCACTAACGTCATGATTTTAGTGACACTCTCGGTAAGAGGAATCGATTGACGTATGTATCATAAAAATCGGCCGAGGCGTTTGGTCTATGTAGTGCTTCAAAGGAACATACAAACATACATACATAGGCTGTTAAACACAATACCACTCCTTTGCGTCGCGCAGTCGGGTAAAAAGAACTCCTTAACTAAAAGTTTTACTTTCTTATTGTAAGCTATAACCACCAAATTAATTGATCGTAATGTATGTATGATTGTCATGCGATTTATAAATAGCATCCAAAAACATCACATCTCAGACACAATTGTCTTTAACGTGTGCGTGTATTTTATTGGATACTTTAGAACCCGTACCGTGCATAATTAACTATGATATCGAACAAACATGTTTATACGCAAAATCATTTAATAGTAGGTAAGGTAACCTATCTACATAGCAACAGTTTTATCTTCATTTTGAATAAAAATATAAGATTAAAATAACTCACTTTAAATAACTCAACAAAGTATGTAGGTGGTATAGGTGGTGCAAGCCAGTATATTTTGCTTTAGCTCTTGACTGCAGTTTTACCCTCATTTAGATAGTAATTAAGTATAATATAATAAAAATAATAATACTAGTGAACGCGCGCGACTTCTTCTTTTTGATATTCTAATGTCCAAAGCTACATATGTAAATTTGTTCATGAGTAGTAGGTTAATATTCACTCATGCACAAACCGGCAACAAATACCTCTTCGTCAAGATTATTATGCCTTAGCTGACACGCTCCGCTCCGTACATGTATTGTCGCTAAAGACGTTAATGACATAACAGATATGTATTTGCGAAAATCCGATTCATTGGCGCACGCGCATTCTAGTGTCCTGGATATCAGAATATAGGTAGAGGGTAGTAATAATTTTATACTTAATCTTAACAATGTATGAGTGAAAATATCCGTCTATTTCTTTTTATTTACTTATGATTATTTTTTAGTTTTGTAATAATATGGAACTTATAAATGATTTATGTGTTATACGATGACAATGAAGCGAAGACGTAGTTTTCCACCTTAATACCAGTATCTGGGATTACGGTAGTGACCCGCCAAGACGAGCCAAAAACAAAGCGTAAGCGCACAACTCGTACAAGAACTAATGTAAGATATAAAAGAAAATTAATTATGAACCGTACCTTACGCCTAATGTGAATGTAGCGAAACGGCCAAGCCATCTTCTATACATATAATAAAAATGTAACGAATCGCTGTCTGTACATGGAAGATATATGAGAAAAAAAAATATTATAGGAGACCTTTATCAACGCAATAGGACCCAAAACGATGATTTTTGGAATTTTTGTCCGTTTGTCGGTTTGTCTGTGCGTTTGTTCACGCTAATCTCAAAAACGGCTGAACCGATTTCGATGCAGTTTTCAAGAATATATTGAGACAGGTCCCACTTAACATATAGGCTACTTTTTATCCCGGGAAAATGTTTTTATCCCGGATAATTTCGACATTTTGTTTTTTCAGTAGTCCACGCGGACGGAGTCGCGGGCGTCCACTAGTATAAAATATTTTAACTGAGGTCCTGAGTTCGTGAAGTTAGGCCTTGTAGAGTTAAGGCGTCTAATAACTTTTTGTCGGTGTGAGGATTTAACATGGAAATGTTTTTGGTGGGATTACTTCATTCGTTTCATTGGACTACATGGATAACATATTAAACGGAAAAAATGCAAGGAACAGTCAGGACTGGCGCGCATTGAGACGCACTTTCATGTGGCGGCACTGCAGCTTACATATAAGACATATACGTAACGTAGTTTATTTCCTTTACGTAGCGGCGGCGGCGCCGAGCCTGAAAGACGTAAATAGGTTCAATGACCCCGACCTTGGCGGTAGCGGCGTCGGCGACGATGTATTGTTTTCGCATATTTATTAAAGATAGCTCTACATACATATTATGTTTAAATGCGTAAGTAGATAACAATTTATTGCAACTTCAGGATCAGGCTTGTGCCGGCTGATCGTGTGTTGTTGATTGTTTTATTATTAGTATCTCTATCTAAGTTATTCGAATCATTATCTGTGAATGTGAAATTTTATAGTAGATATCAGAGGTAAGCAAGCAGTAAATATAACTATGGAGAAACGTACTAATTTTAGTACTCAATTTACATACAAAAATAACATAACATACGGCTATCAATGCGTAGTGTGTATTAAGTGTCTGTTTATCCTACTCAGAAAATGTTACCTACATGTTTATGAAAATGTTGCACCATGTTAATGAATTATGAAAGATGACATCTAATTATATCTAAACCTTGAAGCTATTTACTGCTGGCTGTACTGTTGTGTAGTAATTTTAAATGACGCGACATGAATAAAAATAGAATCGAGTTAGGTAGGTAGGTGGAGCCTACCATGTAACCGCAATCACTTCGGACATAGTTGCTACGTACGCAATGTTTACCATAGGTAAAGTAAAAGGCTTTGTTCAGTGGTATTAATTTGCCGTTAGGCCTGCGAGCGGTATGCTACAGACAGGACCCTAGCTACTCCATTGAAGGTCTAAGCATCACTAATGGCAGGTTCGCGTGTTTTACGAAACTAACCGTTTGTAGGTCGGGAACAGGCGGAGGCAGGCCATGGGTCGGCGTGGTCAGAGACAATGGGACGTGGGAACCGAGAGCGGCCCACACATTCCCACGCGACACGTGAGCGCCCGCGCATCAAACCCGCGTCAACAACCACCAGCCTTCGTGTCGGAAGTACACCGTTATAAATAACACCAATTTAAGCTGGACAACAAGGCCTCATCATGAACATCGTCATGTCAACCGTGATCAAAAATTTATTTATGTGGTGTTAACAAGAAAATAATAGATCTTACCTTACCTCGATTAGGCTTTCCTAAATCTGAGATACATAGATACACATACCTACACACGGCAGTTACTAGCTCATTGTCTAAGCATTTGTTGTAGGAATTTACATAATTTACAGGTTCCCAGTAAGAAGGTTTCATTCCGTAAGATACACACAGCATACGGTCGTAAGATCCTGATTGACAGGAGCGAATGGCGGGCAAAGCTGTTATAGGCTAAAGAATCGGACAAACTTTTCATACAGTTGTAAGAAATATGTTCATTTAATATTTGACCACCTAATTGTTCTGTTACTGACATTTGAAAGTTTTTATAGTTAGAAAGTAAGTAAGTTTTTATAGTTTAAGTTTTCATTTAATGTTGTTATTCTTCTATGCTGCTCTGGGAGTGAAAAAAAAACGTATAATACTACAGCTGCTTCTCTTCCCGAGCATACTGTACAAGTCAGTAGAGGAACAAGAGGGTCTTGGTGTTTTGTAGGCGATGGGCTGACCACCTGTCACTACTAACCGAACTTGTACCTATACATCTCAACTATACCCTCAAATAGGTCAGAAGTGGCACCATCTTGTTCTATCGGCCCTTGGTGCTCTGCCTACACCGTAAGGGATAAAGGCGTGATTATATGTATGTATGTAGGTATTTACATAATTTAATCTGGAAATGGTAAGTAATGGCAGGTTAGAGATAAGGGGGAGTGGTTGGCGCCAAAGCAAGCGGAATGGAAACTGTTAATATCGCACCGCAATAGTGCGGAACTAACGAGCCACCATCTTTGCGTCGAAGGGTCATCAGCCAGCAGCACTCCACCAGCACAACTAATAAGGAACGGCCCGTTGAGCACGCGTAATGGGCGTCGCGCTTTATGAGCTCACTTAAAGAAGCCACGGACCAGTGTAGTAGATTTGCACATATTATTTACGACAGTAATCATTAGGTGCCTCCAAAGAAATTGATGTCTGCCATCATATCCACAGTTCAGTTGCCTGACTGGCGCGGGCGTGGCGTTTAATGAATGCTACGGTAGAAATGGAGCACAAAGAAACATTATCGCCACCAAATGCATTTTGTGGTAATGATCACAACAATCTTTCTAGAAATGCCATTTGATAGAGCATGTAAAAATGCTAAACGTTAAGCGCGAACTTCAAACACAACTTGCAAAGACTGAAAATAAGCAAGTAGGTAAACAAGATTTTGCTGAGACAAGAAACTTAATTATTGTAACTGTATATTTTTTATGAATTCGTACCGTATGTTTACTTGGTGGCAAATGACATTGTTGGGGCAATGCAATGTCGAAATGAGAAATTATAGAGCTCAAGTGAAGAACCGAGCTTAGTCCAGCTCGTTAGGATACAGTTTATATCGCGTGTAGAGAACGTCATTATCTATGTAATGTAACTGCTTCATGACTTGATGAAAGATGAAAACAGTATATTTCTGTTTGCATAAACATTTCGAGATAAAACGGAATGAATGACAATTTGTCCCCAATGATAATAGAGTTATTTAAAGGCAAAACAACAAACAAGTTAAGACGCTTAGTCCGAGTTCAAATGGATAATGCCTGGTTTCGCCAACGTATCCTAAGATTTAGAAGTTTCCTTAACGCATTTTAAGTATCAGTTTTGACAACATTCGATTTCACCAAAGTTTACGGATTTCCTAACAGATTAAAAGATCTCCTAAGGTTAGAAGTTCGATTTTTGGGCTCTTAAGTTTAGGTGACATTTTCGTGTACCTATACCCATACGTGTTTGGATTTGTATTACCTACTTAGAATTCACGATTTCAAAGATATGCATAACATACATAACATAATATAGCGGCTGGCACGGTTTGCAGTGGTCGTGGGTTCGATTCCCACTCGGGTGAAGAATTTTTTATTTATAGCGTTTATTTATACCGCGATAGGCCGAATTTCTTTCAATGACAGTTGACAGTGACAAGACAACAAAGTATTTAAAGCAAAGGTCTGTGTTGTATACAGCCTCATTTTACATTTTTTGGCCGTAATTAATAATTAACAAAATTTATAAGAAATAAGGTTTTTGACTATATTAAAACACATTGTAGTGATACAATTGTAACTTATTTAAATTAATTTCGTTGTAGACAATTTTCAAATATGTTGTCAAACAAACAAACACACGATTTTACGAATTAGGTTTTCGACATCACTATTATGTAAGAAGTCCGTACTTTTTGAGTCCCTATTTTGGTCAAAAGCAATTTAAGTGAGAAGTTAGTTTAGGAGATGTCTTTCTCTAAAATCTTCCTAACAAAGAGACCGTTTAGGGAGCACTGGTGAAATCCGGCATAAGATCCAGCGGAAAACATTACTTAGTGTAACGAACGAGTGCAAAACAATTTTCGTACCATATTTATTCAGAAATTTCCATTACATTATATCGGAATAGAAATATTTGCTGCATCTGGATTGAGAGCCTATTTTTTAAATCCTTGCGAAATTAAATGAAACTTGGGCATTGGGCCAAGAATTAGTAAAACCTAAATAAATTTAAGCTGTTATGATTAAATAACTTGCAATCCAAACGCGTGCAAAAAGTGACATAGCCTAAATATCAGTACTCAGTTAATCTGGGTTAATATTTTTACAAAAGAATATAATATTTCAGATTTATAGCATTTTATCTTGGTGCATAAATTCATAATTATAACAATAATAACCCCGCAGGGCAGCTTGTGGCGAGCTGTTGGGAGGTAGCGTTCCCACGGACCTGAAGTGCTCCCGGGGAAAGACCCTGTTCCTCATCTCCGGCGCCGGAGTAAGGTCTGACGAGAAACAGTTCCCCCACCTCTGCCTTGTCTTCGCCGGCCGGGCAGAGTGGAGTCGCGAGAGCTATGACAGCTCGAGGGTGGACGTGCCCATCAGTAAGTGGCGAGTTGGCTTCGGTTTAAAGTCCGGGGGCACCCCTCCACCCTAGCCCCTCACCAAATGTTGCCCCCTTTGTCGCTCCGTGCGTGCAGCCGTTTCAGGGGGCCCATGAAATGAGTCGGCGAGTCACCGTCTGCCACCAAATAATTATGAGACTTGGTTGTAATGGCATGTGTCCGTTAGTCTCCTTCAATAGCACAGTTACCCAGCCCCACCCAACATTCAGCCCCAAAGCCCATGACCTTTGTTTCCATCGCATGACATAACTCTGCACTCCAAAAGTCTTGCACATGGCGGGGACCATCGCCGGGTGTATCATATTGTGCGGTCGGCGATGGTATCCGCCATGTGTATCCCACACCATATTAAAGTTCTCTAAAAAAAGGCCTCTACATCTTGGCCACGGACCGATGCACGCCTCTCAAAGGACCGGGACTGTGTAGTCCCGGGAATTTAAACAGAGATACAATAATAATGTACTTCAAAAGTAAATGAAATGTTTATGAAAACGAGTAGTTTTATTAATGCACAATAACATAGTCATTCTATTGGAGGCCGTTGCTCGCTGGGGGACTATGCACTGAGTGATTCCTAGCAAATTATATTGTCAGTTTTTATATTAAATTCATAATTATTCATATAAATTGTATACCTATGCTGTATATTAATAATTTAGCTTTTCGGAATCTTCGTGTTTATGTATTTCTATTTTACGTTCGTAAAACATGGTCACATTGCACAGACATGGTGTAAGATCTAATTCGAGCATCTTTCGCTACTATAAGGAGCGTTGTTTTGTAAGTACCTTTTGGTACGTCGTCGTTACAGCGGTCATAGCCCGTCTAGACAGATCTGTGATCTGGGGTCTAGACGTCTGTATTATTCACGTTTATCCGACATTGTTCAGATTCTGAACTTCAGAATGTTCTCATCAAACTCTAAAGAAAGGTTAATGTATAATATAGAACCAACTACGATTAGTCTGATTATTTAAATTATTATAATGTGTAATGTAAGTAAATGAGAGAATAAAAGGATTTACTTGCCTTAAATCCAATTTAAATTGTTGCCAATAGGCTATTTGACTGATTTTTGAAATCTATTTTATATTATTTTGTGGAGGTTTAAAAACCCAGTAAAAGTTATATTTTTAAATTGTGGTACATATTTACTGAATAATATCAAATTAAAAGTTTGATATTTAAATAGCGCGCCAAAACGCTTCATTGAAAACATGGCGTCGGTGACGTTACCCGCCAGTATCTGTCACTTTGGCACATGTCATCCACATACATTTAAGTGTAAAAAATAATAATGTTTACTAGCTGGTGACGTCATAATAGGTAAGCCCGACCAATCGTTTTGTGTCACGTGACAAAAGTTTAAAAATATGTATTTTTATTTACGGATTTTTAAGTAGGTAAATCAGTTATTATTTTCAACTTCTGTTAGTAAATAACCCTTTCTGAACGCATAATGTATACTGATTACAGTAATTGAACATTTATTTTTCACATTGTCAATCAAATAGCCTATTTATGTAACCAATTTCATATTTTACATCTGGGTCCACGTTCAGTAGACATTGAGCCTGGTTTCCTCAAGTTTTATAATTTCTGGCAAATTGTGGCGAGTGGGGTGTTACGATTTTATTGATTATGCTAATGATTTGTTTATTCTAACCATGTACATAGTGGTAAAAAAAATTGGAAAAACCCAAGTGCAATTTTAATTCTTATCTTCCCACTCATTCGCTTTGCGGTAAGGGAAAAATTTCATTAAGTAATAAGAATAGTAATTGAAGCTAAAATATATTTCAAAACAAATTGTATAAATTTTAATGTACCTACATACGAGTACTATAATTTTCTAAAATTTACCAAAGTAGATATATGTAACATAGATATATTTCAGTCTTGGAAATTACAGATGACGCGTATTAAATGAAACGTAGTCGTCGCTTTAAATAATTTAAAATCTTAGAAGCTCATTTACCTACTTAAATTTTTTATGGTGTCGCTTAATCTGTTCTTACATAACGCTGTCCACTTATGAGGTGCATAATACAAAAGATAATGTTATTATAATACGAAGGTTTAAAAATAGAAATCAAAGTTAACGGATGTATCACTGCTCAAACATGCGTTAATCAGCTGCGGGCGGGGAACTCCAGCCAATACATAACCATTTGCGATTATATGTAATGGCTCAATGAACGGTTACGGATACAAATGGAGATTAAATTACAAAACACGGTTGTTTGGGGACTGTTAAAATAAGTGGGCCTAAATGTGGTAGATTTATAATATTTTGGCACGAATATGATTGTTATTAGATACATACACACTCACAGCTGTGTTCTCAGTATCACGACAGTAACAGTTAACATAGAGGTGCCAGACGTAAATTAATTTATGAGTGACTAGTGACCCGCCCTCGCTTCGCTTCGGTACATATCCTCTAAAGTTTGGAATTCCCGTTTATCCCGTTCCCGTGGGAATTTCGGGAAATCTGTTCTTAGTGCTTCCTCGCACTCCCTAAAAAATATACATGCCCGATTTCTGCTTTATATTTATAGCGGTTTTCGTAAGAAATGGAATTCCCGTTTGTCCCATTCAGGTGGAAACTTCGAGAAATACGTTCTCAGTGCCTCCTCACACTCCCAACCAAATTTCATCATTATATTGTGTCAAATGGTTTTCGTTAAAATTGGGAATTCCCGTTTGTCCAGTTTCCGTGGGAATTACGGGAAATCATACATCTTCGATTTCAACTTCATAGGTTTTCTTAAAAAATTTGTAATTCAGTTATTTCCGTTCCGGTAGGAATTTCGGGAAATATGTTCTCAGTTCGTTCTTACACTCCCTACCGAAACACTTTGAACTTAACATGATCAGGGTGGACATCATTGTACTTATACGTTGTCTCGGTGGAATCTAATCACACGATCGGATTCTACTTTTTATTCATTTTATTTGAGGCGAAACTGATAGCGTAATCAGAGTGTACCAAAAACCATGACCAGTTTCCACTTATAACGGATCATGTGATCAGTGTGGACTAACCCCGCTGCGGCTTCCACTCGGACCAGCTTGACACTCGTCCTTAAAAAGCTAAATACAGAGTGTTTTTCGGTCGTCAACGTTTCTGAATACCACGCATTCTCCTCATCATCACGAATATTTTTCTCCATGGAAGCGTACCTGGGAAGTGTCTGGTTTCCAAAATATTAGGGTTCAAAGTTGAGTAAATAGACTGCGTTTTTCTGCATAAATGCACATTGACGCGTGTAGCAAGATTTTTTCACGAGAAATAATTAATATCTGTCTGTGAAAAAACTAGCATAAACACTGGACACTATAAATATCGCCCGATCAAGTCATTTTTTTTTTAAGAAATTTCCATCGTTTCCCTGATTTTTTTGGCATAAAGTTACTTTATTTGATGTATAGAGTACGTACCCTTCGTTAAGGGTGGCCACGAAAAATTCGGCGTCATTGTTTGTTTGCCACAGATAAACCGAAACCTGTTGCCGATAAGGATTTACGCCAGCAAAACATCCGTTACCGATCACAATGTACATTTTTTTCATTTTAACTCATAAATGTCCGATTGTTCTTAGAACGGATGTAGTTGGTTAATTTTTTCTGTAGCATTGTTGATAACATCAACCGCTAAGAAATTAATACCGTGACTATCAATGACATACGACTTCAAGTTTGACTTAGAAAATAGTTTTGGATTAGGCAGTATCAGTAAAGCTTAGATCGAAAAATTATTCGTAGATGCAGATTTCATATTTTCGGAATACTCTTTTTAAACCTATGCCTAATATGTAAGTAGTATATCTACTTCCTGCATGATATCAGGCACATGATTAAACTAAACATGCAACATATAAAGTGCAGTGTGTATGCAAATCAGCATTTACTGAAAATGGTAAATGAAAATAGTCCCTCACACACACGCATAGTAAATAATCATCATCATCAGCCGATTGCAGTCCACTGCTGGACGTAGGCATCCCCCAGGGCACGTCACAAGACTGCCATGGGGGTTATTTGCCCATAATCACCACGCTGGGCAGGCGGGTTGGTGACCGCAGTTTGTATTTTGGCCTATGTTGTCAACGCGGGAGGCGATGCTGCCCACCTCCCGGAAACCCTTAATCGCCTCGTACGATACCCACGGGCAGACATGGGGTGGTACGAATTCTACTCTGCCGGCACTACGCGGCCAATAAATATAATAAATAATAAATAAGTATTCGTAATACTTATTAGCAATTTTTTTTAAGCAAGCAAGCTTGGCAATTTAGATTGGGAATATTTTTTTATATACTTCAGTGTTAATATAGGAGTTGTATTTAAAAAAACACGTTCTGAAAATACTTCTACTGATGAAATCCATTAAAAGTACAAATTATACGAAACATTTGTTTTGCAAGTAAAGCAAATAACAAACATGTTTACCGCAATGACGACAAACGTCACGGTAAAAACTCATACAACCAACATAGTTATGAGTGTTTTATTAAATACTACTTACAATGAGGTTTCGAACCGTACGAAAGTGTTTGCATAAAATATTTACAGTGAAAATGAATAACACGAGGCGCACCCAGTCAGTACAGTGAATCTGCAGCGTGTTTGTTTACAAACGGAAACGAGGGCACCATCTTGCAAAACAAGCCGCGGCGGCGGTGACTAAGTGCAGTGTTATACGAAAACAACTTGCATCACCGTCTCAAGTGAGAATGGCGGCGTGTCGCTTGCAAGACATCGCCAGACAACTGTGAACTTGATACAGTCAAAAACGACATTTTCCGTTTCTCATACTCGTACACACCTATTCACCGGCTCAATGTCCTTTTATGGTTGCCAGAACAACGAGTATAATGTAAGAACTACTTACTGATATTTACGAGTCAGATACAATAGATATAGATACCGATTGTAATATTTTATTTATTATCTTCAAAAATACCACAATAGTTACCGTAGAGAGTTTTGCTTTAGAACTTGGGAGAGAAACTGTAAACAAACAAGTTGCGTCATGCCGCTTTCTGACGTGCTGTCACAGTGGCCTCCAAAACTTTCGACATGCGCGGTGCTTTCAATAATACCTACTAACTATGAGTATACGTACCTATCTACTTGATTAATCTCTTTGAAACCTGTCAAGAGACTACTTCCTATCATTGTTGCATAGATCGGGGTTGTTAAAATTGCTTATTTCGTAAGATTAAAACCGATTTTTTGGATTATTCCATGTTCTGGAATAGCTGGGATGGCACAATGAGAAGTATGGACTCACCTGGAGTGTGACAGGCCCCTGTTAAACTTCTCCAAGACCCCGTGTAATGTGTTGCAGCTAACTTCGTGTCCTATCAAATATGTGTACTTATAATACTTAAATAAACTATATAAATACTGTAAAGTAGACATGGGTCGTACTTGACGATTTGCATACCAGGGCTTCAAAGTACGTCCATCAATTCGTACCAGTACTAAAAACCAGGTTTCCAAATACTTTGAAGTATTTTTTAACTACGTAAGAAATTAATCCTTATCGTGACTGTAATAAGGAACATTATAGCGATTGGACAGCGAAATACTTTAAATACTTCATTCTCTTGTGTACCATACTTGTTGTTGGAAGTTTTAATTACAGTATGTACCTATGTATGTTTGTACCAAAAAAGTTTCACAGTGCACAACACGTCCACGAGACTTCCTACTCCTGCACACTTTTGGAGGTCCAAGCCGGGGACAGCTCCGGCGCCGTCAGCAGAAGGGAGCACAGCACATCCATTAGACTGCCCACTTTTACACACTTTTGGAGGTCCAAATCAGGTACAGCTCCGGCGCCGTCAGCAGCAGCGGGCACAGAATTTCCATCAGACTACCTACTTTTGCACACTTTTGAAACTCCAGCGCTCCAGCTTTGGCGCTGTTAGCAGGAGCTTGCTCACGTATAGTCGTGCTTCATATTTCGAGTCCGCTGTACAAAGTATGTACTGTAAACAAACAACTTGTACCAAGTTGTTAATAAGGTTTTTATAGAAATATTATCCTAGTTTTCTTAGACATAAAGAACATAATCGTGCTACAAAATAAATATCTTCATTCAATAAATACCTTCAAGTATTCCACGGGTTGCCGGGCGCCGATGCCTAGGTACTAAAGTATTTCAGAGAAAAATAGTCCTTATTTCAATATCGCTGTGTGTTATTATCCCGCTGGCAAACAGAATACTTTTTTACTTTAAAAGTATTTTCTTTCAGATAGCGCGATTATACACCTTAATAGATATAGCCTAAGGTTTACTTTTGGATTCAAACTATCACTACGATACTTGCAACGTAAATACCATCAAAGGCTTCCACGTATTTCGGGCCCTACCTGGTTTCCGGGCGCCGCCGATGCCTAATAAAGTATTTCATAGAAAAATAGTCCTTATTTCAATGCGTGTTATAATCCCGCTGGCAAAAATACTTTTTTACTTTGAAAGTATTTTATTTCCCATAGCGCGATTATACACCTTAATAGATATAGCCTAAGGTTTATTTTGGATACAAACTATTACTACGATACTTGCAAGGTAAATACTTTCAAAGTATTTCGGCCCGTACCTGGTTTACGTACTTCCAAGTAAAAACCTGGTTTTAAAACCAAGTTGCGTAAATACGCATCATCCCTACTACGAGTATAAAGTGTTCCCGTCCTGAAAGCAGCTCCGTATGCGATCCGTTTTCAGCCACTTATCACAAGGTACTCCCGATAAGACTTCCACTCACTACCGAATTTGAGTACAGTGTTTACAACAGTTTTCCGAACTGGTTTGAGGAGCGTCCAAAACGCATTCCTTCAGGTTTCCGTAAACCTCAGCCGTTTTCACCGTTTCAGTACAGAGAAACTGAATAATTCGTAAAGTCGACCCGTGCGCGACCGTCCGAACGAATTTTTAACCGACCTTTTTAACCACTACTAGCTGTCAGGCAAACGCGTCCCCGTGACGCCACGCCATTGGCTAGCCGATGGCGGGGAATTTCGAGCATTCCATAAAATCCCGTTCCGTAACGGTATTACAAAATAATGTATTTTACTAACCAGCAATAAGTAAATTGAACTAGATTAAAATAAGTACCTGTGAGTTGAGAAATCGAAAAGGAATGTGCTATACCTGACAGACATTTCATAAATTGTATTTTGTTGAACTAACAAATTAATCTGCGATAAATAATTTCTCAATAAAAACGATTACGGAATGACGGAAACTAACGCACGTAAGTAAATCGACATGTATTTTTTCGTCAACGATTACTTCACAGAAGTGTATGCCGAAAAAATATATCAGTGCGACAACTTATCTTTCGTAGAAATAACACGTTTCTACCTATACAAACAAATCAATAAGCTGTAAATCACACCTTGAACAATAACCAGTCAATTAGCAAATCAGTTAAACCATGATGATGAATAATATATAAGGAAAATGTTTTATGGGGTTAATCTATACAGGGTGTGTGTGACAACCAGGCAAATATTGA
This sequence comes from Carposina sasakii, assembly GCA_014607495.2. Lineage (NCBI taxonomy): Eukaryota > Metazoa > Arthropoda > Insecta > Lepidoptera > Carposinidae > Carposina > Carposina sasakii. Next base: position 8,420,865 of record CP053155.1, read on the forward strand.
TATGGTAACTCCAGACCATGATTCGGCATATCAATATTTGCCTGGCTGTCACTTTCACCCTGTATATTACGATTTATACTTTACTTTATCACCTGTAAAATATTAGGAACGGAGGAAATAATGTTGAGTCTCCATACAAAGGATTTCCTCGTTGATTGGACTACTTCATGTTGTGTTTAGATTAGATTGTTTAAAGGAGGATGGGCAAAATGTCCCCACCAACCAATAACGACCAGACGTACGAGTATATCGTTGGAAAGCTCTATTTGTGACTATCAATTGTTTCTATTGGGGCGATCCTCAAATCGTTGTGTGAAAAAAGTTATAGCCAAAAGAAATCTTCAAAAAATAAAAAATAAAAACAAAATGTTTTCCTTTTTACTTAAAAGGCAAGTAATTTTTTAAAGTATTAAGTAATCTCAAAAAGATGCGATTAAAATAAAACTATAAAATATTGATAAAAATGGTCTCACGTACCTACATAGGAAAAACAGGGTGTTTTTTGTCGTCAACGTTTGCGAATACTAGGCATTTTTCTCGTCATCATGAACGTTTTTCTCCAAGAAAGCATAACTGGGAAGTCTGGTTTCCAAGATATTAAGAGCCAAAGTTGAAACAACACCCTGTATACATAAGTCTTTTGAAGCCATTTTATGGGTTGTCTACTATCACATCATTTAGAATTGTAGCAGGACCAGCGTTTAAAGGCTGATACCTCGCAGGTAACTAACAAAACACTTAAATAAGTACTTAACTTTTAAGCAAAAATAAAAATTCTTTGAACTTTTTTCACACAACGATTTGAGAATCACCCTATAGTAACAATTGATAGTCACAAATAGAGCTTTCCAACGATATACATCTGATTGTTATTGGTCGGTGGGGACTCTCCCATACATTTTTGCCCATCATCCCTTCCATAAAAAACTGTAACATATGAAGACATTACATGTAGTCATGTTTATGTACATTTGTTCCTAACTTCTTGAACCAGTAGCTAATCAAAAGTCATATTATGTTTACAATATTGATGATCTACACGTGTATGAATCCGTATCTACCTAGGTAGGTACCTACCGACTACTGATGACCTCCAATATAACACGGTGATCTCGCTCATAGAACACACAGCAGTGCTCTCAAAAGCAAACAAGATGGGAATCTTTCAGCTCTTAGAGTCAGCGATGATGAAAGGTCTCGCATATACAACCGATTTATTACATGTGTTCAATAAATTAATCTAGATAACTCATGCCTTTTCGTGGGTATCGTACGAGGCGATTAAGGGTTTCCGGGAGGCGGACAGCAGCGCCTCTCGTGCTGACAACATAGTCCAAAAGTCAGACTGGGGGCAAAAGCCCCCCATAGCCGTAGCCCTGTGGCGTGCCATGTGGGACGCCTACGTCCAGCAGTGGACTGCAATAGGCTGAAGACAAGATAATACATAGCATTTACCTAATAACTTACTGATAGCCGTTATAAGTATTCGACATTATTCTGTAATCTACTTTCGTTATTAATAACAATTATGAGACAAAATAGCTACAGATGAGTTCCAAGAAATCATTGTAGATAAGTTTGTTTATCGATAGTTATCTTATGTGTGCCTAAATAAACAAAACCAATCTACTTATTATAGATATTTATGGCACCAAAGTTAAATCTTAATGTATGTGCCATACAAAATTTTAATAAAAGAACAAAACGGCTAAAACCCAAAGTATTAAGAATTCCATTATATTGATTTTTGTCAGGTTATAGTTCTTCGAACATTACGCCTACCTACTTATAATGAAATTTATATGAATGAAGTTAAAATAGAAAACAACCAACACCCAAAGACACCCGCTTCTACAATAAGCATTGTCACAGAATGTACCGACAATAGCAAGATGGGTTTAATGTTTCAAAGACACCCGGCACCTCTTTCAACAAATAATAGGAGACAGGAATTGTTCAAATGCTTTAGTGTAATATGAATCTTAAATAATAAAAGTAAAGGCCATTAATCATTCAAAGGAAAGTAATCCGCGTTGGACAAAGTAATTTGCAAACTGCAGGTAAAGGCTAGCCAAATTTAAAAATAACTGAATTTTTACATCCCTCAAGGAAGAGATTTGTCTCAAATTGGTTACACTAACTATATAATTATTGTGAAATAATGTATGTGAATAAGTAATATACAACGAAGGGTACCAAATGGACTTTCTTCCATTCCACACAGTCATGTGAATGAATGCACGTGATGAATCAGAATAACATAAATTATGGCAGAATCCCAAATGGCGGGGCGCCCCAGTTTACTCTGCCACCAGATCTGATCATCATAATTAAAACATAATTTAAAATATAAAAAAACGACATGTTCAATGATCATGACTTAAATATTTACGTTAATTGACCGTGACAAATAGAAACGTTTCAATTTGAGGCCATCGATCAAACGGCACCTAATAACCGGGAGGTAAACAAACATCCACTATTAAATAAGTAATTAATTATATATTGCGGTGTCAACACGTAACTGTTGTTCAGACGCGTGGCCGACGGCGATAGTGGTCTAGTTGTTTACAGTAAACACGAAACTGTAACAAAAATACCGATTGCAATAGCTGCCATCTCCAACGGTGATCATTCAACGTTACGATTACGTGAATCTTAACGTAATAAAAACAAACGTGCTAGATGAGAATAATCTAGACGTAGAACCCTAAGGGTTTTTGGTCAACTAAGTACCTTCCGAAAAAATAATTTTCTCTAATTAATCAAATAAAATTTAATTAGTAAAAGGTGGTAATATTGGTTAATTATTACATGGGTATATTCCTTCTTTTCATAATATTTTTTATGTTATATAATACCTACATGGATAGACCGTACACACACCATAGTTGTACTCACTCAGTCTAACGTTCTGTCTGCCTAAATGGTTAATGATACGAGTATCAAATGATATGTCTAATGTGACCTAGTACCATTGCTCCTCACATAACTATGTAGTTACTGCTGTTCTATCTTAGCTTATTGCTGTCAGTACTGACATTTACCGGAATAAACTAAGTATACTACTTTATAGGTAGGTTGAATCACGGGAAACAGTTTATTAATATTTCCGCCCCTTTCTACAATATCTATCACGCTTTTTTGCCGCCGACTGTAATTTTCAGCTTTAATTATTGTTAAGGTCAAATGAAAAGGTTAAAATAAAATCACAGATCTCGTGCACCACATGACATTCAAATAGCATTGGAAATGGACTTCGGCCACAGAGCAGATAGCTCCTGTAATAAAGAGTATGTTTTATTTTATAAATATTGTAAGAAACAGAGATTTTAATACTACCATAGGTACTGTTTCAGGATTGACCGTAATATTTAACATAAGAATGCGATTTTATGTTTATTTACTTATTTATTTGAAATAACATTGAAATGGCATTGGAATTCACGTAAAACAGAATAGATATTTGAATACCGATGTATTGATTGTGAAGCGTTAAGTATGCCTGTAAATAGCACAGCACGAGGAATTTAGAAAAGAGTTATTTTTATTTTATTAACCGACTTCAAAAAAGAGAAGTTATCAATTCGTCTGTATTTTTTTTTATGTGAACTCAGAACTCCGTCATTTTTTTTTCATTCGTCCGATTTCATTTTTTTTTATAGTTTGTCATGGTATACTTCCAAGTTGGTCCCATATTCACCATGTCAGGATCTGATGATGGGATCTTGGAGAAATCAAGGGCAATCCTCAAATATTGTAGGCACATGTAGTCTGTTTTTAACCGACTTCAAAAAGAGAGGTTATCAATTCTTCTGTATGTTTTTTTTTTAACCGACTTCAAAAAGAGAGGTTATCAATTCGACTGTATGTTTTTTTTTTTTTTTTTTATGTGTGTTACCTCAGAACTCCGTCGTTTATGAACCGATTTAATTTTTTTTTATAGTTGTTTTATAGTTGGCCATGGTATACTTCCAGGTTGGTCCCATATTCACCACATCAGGATCTGATGATGGGATCTTGGAGAAATCGAGGGCAATCCTCAAATATTGTAGGCACATGTAGTCTGTTTATATACTTTTACTGAGCGTTTTGATCACCTACATATAAAACATAACATCTGATGATGGAATCTCAAAGGAATCTAGGGATATCCTCAAATATAAAAGGCACGAGTAGTCCGTTTTTAGATTTTTATAGAGAATTTTGGTCAGCTACACATAATATAAAGGAAACGAGGGTCTGATGATGGAGCCGCCGAAAAACAGATAGTGGAACTTTTTAGTTACAAAATCCCCCTATGGCAGGAGGAGGCCTACGTCCAGTAGTGGACTGCAATTGGCTTATGAAGATGAAGATAATTGTGTTAAGTGGTGAAATTATATGTTGCGTTAAGCCGTGTCCGAAGTAAGATGGTTATAGAGGAAGAGGTAGACATGAGAATAACGAGATGACGGATAATAGGGATGAATGAAAGAAGAGTACCTACATATTGCACCGACACCAAATGATTGGGAACAGGGCAGGAAGAAGGAGTGTAATTATTTGTTGCTTATATTGTCAGACGTAAAGTTTCTAAGCCAACTCATTTCTCTCTTTTGTCATGTAGCCTATTTAATCATTTGCTGGCATATAAATCTGACAATATTATGCCTTCTAAACTTCGTACACGGCTTAACGCAATATATACGAGTATTTGCCCTTTAGTAAAATTTTACTTTGGTAAGCTCGAGTTTTGGGAGGAAGTCGGTTTTTCGTTTAAAAAAATATATTTTATAGAAAATTGTATTACCAAGAAAATGTATTAACGGTTTTAAAAAATAATGTATACTTTACGAGCATTTGAAATAAAACTAGTTTGGCGCTTACTACGTTCTTATTCCGCGTAGATCACTCTCGTTCTGTTTCACCTGATACATGCATGGAGGGCATGTTTCGTTTCATCAATCAGTTGTGATCGCTCCGTTGAGACGAGAGGACTATGCTTTTGTGCTCCAGCCCAGGATAATACTTCGACGCGCTAGAACAGTAATTCCCAAAGTGAGCGATATCGCCCACTTTTGGAAGATGTAATGGAAGCCTAAAGAGAGGCTGTAAGGGACCCAGAATACATTGTTAAATTTGAATGTACGAAGCATGCCTTTTAAGTTTTGTCGTTTGAAGAAAAAACACAACTAGAACATTATAGTACTTTTTATTGTTTTTCAAAGTATTCACCACGTAGATTAATATAATTACTTTTCCATTCGCTCAAACCAGTTATTATAACATTTATTCCACTCTAAAGTGGGGGTGTTCAAAATGGCTGACTTGAAAGCGTCGACTGCTTCTTCACCGAACTGGAACCTTTGACCACGAAGACTTTTCTTAATTTTAGGAAATGTAAAGAAATCGTTAGGGCTTAGGTCACAGGACTGTATGGAGGATGGTCAAGAATTTCTACTTTTCAAATACTCAATCGTTTGACGAGCGCTGTGTGAGCTTGCGTTGTCGTGGTGCAAAACTTTAAAGGCATGCCTCGTAATATAGTTTACCTATTGTAAAGTTGCAGTATTATTGCTCTCTGAAATAATATAGGTTGTCTTGTTTAGAATATAAGTATAGCTTTAGTTGCTTAATTGCCTCTCTAAGATAAGTTTTTAGTATTTTATCATATTGTTACAACCACGATAGAAATACGTAATTTGTTAAAATTTATCATGGTTCATAAGATAAAGCCTGGTGACAAACGTACAGACGGATACCGTAGGCAAAGCAATGGGTCGTGTCTGGAACCCTCCGGGTACGGAACAATAAAAAAAGGGGCACCAACCAATAACTGATTTTCAAAGTGGTCGTTAGATGAAAAATTATGTTTGGGAACCTTAGCGCTGGAATAATAGCGGTGTGGTATATGCAAAAAATCGATTGTTACTTTGACCACTCGCTTGTGGCAGCATTTTACTGGTAACATGAGCATTTATAAAGTAGTTTTTCGACTGTCTAATGTAAAGGTCGATTTAATTAGACGACTTTAATTTAATAAATATAATAAAGCAATGGATAATACATCACTATAGTGTGATTATTGATGGGCAGATGTGTGGAAATTACACATCCACTTTTTACTAGTTAGTCTATTAAGTCTTAGTCGGTAAGGTCTTCCCTGTGAGGAGTCGGTGAGGTGAGACCTCCTACTGCCAATTTCTATAACTTATCCTGAAAGATTTTTTGCATATCTATGATTTAATTTTTAATTATTTTCATACAAAAATAGAAATAAAAGAATCCAAGATTGTTTTTGATCTCTCGTATTAAAATTGGCCGCTAAATAGCTTCGGAAGCTCGTCTTTTACATACATGCGATTTCGATATTGTATACCTAGGCAAAGTAAAATAATATTTCATACATTACCTACACGTTTTAGGTATTCTATACAATGCCTAGGTATTGTATACAATACAGGACTATACACATTGCTAGTAACACATATACAATAAGATAATATACATACTATTAAAATCGGTTGGTCCCTAAACAAAAAATACAAGTTTGATATTTATTCACCAGTAGTGGACGCCCGCGACTTCCGCGTGGACTGAAGAAAAAACAAAATGTCGAAATTATCCGAGATATAACTATTTTTCCGGGTAAAAAAAAGTCAATACCAAATTTTATAAAAATCGTCTCAGCCGTTTTTACGTGAAAGAGTAACAAACATCCATCCATCTATTCATCCATACTTTCGCGTTTATAATATTAGCAAAATCACCAAAAATTATTTATTTTGTGTTCCAAGAACCTACATACGCTCAACTTAGCATTTTTATTTGACCTTTTTACATATACAATGCTTGTGCAAAACATAACGTCACCATATTCGATGTACTCGATGCTTCGAATAAGTGCGGGGGGGGTTGTGAAGCGAATAAGTGTGAAAATTTGGATTTTTTTCTAGCAGTATACTCGCTCTTAAATAAGTTTTTCTTTACACCTACGTTGATAAGATAAAAATGCATACAGTTTTTACTGCTGATTGTTTACTACATTAAGCATGAATAGAACATTGCAAATGATGGCAACAGTGACCTAAGAAATAAAATCTACGCAAATCCATTTGTAAATAATAATGTAAGTACGTTTATTGTCAGATCCATACTAAATTACGGCTGCTTATGAAACTTTTGTAATGCTGGAAATTGCTTCGGCTTTTACTGACCTATATAGGCATAACTTGAATCACGTGGCTACGCCTAACCATGACGCCTACTCTGTCGCCCACTGCGCAATGCAGGCTGCAGTGCAGCAGGACCCCTGACCTTTCCCTGCCTCGCCTCCGCACTCCCACAGACACATCGCCGACAATGCTCCTACGACCTACACCCAACCTCCCACTCTAATCACAATTCAATTCTGCGTAGGATAGTGATATAACTTTCGGAAGAAAGGAAAACGCAGTTATCTTGATAAAAGTTATGGTGCAATAGAAAATATTGGAAATATTTAATTTTTATAAACTTTTTATATTGTGGGTGATCTATTTCAAATTGTCACCTACTGCATCGGGTGCGTTTAGTGCAAGCAAGAAAATTGCTTGCCTATTATAACATATTTATTTACATAACTAGTGGACGCCCGCGACTCCGTCCGCGTGGACTGCAGAAAAAACAAAATGTCGAAATTATCCGGGATCAAAACATTTTCCCGGGATAAAAATTAGCCTATATGTTAAGTGGGATCTGCATCGAAATCGGTTCAGCCGTTTCTGAGATTAGCGTGCACAAACGCACAGACAAACCGACAAACAGACAAAAATTCCAAAAATCATTGTTTTGGGTACTATTGCGTTGATAAAGGTCTCCTATAATATTTTATCTCATATATCTTCCATGTACAGACAGCGACCCGTTACATTTTGTATGTATGTATAGATATTATTTGCCTTTTCAGCAATCAGAATATTGAAACGAAACCAAACAAAGCTATTGTTTTAATTTCGACATTGTGTAAACAGAGACCGGCACGCACGTGTAGTTTAATCGAATTAGGTACGTGGAAAGTAAGTCGGCAAATCACGTATTAATCAAAATAATCTCTATAGATAATCGATTGATGCTATAAAAATATTCAAACCGAGGTGTGAAACATGGTTAAACTGCGCAATAGAGAGGAGCCGACGTCACGTGGCCACCCCGGCGCGGCGCGGCGCCCTTTGGGCGCTTCACCTGCAGCCTAAACGTGAAAATATTGCGCAACGCTTCCAAACAATACCTGTGGCCTTTCTATGTTGAAACAGCTTTTCGTTCAGTAAAACGAAAACAACGCTTTCCACGTACATTTCTCATTTTTACTGGTCAAGGATTGTTAGACAGCTTATTTACTTGTACCACTTATCACTGAAAATGGTACTTACCGTGCTTTGGAGCGGAATCTCTTATTAAGAGATGATTTTCAGTTTGTTTATGTGTTTTCTTTATAAGTTTTCCTTACCTGAAACAATAAAGTGATGTTTATTGTTAATTAAGTATCTACGTACAGTAAGACTGATAGCAGAAAGCTCTTGAAATATCAACGAAACAGAACGTTAGGGGTTTGCGCTATTATTAATCTTTAGTTATCGCTCATAATTTCCTTTTAAGCATTATGTCGTAAACCAGCATACTAATGTTTTAAACCCGACTGCGCGACGCAAAGGAGTGGTAATGTGTTTAACAGCCTATGTATGTATGTTTTTAAGTTCCTTTGAAGCACTATACAGACCAAACGACTGGGCCGATTTTTATGTTTCACGCGTCAATCGATTCCTCTTAGTCCGGCGAGTGTCACCAAAGACATGACGTTAGTGAAAATTGAGTGCATTACGCCAGCCGAAAAGTAGCGAAAATGGGTATCTAAGGGTGATAGATAATTAGAAATACAGCTTCTGTAAATGGTAAGCCTATTTTTAAATTTGGTAGAGTGATAGTTTTTTAGTTATTTGAGAATAACTGACCCGGCTGGTTCGGCTGGGGTAACGTTACCGCAGCCAGATGTTTTGTTTTCTAAGGGATATTTTGAAATAAATATTATGTAAATAATTAGATATGAATTAGAAATGAATGTTAAAACTTAATTTGTATTCGTATTTGCTATGGCTGCGACGATATTCAAAATCCTGCTGGAGTAACGTTTGCGTATTTATTGGAACCCATAATTGACTGAGCGGATAATTATATTTTTTTTACAGGACATCCGACTAATTAGTTAAAATTTAGTACACAATAAAATAATCTACAATAATACACAGTTTTGATGTTATTTCACTAAATAGAAATGGACTTTAATTGGTCCTAGCACTTCCAATGAGCGCTCCAAAGACAAACTTAAAACGTTATTATTTAGGTAATTCTTGCTCTTAAATGGTAGTGAAATTTCATTAGTCTCCTATATCTAATTAAAAACTTATAATGAATTTTATTTTGCACGGGCCACGGCGTGCACACTGATATTTGAAGACCGATTAAAAGAGTTTTCTGTAATAGTAGTAACTGAATCTTATATTAATAATTAGAAATACAGTTCAATTATATACTTGAGAAATTTCAAACTTGTATACTGATAAATTAACAAGATAATCTAAAATGAACATAAAAAATAGGTATACGTGGTAACCCAACCAAATCTAGAAGGTCATAAGAAACCGACCGTTCAATACTTTTGTCAACTTTCTAAAATTATAAGCCTAATTGGTTATAAAAGTTGGTACAGTCATGTATGAAATTAGTTTTATAGGGAGCAGCATAATTCACAGAGAAGCGCACGGGACTAACCATGAGTCGTGACGTGACCGAATTACCTTGTCAGATGTCGGATAGTTGAAATTTTTCAGCGTATGTGTGTTTTCTTCTTTGGTTATGGCTGAGTGCATCATCATCATCAGCCTATTGCAGTCCACTGCTGGACGTAGACCTCCCCCAACGCAGGCCATAAGACTTGACCCTCCGTTTTTGCCATCCAGTTACTCGTACCTAATGCCAATTGATATTAGCGAGATCCCCAGCTTTGGCCTTTCCATAGCTCTCTCAGTGCTTCATAAGTAGGTAAGTAGTAGTATCATTTACACCAAAACCGTTATAATTAGATACAGGCAAACGCACCTGAAGAAGTTATTGTCATCGATTGTATTTTTATCCATTGTAGGTAAGTAATGGAAAATAAATACCTATTTGCATAGTACATACATACATATAATCACGCCTTTATCCCTTACGGGGTAGGCAGAGCACCAAGGGTCGATAGAACCACATGGTGCCACTTCTGACTAATAATGAAGGTATAGTTGAGATGTACAAGTTTGGTTAGTAGTGACAGGTGGTCAGCCCATCGCCTACAAAACACCTAGACCCTCTTGTCCCTCTACTGACTTGTACAATATGTCCGGGAAGAAAAGCAGCTTTTTTTTTTGCATAGTACCTAGACAATAATGGCGTAAAATTAATATTGTAGGTATTACGTTTCATTGTATAGTTCCTCTGGATGATGGCGCTAGTTACTACGTGTACGAGTTTGCACACATTTTCTGTGTTACTTACTGCATTTGAAAAATTGTTAGTTACGAAATCAGGCATAGGACTTAATCTATGAAACGGACTCTACCTACCTAAGACGGCGCGCGCTTGGCGGCTATTAAAAAACTAAGCTGGATGACCTACAACGAGAGGCGAAGGACACTAGACTTCAAATCAACACTCGAAATTCGACAAGCTCCTTGCCGTTGCACATTAGCGCAGAGAATGTGTGAAGGGTCCACAAATTCACTTACCTTGGTAGGGTAGTGTCAAAAACTGGAGGGGCCGAAGAGGACTTCACTCTGGGGATTGCCAAGGCAAGAGCGACCTTCACACAGCTGAGCCCTGTTTGGCAATCGCGGAAACTGACTAGGAGAGTCAAACTCAAGACATTCCGGTCCAATGTCAAAACCGTGTTGCTGTATGGGTGTTAAGCGTAGAAGGTGACCGAGGATATCGTCGCACCTACTCCAGGTCGTAGTTAACCGCTGTCTTCGCCATTTTCTCAGTATTTACTAGCCCAAGGAAATCTCGAATTTAGAGCTGTGCTTTTAAGAAGTCTTATAGTAAAATGGAACGAATATTGCAAACCCTAGATTCACGTTCATAGGAATATAAATTTAAGTGCTTCCGTTTTTAAACAAACAATCTCGCCAGATTGTTAAATTAAATTACCATTGTGACGACATACGTAGGTAAATCAAGAGTGTACGTAAGCGATTTTATACACAGAGTACACAATATATACACGAAGTTCACAGGCTCGCCATAATAAAAATAAATTAACAAAGTAGTAGTTGTAATCTCTTGCATTTTGTATGTAAGATATTTGATGGTTAATAAGACTTTACCAAATATTTAGCGGTACCGACGGCGACAACTAGGCTCGATAGCTCTATCTAATATGCGGAAACTCTTACTCCTAACAAAGACATTTGCAGCACCGTAACCGTACATTGCAATGTGTCTATTCCCAATATCATTATATACGTAAAGCGTGACTGCAATGTAAAGCGCAGTGGATTGTACTCGTATCGTGAAGGTACCAACAATGTAGGACGCACTGAAACGTTAACTGATAGTTACGAGGCTATAAATACCCCACACAGCACTCATATGCTGGCGCCACTACGCCACGCCTCGGCATGTAAAGCCGCCTTTACATTACATACCGAGCTGATATTACACAAGACAACTGAAATTCAGGTGTTGCTACTAGACAGATTTGAAAAGAGTGATATAACGTCTAAGTTATAAAATTATTAATATAGAAAATGGAAAAAATTCTTCACCCGAGTGGGAATCGAACCGGCACGGTTTACCACTGTAAACCGTGCCAGCCGCTATAACCACTAAGCCATCGGGTCAATTATAATTAATTAATCTAAGTTGTTGTTAGATACTGTAAATATATCAAGGTTATTTTCTACATCTGTAACACAGGGTGGGTTATCAAACTATTTCATATGCTTCTTTATTTTTATTTTACTTTCATTACCCTATGAAATAATTGCAGGTTTTGCAGGTTAACTAAAGTACAAGATAACCGCAACGCAAATACTTGTCTTACAAGATATTGATCCCGTGAATTATATTACTCATCCCATAATCTCAGATAAACTTTGCTTAAGTGCTTATACCCAGCTCAATCCCTGAATCATGGCTCATTCATACTCAAATAGTATAACCAACTATGCAATATGCAAAAAAATAGGAATGCAGAGGTCGTGGGTTCGATTCCCACCCGGGTGAGGAATTTTTTCCATTTCTTTATTAATAATTTTATAACCAACTATGTACGACCAGGACTAAACTCATCGCAAAATAAGAAGTCCGTTTACCGCAGCGCTAGCATCTTCGAAATTTTTACACCGTTTCATAAATTTTTACTTAGTTTTTGAATAATCCGCCGGACTTCTTACCCAAACCGTGATTGGTTTAAATCAGTAACTCACTATAAATCTACGCAAATCAGACATCAAATTTAACTAATATAATTCCGTTATTGTAACAGATTTGAAATTGATGATTTATATCTTCGAAAACGTGCACCAAAACTGCGCAAATTCACGGCAAAGTCTGTTTTATGCAGTTTCATCATTGCCGTGTATAGAGGGCATAAGCCTGGTACTCGCGATAACAACGTGGCCAAAGCCTAAGATCCTACACCGACTACAAGCTAATGCACTTAGAAAATGAACCCTATCAAAGTCCAGCTCGGATACCTATACTTACGTAAACTATAACATTATTAATTGGACCCTTGTGATATTAATATACCAGGTAGTGGGTATACTATATTTTACTATATTTTATATTTTCTTAGGAAACATGTGTAGACAAAAATGACAAAACATTATGCAAGACCACAAAGAAGATTACATAAAGTGTAGAAAATAAAATTTGACATCGTGCTAAAAATAGAGGGTGAGTTAAGTTTCTTTGAGTCACACCTGTAAAATGTCCCACAGCTTTTTGGGGGTTTTAATACTGGGATTTTCCTATATGCGGTGAGGTCGTCATTATGATTTTCATAACTGCGCATAGTGTGATGGCAACCGCATCAACTTCGGTTGGGTATGTAGTGATCTAAGCTAAAGATTAGATCAGAAGTTCAAAAGAAGCGTATCAACAAACCTTTTATAGATTCTTTATTCATTGTTTGTCACAGTATTATTTTATACTTATTTATTTATGTAAGGCAAGTAATAAAAATAATTTGCAAGTTATTCACAGCATTCATTGATCGATTCACAGCCATTACGAAGTTCGGTGGGTCAACCAGTTAACATAATGGGCTATTAACATTTTTATTCAATTCAATGAGACTTAGGTATTCACAAGACTGCACGTTGATGCTGTTGATTTTTTTTTTAGTAATATGATCGTCTTGAATTGCTCTTTCTTATCATAAATTAACAGCGTAACATTTGCCATTAAAAGTTTTTAAAAAAAGGGTCGAAAGTGAAAATTTTAAGATAAGTAGATATACGATAAAGGATTTCGTATCGTATCTATACCACCATAATTATCGATTACGCTAACATGACCAATGTAACGATACGTTACGTTAAGATTTATTCCGCGCTATGATACGATAAGATGCGAGATAAGTTAAACAAATGTTTCTAGAGTCAAAAAATATTTTTTTCTTTTTTTCAATTGTCGTTCATTCTTTTTTTTCTTTTTTCCCTTTTTGACATCAGATGTCATGTTAACTGCTCTGACATGACCAGCGAAACACGATATGATAAACCTATTTATCGACTAGCTGTCAAAATACGATAGATATTAGCCGCCATGTTAAATGTTATCGATACCAATTACTAATCATTTCATTTTACCTTTGACCTACCTGTGTAAACTAAAAACGAGTAAACTAAAACACTAAATTAAAAATATTAAGTTTGGAGCATATAACTGAAAACCTATCGAACCAAAAAATATAATAGGTATTTTCGATTTCTCTAACCTATCTACGCTTATCGCGCACTACAATGTTCATCGATAACAATATCTTGAATTGATGTCAAAATTCGATATTTTTAACATCAAAATACAGTAATGTTCGGCGCTATCAATAGTATCCGATGGACATGCTCGAATTTTTATCTATCATATCGTATCGTGCCGTGTAACGTTACGATCATGGTTATGTTCGCCTTATCGATAAAATTCAACATGGCGGCTATATTTATCGTATTTTGGCAGCTAGGTATCGATAACTTGACTTAACATATCGTGTATTGTTGGCCGTGCTAGCCGGGCTGAGCAAACATAGGCACAGACAGACAGCGGCAAGCGACTTTGTTTTATACTCGTAATATGTAGTGATGATGTATAAATGTTACGGCTGAGACTGACAACAAACTTTCAGATGTTGTTGCGTAGAATATTCAGAATACCGTGGGTGAAGCAGCTGTATAACCTTTGTCAAGGTTCTGAAACGAGCTAAGTGTAAATGGTTGATAAACACAATATTGAAAGAGGAGAGTTACATTCTGCCCTACATGATGCTTGAGAGGTTTTTATTGAGTAGACTTCCTGGGCGTCCTTAACGAAAGTGGTTTGAAATACCTACAGTCAACTGAAAATAGGACAAAACCGCGACGGTTTCCACTTGAAGATGTCTAAATTCGAAGAAAGGTATGGTTAATTTTAAAAGAGGGACCTACCTAATACTAAATTTTGACTTAACAGTGTACAGCGCTTGTTGTCAGCAACATGACGAATAAAAGAATGTGTCTGATTGATAAGAATTGTAAGCAAGGCTCAGAATACCTGGGAAAACTAACAAAACAAATATCGCTATTCTGCTAAACATTTTAACATTGATGACGTAAATGGCTTGGTTCGCAAAATACATACAATGCAGAAATCGATTATTCTTATCATTACCGGATTTTACGAAACGTGGACTTGTGAAGTAGGTACGTAAGTATATTTTATTATTTTGATAACTCGTGCATAATTATTTAAAAAAGATAAATAAAGGCATAAGGTACAATAAGGAAATTTCGCTTGCTTTTCTCTGACTGAGGAAGCAGCTGATCTCACTTTATAAAACATTCTGAACGAATTGCAAAGGAAATTTTAATCAAACTTTTTTTAGACAAAACACATTGCTACTTCTTAGAAAATAACAATAAATGTGTTTTGTGCGAAATTATAAATACATATTCGGCGTAAAAAGCTTAAGAGATATAAATGGAATACAATATAAATTATTTTACCACAGAATTGGCTGTATGGCAGGACGTTTCTGCCAACCTAATATTTATCGCAGTTTGACAGTTCGTTTGCTGGCTGATCGTTTTGCAAACTTTAGGTACGTAATAGGAAAAAATGTCAAATGCATGAGCCAAAGACGATTTTATCGCTTTGTTACTGCTTGATTGCTTTGGCTCTGCTATTGCTTTAGCTAAAAGCTAAATATACGAATTTGAGATTAAAATGCGAAAATTGTGCAAAGTCACACAATTTTCGCTATCGCTTTGCTTTTGCAAATTAGGTAATCAGGGGGCGGGGCCAGCTTGTAGTTTCGAAATTAATTATTGGGATCGCAATCAACAGAACCAACCATAATATAAGAATGACAAGATAGAAATGCAGCTCTTTGCAAGCTGTACCTAAATAAAAATCCGTAAACGCTATTGTTCCACCAGGTACAATACAACTCCTTACAACTATAAATGCATGCACGTATCCATTTCTAGTCCTATATGTAAGCACACAAACAGTCCTGCAATTCATACAAAACGCTATTTAATGTAGCATAATATCTCATATAGGTACGTATCCCAGAAGCACCTTACATACATCATCATCCGTATACAAAGACAGAGCCACTTTCGCATTTTAACATCAGTCAGGTAATAATCTTTTGATCGCAATTTTTTTCATTCCAGGGATAAAACTGTTTCAATTGCTATGCAACTAAAAAACGTTGCATTTTACAGTTCTGTACAAAATAATGAATGAAAAAATCTTTGTAGTCCTTCATTAACTCCGCTACGAGATGCTTAAAAACTAGGCTGACGCACGAGCCAGGCTCGTTATTAATTGCACAATGCACAAGGGTAGGGTGGTAAAGGGGGCATTAGGGGGCACAGACAGTGGGCCGCACGGGTGTACTAGCACCGACGCGACAGCTACGTCACTTACGGCGCCAGAAGCCACGTGCGTTAGCGATCAATAGTGACGTAGGATAGTATAATAGCGGAGGGGCGAGAGGAAGTGCGCGCGCAATCGCAGCGAACGACCTACTTACGATTACGTTTCACGTAGTCTACGTAACGCGATCGAATGCTGAAAGAGCAGGGTGGCAGACGGACCAGGCGCAGGCGCGATGAGCGAACTTGGGAGACAGGCTCGACCCTGCAGCGTGTCCTATATAGAAATGCCACCCGTTTCCGCCCGCCACCGCCGCCGCCCGCTGCAGTTCTTCCCTAAACTACTATCATAGTACGAGCTGACTGCTGATCTCAAAGATTTTACTTATTATGTAACTCACTTCAAACGAGGTTATTTTCTGTATCAAGCTGATATTAAGTGCCACGTGGGTACCTGTACCTAAAATGAATAGAATTTACAGGTCCACATTAGAACATTAACAATCACTTTAAAATCTTTTTGGATTCCTCACGATTTCTACTAATTGTAAATCAGAAGCAGCGGAGATTAAGCGGATGTATTAGAATTAAGTAGGTCCCAAACACAAGTAAATAAAATCTTATAGTTGTAGTACCTACTCATGTGAATGCAGTGGAAATAAGAGCATTGACCATTGTCAATATGTCAAATACAATCTATTGCGTAACGCTGAAAGACAGGATGAAAAAGTAAATGAACTACGTCAGAAACGACGTTAGTGTAACGTATGTTGAAGTTGTTTGAGCATGTGAAGAGGATGAATAAAAGTAGACTGACGAAGTGTGCAACGGAAGAGTAGGTAGTTGGAAAGCGAAGTCCTCGTCTGACTTTGTCTTACCGAAACGGATAAGTTATAGAGAAAGGTCAGGTCAAGAGTAGGATTAGGTCCATAAAAACAAACCTTTTGTTATGAAATGGGATGTTCGTGGGCAGTATCAATCTGGTCTTGTTCAAAGTAAATGAAAAATATA